>OY292317.1:32529605-33928683 GCA_958496155.1 Sisyra nigra
GAACAATCGGATTGTTACTAAAAATTCAGAACTAACTGACCCGCGAACGGTCTTTTTTCAAACGCACATGCGATTGTCCTGAATTGGTTCAGAATCGCATCCGCGAACGAAGCTTTAGTTTCTAGAGTTACTGAAAATGAAACGAAAATTTGAATTAGTAGAAAATATTGTTTTTCAAATGTAAACACCAATATATGTAATAGAAAGAGATATTTGTAAGGATTTGCACGCCAGTTAGTGAAAATCTTAGAAACTAAAGAAAACTTTACTGATTTTATCGCGAGTTTTTTCGTTATATTAAAAACAAAAGTCAATGTATGTAACAACCCAAACCCTAAAACAAAAATTTTAAAAAAATCATTCTTCTTTTTTGAGTCATTGGAACGATTCTGAGAATTATTGTTTTTTTTTTCACTGGCGCATGTAGCAGAGAGACAAATTATGGCTTTAACCACTGCGTCATCAAGTGGTGAATTTTAAAGTTATATAGGTTAATCATGATATGTGCTATTAAAATAGATATAACTTTAACATGTAGCTACTTATTAAAATGAGTTAATAGATGTGTATGTAGTTTATATGACAATGCATATTTTGTATGTTTGTGTGCTACTTATGCTCACTCTCACTCCGCTGACATTCCTTTATTTATTTTTATTTTTATCATTAAAACATTATGACTTTAAGTAAACTAGGTATATTAGGATAATTTTTAATCACTGATATAAGTGAAGCATTTAATTGTAAAAAACAAAGCGTTAATAAAAATAAACTAGAATAAAAAAATATTTTACAAAATATACAGTAATTGTTGCGATAAATGTTAGGGATGCAACACTTGACTTGGTTACTAAGCTTGTTAACTTCAATTTCAAACTACTTCTCTAGAATTGACTTGAATTTAAATCAAACCTTGGCCAAATGTTATTACTCAAATATTAAGGCAAATCAAGCATTCAGTTCGCAATTTTTTTTTAAAGTCATAATAACAAGTTCAATTCATTTACGAAAATTTTTGACTAGATGAATCCTTAATAAATGCACACAGATATATAAATATTTATCATTTTATTTGAAGATTTAATATTAAACTTACGAAGGTTTCATCTAGAAGAAATAACGATTTTAATTTTTCAATCTTATAACTATGTAAGTTATTTTCAGATTTAGAAATCAATTTTTTAAATATTTCACTCAAAATAATTTTTCATTTAAAAACAAATATTCCTCATAAATCTTCAATTTACCTAAATTCAATGTACCTAAAGCAGAAAACAATATCGACCTATATATTCTTCATAGCGACAAGAGAAATAACTGTGTCAAGGTATTTAATCTTATGCATCACAGATTTAAGCTTATTGTTCTTTCGTTTATATAACGGGAAAACGGTTTTTTTCAAAACAAACATCCGATTTCAATGACTCAAAGGTTATTTTCTTTATTGCATCATTAACTGTTAATTATAACAAACTTTCAACTGGAAAATGGTGTTGTACTAGTGATGTGATTAATACATAAAAATCAATGCTTTGAGTGATTGAACAAAAGAAGCTTAAAGTTATAAACTTAAACATTTGATAAGATTTTCAGTGTAACAACTTAACAACTTATTCCCTTGACGGATGAGTACTTGACATATTTCAACCTCTTTTTTTTATTTTTCGTTTTCCAATATTTGATCAAATAATTATTACAATTTTTGATTTCTCAGGTGAATTGAAAAATGGGTCATTAATTTTGGTTAATGATAGCAACAAATACACGCTATACACGTTTAACCAAAACACTTTCCAAAAAAATCAGTTGTTTTGGTCAAATCATGAATCTGTTTTGTTCGGTGGTTCTAAAACTGCAAGTTGTGGCCCCCCAAGAGGGTCATGAAAATAGATTTTTGATGGCGTAGAATAATTTCTTTATTTAAATCATTTCCGTTCGCACCATATCTCACATATCTCCGTCTATAAATTTATATAGTTAATGTAATCCAAATAAAAAAGCTTAAATATTGAGTCTTGAATATGTAAATAATATAAAGTGGACGTATAATACCCAGTGCGTAACATGAGATGAGCAAGAGTTCCTTATACTCTAGGCGTCATTCGTAGAGGGACATAAATTCATCCCCTAAACAATAAAAAAAAACTAAATTAATTACTACTTTTTTTCTAATACCAGAGTTATCTTAGCGTGTAAAATTTATTTTTGTTTTAAATCAATTTAAACTAAGTAAAACTTACAAAGACCATGTATAAAACATGAAAAAGATCTTTTACTTTGAATGCGTTAGTTTAATTAACTAAAATAATTTCTTAATTAACGTTTACACACTGTATATAGGTATAGCTTATCGCTGTTTAGCTTTAAGTTAGAGTTCATATAGTCACTCGTATTCGTTTATATCGTTATATATCGTTTACCTAAAATTTTCCAAGAACGAAATGTAAGCACCATTTAATGGCGCAGCGGTTAAAGCAATTATTTCTCTCTCCGCTACATGCGTCAGTGGTACTGGGTTTGATCCCTGTCGAATCCATAGATATAAGATTAAAAATTAAGATTAAGGACCTACACAAATTTTTTGTGTGTAAGACAGTCGTAATATTATTATTATTATTTCGTTTGTTTAAAGTCGCACCAACTACTAGGTTTTTAGCGACTAATGATGAGGAGTTTTAGATTGTGGTTTTCATATTTTTTGTTAGTTAGTTCCTTGGTTTACCTTTTCACTTTTGATTTTGTCACTATTGTTTGTTTTTTTTAAGTTACTATATAGTATGTTCTCACAAAGATTTGTTTTTTTTAAAGAATTTAAATCGTTTTTGGGATTTGGTTTCATTGTCTGATAAGATATATTTTATGGTTTCATGTGACCTAACGTTATCCTCTCACTAGCGTTCGTAATATTACCATTGATCTTAAAGCGACTTTAAACACCAAAAAAAAAAAATGTAAGCATTATATGCTTTAAAATAAAAATCTGTCCGTTCATAGTTCTAAAAAACGATAACACTGCAAGCAGTTTAAGAACTTCCGAGAAATTAATCTTCAAGAATTGGACATTAAAACACACTTTTTAAGGATTTTGTGAGCTTTACGAATTTTTCGTAGATTCTTTGATCCAATTTGAAGAGTTCATGTATATTTGGGGTATAGGAGTAATGATAAAAGATTTTATGCCTCAGGTGCTATAGTTACATTCCGTAAACCACTGCTTATACCATTTTAAAAATGGTTTGGGTTAGAGTTTAGACCTTGACTTTTCACTAATTTCAGAAGGTTGTTAAATTATTAAGGAAAAGAAGTTCCACGTTTTAAATTCTTTTTTTATATCTCATTATCATTTGACTCGAGTATTTTAATTTGATTGACCGAAAGAAATTTTTAAGAGTATTGCTTAATAGAGAATGAAACAAAATTTTTTTCTTTCAGTTCTAATTTTGTATGGAATTTTACAAATATGTAAGATTCTATGTGTTCTTGGAAATTTTTTACGGTAATAATATAGTGTAAGTAATATGTTCACTGGGAATTTTCAAGGATTCAATTTTTTATGTAACATAATATTATATTATATCTTAGTATTTTTCTCCTAATCTTATATAGGTACCTATAGATTGAAACGATAAACAAAAAACGAAAAATAAGGAAATAGAAAAAAAAAAACTCTCTTAAAATATTTTAGTTTGACAATGAGTGGTAAATTATAATTTAGTTAAAAGTATTAGATTTAATCTGTTTAATTAACGGCTAAAAAGGGAAGAAAATGAGCTTTAATCTCCAAATACCTCACAGAATGGCTTTCAACCATTGTACTATTGGAAACATAGGAAACATATATTTGGTCTAATTAAACGCTAATCTCAAACAAATAATCCACATTAAAATGTTTGTTCTTATAAAATGAAACTCATCATCTAGTGATCATTGAAATGTTCTACCAATTAGACAAATTCAAGAGATATAATCTCGGCACGAACAGATTCAATCAATACATGAAATCGTTTGTTCGCTCGGAATTTTCCAATCTGCAAGCATTAAATTTTAGAGGTTCAAAACAAATGTTTCCGATTTAATTGGAAAGCATTACCAACTACTTCAAATATTATAGTTTCAAATCATAATTTATTATACAATAATTCGAAACATGTATTTACAATTTATAGTTTCAATCATTCACAAACCGAACGTTGCCGCTGGTAATTGCGCTTCCAATTTCCATACGATTTTCATGAAAATAAAATTTGTTTAGACAAGTTTCAATCTAGAAATATAAAATCGAGGGACTTAGAAAGAAATATGATTTATAGTAATACAATTTTTCCTTTTCTAGATATATTTATAACATTCATATCCAAAACGATATTATTGTCTATAGAATATAAAAAAATTAAATAAATCTATAGTTATAAAGTAGACGGATAAAATTATACAGTATATTATACAATATGCATCATATATTTTTTCCTTAATGTTTATCGCTGATATTTATAAGAGGATTTCAATGAATCTTTCATTGTAAGACGCTTTATTCTCCCGTTTTTTGTTCCAACCTAAGCTGCTTTCTTGCTGATCAAAGGTTTCTATAGAATTCACAAGTTTCTGATAAAACTATTGGGAAAATTATAATCTTCACCAAATGTTCTTATTTTTTTCAAGATATCTTGTATCTTACATCTTTCTTATAGTTCTCTAGCAGTTTTATTTTAAAAGAAAACACGTGAAACAGAGCTTATCTGCAACAGTATAACAAAAAGTTATAATGGATGTATCGACTTAAATACTTCAATGAAAAATACAGTTTTATAAGATTTAATGTAATTGTAGTAAAACGAAAAAAATAGTTAACACTACTTTATTATAGTAATGCCAATTAAATAAATAAATAAAAAACAATGTCACTAACTAAATTTTAGAACTCATAAACACAGCTGTAGCGTGATATTACGGCGACTGGCACGAAAGAACCACATCTTTCAAAGTTAAAACGTGATTTTTATTATTTGCCGCTTTTATCGTGCAGCGCCTATTTCTTTCGACGTCTTTATCATCGGCACCTAGTACCGAAGCACCGCTCGTACCACCCACGCTACGCCCATGTCCGTAAATCTTAAAAAATTTTATTTAATTATTTTATTTAATAAAAGCTGAAGAAACTTAACAATTACGTTTTGTTGACAAAGAGATATTCTTCCTTTTACTTATATCTTTGACCCGTATAAAAAGAAAGAATTTTTCCCAAAAATATTTATAATAGTCCGTTATAGACAACTTTCATTAAGATACCAGTTTATCGTTACCTAACGTAACCAAAACTTTAGGCTTAGAACTTTGAAGCTCTAAAATATCACTGTTCACTCCATGTACTATTTGATTGGGACCATTTTATGGGACTTGTATTTTCTTTTAACGTTTTAGGCAGACAAATAAAATCTCTAGTCATTCAAAACATTGTTCTGATGCTTGATAGTAGCCATCTAAAAATTAAATAAATTCCAGTAAGTTATTTAAAAACGTCTTGAGCAATATTCCTAAAAACAAATCAATGTAAAAAATGTAATATTTATATTTTGTAAAAAATTTTTGAGCATTTAATTTACTGCGTAAAACAAATATTAACTGTTTTATTAACGCCAGGACTGCAAACTAGATGAAGAGTAGCGATTTGCTAAGGTTTATTTGCATTAACAGTTTTAGTTAAGTTCAAGTAAAATCTGGCATGACCATTTCTTGTGTGTAGGTAACATATAAAAGTGTCTTTAATTAATTGTTTAGTCCACTCGTAAAATTTGTAACAGGACACTAAAATTACTCTTTAGTAAGGTTTAAACAATTGCGAGATTCATTAGAAAACGCAAAACCTAAGGTAGTAGTGGGTTATTTGCTTTTATCGTAGCAGATTTAAATATTATACAAAAGATGCAATTAAAGTAATTAATTCAAAAACATGCAAAATATTTTGGCGCTTTGGTTACAAGTCACGATTGACTATTAAAAATGTAATTATACAAATCCATCTTAAAGCTTATATGAATATAAGATGTGCTATATCGAATTTCGAACTGCTGCATACAACGTAAACAGTGATACCCTATAAAGATGCCAGTTCAAAATGTTGCGATTACGTATACTAATAAAAGCACCTATCAGGAACGGATTCACGAAAGCTTCATGTGGAACATGTAATAAAAGTGGTCACCATAGGAATTATATTAAATGTAAGTTTATCAAACAACCCTGGCTAACTATAGCGAGCAACTTGTTCTGAATTTAATGGACAATAGCATTGCCACAAAATGACTACAAATATTCTACAGCTGTAGAACTAGTACGATAGATAGATTCCAGTGAAAGAATATAATGTTGAGTAATGTAATTGGATACAACCAATGTATGGAGAGGCAAGATGCACAAATTGCAACCATTGCTAGTAAGATTGGAGAAAATAAAAAGACAAATCTAATACAATCTTATTGAAGTGGTTCTTCATAAGGCATATTTTACAGGCCGTTGGGGTATATAAGTTACTTTTTATCATAGAAAAACCCACGATGCCTGTAGTATATTAACGAATACTTATTTAAAATGATTGAACAAAATCCAAGAACAAAAAGAAGTTGTAGTCATTGTTCGTTAACCCGATTTTCATTCATTAGCTGAATGTGCACTTCTTGACACCGCGAAGTTTTATAAAAAACTAAATGTTTTAACATCAAAATTATGCTGCAAATACGATTTGCAATTATTCTATGATGTCTTTTTGTCTGAGGATATTTTGTCATGGGGATATTTTGTCTGAGGATATTTTGTCGTGGGGATATTTTGTCCGGGGATCAAAACGCATGTAACCCTATAATACTCGCACCTACATATAATCATTTATGTGCAAACAGGTAAAAATATCCTAAAACTCAATCTACGAGTAGGTATATTAATGTTATTTTTGTTTGATATAGGTAATGACCACTTACCATCAGCCTTTATATTTCTCTCAACATTTTCATCTAACTTAAATTAAAAAAAAAATCTTGTTTAAAAAGAAATTTATTTTCACAGAACAGAAAGGGTAACCGTAAAACGTACTATAATTTTGTAATTTAGCAAGTTAAAAGCTAAAGAACTACAGCATTGCTTACAGTTTTTTTTTTTAATTAAACATTACATACATATTTACAAGCTGCAAGTAATTACAAAAACAAAATTCTAAGCATATTTAACACATAATTATAATTATGAACTACAGTCTGCAGCTTTATTTGCACTGAAACATTTTAAATATAATAAACATTCAGGTATGCAGATTCATTATTATGAAATTCAAATTTCCTTTTGTATTCGAAGGATATTTTTAAAATAATCCAATTCCTTTTTTAATTAAAATTTATGCAGATTGGAAAAAGGAAAACATATTTTTCAAATTAGAGCTTATTCTATTTTCTTTGTTGGCGGCACCAAAAAAGACTCGGCAGTCGGCTGTTTTTACAAAGCCCCAAGCTTGATTTAATAAAGTATGTTGGTAGTAATTATATTCTGTTTGTGATAACATGAAAATTTAAGTTTTTAATACAAAGTGAATATAAAACAACTTAGTAAGTACCGATCCACAATCAACATACATGCGATTTATAATAAAGCTATAAACATGGATTAAACAATTAATTTTAACATTAAAAATAGTTCATTATGAATATATTTTTCAATTTGCCATTAACTAAAAAAATTCAAGAGAAATCCATACATTATATTTATAAAATCAAAATCTATTTAAAACCTTCATTTGCACATGTTTAATTGAAATTATTAATATTACAAAGTTTAATTTATTCATCCTAAATATTTTTCATAAGCCTGACTTTTGATTATCATCATTACAACCATTTAACGCTATCTATTTTAATCTCGTTTGTGAAAATTTGCATTATTTTCTCATAGAAAATATGTTAAATAAACTAACAAAGATCTAAGAATGTTAATTATTGTTTTAATCAAACAATTCCTTCTTCTATGGTCCATTTATAAGTATTATAAACATATATTTTATGTTATGATTTATGCTTTGACTGGAGTTCTGTAGATTTTGATTATGAGTTCGATTTACAATCGTTTTAAACAGTCAAAAGCTTTGATTTCATCCGATGCCTTGGAAATAGAACCTTGGCAAACTCAAAACAAGCATTGTACATTTTAATGAGTTTGTTTTCCAACAAATTTAGCCATAACGAACTAAATAAATTGTTTAATCTACATAAATAAAATTATAGCTAATTTTGGTGATTTTATAATGTATCCAAAAACTACGGAATAAGTTTTGCTTGAATTTATTTTTGTTTTGTTCTTTGAAGGCTTGGTTTCTATAAGTAAAGATAGTTCCGATATTCCTTATTGATTAAAAATTTAGACGTTTTTATATTGAAAATAGAAATTTAAATATCAATACCAATAGTCTGAAGAGAGCACAAGTCATACACATCATACACAATTTTTACACATGTGAAATAAGGTTGCAAGACTCGAGATACGTTTTATATTTTAAACTGGTAAGAAAGCCAAAGAACGCATGTGAGAGTTTCATGGATCCGTACCGAAACAAAGAGAAGAGAAAACTGCTTTCATTTCAAGTCTCAAGCATAGAGAATAATATGGAGCAGAGGTTCTTAAGCTGTGACCTGTGAACCCCTGGGACCTCGTGAAACTTTTGTATTGTAAAACATACGCGGTGGATCCTATTCTCTCAAATTGTTTAATTATGCATTATCCATGTCTACAAATTACCGGATATACACACTGTTCTTCACTAATTCATCTTTCCGGACGATATTTTAGAAGTTTTTGAGTGTTCGTCATGATAAAAACTTGGTTGTCTGTAAAGTCGGTTTACGCACGATAGTTTTACGTGATAACGTCATAAAGAATACCTAATTGATGAAAAATTGTGTACAATTATGAATTGAATTATTATCACTGAATTATCATTATTTTGATAAAATGGATTCAGGCTAAAAATTATGAAGTAAAAAATCAATTAAATCTTAGTAAATTGTAAAAGAAAAACATAAACCACGTTATCTAAGATTCAACAATAATATCGTGCCTCTCTATCACTTGTATCGCGTTCTCGCTTGCACGCGCAGGCTCAAATGGAGCGTGACAGAATGGACGTTATTTTTCAGACTGGCTGTCGTAGTTCGTCAATTTATAAGACGTTATTACGTCAAAAATCTTAGAAATCATTAATAAATAACTTATATGAACTATAAAACGTAGTAAACGAAGTTGCTTTGTTGAGCTTAGAGTGAAATCGTGGAGACGATAAAGTAACGAAAAAGCGATCATGCTAACTTTTCTCTCTTTTTTTTAGTTATAATTTAACTCTCTCTCTCTCTCTCTATCTTTTTATGTTCACTACTTACCAATTGGTGAAGAGTGAAGTGTACTGAATGAGAGAGGGTAAATTAAAAATTAAAGACGGGAAGATAGGAAAGAAAAACAAAAAACTGTTTTTTCTAACTACTAAATGACACGTCTCCCGACTTTACTAAATTATAAAAGCTATCAATATCATTATTTTTTTTTTCTTTTTATTAAATCTTTATTGAAATCCAATACGAAATTATTGAAGTATATATTATATAAATATTTTTACCAAGAAAATTGTATATTTTTAGTTTTCTTTTGAAAGTAGAGAGGGTTAATAGTTGAAAACATTATGTAAAGACTTCGTTCCAGACAAGGGTTCTTAGACTGCAATAGTTTTTTTTTCTTTTATTATAATAAACCTAAACGTTTAAATGCTTTTATTACGACCCCTGTAGTTCTAGAAATACTGTCAAACTCATATTTAAGTTCAAACATTATTTTTATTATAAAACTCAATTATTAATCATTAGAGTTTATTTTACGCTCAGTGAAGCGGGCAAGTAACTGCTAGTGGATAATAAATCTAACTTAAAAACAAATATAAACTTTGTATTACAATATTTTATTGTAGTCTTAAAAATGGCATTGTCTTAGTAATTAGTTATAAGAAGTATGCGGTTTAAATCATTCTTTGTTAGCTTTGAAATGTTCCCTTATTCACGTTCAAGTTCAACTAAGCGAAGTTTACATCAGGTATGAGGCTTCTCTATGTTTTGTTTAGGTTGATCCAAGACCCACCTGTTACACAGACATGAAGTTTATAGCCTCATACAAACGATAATATTACGATAACGTGTTATACAGCTATATATATATATATATATATATATTATGTATGTAACTATATATATTTAAAGCTCGACTATATCTACATGTAGTACAAGAGAATCGTAAAACATCGCGATGTTGCGGGGGCGTTAAAACCAGAGCCAGCCAGTACGAGTACAATATAACGTAAAAGGCACACACCATTATCATCCTAGTCACTCTACATACGGCTTTTACGCCAATACATAATTCTATGGAGCTTTGTGCGCTCATGTATATGTTCATACAACAATCAGCCAGCTGTATGCAGAGTTGAAATAAAAATAAATATGAACGTTTCGAGTATTCATATTTACTGAGATTTCGTCAAGTGAATGCAAAAAGGTTTCATGTACATTTTGTTTTATCGTCTCTAGAAGCGCACTGAGTTTATTGCTGAATTAATATTTATGTATTTCAATGAAGTAAAAATCAAAACGAAGAGATGGAAGCTCGAACATGTTACGAGGAAATTCTAAGAAATGTGTATGAAACATCTTCAACAAATACCTTTTAAAAGTTTTACTTCCGTGAAAACAATTTCTACATAAATAAATTGCAAAGACAAAATATATGAGTGAACCAATTTAAGCACAAAAGTTCTCAATCGAAACGCAGTATTACATTTCCTGTTTTCTGTTTGGGTAATAAGATGGAGCCAAAATTTTTCTGAAATGCAATAGTTTCATTTTTATCATAGATTTAATTTCATTCTTCAATTTTTAAAATACTTGAAATATATTTGACTTAAAATCAAGTCAAACTTGAATGCAATATCTATACTAATATTATAAACGTGAAAGTTTGTAAGAATGGATGTTTGTTGCTCTTTCACTCAAAAAGTACTGAATGGATCTGGATGAAAGTTGGTATAGGTATAGATTATAATCTGGTGTAACATATAGTATACTTTTTATCAAAAAAAAATGTACGGTTCCTATATAATAGATAATAATATATAGTAGATATTTTTTGTTTTTTACAGAGCAAAAGATAAACTTCCTTTTTTACAATGTGGTTGTTTAGGGGTCAGAGAATTATATAGATTACTTCTTATACCGGAATAATAAACGGTTCCCATGGGATAGTAAAACAAGTATTTAATCAATAGGAACCGAGTATTTAAAAGCAGTTTTGTTAACAAAATAGAGTCTTAACTCATTTTTCTTAAGAAGACTTGATCTACTTCTTACTCAGGAGAGATGTACTATTCCCGTGGGAAAGATATGTTTTTTGTCACAGAGTTAAGGAATGATATGATTTGGGGGAGAATTATATAGCTTACTTTTAATTTTTAAGGTTAGAACAATGCATAGTTCCCATGGGATGGAAGTTTTGGTAAAGTTCGTGAAATAGAATTTTAACGCATTTTCCTCAAGAAGGCCTGACTAATTTTACACAATAACGAAAGAAATGTCTACAAAGTTTAAATTAAAAAATTGACAATTTTTACTGGAAAATAATATGAATTTCAATTTAACACCCGATAAAATTTTTAAAATATTTGTGTTTTTTCATTGTTCATTGTCAAAGTTATTATTTAGAAACAAACGTATTAAAATAATAAACTAAAAATTTCAAAAAATTAACAATTATTTAACGGAACAAACTTTAATGTAATTTTGCTAAATATCCTGTAGGATAGCTACTAATCTATTCTTTTAAGAGAACATTTATTACGTGAGTCGTTCGGGGGCCGATAAGGTCGAGCCGAATCTCATCTGCTCTTACTTTGGGGAAAGGAAAGGTCTCGCAAATATCACGTTTTTTTTTTTTAAGAAAACACGTTTTGATAAATATCACATTGGATTGCGGGTTGGGGAAAAGGGTAATGCCAAATCTCATGACATCTTACCAGAGAGGAGGGGGAGGGATTTCAAAATTTTAAAAATCGCCTCGCGCAATTTGCCCCCTAAAATAGCTGAACG
Organism: Sisyra nigra; assembly: GCA_958496155.1. Lineage (NCBI taxonomy): Eukaryota > Metazoa > Arthropoda > Insecta > Neuroptera > Sisyridae > Sisyra > Sisyra nigra. The sequence goes on from OY292317.1 coordinate 32,541,758, forward strand.
GTTTTAAATGACATTTTGTATGAAAGATATTCAAGTCCTAACAGAAGGAGTATAGGTACTTGTTTACTTAAAATCGTATAGAAGCTGATGTTGGACAGGTAACGTATCTTTCTTGAAAAGTTGTTTTACGAATTTTGATGAACTTCATTTGGATCTAAGGTCTGAAATTATCTAGTATCTTTTTCTGTCAAGATAGATTAATTTTTATATTTCGCTATTAACGTAGAAGCACAATTAAAAAAATGTCGCACTCTAGGCTTCGTGTTAAGAAAATTGGAAACTTTAACTTTTTGAATATTTTGTAACAGAATTTACGTATGCTTCTATTTGCTCCAATTTTGTTTAATAATATGATAAAAAATTTGAAAAATAACGAATATGTGTGGTAGCCTAAGTATAGGTAGTGGGTTTACCATGTTATTAAATTTTTGAAATTCGTTACTAGCATAATGAAAGTTTCACTACATTACTAATTATTATCAGAGCCCTTTTTTGAAGCTGCAGTATATATTTAAAGAAATTCCCGTTTCACTTTAACAGGCCCTTGCATTTAAGTTTCAATTTTTTTTACCGTTTGTAAAATACAATTCTAATAACATAACAGTCTACTGATAGTTTAATTAAATCGGAAAAATAGAGAATTTTGTCTGACAGTAATAAAACTGTGTTTATTTAGGTCACCATAAATACCACGCCAATTTTTGTAGATTGTATTTAGAATGATTTAGTTTAAAGCTGAACTAACGGGCAATTAGCACGAAATCCGCATTACGAGTATTTAAATTGGCGTATGGAGTCGAATAAGATCAACCTGATCGTATCTAACATCAATAAGATTAATCAATATTTTCTTTAATTTGATCTCAATCACGATAACGTTTTAAATATTTTTGCATACCTATGCTATAAAATAAGTTTATTATACTTTTATTCTTTATGGTAATAACGTGTTGAAAATATGTGAATTTATTATCTTCCTAAAACTAATTTCATATTTTATTAAGTACATAGTTTAATGTCATTTAATAAATGTGTATTTTACACAATTTTACTTCATTTATGTGACATAATCTACCGCATCAGCGACATTTTAACATTTTGTATATGGATATGAGCGCATGGAGTAATATTATTAAAATTATTCAGACGTAAATTTAAAGTATCGTTTTATGAAAAATTGTTACTGGTGTAGATATGAGAAATGCTGGTATGCCATATATTAACTTGTGAAAATATTATAAAACAAATTTAAGAAAAACACTTTAATAATTTTTCTAATACTAAATCAAAACTTTAACTTTAAAACTTTGTATACGTCTATAAAGTTTATTACTTAAACGTATTTTATCGTAAGAGTTTCTAGTGAAAAATCTAAGTTTACTAACACACTCATAGGGATTTTTCCCTTTTTTATATTTGGTAAGGATAAAAACTTTTAATACTTTATATTAAAAACCTTGACATTTAAATATAAAGTAGGTATGATTCATAATAACACAATCGAAGAGAATTGGGTTGATAGTGGCAATAGAATAAATATATTATATTTACCAATTTTTTAAAGAAAAATTTAAGGTTATATCGCCAAATAAAATATAATATATGCTGTGAGGCGACACAGTACTTTCTTGTAGGCATCAATGAGTCTAAGAACTATAGAAAGATTAAAGAAAATCGCAGAATATACCCGAAGGATTTGGCTGGGGACAGTTAGTTCAATAGGACAATTAAACATAAATAACTATATGGATGACGAAGTGTTAGGGTTATACACCCATAATGTTGACATAAAGTGAGCGTAATGAACAAGCCTGTGTATAGCGGACTACTGCTAATCCGGACAAGATAATAAATTTAGTAAAAAATACTCGTTTGAGGCGTTTTTGAAAAAAATTTAAAAAGGTCAAAATCTCCTAGAATAAAGTGGAGCTTCCGGTTATACGATTGTAACCAAAAGCTTTGCGGCACAATTAGATATAATATGAAGGCAAATTGTAATTCGGATAAAGATTTCGATACGATATGGCTGTCACACACAGCAACACTCACACAGAATTATTTTTAAAAACCATTTTTTTGGACTCAGGGGACCTCAAAACATGTATTTCCGGTGAAAGCTTGAATTCGAAAATTCGACCTGATTACAATACTTCCTTTAAGTACTTACTATATAGGTAGTAGTAAAAGAAAGTAAAAAGCAAAATCTTTATACCAATATTATATTAGTCTTTTGTTAGCTATAGAAATTATACTTGAAGACTATAAATAGAAATCTTATAAAATGAAATTTAAAAAGTACGTCTGCCATGAAATTATTCAAATGAATTTTTTTATAGTTCTTAGATTTTTTTTATTAAGTCGGTTGCTTCTAAGGATTCATCACGTTAAGAGTATGTGTGCAATGAATTGAGCTTAAAATTTTTAAGTAAAAAAAAATTATAAAACGAAAAAAGTCTACTTACTTTTGCCAGTAAATATACCTCAATTTACTCTACGTAATAACAGGTAATCAGATATTCGATATGGTTTTAATTTTTTTTTTCTCCACAATTGTGTTTTAAATATTATTCAAATTTTACTAACTTGAAAATTTGAAATATTTGTCATATTATTTCTAGCACGCGTTAACATAACTTTTGAACGTTATTGTCAATCATTTTCTAATTTTAACAGTAGATTTGGGATTAACTGAAAATATTTTGATGAATGTTTGTTTGTCATCATTTTGATTTACCTATTAAACGTCCAAGAAGTACAAAATGTTTTTTGTTTTTACAAAATAGATAGGGGAGAGTCAACTATATGGCACCTCTAACTTTCTAGTTTTTTGAAATTCAGAATAGTTAAAGGTTGTCACGGTTTCACTCGTTTTTCATAATAATTAATTTGTCCATGGTAATCCGCGGTATCATCTCCCGACTAAACATCCGACAAACAAGCGGTGGTGCAGTTTCCGGCGGAGGTTTGGGAGCCCCCAAAATAAGACATGTTTCTAAAAACTACTTCTTTGGACTTAGGGGACCTCAAAACATGCATTTCCGGTGAAAGCTCGAATTCGAAAATTTGACCCGATTACAATACTTTCTTTACTATATAGTAGTAAAAGAAAGTAAAAATAATTTTTGCAAGGTCAAAAATGTAAGTCTTGCCCTGCCTTCCTCTACCCGAGTTTTGCGCGTTGAAAGAAAATTGCATATAGTACCTATATATTATTTTGCATTTAGTACCTTTAATACATTATCCAGGTACCGACATACATTCGTAGCAGGAAATAAAACAGACAAATTTTTTACCATTACTTGGGTTTATAAAAGAGAAATAATTTTTGCATTCGTTAAATATTTATTGAGCATTACAAATAAATTATTGAAAATCAATTAGTTCATTGGTCTAAAATAACAGAATATATTTATGCTATTAAATTTTCACAATTTTCAAATTATCACGTTTTTCAAATTAATTTTATGCATTATGTGTTGACATTTTATTGAAATTATAGTTTTTAATATCATGCTATTTTATCGTGTAAAGTTAAAAATTTTTACATTTCTTAAGTTATAATAACATTATAAACTCATAACTTAACTTCATTACATTTTACTTGCTAACGATTTTTTTGTATTTAAAAACTAAATGAATCCTCAAATTTTTAAAAACTTTTCAATGTTGTAAATAGTAAAAGAAAAAAAAATGAAACCTAATGAAAATGATAATGATTTTTACTTTAGTTTTTCAAACTAAGTTAATAATTCTTGATGATTTTCAAGAAAATGTTTCAAAGTTTAACAAGTAAAATAACTTTAACGCTTTTATGGCGCTGAAAATGTATGTTAAAATACGCCAAAGTAAAAAAAAAATAGTTAATTTAAATAATTTAAAAAGATCGAGAACAGTTGAAATTTGTTCGTACATGAATGCAGCATTAAACTTGCATGAAATTGGATAGATTTTCTCTCGTATTAAAAGAGTGAAGCTAAAATGACATGATGCCGTCCGTAGGGAAAATAGAGAATTTATTTTCTCATTAACGATGCTACAACGTTTGTTACACGTCCATATGATCGTGCTCTAGGTATATGTGTAAATGAATACATAAGGTACATATAACAGACAAGTTTGCACGTATAATGTCAGTGATTGTGTTTGCGAGTGAACAGCCAGAATATCCCGAAATATATCCCGAACTAACGAGCAGAAAAGACTACCGATAACAGCTGACTGTGACCCGGGGATCCTAGCGTCATCCCGAAACACACTCACGTATCCCTCTCTAGAGATACGTCTCACTGTACATAACAACAATCTTATTCTCGACTCATCTACTCGATAAAATAGCAAATAAATAAATAAAAATAAAAAAAAAACGAAAACACATTCAGCATTACAATGCTTTCTTCTAATTATTTCACATCCGTTCAGAAGAGAAAGAATTTACGACAGAGTCCAAAAATATCGATGCATCATTTTTACTTTTGGCCCATTATTAAACCATTTATCATTCGAAGTGAATGCGATCAAATCCATTTGAAAGTAAATGGATTGAAAATAAATAATTTTAATAAAATCTCGAATTGAAAGAATTGAAATGTGCGAGGATGAAAATCACTTATTCAATATATGTACATACTCATCTTTGACTACGGCATATTTCAATGTTGTAATCACGCAGATTGTAGAGCACACATGTGGCGGTTAAGTTAAAAATAATCAAATGATAAACTTTACACACATTATCTGAACATCAATTTATTATGAGGTATCTCACAGGTGATTCATTTACGTAAAAGAAAGAAAATTTATTTTCAAGCGTTCGAGTACGTATGTCGCTCTGCACGCTTAGTCAATCACGTAAAATATAATAAATCTCTCTGAAAATTTTCCTACTTTTAGGTAAAAGTTATGCTCAAAACTTCAAGTGGAAATCACATCAAAATTCTATGATTTATAATATGACTATTTCTGCAGTTAACTATTATTTTACAGTGTACTGAATACTACTACACGTACTTATTTAATTTAAATGAAACTTAAACTCAAGTTTTAGATTTACAATTATATATACCTATGAAAGTGGAGTTTGGTTCCTAAAAATCTTTGTCTGAACACTTACCTACAGTACAATAGTTATATACAGGTAACCCTCCTATAACACGGTTTTGCTATAACACGATTCGTAAATTCCGGTACCTTCCTACAACACGGCATCCTATAACACGGTTGTTCCTCTTATCGGGGATTGTGTCCCAGTAGGACATTGGGGTACGCCCAGTTAAAGGATTTGATGGAAATAGCATCCTTAGATGCAAATCAATGACCTAGTAAGAACCACTAAACAAAGTTCGATTACAGATTTTTTTGGGAAGGGAAAACATGCAAACTCTTTAAATAGAGAAAAAAGTTCTGAAAGTGAAGGCGATATCGTTCTACCGAAAAATCGTTCTCGTTGATTATACTGAGCAGTGACAACGAATAAATTCATTACGTTTTGGTTGCGTTAGATTAAAATATTTTTTTTTACTTGTGTTGTACATACGATTATATTTTTAATAAAAACTAAATTGTTTATATCGAACAGAGAGAAGACTGAGAGTGCCAGATCGTATGAATACACGTGCTGCTATCTACTCCGAGTAGAGGTTATTTGGAACCAGCCCCCTACAACTCCATGTTACAAAAATGTGACCATTTTTACTCGATTTGCAGTCACTAGTTGCCATTTAGTTGCCAACGAGTTGAACGAAGAAGACCACAAAGACTGACAAAGACCGTAGAATTTATGAAAGTCGGAGATTAGAAATAATTTTTTTTAAACGTCAGGCAAGTTATTAAAATGAAATTTTTTTAAATGTTTTCATTATTATTGTGATTATGAGAATAATTATGATAAGTATTTTTATATAATAATTATAATAACTCTGATAAGTTTAAGTGGTAGGGGGCTGTTTGAGACGTATGACTCTTATAACAACACAGATTTCTGTAGAAATCGGTCACGTTTTTTTAGCATTTCTCGTATCTAAGTGACAGGGGGCTGTTTGGAACTATTCCTTAGTCAGTTTGTGTTCTTTTCTCCACCGGTCTACACTCGGAACGTCTGTCATAGAGACGGTTCTCCTTGTCAAAATATACTCGGAACGCTTTTCTTCTCTCTCATGAGCATAGATAAGTCGTAAGCTATCGCAAAATAAGTAGAGCTATAATTCTCAACTGAAATACATTTAATGTATATAGAAAGCAATATTATATTTGATTATAATATTTCAGAAGTTACAGAAGTCTCGAAAAAATAACGAAATAATAGAATCAAATATAATATTGCTTTCTATATACATTAAATGTATTTCAGTTGAGAATTATAGCTCTACTTATTTTGCGATAGCTTACGACTTATCTATGCTCATGGGAGAGAAGAAAAGCGTTCCGAGTATATTTTGACAAGGAGAACCGTCTCTATGACAGACGTTCCGAGTGTAGACCGGTGGAGAAAAGAACACAAACTGACTAAGGAATAGTTCCAAACAACCTCTACTCGGAGTAGATGGCAGCACGTGTATTCATACGATCTGGCACTCTCAGTCTTCTCTCTGTATCGAATTAAAAAAATATTTGTTTTTAATAAGTTTTTGGAACGTAACCTCCCTTTTTGTACTAGCTCTGGGTCTCATGCAACACGGTTGCACACAACACGGCATTTTCTAGGAACCTAACTATCGTGTTATAGGAGGGTTACCTCTACTCAACTTAAACTTGACGCACGCTTTGATGTATATAGCATCTTGTAAATGTTTTTTTCTTATAACATTGAAGTTTTGAGTTCCCCTCATTCCAGATTTTTAATTTGTTACGTTTACATAAAACTTTTCATATAAGCTTAAATCCAACTATACTTATTTTTACCATTATACTAACTGATACCTGCCCGCGTCGCTGAATATAGCTAAATTAAACTGATTGATTTATAGGATTAATTAATATATGTACCCTCAAAGAAGATCAGGTAAACTTCAAACTCCACATCAGCATGTTTGAATACACGGAAAGGAATCACCAGAAGAATGACCTTCCTCAAAAATATACAACTATACGACATAATCTAGCAATACCATTTTAAACTCAGAGACATTTATAACCGCGTATTTCAAAAATGACTCGCAAATAAATAATAATTTAAAAAATAGGATTATTATATACCTTCATAGAAAAATAAAATAAAATGTAATATGAAAAGGTAATAGTTACTCCTCAGGCATTGTCCATTTTCCGAAGTAACAAATATCTTGATATAATGGAGAAATGAATATCACCAAATGGAATAATAAAACAATACGAAGCTCGTTAATTATATTTGGGTGTTTGGTGAAGAATTTTATAAAATATTCTAAAATTTTAAAAATTAAAATGTTAAAATAATCGATGCATTCGATCGAGTTTCAATGTCATTTTTAATCCGATTAAAGGATTAACTTATTTTTCAACCGTGACATTTTGGAGTTTGCATTTGATCGATATTTTTCTTGTCAACTACAGAACATTGAATAAAAATCATTACTTTGGATAAATATAAAATTGTCTCTGTTTTTAAGGGTTGTACTCAAGTTTTCCAAAAATGATATTCTGATCACTAATAAAAGCTGCTGTTTAATTTTCAAAATGGGAATTTAATTTCTTAAATAATTCAATATCTTCAAAATTACATTCACAGAACTAAATAATTACCCTGGTCGAGGAATCGGGGTAAATTATCCCTAATGGGGGAAACATGGAATTTTTGGGGGCAATAAGGAAATTTTTGCCATATGACTATTATATTAACGTGTTTGTGTGGCCGAAGACTGTAATCAGTGAACTGAATCAAAATGTTCTTACATCAAAAAGTACCAATTTTGAAGTTATTGTATCAAACATGAAGGGAGAAAGTTTTCCATTATTTTTTGGTTGTTATAATATGAGAAATTTATTTTGTTTGTCTGTTGCATGATTATTACTTTCGTGCAACTTTTTTTTGATGTAAATTAATTCAGTACAGTTTTTAATTTTTTTACATTGATTGTCTCCTTTTCAAAATGATGAGGTAACATCGACTGAAGCAAAAATATTTTGAGGTAATAGTAAGAAAAAGTTCCCCGACCGCTGATATAAAGACTTTCGAATGTAATACCCATATTTCTTATAGTTATATTAAGGATATTAAGGAATCAAAAGGAGAAAGTTTGTTATACATTCATTAATTCGTTATGTATATTGCATTTTTATTTCTCAACTTTTAAAATGACTTGGTGCACCAAAAAGAAGCTTTAATCGACCATTAGTTGATGTAATCTAAAAAAAAAATATAAATTGAATAAGTTTTTTGAAGAATTGTCTTCTGCGCTGATTTCAAAAAAAGGAAAAGTTAAATAAGTTAATTTTCCAAAAACTTTTTACATTAGAATGTTACTACAATTCACTTGAAACTTGAGAAAAATAAATTAAACTTCAAATTAAGTTTTTAGTTCCCAAATATTCTTAAAATTCGTTGTTTTGTTACTAAATTAACTACATCTTAAATTTGTCTTTATAATTTTGAAATACAAACGAAATTATGCTTTAAAATGAATATAAAGTTTTTGAGCATTTTTAATATTAAAAGACTACTTTTAAACAATAATCGTCTTTAGCAAAAATAATATATACATTGTGATACCCGATTCCCATGAGAATGTCTTTAATATTTTAATAAAATTGGCTTTACTTGCTTCCATTTTCTGTATTCTTTACTTTGATACATCAAATCCTTACATCAAGTTCAAACACATTCGCCAAACTATACAAAAGCAAATGTCAATACAACAAAAACGGCGGATTTGGATAAAAATCGATACTACCAAAATACCGAATTGGTCCCAGCGTGAAAATATAATAAAAAACCTCGACAAGCTTTATAGCTTTCACGTACTTAGAAAAAGAAACTTATTTCAATTTTATTACCTTGTATAAATTTATCCACATTTTTTTTCGATACCTCATTTTTTTCTAATTTAAACGTTCACTTTTAACCCTTAAAATTGCCACTTCCATAAACAAGTTGCAGTTAAATCACAACTGACGAGAGTTTCAATTATTTTTATTACTTCAGCGTACGCAAAACGTAATTAACAGTAAATAAATTATGAATATTACAACTCTCATAAATAACTTCTTTTGCACGTAGTTTCTAAATGAAAAGCTTCTTATTAATTTAAAAACATATAGGCTTACAAATTTCTTAAAATATTCACACGTGTTTCTCATATAATTTTATTTCCTTGTTGTTAAATATTTAAGTTTATCATTTTCACACGTAAATATTAACTGGAACATTAAAGCTAAATATTCATTTCCAAAATATTTTCAGATATAATTAATTGATCTCCCGTTGAGAGTTTCCGTTTAATTTCTATTTAAAAAAAAAAATGTTTGATAAACTTGGTGGATAAAAGCCAATGAAATAGCTAATTGAAATTTAAAACTTTTTCAAATATTTGCTTAGGAAAGATAAATATATTCCATTCGATTGGTCACTACAGCTTATTGAGACCCGAATATTTATAGTTTTGTGGACAAATGGTAAAGCAAAAAAATATTAATAATTTTAGCATTAACGAATGCTTTAGAGTTTAGAGTTTATCAATTGGCAATTATCAATTGGTTTGTGACAACTTTTTAACATTTATAGCAATCGCCGAATCGAAAACCCTAAGATAAAAGTTCCAAGCATTCATTGGAATTAAGTTTTCGATTACCAATGTAAACAACAAAAATTGAGTTACTGCGCCACTAAATTGACTTTAAATCTTTTTTTTTTGTAATTTTAATTCGCAGTAACATCTCTAACGACTGTCTCAGCACAGCTTTCTGTAAATCACAAATATAGAAAAATCTAGGATACACCAGGAATCGAACCGTGTATCATTAGGTTTGTTCCTCTTGTCCATTTTATGATGTTCAAACACGTCCGTTAATAACTAATAAAAACTACTCCTACTAAATTACGTAGTAGTTAAACCTCCATTCCATTATTAAGAAGTGCTTGGTTCGATTCCTATTGGATTTTAAATTTTCTTATATTTAATAGATAACAGATACGTTCTATGTTGAGATATCTATGTCAAGCCCTTAAATATTGAATTTAGCCCTAATTTGACCGCAAAACTGCAATGCAAACTTGTTTGACTTGAATTTTCAAACTACTTGATTTGAATTAGGTAAGCTTAAAATCGAGTTACGCTCAAATTAAATAATAGTATTTAACTGTCAAGTCAGAATAAGGACTGCATTTGTTAGTTTATTCATTTCAAAGCTTAAATATTAAGCTTGAACTATTGCACAAATTACTTACAATACTTGATTAACTAATCATTAAATACAAAAAATTCTCGAGGAGCTGGAGAGAAAATTATATCGTAAAATTGAACCGTAGTGTTATAACTAAATAAATTTTAAGAACTTAAGGCATAATACAACTATCTAAATATAGAAATTTTAGAAAATGTCGATATCATACTAAATCTAAGAAAATTTAGGATTCAACTGAAATTAAACTGATATCTAACTGTTACATTTTAAGTGCCTTGTATAAATGATTTTTTTTTAAGTCTTCTGTGATAAAATTTAGTAAAAGTAAGTATTAAACAAAAAAAAATATTTAAGGCTTACAGAGTGGGGTAGTAACTAAATTATCGCTCTGTATACAGGTGACCCTATAAGGTCGACTTTCACTGCTTATTTATTCACTTGCGTAAAACACTTTGGAGAGATCTTAAGGTCCCCTCATCAACTATTTACATATATGCTCAATGCTCATACACATCTTACGTTCGATGTTGCTCATGTTATTTTTTTCTAGATCAAAATCTGTGCTTTCTCTCTCCCGCTCGTTTTCTCATCTGTTGTCTCTCGTCGTATGTGAATTTTATAGTAATTGAAGAATATATTGTTTCTTAAACGCACACTGCTATATCCCCAATAGAAAAAAATATTATTATATTCTTTAATGATTTTGTATTTTTCTTTAACAGTTTCGTCGATTTCTATAAATTTGTTTTTCATAGTAATTTTTTTTGTCCGACATTTCCAATATTTCTAAAAAAACATTTGTAAAAGTTTAATTTTTGAACAATGATTTCCCTTATTTGTTGTATTTCGATTCAGAGTTATCTTTATCTCTCAAAAATACAGGATCATATTTCTAATATATCTGATTTTTCCCTTGATTTTCATTAAAATCTATAAATAGATTTAGTTATATTGGAAACAACTTTATTAAAACGTTAATTTCCTGGAGGAGGAACTGCGTTTCCTTTGCCTCCATAATCGAGCCACCATTAAACTTTAAGCATATAAAAATTTACCGAACCACTTGATTTTTATTATTGTACACTCGTAATTGATGAGTTACATACTATTGCTTTTAAAATCCAAAAGAAACTACTTTTCCTGATTGCTAGAACAAAACGAAACGAATAACAAGTAAACCAAGACAAGTTAAATCTTCGAAGAGTGAAAGAGTGCTTTTATAATACATACTTTAATTTATCCATTTAAAACAAAGCCAATAAAATCACGATTAGCTTATTGGCGTTGAAATTCTTTTCATTTTGGCTGCAGAATGAAAAGAATTTCATTCGAAATTGTTTAAAAGGTTAATATCATTCCTGCTTTTGTGCAGTTTGTGTCGCATTTATTATTACACAATATATTACGTAGCACAATAAATGGGATATTTAATTTCAATTTAGTTCAATTAAGGCTTCGGAAAGCTCACACAGTATCAAACTTGTTAAAAAGCTCGAATGAAACAATGACTTGAATGGACATGAATGAGAAATAAAACGCAATATAAGGTATTAGCATTGCTATTAAATTATAAACGATAATTAACTGAAGGGAATTATTGATTTTTTTAAATAACGATTAAAATTAATTTTTCTTACATTATATTGTATTTGATTTCTTTCAATTTCGTATCAAATATATATCCAAAATTTAATTTTGTAATGTTATATGGAGTAAAGGCTTTTTTAAGTTAAAGCTTTATTTGTTGTACATTTTGTATGCTTACAGCTGATATAAGCTTTAATATAGTTGGGATAGTTGGGAATATGGTTTTTAAATTTAAAGTTTTAGTTCAATTTAAAATTCGAAGTGACTACAAGAAATTGAGTGGCGAACTTTTTAAAGGTTCTCCTGTAACTCACTGAACACTAAAATGGATTTCCAAGTTTACTTGAATTCTGATTGAAGTGGGTGCATAAGTGAATATAAAATAAGAATGAACCTTCCACCGAAAACATTTATTCTTGAAAAAATACTAACAATAAATGAGGGTAGAAATTTATCACGCGACTATTTTCTCTGAAAACTTTTCGATTATTTTTATGTCCTCCAGCAATAACTTCTACGATTTCTCTTCTCTTCGTTTTATCTTATTCTTGGATACTGTTAACTTTTCATTTGTCATTTATCTTTCTGTTCTGTGATTTTTGTTATTTATTAAGTTTTTTCCTTTATAAATGTTGTTTCTCATAATCGCTATATCTGTATTTGAAGCAATCAAACCAGAAAATTATACGTTGATTTTTGAATTTACTTCAAAATAATTTTATTTAAATCAAATAGCTTTTAGCGGTAACTGTTTAAGGCTCTGAGATAAATCGTGAAAAGTTTTTTGGGTGAATAAAAAATCACCTCAAACCTTAGATCCTGTAATTATTACAACCTCAATCAAGAAAATATTTAGAACATATTTCTTAATTTGAAAACCTCTGAATGCAATTAATAATAAGAGTATTTAACAAGATGCATCCAATACAGCAAACTGTAAGAAAGGATTCATCAAGTCAAGTAACTGTACATTTAATGAAATGAAATGAGATTGACATTTTGACTTGAAAATTAAATAACTTGCCAATTTAATGCTTCACTTCACTCGACAAGTAAATATATATTGTTGACTTGAGTTTGTATTGATTTCAAATCGAAATTCAGTAATTTGAAAATCAAGTCAAATAGTGAATATACCAACATAGACTAATTTGTAGTCGAGAGATGACTGTTGTCTATACATTGTAAATAGGTCTACAAAAAAAAATGTTTTAATTTTTTTTTTGTGTAACATAAACTGTTATTTTAATATAATTCTCCTTTCCTGTCGAAGACTACGGGTATATTCTCGCAAAGGATGTACCCGTACGTCTTGGTTCAATCTTCTAAATCAGTGGTTTCCAACCTGTGGTACGTTGAGTTATCGGTTTGCGATAAATAATAAAGAAAACAATATTTTGTGTAAAAAATGTAAAATTTCTAAGATGAATGAAATATTTCTCTAATATTTTTAATAAATTATGATTAAAAACTTCATAATATAGAACCTAAGAAAATTTTTACAAAAAAAAAATATTTTGGTATACCTTGTAAGTTATAGTTGTGCACTTTATCAAGATTAAATACCGTAAAGAGTTTCTAAGAATGAAAAAGTTGAATGAAATTTAAGAATTTTCTACAGCTGTCTTCTATCAAATTAATACAAATGGAAAAATTTTCAGGAGTTGACTTTTTGGTATTTTTTATTCCAGAGCCAAAAAAACCAAGAAGTCAACTCCTGAAAATGTTTCCATTTGTAATTATTTGATATAAGACAGCTGTAGAAAATCCTTAAATTTCATTCAGATTTTTTTTTCTTAAAAATTCTTTACGCTATTTAATCTAGATAAAATGTAAAGCTTAAATTTACAAGTTATAAGAATATATTAATTTTTGCAAATTTTTCTCCAATACCTAACCATACAGTTCTAATTATAAAATGTTGTAGTTATACCTACATCTTGCAAAATTATACAAAAGAGTTCATTTTCTGAAAACTCCTAGAGGAAAAAAGTTTCATGTTTTTGAAATAGTTATATTATTTCAACTTTCCGTTCATTGGTTATTAAAAATTATTTTGATTAAAGGCTTTCCATTTTATTTTATTTTTCCTGGATGTTGTTGTATGGGTTGAAAACAAATTTTACAGATTTTAAGTAAAATCTCCACACAAAGGGCCTCCCTAGCTTATTTATTACTCCTATTATTTTTAAACTGGACTTTTGTAATCATTATAACATAGGTATTCTTTAAAACACTGTATTAAAAGGTGTTATAATGGCAAGGGGATGTATTTTTTTTAATTACCTATTAAATAATTAGCGCACAAATTCAAATTTTTATTTTATAATTAATATTTCCACAGATCCTACTTATTTTTTATTGAAAGATCAAATAAGAGGGGCAAAGGATCATATATCCTAGGATAGGATGTGGTGACAACAATTTTCACAATGAATCAATCATGAGTGTCAAACTCGTTTTTTTTTTAATGGAAAGAATTATATCGAATTGTTATATGCAAGGCTACAATAAGACATAAATGCTGAGCCTAGATCAGAGAGCCTGATGAAGATGATCCTACACTCCTCTAATTACATCTAACAATTTTTATTTTGCAAATGACGCTACAAATTCAATACGCGAAGTTGGAAATGTTGAATTTTTTAATTTTTTCAACCTTCCAAAGACGTATTTAGATTATAACAAACGAGCACTTTTCTACTAAAAAAAAATTAGGTATTTACTACTTGCCTTAATTTTCAAGTTCTTTGACTAAAAATTGACTTAGATCAAACTTTATATAACATTTGACTCAAATAAAATTAAGTGAATTGTTTTAATTTTAATACTAAGTTAAGTCTAGCATTGAATTTGGAAGGTATTTCATTTCAACGTTTATAAATTAAGTTTAGTTCATTACACCATATGTTCAAGTACTGGCCTTGACAAAAAAAATTCATCAAAGAAAATTATTCTTTAACTTGTGATTAAACCGTAAAAAGTTGTTAATAATTATTCTTTAAATATATAGTTTTAGTAAGTTCCATAAGCAGAGCCAGATTTAAAGGTCTGGAGGCCTCGGGGAAACAAAGGAGTGGCCCAAATTATTTTACAAATAAAATGGACAATTTTTTTTTCGTATAGTTTTCTAATAAATAATTAATTTGTGAAACCAAGGATAGATTCTTTTATTCTTTAACAAACATATAAATATAATCAGAAATAAGAAGATACATAAGATTATTTGGAATTAAATTTTAACGTTAACGAACAGACCTTCCGAGCTTTTTTCGCTAAAAAATCATTGATGATTTCGTAGCAATCTAGTTCCCGAAGTAAATTGATACAATCAAAACATACATTCTCAATGTAATTTCAAGGTTTGGGAATGTAGCTCTGAAATTTTGATCTTCAAGAATTTGGTTTTAAAATAATTCCGGAAGTTGGTCTTTTTTATAGTCCTTTTTGTATGAGTCGATCAAAGATATAAATTGAATCAACTTATTACCAAGACTAGGATCTAAATCATCTTGATAAACTTTCACCAATCTCAAATTTCGAACGTACAGTTTCATAGGCATGCAATCTTTCGTTAAGAAAAAGGGGAGTAAATTACAAGTGCTTATCAGGACCATTTGAGATTTTGATATTTTACTGATTGCCTGATATATAGATCGATGATTTCTGTTAATAATTAATATAATTTTGCTTATACAAAGTACTGTAGGTAAAGGTAAAACGCGAAAAAAATATCAAAGGAAAATTTGTTTACTAGTGTTTACTAATCTGAATTTGAAATTTTTTTCCGACTCTCTTAAATCGAGATAGTGACTTTAGTGATTATTCACTATTTTTGCAGTGCAGAGTATACCACTAAATTCAAATAGTGGTATACTTTTCACTACAAAATAGTGAATAGTCACTATTTGATAGTCGAAAGTCACTAATTCGATTTAAAAGAGGAAGTCCCTATTGTTGGGGCCCCTCTTTTGTGGAGACCCCGGGCCTGTAGCCGCGGTTGCCCTCCCCTAAATCCGGCCTTGTCCATAAGTGAAGAACTTAATAAATTTTAAATTTTAGTTGAAATGAAAATAATTTTATAAATATGTTTAAGTATAACAACTATACAATAATGGGCACTAAAAACAATACATTTAAAACTTGCATTTAGTGTCAATTTTATTTTACCCAATATTTTATTTCAATTTTCCAACACTTAAAGTTTTATAATACAAATCTTATTTTTAGTAAGTAAAATTTAGAAAAATAAAGGGAAACAAAAGTTTATACTTACATAAGATTTATTGAAACGATAAGAAACATACCTAATCAATTTTTAATTACTTTTTTTGATTGTTGTGATTAAATAATTCCAACTTCATTCAAATTCCCTAAATAAATACGAAAGTGAAAACCAATTTAAATCAGTTCGATTTTTATAGGCAGCTCAAAACACAAACTTATAAATAGATTCTAAATTAGGCAATCGCGAGTGCATTAACTCTATTTTTTTGGATAAGTAATGATAATTATTATTACTCCAATAACTCAGTTAGGTATGTACTTTAAAAATAGACTGTTTGAAGTTAGTGTTGACAAAAAGATACAGTGCACAGTGTTTTAAATATTTCAACAACCGAATTTATTTTCTTTCTTTTTACGCTCAAGTGGAATTTCGTATGCATCTTATTCCAAATGTGAACTATTTACTTACTTTATAAAAATAAATTCATTACAATTGCAGTATGAAAACAACTTATTTACTTGCAGATTTTTTTTTAGTAAAGGAAAAGATTGAAATGGACTATTTATTACAGTTAGAATTAAATAGTTATGACGAATAAGATAAATAAATAAAAGCTCTGTCATATATCTGAAAATGAAAAAGAATTCGTTTTCGTAACATTGAAAAGTCGGAATGGCCTAGATACAGAAGAAACAGATAAAATTATGTAGCACCAATTCAACACGCTGCAGTTTTCAATCTAAAAAAAATGGAACGAAAATACGCTTTGAGAATTTATTTCTTTAATTTTTCTTAATAAAAAAAAAACGAAACAGAAAAATATAATAATAACGCAAACGTTTGATTTTAAAACAAAATCGTTTAAAATCCCATTAAAAATTGAAAATGTGTGTCTCTTAACAACAAAATGCTTAAAATAAATTTATTTAAGTCTTACAAAATGTTTGTGAATATTCTCAATAATATTATTTTTAGATTTAGGTACTTGATTACAGCGAAAGCTATCTGTTTAACTGTCCATTTGTCCGTCAATATTGATCATTTTATAAAAATATTTTGCATTCTATCCACAGTCATTCGTCACAGAAATACACTTACACTATATTATACTTTCAAATAAAATTTATGCGTCCCATTCAATTTCAACGGTGAAAATCACGTTTTCAAACCTTGAATACCAAACTCCAAGGGTACGTGTCACGCTTCATTAAACTCATACATCGTATATAAAAATTGAGTTTGTCTAATCAACCCTTAGTTTATCATTCTATGGAAAGCATGTATTATTTTGATTATTCTAATAGAAAGTTTAATTAAGGAAATGGAAGGAAATATTAATTTTCACGATGGACAAGTTTATCGAAGATATATACCATTCATTATAATAGTTAGGTTGATTTTTTTCATTAATACTTATAAATATACACAAAAGCTGGTTGTATTTTATGCAATTATGTTATCAAGGTTGAAGAAGAGTAAATATTTCTCAATATGCAAGTGGGACAGTGTTTCAATAGGGTAATTATTTCTAAACTTTTAAAGTAATTAATAAAACATGGAATGTGTTACAAGTAATAATTTTCTTTTGGAAAACCTAATAAAAGAACTTGGTACGATACTTCAACAATATTAAATGGTAATTAAGGAAAACCATGGTGATTTCTAAGATATATTTCTTTAGTTATAAGGATTTAAGGTTGGATTATTAGTTATATAACTCCATAACAAATTTTCACAGATTTAAGTTAGTTTTAAATTATTTACTGTGAAAATGGTTCATGTCTATTACAAAATTAGTACACAGGTCTTTAAAAAATATTTAAAATCATTCAAAAATGTTCAATTTTGAGTAATTTCAATCAAACAAAGTGGAAAAACGTTTGGCTCATAAACGTTTACCTAACATCAAATTCGGTTAACATGATATGATACTAAGTCTTAACAAAATACTGCTTAATGCGTTTTTTTGCTTTTAATACGAAATACAAAACGCTTGAGACGAAAAAAACACATTTGAAAAAATATAATTTTTTTTACTTCAAATACATCCTTTTCCATTTCAAAAGAAACTTTTTTTCATTTCAATTAACATTTTTTTAACACTTTTATATATTTTTTTAATGGACGATATTAAAAAAAATAATTTTAATAAAAAAAGGTTGCTTTTGAAATAAAAAACATTTCTTTTGAAATGAAAAATGCTACATTTGAAATATAAAAAAAAACTGTAGGTACTTCAAGTATTTCAAAAGTATTTTAATGACCTTGGATGTCTACTTAATAACATGTGTAATGTGGTTGTACGTATCTTGTTTTAAACAATATAGTAGTAAATCATCTCACTCATGGAAAATATAAAATCACCCCCTAGTTTTGTGTTACTTATTTTTCACTGTATTACATCTATGTTTTGTAAATATTTTTTTGAGATTTTGACAGTTAAAAATATAAAAAAAAATACTGCATGTTTTGCTTTAACTTATAACAAGGTATAAGCTGTTCTTGGAGAAGACATAGACCGCTTTCCAAATTAACTATTCATATAATACTTTATGAGATAAAAGAAATTAATATAATCGGAACTGGAAATCGATTCATAACAATATGGTATCGATGTATTTGAACATTGAATAATATGAAAACATTCAAAATCCGTCTAGATGGTTACGATTTCAAAATTCCAACTCAAGTTGGTGAAAAAAGAATTTGAAGAAAAAAATATTTTTGAAACTATTAGTTTTAGAAAGTTCTCCCTTAACAATTATTCAGCTAATTTTATGAAAAAACTTTTTTATACTTTTCCTAAATCTTTCTTCTCAAGAATTAATTTTAAAATATTTAAAAGCCAAGCAAATTCCCGAATGTTTCAAATGGCTTAATTTCCAATATTATTTTATAGATGACTGATTTTTTTATTTGTTAAAACATGCTTTTTCATATAGATCAGGAATCTTGAGGTTGGATTTCACGAAATTCTAGGGTATTTTAAAATTGACAATGGTTCAATACCAAAAAGTTATTTTTTATTAGCTTTAATAAACTATTTATATCTCTTACTTAATAAGCGTAAAATTCTTTCAAAAAAATCAAGAGCTTAAAGGATTCCTTCAAGTGTCATAAATAGAAATCACCATCTATTTGACTTAAGTTTTAAGCTGTTTTCCTTAATTTTCAAGCTCCTTAGATTTGACGTAAAATTAGTGAAACCCAAGTCAAATATATTTAAGTATCAAATCAAGTCGAGAATTGCATTTACCGGTTATTTCATTTCAAAGTTTAAATATTTAGCTCAATTAATTGCAAAAAGAGTTCAAATACTCGACCTGATAAACCCCTAGTTAGAACTTGATGAAGCTTGATTGGGCCTCACCAAACGACTAATAAATGTTTTTTTTTATTTTTGAATCTGAAATCTAATATCTTATTTTTAAGTAATTAATGAAATTATTTTAAAGCTATGATCTCTTGCTATTGAAATGTACTCAGCCTAATCTAGATCAGTAGATCATTTTCCAATGTGGATCAAAATTACATAGATTGTGTGTGGTAAAATTGATAGTAGGGTACTCTGGATTAGCCAATTTAATTTTCATTGTTATTTTTGAACATTGAAAATTTAAGGAGCAACAAAAAAGGTATCATCCTATTGCTTCTTTGGGTCACTTTGGACTGTTGAGAAGGTCATAATTGCATTGTAAGTTCACCACCACCGATTTTGGTAAGCTTTAGCAACCAAAGGACTTAGGTAAATATTTATTTTTAAGGCATTGTATGTTTGTGTGTTACTTTTTTTAAATGTTCCCTCTTTTAAAAATACCACATTTACATAAAGTGATGGTATAGACTAGGGAGGTAGTGTTGGTTATTAAAACATCTCATTCCTTAACCTTCTACAACTTATTTCTATAACAATTTTTTTAAAGTCTTTAATTAATGAAAAATATTGAAAATATTTTCCATTAAATTGATTACTTCGATTACTTCGGCTTTCAATCTAAGGATAAAGTTTAATTATACACCATGGAATTGATGCAGCTTTTATTTAAAAGTATTTTCAGTTACTACAGTACCTAAATACGTAAATGCTAACAATAAGTACCTGGAACTTCATAATCATCATTTTAATCTTAAAAATTGAAGTTTTCCCTTCAATTTTCTCATATTGAAGAAATTCTTGGTTTGTAGCTGATTTACTAAGATGACTTATGGAAAATCAAACTTTAGATCTTAGAAGTTTCGAGTCTAAAGCGAAAAGTACACAGTTTTTAAAGAACTTTGATTTTATTGTAAGATAGTTCTCTAAGTGGTAATTGAGTGTAGTTAAATTTGATATTGAAGAGGTGGTGATAAGAGAGACAACCTGTTAGAGTATTGCAAAACAATGTTTGGCAGATATTTGAAAGGGGGGTGGAGTAGACACGCTGTTGTATGTACCTTGGCCATGTGTAGATTCCGGAGACTTCGAATCCGTAGTGCCACGATCCGGAGTAGGCTCCCTGGCCCTTGGGCCCGGTGCAGACGCCGTGACCGTGTGCTTTACCGTCTTCCCATCCACCGCAATACGTTCCGCCGTCGTCGAAGTCGAAGCGACCACCGTTCACGTGGGTTTTGTTGGTGGTCGCCGTGCCGGTGGCTCCGGAGGCAGCCGGCGACACTCCGCTCGACGGCGGCGCCGCCACCGTCGCAGCTGCCGCTGTACTTCCCGGTGGCATTCCGTTAGGACTACTTGCTCCCGACGTCGGTGACGTAGTCGAACTACTTTGCACCGCCGACGTTGCTTGTTGCATTTTTTTTTCTAAATTACTTTTTCAGCTTGGATGGGATTTGGAACAAATTGGGGATGCTAGTTAGAACTTTTTTAGTGAAAATTTAATCTAAGGATTTTTATTATTCATATTAATATTATCCCACACGGTTGCCATTTCTGTATTTAGCACTGACACACACACATACGTATAAATATACACACTTTTGGACACACTTCGAGAAGCAGAGCGCCGTTTGCACCACGTTGGTATTTATACATCAGCTTGATGCCATTTCTGCGGCACATAGAATGGCTGTAGCCCGTCGTTTTGGACGCCTGCCGTCGCGACACTGGCCGACGTCTCCGTTTGCCAGCGTCTCTCTCGACGTCGTTAGCGTCTCGTTCGGTTAACATCGGCATTTTCGAATTATACTCGCCGTCCGTTTCTACAATATTTGTGTACGTACATCGTACATTTGCATCCGGCTCAGGCTTCACAAACACATTTGGATGCTCGGAAATTGGAAACACGTTATGGAAACTCGTTCATCAATTCTATTCAACACGGATGTTATCAACGCAAATTAGTTTTCTTCAGTTAACTATCTTAGTTGTACAGAGATTTTGAAATATAAAATTTAAATGCTTTTGAAAACTTTTGGATTTCACTTTCTCTACAGACTACAGTCTTAAAGCTACTAAATATCTAAGCTATTATTAAGATTTGAATTGCTTGTATTGTTGAGTACTTATCTTGACAACGTATTCTAATTAGTCCAGTGAATAAAGTAGTTACAAAATTGATAATTGATCAAAGACGATATTTTCTTATGTATATACTCAACTCTTCGAAATGCCCCATTAAGTTGATAATTTATTTTTTTGCTATTTATTTTGTTTTTTTGCACTAGATCAGCGGCCTAAGTGGCGCTATGCATAGTGTTGTTGATAGAAGATTTTTGCTGGCTCGATTTGGCTGGAGGTTTTATTTATATATATCCTCTAGCGTTCTATTCCACAGCAGAGCTAGGTTATAGAGTTTCTTGTGGGAGTCTTCTTTTTAACCGTCTCTGAGATCTAAATTGGCCCAGATTTAGTTCTATGGCGCTCGAACAAAGAGAAATATTTTCATAGAAACTCTGTGCTAATGCCCTTGTGTGATCTTTAATCTCTGTTATGCTGAGTTCTCTGTGGATTTGAGAGTTTCGAACATACCATGGTGCCTTGCAGATAATTTGTAAAACCTTATTCTGAAAGGTTTGCAGCCTCTTGAAGTTACATTCAGAAGTGTTGATCCAGATTGAGCAGGCATAGGTTAATATGGGTAATCATACCTTTGTAAATCATGATGGAGCACTCTTTGCGGAGGTTTGATTTTTTATTTATGAGTGAGTAGAGTTTCACTAAGCGGATATTTGCTTCTTTCAGTTTTGATATGATGTGGTCAGTCCAGCCTAGCCTGTAGTCGAGGTACACTCCGAGGTATTTAACGGGTTTGTTTCTGGGGCACCATGGGATTTCGCTGTTCTCGTACACTAAGTTTGCTTGTTGTATATCAAACCTCTTCAGCGTGAATACCTTAGCAATACTTTTTGTTGGGTTTATAACAATTTTCCAGTCGTTAAACCATGTCGATAGTGTATTCAGCGACTGCTGGGACTTTTCAATGGCTTTTCTGAGGTCGATATCCTGGCTAATGATAGCTATGTCATCAGCAAACAAAGTTGATAATTTAAGATCATGGTTTTCTTAGATTGTTTAGGGGCCCTCCATAAATTACGTCACACGAATTACATGATTTTTGACCCCCTCCCCCGTCTTTGTCACACCTGGTCACACTTGTGAGACCCACCCCTGCTAAGTGTGACGTCACATATTTTACAATTTTACATCTACAAATAATTATTGAATTAAAACAACACGTCCAAAATTTGTTTTATTTCAATTTAAATGACTTTCTAATAAAATTAACATCAAATCAAACATTTCAAGAAATAAACAAAAAAACGACTAATTATATTAATGATCAAACTTAATCATCTTGAAAGGCAATTATCAAATGAAATAAAAACAATATCACCGCTAGGCACGGTGCAGAGTTTAGCGGAATTTATCTAAGGGCAATAGTATCGGCGCGTAACACAAAATCAAAAAAAAAATTCTCTTCTTACAATTAAATCTGAAAATTATAATATTAAATATTTGATTGGCAGTGGGTTATCAAATCATTTTGTTGGGGTAAATGAAATTCAGTTGTGAGAAGAAATTTTTTTTCTTTGTGCAGAAGAGCGAGTGACCGACAAAACAATTTGAACCTAATGTTTTTACAGATAGTGTTGCAAATGTTTTTGAGTTTTTCGTTAATAGTTCAAAGTTCGTGTTTTAATTAACACTTAGATTAAAGTAGATTTTGAAATGTGACGCTACGAAATTTAGGACGCCTCCCACTCCCTTGTCACACAATGACACACTTCGTCGACCCCCTCCCTCCCCTTAACGTGCGACGTAATTTATGGATGGCCCCATAGTAGTGATAAGACAAACATTATATTTTTTAATTTCTAAGATGCTCCTTTAAATAATATAAGAATTTGAGTTCATGGACCAAATTGCGATTCTGCATTGCAAACAACGTCAGAGCCTGTTTCATAATTGAAGGGAGAAGGGATTGGCTACTACAAATATCTTGATGTCAGCATTGATAAAAAATTAAATTGGTCAGCTCATGTCCAGTCTTTAAAGCGTTACCTTATGTGAGTCAGTCACAGATTTTATCATTTGAAAAAATATTGCACATATAAAGTTTTAAATTGATTTTTTTATGACTGCAGTATGCAATTACGTTTTGGGAAGGTGTACTAGTAACAGGATGCTGCCCATATTGACTGTCCAGAAAAGTTCTGTGAAGTTGGTACCGCCAAATGGGAGTTAAAAAAAAAATATTTAATTTGTTTGTCCACATTTATCCAGGGAAAATTTTCGTTTGTCCAAATTTTTGCTTTTTCATACTTGGTGAAAAACTTATTTAAAACACTTTTTTTGTGAATTTGGCACCTCTAATGGTGAACTTTTAAAAATAGAATACACCAATCGATGGTCCATTGGTCCATGTTTGTTCAGGAAAAATGTTTGTTTGTTTGCACATCAAATTTTTTTTATTTCAACGAAATATTTTTTTTTAATTTTTCATTGTTAAATATACAATCATCATTTGGGCATTATTTTGATGTACCTACATCTCAAAAATCGTTAAAGGAAGACAGTAGCTAGTGAAAATTTATATTTACCTTCTTAAATCCATTGGTATACCCAATTTTTATTTCTGTTCTTTTAAAATAATTTCATACACGAATGATTTATCTTTTAAGGAAACCTGAATATCTATACGTTTTTTTAAGTCTCCTAGTAAATACACTGAATCAGGGTCAATAGGAGAATATCAGCGAAAATCTCATTACCTATCTCTTTAATTACCAAAAAGATTACGATGAAATTTTTAGGTAGTAAAATATAAATTAAAAACCATTTGTGGTTATTTGATAGACAGTGTTAAAAACGTTGGATTAGTACTAGATAAATTAACTTCTAAAAATGGAAAAAAATTCTCTAAGATTATAATTGCTCATAAATAAAAAGTTTTTCTTATAAAAATATAATAAAACATAATTTAATTGAAAAGTATTTAAAATTTCAACAACAACAGTTTGATCTTTTGATGAAACCGGTCCTAAGGCTACAGATATTTTCCTAAGACCCTGGTCCAGTCTTGTCTAGTAATGTAACTGTAGTGCTTGATTAGGGATGATCAAAGTTAATAACTGAAAAATAAATTTTTTACAAACATCAAAAAATGAATTTAATACATGGCAGTTTCAGTTGGGCGACTTTATTATCTATAGCCCTAAAAATAAGAAATAATACTACTTAATGGGTAGGTTACACTGCCCTGAAAATAGGTAAGATATTAAGGTTTTAAGACATTAAGGCATCACTACGTTTGATAACTACAATAGAAAAGTCTGTCTCTATAGTTCAGGATAAGTCAAATATTTTCATACTAATATTTAAACCGACCAAAAAAAATAAAAATATATCATCCCACCTTTATTATTGTATCTTTAAACTAAACCAAATCTTGCAAACAGCAAGAAATGAGATCTTAATAAATGCTTTATCTAAAGGTACTTTCATTAAAAAAAAGTAAACCTATAATAATTTTTTCTGCTTCTAATAAATTATTTATCTACTATGAGTATTACATAAATATATATGATGTGATATGAAAGATGAACTACTAAAAATAAATATGTTAATAATTAGTAAAAACTAAGATGGAAAAGGCCAGAGTAAGGCTAGTAGTGAAAAGCAAAGAAGTAAGAAAATGGAAAATAAGCAATTTTTGTAAGACAAAATCTTAACTTTTAAATAAGCTAACGTTTGACCAAAGAAAGTAAATATAACAAAAATTTCTATTTTTAAAGCCAAAAATTTTAGTAATTGAAATTAGCAAGTTAAAAGAATTAACCAAATGTATCATTGATTTTATTTAGAAAATATAATATACTTAAACTAAAATGATTAATATTGTACATGGAATATAAGTTCAACGTTGTTAAAGTAATGGGAATCATTACCTAAGTATATAATATTTTGAGCACATTTTTTAAAAGCATATTCCTATGATCTACTTCTGTAAAGGAAATACTCCTATTAAATAATATATTGAATGCGAAATAAATGTAATATTGGTATTATGTAACGCAGAGCTTTTGAAAGTTCAAAAGCATCTTTCATAACCGAAAATGCTATTCAAATAATCACGTAGTAACTTTTTGTGTGTATACCAATCCATTACATGAGAAATATAAGTACTTTAATGATGAATATCGTATACAATACAATATACGAATACATAGATGTTATATAATTCATTATTAGAGGTAACAAAGATGGTCTATATTTTAACAATTAAACGTATTCCCGTTTCAATGATTGACTCAATTTTATCTATGTGTATATTTAATATCGCATATTTTTAAAATAAAAATTGATTTAAAACTATATAAAATTTAGAAGCTTTAAAGCACAATGAAAGCATCGTAGATATATTGGGATTAATTTTTTTTTAATTTAACAAGCGTATACAAATTAACTATAATAATTTAAATAGATAATAATCTAAATTCCACTTTACGAAATATGGTTACATTATGAATTAATTATGAGTTATTATAGATACGAGTAGTTTATAATGAAACCATTATAAAACATAATAAAACTGAAGGCCTTATAATTTATTCTATTTAACTACTTCAATATATAATAGGTATATTTATTAATTTAAAACAAATAATTATTTCAAAAAAATTATAGTATTATTATATCGAAATTAATAAGTTTTAAGACTCTTTTTAATAATAATTTCTTTCAGTAGCTACATATACCTATATAACAATTATTTTCAATCTGTTTAATCATAAAAAAACTTAGTTGTTAGATAGTTTCGAAATACAATATCTAATATGCTTTTGTGAGCTTTTAGAATTGATTCTCTTATTCTAAAGTAAGCTAGTTTTAAGATTAGATTGGTTATGTTGTTGATTGCTCATCTTGATTCTTGATTAAATAGTATTAATAGTCATAATAGTCATAATAGTGATGAACAAATTTCTTAGAAATCAATTCATGATGTTTTCTTATACATTTACAACTATTCGAGGTACACCATTAAATTCTTCAGACCTTACTTTCATTAAACTTTTAGCGACTTTAAAATGTGTTATGCGATTTTAACTCAAACAAATTATTGAGATTTTCATCCTCCATTTCTCAATAAGTATTGAAGCATAAGAGAGAAAATGGATCTAGTATTGGAAAAAAAATTTACTTTGATTTTGTAAAATATATATTTTTAATTAATACCTACGGTTATCATACGGTTATTGAACTATTTTTTTTTGTGTTTTAAGTCTAAGGTCATATCACGACAGACTAAACACAGAAAATTTCTCAATTTTATCTTATGTCTAGGATCTTAAGTCTAGGATTCAATGGGGATCGAACCCTGTAGCACTTGACGCATAAAGCGGAAAGAGCAATTATTGCTCTAACCACTGCGCCAATAAGTGGTATTGAAATAATACCACCAATAATACTAAATAATAATTTAGGAAAAACTAAATAGATGATGCAAGGACTATTTAGTATTTATGTACTATTATTTAATTGGTGGCCATTTTACTCTTCTACACATCCACAATGCATCGTTATCTTATTACCTTATATAAAATTGATGTTATTGTAATAGAAGTAACATCACCGAAAAAATCGAAATTTTCGTTTAATTACCTACTTAAAGGACTATATAAAAAAAAATTGATCACTGCAATTGGTGAATATTAAGTTCGGAAAATCTAGTGTTTTTCTCCCCAATATTGGACATTGGCGAAATAAAGTTTTTATGTAATAAACGATCTGTGATATTTCTCATTCACAATAATAGATAAGATAAGATAATTTAAATGATGAAGACAAACTTTTCTGTATACTTAACTAATATTACCTACAATAGTTCTACTTGCTCATTGATATAGTTTTAAGTTAATTTCTCAACTTACCTAATTGTCTCTATAACAATTCACATCAGCTCCATCAACCATAGAATCGTACATATTATATTCTACACCAGCAGTCAGCAACCCTTTCGTGCAAAATGTGCCATATAAAAAATGGCCATATTTGGCAAAATTAACGGTAAAAAATCAGATGCGTGCCACTAGGAAGAGAACACCCTTGAGTAGGGGAGGGGTGTAGGGGTGGGGGTAGATTTGTTGCAACAAGATTAGCAACAAACACAAATGAAAAAATAATCGTACCACAAAATTAAATATTGGTTAATGACTATTTAATTATAAGAATGTAAAAAAAAAAAATTAGTGGCTTTCTTGAGGTTCGCTTGTGAAGCCTAATCTTCTAATATTAGGTTCATAGTTACAAGTTTTTAATTTAATACACATTTCAGAATTTACCTCGGTTAAACGATTTTTTATACGGATTTATAACATACTTTATCATAGAACATGTTTGCTCACAGTTATGTAGATAATTGTATGTGGTCCCAACAAATTTTAAAAAAGCAAATGCGACCTTTTTCATTCAAAGCAATCTGTCTGGCAGTTCATGCTAGGGATGTGAGATTAATGGAAAAAAATCGATTAAATAAAAATCGATTTTTCTTTATTCAATATTAATCGATTTGTCAAAAATCAATTTTAATTAAAAAAAATCGATTATTTAAAATTCTACTTGCTTTTCATATTCCAATAATGATAATGAAACCTAAGAAATTCATACTAACAATTTATCAGATTAAAAATCAAATAAAATGATATGAATAAAAAAATAACCAATTCAAAACTAAAAATTAAAGCGAATCTTCCATTAAACTTTCAAGTTAAGGAATAAGGCAAATATGATTATTGATACACAATTTCAGTACCATTAAACGTTTTATTATAATACAAATGAAATGATGAGCATCCTAACAAAATTACAACCTTATTGCCTCAAAAACTATTTTCGATTTCAATCTTTTAATTATGAATTTTAAATTAAACAATTTAAAATTATTTTAATTTAATTATTTGAATGAATGTCTATTATATTTGAATGACAAGAATGAAAAAAACCGTTACAGCTAGTTTGCATTTAAGTTTGCGCTGTTTATGAAAATCGATTTAAACGCGTAATTTATATAATCGATTATTTAAAAATCGATTAATATGGCTATGAAAGTTAATTATAAAAAATCGATTATTAGAAAATAATAATCGATTTAAATAAAAATCGATTATTTTTTAACATCCCTAGTTCATGCTTTGTTTTAGTTAATAGCTATATCTAGAAAATATTAAAAATTTTACTCATAATCGTATTTCACTTTGCTGTGCTACCTAGAAAACTTCCGCGTGCCACCGAGTGGCACTCGTGCCTGTGGTTGCCGACCACTGCTCTATACATTCTATTTCCATGATCACAGTAATACTTCTAAACAGTATACCTTTTGTAGTTCTCAACAGAAACTTTCTTGTCTTTAATGTCTTACCGAAATGTATCAATATGGGCATAACTAGCCAGCCTTTAGTAGTCCTGAAGCTGCAAAAATAAATCAGGTCGTTAAAAGTTCTTGTTTTGTATATTTTATAGATATAATAGCATTAAGATTAATTAAATATTGCAAAAAATGTTTAGGTTCTATTTATTTATTTTTTGACTTTTAAGGAATATTTAATTTCAATACTTAAAACATGAAAGCCCAAAACTCTTTTCGATCTCGAACGTACTTATGCTTTTCTATGTAATACATGAAATCCTAACACCAAATAATGAAAACGAGCAATTTCTTCAAGAATGTTAACAAATAGTTACTAAACTTGACTTACTTTACAAAATAAAATAAGCTCAAATGATAAATGGTAATCTACGTAATATTTAAAATATACTTTTGGTTTGAAAGTTTAAGCCACAGTTTTATATGCTTATTAGTAGCTTTGGAAAATTTTTGTGTGTATTTTCTGCAAAAATTATTTCTCAAAACTTGTTTGGGGAATTATGTTTTGAGAGGATTAATTCGGTATCACTTCACTATTAATTGTAAGTTAAAAATAGAATTTGAAACATAGGAGACTGTGGTTTTATTGTTAGCAATGCCTCATATTGACCAAATTTGATTTGTCATGGTTATCTATTATTAGACTATTAGATCTATTAACACTAATGCTTCAGCCTCCAGGTAATAAGTCATAGCATTGTCAAAATTATAATCTCTTCGGTAAATTATGTTAACAGATTGCAATTTGATTAGATTGGATTAAGATGCTATTAAACATGATACTCGACATGGATTTAACAGCTACTCATGTTATTGCAGTTCAATTAGAACAACAAATTACTGCATTTTATAATAATTTGTTTATATTTGATTTAAGAAAGGCTTCCACTTTTAAACAAAAATTCAAAGATATATTTTACAATTCAATCTTTTTCTGAAGACGCTTTATTTATTACCATTAAAAGATTTGAACAAGAAAATACTTATATATATGTATCTACAAGACTAATTGAAAAAAAAATGTCACTAACATCCCAAAACTTTTGTTATCCTGTCCCTATAAAAATTTCGTCTCTTATACGGTACAGGTTTTTAATTTCTCCATTTTGAAGCTGAAAATTTAAAGAAAAGAATTACCTAAGCTAATCTACATGATTTATAAGCTATGGTCATAATATGATTTTAGACAAAACATGAAAAATATTTTTATTCCGGTTTTGCTGTAAAGTTTTAAAAAATGTTAATAAGTGTTATTTTTGAACTCTGATTTCCTTGAAACAGTTGAACTGAGGATCTTTTTTGGAGAGCGTAAAATTTCTCTTAAATACCTTCTTCCAGATTGTTGCAACAATGAACTATTCTACAGTTATAAAAATTCCAAAATAAAATATAAATTTTTTTTATTATTTAAATGAAATATGAAGAAACTCAAATCTTAGTATTGATATTACGAGTTCGTTTAAGTAACAACATTTTTGTTTTAATATAGGCATACTATCAAGTTTTGAACACCATAAGAAAAACAATTCATTTTTTTTTTTAATAACAGTGAGATGATAAGAAGGTTACAAAAATGTAATGTAATGATTTGCCTGATAGATTTTGTAACTAACAAATATTTCTATCAGCTATTTATTGCCAAATTATTATTTATTATTATATTATAGCTCTATTTTTATTAATACTTATATATTAATGTTTCACTTTATTATTAGCATTGTTATTGTTATTATAGATTATTATTATTATTCTTATGTTATACTATTAATTGTTTTTATGATTGTTGTTCTTGCTATAAGAATTACTATTATTGTTATTGTTGCTATTGATTCTTAAAAATCTATTTTGTACTTATACAGCACTAATCTACGGGGATTAGTGCTTATTGTCTATGGATTGAATGCACTTATTGCAACTCTATGCAGATTGTGCAGTTTATTTGAAAATAAAAATAAAAAAATTTATCAGCAAAAACGATTACGACTGGTCGTTAAAGTTGATAAATTTCATGAAAGTTTCTCCACTTTATCTAATGTTGTTATATAATATAGGCGGTATTTAATATAGTTGTTTGTATAGGAAATCGACCGGAGTCTTGCTGTTTAGTCGCAACAATCGATCAAAAACCAAAACTTACACTAAGCACACTAAACTTCCACAAACCTTAAGCTCTCTATAATAAGCTTAGTAAAAAAGGAATTATATTTCACAAATACAATTCACAAAAATTCACAAGACAAAATATGAATTTAAGTAAAAATAAATGTAAAAATTTACAAACCGAAAAATCCAAATTGTTAATTTTGTATTTCCTGATACGTATTTCAAACGCCATGCGTTCGTCATCAGTGGATCAAATTGAAGTGTCTTCGAGGAAAATTTCGTGCTGATTCACCCACGTGAATTGTTCTCGAAGACACTTCAATTTGATCCACTGATGACGAACGCATGGCGTTTGAAATACGTATCTGGAGATACAAAATTAACAATTTGGATTTTTCGGTTTGTAAATTTTTACATTTATTTTTGCTTAAATTCATAACTTGTCTTGTGAATTTTTGTGGAGTGTATTTGTGAAATATAATAATTAAGTGCAAAGTCAGCGAAATTTAAATTTTTTTAAAAAAGGAATGCTAAGCAATTAGCAACTAGCGTTCGTGCAATAAAAAATTAACCACGGGTTAAGTGATCATTCATAAACCACGTAACACTTTACAAAGGGATTGGAGTATGTTCTCGTGTTATTCACGTTAAAAGAATATAAGGTAGTCTAAATGGCTTAAAAGTAAAGGGGACGTTATGGATGGTCCCTTAGGAGTATTTAACTGGATTCGATCATAAAAGTCTACACAATATATGTATCTAAAGCAGAGGGTTGGCAACCCGACATACATCCATGAACCACCGGTTGGCCGACACTAACAACGCTAATGTAAAGATGCTATTCGAACCAAGTATTCAATCGATTGAAAGGAAATAAATTATTTTTAGCGAAATTACTTAATCTGTAAATTTAAACGTAGGAAAAACTAAAATCAAACATTGCCTTTTAAATATAAATTTATTCAATAATCAAGTATCCCATATAAAATAAATATTGAAATTATGTGAAACTGTCGAACGAACAAGAAACCATTTATATTAATAGATTAGAAATTTTACAATATAACTAGTACACAATTTATTTTTAATCATATTTGCATAACAAGTGTAGTGACAAATTTATTTGACTTTATTATTTTTCTACAGATTCACTATTGTCGTGACTTGAGACCAGAATAGATACCTATATTTGTTACGTGTATCAAAAGTGGGAGAGTCTCAGCTTAGGTGACCAGAATTCAACTTTTAATTTATAAACGATTATATTTTTGATGTGAATCGATTTGCCACTTAACATAATATATTTTTAAAAAAACGTATAAAATATCAGTACAATTTCGATCAAATTTATAATAAATACTAAAAGATAATAAAAATGTAATAAACATAATATATTTGATCTAAGTAATACAAAGTCTCATTGTTACATTATCGATCATCCTTAAATATGATATAGTAGTAAAAATATTAAACACTTTTATCCCAAGAAGGCACAGTAAGAGTTCAACTTGAATTAAAAACGAAGTAAAAACATTTATTTATTATAAAATTTCTTTGACGAGTCTTTGGCCATATCAAGAAGTGTTTGTGCCGGTGTGAACGGTGCTCCATAAATGCTTTCGTAGCGTTGCATTTTCGAAACTAATCGATCAGCCCCATATGCATCAACCCAACGGAAAGGTCCTCCAGTGAATGGTGGGAAACCTAATCCAAACACAGCGCCGATATCTCCTTCGAGAGGACTCGCCAATATTTTATCTTCCAAACAAATAACGGCGTCGTTCACCATACGAGAGAACATGCGAATTTGTTTGTCTTCCACTGAATCAACGCCTTTGACTTCCATTTTAAATTGTTTTATGATATCCAACATTCCCTGGTTAACAGGTCGTTGTTTTACACCCGGTTCATAAATGTAAACTCCTTTGCCCGATTTTCTTCCCAAATAACCTGCTCTAACCATTTCTTTTAAGAATTCAAAGTTGCCTCCAGAAATTCGATCACCAAACGCCTAAAAATTAATAAATGATAACATTTTCATTTAATTTAATTTTATTTTCTTTCAATACCTCCATTAATTGTTCCGCGATATGTGCAGCTACATCAATACCGACTTCATCTAAAAGAGTCGCAGCGCCTACTGGGAAGCCGAATTTTTTCGAAATGGAATCCAATTCTTTTGGATCGGTGCCTTCTTGTAAGATTCGGCAGGCTTCTGCGAATGTTGTCGCTAGGATACGTGTGGTGTAAAAACCAGGACCATCTCCTACAGTAATAACGACTTTTCCTTGTTTCAAACCAACATCGACCGCCGTGGCGATTGTTTCTTTGCTGGTTTTCGCTGTTGTAATAACTTCGAGCAGTTGCATTTTGTCGACGGGAGAAAAGTAATGCATGCCTAAAAATGAATAAATTAACTTAGTATTCCCCAGTACTATATACTCCATTCCAGGACAATTTAATCATTATCTACATTTGAATATATTTTGAATTATTTTTCCATAAGAGACTTAAGTCTGCTTCATCTATACATATAATAAAACTGTAGAAAGATTTTTGTCTGTCTGTCTGTTGTGCACCTTTCACGCAAAAACTACTGAACGGATTGTGATGAAACTTTATTTATTATATAGCTATTGGTCCTCGGTAACATATAGGCTATAATTTATACATAATTTAGTAGATAAAAGTCGGGAAATTCAAAGATTTGTAATGTGATGTCATAACAAACATATTTTTGTGCACTTTCATTGCAAACGCTGGCTAAACCTTACGAGATAGATCAATGTAATATGCGGCGAAATTGTGTATTTTAAAAAGATTGATAAAAAAGTCCGCGACGGTATATGTCTATCTCCTAAGGATAACCCACAGGAACCATTTTTTTCTTTTACAAAGATAAAAGCGGCTGGCTCTTGTACGACGTACGTATTGCCTGTTTTATTGATATCTTCTTCTATATTATTTTATATAAAAATGTTATGTTGGTCCTTATTCTAGACCAACTGAGCTCAAATTTTGTACAATATACAATCGGGCTCCAGAATGGTTTTTATCTAGATATTTCGCGTCAGTAATATATAGTGAAAAACACATGAATCCCATAGGATAGCATTACAATTGTATCCTACAAGAACCGTGTATTTAAAAAAGTTTCGTTAAAGTTCGCGAAATAGCATTTTGGCGCATTTTTCTCAAGAAGGCCTGACCAACTTTACAAAGTAGCGAAAGAAATTCTCTACCCTACAAAGCTTAAATTAAACAATTGACAAAATTTTACTGAAAAATAAATAAGAATTTCAATTAAACACCTGATAAAATTAATAATGACATTTTTTTAAATATTTGAATTTCGTTATTGTTCGTTGTCGAAGAAATTAATTAGAAATAAACGTATTAAAATAATATACTAAATTTTTAAATACTTAACAATTACTGGACGGAACGAATTTTAATGAAGTTTTGTTAAAGATACCTCAGATCTTAACATATAATTGAATATCATTTATTCAAAAAAAGGACGGTTCCTGTAGGATAGTTCCTAATCGTTTCTACTAAAATAGCTGAACTGCTTGAAATGACATTTGGTATGCAAAGTTTTCAAATGTTCTTAAAAGAACTTTTTGTACCTCCAGTTTTTAGTTTTAAGGATTTTGATGAACTTACATAGGATCTAAAGTCTGGAAGTATTTATTATCTTTTTCTGTCAAAATATTATAGATTAATTTTTATATATCGCTATGAAGGTAGGGACTCTATTAATCAATCGATTAAATTTAGATACTCTCAGCAAAGCGAGCTGGTATCAGCTAGTATTTTATATAGTAGAACCTAAGTATCCTCTATTAGAATTTTTAAGACTTTTAAAGTGTTCCTATGAAAAAATTGTCATAAAAGGTTTAAGCGTGTAAATAATTACGCCAAATACTAATTTCACCAAAAATTAAATAATAATCAGATTTTATAAAAGTATTTTTTTAAATAACGCGCATTTTAACAATGCATTTATAAATGTATTTTAAAATTTATAAAAAGTTCACATACCTATAACTTTATCTGGACGGGATGAAGCCTCTGCAATTTTAGTAATTGGAAGAGCACTGGTATTACTGGCAATAACACAATGTGGTGGAACAACAGCTTCGATTTCTTTAATAATCTTATGTTTCACAGCAATATCCTCGAACACAGCTTCAATAATAACATCAGCCGATTTTAGTGCATCATAATCTAACGTTGGATTTAGACTTGCGAAATATTTGTCCTTTTCAATGCTAAAAACATAATAAGGATTTGATAGAACGTTTACTTAAAATTTTAAATTAAGACTAAATATAGTTCTTGAAGAATATAGGAAGGCATTTCTAATCAGCAGTCCCTAATAAAGTTTATGAAAAGATAAAAAGATACCTTGATATACGCTTTCGTTTGACAGCATTAACTAATCCATTTTGAATTTGTCCAATACCTCGTCCTAATCCTGCCTGATTCGCATCCTTTAAAATAACATTGTATCCCTTATCAATAGAAACTTGAGCAATTCCAGCACCCATCAAACCCGCTCCGAGGATACCAATTGTTTTAACTGGATTTTTGGGCGCTCCAAAGCGATTCTTCTTGCATTCAGTCTGGCCTCTGAAAAGACTAACCAATCCTTTTGACTCAGAGGTCACTAATAAGTCGCCGAAACCTTTGGCTTCAGCTGCATATCCTGCTTCTGAACCCTTCGCAACACCAGTTCGAACAACATCAATAATCTAAAAAAAAAAAAAATTAGTTCTATTAAAGACTATAAGTATGGAGGCTAGAGGTACGAAGAACTCTCTCATATCCGGGAACAGTTGCAAAAGTTGCACATTTTGACAGAAACTTTTGTACACACAGAGAAAGTTCTTCTTAACTCTACCCAAGTAA
The DNA here is from genome assembly GCA_958496155.1 of Sisyra nigra. Taxonomy (NCBI): domain Eukaryota; kingdom Metazoa; phylum Arthropoda; class Insecta; order Neuroptera; family Sisyridae; genus Sisyra; species Sisyra nigra. Next base: position 32,577,761 of record OY292317.1, read on the forward strand.
CATGCACGTCATAGGAAATTATGGATTTCCAACTAGAGCCAATGAATAAAATAGTGCAATACACATTTCGATGCACGGAAAGAGAAAGACGATTTTCAAAAGTACCTTTCTCTTTTTATACAGCAAAATGTGTATAGCACTATTTCATTCATTGGTTCTAGTTGGAAACCCATGATTTCTTATGAAGTGCATGGTCCTTGACTGTTCCCTCCATAGTCAGATTGTTATACCCTTAATGGTGCTGGATAAAGTCCTCCTGTCATTTTCATAACTTGTGCTTTTGCTTTTCCAAAAATTTGATCCTGCACAAAATTATATTGAAGCCCAAAGTTTAAGATTTTATCAAATAGTTTCTTTTGATTTCGATCGACTTTGATTTTCTTTGAAGCAATGTCTTGAGCAATTTTAATTGCGACTTCTTCCAAATATTCTTGGGTTAGTTCTTCAGCGGATTTGAGACCAGGACCGAGGGGATCGATCAACATATCAACTAAACCCATACTTTTCGCACGTCGGGCTTTGATATTTCTACCAGTTAACATCATATCTAATGCGGTGGGAAGAGAAACTAATTTGGGAAGTCTTTGAGTGCCTCCACCACCAGGCAGAAGTCCTAGTAATACTTCTGGCGTGCCAAGGCTAGTCTTTTTATCTTCAACTGCAATCCGATAATGGCAAGCTATGGCTACTTCTAATCCACCCCCTAAGCACACGCCTTGAATAGCAGCAACGATTGGTTTTTTGCAGTCTGCAATTTGTTGTAACACGTAATGACCATCTCGGGATAGTCTCGTTCCCTCATCGGCCGTTTTGACGTGTTCTAGCATGTCAATATCTGCTCCAGCGATGAAGCATCCTGGTTTTCCCGAAATAAGTACCGCCGATGTAATACTCGCGTTGCTATTAATTTCCCCGATTATCTGTTGGAACCCTTTTATCGTTTCGGTTGACAGAGAATTTACTTTATTATTCGGAATATCCATTGTAATAACATAAACCCCATCAACCTGCTTGGTTCGGAATTGCGAACAGTCAACGGCAGTCGACATTTTCATGAAACTTTTAAAACCTAAGTGACCTGAAAATAATTGAAACTATAAAATTTATAGAATATTAAAATGTAAAGATATACGGATACCAAAGGATCTTCAGTAGGTTTAATGAATTACATAAGGCGGGAAAAATGAAGGATATGAAAACAGGATTTTTCATTATATAATTTATCTTCATAATAATCTTTTTCTCAATGGTGAAATGATAATGTTTTTCACCTGAAATATTGTTCAAGTATTTAAGTATTGAAAAGATAATGAAAATTATCAGGTTATTGTACTTATCGTTATATTGAAACTTGAATTCGAGTAGAAGATAATCAATTTTTTACATTTTTCCCATAACTCGAATATAGGATTTAAAACAACTATTTATTTGTGGAGACGAAAATGGGTGTACTTCCTCCGAAATAAATTTTTTTTATTTATTTATTTAAGGTCACATCAACTACTATGGTCATTAGTGACCGTCGAATCCAAAAATCCAGAAAAAAATCTTGGGCTTTTATTGGCAGAAATAATTTTATAAATGAAACCAGTTAATTACTGAGAAAAAGTATGAGGTTTTTGTTGGATCCAAGCATATAATATAGTAATAAATAGACAAGTGCGAAATGAGCTCGCGTCGTAAAGGTTCCGTACAAGCTTAATTATGAAATCTTGCTTTAATTATGTCGAGGAGAAATCATTTTACGTGTCAAATCATAAAACAATCAATATAGTTAAGACAAGTAGAACCGTTAGAACCTTAACATGCTATCTATATAACCCACATTCCTAAGGTCCGCGCTGGGTGGAGTATGGGTCTAAAAAGATACCGTTTTTCGCTTTATCGTTTATATCTCAAAAACGGTGAGTTTAAGAAAAAAAAAATTATTCATAATACTAATTTTCAGGTTTTAAAAAAAATTAAAAAAATATTTTTCTTAACTTAAGTTAGCTTTTTTTAATCTATTTCTGATAGTTTCTGAGATATACGGCCTCAAAAGTTGTAAATTAAGAGAAATACCCCCCCCCCCCCCCCCGATTTTGGTTTAATGTTATGTCTGTTGCAAATTATATTAGCTTTAATTTTACTAAGAATAATTATTTTTTCTTAAACTCAACATCTTTGAGATATAACAAACAGCGCGAACTCTAAAAATTCTCTTCCTTCCAATCTAGAAACTAATTGTCTGGACTATTATTCCGTTAACATGCTTCTGAAATTGGTTACTTTATTAAATTAATATCTAACTATCGATGGGTCAGATATAAAAATGTCTAAGGACTCTTCGGTTTAGTATTTCCTCCCATATTCACCATTTCAAGAAACTCCACTACTTCAACTGATCCTGTATAATAGAATGTTTAAAAAAAAATCTTCGTATGGTGTTCAAAAATTGATTGTGTATATTAAAACAAATTGTTAACGCCAAAACGAGCTCTAAATATCACTATTGAGGTTTGCCTCAATCCATTTTTACTTTCTTTTACTACTATATAGTAATCGGGTCGAATTTTCGATTTCGAGTTTTCACGGGAAACACAAGTTTTGAAGTCCCCGAGTCCAAAAAAGTGGATTTTAAAAAAATTCCTGTTTGTGACTGTATGACAGCGATATCGTATCGAAAGCTTCATCCGAATTTCACCAAACTTGGAATTTTGCCTGCATATTACATCTTGTTGTGATGCGAAGCTTTTGGTTAAAATCGGTTGACCGGAAACTCAACTTTTTTCTATGGGTTTTTGAGCTTTTTTTTTTTTCGAAAACGGCTTTAACGATTTTTTAAGCTTGGCATACTTCTAATAGACGCATTAATGTCTACAACTTTTATTTGAAACTTTTTTCTGGGAAAATTCAAATAAGGAGGGTTCTGAGGTTAAGGGTGGGAGTTTGTATATATACATAGAGGCTTCAAGCATATCTTTCTGTTTACATATATAGTTATACAGTGCTTATAGTTCTTTTAACCAACAGCGAGTTTCATAAAAGAAAGTATTGTGACGCCTCGTAACAGATATTTTCATTTCAACACAGGAAATATTTTTTTTTTATTTTTGAATTTTCATAACTGTGGGCAACTTACCATGAAGTTCATGGTAACAACAATGCGTCGCAGTCCAGAAGATAGATTGTTTTATAACAAGTGTCAAACGTTGTTCTTGATAGGACAGTGAAGTTTTACGAAGAACCATTTTATAGTTTTGCGTATACTCTCAGGCCTGACAAGAGGGAGGAGGGGGGGGGGGGGGGTTGACGGGAAAAATACCCGGGGCCCCTGGGTTCTAGGGGCCCCGAAGAAAAAATCTATCATGATTTAAATCACTTGATTTTTTTATGAAAAATTCATTTATAAATGGCCCAAAGTCCGAGGGGAAAATTTTTTTTTCACGTTCTTGGCAGGGGCCCCCACAAGAAGTATATCCCCGGGGCCCCAGAAGTCCTCTCGGCTGGGTGATTTCGAAAAATTTTCGACTGGGTAAATCGATTTTGATGATTCTTTTTTATTTGAAAACTGGTTTCTTCCGTGTGGTTCTCTTTTAGTTTGAAGGAAATCTTTCACTTCTAAAGGGTTGAAAACTAAGAGATGACAATTAACTTCTTATTGGAAAGCTCGATTTTGATAATTCTTTTTTTTATTGGTAGAACATAATTTTAAATTAATCCCATATGCATTTTTTATAAAAAAAAAAAAAAACTCCACTCATACAGGGTTAAAAATTAGGGACGATATAGTATTATAAATTTTTCCTAGCTAACCCGATTTTGATAATTTTGTTTCTATTACGTACATCGTACCTTTAAATTGTTCACATTTCAATTAGAAGAAAAAAATCCACCCCCTAAGGATGAAAATAGGGGATGAAATAGTGACGTTTAACTAAATCATCGAATTTTGATGATTTTTTTTTCTGTTGGAAAGAATATTCCCCTTACAATTAGTTCTATCATTACATTTAAAAACAAAAAAAGATGATGTAGTAACTTTTAACATTTAACGGCGCTGCTTCATATGAGCAGCGCGTTTAGTAGGTTTACCCATATTCAAAGTAATAAAATCAGTTATCAAACTTCAGATCACTAAAACTCGAAAAATAAATAAAAATTAAAACAAAATGAAACACCGACTTCAAATTAAACAAAAAATCTTAAACAAAAAATGCACTTAAAAGTAAAAAAATAATTGCGTATCCTTGTAGTGTCTACAACATATTAATTATTAGAATGATATAATATTATAATGTACAACTATTGTTATTTTTGGAGTTGGTGTTAGCCAAGGAAATACGACTATATTGGTACTTAGCAATTAACGAGAATACCTTATGAAATTTATTTTTCAAAACAAACAAAAAGTCGTGGTAATAAGAACAAGACTTTTTTTATAAGGGTAACCGACTAAAATTTCTATAACAAAAGGTTCTTCATTTTATTTGCAAATATTTTTGTAAGTCAATTTCATATACATGAATCTCATTGTGTAAAAAGAAATTTAGTATGAATTTTACAAATGGGCATGAATAAACAAGATTCGAAAGTAGATTTTAGATTAATTGTAAGAATGTTTCTGAATAACAACTTTATATAATAATTTATGTGTCGAATAAAACATGTTCAATACATGTACAATATTTAATATGCATTTATACATATAAAAATATGATCATGAATCTAAAAGTTATCATATTGTCTCAATAGACCAAATAGACTATAAAACTTTAATCAAGTAATAAGATATAAGAAATGAATATCAAATGCAATTCTCGAGTAAAGTATATGATGGAATATTTCAAGGGAACGTTAGGAAAAAGCCGGCGAATTGGCGACTTGCATTATATCAATTACAAATGAAGTGGATCGGGATTTCAGAAATAAGGTCAATTTGAACAGAAGAAATATTTTACAAGTGCTTGACAACCATAACTTAAAGAATACTTACCGCTATTATAAAAGTTCACATGACTTTTCGATAACTTTGACAAAGCCCCTAACAACCGAGAACTCGCCATTTTAAACAGAAACTTACTAACGATTTTAATAAACTAATTACAGATAGTTGCAAGTGTTTTATTCAATTTAATTAACGTTAAAACAGACGGATACTGAATTCCAACTCGCCTCAATCCGTGAAGAGACGTCTACCTAAACTTTGTACTTGCCGTATATTTGTAGACTTTGAACCCACGATACGATAAAATTGAGTTGACGTTTCATAGTAACATTTGGTAAAAAAATAAAATCCCTAAACGACATCTGATGCACTTGGAGGTTTTAGCGTCTGGCAGCCTATCTGCCTATCAAGTGTTTACCTTTTCTTAAAATTTATCAATAAAATTTGCTAATTTTTTTAATAGCTTGTGAAATTTAACATTATTTAAATATATATTTAATTCAATTATCTACCACTACCCTATACTAAGGTACGTACTTACACAATTACCGGTAGTTCTTATCTACTCTATAATATACATAAAATAATCTTGAACTTCAGTATCTAATCGATATCGAAAATATTCAATAATCTATTGAACTTTCATTTTATATTTTTTAACAGTAATTATATTAATGAGGGCATACACTTTTTACATTTGTATCCTTTTGAATGAAGCATCTAATTTAATTAATTATTTAAATATAATAATTAAGAGCTTAAATTTTCACAGGATCGGAGACTAATTGTATCTAATGGGCGTAGATACAGATATTTCAAAATGAATGAAAAAAGAAATGAAGAAAATTGTTAAAAACTCAAAAAAAAAATTTTATCGTAGAAGAAAAGATCGACACTATAAACTTGTTATTATTTAAAAAAAACTTTTGTCCATACCTTTTATAATATACAAATTATAGATGCACTATGTTTGTAGAAACGAATACAAATTGAGAATATTCGTGTTATCTATAACCAATTAATTCTTTTGTAAGATAGAGATTCTGTTTACAAAAGTTGATTTATTTTTGTATAGAAGATATATTAATAGAAATGTGATTTCCAATTAGATTTTTTAAAAAAACAAAAAAAATTGTACTTATCAACTTTGATTTCATAAATACGCAATTTTTTTTAGTTATCTAGACACAATGAGAATAATTATGATTTTAATTATTATTTATTGAATGTACTTACTTAAATAATAAATGGTTTAATTGTTCACTACAAAGTTTCTTTACTGGTCGACTGTTGCATTTATCATGCAATATCATATGGCATCATAAAATTGAAATGCGAATATCAAAGATTAAATTTACTGATATTATTAATTGAAACATTTAGCATTTAATCAAAAGGTTTTCCAATTTTTATTTTCCAATTTACATTTAGTCTATTTGTCACCGGAATGGTCTAAGTAAATTTCAGATTAGGTCGACATTAACGAGATTGCTTGGAAATAGCTGGCATTGCCTAAGAATTCAGGCAAAGTCGACACTTTGGAGACTTTTCCGAAAAAACAAACTTTGTCTGAAAAAATTTCAGATAAAGCTGGCTGGTGGACCAGGAATGGTGAATCTTTTCATTGTTCTGATTGTAAATGAATCAACAGCTTTATTTTTCAAGCCCAGTATCTTTAGGGCAAAGGTTTATCCTTAAAGCAGAAATATTTATTTTGTTTTCTTTTGTAAATTTTACGTGAACGAAGTCACGGGTAGTCACTATTTAAATAAAAGGGTCTTTCATCACCCTTTTAATACGGGTACCAAAATAATTGGTATCACATACTTATTATATCATTATTAAGACATTGTTTTCAAATGTCCAGCTTTTATCCATTTGACCAATAAAAAATGTTTTATGCATGATTGAGGCTCAAAAAAAATTTTGGTAACAATTATTGATAAATGATAATCGGTTTTTCCAGATAAAATGCAAAAATTAGTGCATCTTTAGCACCAATTAAATTAGCGTCACTTCCATTGTTAAATTAGCTTTTGATAATAGAATGAGAATTCTGTAGTTAACTGTAAGTATACCTAATATTTTGGAAAATGCCATTTCTTGATTTTTATTAAGTAAAATGATTCGAACTCTTTTGGATACTGAAATAAACCACATTCTCTAATAGGGTGTCTTCTAGACTTGATCTTCCCGATTTTAGACTCATATCCTGATTGTCCTGAAATTGTTTCATTTTTTTTTTTCATTTAACCTGATTTAAATGCAAATGAGGTTCAAACATTTTATGAAAACTAAGAGTATTTGCCAGGTTCCGTAATTTTAATCTTCTTAAACCTCTATGACCGGGGTCCCCAACTTTTTTGCGCCTAAGAGTATATATCTAGAATGCCGGCAGGGCGCCGAGCACCATTTAATTTTTCTAAGATAAATTTATAGATGGACGTTGTTTATTATGCTTTTTTTTATTTTGGAGTACAATTTTTTTATAGTGGTCTCACAGCGAAGGGCACACATAAAAGGGTCTCCGGGCACCATGATGCCCGCGGGTATAGGGTTGGGAACCGTGGCTCTGTGAGTTAAAAATAAAAATCTCTACTAGTCGTTTTTCACTCATAGACCTCGATAACTGAGACTTATACTTACCTTTACGTCTATAAGCGATAGTCGAGCGTATTTAACATGACTCATTCTTAAATTATAGAATATAAATTTTTAAATTTTTTGCTACATATTTGTTGGGTTTCTTATAAACCTCTTGAAATGAGAAAGGTCATTCTTGTAATTCTGTAAGCTTGAAATTTGAGTTAGTGTGACCCCAATGAAAAAAAAAGTTCTGACTACGTAACATTTCGGAAACAGATTAACAATAAATTACAGTATAATAAAATCTTGAATAACAATAGTAGAAAACTAAATATGCATAATAGAATTTATATACGGTCGAATCTGTGCAAGCGAGAGTTCAAAGGACTGCGACCTTATTAATTTTTTTCTTATAGTTGATTCCCAGTTAGCACAAAATCTCCAACTACGTAACATTGTATCGTTATGAAACTGTTAAACTAGTTAGTACAACTGTTACGTAGTTGGACGTTTTGTGATTACTAGAATCAACATAAGTAAAAATATCTGGTGCGAGGCGTCACACTACTTTCTTTTACTTTCATTTATGAAAATACTCGCTGTTAGTTAAAACAAATATAAGCACTTTGTAACAATACATATAAATAGAACTATATGCATACAACCTATCAGAACCACTCTTATTCGAATTTTCCCAGGAAAAAGTTTCAAATAAAAGTTGTAGTCACTAATGAGTCTAAGAACTATAGAAAGTTTCAAGAAAATCGTTGGAGCCGTTTTAGAAAAAAATTGAAAAAGCTCAAAAACTCCAAGAGTAAAGTAGAGCTTTCGGTAAACTAATTTCAACCAAAAGCTTTGCAGCACAACTAGGTATAATATGGAGACCAGATTCCAAGTTTGGTAAAATTCGGATGAAGCTTTTGATACGATATGGCTGTCACACACAGACATGTTTTTAAAAACCCCTTTTTTGGACTCAGTGGACCGCAAAACATGTATTTCCGGTGAAAGCCTGAATTCGAAAATTTGATACGATTACAATACTACCTTTACTAGTAAGTAGTAAAAGAAAGTAATATTTATACACTATATAGCTTATATGTACATATAAGTATATACGGATTTTCAACCTTAACCCCAGAACCGTCCTTATTCGAATTTTCCCAGGAAAAAGTTTCAAATAAAAGTTGTAGCCACTAACGAGTCTAAAAACTGTAGAAAGTTTAAAGAAAATCGTTGGAGCCATTTTCGAAAAAACTTGAAAAAGCTCAAAAATGCCAAGAGTAAAGTGGAGCTTTCGGTTAACCGATTTCAACCAAAAGCTTCGCGGCACAACTTGACATAATATAAAGGCAAATTTCCAAGTTTGGTGAAATTCGGGTAAAGCTTTCGATACGATATGGCTGTCACACACAGACACACACACACACACACACACAGACACACACACACACACAGACATGTTTCTAAAAACCACTTTTTTGGACTCAGGGGACCTCAAAACATGTATTTCCGGTGAAAGCTCGAATTCGAAAATTCGACCCGATTACAATACTTCCTTTACTATCTATATAGTAGTAAAAGAAAGGAAAAAGATATCGCAGTCTCTTGAACTCTTGCTTATCCAGGTTTGACTGTATGCCTATATAAGTTATAGAGATGCAACGAATATTCGGCTATTCGGTCTATTCGGCTGCATATTTTAATATTCGGTTTTCGGCCGAATAGTACACACTATTCGGCCGAATACCGAATACTAAATCATAACAAAATAAATGTTAAATTCGCAATTGTGTTTATTTAAATTACAAATTAAGATTGAAAATCAATCAGGAGGAATTAATCATAATGAATCAAAACAATTTTTGCTGCATTTGAGTAAAGTTTCCTCGAAGAGGAACCTGCTTTGAATTTAGAAACCCCTACTTATATGGATCTAGTGTCCGATCTAGGCGAATATTTTGCAAGTAAAAATCAATTTCGGTTGTTGTTAAATTTTAATTTTTTACTTTCTTTTACTACTATATAGATAGAAAAGGAAGTATTGTAATCGGGTCGAATTTTCGAATTCGAGCTTTCACCGGAAATACATGTTTTGAGGTCCCCTGAGTCCAAAAAAGTGGTTTTTAGAAACATGTCTGAGTGTGTGTGTGTCTGTGTGTGACAGCCATATCGTATCGAAAGCTTTATCCGAATTTCACCAAACTTGGAAATTTGCCTTTATATTATGTCTAGTTGTGCCGCGAAGCTTTTGGTTGAAATCGGTTAACCGAAAGCTCCACTTTACTCTTGGCGTTTTTGAGCTTTTTCAAGTTTTTTCGAAAATGGCTCCAACGATTTTCTTTAAACTTTCTACAGTTTTTAGACTCATTAGTGGCTACAACTTTTATTTGAAACTTTTTCCTGGGAAAATTCGAATAAGGACGGTTCTGGGGTTAAGGTTGGAAATCCGTATACTTATATGTACATATAAGCTATATAGTGTATAAATATTACTTTCTTTTACTACTTACTAGTAAAGGTAGTATTGTAATCGGATCGAATTTTCGAATTCGGGCTTTCACCGGAAATACATGTTTTGCGGTCCACTGAGTCCAAAAAAGGGGTTTTTAGAAGCATGTCTGTGTGTGACAGCCATATCGTATCGAAAGCTTTATCCAAATTTCACCAAACTTGGTATTTGACCTCTTTATTATACCTTATTGTGCCGCGAAGCTTTTGGTTGAAATTGGTTTACCGAAAGCTCTGCTTTACTCTTGGCGTTTTTGAGCTTTTTCAATTTTTTTCGAAAACGGCTCCAACGATTTTCTTGAAACTTTCTATAGTTTATAGACTCATTAGTGGCTACAACTTTTATTTGAAACTTTTTCCTGGGAAAATTTGAATAAGGGTGGTTCTGGGGTGAAGGTTGGGAATTCGTATATACATATAGCCCGATAGGTTGTATGCATATAGTTCTATTTATATGTATTGTTACAAAGTGCTTATATTTGCTTTAACTAACAGCGAGTATTTTCATAAATGAAAGTAAAAGAAAGTAGTGTGACGCCTCGCACCAGATATTTTAATAAAAAAATAATGCGCGTGATACGATTTATCCAGAAATGAAACGGCCGAATATTCGGTACCGAATATTTGGCTATTCGACCGAGAGTGTGGCCGAATATTCGGTATTTGGCTAAATCGCTATTCGTTGCATCTCTAATAAACTATATTTTATACACATACATACTTAGTTTTCTACGTATGTTATCCAAGCTTTTTTATACTGTAATTAATTAATTTCAAATGAACCCTTAGGCATTGTTTCTGCGTTAATTTTTAATGAAAATATCCTGATTTTTACTCCACAAATGTCCTTTTTTGTCCTAATTTGACCGAATCAAGTTTGGCAGACCCCCTGTCTAAATTTCTACTAAACTATTTTTCTACTTAAATGCACAGCAAACTCTCTTGAAACTAAAACATGCAATCGCAACTAGCAGCTGCTTTGCTGGGTCAGCCTAGCTCTGTAAATAATTCAGTGAATGCCGAAGAAGAAGAGAAAGACGAGGCTGAAGAAGAAGCTGATGAAATTGACGAAGAAATCGATGAGGTTGTGAAAAAAAATTGCTGTGTACTATATATTGTAAAATAATTATTTATAATTTGGTGTTGGGTTGATAGGAAAATGATTTGGAGACAGAATCCAGATATGGGAAACTTTCATCGATATCGACCAGTCGAACAATTACACTGCAAATGTTGCTGGATGCGGGTATTTTGCAGCCCGGCAGTGGTGCCATGTCCATTGAATATCTGGTTAGATTTTCTAACAAAATTTTCTTTTAATTATCATCGACATGCTCATTTTTTCTAATTTCATTTAAAATTCATACTCAAGCTAACATTTGTCCTATCTAATTTAATTATATGTTCAATTTTAAATCAGTCTTAATTATATAAAACTGGACTGATTTTCCAATTGAAAATTAGAGGCCTATATAGTTTTGTTCGTGTTTTCAGGCGATTGATTTATCTTGATTGTGTTTTAGCCATGATAGTTTTATATTTTTTTTTTGTAGGGCCAAAAATTTGTCGGTGACTTATTATATGATGGAAAAATTAAGTCTCAAGAAACTGATTTAGTGTTCGCTTCGCCCAGTGCCTGGGCGATCCACTGTAAACGGATCATAAATCCCGACAAAAAATCAGGATGTGGCTGGGCTTCTGTTAAGTACAAAGGCCGAAAATTGGATGCTTACAAAAATACATGGTTTAAAATTAAACAGCAACAAGACCGTGAAGACGAACCCGTTGATGGTTATATATTTTGATACAAAATTATGCAATTTTTTTAAAATAAATAATTACTTTTTTAGAAGAAATGGAGGCTGAATTGATTAACAGCAAAATTCTTGCAGCACCTCCTACTGGTAATAAAGTTGTGATGAAGCATAATACAGTTCCAAATAGAGCATTTACTCAGTAAGTTTTTTTTTGACTTAACATTGAAAGAATGTTTGATGAGAAAATCATTTTTGAATATTTCAAGATACTATTCTGAAGCTAAAATTTCTTTTTTATTAGCGATGGCAATACATTGATTGAATGTACTCCGTTTTCAACGCTGGGAAAAATTCAACCATTTCTCGTGTCGATCTCGACAAATGCTTGTCTTCTCATGGATTTTCACTGTCATTTAACGATGTCTGAAGTATCAGGATATTTAGCTGGTCATTGGGACATTAATTCTCACAGTAAGTTTACATTTGACTTGTATTGGATATTAAGGCTGACGATGAGCATAGTATCAGAAAATGCAAGAACATGCAACCAACTTATGTGATCTGTAGTTCTTTATTTTCCTTAATTTGAAAAATCGAACGCTAAAGCATATACAGATTGAATAAACATACATACTTACTATACAAATTTTCCCTCAGTTTTACAGGATTGAGCAGTTTAGGATTTAATCAAATCGTTATTGATTGAATCTTTAAAAAAAAACTTATCTTTAATCAATCTAGTGAATCATAAAATATACTTAATCTAGCCAGGTGTGGTGTTTTGACCAAATTTTACGCTAGTTTGTTTCCAGTACAACCCTGGATAGGTAATGTGTAGGCAACCACCGATACTCGTATGAATATGGTCATTTTTAATCTACTTCCATTGGTACTTTTCAATATTTTTATTTTTTATTTGAATTCGCTTTAACTACTGAAGTCATTATCGACCGTCGAAATCGAAAGCCCAAAAAAAATTCTGTACTTATACTGAGATTCGAACCTAGGACCACTGACGTATCGAACAGTAATTTAACCACCACGGCACTAAGTAGTTAAGTGGTCACTTTCAAAAAAACTTTTAAAAAAATTTATTTTAATCGCCTAGGGTAGACAGTCCCCTGAAAATTCTCAGTCAAGTCACCAACTTGTTATTAGGCAGTATATTATCAGTACAATTAAAATATTGGTTAATTTAAGAATGAACTTTATAGCAATTTTGTTTTCACTTTCAATTATCTTCATTGGTAAAATGAAATTAATTAATATTGATAGAACTTTCTTTTTATGTTCTATATAAATTTTTATTTATTATGTAATAAAAACCTCGATAAACTATAACCTCTAGGGCACCGGCATTGAGAGCTTGAAAACTACTGCATTATTCGATCAAGCGCAGAATAAAATATACTTTATTCAGCTATATTTCGTTTTTTGAACCAATTTTTTCCAGTACGAGTCTGTAATATTTGTAAATAGTTAGTGTATAGGCAACCAACGATACACGCATGCATACAGTCTACTTTTTAAATCTTATCACTTATATTAGACAGAGCATTACAGTAGATTCATCAGTGTAGATCAGCGGTCGGGGAACCGGCGTGAATTACCCCAAATGGGTTAAAAATGAAATTTTTCGAGATAATAATGAATTTTTTGTCATGGCTATTTTATAAACTACTATTGTTAATTTGGCCGAAGACTGTATTCAAATTGTGCTCACATCAAAAATCCCCAATTTTGAAGTTATTCTATCAAACATGAAGCAAGATCATTTCTCCAAAATTTGAACGGGCAAAGTTTTCAATTAGTTTTTGTGCGTATGAGAATTTTATTTTGTTACTACTTTCATGCAACTTGTTTTTCTGTGCAAATTAATTCAATATAATATAATGTATAATTTAAATTTACATTGATTATCCCCTTTTTAAAATGAAGGGGTATTATCGACTGACACATTAAAATATTTTGGGGTAATGGTAAAAAAAAGTTCCCCGACCGCTGATGTATTTTTTTTAGCAGAAAACCAGGTTAGGGCACGTTCCCCCCGCACTGCAGCCTAAGGCTTATTGTACTCCTGTTCTGCTCATTCATCCCTGCTATGCAAGGATCCTTGCTTATTCCAGGTTCAGCATTCTGCCTAACAGAAGAAGTCCCTGTACTAAGCTCGCGCGATTTGAGCCTGTTTGGGCGTCATCTATCCCATACAGGTGTCGCCACTTTGTGAGGGTTTTGTAGTCAAAAATAACATGGGTCGCATTTTCCTCCCCATCCCCACACAATCTGCAATTGAGATCCCGTTGAGCCGCTGATGTATACTACCTACCCAGAAAAATTTTAATCAAGTCATCAACTTGGTGTTAGGTTTGCTAACTGGTTTAATAAACACGAATTTTTAACCGTAGAATATCTTTACTAAATAGTCAAATAAAATACGAAATTTTATCGATGAATATGACCATATGCCATAACGTAATATTCGAAAGATTAGAAAATTCAATGAAATTTCGCGGAATTCTGGAATTTCATGAAATAATTTTGGTGACTCCACAAACGCAAGTTGTGTTATAATATGTACTCCTAATATATAGGTATAAAGATGTATTCGTACCTCACTTTATCTTAAATCTTTTTGTGGCTTACAATATTTTGTTATTATAAGTGGCTCGATGATATCAATAAAACGCATTGGGCTTAGATTTTTTTTTTTCGAAATTGAGAATTGCTTTATATCTCCGCATTATAAAATTTATGGATAGTTTAGATATAGGCAACTATGGATACATGGATGCGTAATAATATTTTTTTAAAGATCATCGATTTATTTACGTAATTTTCAATTTATCAATCAAAAAACGAGCTTCGCCGTTACCCCTTAGTGGCTTGAAAAATCTAATCCAATTCATTAATCCGTCAGTAGTTCTTTGGTTGTTTTTTTACCCACCATGGTTTTCAACCCATAGCACATCGTAATGTTCAGCGAAATAAAATAAGAAAATTTTTGGAAAATAATTTATTGGACATATTTATTGTTTATAGATCTATCGATAACTCATGCATTTCCTTGTCGTAACACCAAAGCTGAACGAGATCAAGCACCTCAAGTAGAAAAGGAAATCGCTGAAATCATAGAAAAGCAAAAACTAACTCTTACTGGCTGGTACCATTCTCATCCAAAAGCTCCCGCAGCTCCTACATACAGAGACATTGATAGTCAATTGGAATATCAGATACGAATGAAAGGAAACTCTGATTCCAGTTACACACCGTGTATTGGAATCATTTGCTGTAAGAAGCCTGGGCTATTTAAAAAAAAATTCTTTTTAATTCAAACAAAATTTAATTACAGCTCCATATCATGCAGAAAATCCGTCATTAGAATCAAGTATTACCAGTTTTTGGGTGGTACCACCCCCAGAAAACAAACCCAATGAATACGGCCGACCCATGCTTATGTCTTACAGTGTATCCCAAGACTCTTCAGTTACCGAAGATATCATGGACGAAATGAAAAAATGTGTCGAGTATTACAAGAAAGAAGAAGACTTTGTTAACTTCAAAGCTGATTACAATGGTACGAACACATATTTGGAAAAACTCAAAACTACTCTATCTTCGAAATTCCCTCGAGATCAATCCGTCACAGTGCTATGGAGTTTTATACGGGATATCATTGGGTGTCCTGGCGAAGAAAAAGTCGATACATCGACTTTATTGAATATCCCGACGGTGATCCCGTCTGTTCCTATCCCACCGAAAATTTCAACTCCGTCAACTTCCTATGGTCTGTCTTCACATATTACAACCCCTACATCCCTATCATCCAATTTAGCGCTAACGACCGATTTAGCAAGTGTTTTATTCCAATCTGGAAAGTTCCCTTCAGCTTTATTAGGACTTCCAGATCCCATGTCACGACAAACTCTTGCTGCTAACAACATGTTTTTATCACCATCCTTATTTAAAATGCAAGACTCGTTAAATTTGTTAAAACCCCTCTCATCCAGCAGTCCATTGTCGGCATTAAACACAAAATCATCCGAAGTGAATCTTCCCATTAAAATACCAAGCGATATTACGTTAATCAAGCCACCAAAACTAAATTTTTCAGCTCCAGAAATAAACATTCTTCCTACCTTAAAAACCCCCAAAGTTGATATTTCACCGTCCGATTTTAATGTTAGTAAAGCGAAAATGGATTTTACCGCTTCCGATTTGTCGATATCCAGTGTTCGAACGCCGTCGAAAATCGATTTCTCCGCATCTGATCTCAGTATTTCAAGTGCAAAAAGTAGCACAGAACTGTTTAATCAGATGCTTGATATGTCCGTGAAAAGTCGGAGTGATTTTTCCGTGGCTGATCTAACTGGAGCCTCGCCGGCAAAAATTGCCAAAACTGATTTTTCTAGTTTGGATTTGAGTATCCCTTCAGCGAAATCAGTGACAAATCCTACGGATCTCTCTATTCTAAGCGAACAAAGCTCAGCAAAATTGTCGGAATCTCAACCATTAGAGTTGTCTACTCATACGGCTGAACAATCTGAACCAATGAGCTTAACAACTAATTCCGATAATAAGTAAGTATTATTAGTGTATTGTTTAAAAAACGAAAATCTTTTTATTGTCTATATTTAATTATTTAAATATATTTAACTTTTTTAAAAATAATTTTTACTTATCTCTACAAATATGTATACATACTATGTACCTATTTATTTGTATTTTATATAATAATGTAATAAATTTGTTTTAAAATTTTAGGAGTAATATTTTTGAATGTCATATTCTAAAAACAGTACCAAAGTAAAGGAAGTCTAAATGAATTTTTTAGTAAATAAACAAAAAATGTAAAATGTTTAGAGTACTAATATGTATATCAACTTTTTTTTAACTTAAATTTAAAATGTGGCCAACTTTGAAATGCTCCTTATCGAATAACATGAAAATCTTCAAAATTGGATCATTAAGTAAAAAGTTATGCGTGATATGATTTAAAATGTACATGTGGAATTGAGAACGTCTTCTTTTTCACATTACATCGACCTTCACCGAGTTGATAATAGAATGAAACATATGTTATCATGAATTTATTATATGAGAAAATTTATTAAAAATGGGTTGCCCAAAAAAATCCTGGACACACTACTTATTTTTAATTATTTTTTTAAAAAATGATTTTTAATAAAATATTGCAACATCAAGATAATAGAAAAAATGTTATATCATCATAAGCGCTGTTTTATTGCGAACACGTTGATATAGGTTTGTCTGCAAAAAGTTCGGTCCTGTTAGGGGTTTGCGAATTTTAAAGATTTAAATTTCAATGCGCTTGGAAATGTGTGATAGAGAGAACCGTGGTAAGTATATTGTGTAATAATAAAGGATCCCACATCACAGTCGCCTGTGGTTTGTAATATTTTTTCTATATGTTGCAATATTTTATTAAAAATCATTTTTTTGAAATAATTAAAATAGTCTCTCCAGGATTTTTTTTGCCAACTCATTCATAATATATTTTCTAATTTACTAAATTCATGATAAAATATGTTTCATTCTATTATCAACTCGGTGATGGTCGATGTAGGTTCGGGTCTTCTATTATGGATTTTACAGCGCCACTTAAATTGCTCAAATACAAGAAATTGCATAGGATTTAAAGTGAAATTTTAACATTGATAGACATCCCCAAAGCATATACTATCGAAAAATGGCACATTTAACGTTTTAAAATGTTTGGGGCTTTAAAGACTTATCCAAAAAAAAAACCACCTACTTAAGCAGTGTTCAGTTGTGTTCAAGTGTTTGGAAGAGTAGAATTGAACGTCAAAGCAGCCATAAATTTTTTTTTTGACTAAATCTCAATCATAAAGCTATGAAAATTTCGTTAAATTCTGACTTCTGAGTAGATAAAATTTTCATCAATTTCTGAAAAAATCCCTGAACTAACTACTTTTATACTGTATTCTTATAAGCTTATACGATATACGTTCATATATTTTTGCGATAAACTGACAAATTTTAAGTATGCTGGAGAACTCTATTTTAAAAGTTACTAGAACTTGATAAGTTTTAAGATAATAAATTATTGGTTATATCATTCAAATTCATTCTATAACGCTGCGGTAAGTCGCAATATCAGTCTTATTAATAGTAAAAGATTCGAACCTACATCGACCTTCACCGAGCTGATAATAGAATGAAACATATTTTATCATGAATTAAGTAAATAAGGAAATATATTAATAATGGGTTGCTTAAGAAAATCCTGGATAGACTATTTTTAATTATTTAAAAAAAAAAAGATTTTTAATAAAATATTACAACATGTAGAAAAAATTTTACACACCACAGGTGACTGCGATGTTGTGTCCTTTATTATTACACAGTATACTTCCCTCGGATTTCTCTGTCACGCATTTCCAAGCGCATTAAAATTTAAATCTTTAAAACTCGCTAACCCCTAACAGGACCAAACTTTTTGCAGACAAACCTATATCAACGTGTTCGCAATAAAACAGCGCTTATGATGATATAAATTTTTTTCTATTATCTTGATGTTGCAATATTTTATTAAAAATAAGTAGTGTGTCCAGGATTTTTTTGGGCAACCCATTTTTAATATATTTTCTTATATACTAAATTCATGATAAAATATGTTTCATTCTATTATCAGCTCGGTGAAGGTCGATGTAGGTTCGAATCTTAGACTATAAAGGCCCATCTGCAAGTGCAATACCTAATACGCCTAATATCCGCAAGTGCCGGTCGCTTGACAACAATCAGCCGTCGTCCTGGCCGCTCAAGTTAGTACCAAACGCCATTATTAGGAATATTGAGTCACGCTTAACGACTCAATAACGTAACTGCACTATATTGTTACTGAATAATATCGCTTAAGTCTACTTAACGGCGCAGCGGTTTAGGGAATCAACGGGCTTCCCGTTGAATCCTAGATATAAAATTTATGATCTACAGAAATTTTCTGTGCGTAAGACAGCCGTAATATGGCCTTAGATGCTAGAGAGACTTAAAAGACCAAAAAAAAATGTATTACTCAATACTTTTTTATAGATAGTTTTATTTAGCAAGTTCACACGTGTAGCTACACCACGTGCAAAACCAGAGACGTAGCTTTCATCGAATTATGAATTTCTACGATGAGCTTCACACTCAAACTGTCAATTTTTCCCAAAAATGACTGAATTTTCCGTAGATTTATTTTTAAATTAATAGACATTACAAGTAGTTAAAAATTGAATAAATTTTCACAGGCCATTGTTAAGGATTCAGTATGGAATATATTAGTATGTAAAAGTATTTTAAAAGCAAATAGAAATATGAGAAAATGGCGTTCTTTATGTGCATTTTATAGCCTCATAAATTACATAAATTTAAGTAATTGCACGAGCTTAAAAGCGTCGCTTTTGTTGCTGTGACATCAAAAACATTTCCAATGCATTTGCCATCGAAAAGTTAGACATTTGAAATTTGTTGATTTTTAGCCAAAACGTATGAGTTTGCAGATATTTTCGAAAACCGGTTAAAAATTTATTTGCTAAAAAGTTGATGACATTTTTTAAATGCCGTGATGAGGGACCTATTAAAAATATTTCTTAATTTAAGTGTTTACATGAAGGTAGGATGCATTGGTTTCAATTAGTTTTTTGGTAAAATTTCTTTATATCTTAAGTATTATAAGCAACAATGTCGTTGATATATGCATTATCATGGCCTAAAAGCACCTTATCAGCAGAAGGCAAAAAGGGCCTTTACCCTCATTTGTAATGGTCCGCAAATGTGGACGGTACAAACGAATAAGTTTTCTACAGTATCAAGGGATGTTAATTAATTACATATGAAAAATATTATTGGTATTTCAAAAAGGAGCTTTATTTTGAGTCGCTATTTAAAATATTGATAGAATTTACAGATTATCTTTTGATTGTGATAATATGGAGGCGGTAAATTCATGGCTCATACCGGGTAGCAGAAATTCACGCTATATCACTGAGACGATGAATTATTAACAATATTTATATTATATAATGATTTATTATTTTAACTCAATGCTTTAACATCGATAATCATCCCTAATGTATATGTAATAAAAAATTAGCACCTTTGAAATCTGTCGATTTTTGGCAGAAATATATGTACTAAATAAGTAGTTCATGAATCTTTTAAAAAAATGATGAACATTTCCTTCTGTTATTATTGTATCAATATAGAAGTAAGGCAAATGAAGTGTTTTTAATTATCTCCAACCATGCTTCAATGTTTTGTATAGGCAACAGTTTTATTTATATGTATAAAAATGCCTATACTGTAATAATTTTAAGGACTTACCATAACGCTGTAAAATGAAATTAAATTGAGTTACCTGCTAAGTATTAATTTATTATCTGATGCTTT
This sequence comes from Sisyra nigra, assembly GCA_958496155.1. NCBI lineage: Eukaryota > Metazoa > Arthropoda > Insecta > Neuroptera > Sisyridae > Sisyra > Sisyra nigra. The sequence goes on from OY292317.1 coordinate 32,597,954, forward strand.
TACTTCAAAATTTTTTTCAGTGCATGTATCCGCATGTATCATTTTTCATTTATACATGCCCTTTTTAATTCATTGACAAAACTAAAACAAAAAATTTTCTAGTTAAGTTAATCCACAGAACACTAAAAACCACATCAGTTCGGTACTTGATTCTTGATTAAAAACGAATAATTAAACTTGTTATATTAATTAGCTTCTATTTTTCGCTACATTCGCCATCTAACAGTTATAACATTTTTCGAAATTAAATGTAGCCTATGTTTTTCTTGGTCTTGAATATAAGCTTATACAAAAAATTACGTTGTTTCATTCTTTCATTCCTGGGTGAGAATCAAAACCATTTTCATATTTGTATTTAAAGTTATATTATATAAACCATCCATTTTTCCAAGGTAGCAAGTATTTTATATGTATAATAATATTTTAAAATCTAAGGTCCTATACGTTCTATAACACAAAAAGTCATTATAATTTGCTCGGACATAAAAATATCTTATCATTCTGGATATAATATGCCCTACGGTAATCAGTGATAGTTTCGCTTTTATTTGGTTAAAGAACTTTTTTTAATCTGTTTATTAATTTCAGAGTTTACTTTCTATATCTATAACAAAAGGTTGCTCTTTATATAGTATACAGGAAAATGCAAACAGTCACCAAAATGAACGGGCCCAATATTATACGATTAAAAATATATTTAAGAAAGGATATAAGGTAATGTTAACATTTTCAAGCAATAATCTTAAGGCGCGTTCATACGCTTCAACTAAGCTCGCCCGATAATTTTCAATCTTTTAAACAGTAGCGGGGTAAGCGACGCAAAAAGTGAAGTACAAGCGAGTTGAAAGGGAAGCAAATTGAAAGAAAACTGATCAACAAAACTCGTTCAACAAAAGTTTGACTGAGTCAGTTAAAAGTTTTAAAAGTTTGACCCAGTCAAACTTTTGTTGAACGAGTTTTGTTGATCAGTTTTCTTTCAATTTGCTTCCCTTTCAACTCGCTTGTACTTCACTTTTCGCGTCGCTTACCCCGCTACTGTCTAAAAGATTGAAAATTATCGGGCGAGTTTAGTTGAAGCGTGTGAACGAGCCCTTAATTAAGTAAATCAATTGACTATCGAGAAAATTGAACAAAAATATAGGCAAAGGGCAACATGAACAACGAAATAACTCTGTTAGATATGGAAATTAAAATGGGGAGAGAAAATAAGGGTAGAGGATCACCATCGATGAAGACGATAAATTTTTCTTTTTATGCAACAATGACACAATAATATTTCACTATTATTTACTCTAATACCAATACCAACTTTAACTCCACAAAAAAAGATGTGGCTTAGGACGTAATATTTACGTAAAAAATTATCACAACCCGAATTATAAATATAATTTATTCTTCTTGACCTTAACTATACTTACTAAAGTGTATTTATTACAAACTTTTGTATAGTAATTGTTGAGCTACAATTGAAAATATTCACTCGACTTTATCGCAACATACAACAACAATAAAGATATGCAAGTCAATTATAGCGAAAACCATATTTAAAGACATGGGTGCGTCATTTAATAGGTATTTTTATCGCCCTTCTGACTCGAAACTTCGATAAAATTGATGAAATAAAACCAAAAAAACAAATTAAGTCAGACGAAAAGTGTGGGGTGCTCAAAATCCGTAGGGGTAATATGGGAGTGTCGTCGTGTGTGCAGACGAAAATTGACTCTCGTTATTGGTTTTTAATGACTATTATAGAACTAAAAATACCCTAATAACTTAAAAATTTAGTTATTAGTCTAATTGAATCATAACAATATGAATGTATTACGTATGTAGTTTTGTCATAATATAATTGAAAACTCGAATTTTAAGATAAGATGTTGGTAGTTTAATGTGTTATATTCGATATGTTTAAGGTACACTTTTTAACATATACATTAATGACATCACAAAGCCTAAGAACACCCAAATAGCACTATACGCCGATGATGCGGTAATTTTCTAGGAATCGTGGTGAATTGACACAGTTGTAAATAGACTCACATAAGCGATTTACGCTATCAAAAGAAACTTCACAAAGTGGAGGATCAAACTCAACGATCAAAAAACTGAAGCAATATTAATTACCAAAAAGCGACCCATCATTGAAAATCTAAAAATTAAAATCGATAACAACCTCATCAACTGGTCCAAAACAGTAAAGTATTTAGGAGTCAACCTATGGACTCTAAACTAAATTTTACCAAGCATATTAGCGAAATCAAGGAAAAATCTTCTAAAATCATGCATATCCAATTTTTAACAAGAAAGCCAAATTAAATGCCAAAAACAAATTGATGATATACAAGCTGATAATTAGACCAATCATCACGTATGCCGCCCCTGTCTGGAGCTTTACTTGTCCAACAAATCACAAAAAGCTGCAAATAATACAAAATAAAGCTTTAAAAATTGTAGGAAACTATACAAAATTCTACAAGACAGCACAACTGCACAAGGAACTAAATGAACCACAACTGGAACAGCATATAAGGAAATTATCCAGCAAATTTTTCTCATACTGCCAAGGACATGAAAATAACTACATTGCAGAAATAGGCAATTACACGAAGGACATGCTTGTAAATAAATACAAACATAAAAGAATAAAACATTTCCTTTTATAAAAATAAATAGAAAAGTAGGGGTTTTTTACCTGTCTGTTAAATATTAATTTTTCCCCTATCAAAAACTAAGAACAAACTAAACTAAGTTTACCAAAATAAAAAATAATTATTGTTAATTAATTGAATTATTAATTTTCTATGTTAATTTTATGGTGGTTTTATTTTTTTGGAACACCAATAATTAATAAACGTTATTATTTGTAAAAATATTGTATACTTATAGGCCAGTCAAAATCGACATAAAAAATAGCTAAATTCGCAAAACATGATGTATCTCTGATTTTTTAATATGTTGTTTGGACTCATAAGGGCTATATATTCTCAAGTTTGCAACTCCCAAAAAGTTGTGAAAACATTTTTATTGAGGAAAAACCGTGAAAATTTTGGACTTTTGTAAGCCTCGTAGTTTTCTCAAAATTTTAGAGAACCCATATAAGGTAAAATCGAATTTTGGTGGGTACTCCAGTATTGGTGGAACGTCAGGGTTTATTTGAGGCTTGTCACTGTCGTCCTCTTCGTTGCAGTTTTGCACATTTCCCCAGAGAAAATAGCACACATCGCAGAACATCTCGCCCTGCTTTCAGGCAAGTGTAGCCACCACTCAACAGCTCTTCTTGCATTTACAAGAGAGGTGTTTAAGTAGCTCTGCGGGGGCAGGATCCTGCCGACTGGCAATGTGGATGAGTCCAGCCGGGGTCATACCTTCTTAAAAATCACTTTATTGAACAAAAAAGTGTTTAGGTACATTTCTGGGAAAATGCAATTTTAACTTTAATGTTTTTTTTAAGATTTTGAGAGAACTACGAGGCTTACAGATCCCGCTTTGCACGTAAGTTGAAGCTAATTAAATTACTCATAACTTGAGAATATATAGCCCTTATGGGTCCAAACAACATATTAAAAAATCAGAGATACATCATGTTTTGCGAATTTATTGTTGATTTTGACTGGGCTGATTAAGTGCAATAAAAATTTTATTTATTCTTATTTTATAAGGTACTTCCAAATGCATTTTTGCTGGATAATTATGCTCCTTGGTCTTGTCGTTTTTAAATTTTTGTCGTCCCTTAAAATATACCGCCCTAGGCCTGGGTCTCACGAGCCTAGGCGTAAATCCAGCACATGTTAAATGATTCATAACAACCTTAAAAAATAATCTTTTTATAACGTCCTTGTAATTTTTCAGTGTATCGAAATCCTTTTATCACGAATTTAAAGTTACACAAAAAATATTTGATTTAGCAAATATTTACTCATTTCATTGAAGATATTTTTATTTTTAAGTTTATTTGCTCATTATATTAAAAAGAATGTTGTTCATGTCTTCAGCTATATAGGTACATATTTTTAAGTTATATGTATACCATTGCTAATGTTGGTTGTAATGTTAAATTGCTACTGATTTTTGATTATTTATTTTTATATAGAAAGTACATATATATACATAGGTTATACAAATGCATACCTACGTTTGTTATGATGAAGTTATTGTCATTTTTTTTAATTTTATTTTTTCTATTATTTTGTGACTTATTAGTTATTTAATTAAAGCGTTCCACCTTTATCTACTCGATCTCTTCAACACACCATTAATAATGAGTCTTTTAACAAGAAAAAAGATTATGATAACTATATGAGCGTACTCATCTACGAGGAATGGTTTAATTTTACCAAGACGAATCTTCTATCGAAATTTAAAGTATAATAAAAAATTTTTGATCCAGCAAATATTTACTCATTTTTTAATGCGACCTTAAATAGAAAAAAAATAAATTTTATTTTTTTATATATACAGTAGTAGTTTTTACTTATATAAAGTAGTACCTTGATTGATTGACAGACATGCTGGAGGCTAAACCATTAAAGATAGAAACATAAAATTTGAACGTGTCATTCTTGAGGGGACTTGTGACTTCTAGTAAGAAAGGATTTTTTGAAATTCTATCCCTAAAAGGATCAAAGAACATGTTGAAAGTTATACATTTTCTTGATCCTATTCCTAAATGAAAAGCTTTCATTAATAATAGTTTCATTATATAATTATGGGTATACGAATAAAAGACTTCTGCTTAATTCATTCACTTATGGGTAGGAAAAAGTAATAAAATTTCGAAAAATACCCTAAGAAATGTTTTCACTGACGATCAATATTAGACTTAGATGTAATTAGTTTTAATTGTTACATAGAATACCAGACAAATTCAAATTTTATTTTGGAATCAAGACTCCAACTATATTAATTTGTGTGGGGCAATTTTTTAAAGATTTTTCAAATACTAGGTTTGTTACTATGAGAACATTAGAGAATACAATTCCAGGATCTTGAAAGTTTTTTTTTTTGATATCGAAATTCCGGGATTTTTGATATCAATACTATAATAATGATTAGTGTCGTACACACTATAAACGTAACTGCGACCCATTGGCACGACAGTCTAATGCAGGTATGCTCTCATGCATCTACAAGTTTTACCGGTATGGATTTATTACCGGTATGATAACCTTCTCATGCTGAGATCTTATTTTCAAAAATCATAAAAAAGAGTTATCTGTTCAGAGTAGATGTAAAGCCATAGACGTAAAAAGATCTGTTTCCAATGATTGTTTTTATAGTAATTATATTTATTTTATAAAATTGATTCTACCGTATTTGTATATACTTAATGCTTTAACTTAACTATTATAAAATTAATAATTTATTCAATTTTCGTCATCTTTGTTAAACCTGCTCCCGCGTATAGTGCTTCGTGGTAACCATCAGACCAGCCGTGTGGATCATCAAACAAAAACAATATCTTTAGAATAATAATAAATCTAGTTTTTAATCAAAGCTTTTTTTTGAAATTTTACAAAACGGCGGTTTCTGAAACTATGCACCCCAATTTTTGACAAAAATGTCAATAATAAATTGTTTAAAAAAATAGTAATTTTCAACAAAAATTAAAGTCCGTCGATTAAAAACTTGCTTTAATGCCAAAAATTAGATGTCAAAATTTGATCAAAATCCATTAAGTCCATTAGGTCACCGGCATTAAAAGCATAATTTTGAGAAAACTACGTTTAAGGTTTTTTGATGAAGATTTAATATAATTTTTATGGGAAACATATCAAGCAAATAGGAAAAGGTTATACTTTACTTACTTATTTTCATCCGTTGAATCCAAACAACATATTTTTCCCGAAAACTTGAGCATTTTTGTTTATAGCCAATTGTTAAAACAAATTATTTTAAAAATTTAATTTTTTATAATTAATTTTAGTGTTTCTTATATTTTGGGCAATTTAAAAATGGGAGTATTCTTTCCAAAAATACGCGTAAGTTAACATTTTTTGAGTTATTAATCTTTGAAAAATTTTGACCGAGGCCTACAAAGTATACCTAAATCAACACACGTCGGCGTACTATAGAAATTCGATAACGTGAAAAAATCCGAATGTGGATAGAAGTTCGATTTCGCTCCAGTAATAGCTGGTTAACTATTAATCGGATTGACTTGAAATTTTCACAGAATATTTTCGAAATATTATACTTTAATAATAGGTATGCAAAAAAAGAAAAATCGATTTTTTGAAAATTCTAACTGCATCTACCCTTTAAGCTAACAAATAAAATTAAGAGAGATTTAATTTAAAATTAATTCTCTAAAATAGAACTTTTTCTATTATTTATGTTACTACTGTTGTAATTTAAAAGACTTATAGACTTATAGAAACATAACAACAATTTTTGCCAATCTCGGGACTAGTCCTAGGATTGGTGCCCCTTAGTCTCGAAACCCCGTGATCGAAATACTAGCCCGTGACTATACCTATTCTCTAGTGCAGGGCTTCTTAAACTTTTTTATATAGCGACCCCCTTCAAGCTTACGAAATTTTAAACGACCCCCTCCTCCATATAATGAAATATATATTAACCGTAGATGTAGATGTAATCAATGTCGAACGTTCAGTTGAAAATCGAGGAGCGCGTTGTATTTATTATTTTAAATGCTACTTCCATATTTTCATTTATAGGCCCTACATAACAGTTTTGCATTGCCACTTTTTTCAAAAAATAGTTATAATAAAACTACAATAGTATTTTGTATGATTTTTATTTGTAATTATATTTGTAGGTAGTGTGTATACTAATTTTAAAATTTTATTTATAATGATTGAAAAGTATCAGATCTTTGCGACCCCCTTTCAGTAGTCTCGCGACCCCCCTGGGGGTCGCGACCCACAGTTTAAGAAGCCCTGCTCTAGTGCTCGTCTACAGGCAAATATCGAAAACCTCTGTTTTAGTGGTCTATTACCTTGTTCACTTCGGGTCCTAAAAAAACATTCATCAAGTCCACGGTTGTTAATTGATATAATCTTTAGTTAATTTTATTTTCTAACGTACCAATATTATATAATCAATATTGAGTTTGTAATGAAATTACCAAAAATTTGTCTTCCTTAATTTTCATGTAGATCCATAGTTCAAAACTATTATTAATGAAAGTTTATAATTTATTATTATCTTAAGCCATTGAACCTTTTAGGGATGGAATTACGAAAAATTTCTTACTAGAAATCACAGTCCTCTCAAGAATAACACTTTCAAATCTTATATTCCTATCTCCAGTAGTTTAGGCTCCAGTATGTCTACCACTTAATCAAGGTACTGTTAAGTATGCAATTTTTGTTTGTTTGTTAATTTAAGGTCGCATTGAAAGATAAGTAAATATTTGCTGGATTAAATATTTTTTATCTAACTTTAAATTCGTATAAAATACATGTTAATTTAACACAGTGAAAAGTTACAAAGACGTTATTGAGTATTTGGTTTAATGTTATGATGATCTAATTGTTCGCAAAGAAAATTATTCTTGAAAATAAGAAGGATAACATAACAAAGGAGCAGGCAATAAAATTTGAGACTGTAATGCAGACATCCACGATCATTTTTTTCCGCTCGAGGTAAATTTGTACGACAGCTAAATAAGTGGCCTCGTGCGCTGCCAGGACCAACCCCCGGGACATACTAGGTGAAGGTCCTTCAGCAAAATCCTGCACTTTGAGAGAGCATCGAGATCACATAGAACGGCTCTCAACTCAAACATCCAGCTTACGTCCTCCTCCACACTAACGACGGCACACAACCAAATCCACGCCGAGAGATTCTTGTTCGCGGCATTTTCTAACTCGCTGTCAGTTGCGTTCAAAACGCTGCCGCGTGCACGTTACCATTGTTGCGAGACACGCGTTCAAAATGACGCTCGTTGCTTGTTGAAATTATGTAAACGAGTTTAATAACATGTTAAATTATTTATAGTTAAATGCGTCTAATACCACGTGCTTACTATTTTTAAAAATTCTAATATGCTTGCATAATTTCATCATATCTCTAAAAAAAAATTTACTAACATAGTTTAATAAAAGTTTTCATTTACCACCGTGTGCTTCATCATCAGTGTGCTTTTATTTGATTTATTTTAAAATAAGTTTCGAATCGACCGACTTCGATCAGTGATTTCATTACTAATCTTACTGAAGAAAATTTTGAGGGAAAAATTAATCAAAATTAACATCATGCCGTGGATTAGATCGTGCTTGTGTCATCAAGAGAAGAAAAAGCCCAGTATTAGTCCTCCGATTCATTTGCTGTTAAAGGTAAGAAAACACCAATAAATCTATAATAAATCGATAATTGTAAACAATTTTCTTGTTTAAAACAATCGAGTTAATAAATTACCGTACATAACTAGCATATAAATCAATCAGTTAATTGATTTTATTAATTTATTACTATTGATACCAATTACACAAAAGAAATTATCGAACAATTAACTTTTGTTTAAAAGTTTATTTGCCATTGACTGCTTATTCATAGGTTTCCGTGAAATTGAACAAAATAAATAATCGTAGTTTTAGATTCAAAACAGGAATGCTAAAGAATTGCGTAACCGTAACCGAAATTGTCGGATATCCGAAATAAAAATCTATATGTAATCATGACTGAATTCGATATAAAAGTTGAGGATCGTTTTCGATACTTTTGCATTTTTAAGAAGATAACACTTAGAATTGAGTTCCTATAATAATTAATTATAACTGACTGATTGTACGAGTAGTACCAAATGATAAAGGAGAATTAAAGTCAAACTATTACAAATTTGCCTTTACCTATTTCTAATTTTTTTTAAAAATCTAATATCCGTAACCGATATAATATTATTTCTGTATCCGTATTCAAATCCGAAAATTCCTATCCATAACACCCCTGATTCAAACCTATGTCTACGAATATAGAAATTAAGGATTCATCAATTCATCATTTGATATTTTTTGAAATAAATTCTAGTTGATAATTTCATTTGTAAATAAAATAATTTGTTAAGTCAATGCTTGATGTGTTTGGGCATTTATTTATTTTTGACTTGAGTTTGACTTGATTTTAATTAAAATTAATTGGCTTGAAATTCAAGTTAAATGACTTTAAAATCAAGTCAAGTATTGAATCTCTAAGAAAAACTACAAAATTGCCTTTAACTAATAGTTGCAGGACAATTTCATAGCAAAAGTTAAACAAATAAAATATATAAGGTGTGAAGATTCTCTCAATTAAGGATAGTAAACTTGGAATAATAGTCCTTTAGTGACTTAAAGTACCATAAGTACCAAAGTACCATAAATAAATTAATACTATGCTGACCCCAAATTTAATCAATCATGGTACTATTTTATACATGCACAGAAATACCTTTCGAATCAACCCCTTTGAGTAGAAGAAACATTTTAGCAAACCATTTATCTTAATAAAATCAAACCAAGTATTACATTTTATTTGTGTGGTCAAGACAAAAAAAGTCTGGTAGCTTTTTGATTCACTTGTTGTTAAAAGTAAGAAAATTTGGACCTTTTGTGTAGTGAATGTAGAAGTTTAGAGTCTCAACATTTAATCTTTGCAATGAAATAACTTATATACTCAATTCTTGACTGGTTTTGATATTTAAATACTAAAATGTAACTTGAGTTTGTCTTGATATTAAACCATATTTAGGTCGAATGGCTTGAAAATTAAGTCAATTAACACTTCAAATCAAGTCAAATAGCGAGTTCTTTAGACCAAATAAATGCATAATAAATCATTTGTGAATAATTTACTAGGCTTAAAAAATTGTGTTGATAAATTACCTCATGTAAGTAGCAAATAAATCAATCAGATAATTGATTTGATTAACAATTAATTGCTATTACCATGTATACAATAAAAATTATCGAACAATTAACTTCTGTTCTTCCATTTTTGGTTTAGTGGGTAATTGGTTCAATTTCTCATATATTGATTGTAGATGTTCGTAAAGTTGAATAAATGCCAAGTCGTACGAACTATTAGGTCAGAATTTTAAATAAAAAAAAATAAAATAAAATTTTCTACTAAAACTGTGTATTATCAATACAAAGTGTAGGTATTATTTGTAGTTTTGGAAAAAAAATAAGTTGAAAGTGATGAAGGCGGGGATGTTTAAACGGCTATATTATAATCAAATTAAATTTACATTAAACTGAAGGAGATATTAGCGATACCCGAAAGCGATATTTTGCATTGAGAATAGAGGTAATTTGCTAATAATTAATCTTATTACAAACATTTGAAGATAATAGAGAACTAGTTTTGGAAAATCCTATATTCCTATATCTATGTGAATAGAGGTTTAATGTCTTGATCAGGATTTTGCGTTTTTTAAAGGTGTCTTTATTTCATGATTAGTATGGGAACAATTTTCGCAATTATTACTTATGTAATTTACGTTAATTAGTTTAATCTCTTGAGAAATCTACTAGATTTGAAATTTTGATGGGTTTATTACGTTTTTGTGGGTGTATCAGGATAAGAAAATTAGTGGAAAATACAGTTGCATCTGATAGGAATAAGTATACCTATATCATAAGTTTATTAGTTTTTTTTTCGATTTTATATTGTATAATGTATATATTTCATTATAATTTAGTGCGTATTGTTGTAAAGGGTGTATAAAACAATACTCGTATGGCCTTGGTGATCAATAAATTTTTCCAAATAATAAATCAAATATAATATGCTGAGTAAAACATCGTCAGTATTTTTTCAAAACAATCAAAATTTATTGTAAGTAATAAAATTCATCTTTGATTGTCATAAATCAACCAAATAACAAAAATGTAACACATCAATTTTATATTGAAATTCCATCATTTTAAAATGGAAAACTTTTGATATTTCATACAGAAAAAAATCTGACAAAAATTATTTTAACATTTCTAATTAGTCATTTTGAAAAACAATGTGAACATGAAAACATGAAAGCATATTTGTTAACTTCCTCAAAACACTTGACTAAGTTTTACATTTGCCTCTCTCTAAATTATCTAATTTGGAACACGCCATCGTCAAAATTCAAAATTATATCTCCACATACAGATTGTTAGTTTTTTATGTCTTAATTTCATCTAATTAAATATTTTTTAGTAATTAAATGCAGTAGCAACTAAGACATAAAAAAACGTTATTAATTGTCCTATTACGATTATTTTCATGATAACTTGTTCTAAGGTTAAATTTATTTCCTAGTTAATTGAAAATTTTGTTTTCATTTCATGCTATTAAAATTTTATTTTGTGGAGAACTATTTGAGTTATTTGATACCTACCTGGTGGTCAAATCAGTGATATCAGTGAGTGTTGATCTATATTGTACGGCTGAACTATGCAGTTCAAATCTGATATACATATACCTACCTAATGTTGAAACTGGAAGATATTTCTTCTTAGTTATTTTTGGTTATTGTAATAAATTTCAATCATAAACAGGGGCGTAGCTACTTCTATATCAGCTATTTTTTAAATTATTGTTTATTTCTCGGATTAAAAAAGTTTCGGTATGTGTAAGAAAAAATTTGTAAAATTGTATCCACAATCTTACTCGTATTTTAAAGTTTTACGCAAATCTAAAGCGGTTGTCCAAAACGGCTCTCCGATAAATTTTGGTACAGGACTCATCTAAGACAAGCTACTTTTTATAGAATCCAATTTTTATGTTGTTAAAAAGACATCTTGGTTTTTGAATCCGGAACTTTAAAAAAATTTAGACAATGTTATTATTTCTTGGGAAAAAATGGAGTGATCCTTTCATATTAAAAGAAAAATAAATGCAGTTATAGTGGGTAGTTTTTGGTTGGAACTTCAAAATTATTTCGTGCTTATCAAATTTCATGGTAAACGTGTTCGTATTAAACTACATTAACATTAACTACATTAAACTACATTGCTTGACTTGAGTTTCAAGCTACTTTACTGAAATTTGATTTTAAATCAAGTTAAACTCAAGTCAAAAATGTATATATTAACATACTCGTATCAACTTAAGTTAAGCATTGACTGAATCGCAAGTTGTTTCATTTTCGAGTCAAAATAGTCCAGCTACTTGACTAGAAGAATCTTTTACTCTTTCACTTTTTACCCCCCTTTAATTATTTTTTTTACCACATTATAATATAAATCAATACGAAGTTATTTTTTTCTCATCTGATCATTTTGAAAAAAAAAATTTGTACCGAAAAAAATTACAATATATTACAAAATGAGAAATATTTGGTATGCAAAGTAGATTCTCTCTAAATGTAAGTGTTACTTGAAGATTTCTCCTAAATTATTTCTAGTTTAAAAGGTGCTTCGAAAATGACTACTATTGATTTTTGATAGTTTTCGGGGGTGGATGTTGTAATGCACCAAATACTTAGCTGCTCTCGTAACATCTGTTAATGGCTGTAGTTGAATTTGACCAAAATATTTGCCGCTGTAACGATTCAGCAACTAAGGACGTTGACTATACGACCACCATCATCCCCTAGCAGGTGGTCCTTAATGACATCTTGACCCCATGCATTTCATTCTATGAGCATTTGATTGATTGGAATAATTCCTAGAATTTAACAAAAAGTTTATTTTTGCAATAAAAGTAACAAGTCCTTCAAAGTATTCCTTAAAACTTTTATAGTATTATTAACAAAAAAAAAAAATGCATTCAAATATCATTTACAGCAGCTATTTGTCCTTTAATTTTACAGTGACCCCAAAATATCAACGTTTAATTCCCAAAAACTATTTCAATTTCTCTGTAAATGTTCATATTAGAGTTTTACTAGGTACTTGACTTGACTTTCAAGTTATTTCTCTTAAATTTGATTTGACAAATCAAGTTAAGTAATGGTTTAAACACAAGCACAATACATTTCGAAAAATGTCCAATTACTTGACTTGTATCACAAGTCAACATCTCAATTTTTTACAAACTTTAACAATAATTTATTCCTTATATTAAACCAATCGATTTTGCTTGATATTAATAAAACAATATTTTTATTAAAATTGATGTAATTATAAGAGAAAAATGAAGAAGTTATTTTCTAAACGGTTGCATTTACAATCAGTTTGGAGATAAAAATGGGTTAATGATCTTATCGAAATAAAACAAACCTATTAGGAAGTAATTTTAAATATTTGTAAAAGAAGCTGTTCTTGCCTTTTTGAGTTACCTAAATAGTTTCTTGAATAAAGTTCAAGGCTGTGTGTATTCATACTCGTATGATCTGTAGCAACAATCTTAAATAATAACTATAGTTACATAGTCCTTGAATGTTATAATTAAGGAAGTATTTTTCTCATAGTTCATCGTGAGCACTTACCTACATACATATAGATGAATAATATATTAATTAAATAAGACATCGACATTAAATAAGTAATAGCACGATGCAGATTCAATTTCGGCGAGTTTAAATGAAATCTCTGATTAAAAGCGAACAATAGGCAAAGAACAACAATGAAAAGTAAACAAAACATATTTGATTCATACAATAATCGATATAATTTAAATATCAAGCGCCCAAAAACCGGTTCATGGAGAAAGAAAACGAAACTTCCATCATCTTCATAGCGCCAGTCTTCATCTCGATGTAGGTTTTGACATAGCGCGTTGAGAATGTATTGTTATATTATGTGTACGATATCTCGGGGCTTAGAAAAGATTTACAATCTCACATTTAAAAATAATATTAGAGCAATTAAATTAATTACCCACAGATTTCAACGAGATTATTAATTGCAGCGGCAAATTTTTTTAATTCAAAGGAAAAGTAGCCTTTTTCTTAATTAAAAACTGTTCTGTGTTTTGGACGGCTCTGTTCGTGACGAACACATTATTGTGAAGTTGAAAACTTTTTTCTGCGTTTCTTTTGATATGTGTGGAGACATTGAAAAATTATTTGAACGCTAACAAGAATTACAATCAAGTTGGAAATTGAAATGAAAATGTTGCAATTGTGATCAATTTATTGATAATATCGTGATTGTACAAATTAAACGATTTTATCGACAGCGGCTTCTCATTGCGATTCTAATGATACTTTTATTACTCATTGAAAAATTACAATTTTGATTTTATGCAACACAAATAACATTTAAATAAACTGTTTATACTTTCACCAATGTTTAAGGGAAATATTTAAGCTTAATTCATCTTCTCAATTCGTTTATTTTCTTTAGTCTTTAACACTGGTTTGTGTTATTTTTTCAATGATAGTTTTAAGACCTTTTTTCTTTCATTTAGCAGATGTCCATTTGTTCGAGGTTAAAGTGAGGTATTTTTTTTTTAATTTTGCCAATTGTTAGTTCATTATAGATCCTTTTTGTAAGGGTTTTATTGATTCTCTAGCGTTTAGACCCGATGCCTAAGGCATCAGGCATGAGGCTATGAAACACATATTTCCGGTCGTTGCTTTTTTTGAAAAGGACATCCATAAACTCTTTTAAAAGAAAGATTATTATAAACGTAATTTTAACGTGGTTATGTTGTGAAGTAAGTAGGACACATGTTCAAAAAAGTAGATGTTATGAGTGTGGTTTTTGAAAAAGGGAAATTGTCCTTGTGTTAACGCTTTCGGGGTTATGAGCGATATGAAACTAAATTCCAAACTTACCCATAAAATTTTGTTTGAATAAGCTGTTTTTTGGAAAGTTATACAATGATGAAGGTCGTTAAGGCAAGGTATCAAATCTAATGTGTATTTATATAATTATTGAGAATCTTAATATATTTGTATGTCCTTTAATAAGTGAAGAATGTATTAATAGATCGAAATAGTTTTGGGTATAAGGATATTTTACGAGCCTGTGGGTGAAATTGGTTACTTCTTATAAAAGAAGTATGTAAACTTTAAAGTTCTTGAAGCAGTACTGATACATTCTATTTAAATGACTGAGTAAAATTTAAGATAATGCAACGAAAGGACAAAACCACTTTGACCCAGGAAAAGTACCTTGTTCTTTTAGGAGAGTTATAAATGTAAACAACTGCTCATTGGTTAACCTTTCTAGAACGCAAAAATGAAACGACAGATCAATGTGCTATTTTCATATCGAAATAGTTTATAAGGAATTGTACACAAAATATTCTGGAATTTTGTCCTAGAAAAGTGCATGGTTTTTGTGGATTAAGAAAAACGTTTTTAAATGTTTTTTAAACTACCAATAAAAAGTTTGAATGAAGATGTGCAAAATTATGAAGTAACACATTGAATATTTTTATCCCGAAACTATGTAGGTAGTTTCCTATAGGATAGCTAGTTATTCATCCTGTTAAAATAATAAAAAGTAAATAATGTATTTTCATTCAGTTTCATTTTGTATGCTCAGTGAAGCGGACGGGTATTAGTTAGTACAATGATTCCCGAAATGGGTAATTCCGTTCTTTTGGGGACAATGAAACGATTTAGAAGGGAGGGGAGGGTAGTCTTTGGTGCACTAGGTCCGCGGTATTTGAAATTCAAGTTTGAAGTTTCATGAGATTTAAGAAGAAAACAAATTTATAGAAATCAACGAAACTGTACAGGAAAAAGACAAAATTATTAAAGAATATAATAATGTTTTTTTTTCTGTCCAATGATGTCATGGGGTAGGCTTAGTATATTAAATAATCTTCAAATACTATAAAGTATACATACGACGAGAGAGAAGAAAGGATAAAACGAGGTATAAGCGACATCAAAGTAAGATGTATAAGAACGTATATGCCAATAGCTGATAAAGGAAAACCTTAAGAGGTTTCAAACCACTGTTGAAGAGGACACTGATTAATTATTTTTCTGAAAAGAGAATACTCTAAATAAAGTTATCTATAGGGCGATGAACAAAAAAACGTTTAGTTCCAAATTTTCCATTTCTCGCTTCGAGTATAGAAATGGAGTGTAACATTGCTAACATAGATATAGAATAGAATAGATGTAGAAATTTACGAGTATAATCTCGTTCGAATTTCGTAACTTTTTGAATATGTTTTACCAGTTGTATTTTCTTTTTCATATGAATGGTTATTTATTGGTCAATAATTCTACTTGTGAATTTTCCAATTGCTTGCAAATCCATTGAATGAATTTCCTATTGGAGAAATTGAATTATTGTGCTTGTAAAGGAAATTTATATGATTCGTTCATGATTTCTCTCGAGTATCTTAAATGTTTCCTCGATATTTTCTATTGCATTAGTTTCACACTGTAATGTTTTTTTTAGTAATTATTTGTGATTTTTTAATCTACGATTTTTTTTTCTAAGAGGGAATTCACAACATTAATTTTATATTAAAGAGATCAATAGGTATATCAAAACAAAATTCCCCATTTAACGTCAAGAAGACAAAGATTTGATCTAAAAATAATCTTTTCCTCACACCAATAACGTGCTGCAAGAAATGAAGCATCGATTCATTATTTTATGACCCAGTCAAGAAATTATCTCTTGAATTTATTTCAATGAGAAAATCACGTATAAATTAACTAGTAATAAACATAAAATGTTCGACAATTTAATTAGATTCTCACGTCGATAATGCGAGAATTGCCACCCCTACAGGGTTAAGTTAACGCCATGTTTATGGTTTGTGCATTGATTACATCGGATTTGTTCGTCTAGTTTACATTGATAAAGAAACTTATTGCCATTCTTCTTTAAATTGCTCGAATCGACGAGAGATTGTTGATATGATATTACCCTTTGAATAGATCCTATTTCACCCTCATTCTTGCTTACGGAACAAATACAATTAAGGCACTGTAATGTTATTATAACGTTAATTTAATTCATCCAAATGCAATTAAGAAACTAATAAAAGGAAATATCGATTTTCATGTCGACTAAATACCAATAAATCAATATTTAAATTCTTATTGGAATTGAAAAAAAAAAATGTAAATTATTTCAACTCGAACAATTGCTCGGTGTTTGGCCTTCAGAGAAATATGTTGGAATTGTTCTTTTATCAAAACTATGTGCTAGCTTTGAAAATTGACGATAACACCAATAAAATTGCTGCGCAATTTACTATTAATATCGATATGGTCGGAATTTTCGACTATAAATTTTTACATTTTCCAATCAATTTTTCTAATTTGAAATGTGGAAAAACCAAATTTAATTATATGCAAAACGATTGCATCACTTTCAAAATGAACAATTCTTCATTCACTGTTCGTAATTGCTTTTTTTAAGTATCAATAATTTAAAAAAATTTTACACTTAACTTACGCATTGAATATTGGTTTGTTAAATTTTTTTTTCAAATGGATTAATCAGATTTTCTGTCGGTCACTTTTTCGATTTAAACTTTTCACAAACTTCTATACTTACGTTTTTTCCTATTATTATTATGGTTCCAACTCCTTTAAAACTTTTCGCATAATTACAATCCATTTTCGTGGAATCGCAAATGGAAATGGAAATCCTTATTTTCGTAATCACAGAAAACCAATATCGTACTTCTGATTTCAATAATAAAAGTTAATGAATGTTAAACATAGAAACTTTTCAAGAATTTTAGCTCAAGTAATTTGTTTTAATTGCACTTGAATATCTATTTTTTTTTTTTTTTTGTGTTTTAAGTCGCTTTAACAGCTAAGGTCATATCACGACTGTCTAAACACAGAAAATTTCTGTTGGTCAATTATTTCTTAGGTCTAGAATCTTAAGTCTAGGATTCAACGGGAATCGAACCCAGAACCACTTGACGCATGAAGTGGAGAGAACTAATGCTCTTGCCACTGCGCCAATAGGTGGCCAAATATCTATTATAAAATACTATGAGTGTGTTATTTTAGTTTTGAAGATTATATGAATTTGATTAAGTAATTCGTGAAAAAAGTATTATGAATTTATATTTGTATTGCTCTTGAAGCTAATTTAAATGGTTCGGAATCAATACAGAATCTGAATGAGAAGAAAATTTTAAAGCAATTTTTAAAGCTTTATCTAAGTAGGTATTAAAATAAACTTTTGATTTGTTTTACTACCACACATCATAAAACAGATATACAATTAGTTTAATGATTAGGAACACCCAATTCAAATTATGTTATAAAACCATTTACAGAATGCCAAGATGTTAATGATCTCTGTAACTGAAATCTACTAAAATGGACCTCCATTTACATTGTGTTCCATCAACTTTTTTTTGCTGACTTGAGCTCGGTGTAAGTTGAAATCGATCCTTGGGGTTCTATTTACGTAAATGACTTTGGCGTAAGCTTATTGAAGCTTATAAAGGAATAGAAGCTCAAGAGACGGCTATATATAATTGTACAAATTAAATTTTTCATCTCTTTCTGTTCCCACCCATATAATTTCGTAGTATTAGGCTAATTAAACTATAAATACTACTCCTAAATATAGTCTAAGAATATTATCTATGGTTTAAATATTTTAAAATCTATCATCTGCTTAGACTAGCATGTGGGATAACGAACAGAATTTGTTTTTAATTGATTAAATATTTTTTCATTTTTTTGTGGCATTCAAAAAACTTTAATCTAAATGCTATTTTTAGAAAAAAACGGTTTTCACATAAAATGTTTTTCATTTTTGTTATTTTCGTTAATACAAGAAATGTCTTGGAATATCCAGTAGGATGACATTTTCTACAATAAATTAGTAATCTTTAGGCGTTTGAGTGCTGTCAAATGAAAATTTATAAAAGAACGCATAGAGGTAATTTTTTCCTTTGAACATGAAGACAAGAGTGAAGGAGTCTCGCAACAAAAAATATTCCAAATTTCTCTTTGTTTAAGTTTTAATGCAGAAGTAGAAATAGTGATTATTTATTTTAGTGATTTAGGCATTCATTGTTAAAATTAAACTGCACTCTATCTTATTCTCTCTGGTTGGAAGTTGAAACGAAATCAGGTCCTCTACCGCGATCTCCATTGTTTATCTTACGAATACTTTCTCTGACCTGCTCCTGACGGGAAATTTTAACAGACGTAGCTAATTTCAAAGTTAGTTGATTTATTCAAAAGGTATTAGAATGAAATATTTATTTATCCATTCATGTGATTTACGCTCTCTTTTACACCTCTTACATTAACATTTTCTATTTTATCATGACGGTCTAACCGTACACTTCTTTCGACCCCTTTATCTCCTGTTTGACTCCCAAGTCAAGTATCTTAAATGTAACGTGCGATAAAAATTCTATTAAATTTTTTTTAAATTTTGTTACATCTGTCATTAAGTGATAATTTTTTTTTGTTATAACTCTTTTGATTTAATTACTAACAAATTTAAACACAGAATTAGGGATACAAAATAGCAACAGTTGTAACATAACAAGAACATTTGCTGCCATTTAAGATTTACTAATGTTACTTTTAAAATTGATTATATTTTTGGTCGATTTCAAGCTGTGAAATATTTTTTCTATGAAGTTGATTCCTATCAAGCTTAGGATTTTATTATGTAATCTTAAAGCTCTACACATTAGGAAACCTCGAACATTTCGTAAATTGAAAAATTTTCATAAAACCCCATGTTTATCTTGTAAAGTAATAGGACATGATAATGTTAAAAAAACTTTAGGTAACCCTCGTTCTATAGTGTATAGTTTCGACACTAAGAAAGAAAATCATATGTTTGCTAATTCACTCTTGTAATACGAGGCTTATAAAATATTGTATAGATTTGAATTAAATGCTCCTGATCCTTTACACTTTGATCGTTTGAAAAAAGTTTAACTGCAGATAAAAATAAAATAGTCGTCCAATGAATATCGTATATCAGATTATTCTTTCTGTAGAGCAGTTTCCTTCGAAATTATTAAAATTTTTATTCGACATTGTTATTTGCATGATCACTAATTTTCTTTGCTTTTGCCATTATTTCTCATATATAAATTGAGAATTTTAAATACAATGGAAATAATCATTTTAATTCCCTATATTATTATTTCTTAATTTTTTTCAAGTATTCCACGAAAACCCTCTTAAACCAAATGATTGTACATACAAATTCTTTAAAAATTAAGTCTGAAAAAAGTTCACTCAAAATAAACTTACTCAACTATTCAAATACTCATTATTAAACCTAAATCAATTGTAATAATTTGAAATTAAAACTAATGACTTATGTCTTCGTTTTTTTGGAGGGTGGCATTAATTTATTTTAATTCTAACACCAGTCGTATGAATTTTTTAAGCTACTTTAAAATTCAAATGATAAGTGTCAAAATTTTATTATTTCATTAGAAGCAATACGGGTAGAAAATCTTACTCCATCGTTCATACAATAGTATTAAAGTCTCGATATAATTTTATTATCGTAACAAAACGTATAATTGTCTTATTAATCTCATGACATTAATGAAAGTAAATGATTCGTGTTGAACGTTTTAAATTCAACTTATAGGCAACACTATACGTGTGGTTGTTTTGGTTAAATTCATACGAATCGAGAGTGATATTAACGAAAATTACAAAAGCCATTAAAAACAAACGGCAGCCCACGTTCTCAGATGTGCATGACACATTTGAGAAAATATGGTTTTGTAGTCGAGCTTTGTTTCATGTTCGCAACGTCTCCACAACCCGTTTGTTTCACAAATGATAAAAGTGTTGAGCTTTTCGAGACGACCGAGATTCGAATACGCGTCAAAGTATGAACGAAGAATTTTTTTTTTTGGAAACGAAGAAAATTTGTTCAATTTGTATTCTGTACGGCTTTTTTATTCTCACGTGAGAGATCTGTCGTTTGGTGTTTATTTCTACTGGCTTTTTAAATATTTCTGCACGAAATATGCAAAGATGTTTTGGCGTGGGACATGCATAGAAGTACTTGGAATATTCAATTGAATATTATAGGAAGAGGATGAACAAAATCGTAACTCATGTCTTGTTCAAATGCTTAGTTTCGTTATGTCATTGACATTGTATGTACAATTTATTTTTCTGTAAGTCACAAACAATATCGAAATCTTTGTGACTTATGAAAGCTCTGTATTCATGAATTCATAAACAAAAAACATTGTAAATTGTTCTTGTAGCTTCATTATTTTTTATGGCATAGAATGCGTTTTTCCTTACCATCTAGTTTCCAATAGTAATTGTAATTTCTAAATACATAACATGTTTGTATAATGTATAAGGTATCTATAAATTGTTTTTATTTTGGCGCCTACCCGCTTTGCTGAGCGTAAATTATATAGAATACTAATAGAATTTTTTTAAGCAAAATTAAATTTTACGATTAGAATTTTCTTGTAAATTTCATGACGAAAATATTTCGAAGAATTCACAATGAAAGCATTTTAAATATTTTTGCACGTTTATAAGATGACAGAAGCAGAAATAGAAATAATAATTTTTTCATAGTGGACCTAAGAACTTGGAGTCTCCCGTATTCAATAAGGAGTGGGAACGAATCTAAAACTCTGGACATTACAAAGATATGACCAATCTCCCTTACCAAATAAAAGCTACACTCTCACGAAATCACCTCAGTGAACAAATAATTTTTTGGTGATCTTTTAGCCTTTTATTGTTTGAATTATAAACTTTATTATATTCTCTATGATTAAGAGTTGCAACAGGAATAGTTTTCCTTCCCGTGAGACCCGTTATATACTAACAAAGTTCTCGAATGTATTCTCTGGAGTTCTTACCAATATATTTTTAATCAATTTTGCGCTCAGTAACTTGTTCATTAAATGTAAAACATGTATATTATGTGTGTATAATTTACGCTTTCTCTTACAACATTGACATTCATATTTCTATTATTTTTTTCCTTAAATTATTAAAATGTTAATCACTTTAAATACATGAAACATCTCAAGGAAATTTTTAGTTTTTTTAAAAACTAAGTATCCTAAAGACAAAATAAAAGAAGTTTGTTTTCTAATAAGTAATAAGCTTTTGAGATTAACGGTGAAATTGATGAAATTGGGTTCGTTTCAGATAACAGACACACTGTTTATTTCCGTGCATGAATGGCAAAGTAGTTCCAGATAACATGTCACTGTTTCTGGCCGGGTTAGATTGTGAATCAGATGAACTTGTGATTTTATATTGTATACTTATCTGAACAAGGAATACCAGGACTTGGTCTCGATCAAATATCGTTTAAAAACGCCCAAAATTAAGCTTAGGGTAGACTTACGCACAAAGAAAGTGTGTATAGTTCTTTATAGTCTAAAATGTTATCTGGAACGAATCTATTGCTATATCTTATTGTTCGTTCAATATAGATTATTTGTAAAGTACTTTTAAGGGCATTTTCGAGTCTTTATGGCAGGTCTTTTCATGAGTAGAATAATGAAGATTACTTTAAGCACTATTTAGGACTTAGGTTATTCGACCAATCTAAAAATTTAAAGTTGCCTTTGTGGGCCGTATATGGTATAACATACCATAGAAGTTGGGAAAATCTTTAGGGAAGGTAAATTTTTTTCCTTAAATGATTTTTAAGATTTATTTTTGGGAAAATATTGAACCAACATTTCTTAAATTAATTCTTTCTTAGAAACCCAAACTTTTGATATGATTATCTAACCAAAACGACTTGTAAAACAGAATTTTCTGTCTCCAAACATTAAGATTCTGTTCAGTAACATGAATATTTTCCATTAGAAATTAAAGTCAATATTTAAAAGCATCAAATACTCCATTTTTCTCTTAGTAAATACACCTTGATCAAATAATTACCATGAAAAACTTTTTTGTTTAAACAACATGAAACGTTTATGCATACGTTCTTATAGAAACTATAGAAAACTAAAGAACGTTGCAGTTGCTAACTAATTTTGCGAAGAACAAATAAAAAAATCGAGAAAAAGACGAAAGGGAAACCAATCGAAATCACTTATAAATGTTGACAGTGAAATTCGATTTTTAAGATTCAATATTTGTAGATAATTACGGTTTATTGAGTAAAATCGATCGTGCATTTTAAGGTTTTCACACGTTGTTTGTTTTAACATTTTGAAATATTTATGATGGACAATCAGTTTGACTAAATTTGGGTGTTTTAAACAGTTAAAAGTAATAAATGATTCATGTATAGACACTGAGGTAAACTTATTTGTTTGAATTGGATTTCACACCTTAAATTATGTGAATTTAAAAATTATCTTCACAGACAGTTGACTTAAATTTAAGGTTTTTGAATGTTTAAACGTCTGGAAGCAAATTACGAAACTTTCGAGGAAAAATCCAATAAATTTAATTTTTATTTTCTTCGAATGAAAGATGATCGAGTTTTGACTATTTAATTTGAAACTGAAAGTTGTGCGCTTAACTTTTTCCAGGTGTATGGCATAGAGATATCCAACGACACCTGCCTTTACATTTTGATAATTTATGAGTAGCTATTTTTAGGCTCGTAACAAAGGCCTAAATTTTAAATTGATTTAAAATTACTATTTATGAATCTAATAATTTGGAACCAATTTATTTTCAAGTTTCTAAAATAATAAGTTATATTTATTTTCTTATATGCCTTCCTTAATAGATGATTGGATTAAAAAAAATGAAAAGTTTTATTTAGAGCTATTTAATTATTACAAAACAAAAATTGTTATGTTTATAACAAACACAATAAACCTGCTTAATTGATAGCTGCTTTGAGGATATCATCTCCAAATTAATCAGACAAATGAAGAAAGAATTCTTTGTTTTTATTAATATCCTACTTTTAAGATATGGCATATCAACGATCGCTAGCCCTTAATTGTTATTTGTATAACAAGCACTCACAAAAATTCGATCTAAAACAAATTAATATGAAACTAAGTTAAAACAATCGGTCTTTAATTGCTTATAACTAGTCACTTGGTTCGTCTGATGTATATGGTTAGCACCTTATTTGAACAAATCCGTATGAAACCAAATAATTGGTCATAATTGGTCAGTTTTTGTCAGCGCTATTAGTCAACATTCAATTAGATATCGTAAATCTTAAATAATTAAAGTTGTCTTCATTTTTCTTCAAGTAAAGATGTAAAAAAGTTTGCCATTAGCTGGAGTAGTTGACTATTAAGAGGTCATAAATGGTCAGTTGTTGCCTTTGATTGGTTAGCAGGACTTCTTTGTCTATTTAGTTTCGCGATTTTTTTTCGATAAGTTTCATTTTGTAGTAAAAGTTTTCACTTTCGCCTCATTGATTTAAACAATGAATTTTTCGACTTTTTTGGTGTCTTAAGTTCTGTTAACATCTAATGTTATATCAAAACTGTCTACAGAAAATATCTGTTATTTACAAATTAAGGAATATCGTCAATACACCGGGAAACAAATTGAGCACCTCTAATGCATGGAACGAAAGTCTAACAAATCTAACAGCTGTGCCACTAAGTAGACTCACTATTCACTTAATATCTACTTGATTTTTACATATTTTTTTTCGGAAATGACTTCAACGATTTTCTTTAAACTTCTTATAGTTATTAGACTTATCAAAGTTTATAACTTTTATTTGAAACTTTTTCCTAGGTAAATCCAAATAAATGGGCTTCTGGGTTAGAAGGTAGAAGTTCATATATACATGCATAGACTGTATATTGAGATATTATATTTGATTTTATTTATTAATTTTTAATCATTCGTTGGTTTTATTTATGTTCTCCCCAACAGCGAATTTCATGTATAAGAAAGTTCTGTGACACGTCGCAGCAGATATTTTTTCATTTAACTTTTGTTACCAATCAATGTTTTTTATAATTGTATATGGATAGTAGAACTTCATTACATCTGTGTGTTCTATGATATATCCCGTTTTTTTAAAATTTTTTATATCTAATTGAATACCAACCAACTACTGAAATCAACCAACTAATATAGCCAATTAATGACGCAAGGTTTCATAGCAATATGTTTTGATGGGAATTAGGATATTAACTAATACAGCTTCCTTGTAGTTGGAGTGTCGAAGTGAACAGTTACTATTATATAGTTTTTGAGGCATACTTTTATTAAGCAAACGTATAATTTAGTATAGACTGTAAAAATATTTTTGCATAGTCTTGGTAACTACTTCGAAATAAGGGATTCTTAATAGCCACTTCTCTGAATAGTTAAAGCCAAAAGAAAAAAGTTATTACTCGCCTATTTATGTTTTATATACTTAGTACAATATTACTTTGCGATATTATAGTTTATCAGTAATTTGTCACGCTTAAGTTAAAAATCTGAGAACATTTATGTGAAAAATACCATTTGTGGATTTCGCATAAAATATAATGAATAGAACAGCAAAGATCAAAAAGTCGTGAGTCAGACGAAAGAAAAAATATTTTAATTTGAATAACATTTATGACCTATACAACAACTCCTCTTCAAAGAAACCTCTACGCGAATCGCTATTCAAACGAAAAGAATTAAATATTTGATATCATAATCACGCATAAAAAATGTAAATTCATTAATTGCAATATCAATATTATAAATAATATAGAAACATCGAATTAATATGAAATTACGACATAATTAAAATTCATATATGGAAGAAATGTTGACCTGGCGGATTTAATACTGCTGCTTATTTAATAACAAAACCTCGTAGGCGGAATTATTTTCTCCGAATGAAAATATCTAAATACAAATTGAATAATTTTCTTTTATTATTGTTATTAATATTTGCACGTTCGTTCATTTAATATGGCCAAATGTGATAGCTTTCTCGTTTTACGTTCCTCCAAGACGATTTAATAATAATGTTTTTATGAGTCATTGACATAGCTGTATAATTATTGAAAATATAAAATTTTATAAATGTCTTTGACGGCACATGAGAATTTAAATATTTTTTTCATTTCTAACTTTTTATTATCAAACACGAAATTCGAATTAATAAAACGCATTGCTCTTAACATTTTCATGACATTGACCTTACATTTTAATAGTGAATGCATAAAATTTTCTATAGCCTAGAATTTTTATCCAGGAAATCATAAATATGATATGATTTCAAGGGTTTATCAAAACGAAGTTTACATCGGAAACAAAATTAGATTTATCTCGCTTGAATTTTTTGTTAAATATTCATTACAGTATAATATAGAACTATACTTGTTGATTGTGATGAGAATAAAATATTGATACAGAGGAGGAACGATACTGATTATCGTTTGAAGTTTAAAGTTTACAAGAAATTTTTTTCCAGATGAACAATGAATGTATTCTTTGATTTCGACATAAATTTGGGTATAATCTGCTTAAGTGCGATAAGAATGTGTTTTGTGAAAGATTTATCAGTGTATAGGGTCGATTTTCACGCCTTTAATCTTGTTTTAATAAATATGAATTATTATTTTTCCGTATTTTGATAGTATATATAGATATTGAGATGTTACGCAGTAACAAGATTTCTTCTCCTTACTTTTTTGTTCTTTGATTTATTCTGTATCACAAATCTTTATTTTATCTTGCTATTTATCTGTTCTTGTTATATGTATGTATATAAGCTACAATTTTCAGTAAATACTTGGGTAATTTTAGAAGTGAGGTATCAAAATCTGAATAAGAAACCTATGATTTTAATTTCTTTAAAAATTCTTCACGTTTTTCTCGATCTAGATATCTTCTTATCAATAAGAGCTTAAAAACATATTTTAAAACTATACAATAGCAGCAAAATAACAAGATTTCAAAAAATTGCTTTAAAATAAGTTAAATTAGCTACCCATTTTTCAATTTTGTTACTTAAATCTAGAGATTCACTAATTGTCCTGATTTTAACCTAAATTTGACCAAAAATCAAAACTTTGAGCCAAATATTAATATTTAAATGCCAAATCAGTCAAGCATTGACTTTGCAAGTTATTTCATTTTCAAATCAAAATGTCAAGCATAATTTATTTCAAAATATGTCTAACTACTTGACGTGATGAATCCCTACTTCAACCTATAAAACGTATCTAAATATTGAAAAGCTGAGTAATAGAAGCTACTTAGTTCAATATAAGGCCAAGCTATAGTTTTCAGTGAACACTCTGGTAATATAAAAACTGAATAAGATACATATATATGATTTTTATTTCCTTAAAAATTCTTTAGAATTTTATTGGTCTAGATATGTATTTAAAACATTTTTACCACTTTAAGCCTAGAAAAATGTGTTCAAATTACAAGCTGAAAGCACTGTAACAAGATTTCCAAAAAAGGTTAAACAAAAGGTTATTACAAGTGATTAGTTCAGTGTAAATAAGTTTTGTCAATGTTCACAGAAGGTATTTCATGATGCTCAGTACTTAAATAACATACTGTATTTTAGGCAAACTTCATATTTATATTTTACTCAGGACGTAAAAATCGCTACTACTTATTTTATTTATTATAATTTTTATAATAATAACTGGATCACAATTTTATTATTTTATATTAAACTAGGTACGGATACATACCCTGGTGTTGTTCAGGGACCCTCAAATCAAATTTAGTTTTCCACGGACCCCCTGAATGATACTGGGGACCACTTTGAGAATCACTGATGTAAACTTACATTTAATTACGGTATCTCATTCCTTTTTTAATTACTAAATAGCTGGTGGTACAATTACTTTTACATTTAACTTTTTTTATTATTTTTTAAAGGGAAACTTTTAATACATCGTCTCAAATATTTTGGCCTGTCTTTAGCATGTCGCGTGTAAATGTGTGTTACATTCTCGGCAGGAAATTGGCAAGTGTTCGGCAGAGCTCGTATACACATTGTTAGCTATATACCATGTCGTTTTACCAGAGTTGTTGCGCGAGTTATTATTACATGAATGGCTATTTTCCTATCCATCACAACGCAAAGTTTTAGTATATTATAAGTTGTCATTAATTGTCAATCATATTTGTATTGGTATATGTGTGTTTTGATCAGTATATTGATATAAATATTGTTCACTTATCATGATAGACAAAGATACAGCTAGTGAGAATAGTGCGAAAATATGCGACGGTAAATTAATTTTACGCCGTAAGAGAAAGATTGACAACAGAGTTCATGCTTATATAGACAGGAAAAAGACTCCTGGTGAGTTGATTTAATTTTTATAGTAAATTATTAAAATTATTAGAACTTTCTGCTGGTGCATATGTTTATGTATGTCAGAGCGATAGGTTGTTTAGTATGGTGTTTGTGTTAGTGTGTGGCCCTTTCGTCCAGAAACAATTTCTTCGCCACGACAAACTTTATTTAACAATGATTGAACATGAAAAGTATTCTTGAAGTAACTTTACAATAGATAACAACAGGCAGATGATCGATTTAACAATAATTAACAAATGTAATAATGAAAATAACATTCGAGTATTAAAATCAATAATGAAAATTCAAAATTAGTTGCAAATAGTAGAAAAATCAATTATATCGTTTATTTTCATACCCTAAATCGAATAATTTTCCGAAAATTAGTTACCTACTTAAATGCCTACAATCCGAAAAAGAGTTTCACTTGCATCGTGGTTTCGTAAAACCACACAATAATTTTTTTTCATTTATACCTAGATATTTTAAAGAATTAAATGATCTTACAAATTTTCTTACTTATAGAGTTTTTCGATTACCCAGTTCTCACTCACTCAGGTTTGTGTATCGTTAATGATTAGGAAAAACATGGCTTTTAAAAACTAAAGAAAAGTTTTTTATTCTTTTGATTATATTTCAGCATTTTTTCTTTTTGTCATATTACAAAAAACAAAGGAATTAGGATTGGTGTATGAATAAAATAATGATTAAGAATATAACTGAATCGTCAATAGTTTTTAAGTTAAGTTAGTTCTTGAATCATCACCCATGAAGAACATTAAAAAAACTACAAACAATACAAGTTTGTTCACTAAAACCATTATATTATGATCATAAAAAACTAACACACCTTGCTTAAAAATTTTTTATTCATCTCAAAAAGTGACAAAACCACTCATTAGTTATTAATTTATTCCTTTGATTAAGAAAAAACGTAACTGTTATTCTATTTACCATTAATACAATACAATTCATTTTGAATTAAACGTTTCGACCAAACATGTTTTACTGTATATATATATATATATATATATTTTCAACTGTAATTCATTTACAAAAATTGAAACTGTTACATATTCGACATGAAATATAATTTTTTTGATAAATCGATTTTCAGTTAACCATTTCTGTCATCAATTGAGAGCCGTAATAATGTTGCAAATGTTTGCCAAAACCTTTCGATCATCACTAACTGCAAGCATGTCAATTCCCCTAACAGACTTGACATTTTTTCTGGTTATTATATGTAACATCTCGAAATGGAATTAGTATTTTGGCCAACAGCCAAAATAGTATACATCTATTAATAATACCGACCGTAGAGTATACGAATATTTCATTTTGTATTATTCAGGATACTTTATGTACTGCAAACTCTACTTTAAACTGACCTCAATTTTTCACTCTTTTTCTTGTAATAAGTTTTTCTAAATTTTCTTTTGGTAAAATTGATAAGTTTATGTATAAAACAAACTCTCATGTTTTGGTGTTGTATATTTTATTTTAAATTTGCATTTATTTTTTTTAAATGCCCACATTTATAGTGCGTTTTGTTTCGACATAATTAAAGAGTATGAATCTGGTGCATGCAGAGTAATAATCTTCCTGTTCGTGCTGTGGGGGTTGCTTTGAACGAAACATGATACTTTGTTACAGGGGCGTAAAATGCATCTTGCATACATATCAGAAGTATGTGTGCATATTAAAAAAGAAAACATCGAGCAAATGCAACAAAATATTCCATCACCCATGCGTTTTTAATGAGATACATGTTAAGTTCGACTTCAGTAGTCGAAAACGATTCAATTAAACCGAAACCAAGGCAAACGTTAAACGTGTTTTTCAAACGATGGAATGCTAAAACATAACGTGATATTATTTATCAATAATTTTCGAAGCTGTTAATTACAAAAAATAAATTAGATTAATTAGATTTTTTGCTGAATTGAAATGTTGCTCCGCTACATTATAAAGTCATAAATTATTCGTTGAGTTTTATTTAATATTCAAATCGCTTCATTTTTTTATTGTAATGTAATATGCTAAAATCATCAAGTAATTCTTCATCATTAGCTCGAGGTTATCTGTCAATATTCATCTTTGCTATTCATAATTTAATAATATATCATTAATAATTGTTTAATGTTAATGCCAAGTTTTAAAATCAAATTTCCTAGTAATAGTCAATGTATTTGATAAATTATTATATTTAAACATTTGAAATTTTCTTTTCATCAATATAAAATTAAAAAAATCATAGATATTCCACTGCCTGGGTGTCATTTATTATTTAATTTAAAAAAAAATATTCGTTGCTTATGAATGGAAGATAATGCTTATATACGAGGAAATCTCGTACTGATTTCAAATGGGTTTTATGCACTACGTTATCTTAATCTTGAATGTCTTCGTTATCTCAATGTTTTATGTTTACAACTCTCTGGACAAAAAAGCTATCAAAATATTAGTACTTATTTATATAAATATGAAGACTTCTTTTTGTGTATGTGTGAAGAGGTTTAAGGGATACAATGCATTTAAACGTCACAGAAGATTATTGACCAAAGTGCATTGGCTACTTATTGTAGGGAAACGACAGAGGCATTTATTTTATCTTTTATCGAATCAATTTTATTTAATTTGGAAGATTGAAAAAAAATATAACGGAATAAGTACAAATCTTTTAAACAAAAAATGAAGTAAATATTTCTTTCAAGAAAAAAAAAATTCCTGAATATAATGAACAATAATTACTTCTCATTTAAGAAGTAAAATGTTATATTTAAAAAAAATAATTTTTGGATTTTTTAATATCAATTTCTAACCAACTTAAAAAAAAGTTACGCTATTCATTAACAAATATTTTGAATGTGCAAGGATGCTACGAGTATCAATGTATCGAAGTCAAAATTTGGTATTTTCATTGTTCTGCGTCTACATCTGCGTGTCCTTAAGAAGGATACAGGTTATACAACACACATTTGGAAGCGAAATAGGTTTTTTAAATAATTTTTGCTTTGAAAATGCGACTCTAGAAGAAGATCTTATGGTAAAACTCCTTTTAAAATATCTGCTACGAGTACTCTAAATTAAAGAAGATATTTTACCAGTAAGAAATAGATAACAATACATTTTCATTTCCCAAAGGTCAACATTTTTTTTTCCAAATTTAAGATATCAATTTTCAGTAATGCTTCAGTTCAAATAAAATTTTATAATGAATCTAAAACATTACAAAATCGATACTTGAACAATTTTTTTATTTTTATTGAAATGATTGCTACCTGTTGCAAATAAGATTACCACTAACCCTTGAACCACAAACAACAGTCCCAAGTTATTGATTTTTCTTTTGTCCTCCAACACATAAAATTTTGTATAATGTAACTGTTTTGTAATTGGGCGTTTTTAAGGTCTATGCCAACAGTTAATAGGTAACAGTTACAGAACGAAAGAATCTTATCCTAACTGTTACAAAACTGTTATATCATTAGACGTATTGTTACTGTCTGGGATATCAGTACGAAAACCTACCAATTCTCCTTTATTGATTTCCTGAAAAAGTATTTCGTTTTACTGTGAATTTTTATCGAATTTTAAAGAAATTTTAAAACTATATAACTGGTCCTAATTCAATAATCTGGGACTGTTATTAGTTCAAGGATTAGTAGTAACACAGACTGTTACGTAATTGGAAGTTTTGTGCTCATTGGGTGTAGACTTTAATGTATGCTTATTTGAACAGATGTAAATAAAAAAAAATAGAATTCTAAATTACGAAAAATGTTTTTTTACAAAAAATTCGTGTATTACGAAGAAACGTTTTGGGGCCCTTGGTTTCTCAACTCTTTTCTACTTTAGGTTTGTTCCATAAGACTCAAAACACGACCATTTCCGAACGTTTACGTGTAGGAACGTTTAGCTCCCGTCCCTGACTGTTTTGGCGGTGTTTATGCAAGTTTGTAACTCAAGCGAACTTGTCACTTTATGATGGTCGGATCTAAACACATGCAAAGCAATTCTAGTTTTTGATCATTAAGGTTGAATTTCAGCCTAAGCTGATGGTAGACTTGCGTTCAATGTAATTGCAAACAGGTCTATTACTCACTCTTGTCAATGTTCGTGCATCACCAAGGCAGGACGATTGGAAGAAATCTTTAAATCACTACTATGCATTATTTTGTCTACTTCATCATATCGTAACTGTAACCATAGGTTGTTTTTTTTAGAAACTTAAAGCTTATTATGCTGTCATTGTGAATCTTTTGCAAGTTTTTCATCAAGAAATATACCGAAAAAATTTGCAATGAAAAAATCAATATCTATCCACTAGAATGTAGTTTACGCTCAGAAAAGCTGATAGGTAATAGTTATTGTGGTTTAATTTATTTATGAGTCTAAACCATAAAATATGTATAATAGCTTTCCTAAACATAACAATTTGAAACAATAACCTTTAAAACAAACCCTTTCCTTTGCTTTCCACGGAACGACATTAATTCTATCTAATTTACTTGCTACTCCTGTTTTAATTACGTTTGCAATGCAATTTAACCGAACAATTCAAGGGATGTTGTATATAGTCTCGTACACGAATCCCAGCTGCGTTAATTCATTCTTAATAATTCTAAAAATTCACCATCATTATCTTAATTAAAAATTTAAACGCATACTTTCCAAGTTTCAATGTCTTTGACTAGACAATTTTTATTTTATCTCAACAAATATTAACAAGTTTTTGTTCTTCATGTTAAGTTGTTTAATTTCTTCGTTTGTATATTATCGGTATAAGAAGAAGATGCTTTCGTAAATGAGTTAAAACTTTTCTTATAGTGGTTTTTGATTAATTATTCGAAGCAGGTTCACAGACTTTATTATCGTAGTTATGAAGATAAATTGATAAGTTATTTGAGTTGTTTCGTGAGGGTTTTTTTTTTCATCTAATGTTTAGTTTTGTTTAATAGTTAGAAATTGTCGTATTGTAAGTAGCATGATCAATAAGGATTTTTATTTTAAAATGTTCAACCGAATTTTTAATACTTAAAGGATTTTTGAAGACGGGGGTCTCTATTTAAATATTTAAATTTATAGGACAGGTTTTTGAAGTATTTTTTTCTTTATTCTAAACACGAATTATGTAATTATTATAAGTATAAGTTATGAACTAAAATAGTTCATTTTAAAGAAGATAGTGCGTGTATTAAAGGTTTATTAAAATACTTTTTATTGTACAGATTAATTAAAGGGTAGTCGCTGTGTGGTATTATCTTATTCAGGTTTTTTTTTTTTTGTAAAGATACAGATGAAGTCAATGTGAGCTTTTTTCTGAATGATATTTTAGACAAATTTGTTTGGATTTCTTTAAGTATTTGTAAATAAACCACACGCATTTTACATGTTTGGATATGTTAAAAAAATAAAAAGCAAGCAGGTTTAAAATGATAAAGAGGTTATTTAAATATTTTTTTCACGTAACATGCGTAACGTTTTATAATTTTTAGTTAAAATTCGGCCTGGCTTTGTACTTATCCTATACAAGAAGAATCTAAGATAACACGAGAATATTAATGCGGTTTGATTTAATTTTTCGTAACATTTCTAAGAATGTTTAATGTAGAACACAAGATAAAATCTGTATTGTAAAAATTTTAGTTTTACTTTAAAAAAAACATAATAAATCCTTTTCATAATATTAAAGAAAGAAAAGTCATAACCTTAATGTTAAGACTGTTTTTCTATGAAGTCATAATTAATATGTTAAGACTTAAAAAATGATTTTTTTAAATATTATTTTTGAACTCGTGTTTAGTTTTTTAAAATATTTGAAGCGACCATAAATCAACATAACTATGATGTGTGCGTTAGTCGTTTTAAATATTAAATAATATTTTAACTAATGGTGCATTGTAATGCCTTTTTTCTTTGAATTGAAACCGCCAACAAGTCGAGGTAAAGTTTAATAAACTTATCGTCTGAAAATAAAATATTAATTACAATACATAAAAAATTGCAGCTGAAAAATCTAATAATAACATGAGGTGTGGCATTTTTTTTTAAAATGTAATGGCAATGTTGCAAAGATTTAAACCACAATTTTTAGTTTTAAAATTAGAAATTTAACTGTTTATTTTTAATATATTTCCGATCAGAGTTTATCGTTAAACATATGCAGGAAAATCGTTTGGGGAACTATTGAGAAAATATTTTTTTATGAAAACATATGTTGAAAATTAACTAATTTTTAATGGTGAAAAAATATTTTTCAATGTCTCTAAAAATAGTTTTTTTTTTTTTAATTTAATAGACCGAAATTTTTTAATAATACCTATTTGGTGAATAACTTGTTGTGTTCAGTAATCTTATACACAAAACTCAACTACAACTAGTTTTGGGTTATAGGAAAAAACATAATACCAAGAAGATTAAATTGAAATATTTAATTACTATTTATTCCATTTTTTAAAAAATAAAGGAGAATTTTTAAATGAAAAAAAAAATCATAGATTAAGTTCATTCAAAAATATGTTAATTTTTAAATATTTATTTTTTAAATCAATTAGTTATACTGTTTAGTTATGCTAAAAAAGAAAATTTACTGTTATTATATTGGATTTTTTAGCATTGATTTTATATGTAATTTAAAACTTACAAACTTAAGTAGACTCGTATTTTCACTCAATTTTTCAAAATCTGTTACACTGCTTCAGTATGACGAAATACCGCTTTGTTATGAGATGTAGATATTTTTCCAGAATAATAAAATCGCTATTGGTTTAAAGTATTTAAAAACAGCCCATGATTAGATTAAAAAATTATTATTATTATTTAAATACCTTTAAACCGAGCTAAATAGACAGCTTATATACATATAGATATACGAAGTCCTACCCTTAACCCTAGAACTTTCCTTATTTGAATTTTCCCAGGAAAACGTTTCAATTAAAGTTGTAGGCAATAATGAGTTTAAGAACTATACCAGGTGTAAAGAAAATCGTTGTAGCCGTTTTCAAAAAAATTTGAAAAAGCTCAAAAACCCATAGTATAAAATTTAGCTCCCGGTCAACCGATTTTAACCAAAAGCTTTGCGGTATAACAAAATGTCATATAAAGGAAAACTTCGAAGTTTGGTGTAATTCGGATAAAGCTTTCGATACGATATCGCTGTCACTTACAGACTAGGGATGTTACGGAGGTGGTTTTATCGGAACAAAAGTCGGAGTTTTTGAATTTGGTTTATCGGAGTCGAAACCGGAATCAAAGTTGGAGATGGTTGAACAGGTGGTGACAGAATAAATATGTTTTAAAGACAAATAAAAACATAAAACAGTTAAATTCTTTAATTTTAATTAAAATATAATAGATGAACATGTAGTGTAGACCAGGGATCGGCAACCTTTGGTTGTAAAAGGCCAAAATATTTTACGTGGGGCTTAGTGCGGGTCGCACTTGGACAGTTGTGGATCTTAATGGTAAGCATTTCAGCAAATGTTGACTAGAAAAACCCTCCACCCCCCGTCGCGCCCACTGAGATTCCCTTGTGGGTCAAACATTAAAAAATCGACGTACAAACTACTAATGAAAATTACCAATAAAATAAATCTCATATTGTACAATTCCCGGAATGTTAACTTCGGAATTCCGCAATTCAGGGAACTCCACGCGAATTGACACCGGCCTACATAGTCTTGTACTCGAAAATTGGCCGACCAATGGTCTACACTGTAGACGATGAACGTAAAAATTATGATGAATCAATAAGAGTAAACTAAATTAAATGAATTGACTCCAACTATAAAATATTATGCTGAATAAAGAAAAGCTTTGCAGCTTTGTCTCCATCCAATCTATTTCTTAAAAGGTCATAGATTAAACCAACACCACTAAAAAGTTATTCGCTCGCTACCGATCCTGGTGGATACGATAAATTTTGGCGGGCAATCGATATTAAAAAAACTATACGCTAGGCTTCGACCTCCGTTAAAACCTCCTATTTAAGAGTGTCGGAACCGAGGTCGGATCCCTAACACAGACAAACAATTTTTTTTCTAAAAACCACTTTTTTGGATTCAAAGGACCTCAAAATGTGTATTTCCGGCGAAAACTAGAATCAAAAATTCGACCCGTTAACAATACTTCCTTTTCTATAATATAATAGTAAAAGAGAGTAAAAATGTACAACTGTAATAGTCTGCATCCTATTTACTTTTCTTTTGCAAAGTTCAGATTAATTCTTGTGTGTTTCTTGTGTGAAAATGGCGTGAAATTACAAACCTAATAACACAACTTGTTAAGAGTTTTCACCAAGTGCATGTAAGCTCATTGTAATCGCATCACTGTGAAACCACCTTTTATCTTACATCACCCTAAGCACTTCATACCCACAGGTAAACCTGTCTTTTCTAATTTCAAAATTTCTTTACTGTTCATTTCACATATTTACAAGAATCTAACAACTATAAACCCTTTAAAGTTACAAAACTCAAATTTAAACACTACAACAAACAATTTGATATTTAAAATTTCGATAAAAATATTTTTCAACCACTAGTAAAATAATATTGACAAATACATTCAATAAAATAATATTAAAAAAATTTAATCAACTTTGAAAATATTTTCAGTAAACATTTATTTACTAGCATCAACTTAATATTGTGTATAGAAATAAAATGTATTACATGAAAAAGCACTAAAACGAATGAATAAGCATCCACTTTTACTGCAATATATTCTACTGCAATTTAATTACCGTGAAGGTATATTTTTTGCTTCAACTTCATAATTCGCTTATTTCAATAACAAGAGCAATCATAATTAATGTTAATATCGACGTTTATAAAATTAATTTTTTTTAATGATTGTATATTTAACATTGTAACAGTACAGCATTTAACTGTATAAGTTTGATTTGAATAAAAATTATTTGGAATTTTTGATTATTAAATTAAATATGTTGTATACTATTTTATGAGTGAATGTTTAAATAAACTCAAACTCAATGCGACTTGAATGATTTCGCACAATTTGTTTTGTGAGTTTCATATTCAAATAAAATACAAATAAACATAAAGGTTTATTTTTCAATGCAAATAGGTAAACACAGTATTATTTTATTTTATTATTTATTATTTGAACTAGAGCTTAGTAATTTTTTTCAAAAAACAATTTTCAGAGGGAAAATAATTTTTGCTGAAAGGCTAAAGAAATTTTCATTTTAACAAAATCAAATTGCAAATAGTACCACAAATCATTTTTTTTATATATAAAAAATGTGTAGATCAAAACTAAATTTATTGGTTTCATACATTATAGAAAATTCAATCACAATAAAAGTATATTACAAACATTTTGATTAAAATTCCATACGTTATAAATGTTTAATGTGGTCACTTTATATTATTTATTTTATGTTTTTTTTTCCGGAATTTATCACAGGAATTGTTAATACGATGAATGCATAATGCACTTCTTCATTTCCGGCAACAAATATATTAAATATAAATAATGATTGATATAAAATCTGTTACGAACAAAGGATCAAATGTTACGAGTTTTTTTATTGAAATTTTTCGACGAACGAGAAACAAACAACTAAACGTTGACAACAATAGAACGAATAAAAACTCCGTTCCATTTCCATTATTGTCTTTCTATTATACACGTAACATACGAATTCTATGAATGAATCGTACAGAAACACCATATCCTAATTTTTCTTACATTTTCTTATGTCGTCTCAGGTAGAAGCAACATTTCTTTTTGTTAAAGGAAACATACGGCGTGGTCAAAATATTGAACATCTTTTGTCGCTATTATAACATTATCTAAATGGATTCAGCACGAGATCATTGAATGTGATACATGGACGGTTGACAAAAATTTCAAACCATTTAAAAATATTTTCTAGAAATCTACTTGTATCTGCCCTCTGTTCCACGTTTAAATTGTTATTGCTTCCATTTAAAACTGAAATGAGTTTAACTACCCAAAACCCGAAACTTGCTACTTGATTCAGAGAGATTATTTGAAATTTTTGAGAGGAATAAAGTGAAGCGAAGGATAAAAATTATTGTGTCGCATTCGAAAGAAGCTGTTTGATTATCAGCGCTATGATAACAATAGGTTCAGGATAATGGAAGAACTTTTCAATTTTAAGATAGAAACTTTTCTGTTATTGCAACTTGTATTTCTTTTCATAAAACAATGTAAGACGAAAAAATATTAACCGAAGCTATCTTAGGATTACTTTAAATTGAAACTTAAAAAACTTGGAAAAAGGATTTATACTTGTTCAGCAAAGCCTTTATTTCGGTTAATATAAACAGCAGGGAACTGCTGGTTGAAATGATTTACTCGTTGTTAGAATTATATTATCTTATTTTCTCTACTGGAGGTTTGAAATGAAAATGGGTTTCCTCCTGTATTTGTCGAATGCTTCCTCTGAATTTTCTGGCACTATATTCATACTCACATATAAAATATTTTTTTTGTCTACTGACTTATTAAGTGTATGTTTATGTACGCTCTCTTTTACACCTCTAACCTTCATATTTTCTATTGATAGATATAGTTAGGAGGGCAATTGAGCGGGGTTTACAATGAATGCAACGAGAGTATCAGGTCGCAACGTCGAT
Source organism: Sisyra nigra (assembly GCA_958496155.1). Taxonomy (NCBI): domain Eukaryota; kingdom Metazoa; phylum Arthropoda; class Insecta; order Neuroptera; family Sisyridae; genus Sisyra; species Sisyra nigra. The sequence goes on from OY292317.1 coordinate 32,636,583, forward strand.
ATATTAGGTTTGTTCCAATCGTCCTTCTGGTGATGTTCAAACATGGACCAACAGACAAAGAGTAAGACATCATTGACCAAGAGACAACAGTGAGTGAAGAACTGTTTCAGTTTAGGCCTAGGGTCGATAAAGCAGAGCATAAACATGCCGAAACAGTGTCGATGAGTATAGATATGAGCGCTCGTCACGTCTTTGCACGAAAATGACTGTGCTAACTGCTGGATGGGGCTGGATGTTCGCACGGAATGAACCTGCTGAAACTGTTTTCCACTCACTCTTGTCTCTTGGTCATTGTTGTCTTGCTCTTTGTCTGTTTTTGTGTCTGTGCATCGCCATAGCTGGACGATTGGAACAAATCAATGATAGCTTCATCAGGCTCTCTGATATATGCTCAGCGTTTGTGTCTTTCTGTAGCCTTGCATATCCCATTTTATATATAATTTTTTTCTATTTTAAAAAACGAGTTGACAATTGTCAATCCTAAGTGTCAAGCTACATGTATGTATTAAAAACATTAAGGTTCATTGCTTATCTCAAAAACCTTTGGCTAAATTAATTTTTCAGTGAAATTTTATAATTTTCAACTATTATAAGGATTAACGAAACGCAAAAGTTCTATTTTTAGCGTAACAAATATTGTTATCAGTTAAAAACCGTTGAATTTATGAACTTGGTAATCACAAATGAAAATCGTTAATATGAAAACATAAAAAAAAAATTACACTCAATCAGTTGAAATATTACATTATACACTTTGATTAATATTTGTCTACGCTATTGAAAATTTTTCTCGCAACAAAATTAGTAAAAAGAAGCAAGTATAAATCCATTTCATCTCGACTCGTTCAACGGGGCAAATATAGAATTTACTCTTTTCAAATAAATATCATAAAATGTAAGTTTCAATTTAATCTCAAGTCTGACGCCTGAAAATTATACGGATGAACTTCATATCATATATATTTTCTATAGTGAAACGACACAACCGATTTATATCTGTCGGATTGTTCTAAAAATGCTCCCATCCCCAGTGTTGTATTTAGAAAGAATAGCTCTGGAAATTCAACACCGCTTCGCATGATAAAGAATTAGATGATGATGAATCCAATTTTTCTCTGTTCATCATCATTTTAGACTCTTCTCATTCATACATCCCAAATGGAAATAAAACAGTCAATTTATACCTTTGCTCGTCTGAAATAACGTCGTTAGCTCATCTTTCTGTGTGATGCTATAGTCAAGTCGTTTTCATTTGTAGTTGATTTTGTAATATAAAAATTACAATTGTGACAAATAATATCAAAGAGAACAACTAATATAAAACATTGTTTGTTACTGCTTCATAAAAAGAAAGTATGAACAAATAACGCTTGTGAAATTGCAGAGTCACACAAAATAGATCACATGTTCATCTATGCCCGTAAAAATTTATGTACGCTCATGAACACACCATTTTCTTCCCAACTTACTTCCATAAACAAATAATGGAGTCGGCCAATAATTTTACTTTTACTACGTAAGTTTGTAGAAGCCCTGACATTTATGAGCGAGTTTTTTTTTAATTTTCTCAAATTTTATTATGAATTTTACAAGTGTAATATATCTTAAATGTTTGTACTAAAAACAAAAAAATGTATTTATTATGGAACGAAGTTATAATACTTACTGTACACTCAATATATTTGGCAAAGGAAAGGTAGACTAAGAAAAGTGAATGAGTTAAACCTTACATTAAAATGAAAATATGAATGTTAGAGGTGTAAGAGAGAGCGTACCTACATAAGAATGAATATAGTGCCAAAAATTAGAAGAAGCATTCAACAGATCTAGGAAATGAGGGAAAACCACTTTCGTCTCAAATCTCTACTAGAGAGAATAAGATAAAAAGAGGTAACATTTTAACAATGATTAGTCATATCATAAATGTGAATTTCTATTTCTGTTTCGACCCAAAAATTAAAAAAAATTATAAACTTCAAAATCTGTTCCTTAGGTTTTCATGACTTCCGAAATATGAATACATAAAGAATTTTCGACGAAAAGTATTTTCTTTGTTACAAACCTTAAATTTGAAACAATAAAATAATTTTTTGTAATGTGAATACACTACTTATGAGTAGGCATATTAATATACTACAGATTTCTTCAAAAATGTAAAATACCTTGATACAAAGGCTTTATTGAATGCTTTCGTTAGAAAATCACAACCCGCAGCAAGAGAAGTAAATTGGTTTGAGCCAAGTTTTAAAACTGATCGAATTTATCATAATACGCGATAGTTAGTAATTTCAATGCTTTCAACATGCCACAAAAAAGTTCAAAGTTCTAAATTTCAATTCTAATCTTAATTACAAGTCTTTTTCAAGCGCTAAAGTTGAAATGGTTACGTGCACATAATAACTTCAAAGGAATAACTCCTTTGTACGCAAAAACATGTCCTCAATTCTCACTCGAGCATTTCGAACAAAGCTAGAGACCAAAGTATCATTTTGCGAAACAGCTTAGCAAAATATCTGCTTTCAACTCAAGAAAAGAAATTAATTTCATATGAAGACGTCAAAATAACCATAATCTTTTAACTAGAATATACATCATGCAATGATTGCAAGCAATAAACTTCTATATACAATTTTGTTGGGATATTATATAATAATAAAATATAAAATAATAATGATAAGTTTCAATTGAGGTGTCCCGGTGGTAGGAAACATCGCTCATAAAATTTAACGCGTAATTTTAAATTGAACAAATTATTTTGTAATAAATCAGCCCCCATAGCGCCTAGAAAGGCTCGTAACAGCGATATGTTCTTGTACAAATTTAAAGGGGTTGTTCGCTAAGAGAGATAAAAAAAAACAACGAACGAATACACGAATGTTTTAAACGACTACAACAGATAATAATTTATTTTTATGGTATGTTTTAGACACAAATCTCATTTTAAAGGTTGGTTAAATTTTATGGTAGTATATTTTCCATACGGGCATTAACTAATACAATGTGATACACGTGGATATGGCTTAATACGATTGTTGAAAATACAAAAAAAAAAAAGATAATTTTCGTTATCTTAGATAAACTATTATACTTGTATATGTAAGAACTATTTAGAACTGTAGTTTTAATTATTTTATTAAACAATCTGAAGATACCGAGGAAATTTGTGTTTGTATAAACTTTATATTGCGGTTGCGTATACAAGAAGTTTCTTGCTTAAGACGAAAACATTACGAAAGTTGTAAACCTACAATGAATCGTTTACCTTCATTATTTGTTAAAGGAAAGACAACATTAAGCTTTTTGTTGCAAGTACCTAAAAATTTTTTAGTAATCCCACTTCTATCATAAAGATATTTTTCGGGGAAAACTGATCATAAAAATATTGATTTTTCCTCGACACTTCCAAGAAGTGATTTTGAAGTTTCAATTTATTACCAGCAGATACGCGGTTGTGCTCCAATTCTAAACGGCTTTCGTTATGTAAATTTCCTTCAAAAGTTATAAATTATTATGATATTACAAAATATTTACATAGCGCAAATATTTGAACTAAACATTTTTCAACTTTTGTAATTGAAACAACTTGCATTATCTTAAAATTTTTTTTTTCTCTCAAGACATTATAACTTTTAATATCAAGTTGCTAAATGTAAATACTTGTATTTTAAAACAATTTGTCAAGAATTTTTCATGTCAATACGGCATTGAATATCATTAAATTTTGACAACAGAGCCTTGTATTGAAGCCTCGGGAGAAATGTATGAATTATTTGCAAGTCATTTGCTCAGAGGGGTCCCATTTGTAAACATATATTGGTGCATCTTATTATGTTGTAGATGCCTCTAATATTAAATGTTTTTGTTAACAGCGGGAATTTGTTGAGACCTTTGGAAATAACTTAATATAATTTAATAAAGGAAATTTTTTATTTGACTTATTTTCAATCATTAAATTCCTCAAAGAAAAATGGAGAAACAAAAATAATAAAAATTTCGAATTAATGAGTACCAAGAATTGTTTTTTCTTAATCTTCAGTATTTCATTTCAAATAATAAGTATTCCTTCTATGATATAAATTGCACAGTAAAATATTACACAGGAAGAGAATTAAAATTCACGAGAAAATATTAATTACTTTTCATTTGATTTCCTGATATAATATAAAATATAAGAAATTAAGTTTTGCTATGAAGTTCAAACAATTTTAGTTCAAATATTGTCCTTCAACTGCCGAAGTTTGTAGTTTGTTCAAATAAACTTTTTGTTTGATGTATATCCAAAGAAAGTAATCATAAGTTATCAAATAACCACTAGTATCAATACTAGGTATTGATATAATAATTTATATAATAATATAAATACTAGGTACTTACTTGGAGTTCAAGATTATAAATTCCGTAATAATTTTTTAATTTCTTAGAAAGCGTTAAAATATGAAGCTAAATAAATACATAAAAATAACCAAAGATGGAAGGAAATGAAAAAATCACCGTTCTATCTACAGATCTGACACACAACAGACAATATACCAACTAACAAAGACGTCGCGAAATGACCCCGTAGTCGAAGCGACAATAATTTTAAATTTAAAAAAAAAAAAATAACCACGATACCCAAATTATGGAGGGACTTCGAGATTTTTTCTATGACTTGAATTTTCCTTTTTAGATCTGAATTATTACTCTTGCTCGTAGCTGGGGAATTAATCTGCCATTTCACTTTTTAAGTTGTTCATAAACTGTATGCCAAAAGTTTTAGAGAAGACCAATATTTGTTATCTGCAATATCCATATCTTTATCGTAAATAAATACTTACTTTTGAAACCACTCTTTTCAAGTGTTTCTCAAACTTTTAAGTTAGTGACCTCCTTTTGTGCTTATTTGTACAAATTCCAAAGGATCTTCCGCTAATTTGCATATTATAGTTAGACATTCAACTAGATTCGGAAAAGTTTGATTTCAATAATGAAATATTTGATAGTTTTTAAATACAATTAGTGATAAAATTAAATAATTTCTTGTGCGGGATTGTTAGTGGATAATTGCCGAACACAAGCGACAGGTGTATTAGGTACTAAATAATGTCTAATTTTAACTAAAGAACAAAACTGAAAGTCACTTAGTGACGTAAAATGAAAACAGTAAAAAAAGAAATATTTGAGTTTGTTTTGTCGTTTGTTAACGATCTTGAAATATTCAACAGGCTCAGCAATCTAAGTTTATAGAATGTTCGAGAGGATAAAGGGTTGCCTATTTTTCGTTCAAATGATTCCAGTGATTTGAGTGATTTGAAAGTGATTGAAGTAAAGTGATTTTTATTATAAATTGTTTATCAAAGAATTCAAATAAATAAAGCGACTTGGTTTGTACGTTTTGTAAAATTTTTATCAAATAAAAGGACCCTTAATAATAAGCTTAATACAGGTTTGCAAAATCTCAGCACAAGGTATGTAGAAAAACATATGGAAAGAGGTAATCTAAATTCAAAACTATTAATTTGTGGTAATCTTAAAACTAAAAGACTAAAAAATGACTTCAGAAGAATTTATTCTAAGTTAGATGCTCTCTAGGATTTTCCTACTTCCGCAAGTTGTTCAATCAAGTAAAAACCTTTTTATCAGTTATCGCAAAAAGCTTTTTTTGTAAGAACTTCTTTTGGATTATTTTCTGTTCCAAGAAATGTAGATCCAAAATTTCTTTACTTAATTCAGACTTGCTTAAGTGACTTTTACTTAATTAATCGTGTTTCCATTTTTAGTGCCTCATACTAGGTACTTACTTGGAGTTCAAGATTATAAATTCCGTAATAATTTTTTAATTTCTTAGAAAGCGTTAAAATATGAAGCTAAATAAATACATAAAAATTAATAATTGAAAATATTTCGACCCCTGTTTCAAAAAACTTGTTTTAGATACAAATATAACAGTGTTCCTGCTTTTCCAAAAACGATTTAATTCAAAACTATTTCGAAATTAAATTCTTTACAACCGTTGTACGAAGAATTTTGAACTGAAATTATTTCTCTTGGTATTAATTGCACTAATTCACCCAAGCTATTGCCTGATTGAGACAAAACTTGTGAATTGACTTGGAGCAAATTTGATTTAAATTATTACGTAGCAGCTTTTTTTCTTTTTTGTATAAAAGCATGTTATTTTAGTTTGCTACAAAGAGAAGAGTTTTTTTAACGATTAGTTTAGCGAAGGTTTAATGATAGTATTAACGAAAATGATTAATATCTTATTAATTACTTGTTAAATTGTAATTATAACATGCAAAATTAATTGCAATCCAACTATGATTTATCTATGTTCCTCCCGTAATTACGGTCATTATTTATTTTAAAATATATTCAAATATGCAGAACTAGTTTTCTTATTCTCTTATATTAGTAGGTATACCTAATAATCTTAAGGAAAAATTCCACTTTGATTGAAGACTTAAATTTTATCAAGAGTTTTCAATATACAATTTTTTAATGTCTTAAGCAAACGTTTTAATGAGGGTTGCGAGGTGATTTAAGTACGCATTGAATTGTTGGTTTTTTCAAAAGTCAATCAATTTTTTTTTTTGATAAAAAATAAGGTTAATTGGCTTAATTTCCGGTCATTATATGAAGAAGTCAAAGTATGCATCTGAGGAAGCAGAATAATTCCTCAGTGCGGTTGTCACAATAAATAACGTACCGCCATTTTGTACACATTGTATGCAAAAATTGTGTGTCGTCTTTGAAAATTTATATCAATGGTTACAGTCAATTGAACACGCGCGACATCATGAAAATACACTCCACATATTGTAAATACGGTTATTCCTCCGTTCCTTCGTTCTTTCGTCCCATTCCTGCTATTCGCAAAAATCAACATCAGCTTCGTGGCCATCGTTAAAGTGCATTCTTTTAATCTGCCTTTGTCCCGAAACGGGTCGTGTTACGTTTTGAAAAATTGCATTCGTGCACCAATTCAGAAATTATCATCGAAACAAAAACAAATATTTTAATGGCTATCTGAATATCACGTTCATCGAATAAACATACAAATACGATTGTTGGCTTTTGCGTAAGTTGTATGAATGAAACTTGAACCCGTTTTGTTTATTACCTTCTTACATTGTCCGTATTAACGCACATAACTGCATTTGCGAGGGTACATTCTTGCTTTAATGTTCGTAATGGTCAATCATATGGTGAGTACTTCTATCCAAATAAGGTTGAAATATGACGAGTTCTACTTATAAATCAAATGTGATGCTCGCTGTTTCGTTTGTAATGACGGCTATAAATACTCATTAGAGGGTCTTTCACTTCATTTTTATTAAAAAATAAGATATCAATAATTAGGTTGATTTTCTGATTTTTTGCTTATGAGATTAATTTATTTATCATTAAAATAAAACTTCCGGGAAAATATATATTTTTTTAAATTAACGAGGGTTTAAAACTATGAGAGGAAATATTTACAATACACGCATGATAACATTAAAATTAACATAATGCAGATAGTTAGTAAATCTCGCTTAATTATCGTGAAAAAGGTAACAAACAAAATGCAAATAAGGTCATTTATCATGTATAGCATCTACATGAATGTACTTATAATTATTTTTAAATTACAATGGAAATCAGTAATATTATGAAATAGAAAGGGACAAAATTCTTATCTTATCCTAATATATCTTATATCTAATGCGAATGACAGCAGATCAACTGGTCAAAAATGGCGCTTCATCAGACCTCTAGGACCTGAACCTTTTTGTAGAATCACAAAAAGTAGAATCAAAAACGCTTTTTTGGATTGGTAGACCAAAACCAAGGCCTCGCACTGGAGGAATACTCCGGGGCATAGACAAGCTAAGAAATTCATAAAGAACTCCAAGAAGAGTTCCCATGACATATTGTCACTCGGCAAAACGAACGTAAGGCTCCTAACAAGCCTCTATACGGGCCACTGTACCCTAAATTATCATTTTCATAAGATCGGTAAAGCCGACACCAACATATGACGTCTCTGCTGGAAAGTGGCAGAAACGGCTGAATATATTTTGTGCTCAAATGAGGCAGCTTTCAAAAGAAGACTACAGCATCTCGGAAAAATGGACATGATTAGCGAGATAGCAGTAGCAGCCCCTAGGCAGGAGCTGACTTTCTTTAAAAGATAATGCTCCCCTAGTTAACACAGAGGGTGACATCACAATAGACCTCCTTGGTCGCGGTGATAAAGGGAAGGAATATCCTGGGAGCCGTAAAACGGAAAAACATGCAAATGTGTTTCTTCTTTTATAACTCAAGAACGCATCAATGGGTTAAAACGATTTTTAATGCAACTTGAGCGCATGAGCTTGCTGAGTTGTCGAGGAATAACTATGATACATTCCTGTGCAAATGACTGAAAAAAATTACTGAAGTTTTGGTATGATCTTTATAAAAACATATTTTTTTACTTTAATATAAATACAATCTTTTTTTATTTTACATACAACCTTTGTATAGAACTTTTTTTTAAATTGTCAGCAAATATGCAAGAAAAATTAGAAAAAAGTTTTATTTGAAATGTAAATTATTGCTTTTGAAATGAAAAAGTTTCTTTTGAATTGAAAAAAAAATCCTTTAGTTTAAATAAAATACGTTCAGTACTCAGCGGATGGGTGTTAACTACTAGTACATATGTATACGTATTGTTGGGACTACATTAGTTAGTGTTATTTCGTACTAACCGAATTTCGTTTTAAACGTTTTAGTTATTAATATTTCTCACTATAGTTTTAACACGCATACATGTCGAACACGCAAAAAAATTTCATCCTTTCCATGTATAGGTACCCATTATCGTACTGGCTGATCTGGTAGAGTACCCATCAATATAAAAAAAAATTTTCACTTTTGAAATGAATTTTTTTTTTAATTTAAATATCTTAAATTTGATTAAGAAAACAGTATCATCCAGTATAAGTAAAGTACGCTTAGCAAAGCGGGTACTGTCCAGCTAGTACTACATATTGTTGGAACTACATTACCTGGGACAAAAATTTATTTTTATACTAACCGAAATTCGTTTTAAGTTTGTTCGTTTTAAACATTTCTCACTATAGTTCTTACACACATACACGTAGTGCACTCACACGATTTTTCATTTTGCCCAATTTCTCAAAAAACCAAATAAAAGCATAATAAATCCCAAATGTAAATCAAAAAATCATCAACTGCAAATCAAACATTTCATCTTCAACTCTTTGTCATATTCAACTTTAAACTTATTCGTGCTCAGATTGTAAGCATGCCGTAATATCCACTATTCTTTCTTGACAGTGTTTGATATACCCAGATTTAAATATATTTATCTGATTCAAAACCAGCCCTGATAAAAGGAAAAATCAATTTTCAACATCTGAATATTTCTTTGTAAAACATTCACATTTTCATTTCTTTTATTAAAATCATGTTTTCCGTCTTGTACTTGTATTGATTTTCAATCAATCGTTTTCAACTTCAATGGGCGGCTGATAATGTCATAAGAGGAAATTACTTTCCTAGAAAATATTTTTACTTCAAACGGCACATTTATCTATAAATAAGTTAATTTTTAATTAATACTAGTTTTAATTTAAAAAAAGCTTAAATAAAATAAATTTTAATTAAAATCTAATAAGATAGATGTACGCTGGTTAATTGAACTTTCGGATGTACAAGCTTTGGATGCTGAAAGGGCGGATCTCACTGGATAGATAAGAATTCAAATTAATTTATTTCAGTATTAAAAAGTAATCAAGAAACATAAGGGATGTAACAGTAAAATTAGTGAAGCAATTGGTTCGATGACAGACAAAAAAGGAGGTATATAATTTTCAATTTAAAAAATGGATTACTGTTGTTAAGACCCTCAGCTAAAGTCTTATAAAGTTTGATATGAAAGACATTAAATTAGTGTTTTAGTACAATTTAGGAGACCCTTGTGAATAATATACGAAATGTGGTAGAGTTTGTTTGTGAGAAAATCGCTTTCTCTTGTATACTTTTTAGTTTCATCATACATTTTATTGGTACAGTACAATATTTTGTGGAAAAATGTCGCAGAAATGAGAATATAACGGTTTAAGTTTTGGCTCGAAGGAGCTGTAAAATAACTTAGTATTCTTGAATGTTTGAACTTTTTTTCGTAAGCTTCCAAATTCTTTTCAGATACAAAAATCTAGATACATATATCTTTTTGCTATACATATGTTAATCAAAAACAAAATTTAAGTTAATGGAAAATAATTAATTTGAAAGGATTAAACACCTAATAGAAAGGATATAATTTTATAACAAAACTGAAATAAAAATTCTATAAAAAATTACGCTAAATTTTAGAACGTTACATTTGATCTAAATGTTTTTTTGTTTTTTTGCAAAAAAAAAAATAAAATATAACGTATGGAAGTTATGAATTATGAATATCATAGATATATAGAGCATGAAATCGATCATTTTTTGACTTCAATGTATTTCAACGAAAGCTGAAAGCTTGACTTGTCAGACACTGGAACTAAGCAGTTTTTCAAAAAAAAAAAAAAAAATAGTTATAAATTTTTAGCTGGAAGTTTCATTGAAAAGCAAATTGTTCAACTGAAAAACCAAAACGGTGCAACTTTTTCACTTATTCAATGAAACTTTTTAAAATTTAATTTTTTTAAAATATTTTTAACAATTTTTTAATATATTTTTGTATTTGTTTCAGGTAAACAATGTTTTTCAACCAAGGTGTTTCAAAATTTTATTGGTAAATTGGTAAATTTTTTTTTCTAAAACTACACATTGTTCTTCGTAACATTTCGTAAAATTAAATCCCGTTTGTTTTTTGACATTTTCTTATCGCGAAAATCTAAGTTATTAAATTCCATCACCACCTTATCGTTATTTCCGTCTCATTAATAAAATTAGAAGCACAAACAATAACGCCCACTCTTTCAGCTCCTATACTTGGACACAAAAGTGAATTTTCACCGTAATAAATAGTTAAATCAGGAAGTTACATTTTTTCCTCTCCTTACTATTCAAAAACGCGCGTTTCATTTCATTTCCTTCATACTCCAACGAACAAATGACATCCATACTTCTACTATAAAATTATTGTTCGCTTAGTGCCGTTATAAATTTATAAAAAAAATGTCGGCATTATTTCAATTCTCTATAATAGGAGTAAGGTACGCGTGAGCTAAACGCCAAGTCAACATCGTTAAAACTGAAAGAAATAGAATAAAACGATTTTTAGAAAATCTGACCTAATAAACTTGAGAGATTAAATGACTCTAGAACAATTAGTACGATGAAACTTTCTCTTTAAATGCTACGATGTATTATTAACCGGTTGTTAATTTTGTGACATTATTTCATTAATTATTTATATGACAACTAAATGATAAAGATCGTTCTGTTAAAAATTTGGAAATCAATAACGATGGTTTTTTTATTTGAATATTAAATTTAATGTAAGAGGTTTTTGTGGTTTGATTTTATATTATGCATGTATATATTGATTTCGAATTTTTTTCTTTTGGTATTTTGTTACATTTAGATATTTCATTAATATTCTAGTTTTGATGTGAAAGGTTCAAGAGAAGTTTTTTACTCACAATATTAGTCAAATTTGTCAAAAATAGGCAACGACCAAAATATTATACATACATACAAATAATGTTTTTTACATACGCAATTGTTTTACCACCTATTGATAAAGTAGCAGACAATATATTTGATGTCTTAGATATCGTATAGATAGCAGGTAAATTTTTATTTCATAAGTTATTTCATTTCAAAAGTGAGACTTGCTCTCTCTTACGCCGCTGACATTTACATTTCTGTGTGTACGAAATGGCTTAAATCTCACACTTATTTTCAACACCTCATTCGCAAGGTGTTTTTAACGTGCCATACAAAATCTCCTTTAGAAATAAAAATATTTTAGCTAAAATTATGAAAAATATAATAGATTTGAAATAACTCCATTAAAAATGTGAAAAATTAAAATTTCACAAAGAACATGAATGATAATGTTTTAATTTAAAAAGCTCTTATATCGAAGAATTACAAACTGTATCTGCTTGTATAATATAGATAATATTTAAATTTTGCTTTATGTGAAATGCGTTGGTGGAATGAAAAGAATATTTTTTTTAGATGAAGTGTTTTAAAGAGTTTTGTCAGTGATTTCTTTTTAGATTTTTTGTCACTCTTTGTAACGTACAATAGTTAGCAAAAAATACTTTTCAAGGTTTAATACTCAAACATAAAGCTTGTAAATTTCAACAATTACCTATACCATGTAGCTTTAAAAAAAATATAATTATATTTTCGTTTTGTTCTTATTAATTGTTTACACGCGTTTGAGCTTTTTGAAGTTGGTGTCAAGGGTTCTCACAAAATATGTTATTTGGGAGAAAAATTACTACTCAATTGAAGCCAAATGGAATGTTTTCCTTGTACTTTTCTTGTGTAGGTACCAGGTAACAACAAACAACTAAAATTTTTTTAAATTTTCTACCTCTTATAGTCCAAATAAAATGTTATGTATAGTGAAAAATATTTTAATATATCCTGACATTTTATTTTTTTCAATGCAGCATATCGATTATCCGTTTAACCTATTTCAAACATGTTGAAAACATAAATGCAAATATCCGAATCAGACGCCAAAATTTATGCTCCAAAAAGTTTTCATTCGCCCCAAAAAGATAACCATCGCTCACCTACTTAACTTTAACTTTTTTCCGACAAACTTTTCAATCTCAAATTTATAATTATCACAAACATTTCCCTCGAACACAAAATCAAAAAAATCCATCTCAAATCAAAACTTTTTCAAGCGCTCTCAAGAAACTGAAATATTCATTGCATTTCATTGGTTTTATTTGCAAAAAATCTTAATATTGAGATTCTCCAAGTTTAAATTAAAGAAAAAAAAAATTAATTACTTATATATTCGCTCTCAACGAATTCAAGTCAATCTCAGCCGAAACTTCGCCAAATAATTCAAACATTCTTAATACCATGTTCTGTAATACATCATAAATTCTTGAGAACAATTTAATTAATAACATATTCATAAAATTTTTAATTTAAATTTGTATATTTCATTTTAATGAATCATTAAATGTGACCATTACAATCTTTAATGTAAGCAATTAGTAGTTCAATTAGCAAATTATCCAATCTTATCTTGTTTTCGTTTAACGGTTTCTTCTAAGTCAAATAAGATTTTTTTAACTATAGCTTTAGGTCTAACTCAATTAATTTTTTTATTCAAAGCCATAAATTTATGCAAGTATTTCAAGTGTTGAAAAGAATCTAAGACTTTAATTTATTTAAGAAGATTGACTTGAAAAATAATGATAACATTTTAGATACGCTATTGAATGATTAATTCAATAAATTTTTTTCCTTGTGCAATATGCATTTATAAGTAGTTTGAAACATGAAATTCGATACGTTAGGTAGATAAAAATTATTAATATATTGCTTATTTTGATTTCCATGTTTTCTTTTTATTACAAGTCGCTTTTTTATCGTTTTGATTTTAATGTCTAAATATACTGAAAATACGGCAAACAATTTATAAATTTTTATCGTAAAAACTGACGTTAGATGCTATAAAGAGTTTTTTTCTTCGACAACGAAATTTTTGACAGTTTGAGTTTTGTATGAAGAAAAAAAATTGACAGATATTACCTTGCGAGCGATTAAACGGAAGAGAAAAGAAGCTCTTTGTATGTGAGATATGAATTTTTTCGGCGTAGAATGAATCAGAAGAACACGTGCCGAGGAAAAATGTAATTTTAGGAAAGTGGGAGAGTCGCTTGAATTTGAGTGGAAGAATTCAATGTCAATGTAATAAACTACGAAAACGGTTGGAAAATTCGTTACTAGAAAATTGGTGATTTTCATATTGAATTAATTAAGCGAAATAAACTTAAATTAACGAAGAGTTACGATATTCGAAAAACAACCATAAATTTTGATTATTCATTTTTAGTCTAATTAAATTATTGAGATAAATTATTCGGCAAGAAAATTTTACAAAAGTAATAAGACATAAACTTTGTTATTTACGATTATTTTGTTCATTTTGCTAGTTTTTGAGTTACCTTGAGAACTTAACTTGGACTTACCTTGAAAGATTCAATAACACTTTTCATTTATATTTGTCCTAACATGTAAACTTGAACTGTTACAGACAAAGCCTGTTTTAGGTAAAATCGACTTTGTTTAAGTAAACAGGTAATGCTCGATCGAAAGACGGGTTTTATAGACTCTGTCTAATTTCTTGGTCAAAATTCTCTTTTTAACTATTTAATAAGCAAAGAAAAGTTGAAAAATTTTCAAATAAGAATAATTGATATAAGGACTGGAATCTTATGATAATTTTAACGTGCACGATTCTCTAACAATAGTATTAATCGAGTTTAAAAACATTGTATTTAGATATGAAAACAAAATTGCATGCATAGCATAAAAAAGCATTCAAAATTTCTAATTAGAAAGAACTCAATCAAAAATGCTCAGAGAGCTGGCAGACGCTCCATGGTACATGACCAATGGACTTAACAATGATTTCCGTAGCCAGTAAGATTGAAACTCGTACCACCAATTACTATGAAAAGCTCCACCAACACCCGAACCCACTAATGTTACCAGCCCTGGAGTCTCAAATACTGGTACTCCATTGGGAGTATTCTCAATCAAGCCTTATGGCTTATGGCCGATGGCCAATAAAACATATACAAAAATAAAATCAAATTTCTAAGTAATACTTTTGGAAGTTTGTTTAAATTATTATTTAAGTTTCGATTGAGCAAAAGTAGAAGTACTTTTTCTAATTATATGGTTAACTGATGCCATAGTCATATACCAAAAGCCTATATTGCCATCATCACATGGCCATAAATCAGTTTTTATCTTATCCTTTCTCGTTAAAAATCAAAACTAAAGCACCTAGATCTATCTCTCGCACATATCGAAGAAATTTGTCTCCTGATGAACTATATACCCAAACAAACCTCATTTAGAACCCGCTGGCTTAGTTAATAGAAAAATAACGTTAAATAAACTTCTTTTCGATGATACGCTTAGAGTTTTACTCTATCATGACTGATAATGGGATACCAAAATGTAATTCCTCTGCCAAAAAAAAAAGTAAACATCCAGCGACTTTGGCTTATTAATTTTGAAAGTAGTTGGATGGAACTGTTAGAGCTTTTCTTACTCCTTCTGACACTCTTTACATATTCATGTATCTGAGTCATATTAATCTTCACAATATCACAATATTTACACTACTGTTTTTTTGGTTATTGTTATACAAATCACATTATCAGTCATGACGAAATAAAACTCTAATGTAAGTGTAGCTTTAGAAATTTAGCGCCTTATAAGCTTCTTTTTGAAGGTACGCTTACACTTTACCATGACTGACAATTTTCATAGTATAATAAGAACAGGGACCACTTATTGGAGCAGTGGCTAAAGCAGTAGTTCTCTCCACTTTATGTGTCAAGTGGTTCGGGTTCGTTTCCCGTTGAATCCTAGACTTAAGATCCTAGACCTAATATTATAATTGACCAACAGAAATTTTCTGTGTTTAGACAGTCGTGATATGACCTTAGATGTTAAAGCGACTTAAAACACCCAAAAAAATAAAAAAGTGAAATATTTTGAAGATTTTGATACGGTAAAAATAAATATGACTCAAAAACATGAATATGCAAAGTATTTGAAGAAATAAAAAAAGCTCTTAGTAATCGTTCATATAGAAGCGATGTATCGCTTGGTAGGTTCATGGTAGTTAACGATATATCGAAGGGATTTTGTTTTGTGAACAATAACTTGAGAGAAGTCACATTTATCAATATGGCTTCACTCATATTTGCAATACCTTGTGTTAGTAGTTTTCAATACTTCATGCAAATATCACACGTGATATACTATAATATATCGTCTTTGCAACCGGTAAGTGGCACATCGAGCGATATATCATTCGAAATATATCGTCTTCATATCAATGGCACCTTACAGTTTCATCACATTACGCTATTTTTCAACATGGCTAGATCCAAGATGCTCGGTGTTTTTTATTTTTTTCGACAGAGGAATTACATTTGTAATACAACCGTCAATTTGCGGTTTTCAAATCAATTTGAACCTTTAATCTTAATACCAAGAAAAAAAGGCATTTCAAATCGAAAATTGATTTTAAATCATATACTTTGAAACCATAAATATCGAATTAAATAACTTTTATTGTATTGACCTTTTAAATTTCTTTTTCTTAAATCCCCTAACCGAAACTCCGATCGATTCAGTCAATTTATTACCGAGTTACTTCATATAAATTGTAACCTGAGTGATGAAATTTAAAATCAATTGTATGGCTCATAATGAAAAAATGTACAACGTTAAGTTTCACTTTTAATAAAAAAAAAAAAAACTTTTTTCTGTCTTCAGTTTCGTTTCATTTTTGACATGAAATTCTATACAAAGAAAACAAGCACGTAGAAAACATATTTCATGTCATAAAATATTTTATAAACGCTGCAATAATCCTCTTAAGATTAATTTTTTAGAATCTTTGTTTTATCATAAGGAAGGCATTGAAATTCCTATCCCATACAAAATACATCGATTAATTGCTCTTTTTACTAATGCCTACATAGTTATTCCTTCCGGAAAACCTACAGGCGATCATAAACAGGCCATACTAACTTC
Organism: Sisyra nigra; assembly: GCA_958496155.1. Taxonomy (NCBI): domain Eukaryota; kingdom Metazoa; phylum Arthropoda; class Insecta; order Neuroptera; family Sisyridae; genus Sisyra; species Sisyra nigra. The sequence continues at coordinate 32,653,317 of OY292317.1, forward strand.
CCTTACCTAAAAAAAGATTCTTTCATCCCTTTGAAACCGCGTCACCCAGCTTCCCATTTAAAAGTTTTTAATTACTCTTTTGAATGCATCCACGTCTCATTTATGCACATGAGACCCGCTTCGTTTGCATTATGAAAAATTAAAATTTTTATCACATCTCATTTCTCCCTTCAAGATCACTAACGTTTTTTCTCCCGTTGAATTTCCAGAATTTCCGTTTTAAACCGGAAACGTCATCTAGTAAATGCAACATTTATTATAAGGTCAAGGATTTTGTACAAAGTGCAATTTAAATTTCCCAGAATCGTAAACTTCACGAGTAACTTTTATGTAATAATGACGAAGGACAAACAGTCCCTTCAATTAAATAGAATAATTAAGTTAAAGCAAACAGGTAATTATTCAAGTTTTTTGAATTGCGTTGAGGAATTTTATGCTGTAATTAAATTTTAAAAAAATCATAAAATTTTGTAATTATAATTAAATCGTAAAGCGTAAAGATAGATTATGTAAATAAAAGCTTAAGTCTTGTTGATTTTATACGAAACGGCTTTTTGTCTTTCTGATTTGAATGTCAAATCAGTTACGTGAAAAAAAATTTATTTAATGGCAATTAAATGTAAATATTGAGTTCATGTAAATAATTTTGGTGGAATTTATTCTCGTTGTCGATAGCTTGTTCGCTTTTGGCCATAAAACACCTTTATGTTATGTATTAACATGATTTTTTCGAATAAAAAAACCCATAAGTCCTCCAGACATTCTAAATAAATTTCTTCAAATAAAACAAATTGATTATCCAGGAAGAATGTGAAATTTTGACGGTCGTTGTTTTAGTTATAGTGGACTTAATGCCCACCTAGGTACTAGGAAAACTGGATGCGTTTTTAAATTGTTTTTCGTGGGCGGACGGGATTTTTTATTTTGATATGATTTTTTTATTCGTTCAGTTGCGTAATAACAATTATTTATGAGATCTTTCTCGTCTTTGTCGAAAATTCATTTGATGTGGTTGTGCTGTGGTTGTCTTAATAAAATCGATTTGAATTGATTTGAATTTTTTTCCATATTAATTCTTGTGATACACTTACATACGTCTTCAAGTTCTATGTATCTACCAAATATAATTTAAGTTACTTGCCTTTTATAAAAATTTTGTTTAGTCCATAACAATCTAATTTATTTTCTAAAATATTTAATGTAAAGCCAACACAAAGATTTAATTTATAAACATAGAATAGGTATAAAATTTCTTTTTATATATAATGCATACAATGGCTTGGAGAAAATGCTTTTTCATCGCAATTTAATGAAGTTATATAATACATTTATAAACATTTTTGCGCGCTTCATTTTCTCATTGTGTTTAATTAAGACGAAGACCGAATAATGCATTAGTGTGATGATTGTTGCCTCGTTGAATATATTCTTAAACGTTTTCAGTCAAATTGAGATTAAACGAATGAATTTTTCGTTTGCATGTAATTTTATATTTTATCATCTTTTTCATCGAGATAAGAGAAAAATTTGTGTAACTCAGCAGTTATCGCTAAGATGCATCTATGTGTAATATGTAATAATAATATAAGAAATAATTGACGCAGATGGAAAAACTGACAAGAAGAATGTTAAAATATGTAATTTTTAAATTTTTTATGTTACGTCGCATAGATTTTTCCATTTTTTTTTGTGAATAATATTTTGTGACACAATCAAAATTTCTGTATGTTCAGCATTTAATGTAAAGGATATGACGAAACCTTTGAGAAAAAATATCAAATAACACAAAATGATCGGAGATTTTTGATTATTTTAAGCCACTTTTATTTTTCCTTGATATAAAGGAATATTTTTTAGATGTATAATAAAAGTTGATTTGGGTTTCGAGAAAAAAAAACTCTTTGACAAGTAAAATCGCAATTATAAATGAGTTTCAAATGTAAGAGTGGAAACATCTGATGGTTATTTGAACATTTCTGAAAAAAATTGTTATTTTGTCTACTCTACTTGAATATATGCCTTTCACCTTACTAAGTAAAGGTTAACTTTGTTTAATCTTCTTAAAATGTTATTATTGCTTTAGGATTGAAATTTCCTATTTTTTCTTTAACTATTTTAATTGGCAATCAGGATCTGTTTCTTATAAGACATTGTTTTTGTTTTTTAGATTCGGATTTTGTTTTTCAGGGAAAGTGTTGAGCCCCCTCTAGGAGCCAGAAAAGTTGTTTCAGTCTGTTGTGTATAAATTTATTTTTTTTGCGCTGTGCGGTATTTCTGCATGAATCTTCGATCTAAATAGATCCCAAGATACTTTATTGTGCCTGATAAAGAGATCATAGTCGAGCTTTGTGTGACGGAGGAACTGGTTTTCTAAATGGAAGAGATCTCTCTCACTGATTTTTAACTGTCATCCATTTTTGTAACTCACTTGATCCATATGGTGCTGAATGTAAAGAGAGGCAATATGAGCGTCCATGCAAGCCATAGTTATTATTTCTTTTGCAAAGGGTCCCATCAGAATGTTATCCATAGTAGTATTTTGACTTGCCTGTACCTAGGTATATAGAAAGTAGACGCCCTAAAATTCGTCTTTGGGGTACTTCAGATTTTGTTTGAAATGAGTCAGAGTTCTGAAGGTTCATCATTTTTAAAGTTCTTCTTATTTTCTTTTTTAATTATCTTATTTTTTAAAGTAAGAATGGGTAGGAATTATATTATTTTCACCAGTACATTAAACGGAAATTAGATAAAAATTCAAGTCAAATATTGCGATTGGTTGAACACGTATGGAATTTTGGAGGACTTTTTATACCAACCTACTACCATCAGGCTAGGGAAAATACATTCAGTCCCAACTTTTTTTTTGTTTATGATTATCGTAATTTTTCCGATATTTTTCGAGTTTTTTGCAGGGTCCAAAATAAACATGCAATGCTGGGAAACTGTAAATATTAAAAAAAAAAACATGTTTGAAAATGTATTCCCATTTTTTAAGTCGCTAAGGAGATTCTGGATTTTCAAGACTCTTAGGGTCGTATTTACGTACGTTCCAAAGAAATGCCTTGCCAAAGGTTTCCTTAAGTTGCACACCTCTAGCTTCCCTTAGCACAATTTTCTTTTTATAAACGTTCATTTACTCTTTCCTTTCTTAAGAAAGCAATAGTTTCTAAGAAGTTCCTGTAAAGGTCTGTTTTCATTCCTTAGTGCTAAAGCTGGTATTTTGCTACCATTAGCTTCTCCTTAACTGTTTAACAACTTGCCCCTCACTCACTCAGGTTTTACGACTGGGAAGAAACCAACTCAGGACAATAACGGGACTGATAACTGGGCACTGTGGACTGAAAAAGCATCTGCAAACTATTGGTATGTCTCAACAAGACCCCAAATGTAGACTGTGTGGGGATGGGGCGAGCAACGCAACCCATGACATTTTTTGACTGCAAAGCCCTCCCAAAGTTACGACACCTGTATGGGATAAATGACGCTCAAACCGGCACATCTCGCGCAAAAAGCTTAGTACAGGGACTGTTTCTGCTATACAGAATGGTGAACCTGGAAAAAGCAAGAATTCTTGCATAAACAGGAATAAATGAGCAGAACAGGAGTACAATATGCCTAAGGCTGCAGTGCGGGGGGGGACCATCCCTCACACGTTTTTCTGCTAACTAGGAAAAACACTATTCGATATAAATAAGCAGAGAAAACAGAACTAAATATTTATTTAAAAAAACAATGTATGAAGAACAAAACGAGATTTTGGAATTTTTGCTTTCTTTAAATGAGGTACTCCCACTAGCACCTAAAATATATTTAAGAGATGTCGACAATCTTCCTCAATTATACAGTGAGGAACAATTTATCAGTAACCCATTAATTATCAACAAAATAATAACAATTTATAAATAAATAGAACTGACGCCTATTTCTTATAAAGGTTACGCTTATGAATTTTCTTTCATTAGTTCTTTTGTTAAGGTGTCCTTAAAGTTGTACCTTTATAAAGACACACTTTGGTAAGGAAAGAAAATGTTAAGCAACGTTTTAAAATGAGATTTTTAAGATGCTTAAACTTTAAGCAGAAACGTTGAAAAATACGGTCCTTAGTCTTTGAAATCTTGAAGTCGAACAGATTTTTTAGGGTACCATTAAAGCAAATTCTTTAAAGATGTTTTTATAGAAGGCGAATATTTTTACCTTAAAAAATTTTTTTTTTGTTTATTAGTCAATTTTCTATCTTGAAAGAACTGGTATTTTTTATGTATTAAATCATAAGATTCAGATTTTCAGAAAACAAGAAAAACAATTTTAGAAGGAATTTGTTGCTGAGAAACTGAGACAACAAATGCTTTTTATCTTTTCAGTAAAAATAACTTTTTAAAGTAAATCTGTAAGAATAATCTTTGCGAAGAATTTTAATTTTTATTATCATACATTATACAGGTACTCGAGTGTTGCATCCTATAATGTAACACATTTTAACACCTTTATTTTTTTGCAAAAACGTTTATGAGTAAAATTTAATAAGATTGAAGTTATCTTTCAAATATACAAAGTTTCAACCAATGAAAGATTTTAGTTCTTCCTTTTAACTAATAGATATGTTATAATTAAATCATAAACAACTTAAACTACAGTTTCTGATGGCACTACTTGATTACTTTTGGTATTTTTAATTTAATTTTTCAACGTATAAGCCAAAAGTTAATTTGAGAGATAAACTATAAATCTTCTTGCTCATCTCACATTGTTTAATGTGTAAAATGTATAGTCGTTAAACTATAAAACAAGCCCTCAAGCCTTAATTTTGCTGAAAATTTTTAATATTATTTACTTAGGTACAAGCAAAATAATAACATTACAAGCTTTGTTATAACTAAAAAAGATATCTCCTTTAGTATATTTTTATATAATATGCTTTTAAATGGTTCTGTCTTATTAATAAAATAAACTGAAACATGGAAACGCAATCAATCAAATGACAGAAATAAGAGAATTTGTACGGTAAGTCCTTATTGTCCTCACAAAGAAATCGGAGCCTTGCCATTACCTCTAAGTGCATTAGACTGTGAGAGGTGTCTTATTTTTATCCATTAAGCCGATTATTAAACGCTTCTCGCGTCTTTGTTCTTGGATTAAATATATTTTTCGAAAAAAACATTCTTTTCATTGTATAAAAGATTTTTTTCTATTTGACAAATGCCTCGGTTTTTATTTAATTGTGAATAAGCCAAGATTTTCGACAATAATTTAAGCTTTGTTTAAAATTCAACGACGCTAACGTGAAATTTTAAAAAGAAAAATCCTTTTGTTATTGTTACGATACGATACTTGGTTATGTATTTGTTCGACACTCCCATCCATATAAGACCTAAACCACCCACTTGGGACGCTTATTTAACCTTTACAAAAACGAAATTTACCGCGTGCCACGTTTCAAGTTCTGACTTCGGCTGTGTTAAGACAAAATATCACCGATTGTTATATAGGTAGTTTAAAGTTTTAGATGGCCTTATAAATCTAGCATGGAATTACGTTCTGTGGAAAGAATTCCTTTTTTTAGGTATTGTTTTTTTACTTCAATGAAATCACTCCCACATCCCCTAGATCAACAAATGTGAAATGATCGGAAGGCAAACAATATGTGTCAACTCAGCTACAGTACATTCTTATGTCATTATTTAAAAGGTAAATAAATAACGCTGACATTGGAAGAAATGACATCACTTTTGATTGAGTCGATAGTTTATCAATCAAAGTAGGAAGTAGATTTTGAATAAAATTTATTTTTTTTTCGTTTTTTTTTTTCTCTTGAAATGTTAATCGTTAGAAGATAAAACCAGTTGTTTAACGCCAACAAACTCTTAATTAATTAGTCATTAAATATTCAAACTTTTTTGAATTGAATTTAACGTAATTAAAATTAAAATAAAAGTTAAAGATAACATTTTTGACTTTATTAGATAAGAAGTTTTAGTCTCAATTAAATTCTTTTTGACAATTACGTTTGTTACGTTCCGTTTTTATGGACCTTAAAGCTAAGCTATGAATGTCTTTAAACTATATATTTGCAATTTTTTTAAACCTTGTTATTAGTTTATTATGATCAATAAGAATAATAATAAAACTATATGATAAGCTCCGAAGCACGACTGGTGTTTACTTCTTAAAAACATTTATCTTGGAATATATACAATATGGAAAGGAAGCAAGTAAAATAATATCTCTAAATACTAAAAACGGAACTAATAAAAGGAATAAATGTATATATGTATAACAGCAAAAAGCATAATACTATTCATTTATAAAATACAATGCTAACGAGTTATCTTTAATACATTAGTTTAACTCTAATAAGTATAGTGCAACATTTTAAACCTAGTATTACAACAATTAGTATTTACACACACCCTTAAACTACAAACTAAATATAAAGAAATACCTACAAGTAGTTGTATACAAGTATTTCTGACTCAATCTCGGTATTGTGTGTCTTCTTGGTTTTTTTACGCTTCAGCCATTTCAAAAATGGATATAGACATCGTGTAGACTTTTTCCTCATACTGGTAAATTATTTACATTAATTATATTAAAGAAATAATATGATATATTTAGTAAGACGTGTCACTTCCTAAGTGATAGTTCAAATTCGTATTCTGAAGCTATCGCTACACGTCAAATGTCGTTTTGCGACAGTGCTCGTTTCTTCTTAGTATTCTTTGTCGTTTGAATCTAGAACTTGTCGATATTTATCGTGGAGTGACAGTTATCGTCTCACATAAAAAGTGACACGTCTTTTGGAAAAAGCCCGAATAGAAATTTTAACTTTAAGTGTTTGTTGTAGCTGACACAACCTAAATTACGACGTCATGATACTGCGTAACACGTAACGGAGCAACGTTACACGTGTAAGTAGTAGGTACTTATAGGTATTTAAGATTTCATCAAGTCAAGTAGCTGATAATTTTTTGAAATGAATTTTGATTGATATTTTGGATTGAAAATGAAATAACTTGTAAAAACAATGCTTGACTTGATTTGGTTGAAATATTTATATTTGACTTGATTTTAAGTCACATTTAGGTCAAGTAGTTTAAACCTAGTTAGTTTTCAACCTACTTGAAGCCAAATAGATTGAAATTGAAGTCAAGTTTTGATTCACTATAAATATTAAATTTTTTTATTATCGAAAACAATATGGAGGTAGAATATGAATTTTGTATAAAAACAGAGGAGTAAAAAATCAGGTTTTGAGCCTAACTCAAAATTTCTACAAGCAATCTACAAATACAAAATTTTAATAAAAAAAAAAACTCAATAAGTAGAACTGAGATGAACATATAGTATTAATTATAGAAGAAAAGCCAGATATGAAAAACCACACTCTATATGAAAATCTAATCTTTAGGAATAAACTCGAAAATTTCCAAATTTTGTAAATATCATTCTTGCACAACCCAAAGTAAAGATTTATATTTAAATGTTTGCATGAATGCAACCGGCTAGTTTTTAATCCCGATCCTAGTTTGTTCTTGAATCAAGGATACAAAGTGCATTATATAGTATGAAGGATGATTGTGTAAAAAACAATTTTTAAGACGAACTTCCGTATATATATAAAGCTGAAAATCTTTTTCTTGGACATGCTAATCGTAGATACATACTCAAATGTGTAACCTGCAACAAAAACTATAAATTATAATTTTCGATAACCTTGAAACAGCTTTTGAGTTAAGACAGTTTAAAACCAAAAAATTTTTTGTGAATTGTGAAAAAAATGTCTCTATTTAAGTGCTTTCTTCAATACAAACTAAGCAATCGTACTCTAACATTTATCATATAATATATAAGCATTATCATATCATAATATTACACAAATGAAATTGAAAGATAAAATTAGTGAAGATTATTAAAACAATTATTTTGTAAAGATATATAATTTCAAATTTGATTAAAATTAGGGAAAGCGTATTTATTATCAAAAATGTCGATGGAGTTCTTAAAAATTATGCGTTCTCGGCTAATTGAATACATTTTTTTAAAAACCGCCCTAATTATATTAAAGAAAATTCAATAGTGAAAATGCACCCTCTGTTATACCAACACACAAAATAGAGCGAACAAAATAAAAATTCACAGCATAACTTTCCCTTTCTTTACAACAAAACATACATGAAAATAATTTATTATTGTTAAAATGGAAATTACTTTTAGGAAAATATCCCATTTTCGTAATGTACTAGGGAAATGGTAGACTGCACACTTAAAGAATGTCATATTGAAGTATTTCATTTCTAACAAGGCTTGGCCTCTGTTCACCATTAAATAAAAATATTTTTTATTCAACCGACAATTTGTTCAAATGGATCATTGTCCCCTTAATATTTAAAAAATGAAATAAATCGACTTGTCTCTCTAACATTCCAATTTTGTATGACTGAAAGCCAAATACCCCTTTTATCCACTTACGCTGTCAAATCTTGAGGAAAAAAATTAAATGGATGCGTGACCGTGTTATAATCGATTTAAAAATTACGATCCCGGCTCGTGGCATATGTACCCCCTACATATTCTAATTTGAATAACATTCAGGTAATGTACTAATGCATTCCACATAAAAGAGATTAATTACCCCATTATGTTCCGTACAAATTAATGCTGAGCTAGCAAAGAAAAAAAAATCTAATAAAACAAAACATTTTTGTTCGTAAATCAAATCGAAAATCTTTTCCTGGTCTTTTTTTTCAGTCTATTTTTGGAACAATAACGGTGCAGCAACAAACCCTAATTCGTTCAACACGCGTCCAAATCATTCAAACGTGGCACAAAAGAACAATGATATTCAAAATTGGTATCATTTTACACATGAAGTCACTCTCGCTATGTAATTAACAGTTTTCGGCCAAAAGACTACATCCAATTAGATCTATTTTTTTTTTCAAAATAAAATTGATGCGTTCCCCTCATCCAACAATCAAGATAGACCCTTTGAGTTCACGCGTCTGCTCGACCAGTATTTCGGGAAATAAAACTAATTATTTCCGGACATTTCGAAAATATGGAGAAGGGCTTTTTCAAATTGAATATTTTACCGCAAAGCGGCTGGAATTCTCATCATCGTTATTGCTCTCGAATTGCTTCAGCTGTTACTGTTTTTGGTTCCTAATAATTTTGGAAATTAATTTGACGACTATGTCTATTATGAAAGCCACATCATTTCCGGTGATTCGGTTTGATTCATCAGGTAATAACAGTTGTGTGCGCTATTTGAATTTATTAAAAGAAATAAATTTTCATTTCACAATACAAGCAAATCGAATACCTACTTACCAAGTTCAATAAAATCTTAATTTCTCAATAACATTAATCTCATTCTCGCCAATTAACTAATCAATATTCTTTTCATAATCAAAGAAGCAATTAACTTCCTTAATCTTGACCTTTGACTTCCTCTTGAACAACGTAGAAATCAATTAATTGGAGCTTTCGAAGTGCGTATATTGTCCATAAAAAACATTGAAAAGTTTTAATCGGTTTTTTTATTGTATGAAAAAAGGAGTCCGCAACGAATTTGTTGTATTTTTTGGGATATAAAAACCATCTGTTTATTTACTTTCTGTTTGTATTACGGCTATTCAAAGTGATTTATTTGAATCATTGAAAGTTGCATCACACATTAGTTTAATGGGGCGTCCATAAGGAAATCAAACATATAAGAGGATTTGAAGACTTTAAAAATTGGACGTGGAACATTAGTCTTTTGAGAGGCCTACGCGGAATATTTATTTTTTATATTACGCATGATGACCATAAATAGATTGATTTGTATATATGGAAAAATAACATTACAATTAAAAGTATATTCAAGCGAGTTCCGTTATTTGACATTTTCGGTTTTTGAATTGATTTGATTCTATTTTTAGATTTTTTTATTTTGAAATAGAAAATTGATTTTTTTTTCTTTACTGCTACGAGTCACAATAAATCTATTTAACCACTTTTTTTTTTTGGTACAACACCAAAACTACTATAACTGAACATATAAAAACATAGAGCTTTCAAACAGACCTTATCTAGTGCAAAGTTTAACTGCGTGCATAAAACTTTCTGTAAAATTTTCTCAATCTACAATTAAAACAAACTTATTGTAGATAAACTAAAAACCTTAACCTTGTGAAGTTTTTCAACTCTAATTGACTGAGATTCATCAAATCAAGTGCTTAACTAATTTCTTATTTAATGAACTAATTGTAAGTTTAATATTTTAAACTTAAAATGAAATAAAGGACCATCTAGAAAATAAATGTCCATAAATTGTTACACGAATTTCATAATTTTTGACTCCCTTTTGTGTCCTTGTTACAAATGGTAACCTTTGTGAAACTTCCTTCTCTCTGATGTGACACTACATAACTCGTAGTTTACTTATACTTAAATAAAGTTGATAATATTGTTCAGTTTTTTTTCTGCTTAAAAATTTCACGTTTAGATTTTGACGTGGAATGTTACGAAGCTTATGACTCCTGCCCTTTGTCACACAATGTCACACTTCGTTGACTCTCCTCCATTCCCCTTAACGTGCGACGTAATTTAGGGATGATCCCTAACTTCTAAATTTAATACTTGACTTGATATTTAATAGTAACATTTGATTTAAGTTTGACTTGATTTTAAGCCAAACTCAATTCAAGTATTTTAAAAATTCTGCCAAGTACTTCAAAAACCAAGTGTAGCAGTGAATCTCAACATTGAACTTCAATTATTATGGTGATCATCATTAAAATTATCTTATACTATTTATTAGTATTGGTAGTGTTTAGTGGTTAAAATACTAAACAAAGCTCAGTCATGATAAAATATATAGATTGGGACCAAATATAGGACATCTTTATAAATTGGTGGATATTTTTAGTTGTATATAGAGAAGTAAATAGTTTCGTTTTGTGTGAATGATAAACGAGGAATCAAAATACAGTGGTTAACATTTATACCGTCTATTTTTGAGACAAATAACACAAAATTCGTTTAAAACGAACAAATGTTTTAGTCTCTTCAAATTTTTTAAAACGGTTTTTATTATATTTATTGAGAGCCAGCTTTTCCTAGACAAACTGCAAATAAAATTGACTGACTTTATTAAAAGCATTTTAAGATCTAAGCATAGCCCAATCGAAAGATAATTTTCTGGAATTTTCCTAATTTCTTTGAAAAAGCACTTTGCCAATTTAAGAACAAAACAAGTAAAAAAATGTCAAATTCAATTTTGCCAAGTAGATGTCAAGCAAATTAATTTTTTCTCTTTCGATTCGGAGAAAGAACTGCGCGAAGAATTTAATGTTGTCATAACCGATAAAGGTTTAGGATATTAATAAAGATAACTAACATGGATGATTATTAATATTTTAATGCATTTTATGCAGTTGTCAGTGAATTTCAATAATTACAGAGTTCAAAAAAACATCTTTCGATAAGACGTTGTTTTTTTAATTGCGATTATAGATTTATGTTAGAATTCACAATGAAAACAACAAACCCCAAGGCTAATTGAAATCCGTAAGTCAACCAACACCAACATTGACTATCGGAATAGCCAGGCTACAAATTGGATACACACAGGTGACCCAGTATTATAGGTATAATGGAAAAAAAAACTCAATAACTAAATGTGAAAACTGCCCCGGCTACCCACCCTAATCTGGCCTAAGAGCACTTATTATGTTGTACATTGGAACAAACAGCAGATACTATCAAAAATACGCTACCACCATTATGAGATTGGCCTTCATTCATCTACCAACTGAATATCGTGAAACTTCTTAGTCAGATTTAAAGCCATTAAGCTACTAACTAATAATACAGTGCGAATACTAATACTAAAATAGGAAGAAAAAAAATAGACTACCTAAAACAGCTTTAATAGTGTTCAGTAAGTCTGAAATTTGCTTACAATTAGACAAAGTCGGCATTGCTTAAGACTTTGCCGATAATACCAATTTATGTAGGTTCTCGATTTAATTAATAACTTTAAAAATATATTTCTTCTAGATTTATAATTGAAATTAAGGACTGTAGGTATATAGTACTTAAGAAGATATTATAAAGTTTTACTTCTCAAGTTTATCCAGTACATGGGTCCAATTAAAAAGATCTTCAAGCCAAACATGCATAAACGAATACCTACCGATTATAATGTCAGTAAAAAATTACAAAAGAAAAATTTATTTCATTGATAGTTATAGGAACATTTTCATCTATAAATCAAACTATAATTAAAAAAATTTTAATTGACCAAGGTCAAAATATGATTTTTTCTCAGCATGCAAGTTTCTCTCCACATAAATTTCTTATAGTTATCAATCATAATTTTATCATCTCAACTAATAAAAGTTAATTTTATTACGTGCCTAATCCTGCAATCGTTATCATTTATTTATGTGCTCTGGAAATAATAACAATCAAACGCTAGAAGCAATTAAATTATTTATTTGATTAGTCACCTAATTTCGAGGGCCTCATTTTTTCAGTTCGATACTTTGTACTAATTAAATTCAAGTAGTCTAAACATTTCCGCTACATTTCAATGAGAGTAATGGATTTTCGAATGATAATAAGTGGTGTGCGATTGAAACACGATATCGATATCGAATAGTATTAATTGTTTGTAATGAAAAAATATCAATGTCACTGCGATAATTATTCCCAATTAATTATATAATAGTCATGTGTGTGAAAACCACTAGTTTTACGGACGAGAAAAAATAATTAATTAAACCACATACAAGCTCTCTTCATATGGGTACCAGCTGAAGTCAGTATATTTTTGGTCGTTTAAAAATTGTATTATGGTTTTGGGCGATTTAAAAACATAAATAAATCAATCGAGTTTATTAACATTGACATCAGTTTAAATATGAAATACCATTTATAACAATGTAACAGTTTTGACAGTGCCATTGAGGTGAGATAATTGCAGACTGTTATTTTTAACGAAGTTGTTTCTTTCATTTTTTTTATTTGAATTTTTAAATAATGGAAATGAAAAGTAAACATAAAGATTTACTACCTCTTAAAGCTATTTTTTTCATTTTTTTGCTAATAGATCAAAACACATATAAAATGTTTCTTTTTTATGAAATAAGCTTCAATATATTACTTGAAATGGCTGAATTAATTGCTGATTGCTTGTGTAAATATTACTGATTAGTAATTGTGGTAATTTTTTAAAGCAGAACAAAAACTCAATTACGAAATCGTTTTATTGTAAACCTATAATATATTAAGCAAGTTTGGAGAACAATTGATTGTATAATTCATACCTTTATTATTTTCAATTAATATTCCAAACAATATAGATCAAGGTAACCCCAAATAATTATATATTTCACCTAATTAAATCAACATAATTGAACCAGTTTGTACAGCACATCGAATTAAGCTTCAATAATCCTAGGATAAATTAAGCTGTATTAAACTTAAATTAGCAATATTTGCATTGATAAAATACTTACTACTTTTGTACAATTTTAGTTAATGGTACATTTATTCAGAAGCTTGAGATAAATTTTGTATGAAAAAATGTAAGCTTCGTGAGGAAATATGATAACGGTACAGAATCCTGATAGTTAATATAGTCCAGTAAATCCGTCACAAAATAAGGGTATGTTGTGTAAAAGGTCGGGTAGTAAGAAAATAAACTAACCTTTTAAATGGATTTCTATATAATTTGGACTAAACACCCTATTTTAGGAGATGTTAAACAAAAACTTGAAAAAATCATGTGAGTTGCGCAGCTTTTAAAAAAATGCTGGAACTTGAAAGGTCTATATCTCAGTCACTGTTTAAGCTATACAAAGCTCATTTTAGACTTAAATTGTAGAAAATCTAGGTACTCTCTTTTAAATCAAATACAAATAATTTTTCTGTAAACCTAATCATTTGAGAGATATTCTAAATAGCCTACCTATGGTGGGCTCCAGGACATGAGGGTATAGGCTGTAGACTATAAAGGGTAATGAAAAGACCGATCAACTGGCCAAAAATGGTGCCTCATCAGTCATCAGACCTCATAGGACCTAAACTTTTTTCTGAAATTAAAAAAATCAAAATCAAAAATGCTTTTTTAACTTGGAAGACCAAAACCAAAACTTCGCATTGGACGAATACTCCGGGGTATAGACAAGTTAATAAATTCATCAAGTACTTCAAGAAGAGAACTCATGACATATTGTCACTCGGCAAAAGGCTCGACGTAAGGTCCTAACAAGCCTTTTTACAGGCTACTGTACCCTAAATCACCATCTTCACAAGATCAGTAAAGCCGACAGCGACATATGTCGTTTCTGCTGAAAATTTTGTGCTCATGTGAGGTAGCTTTCAAAAGACGACTGCAGTATCTCGGAAAGATGGACATGACGCCTGGCGAGATAGCAATGACAATCCCTAGGCAGGTGCTGACTTTCTTTAAAAGCCTGATGTTTCTCTAGTTAATACAGAAGGTCACATCTCAATAGATCTCATTGGTCGCGGTGATAAAGGGAAGAAATATCCTGAGACCCATAGAAGAGAAAAACTTAGGTATCCCATTTATTTATAGAATGGTTAAAATTTTTAAGTATTTTGTGCTACCGCTTCAAAACTTAAAATGCTTAGGAATGATTAATAATACACGTCATTTATTTCATATCTTTATTTACTGGGTTCCTTTGGAAGATATAATACATCAGTCTATTGCTACTGCCGTTTTAACTACTAAAGGTTAAAAATATTTTATGAATAAATATAAACGAAATAAACAGTAGCTGTCGCAAAAAATATTTATCAATTAAATTTTCATGTACCTATAGGATCTTTGTTCCACTATGACTAATCAATACTCTTTAATAAGCTATACTTGGTAAATTACACACCTTATTATTAAAGTATTTAATTTTCCCTGTAAAATGTCTAATTTGGAGTATAAAATTTATAAGGTCGAAAAATTTTTTGGTTTTAATGTTCATTGTAGTTCTACTAATGAAATTTTTAAGAATGACCATACTTATCTCTTTAAAAAATGTTTAGTTAAACTTTTTTCGCATTAATTTTTACTTCTTTCAAATATTTCAAAAGCCACTTAAAAATTCATTTTCCAGTGGCAAAGAAAAGTCATGATGTTTTGATTCCATCCAAAATAATTTCTATTGAAATAAAAATGATATTATTGTATGTTATTTTCATTCAAGATTTATTTATCTCGAGTTGTCTCGTTTCGTTTCGATAGTGTAGGAGTTCTTCCCAACGTAGTTCATTCCTTTGGGCCCTTAACACACGTTCGGCTCTAGATCTATAATTTTAATTTCTTGCGCCTTTATTCCCATCAACCTACGGATATGGGCGTTTATAAATTATACAACTATATAACTAAAAGATTTAAACACACTTGGCTGATTAATTTTAAGCGAAAAACATGTAAGTGTTTAAAAATTGATAGTTATTTAACCCACAACAGAGCTGATTATATTTAAAAAAAAATAAAAAAAAATTACTCTCCGGCGGGGAATCGAACCCCGGTCTCCCGCGTGACAGGCGGGGATACTTACCACTATACTACCGAAGACTTGAAAATACTGGCTTAACGTTGTGTGTTATTCAGCCAAGTTCTACTTATCAACATTACGTATCATAAATCAAATTAAATTACTCATTCACGACAAACTGTGAAAATTATTAAGATAATTAAAAACATAGTAAATATTATAGTCACGATATTAAACTCAAATGCTGCCTCTTTGAACAGATAGAAAATTTTGTTAAAGGTTTAAATTGCAAACTACTCAAGGGCACCTCTTATCATTCGCCATTAATCAATCACTGTATGATTGCGAAAATAATTCTATTAACAATGCGCCCACTTATCCATAATATTTGCTCGCGAACATCATAAACGATAAAATTAGAGGAAAATAATGCGCATTGTACATTAAATTAATTATAACTTCCCATTTACAGATTACACCTGCAATGGAAAGATTGTACGTGCCTGATACGTTTGTAGTGGTGAAGTGCAAAATTCACTAGCCGTGACATTGAAAATTTGTTGCATAATACATTCAACTGCACTTGCGACTAATACGACAATTATCTTCCATATAATATACATGCAACATTTTTTTTTTCTCTACTAATACGGAAAGACGGAGAACATCGACAAAATTCTATGATTATTTTGAGATTTATATTCGCTTTGCATCGTTCAACATGCAAATTCCAGATCAATTATGCAAATTTTAAATGATGATGAAAATTTAATTTATTGGCTAGTTGTTTTAAGACCTTCATATCATACCTGGAGAAATTCAAGCTGATACTTTGTGGTGTTGAGGTATCTAATATAGGTATAGGAACTTGGTGTGCTAATAAAATATTCGTTGAATTAAAGGAGCAAGTACGATGAGTTACATATTATTACCGAGTAGACACCAACCATCTAATAAACTCAAATACATTATTAAGGTGATAAAGTATATTAATTAAAACTAACAGTTGGCAAACATTGATAGATGATATACGACTTATTGTTGGATCAATTTTTTTATATAGGTGTCGATGGTCTTTTTCATTTTAAGCCATTTTTCTGTCCACTCTTGAATATGGCCTACCTGAACTTTTCCATTCGTTTTAGTTTTGAGCTTTTAATACCAAAACGGTTCTTCCCATTCTATGAATATCATCTTCTCATCTTATATATGGTGTTCGTCTTATTTTGACAGTAAAACCGCAATATTTTGCAACCCTTAGATACTTAATATTGAAAAAAATTAAATGTGTTTGTGTTCGATTTGCATTAATATGCTTCATGTAAGTAATAACAAAATATTGTACGCTGCAAAAATATTTAGAATTTTAATTTTAGTACGAATTTGTTTTGCAATATCCTTTAATTATTTTTTTTTATATTTTTTATTTAAGGTCGCATCAACTACTATGGTCTAAATTATATCTTTAATTATATCTGCTGTATTAAATCGTTTTTTCTTGTTTCTCCCAAAGTTGGTGGTTTTTACCATGATGGGCTTTCAATAAATACTAATACAACTTGCGTATTCCTTAAAGATAAAACTATAAAAAGAAAAGTGCTTATGAATGGAAAATTGTATAAATGAATCGTATAGATGTACTTGTACGCACAGTGTAAGGTTATAGGTGAAAAAATTAAAATTAAGATAGAGATCTGACACTTTAAGCTCTCCACAAAGACTTAATTAGCATGAAGGAAGAGCTTTAACAGTTGTCAATAGCAAGAAACAAAAGATACATAATGTCTTCCATTTTTTTTTTTCAAATTATGGACTAATCAGCATCATTTAAACTATTGTCACTACTATAGCCTGATTTTCTCCTCAGGACAACGAAGAAGATAGGATAAATAGGTTGACTAGGGTTCGCCATGGATCCCTTACGAAATATTTGCGGACATATATTTGTGGGATATATCTTTAGATATATTGAAATTTATCTTATAGTTATAAAATATAAACGGTTTTTTACAAAAGAAAAAAATTCATTTAAAATCTGTTAGCATAGTCATGATAATCTTCTACTGAGGCATTTGGGTTTGGTTGTTCGTTCTGTCGCGGTAAATTTTAATAAACATAAAACAATAATATATCTCAATTATTGCAGACAAAGGTCGCGCTATAAATATATCCTTTGGTTTATCTGAAATGCGACTCATGTAATATATGGCAATAGGATTTAGCATTCGACGTTTTGCACGTTGACTTACAGAATTTAATAAATACATAATGCGTCTCAAATATGATATTTTAATGTACAATGATTTGCAATATGCAAATAAAAACGTACTCATGATATAAATAAACCGTTCCACACTGAAAAAAAACTCACACAACAAGCCTTCTTTTTATCCTTAAGAAATGACGAATGATAAACGTTGTTTGGAAGGACACAATGGTTGGTCATTGACAAAGATCACGCAAATATTCGAAATAAACAATTCACACGTTGTAATTGACTCTCGAATTTATGGTAATTGAAAAAGATATATCGTCGACATTTTAACGGGCGTGAATCATTTTTAATTCTCAAATTTTTTAAACTGGTCCTACCAAGGAATGTTTCATTTAATTTGCACCGAAATAGTTTAACGATCGAAAATTGAAACATTTCTGTGCCCTCGCTTTTATTTTTCGTGGATCAATAAATGCATTGTGCGGCTTTTTATAAGAGTCATAAATTTCATTTATAAAACAATGGGATAAGCGGAACTGAATATAAGATTATGGTTTGTTAATAAAATGGTTCAATCGTTAAAAAAAACTACAATTCATCATTCGTAGGCGTAGCAGTACTATTGAAAAACTTGCATCTTAATTAGTCTCGAGTTTGAACAGGGTAACATTTTCAATAAAGTATTATAAATTTATTAGTGGTCCTGACATTTATTTGCCTCGTCCACTTTATTGTTGGGTGATTTTTCTTGAAACACCAGTGATTTGAGATAAATCGTATTTTACCTATTTTTGACTTGCTTTGCCGATAGGATCAAAGCTATAAGGACATTAATTACCATGATTAATATAGCCTTTTGGTGTTAATGTCTGTTCGTTGTCTTCTAAATTACTGTTAAAGTATTCTTTAACGTATTGTGTTACGAACATTTAGATGGATTCGATTAAAACATTCACTATATGGGTATTTACTCGTATTTTATTTGTTGGCAATGCGTGTAAAGTACTAAACTATAAATTTCTAATGTATGTACGCATTTAAGAATTCTATTGTAATTAAAACGCTTTAATGAGCAAATTTATTCCACTTGGTTTTTTATTATTATCAAACGAAAAAAAAATATTTATATACAGCATGTAATTACGACTTTTAATTTGGAATTACGTATTTTATTGCAGTTTTGCAATTTTAATGCGAATTAAAAAAAAACCTAAAACTTTAAGGGTTTATATTCAAAAGTTTAAAATTATTTTTTACTGTCGTGGTTTTGGGAAACCCTTTTTTACAAAAGGTAGAATTGGTAAAATTTTTTAAATGTTTTAATTTATTATAAATTAATCATTTTGAAATAATGGAAATTTTATTTGAAAAAAAAAATACGCAAATGAAAGTTTTTCCAATTATTTATGCTTCTCTTGAAATATATATTATTCTTCAAATTTATTGTTGGCTTAGAAAAAAAGTTGGATGTTGGCATAAACTTGTTATAAACAAACGAAGAAAAAAGTGCTTTTCTATGTAAATGAGCATGAAAATTGTTTGAAATGGATCTGCAAATAAATGAAAAGGTTAATAGAATGAAGAAAACCAACAAACACCAAAAAAGGAGAGAAATTATTTGCTTATTTATTTGTTCGATAAAATAGTTAGCATAACAAGTCGTGATAAATCAAATTAGAAATGACCTGAAAGAAATAATCTTTAAGCTGTTTTAAATACGATTTCCATAAATCATTTTTGCAAAGGTAACGACTAACATAATTTGGAACCAATTTCTTAGAGTTAGATTCGTAGATATTTTTGTCTAATTGGATCGAACAGGACCAAGATTTCTAACCCAATTAAAAAACTTATCCACTTATTATTTATTTAACTTCTTTTATTATTTTTACTTTTGCTTAAGTCATCAAGAACTATGATCATTAGCGACCGTCGAATCCAAAAACTCATGAAAACCATCTTTGGCTTTCATTGAGATTTGAACCCAGGACCACAGGCGTATAGGGCAACTATCTAGTCAACCTTTTTGTCAAGCCACTAATTGACCTTTCACTTATTATTTATTTTTGAAACCCTGAGCACTGTAATTATAAATTAAATATTAGAAATTTGGAAAAAAATTGCCATACCGAATTATAATTTGGCGACAAAATTCATTTTCTTATATCTTCTTTGATTTATCTTTAATGTGATATTAAGATACCCAATGGTAAAATTTCCTATTGTAAACTAATGTAAGGTCACATAGTGGCGTGGTTGACTAGTCATTATATAGCTACCCTATTCGCTCTGTGTGCGACCGTAGCGATATACCATGCATGAACTAAATGGGGCTTTCAAAAAGGTTTTTTATATATCCAAAAAAGAGATTTTCCAATTAAAATTTTTCTGTCAAATTAAAAATTAGTGCAAATTAATATTTGCTGCAACAATGTGGCTACAGTGTGCAGTTAACAAGAATATTATGTAGGTAGGATCAATGAAATAAATAATATAAATGTCAGTAAATATTAGGTTACGTTAATGTTAGAGTAAGTTATACTATAAAAATAAATAACTAAATAAATAGCAACTGTGCTCCCTCATTTTTTTAATATTATTTAAATCGTAAAAAATTAAAATCTTCAAGTGTATTTGGTCGCTTGAACTTTAAAAACAGCCCCATTTAATGCTCACAGTGTCCACTACTTGCGCAAGTATCGATAACTACGCAAAAAGCGAATACGCCAGAGGTCCTGGGTTCGAATCCCAATGAAAGCCCCAAGATTTTTTTCATGGGTTTTTGGATTCGACGGTCGTTAATAACCATAGTAGTTTATGCGACCTTAAATTAAAAAAAAAACGAACGTATAATTATTGACCGTTACAAAAAAAATTGACTTTTAATTTTCGAATACTGTTACAATAACATTAATAAAACTATCACACGAATAAATGTAAAAACAATTAATATTATTTTAACGTCATCAAATCAGACAAAGACAAAGCTTAATTTACGACTGTTATCGGGGTATTTATCGGGCAACTATGAATTTTCTTGTGCAATAGATAGTTCTTAAATGTTTGTTGTTAATTACCTACTGTGAACTGTGATGATCTACAGTAATTATTTTTACGTAATATTATAACAGCAGTTGATATTCACATTGTTTCAACTATACAACCAAAGTTTTTTTATCTTTAAATCTTAACATTATCGGATTGCAATTAATCCTTCAAAAATCTTTGCTGGAGTGAAAAGAATGTATGTATGAAAATTAAACCAAAAGTGTAAGTTATTTATCATTAAAAATCACTTTTATGGACCAATTTAAAACATTAAATTTCAAAAAAAGTTGTTTTCATCCGAATAATTTTGGTTAAAAGAAAGGTTTTGTCCAAATACAGAGCGCATATCTCAATTTGTAATTTTCATCATGAACATCAACTACAAGTGTTCGATTCAGACATGCACATCCATATAAATTTACTCAATATCTCTTTCTCTCGTGAGCCATTGAAGTAAAAGAATATTGACTTGTAAATTTGCAGACAGCTACTAATTATTCAAACACTTTAACTGGAAATTCATACCTATAAGAGCCTAGCGTTCGTCCCGATCATTTACATAATATAATAACTAGATCGTTAAAATGATATATAATATCCTCACACTTCACATATAATAAAAAATCCAATATTTAAATACGCCGATGATTGCCATTATTAATTTGCACAATGAAATAACGCAACACAATAAAAAAGGCGCAACATTGAATATAATTGTGTTATTTATTAGAATTTAACATGAAAGTAATTACATTTATAATCGATATTGTGTCAATGTCAAATTTCACTTGAGTTAAAAAAGAAAATAATAGCAGATTGCAAACGAATAACAGGTTCATTTTCATTAAATTTAAAGTGTAAAAAGTAGGGGAATATTTAATTGATGAAACTTGTTATAAATTCAAATTATCATATCAAATTAAATATTTTAAAAGTTTGTAAAGGCTTTTAATATGAATAAAGGTTGAAGCTGATAAAGTATCAAATATACCATGACATAGATTTGTTAGTTATAAAACTAAATAAGATTAACATAGATCTTTGAAATAATGATAATAGGAAAAACAAATGGTGCCAATCTATAATTACATTTATTTTATTCATTAGACTTTGTTGAAGTTTTTAAGAAAATTTCTTCGATAAATGTGTGTGCGGAAATAAAAAAAGTAAATTTATTTGAGATCAAACATCTTAAAGTTTCTTGGATTTGTTTTGGAAGTAAAACTTTAACACACTGTAATAAAGGTGTGGGAAGTTGCCAATTGTATTTTATACACGCGGGTGCAGTTCAATGCAATCTGGAACAGGACATTCCCAATTTATTTTCTGTGTGTTTTTCTTATTTCCTTCGAAAAGAATCTCTGTTATAATAAGGTGCATGTGGAAATAGATCCAATTTGTTATTCTGTCTAAACATGATTAGGATATCAGGTATTTTGCAAACGCAACACCAAACGGAAATGTTGTACTTTCATCGAAATGACAGAAGTTATTTCTCAATGTAATTTAATATTGTGTCAAACTCTCATTTATTTTGAATAAGTTTTTGAGTTCATTTTCTCATAAATTGTATACTTATTAAATAGTTAAAAACATCTTTTAGGAGACTATTTTGGTAAGTTATTAGTACTCGGTATTTAGGTGTTTCTACAACCTTTCTTATAGGAACTACATTTTTAATCGAAAAAAGTGGTCATTACTTCACTCAATACTGTATACTGTATTTTAGTGACTAAGAGTAGGTACCTACTATAAATTTCAAATTTTGCTTAACAGCCGCAAACAAATATTAATAAAGCACTCGATGATGAATGTAAACCTCTAGAGAGGTCCCAAAGTGAAATGTGCAAATGATATCTTTACCATGTTTAGTCATTATCGTATTGATTGATCTGGTAGAATAAAAAAAAACATCGTGATTCTACAGGATAATGCATATTTATGGAATTAAAAATAGCCTGGATCTATTTGGAGTAGTGCACGATTCAAAAAGTGGGCTTCCTCTTTGTAATAGTGAAAATCATTTTGTGCTTAACCAAATATCTTTTAGCGATTATTTTTTAAATTCAGTGTATTTTATATATTATTTCTACGTAGGTAATGTTTGTCATTATATATTGATTTTTTTATTTCAACTGTACTAAATTATAACTAGTAAGGTTCTTGTGGCGCAAAGAGTACGAACCAAGGTGGATATATTCATATTGTAACGTTTTAGGCGCTTAGGTTTATATTTAATGACGACAATTTTATTTTTAACAATTGTTTATTGATTTATCTTACACGTTATACACTTATAAACTACACGTAAAGAATGATTTATATACACTTAAACAGTTATTTAGTTCACTGTTTAACTATTCAGTTTTCACAGTCACTTATTCACTGTCACTCACTATTGCACTGTTACACTTTATTTCACAATTTTTACAACTTATTTAACACTATTCACTTTCACTATTTAATTCAACACTGATCACTTTTTATCTTTATTCATTTTTTAGACTGTTCACGTTCACTATTTATTTCAAGGCTGACTCACCTATGTTTGTTCGAGGCTCATATAGTATTTCGGAATCCTTCTAGATCATTCGGTTCTATTATTCCTGGACTTTCTATTTTTTCTCGAAATATTTCATTACCGAAACTTTTTCTGGTTCCAAGAAAAATAGATCTCTCTAGAAGTTTCACCCCTTCTTAATTCACCGAGTAATTCTTTTCATCAAACCCTATCAGTTGGTGGTCGCCCGGCCACCCCATCCTACAACCACACCGCTTTCTCATTGACTGGCTGATGGAGTAGATGATAATCCCAGACTCTGAAAATGGCGACGCTCATCTATCTTAAGACTGCGACTATATACGTTTTCTTTAAACACCAAGCGGTAGTAACATCCACTAGAAATATATTTGACACTATACGCCATATCCATAATGAAACCAGTGCCTTATTTTCGACACTTTATTAAGTAATTACACATAAAAAACTTTAGTTACCTTTGATCTACTAATTGATTAATAAGTAAAGTTCTTAATATTTTATTTGTTCTGTAATCAAAAATTCGTACGCATGTACAATTTTAGTTCGATTAGATATCTAAAAGTGGAAAGTAAGTAGTTATAGATTATAACATTTTTTCGACACAGACACATTAATTTAGTATAAGTGTAGTAAAAAGGATGTAAGAAGCTAAAAGGTTCTTGTTTTCCATTAATTTATCATTCGAAATCGAGCAACTTGCAAAGCCGTACAAATTTATGCATTTCAAGAGCTTTAAATAGAGATAAATTATCAACTATGCATTCGGATTCACATTATGAAGACATTAAAGGAATAATCTCCTTTACATGAAAATTTAAGCATACATTTAATGAATAATAGTTCCTTGACAGCGCCATGAAGCTTAATTACTACAAACTTTATGAATGCGGTTATTAAATCAAAGTTTCCGTATACAAAGCGCTCATTTCCAACAATTATATTTATGTTTTGAATTGTTGACATAAGCGCGTTTCATGAACAAAAAAAAACGATGAGAAAGTTTCGTTTTATCATAATATTTTAGTTTTATATTATAACAATAAAATTATGTAAATGGCACGTGAAGACTTGGAGATAGAAGAAAAGAAAACACCATAAAAAAACCTCAAAGTAAACTTAAATGCAATTTAATCTTCAATGACAAGACATCGAATTTAGCACTCAATCGGAAAAGAAGCTCCAGAGATATAACACTTAAGTTGTCGTTTCAGAAATATCGACACATTGTACAATCAATGATAATATATTATCGGGTCATCGAAATAGAAAATCGCGAACAATCAAGCTTTCTAAACGCAACAACGAGAAGAAATATTTGCTTGAGAAATGTGATTGGAATATTTTATTCATTTTGTCCTCATTGTGAATCTAAGCTTTGTAATGAAAAAATAAGAAAAATGGATGGGATTTAATATTAGTTTTCGAGTGAGGTTTTTTGAATCAGTTTAAAATTTAATTCATAAAATTCGAATAAAAATTTCACTTGTTTAAAAAACCTGAATGTTTTGACCTAGGTTAAAGCAAGCTTCCTAATTGGGAATAAAATACTACAGTTGTTCGAGATTGTTTTCAATGGGGAGAGAATGCCTTTTGATACAGCGCTAGATGCTCTCGTTGTCGGCAGCATGCATAACATACGTTTTAAATCTCTTTGAGAAAATAAAGAAAGGAAAGAAAAAAAGTTGCCTTCGCCCGATAAGGAATACTTGTTCACACATATATTACTATAATGCTATCTCTGCCTTGTCGAAAATATCGAAAACTCCTTCTATTTAATACAGTTTTAAATTACATTTCCCGTCTTCCTTTTTCAACCCAAAAAACCAATGTAATAAAGACAACCGGCCCCCGAACTTGAGTAACCCCCAGCGTTAATCTTTTCTAAACTTGATAAACCTGTTGAATATAATTTGATAGCGCAAATTATTAACCAAACAGGACAATAATTTTATATGGTTTCTCATACGCTTCAGGCTATACAACTTAATTGTATTCGGGAGTTTATTAAATCAAGGCGTAATACAAAAATTTTATTTGAACAAAACAATGTAAAACTTACATCCAACAATTACCTTTAAAAAAAACTAAAAATCTTAATCACAAAATTTCCTGATTATCAACTTGAAATTGCAACAAAAGAATTTGAATATTTCAATGTTGATTCGCTGTTGAAAATGAAGTATACCTATATTGAGAATTTAAAATAAAATTAATTGAAACATCAAATAACGTGACTCAAAACAATTTATTATAAACGAGGAAAAAAACGATAAAAAATTAACTAGCAAATTTAAATTAGCATATACGCAAAAGTTTATTAGCATTTGCAAAAAATGTAAACACCTAATTTACATGGAACACGCGTCATCATTTCAAAGATAAATTATTAAGTTCTGAAAGATTTGAATCGAAAAAAAATAAATCTTCGCATTTTGACATCGTTTCAAACATAAGATAATTACCACGTTCGTGCATTATTTTTAACGTATTGGTTTCAGTCCATTCACCGTTTTTGTTTCGGTAAAAAAGTATAAATAAATGATTTATAAATCACATTGGATGTCAATAAACAAACAAATTACCGATTTATTTTCATGGTGACTTACTTAAATATTTTTAGATTTTTTTTTTTGTATAGGAATTTTTGAGGATGAAGTATGCATACTTCAAGTCAAAACCAATTCGTTCTTACACTCGCTTCTCAGATATCAATCATAAGATTGTCAAAAAAAATTCTAAGTATATTTCCTTGACACATTGAGATATTTTAGGGTGTCTGACTACTGATTTTATTTCAATGATGTGTTAAAGATTTGCCTCGTTTTAAACTGTGTATTTTTCTCAAAGAAAGAAAACTATCATTTCAAATTTCATCTCTCAAACAAGTACCTAATTTGTATAGAAAAATAATAATATTAAACCTGTTCCTATTAAACTTGATTTACTGATTTTTACGGAAAAGGGGGGTGTTTTTAAGGGTAAAAACGGTTTATCTCGATTTCCGACAAAACTACAAGTCCCATGGAAAAAAGTTAAACAGCAAAGTTGTAGATATTAAGTAGATCTACAACTTTTGTGCTAACCCTTTTTTCACATAACCTCAATGTTTATGTGAAAAATTCAAATTACTAAGTTTTAGGTTTTTAATTTTTATCTTTTACAAAAAAAAATAAAAATTTACACGAAATTTGGTGAAACCTCACTTTTTAATGTCCCAAACACACTGTATTTTTTTTTATTTAAAATATTAATTTTTCACCTTATAATGACTTAATATCGAAAAGAACCCTTATTTTCAATCGAAAATTCTCACGCCAAAACATCTGATTTTTTTTAAAAAGACGGTGAGCTTTTTGTTCGTTGAAACCTCTACTTTCTGATAGTGCAAAAAATATATGCATTTCAATGTTAAATGTTCACAGAAAATGCAATAATTAATAAATTGTTCTAAAAGCGCTGGTCTATTATGTTTGAAAGTATATTCAATTGTGAGTTATTTGTTGTTTTACTGTTTTACTGAATAATTTTATTTTGCTTATAACAATATATGTTCATAATCGTTCAGCGAACTTCTTTAAGTATAAGACATGATAAAATAAGACAAAATAATATCACATAAAAATATGTTCACCACATTTTTATTTAAACGTACTGAAAGGAAGAACTTTTCTTTTAAAATGTTTTTCCTTCTTCAAAATATAAAGCTTGGATGCTAATTGTATTGATATAAATTACTAAACTCTGTGTAAAGTTAGATGGAAATTACGCACGATCTATTTTCTGTGTGTGGCAAAATTTTTTTTGCTAAAATTTACTTTATTCCTTTTGTAGTTGATACATGTTAGTATCTATGTTGTTTTATAGAGACAATATTTTTTAAATAACATTTTACATTTTTTTAAAACTCAAAGCTATATCTAAAACGGTTGTTTTTTACAGTGAAAAAATGACATTTCTGTTCAAAAAATAAGAAAAATACTTTGTGAGAAAAATTGGACAAAAAAATCTCATTGTTGTTTCAATGTTAATATCTATGATACTTGATATACTTAATATCAACATAATATATAATACGTATTTGTAGGTCTCAGCTATCAAAACTTCATGAAAGAAATTAAAAGATCATAAAAGTTTTATGAAAAAAGTTTTTCAGAAGACACTTTCTTATAGACAGATTTATTAGTTTTTTATCCTCGCAAAATCAAACAATGGCATTGAATAAATCTGCCTGGCAATATATAAAAAATGTTGTTGAAAATTACTTTTATTAAGTAATTTTGAGAGGCGATTATTTCGTTAAAACAGAAGTGATGTTTTTTTATTTTAACAAAGGTTTTGTCGAAAAAACGTTTGTAGATACAAAACGGAACAAAATCGCCAGACAGAGGCTTTCTTCTCACCTAACATAAATCTGCTCAAATTTCTCGCACCCCTATTAACATTCTCGAGTATTTTAAACATTTTTTACCTGTTACAGAGGAATAAGAATTTTTGAACGATCTTCCTAGGTGTTACGTTTAATCTTACACCAGAAGAAAGAAATAAGAGACACCTTTTGTAAAATATTCAAATTTATTCTATATCTGTTAAATATTCTTGAGGCATAAACTAATAAATTTATATATTGTTTCAGGTAATTTCCACATTCATACAATATGTCATTTAATTTGGCGGCTTGGTGAACGGTTGTAAGTTTTATCATATGCTAGCATTAAATATATATAAGACGTTTTATTTGGGGAATATTTTCACGAAACGGAAATAACACACTAATGTCGAACGCGAGAAAATTTGATAAATACCAATTTTACTCTTCTTACATATTCCATTTTGGTATATTGAATGTTTTATTTACAAACTAGCGACATGCAATTTAAAAAGCTCGAATTATTTAATATTATATAAAATTTAAGACCTTGTAAATTTTTTTATGTATTGTATAGAAAAATTAAAAGTTTTCTATTTTTAATAATAGAAGATAGAAAGTTTTTCAATTTGTAAGAAGAAAACTGATTATTTTCTTTTTCGGTTCACATTAAATTAAAAAAGTAAAAATATAAGAAAAGATTTACAAAGAAACAAAACAAAACAAACTTCTGAAGTTATTGTGAAATTTAAAGAAAAGCTTTGATTCATGTTCTTTTGTGAAATAATTTTGTGTTGTGTATTTACAAGTTTATTTGCAAAAACGATAAAAACTAATGACCTAATTATAAAAGTTGTAAGGTCAGTTGTTCGTAAAAAAAAAACTATTCGTAACACATTTGTAAATATTAACGTCCTTCACCATTTTATTTGTGCATTGAACTGGCAATCGAAAACTACAATTCAATAACAAATTTATTCAGCTATCAGCTGTTGGGGATCGTATTTAGTTACATTTATTATAGGGATCGTCGTACAATCCTGAATACACGTCACTGATTAGTCCATTCATTGATTTTTCAATAGGCTTGCATTGCTGATTGACGTCTATTTGTAAATATACAAATAGTCTTCTTCCTTCCCTTCCGTGACTAACAGGACTTGATGCTAATAAAATCCCTATGGACCCATTGAGCGGCAAAACAAATCGAAATAAAAGCGATTTACAAAATTCTCGATGGCAAGATTAAAAGGACCGTATGAACATGTAATAAAATCTATATGTACATTAAGATTTTATTTCTTTTTTCGATTTTGCCTCCCTTGATTCGAGGATTATATTGTGACATCTTTATTACTTTGGTTTTTCCGTGAATGATCGTTTAATTCTACCCAATCGAAAATTAAACTGAGACAATTTGTGCAATGCATTTTCAATTTGGTAGAAAAGAAAGTTTCATTAACTTTAGATCTGTGAGAAATAGTTTGTAAAACCTTATTAAAAATAGACCGTATAAAAAAGAAGTAAATTTTGCCAATTTTATCACGTAAGACTATAAAATATGAGATTTTATGTTCAAGTTCTCATTTAAAATATGGTTTTCCTTCTAACTGATCAAAGTTTAATTTGGCCTGGAGGAAGCTTTTTTCTATGTTGTTTTGAAAGATCAAGAAATCGCTTTAGCATGGGATAATTTATTTTTTATATGTTACAGTTAGTTTTTTAAATTGGGAAATAGAATATTTGGTCTATGTGCACCATTATAATCCAATATATTGCCCCTCGGTCTAGGCTGAAACAGTTCTTCACTCACTCTTGCTCTTGGTCAATGTTGTCTTGGTCTTTGTCTGTTTTCGTGTCTATGAACCGCCATAGCTGGACAATTGGAACAAACCTATAATGTCATCGAGTAGTGAACGTTTCATAAAATATCCGGCTATTATGCAAAATTACCTATATAAAACGGTCATTATGCATAATGACCTTACTTTTTGGAAGTTTTATATAACGGCCAATAAATGCATATAACCTCAGATTTTACACAATGCAACACAGAGGCACAAAGTTTTCATTAATTAAATTCTTATTAATTGTTATCAGATTCTGTTTATACTATAAACTAAAAATTAGAGAATGATGGCAATAAAATGCTTTGGCAATATCAATTAACGTTTAGTTTTAAAGCTTCTTTAGGCTCTTTGAGGAAAAGCTTCCATTTTTTTATGAATAGAAATATATAAAATAGATTCTTAAAATATAGTCCAAGAACATTTTTTTGTCCTATTAGCTTAAGTATATAAATTTAACCGCCAAAACATTAACGTTGCAAATTGATATTGCCAAAGTTTTTTATTGATCTATCATTTTCTAATTTTTAATTTATTATAATTAAATTCTTCATTCAATTCTCAATTGACTAATTTTTATTACGTTATTACTTGTCTCAGAATTGTTCAATGAGCAGTTATTGCAATATAATCTTGAAAGCCACAATTTCAAAGTTATAAATCTCAATTAAACTTTTATATCCTACTCTTGCAAAACTTCAATTATATATTTTCAACAAGTTTCCCAATGAAATTTTTCTTTTTTAAAACTCATCAACAATTTTAAAACGAAAAAATCGGCATTCGCTACAACGTCTGCTTGGTATAGAATTAATGATAATCCTGAGATTTTAATTACAATAACTAATTGGAAAGAAAATTAGATGATACGAGCTAATCGATGTAATTACGATTATAATTAGTAAAAACGATCAATTAATAGTTCGCTTACTGCGTCTAAAAAATAAATACAAACGTGCAACGGTTCGGATTAAATGGCTACTTGTACTTTTTTTAAAAATTTTACGATTAAATCGTTTTTATTTAACAAAAACTTAACGAAAGCCGGAGCACAGAATGTGATTAAAGCTAATAATATCATTGCAATCGAGCATGAAATTGTTATTACATCACACACAGCTAAACAAATCCTGGTGTTACAAATAGCTATAAAAATATCGGTTCGAATCCGACCTTAACTCCTCCGTTCAGCTTTGTTTGGAAATGTATTTAGTGAAATGATTGATGCTTGAAGTGTATTTGAATAATGATGGAAAACAAATCAAACATAACATAAATAGCGAAGTGAGAATTGAATACAAATAAAGGGATGGAGAACACGTGTGCTGATTTTCTGGAAAAAAACCGAATGCGTATTATTCTAATTTGTCCCTCAAAGACTAATTAAAAAATTTGAACAAAAAACTTTTTAACATCGCACTTTTAAAATGTTGCATATAAGTTTTAATTAGTAAGGAACTTTTGTTCAAATTGTTTCTGGCTTAGAAAAAAACGTATTCTATATTTAAAAATAGCCTTTGTTTTAAAACAAAACGTATTTTCATTTATAAATAACTTCGTTTTGCATTATTTATGTGATATCATCACAGGTCGTTTGGCGCAGGTTTTTTTTACAAGGACAATGTCACATTAGGTTTTGATATGCTTAATTTCATGCTCCAGAAGTTCAAATGAAAGTGATCTGAACAACACACACTTCGTCTACTATTAATGTACTCGTGGGCTTTTATTTATATTTTCTTTGTAAAAAAAAACGAGTTCACTTTTGAATTCATTTTATGCCGCGAGAATTTTAAATATTTTCATCTTCAACAAATTAGTCAAGTTTGAGAGCTACAAGCAATGAAATACGTAGTAAATTGATAAATTGCTCACATTTCTTTATTTTATGACGTGACATTTTTCTTATAAAATTGTATTGTGCTTGCGTACGTTTTTATTTTGATCTAATAAGATATGCGTGTGATAGTTTTATTTATAGGTTCTTGAATTTTTTCCTATGAATGTAATAAGAAAAAAAGTTTCTTTTCTTATATTTGTAAGGAAATTACAAGGAAAATTTTACGGGTTTTTCTATATAGATTAATTGGGAAAAAATTCTCCTTAGCCATGCTGTGCTATTTATTTTGAATGTGATTAACAGAAATAGCACGTTTGTGTACTATCTGTCCGAAAAATGACTTTACAGGGAACTCATTCTGAATCAAATTTCTATATGGCAAAGTTTTAAATTGATCAGAAATGTGACTTAATTTTGAGCTTGGAAGTTGAATAACGACTTGCGAAGAATTAGTTATTTGAACATCTTAAGTAAGACGACAAGTTCTAAGTTAGTTCTTAAAGTTGTTAACTTAAAGTTGTTCCCAATATAACTAAACCAATTTACAAATTTTATTGTTTATGAAAATTATGAGAAAAATAAATAATAACGTTAAAAGCATAATTTAAAATTTTTGAATTTTGTTGTTGAGGATAATTTGAAATGAAGATATACGTAAGAGAAATCAAACTTCAGAAGAAATGGGTTCTTATGGAAAAATAAAAATACCAACAGAAAAATAATTCATTGTGAAAAAAACACATTTACAGAAACCGACAAAACAGTGCAAGAAAAATAAAATGTCATTAAGAATGCAATGATAGTTCTTTTTTACTCGAAAATATCGTGGTGTATATGCTTGTGAAATAAAATATTCTTCAAATACTGTAATATTTCATTACGGGGAGATAGAAGAGAGAAGAAGACGTGCTGTAGAGAGAAGGAGCGAATTCTGATCTAGTAACAATTAACATAAGCTACATACGAAGTAAGACGAGTATTAGCGTATATGTCAAAAGCTAATGAGGGACAATCCTTAAAGCGAATAAAATTGCATAGCTTTGCGTGAAAATATTGAATATTTTGGTGTTTAAAGATATTGTACAGAAAAGTAATATATATATAGGGGATATTAAAATATTATTAGGAAACTATTTTGTTTACTTAAAGTTGCATCAACTATTACAATTGGTAACGATCGACATAGACTTTTATTAGAATTCAACCCTAGAACAATAAGTGCATAAGGCAATAATCTATCCAACACGCAACTAAAGGACTTATTTGGTTAGTCATTTCATTTCCAAAAATAGATATAAGCACTCAAAAATCAAAATACTTAGTTTTGCTAAATACATTT
The DNA here is from genome assembly GCA_958496155.1 of Sisyra nigra. Lineage (NCBI taxonomy): Eukaryota > Metazoa > Arthropoda > Insecta > Neuroptera > Sisyridae > Sisyra > Sisyra nigra. The sequence goes on from OY292317.1 coordinate 32,686,026, forward strand.
TAAAATAACATTATTAAAGCGAAAAATTAAATAAAATAATAAATTCATTGCTTGACTTGAATTTTAAGCTAATGGACTTGATTTTCAAGCTACATTTGCTTGAATTCAAAAAAATATTTAAATATTCAACCAAGTCAAGCATTGACCTCACTGATGATTTCATTTTAGTCATCAAGCTAAATTCATTTTATAACAGTTACTTGACTTGATAAATTCCTAGATTTATGAAAAACTATATCAAGTTGTGTTTTGTGTAGTGTTAAATTGATAAAGCTTTAATTTTTAACTTTGAAAAATCATTCCGTTGACGAAATTCTTCATTGTCTAAATTGGGCATTTCTCAAACTCTCTAAAAAGTGTTTTTTTATATTTCTTTTCAACCTCTAAAACGCTCCTTGGTCTCTATTTGTCATCAATATTAAATGTACGCGTTATATTTTTCTGATCAAATTGTTTTCCATAATAAAACTACATTCTCCCTAAAATTTAATCAAATCCCTTTATTACAACTAACAATTTATTGTTTATACGTAAACGTCATTAATACAACATGTATTGATTTACCACCCGCTGAGAGATGTAATAACAAAATAATCTCCCTTTATCATATGCAGATAAACGCGTGAAACTTTTTACTTCACTTTGATTATAGCGTTAGAGAGCATGAATCCAATACATAGATGCATTGTTCCTCGAATATAATTCGAAGTCTGTCATCGTTACATTACTAGTAGTTTTATTATGAGATGGAGTAATCTTTATGTTTGGACCAACCTTACAGATACTAAAAGTGACTTTGAACAATCAAAAATTAAATCTAACGCCTTGCGTCTATTTTATGATTATTTGTATCGTAATCATAAAAAGTCGCTTTGTCATCATTGAACGAATCATTTCTACGCTTTCAGAATATCAAATTGAAAGATTTGTGTGGCTCCATAAGCTGGGTTTATCCATTAAAAAGTTATTTTTGTTTCAACTTTCCTCAAATCTATTGTTAATGTATTTAAAAAATAAACAATACAACAATTAAGAATATATTTTTGAGACATTAAAAATAGTTAGGTTTATTCCTTCCGTTAGAATCGAAGTGAATATGTTTGATGGTTTAACGAAACGCTATTGTTCTTTCAATAAAAAAATGATTGAGTTAATGAACATTGCCTAGTGATTTATTATTATTGGAAAATCGCATGTGAGTTTCATCCTGTACGTACAATGCAATCGATTATATTGTGTGGGTCTTTAGGTCTTTGAGCAATTATCGAAAATCGTTTTGAAAATTATTTTTTTGTTCGAAAATAATTGGTGAAACAACATTATTTGATTACTAAATGATAACCCCTGGTGAAAGTAGGTTTATATTATAATTTTATATTTGAATAATGCTTTTCGTAATTATTTTATATCCACATTTAATAAGTATAGTTATTTAAAAAATTTATTTTTTAATCTTGAAATATTATGCAGGCTCGATTTCTTAAAATACTTCAAGATGTATCACAAAATTGGATGAAGAAAGTATTGAATTTATGCAACAATTTAGTTCAACGTTTATCAACCAAAGACATGATACCTTCAGTTTCGATTTTAGTTGAATTGGGTTAAGAACAACAACTAATAGTTTTGATTTTTTTTTCGATAATCCTATATGACACCAATGATGTTATCTACTGGCGACCATTATTGGAACATGTAAAAGGGTTTTGAGTCCTCAAGTTGGATCTATCTTCCTTTTCTTTCAATTCATATAACCGTCCACTCTAGAATGAAAGTATCTCCTAGTCTTTTTTACTTATTTTTATCTTGCGATTTCCGATACCAGAAGAAGCCGACAGTCCTCTTTATATCATACAATCTTCGTTTTTGAGTTCTCCTTACTCCTTTTAACTCCTATATAAGAACCCATTATTTCTATGAAATATGTGGTTTCAACAAGATGGTGCTACATCACACAACTCTCGCTACCTTAATGGTTTTTGATTAAATTTGCTTCATTATTAAGACGCGATTTGAATACTTGAAGCATGTACCAGCAAACTTAATTTAGCCTTAATGCTTAATAAAATACTCGAAACGAAATTAGTCAAATAAGATTAAAAGTTGGTAAAATTGTTATCCAAGATATGAATGAAACTATTTCCGTACTTACGACAGAATTAGACAGGTTTTCTTACATGGTATTTCAGAAATAGTTTCAAAAATCTTAATGCACATATTAAAAAGTCAATTAGATAATTATTTTCCACTCAATAGTTATTATAAAAACATTGAAATGAGACATAATGGGCTCTTGTAGTTCTTGAATGATATTAAAAACGTTAAGTACAAAGCTCTTTTTCCTCGTTTTTCTAGATTTGTTTTTCGTCATTTTTCAAAATAGGTTTATAAATCCAACGCTTAAATATTCCAGACGAATTAATAGACAACAATTTGATTATTATTTGAAATCTTAATTTGTCTCTGTTTTCAGTGAAAATTCTTTGTTGGTTATTGCTCATATAAAAGAAAACAGTAAATGTATGATAAGAAAGAACAAAAAATCAATGGAATACAAAAATTACATTGAAACAGAGCTTTCAAAATAGGAGTCCTTAATATTTAAATTTTGTAACTCGAAAACCTGTTAACTCAAATGGTTTTGAAAAGAATGACCTCATCTATGTATGTTCCGAATCATCGAGGTTCATTGGATTGTTCATGAAACGTTCTCATTTGCAGTTTAAACCAATTTTCTTAAGACATACTACAGAAGATTGCATTGCAGTACAATCTACAATAAGTACTCGAAGGTTTAATTAACAATTTTAAGTGAAATTCTAAAATTTAATTAAAACTTCCATTTTAAATTCCAATTGATAAAACTTATACCAGAATAAACTTTCAAGTTTTTTTCTTAAGTTATAGAAAAAAAGAAAAGTTTGAAATTTAAACCATCATGTAAAAGTTAAAAACTTTAGTCTTAACTTAATAAATGCGGCTGCATGACGATTCCCATTTTATTATTTTTGTCTTCCCTTTGAACCAAACCGCGAACCGGTTTAGAAACGGATGAAACCCCAAATGTATTGGTTACATAAAAAAGTGGTCAACAAAAGGCATATTTTCACCAGCATTATCGTTCGAACAATTCAAACAAGTAATTACCTGAATTTGTCCCTCCATTCAAATGCTCAATCATTATTAATAATTCACTCGAATCGAGGATAATGGAAATATCGAATTGGTGTACACAGCCAAAATAATCAAACGTGCATTCGAATGTCCCCTGTGTCCTGTTACAGTTACGGGATATCTCAATGGGGTCGCAAAGCAATGCAATTTATTTTGTGGTATGCCAGGTCACGGTTTATTCTATATATTCCCTCATACTCAAATTGTATTCACGTTACGGTTCGCTCTCACATTCATCCCATTTTTCTACTAGGTCAGTAAACATTCCTTTGCATTATTATTTGTTTACTGCTTGTCCAGGCAACCCAATTTTTGTTTTTTGCCCGACTCGTCCTGCAGGAAGTAGATCAACAATAAAAGCATCTGCAGTCTATAACTTTATTGTGACTTTTTGTCGGAAAATCAACTTTAATCTTCTTTAGATAATAATATGAAAGTTTTTATGAATTTAAAAAAAGAACTTCTTTGAAGAATTAGATTTTTCCTCTACATTTCTCGTGCTGTAAATCTGATTGTGACATGTTAAATAAATTTTAAAAAATTTGTTTTATAATGCCTTTAAAAAACAAAATTATCAATTTAATAGGAGTAATAAATAGTTTATTTGGCTTATTTATTTTATGGATAGAATTAAGTCAAGGCTGCGGTATTTTGTTAATTGTGTGACTCATTTTACGCGGCATTTTAGACTAATTAAAAAAAAAACGATTAACGCTGAACTAGCGATATCATTGATGACTTAAACATAGAAATTTAAAGAAAATTAGTCCTTGATCTTTAAGTAATTTTCATGCGTAAATCTTTTCATTTGTACAATGGAACTTCTTTGTCCATGAATGAACGATAAAGTTAAAGCCAAACTTACAAAAAAACTTTTATGAGGTATTATGAAATTTTATTTTTTTGCCTTTGTTTTTGTATATTAGTAAAGTTTTAAGGTGATAAAAATGTTGGAGGACAGTTTTAAGTTTACTTTATAAGTTATATTATGAGAGGATAGTAAGGGAAAAAAAAAGAATTTTCTCGTAATATTCCATCATGAATTATTGTGCGATTAAATGACAGTCACGTCAAAGACATCCTTTCTCAAAGTCATGAAGATGATTTTGTGACAATCTTTTATAAACTGAAGCAAGGGTTGTACTTAACATATTTCTAAAATTTAAGTGAAACAAAAATGTTTTTTTTAAACTTTTAACCTGAGCAAAGTTGATACATGCATTAATGTAAGCGTGTAAGCAGTAAAACTTACAATTACTTCGGTTATTTAATAAAAGAATGGGTCATTTTAAATAAAGAATCCTCTATTATAACTATAACTTATACCAATAAACTTTATAGAAGTTGATTAAGGAAATTTAATTTTTGGGTTATTCCAAGTGGGTTCGTTCTTTTCAATTGATTCAAGTAGTTTTTAACGATACATTCCAATTTTTAATAATTTCTTTGTCAATATTTTCCTTCTTTCAAAATAAAAGTATAAAAAAGTTATTGTCACATTAAAAGTTGTGTATTTAATACAAGGGCATAAAATTAGTTCTGCCACCAGTCTACCATTTCATTCTACTCCATAAAAAATATAAATAAATTTTTGTAATTTTTCATAAGAGGCAGCTGAATGAAATAGTTATAATGTTATTTTTGGTGTCGCAAACCAACAAAACGGAATTCATCTACGGGAGCCATACGTAAACACAAGAAGGGTTTTATTATATTTATTTCAGTGGAGCTCCTCTGGGTTGCAAAGAGTAATGAATCATTTAACACATTGGAGACCAAAAACCCTCGAAATTATTGGTTTACCACAACACGCTTGTTATACCATCAACGAAACATCCCCCTTTCATACAGCGCTACAATAAAATATTTATGAAGAAAAAAAAATAAATATAATATAAATTATGACACACTCCAGCTGTGACAAAATTCCACTTGAAACACATTGGAAAAAATGTTACAAAAAACGAGCTAATTTAAATACCGTTTTTGTGCCTGTTTCGCATTTGAATATCAGCCCTGTTGCGATTATACAATAAAAATAAAACATGGCCTATTATCATCAGTTACGGGCATAAAATTTGCTCATAATACTTGGAAATTATTTGGAAATATAAACACGGTGAAACAGGAAATGATTTGAGAGGGTCAATTATTGATGCCGGCTGATATAACTGACAATTGAAATCTCAATTTCAAGGAACATTACTGACAGTGGCGTCATTAAATAAAAAGGCTAATAAAATGATTTGACTATTTCGAGTGCAATATATGAGCAGAATTTCGTTAAAAGAATCATTCAATTAAAATAATACCTGTTCCTTCCATTATCTTTAACTTAATTACATAGATATAAGTAGCTGTAACATTTTTTATAATTTACCATCTAAAATAACTTAAAGATTTAAAATACGCCTTTTGAGTCTACTTATAAGGACATCTTCTAAAGTTCATAAAAAATTATACTAAGTATATTTTAACATTTTAATATTTGAAATGAGTTACAAATAATTTTAATCGATATATAATATTTTACTATTTTGCGTTTGATGCTGCAGACAGAATTATCGGTTTTTACAACCCTCATATTATAGATATTTATGCTAACTGAGGCAATGGCCCCACAATTAAAAGCAAGGAAAGACGGCAGGAGGAATAAAATTTTTTCAAAAATTGTAAGACAATTAATGTTCAATTAGTCATTGGTTAAATAAAGTCACTTATAATGTCACCTGCCTATCCAAATTATTGAACGTTGCGTTGGCAATCACAGTTGTAAATTTTTATCTATCTCATGTGTTAGCTATTCCACCTAATGTTTTTAACGTATTTTTGACGTATGCTTTTGTCGATGACATCTGATTGAAAACCGAATGAAAAGTCACCTATTAACCAATATACTTATAGTAAAACCGCGTTCATCCGTGGATGCCACAACTTTTTTTCAAATTATGAACCTCGAGTAAAAACCAATTTTAATTTTTAATCCAAGCCAACAACTAGAAAAATACAATAGAACTTACAGTGCAAAAACCAAACATTTTATAAGTTATACTTCTTTAGGGGCCTTATGAAAATATGAAAAAATGATGAGAGTTAAATTTTAAGATGCGAGCGCATCAGGGTGACACAATATTAACAGGATGAAGTTGGCCGCAAAACCGCTCGGTTTTTTTTAACTAAGCGCGCGTAATTTGAATTTTTGTTTTATGTATTTACTTATACATTTATCTTTATATTTAAATTAAAAATAATTAATTTTTTAAATATATTTTTAATATTTTATTTAGAAAATATTTATATATACAAACGACACATATTATTAATAGATAAGTTATTACTTTTCTCGAATTTTGCAGTAGTTGTTATCATACTATTTGGGGTTTAGTAATGAAAATGACGTCTGCATTCCATGCATATTCTTGGTTATTGCAAAATCTGGGATTCTGAAATGATTCAACCATATTAGAATAATAATTTAGTAAAACAAGGCATGAATAAGATTAACACATTTGCTTTGAAAAGTAGCTACTTACTTTATTCCGCAATTTCTATGGAGCTTCTTTTTCATGACATGCATGTATTGTTAACCAGAAAAATGATCCGGACAAATTTATAAACGTCTTGCAGCTTTCTTTGGATTTTATTTTCAGTGTAAACTATAGCTTTTCACGGTATTTTAGCCATTAAATAGTCATAAAAATACAAATTTACTACACAAACGGTGACTCTGAAAAAACGTGTTTAACGTCAGATTACTTTTAGGCTATTAGTTCGGCGCGTTGTTTTTAGAGGCGTAAGTATCGGTTTATTTTACCATCACAGCGCAAGTCCGTAATGCTTAAATGCATTTTGAACATTGCCCCGTCATCTCTATTCAACGCGCCGTACTAAAATTTAAAAGAACCGCACCTCTCGTAAAAGTGTCCGCTCCACTAATAAATTATTATTCAGTAGTGATTTAAATTGAATATTTTGATTAATATTATTTATTGTGCTTATATATACTTTTTTAAGTGCTCCAATATAATTGAGTTAACTATGTATTATTTATTGATATACTTAAATTAAAATATTATTCTATAAATTTTATTTTAGTTAATTATTTGTATGCAATTAATAAAAACTAATTTTTAATGATACCAAAGAAGTATTACTTCTCACGTGCGTACATAAGTAAACGCACAAATTCTTTTTTTGTATTTGCATCTGATTTGTAACCTTTATTTCTGATTATCCACAATTCCCTTGTAGTCCAATTCTATGAAAAATCAGAGCCTTAATGTACTACTTATCAATGGTATGGACGAAATAACCACTTAAGACCTTGTTTGTAAGATATTAATTTCTTTTCCATTTCTCTCCTATTATTAATTTACTTTTGTATCATCTTAGAATGTAAAAGGCCAAAAAAAATAATGTATATAAGTAAAATTATTTGCTACATACATTAATACTAGGTACCTTCATTTCTAAAATCATTCAAATGTATAATATCAAGAAGATGAGATATCATTACATTAAGTAACCTAAAACTGACTCGTGCGTTTCAATTTAGTGATTCAAAGCAAGTTGAAACTATTGAAACATATAATTTTAAGCTTCATTAAAAATTAACTTCAAATATCAAAATGAAAACAGAGAAAGTTCATTAAGTAATAAACGCATATGATGTGTTCAATTTTCTTGAATTGTACGATTTAATTTCGGGAATTCAGAATCATATTGAAACTCACCAATATGTATAGCACTATAGCCCAATCATAAAGCGCAAAGTGAAGAAAATTCGTGTTTGTCCATTAGCATAGCAGATTATGATATGATACAAAGCCATTAAAGCCATGCCCATCAAATTCATCCGATTCCGCGCCTATCTTTTTTTAAATGTTTTGTATAGATAATTGCTCTATCAAAAGGAACAGGTACAAAACTCTCTATTATTATCGGTAGTTAGTCTCAAAAACGAAAAAGAAAAAAGAACATTTAAATGTTTAAAATTGCCGAGCATAAAGAGTGGAATTAAACAGCAATACAGGCCCTGTCTCATTAACGTCCACCAATAAAACGCACATGAAAACGAACAGCTATTTAAACATCTTTTATCAATGTCACATTTTTGAGGTCCTCAAAGCACATTAATGGTGTATAAAAGCGATTCTTGAAACACGAGAAAATTTCGTTCGGGCAGATTACGTGTCTACCTTTTGTGTGCCTACTTATCCTGCAATGAAATGTGACGAAAGAATTATATTTCCCACAGCCATAACAATCAACTCATAACGACTTACGGGAATAAGTAGTCAAAAGAATGTCGTTGTCATCATCAACAGCACCATCGTCTTTATCGTTTTTTATACTGTTCATTAACCGTAAAAATTCGATTATAACATCGCCGTCAGGGATGAATCAAATGAAAATATTTAAATCTTTGTCAAACGTTTCGGAGTTGTAATTTGAATGATGTTTAATTAAATTTTCATTTTTTACATTTAAATTTTAAACAACTTAAATTGAAATGCCCAAGCTGAGATTTTTATTCGTAGATGTCTTCAAGGGATGAGAATGGATTTGTCAAAATATATTACTAAATCGAGAAATATTTAACTGTAACCTAATTTGATTTTTAAAATAGTTTTTAAAATTTTATATGATCGACACATAATGGTTAAGCAGGCACATTTCTTCGCAAGCTCATTTTTAACATCTCCACATTTGACAAAGTTACACCAGAAAAAGCGATATAAAAGCTTTGAATTTTTAAGTCATTAACACGAAAATCGAGGAATAAAACCTAACTACGTGTTTCTCGTTTAATAGCAGAAGAGCAATAATCTTAGTGACCCAGATAATCTTATCGGTAACTTCAAAGTTGCAGCTCTTGCACTCACTATCTTGTACCTATCTTACTTTAACTCAATCCCTGCTATCGTTAGAGCCTTAAAGATACTTTCTATTTCATTTCTATCACTCCTATATTAGTCACTGCTCCCAGCCACCAAGTCTACAAATCTCTTTGTTTTTTTTTTTTTTTTTCAAAAACATGACAAGTAAATTCCAATCGAATTCTAATAGTAAGAATTGTATGGATATTTATAAGCAATGTATGTTAATAAAATTTCAAATGTAGAAGAACACAAGAGGGGCAATACGAGTTAAATAATTTAATCTAATTTTTGGGTATGTCATTACGTCTCATTTAAATTCACAAAGATTCCATGTGATTTTTTAAACGAGTAAAAAATTTTTTTTTTATAGCTAGAACTTGTAATTTTATAGAGCAGATGGAAGTTTGCGATTCTCAAACAAGGTTAACATCAATCAAAGCTGTCTTGTAATGAAGATCATTAGAGAAAATTGTTTTAAAAATTTGTAATGATGGAAAACGTAGAATAAAATATGTATAAATAAATTAGTTGAGTAATAGAAGCGTATTAAATGCCTTGAAAGGTTTCTATTAACTATTTAAAAAACGTAAATTTTTTGAGACTTATAACTGACATAAGTAGGTATCTATACTATATAATATTATAAAGCTGAAGAGTTTGTTTGTTTGGTTAAACGCGCTAATCTCAGGAACTACTAGTTCGAATTGAAAAATTCTTGTAGTGTTGGATAGCCCATTTATCGGAGAAGGATAAAAGCTATGACCGGAGCATCAATAGGAGCGGAGCATCAATGAAAAACATGTTGCAAAAACGAGGCAAATTTCTTTCTTTTGAGAGCTTCCGTTGCCTGCCCTGCATAAACGGTTAAAGTTATGAAAAGAGCATGTACAACAAAATTGTTCCTCTTAGTCTGTTAAAATTGTCATACCCTTTTTTATTACGACACAGTTTTTTGTTATTCACTAATTTTATATGTCTAAATTATAGTTAAACTTTTTTAAGAAGAACAATAAAAATTTGAATATAAATTTAAAAATACAAATTTCAGTTCAGACTACATATTGACGCATTGGTTAAAGCAGTTTGTTCTTTCCGCTTCATGCGACAAGTGGTCCGGGTTCGATCCCCGTTGAATACTAGATTTAAAATCCTAGACTTAAGATAAAAAATTGACCAATAGAAATTTTCTGTGTTTAGACAGCTGTGATATGACCTTTGATGTTAAAGCGACTTAAAACGACTTATGCCTATTTGAATATTTGACACCTGAAATTTGTATTGTTAAATTTATATTCAAATTATATTTTTATTATATTTATTAAAAAAGTTTAACTATAATTTAGACGTATAAAATTAGTAAATAATAAAAAACTTTGTCGTAATAAAAAAGGGTAGGTATGACGATATTCATCACAAGTATTTAATTTTGAACAAGGATCTCTTCCTGGAAAAGTAGTTTAATGGATTGTCATGAACTTTCTATAACTCAAAAGTCTAGAAGAATGTATCTCTGTCTTTTTTAGTTAAAAGAGCTTAATTTCTTATTTTGAGATGAATGTTTCGATTATTGATTAAGATTAATTTAGACATGCTCAGCAAAGCGGGCGGGGATCAGCTAGTGATTAAATATAGGTAAATGCGGGAAATTTCATTTTGGGGTGGAATTTTTTTTTTTTTGTAAGATTTCTATCTCAGAAACTGCAGTTGTTAGTTGAATTTATTTAAATACAGTTTACCTATGACATTCAATATTAAGTGTTGGTCTTGATTTAAAAATGTTAAATCAGGCATTGATATTAGCGGTACTGTTATCTAAAATCAATAAATCTCAATTTCATTCTCCAAAACACCAGGTATTTCAGTTAGTATAAAATATAATAAGTATACATTTGCTTCTGGTTTCTTTCTCAAACATATTCTTCCTAATACGTCCATTACGTTTATTGTATATTCAACATTTACTTAACGAATAAATTAATAGTTTCTTAAATATAGTCAAAGTCATTATCAGTCAGTTTATGAAAAGGCAAACATAAAATATTTACGATATTTACAACATTTTAAATTTGTGTTTCCTAAAATTTATGCCTTTTCAAATACATATTAATATACGTATAAACTTTAGAGTCGCGTGTTTTTCGACAACGAAATACAAAAACGAAAAAAATAAGATCTGAAAATCCGAGGCTATAAATTTAAAGGGTTGGTTTAAAATAGACATAACACAAACACACCTATCTAAATCAGGATTTATAGACATTTGAAAATAGAATTATTACGTATTTGTTCGATAGGGAAAAGATGGTGACTTTTTGAGAGGAATTGAAATTTATAAATGTTCGTACTTAGCGTGAAAACGAAAAGATATCATGTTATGTGCTATTGTCAACTTGAATTGTCTTTGTCGTTTCTGTTAATTGTTTAAGGGTTGTCAGGAAAATGGCATTGAGTTTTCTAATTATGTTGCCTGGCTTAAGTGAAGACGAAGAAATTAAGGAAATTGAAAGCGATTATTGTATTCGAATACTCTTGAGAAAATTAGATTCAGTGACCTCCCACAGAGTTGATAGAACCTTTTAACATAAAAAAACTTAGTATCTCTTTACATTTTTTTCAAGTTAAGAGCATTTTGTCTTTTTCATTAAGTCCTTTTTTTGGTTCATATTTCTTATAAGATATTAAACCCTATATAAAATATTTGTTATACTTTATCAAAGTTGTGTTGTTTCTCAGAAAATCAAATTGAAATTTCTTAACTATAATATTTCAAATAGCTCATTTTTGCTCAACTTTCTTTAATAACTATGATCTAGTTAAAAATAAACTGAATATGTTTTCTGATAAATCATAACTTTTTTAAATTATCACATATTTTGTCTTTAGTTTCCATTTTAATTAAACCCTCCGTCTTGAACAAGGAGATATTTTGTATAACTAGTTTTACTTAATTATAAAGTTATTAATTATCAATTATAAAGCACAAAGCTTCTCGAGCTTACTTACAAGATTATGTTCTTCATTAAACTTTTCACCGTATAGAATATAGTAAAGAGAAATTCTTAATTTTGTCACATAAAATTTACACTGACACAATTTCTCTATGCGGTGGCATTTTTAAAAAAAAATTATAATTAAATCAAAACATGCTTCTTATGGCATTTTTATAATTCCTGCAATTATTAATCAATGTTACCGGTTTTGAGTGAATGATAATTTCATAGATGCAATCGATAAAATGACAAGACTTTACTTAATCGATTTAAGTTTCGCTAAATTGGAGTTTGCATTGATTATTTTGTAATGCGATTTTATGACTGAGATTAAGAATATGTCGTATGACGATGCAGCTCGTGAGATCAGCTGAGCTTGAATAATTAAAATTATCGAAGGCTTTCGTTAAACTCATTAAAATGTGTGCTTATTAAGTTTGCCGTATGATAAGATGATAATTTATCGCTGATTTAATGTTGACGATAACGAAAATTATGGGCTTTATGAATTTTTAAAACATGCTCCTTGAGCAAAGAAAACATCTTTGATAATTATTTTTATGTTACTTTTTGATTTGATCGTAATGAGATTCGAAGTTTACTTGCCTTCAGAATCTTTTTATAAAACAAGAAATGTTTATGAGTTAGTATTTTAACTAGCCAGATTTTCATTTATTAAATTGCTAGTATTATCCATTTCTATGTCACGTTATATTTGCATTTTCTTTTGTCTTCTTTTGAACTATTGTCATTTCCAGTTGCAGAGTGTGTCAAAGAAAGGAATTTCCTGAATTTCCGTTATGAATTTATACTAAGTTCCATACAGCTTTCTTTTTTTTAGTAAAATCTTATTTAATTTAAATTTTAAGCCTACAGAAAGTTTGGTGAGAATTTGATGGAAAGCTGGTTGTTATTGATAATGGTATTATTTTTTTTTTAAATAATATCAAATGTGGGATTGAGGGAGGAGACGAGTACCTACGCCACACTCCATTCAGGACGCGATGGGAAACCCAGAACAGTAGGACAACGCATGCTGTTTCCTTCAGAGGCTGGAAGTTCAGAACAAAACATAAGAATCTAATATAACATTAAAAATTTATCCCATATCAATTATCACTGTGCTAATGATCATTTTGTAGTTTAAGCACGTTAAAATGAAAAAAAAAAATCAAACAGCGTCAAACAGAAGTATTTATCGATTCATCTTTGTATAATATCCGTATAAATAGAATTATAGTTACAAGAAGTATTTTTTTTTCATAATTCCTTACCAAATCATAATCCAATTAATAGAAAAGCTATAACGAAAGCAAAAACGTTGTAATATATTATATCGTCGCATTTTTTCCAATTTCTTGCTTAAGACTTTGTAAGTTGAAAAAGTTAGATTTAATTAAATTATTTTCTAAATATAGCCGTTAGAATATCTTGAATTTTTCCATTCGGGCACATGAGTGAAGATATAATTTCCGTCTCTGTTTTCTAGTGTTTTTCAATTTTCTAATTGAAATCTTTCGTTATATTTAGGTTTCCAGAAGAGGCTCGAACAGGAGCCTAAGCTCTTCGAGCGTCCAAACATAAATTAATATCCAATTTGTTTTCTCCATTCAACTTGTATTTAAAAACTCATTTATATTCTGTCTTAATATTTCTAAATAAAAGCCACGAGTTTAATAACAGTCGCAATAAAAATGTCTGGTTCTAATTTTCGTTTTAAATTATATAATTACGGATGTAAGTAATTGTGGTATGTTGTATGTTCGATAAATTAGGTTTGTTTCGACAAATTGGTCGTTTTTCGGCAATTTAGCACAGTTTAAAAAATTTCATTCCCGTGGGCAAGATTTTTACACTTTCATTTTAAACGATGGATTGTATGTTAATTGTTTTTGTAATCTAAGAATAATAATTAATAATAATTCTTTTAAGTAATTGCAACGTACACTTTTATCGTGAGCGAGTTCTAATTGATCCTAATTAGTATAGCCTTTCTCTTAAATGAAACTAAAACGTTTTTTTAGAAATTCATTTTCTTCTATTTTGCATAAAAAATCCCATAGTATAATAATATAAAAATTTTCATACTCAAATGCAAGTAGATTTTGAGTATATACTTATGTATCTTAGTCTTTTTAACTGGGACAATATACTACTTACAACTTGATTTATTATTAATTGTATATTGATGAATATAGTAAGAGGGACAATGGATCAGGATTTATAATGAATGCAACAAGAATATCAGGTCGCCATGTTTCGCCATATATTAAAGATTCCTAAGGTTCACTGATGCATGCTCATCATTCTTGTTTTTAGGTACCTACCTTTGGTAGGTTGTTAAATAATAAGGATCTGAGTTAATTGTAATTAACTTTATATAAAAATATTTTCTGGTTATTAATATGGTATTTTAGTGAAGGTATCAATGCTTCAATTTTTATTAGTCTTTACGATGCCGCTCGTAGTTTTACCGTTTATATTATGAACGTTTAAACACAATTTCGGTTAATTGAACAAAGGAGAAAGTAATATTTTACGCAAACAATGCTAAGAATGTATCAATTTATTATTATACAACAATCTGTATCTATTTAAGATGATATATTGTGATCTCGTTGAAGAAAACAAAGTGATGTAAATGGAATTGATGCCCGTGAAAAAGTCATTAATTCCAAACAATGTAAAGGGTCAAGCGTGCCGTTTCGAAGGCTTCAACTTGCTCAAATAAAAGAAAAGGTATTCAAAAGGGAATCGCCTTTTTAAAATTTTGAAACGTCATTCCACAGTTTTTGGATAATAGGGAGGTATTTACCCTTTTGGTTTCTTTTTGTATTTTTTTCTGGTTTAAAAAATGAGCAGACAATGTAAAAACCTTTTTGTATATGAATGAAACTAATTCAAGTCTTGAAAAACTGAATAGTCAGATATTTATGTTTTTCTATAAATAAATTCTCGGGATATCCGGGCATTTTTTTTGTGAAACTACATATTTATTCCTCCCGTAGAATAGGAAAAAACGGAGAAATAAATTTTATTATTCTGTAAGCATGAATAGCTTAGAAAAATCTATGATGCTTTTTAGGTATTTCATAGAAGCTTTTTATGCAATTCACAGTTGAATTTAATATGTTTTTTATTAAGAAGCGCTGTTTGAGTTAGACGGTTTTTATCATCATATGGTAAAGTAAATATTATCCACATTGTTTTTCCATTTTTCAATAAAATATTTTTATTCAACGTAAAACGGTGGAGATAAAAATGAAATCTGTTTAGGTACTTGTATATAACATAAATATTATAGTCGAGTCGATAAAACTAAATTATTTTTCATTTTTATTTTTTCTTTTCTTACTTTTATTAAAGCTTGGGTCTTAAATCTCTCTACTTAGAGGAAAATTACATTTTTTTATATTACCATGAATTTAAAATGTGAAGATGCAATTCACACTACAAAAATTTACATCTAACATATATTTGATGCCATCATTGTTAGGTCTGGAAAAATATTCTATTACTAATTGTTACCTGCCCTCGCTGCTGGGTGTAAACTTAACTCTATCTCTAAACTCAGGTCTGTTATATTATTAACATATAGGTAGGTACTATTAATTGTAAAAGGGCAAATGTGTGTTTTGTGTGTGACTTACTCTTTCTGCCACGCCAATAACATTAGTATTTCCGTTTCCATTTTTAATACTGAAACGTTGAAAACTTTAACTTAATTAGAACGATCGAGGTATTTTTTAGTTACTCTAAAAGCCAAGTGGCTACGATATAAATAAATTTGTCATTAACTATCCAGTTATAGTTGAGATAAATACACAATGGGGTGACATTGCTAATCTATTTATTATACACCTAAACTAGTATACTGATTGTAGTATATAGATAATATATATAATAGTAACTAATTGGCACAGTCAGTCGCTGGAGGCTAAGCAATTGAAGGTAAAAAAATAAATTCTTAAAGTGTTATGCCTGAGTAAACTGTGGTTTCCACCAAAAAAGGTTTTTCGAAATTCTATCCTTAAGTAGTTCCAAAAGGGGGTTGAAAGATTAGCAATTAATAAGTCTTTCTCTTAAAAAAATTAATATTCTCAAATTCTTTTCTTACAATTATAAATCTTTAAATAAATATGAAAAACTGCTACCCTTGTAGTGTTTTTAATTCGTTCGTTTAACGGTTGATAACGCTAGATATTAAATTACGTTCGAAAGAACACACAAGAAACAAGACCTTAAAATAAAGTTCAGACAGATTCACTGGCTATACTTGAAAGACAAGCAGGACTGAGCAGTTACAATAAAGTCCGTTTTAAACAGATTTTAAAACCCAGCTGGGCAAACGGTATCCAGCTTTGGAGTTGTGCAAAGCCCACGAACAGGAACATGGTACACACCTTTCAGAATAAAGTGCTCAGAGGCTTTGTAAATGCACCCTGATGCATCAGAAACTTTAACATACATAAAGACCTAAATATTGAAACAATAAAGGAAGAAATCAAGAAGTATGCAGGAAAGCGCCAATAGCATCTTTGAGGACACCCGAACTTCGAGATCCAGAAAATGCTGAATGAGCCTGACCCTCTTCGTTGGCTCAAAAGAACGAAGCCAGCTTATCTTTACATGGGAACAACCACTGAGCTGTTTCCCATCACAAAGTGTCAAACAGACAGACAAGTTGCTAAATGAGCCAAGCTCAGATGTGTAACAAATTTTAAAATAAAAGAAAAATTTATTATTGAAAACAGTTTTTCAAAATTTCAAGAGAATTCTAAAAGAAATTGCCTCACTGAATAATTTTTTTAACTTTTTTAAAATACCTTTAAGGGTATTTTTTTTGTTTAATTTTTGTACTTAATTAAATTTGTAAAATGTGTATTATTACTGTCGCAGTAAGATGATTTTGGTGTTTTTCACTTTATACTCAGAATAAAATTTTACGCGGACGAAATCACGGTAGTTCATATTTATTTAATTTATATGGATTGCTGTAAACTTAACCTAGTTCCGTTAAGTTTTATGTAGTTATGTAGTTTTAGTACCGTTATGTTTTATAAAAGTATGGAAAAACTAGTGTGACGTCGAAAAATCACCAATTTTGTTTATTTAGTTATGGAACAAAAATAGCCAAAAAAGCTCACTTAAAGACATTTTTTGAAAAAATATATTTTTGCTAATGAACTTTTGAATGAGGAACTGAAAACTTTATAAAAGTCGCTTATATTCAATTTATTCAAAAAAAATCGAATCATTTTTATTTGCTATAAGAACAAGGAATACCAAAATACTACATCAACTAATGAAAAAGGAAAATTTGATGACTTAATTTGGTTACTTATTACTTAAATTAGAGATAATAATAGAGTTTAAATTAAGCCATTACTTTTTTTTTTCCTCTTCAATAGACCCTTATATTTTCAACTATGCAGTGATTGATGATGTTGATAATTTCCCAACTTCATCCTCAAAAGATTAGGTAGTAGACCATTTTTAAATTAAAAACATAATCTAATATTAAATTTTGAAAGGACCTAACTCCCATTTTTCTCACTTATCCAACCTTTAAATAAAATTGCTGCACTCAAATCATTTACCCTTACTACATAAAAAAACTGCAAAACATATCAGTGCAACCGATCTTTAAATCACTTAACCTAATGAACGCCATTATTTTTTACATAAAAATAGTAGCTTCAGCCGTAAAACGACATCAAATATCCGTAATCTCATATAGTAAGCCATTGTAGCATTCACAGCCATCCATCCTATCGCAACAACAACCAGAAAACATATGGGACACCATTTTCGGTATTATCATAAAAGCCCTTTGATGTTTCAACTGATTAACGATCTAATAATTTTAAAAGGGTCATACATAAAATAAACGTTAAAAATAGTCGACTATATGAAAAAAAAGCCGCTTAAAAGTGAGAATGGCCCATACGTTAAAAGTAGACTAGACGTGGTTTTAACATAAACCAATTCCGGTTTTTCGAGCGAATTACCTACCTTTGGAAAGGCGTTTATTATGAAATGCAACAAAAAATATAGACAATTACATGCAATCAGTTTGTCTAGCAATTATTAATGTACTTGTAATTATCATTAACTTTTCATTCGTAGTTGCACTAGAAATTATTTAATGTCTACAAGTTGCATATGGCAATAATTTTGCTACGGTCTAATGCATTAAAACAAATACATGCACTTATGAATGTTCAGATTAATTAGCCTCTTCGTTGATAACGTCATCACCTAAATAAGAATAAACGGTACTGAACTGTATCTTCATTATTTTTTTTGCATATGCATTGCGGATTTACGTGTACGTACGATATATGTGTATGGTAGGTATAATTCTAGAGATAATTGTTTATTGATTTATGATTCATTCGGAATTGCGTGTCTTAGAATTGAAAAGGGCAAGCCTTAGGAAATTACATGAGTAATTTTGTTGTAAGTGAAATACGAAGATCTATAAAATTATTTTGAAGTTCTAAAATTACTTTACATATTAGTGCGATCAGCTTCGATTATCGTTATGGCTAAGCTTGTTAAAACTAATTGGTTATGTCTTATATAAGGATCTTATATAACGATATAATGTATTAAGTTGAATCGAAAATAAGAAATAAATTTAACGTTAATTAATCATTTTCGTATAAAGATTTTCATTTTGAAACACACATTTTTAATTTATAGTTATGATTGGTTCTTTATTTAGAAATAAAAATTTTCTAGAAAAAAAAAGTAAAAGGATTAGACTTGTCTAGTTTCCTACCTAAAAAAATACTTTAAATTTTGTGTTACACCTTGAAACATTTCATTTAAATATTGTTTCTCTCATTTCTAACTGTTTGAAGTAAAAATTCATACCAGTTGTTAAATTACTGGAAATGTAATTTTTATTTGGCACGAGTATTTTTTTTTTTTTTTTTTTTTTTGGTGTTTATAGTCGCTTTAACATTTATAGTCATATCACAACTGTCTTACACACATAAATATTCTGTAGGTCTTGAATCTTAATTTTTGAAGGAAATTTCTTATACCTATCTAGGGATTCGATGGGGATCGAACCCAGAACCACTGGCCCATATAGCGGAGAGAGCAGTTGCTCTAACCACTGTACCATCAAGTGGGTGTTAAATATTTTTTGTAAAACCTTAAATGAATAGGTATATATATTTTAATACAGACAATACCAATAAAAAAATTGTAACTTTGTAACTCTTAATAGAACCTAAAGATACTAAAGAATACTAGCATGAGAGGTGTTGTGAGACATCCACCTCGAATAAGGTTCCTTTCGTTATAAATGGAAGGAATACAATTGTGATTAAAAACAGAAAAAATGGAAAAATGTTGTCTTTAAAATAGATATATACGTATATATTAAATACCATCAATAAACTAATTAATTAAATTAAAAAAAATTGGTACTGAAATTAACGGCGTTGGACAAGCTAAAATAGAAGACGTTTATTTGAAACGAAATGAAAGCTGGAACTCAGCTGGATATTATTGATGGCGTGATGACCTGTCAGCGGGAATTAAGTGATACATTGAATTTCAGTTGCATTTGCCAAAATTAAACTGTAAAGTATTTACTATGAAGTTTATAATTAGAAATAAAAACAAAAAGATGTAATGCTTCACAAAATTAATTATATTATTGATTTACATTTATGATTTCATATCATTAAATAAACAATGGTTATTTGAAAAGTTCAATTTTAATGTTTGGAAGGGGGTAGTTTAGCTGCTTCTTGCATAATTGTGACGAGACCATCCATAACTTCTTCACTGTTGGGAACAATTTGTTCGGCTGGAACCAAAAATCCGTAACTGCCATCCGCGTCCCTCATAATTATATTGTAAACTATGCGAACACCTAAAGTTCCTTTAACCCAGTCAACACTTCCCATCGAAGAGGTATCTAGATAAAAAAAGTTTTTTTTATACATATTCAAAAATTCAAAACTTGAACTTACAATCAGTTTCGAAAATAGTTCCCAGCTCATACTGAGTTCCGTATCTCTTGGCTATAGCAGTGACAGCATCTTGACCAATTGCGAACTAAAAAAATCAAATTAGAACTGCTTTAAACGTAAAATTATCGTATTACAGTTTCATCGTAGTTATCCAAATGCTCATCAGCGTATCCATACGGGATGAGTAAATATTGCGACCAGTTATGTAAAGAGAAAAAGGCAAAGATCTTTTGTGATCCAGCAATTCCTTTGATGTAGTCAGACAAAGCTTTGGTTTCGGGTTCTGAAAAGGTAGAAGGTCCGCTGTAATCTTTTCCACATGGGTCAGTATCAAAACCATCTTCATCTGGAAATTTTTCAAACATTAAAATTTAAATTTTTCATATGCGTCGATAATATTACCACTCCAGTGATAGTCCCAGTTACGGTTCAAATCAACTCCGACGCAAGTTTGTCCTTCGTATTGATGTAAATTGTTGTGCCAATTGCGATCCTTAAATAAAAGCACGTGTTACAGTGAGTCTAATAAAGAGCTTTTAAACTTACAGTGGTCCAAGTGTAGTCATATCCATCAGGATTGGTCACTGGGAAAATGTACCAGTCATAAGACGTCGCCATGTTTTTAATGTTGGCATCGTCGCTTGTTAATAGGGTGGAGATGAAATACAAGGCAGTTGCAGGGGCGAGCCATTCTCGACCTCGACTTCCAGCTTCAATGATAACTGCATCCTTGCCAGAACCAGAAGAAATTTTCACTCCCAAAATATCTCTTTGTAACCAACTTTCACCCGCATTGATTAATGTGACTTGTGGGAATTGGGATGGCAAGTTTTTCAAATAATTGTTTATCTAAATAAACATGAAAATTAAAATCGATCCCAATGGGCTTATAACATTTAATATTTACTTCCTCCAAATTATGATAGCTTTGAAAGAAAGCATCAACATCATTGCTCATTGGACTAGCAGGACGGAGTTGGATATCCATCAAGCTAGATCAAAAGATTTCTTATAAACGATTCAGATTCAAATTTGATTTTTGAAACGCTTACCTTTGAACATTAGGAAGTGTGCAAGTGTATTCAATTCCATGTTTCGTTAAGAACGAGGTGAATTCGTTAAATAATTCAGGAGCGACCATTATTGAAGTAATGCTTCCCACTTTTCCAACATTGTTCCAGAAATCATACTACACTCGGAACAATTTTAAAGATAATATTGCTTTGAAAAATAAAGTTATAATAATTGTTTCTTACCTTGTTGGTTTTTTGCATAGATCGAAGATATGAAACATGTTGGTCGGTTTTCGGGAACACTTGGTATAAACGATAGTGTTCGTAACTCCTTTTAACCGAAGTTGGAGGAGCTGCTTGACAAATGGCGATCGTAACCAAAATTAATGCCGCAATTACTTTCATGGTTATAGTTGTTAGAATCAGCAATAGTTATGTAATTATTTTAACAAACTATTCGAAGAAACTGAACTGATGATTTCAATTGAAAATTGTCGCTTATTTATACAAAATTTTAACGTATTAATTATAAATATACTGATTCAAAATGGTATCATTTATTTAATTAATTTTTAATTTCATTAATTAGTTTTTTATCTATTAAATGAAGTGTTTAATTAATTGTATCGCAAATATCGTTTGAAATGATTTTGATAAATAAAATTAAATTTTTATCTTCCAAATGAATATTTCTTGTCTTGCTCGATTGAAAATTACCTCCTTTTCTTAAAATGTTTTTTTTAAGTACCTACCTATATCCTTTTAGTAACCATGATAATGGGAATCATTTGATTAGTTATGTAAGTATTTTTATTTTTGAGAAATTTTGCCTTATAAAAGCCTGGTTTATTTTCAAAAAAATGTCTTTATTGCACTTTTATTTAGCGTTGTTTGTTGATTTATTGGTTTATTAAATTTCATGTACTGAAATTTAAAAACAAAACTCATTTATTAAATGAATCAGAATAAAATTTACATTTTTTTTTGTGCAAATAAATCTTCACATCTTCCTCCCTGACTTCCATTTTTGCGCATCAAAATTCCACGCAAGTGTTGCAAATATTTCAAAGTTCCTGCAACTTCTCGAATACACTGGAGAAATATATCTCAGTTGCATGAATCTTCTCGTAATTTTTCTTCCGTGGTTTCCAATCTCTGAATAGATTGTTCATAGTTGCACATATACATACACAAAATACGTGCTCATTCCTTCGTACTGTTCGAATAGAAAGAATCATAAGTACTATAACAAGATCCCAAACTTCCGATTCCCTAGAAATTTTCTTGAATTTTTCTCATTATCATTTCATTGTTCACGAGATTTCGAATTAAAGTCGAGACCATTATCGAGTGTTTGGTTTCTTCTTCAGGTGGTCGTCAAAAAGGAAGGCTTCCTTTAATTCTACCTTCCAGCACATATTTAACTTTTTGTATGTTTCTATCTAAATCTTCTGTCAACCGCATTGTCGTCCGTGTGGTCTTTCGACCAACTCACATTAACTCTTTCTACATATAGTTTGTAATATAACGAGGAAACGGAGCGCCCATTTTGCCCACCCTATTCGATACGTAATCGTATAACTTACAACTCGAACGAACAAAACTTGTCACAAATGTCCTCCACAACATAAGTTTTTATTTTTAAAAAACGTTTTAATTCGATTTCACTTCTTCAAATAAACTGTTTTAAGTATTGATCATTTTAATAACAGAATTTGGCAATTAAACATAAATATGAATTAAAAAGTAATTAATATGGAGCTTTGATCTAAGTCCTTAATAAATATTTTATTAAAAAAAAAATTAATTCAGTCAGTGGTACATTAAAAACATGTTCAGAAGAGAAAATTTTTGTTTTTTAATAATAAATTTAAATTTTAAAAATTAAAGCAAATTTTTTTTCTTTTATATTTTATAACTTTTGGAAACATCACATTTTGTTCATATATTTTCTATGCAAATTCGCTAGAGAAAATATAAAATAATGTGCTTTTTATTCAAAATTTCAACGTAGCATGAAGTAGTACTTTATATCATCTATTTGTAAAATATTATGCTTGTTAATTATAATTTGAGTTATATTATTTTATATAATAAATTATTTTTTAATAATTCAAATACAGCGTTGAAATATTAAGTATGATTGATTACTTAGTAAAAATAATAAGATAAGTTTTGCTTCAGAGTTAACCTATATTTTTAATCCTGTTCAACAAAAGAAACGTTAATTTTCATTTAGTTTAAAAGAAATTATTGTCCTTAACAAATAATTAATGCTAAAATTTTTCTTTGGTTCCTGTGGTTAAAGTTACAGAAGAATTGGAAATTATCGAAGTGTTATTTTAAACATGTAACCAATTTTAATTTAATTTACTCTTTTAGTTATAGCATTTTTAAGTCTATATTCTTAGTATTTTCTAAATCAAATTAAACATTTTCCAAAAGTGTTAAACCCCTTTCTAAACTTAGTTTAACTCCTGTTCCACAATTTCGACTTTTTAACAGTGTCCATTCCATGTGTACACTTTACAATTTCAAAAGCTTAAGTAGGTATTCTAGTCTAAATAAAAAACAAATAATATTTTTACCTGCCATTATTTTACTAAATATTTATTAATGTTTGAAGAATGCAAAAAATCAAAGGAAAGAATTCAAAAAGTTACGGATTGATGAAGTGGGTATCTCAAAAAATGGCGCTTCCTGTTTGTCATGATTGCAACCCTCCTAGTAATCCGAAACCAAAAATTCAAATCAATTCTTAATTGAAACAAATGCTGCAATCGTCCAAACTATAGAAACACAAAAAAAATGTTTTTTTCAAAATAGTGACTGTCTTAAATAAAAGACATTTTTTGCCAGTTTTTTTTACTTTTCCGAATTTTTAAAAATTAGTAATAAATGAAATCTTGTTAAATTTTTAGTTAGTGCGATAGAGTAATGTATTGAGAAAGCTCACACCAAATTTCAAGTAAATTAGTTCCGTAGAACTTGAGATATCATGGTATTAACCGTCTCGAAAAAAGTAGTTTTGACAAAAACGCGTTGAAAGTTTCGGGTAAAGTTACATGCAGTGTCCATACCATGGTAGGTAGTTAATACTTAAATTTTTTAATCGACAATTTCTGATTCAAAAATAATTAAAATTTTGAAAATCCTCTAAAGAGCATATTCTTAAAGGTTTAAGCCTTGAAAATATGAAAGAAAAGATAAATCGATTTTTCAAATTTCTAGACTAGAATACCGCCTTAACATATACAGAAGAAATAATTAAGTAGTTGTGGACATTTGAGTTTGACTTATTTTAATAAATATAAAAATTTAAGATTGATGGAAAATCTCCTCCAGTCTTTTTTATACTTTATAATTTAAGTAATACTGGTCCAATGAATAAAAATAACTAAACAATCCAATTTGTTACTTTTAAAATAATCTTAAAGAGTAAAATAGTTGTACTAAAATAAATACATTTAATTTTCTTTCTAATTTTTTTTTATTCTTCCTTTAAACCTAATGCCAAAGAAGTAAATATATTTAGTAAGTAAATATATTTAGTAAATATATTTAGAAGTAAAATATTTCTTATCAAGTATTTGAGATTTTTCGTTTCTGAGCACAACTTATATCTACGCTATAAACGCATTTGTTTTATACTTTCATCACAATTGTTTCCCCTAAAATTTTCATGAACCTATAAAGGAAAGGTAAACCGAATTCCCGAAGATTAACTTACGAAAATTAATCAACGTTAGTTTCCTATCATCAAAATAATGAAATTCCTTCCGTTTAATCTACCGAATCGTAAAAAAAAATAACGACATGAAATGAAATTTCTTATAACAAATCATTAACAGATCCTCAATAATCGTAAATTTAGATTTTTAATTTAATAAAACCGTAAGAAATAACAAAATATACCAATATGTGGCACGTATTGTTTTATTGCTCAAACAGAAATGTTATCAAACACATAGATAACAAGGTATTTTAATTGCCCAATATATATGGATCCTTGAAAAGGATAATAAAGAATTACAAATTTTAGGTCAAGCATATAAGCTGTTTACTTATGCTATTTTATTTATTTTTCTCTCGTGACTCAAATAATAATTTTAATAAAATATTTTGATTGAATTATATTAAAGCCTGCAATTTTTTTTAAATAAAAACTGATTTGAATTGAATGGAAAAAAAGCCAAAGACATTTTATAATGTGCTTATTCACGTAGAAACCTGCTTAACATTATTTTTAAAACAAATTAAATTCCTCCTTCGTGTACAGCTGTCATGAGATGAATTGTTAAAATAACATTCATTAAGATCATGTTTGGACAACTCTGAATCTTTAAACATAACAGAAGCCTTGTCAGCTTCTGTTGATACTAGCAGCATTTAAATTTTAAGTTAACGTTTAAACCATTTGGAACGTTTCTATCTGGGCTTAATCACGAAAATCCGAGGCATTTATTTCGAATGATTCATGGAATTAAATTGGATTTGTCGCTACAAAGCGCTTGTGTTAAGATGTCACTATCATGAAGCTTTTTGTTTTACTTTTCCAGGTTCGATGTGTTTGGCATTTGGAACAGAAAGCTTTTTAGTGTTGCAAACTCGAACAATACTTAGGACAACAATGTTTCTGGGTTATTCTTGTTATTGAGAGTCGTCTATATTTTTCTACTTGTCACAAAGACTTAATGTTCGAAACATAAAAGTGTTTCATTGCTTACTTTTATTTATTGATGGAAAAGTTGAAAGATTGGTTCTATATAGTTTTCAACACTTATTTTTGTGGAAAACTTGTATGAGCATTTTAAGTAATTGCCATTAATTTTTTTTTCAGGTGCGTATCACCTACATTGATGAATATACGATCCGATGTGAGCCTCCCGAAGAAACGGTTCGTAATTACCCTCTTATATATTTTTCAACTAAATCCCTAACTGCTTCGGAAATTTGTTATGGAAATAATACATTTATATTTTCTCTAACATTTTTATAACTTTCATATGAAATTATTGTATATAAATGACAGTGCTTAACATAAATACGCTTATAAGATTTTTGAATATCATGAAAGAAAATGGAAGCTATAAAAGTATCTAATATTACCATTTGTGTCATTCAAAATGTTTTAACTTGAAAAAAGAAATAAAGAAGAAGTGCTTAAAAACACATTTAAGGAAAAGAAGCCTTTGGTATAATTAATGTCCATTCTATAGTTTCGGTAAGTCACCCTTAAACTACTGAAAATATATTTCAAAAAAAAATAAAATATAAAATACAGAAGTTAAAATAAAGTAATATTACGTAAAAACATTTTTCTTTTAAATCTT
Organism: Sisyra nigra; assembly: GCA_958496155.1. Classification (NCBI taxonomy): domain Eukaryota; kingdom Metazoa; phylum Arthropoda; class Insecta; order Neuroptera; family Sisyridae; genus Sisyra; species Sisyra nigra. Next base: position 32,712,415 of record OY292317.1, read on the forward strand.
TGTCTATATTTATATTTAAAAAACATTATTGGACAAAAAATTTTTGCTTTACTTGCCACTCAAAAAATTGATCGTGAGAGCTTTCCATACATCAACAACAGCATTTTGTAATCTATTCAATACTATCAATACTATAATCATTTATGCTCTTTCTTTTAAGTGAGGCAATAGTTTTTGAACTAGAATTTCAATTTTTACTTTTTAGGAAATTTTACTTACTAAAAATTGTTTGTATGTTCGTATCGTATCGTATTGTATCGCATCCTATTTTACTATTTCCAAAAACATTTGGTGGATTACAATGAAGTTTTTAAAATACGAGTATATTTTATGATTATAATGGCTAATTAGGATAAATAAAATTTGGATTTTTGATTGATTTTATAATATCTGATGTTAAAATATCTGTTGCGATTGTTATAAAAATCTAAATAGAATAATAAATAAATATCTGTAACAATGGAACATGTACCATTTAGAGCCGCAATGTACATATGCACTTCCACCCTCTTCCCCACATACATACAGATATTTTTCTAAGAAGCTTATTTGGATTCCGGGAACCTCAAAACATGTATTTCCTGTGACAACTGGGAATCAAAAATTATAATATTATAGTAAAAAAATAATAAAATATTGCATTTTATATGAACATAGGTATTATTTGCGTTACGTTGTTGAATGTTGGTTTTGCTTTTCCACTAAAATGCACAACTCTGATAAATGTGCAAAAGATAGAGATTAGAGAACTAGTAGATTAAGTTTAAAAATATTTATCATTACTACTATTATAATATAACAATATTAACAGGTGTGGCGATAACTAATCACTAAAATTTACTACCTACTTAATTTTATTCTTAAGCTACTGACTTAATTTTCAAGCTACTTGACGTAAACTTTGCTAAAAATTAAATTAAACTCAAATCAAATGTTAATATTTAAATGTCAAGTCAAGATAAAATATTAAATTAAACTCATTGTTTAAAATTTCCAGTTATTTGGCTTGAAGAATTCTTAACTACGACTGAAGATAGGCAATTTAGACGAAATTTTGTAAGAACTGCTAAATTAAGTAACCTATTCAACTTATTTATTATTTTATGTGCATATAGTACTCTATATTATTTGGGTTTTGTCCTTTTTCTGGATTGTATTATGACTTAGTATACTACTAGGTATTTGTGGCGGAAAGAGTATATACCAATGCCCATACTCATCCATGCATTTCCACCATATTCGATGTAAAACCAGTTCCCTCTTTTGGTAAGCTCAGTAAGTGATATTTAGTTTAAAACTTTTAATAGTTATCATGGATTAATTGAATGAATACTCCTCAAGAATACGACTGTGAGATTTCCTCGACACAGCGACAGATAAAGTTAAGATAGGTGTGTTAGAAATTATAAGAATTTTTACTCTATTTTTAATTTAATAATTCATTCTGTATTTCATTTTTAAAATTAAAATCTAGTGTAAAATATAATTTGAAATTATTTTTATTCATTTTCATCTTAAAATTTATATCAATTCAAAAGTCCGAATGGCAGTCTCAACAAAAATTAATTAAATTTCATATAAAACAGGATAAAGATTTATTCAATTATATTTAGCCTATGCACGTTCCACTTATAAAGATTATATTTACTTAAGATTAATAAAACTAACAATTTGTACCAACAATGTATATCATAATAACAAAATACAACACATATTTTGCATTTTCCAAAAAGGATTTTTAATCGTATTTACCAAACGAATAATTTAAGCCAACCTTTTAAGTCAGTGCAGAAACTTTAAGTCCAAATTCAATTCATCCGATTTAAACTAACTTCAATAATCCTTGATATAAACAGAACATGTGGCGATGTAATTAAATTGTAACCTTTTATAAAAATGAATTGGATTTATCAAATATAAACGTGCGTTACTCATTCAAGCATTCCATTGAAACAAGGCACTAATGAATATATTTAAACAGAATATTATTTCAACGCTTTAGCGTTTAATGAAAATAATTACAGTTATTGATTTTGATTACAAAAAACACTTGTTTGAGAGTGTAAACTGGGAACGAGTTATGAATGTGGCAACCGATTCAAAGGCCTCACGTCCAATTATATTAACCAATTTAGAAACCTCACCTCCAATTACATTAACCGAGAGGAAAGAAATGAAGCGAATTACAATCGCACGTACCTATCTTCCACACACATGGATTTGGTGCGTTTATTTATATGTGATTATCAACGATGAAGATTGAACGTGGGTGTAAAACATGTTGTTAAACAATTTATAAAATCAGTGATTATTATATATTTGTTATTAACAAGATTGAGCCAACAACTTGAGACGAATATGAAATTTTCAAGTTGCTCGTGATTGCAACTGATGCTATTATGATCGAACTCTATCCATTTGCTGGAAAGGAATTTTAACTAGTTCATCTCGTTAAATGGTTTAACTCGTTTTATTTTCTTATTCTGGTGACTATTTTTTTCTTTTTGCATTTAAGCCATGTAATTCAGGCTAAATGTTCATTAAAATGCCATTATATCAACGAAACATGAAGAAATTACTTCTTAATTCTTGTATCGTGACTTGAAGGATTTAAGTCATCTTTTCAGCTAAATATTTTTTATTATTAGATACATAAAGTGCAGAATGCTAACGCATTACGGTGATGACCGTATAAATTAGTTAAATTCTTTTGGAAGTAAGTATTAGATAATATTTTGGTTTCTATCATGATTTTAGTTCCTATGACACTTAAACCCTGGATTTCGCTTATCTATAACAGCATCTCGCTAAAGTTACCTACGGCTTTATGGAATCGAAGCAAAGCATGATTTATAAATTAGTTTTGATTTATACTTATACTACGATTATCTTAAAAATTGTTTCCATATTTTTTATTCTGTAGTTAATTGGACCAATTACGAATTTATCATTATTTTTCCGTTCCGTGAAGCTTGCCACTTTTAATGGAAATAGGTGTCCTATTGACAAATTCGGGACTGCATCAAAGTTTGTCTGACCCTAGTAGCTATCAAGTGCCGGCCATAAAATTTTCTAGAATCGTTTAAAAATTTAAAAAATTCGAACAGTGGGCCCTTAAAACTTTATAGTATTTTTGGCTTTTACTTTATTTTTTAAAAGTAGGTATACCTGATGAATTATTATCGCTCATTTTTGATAACTGAAGATACTTACTCTTTAATATCCCCACCATGGTGTGTATATATAGTGTTGAAAACCACAACTTCTTAAAAATAACACCAATATTCACGATATCGATAGTTTAAAAAGAAAAACCAAACAATTCTGGAGATAGGATAAGGTGAAAAATTTTAAATATATAAAACTATAAAATTAGATACAACTTAACTAATTTCTGAATCCGTTTCTTTTCTGCTACCTAAAATTTCTTATTTATTTAATCATTTTCTGTATTTTTTTCCTAGAATGGATATTAATTAATGCAATTAATAATTTTGATATTACTTGACATGGTTTTAATTTTCTCATATTTCAGAAATCTGATACTTGTCAGTTGTGTTACTTAAAATTTACTTAATATTATTAATTATTTTGTTTTTATCAAATCAGGCTTGGTGCTTCATTTTGATGATTGTTAATTTTAATTACAGTAAATCAATTAGTGTTATAAATTTTTTTTCTGAATAAAATTTCCCATAATTTCCAAAAACGTTTGTTTTCTTAAGATTTAACAGGGTCGTTTTTCGGATTGAAGATGGTTGACTGCGTCGCGTCAAAATGACTTGACTAATGACTGATATTAGGAGTAAATCATTTCCTTTGACTTTCATTTCAATTAAGTCTCCCTCACAAATTTGAAGAGCGTATGCCTAAGTTATAAGCACACACAGTCCAAACAGGTATGCAGTTATGCATAAATGCACCATGCAGTTATTTGACGTAGCTAAATGTAAATTGAATGGAAATGGCGACGTGATCCCTGAGGTGATGCACAAGTAAATGATTAATTTCATTGAAACACAGAGGACTACAAATGATTTGTAGTGACTATATAACAAGACGATTGTTTCAAGTTCGCTCTTCTCAATAATTTCAACAATGTTAAATGTTAGGCCGGAATGTGTGTAGACGAGTGTGTGCACACATGCGGTTATTTTATGCATGAACCAGAGGCTCTTTTTGCACAATTTATCCGCATATACGCTTGTTGGTTTTCTTTGATATGAATGCCGAATCTGCATACGAGACATACCGCACAATTTTTTTACTATTATTATAAAATATTAATCGCTTTGGAGAATACAAGTCTCTATTCAAATTATAAACAAAATTACACACGTTTACCTTCGAAACGTTGGAGAAAATGATTTGTTTTATCAATAAAGTATTCAAATATCATTTTATTTTTCAGTACCCAATTTTAGTTAGTATGTAGCTCTAAGTATGAATAGTAGTAGCCATATAACAAATCATCAGAGCAAATATAAATATTTACTAACTCACTCAAGACAAATAAAAACCAATTTAAAAAACTAAAACCAAACAAAAATTTACCTTCAAATGCTAAAATACTCGTACATAAAACCACCTATTGGCGCAGTGGCAAGAGCATTAGTTCTCTCCACTTCATGCGTCAAGTGGTTCTGGGTTCGATTCCCATTGAATCCTAGACTTAAGATTCTAGACCTAAGATACACTTGACCAACAGAAAGTTTCTGTGTTTAGACAGTCGTGATATGACCTTAGCTGTTAAAGCGACTTAAAACACCCAAAAAAAAAAAAAAAATTAAAAATTCCAAATCTTAAAAAGAACAAAACTGAAAACTTTTCGAAAAATAAATTCCCAAATTCAAGAAATCAAAGCTACACGGGTTTGCATCTAAATAAATTGGTAAATTTTAAGCAACCAAAACTGAGTAAGGTTCAATAGCAAACATCTGCTGCGACGCGTCACAGAACTTTCTTTTACATGAAACTCGCTGTTAGTTAAGGGAACATAAAAAACCCAAGATTAGTTAAAAAATTATAAATACGTAGAATTATATAAAGTATCTTTTTAAACAGAACTGTTAAACATTATTCGAATTTTCTCAGAAAAAAGTGTCAATTGAATTTGATAAGCTTGATAAAGCTTTGATAAGCTTAATAACTATAGCAAGGTTAAAGATAACCTATGGAGCCGTTTCTGAAAAAAATTTAAATTCCCAAAAGCTCATAGCTCATTCTTGTAAACTGATTTCTACAAAAAACTTCGTGGCACAACTAGGCTCGTTTTCTTTTCTGTACGTCATATTTTTCTTCTCTATCATGTAACAGAAAATGCTTAAATGTGGCACGTCCTTGAAATGTCGCTCTCAATTTCCATCGATTTATCGATTATCAGACTGCACCCTAAGAAGTTTCAATTCAATAAAAGTAAGCCTTTGCGTTTTGAATTATTAAATGGATGTTAGGCGTACGAATTGTAAAGAAAGATGAGTTTTTAAACTATGCGTTATTGTAATCGTTTAAAACGAAATAAAATTAATATGGATTTGCGATCCACTCCTCTTTTACCTATAACAAAATTCGGTTAACACGAAGTAATACGTTGACCTCAGCAAAATGGTTCTATAAGATCAAACATTATTTTTCTAACGAAGAAAAATTGTTGTATACAATTACAGAAATTTTATTTCAAATGAATGTTATTTTTCCAAAAAGTATTCAAAATATTTTTCTTTAGTACTTTTAAGTTTTTAATTTGCTTTAACATCTAAATTCTAAGGTCATACCACGATTGTCTTACACACAGACAATTTCTGTAGGTCTTAAATCTTAGATCATAAGACTTAAATCTAGGGATTTGTCGAACCCTGTACCACTGACGCGGAGAGAGTAAACCACTCTTACCACTGCGCCACTAAGTGGACTTGAAAAATTTGCAAAAAATGTTGTAAATTGGCTACAAAAATTTCTAAGAATTTTTTTTTGATTTTATTGTTACATTAATGTTATTTAATTGTTTACTTGTACTTACTTAAATTGTATTAAACTGACTGAAAAATATTAAAAAACGACTATCTGATTTTACGATATATGTTAAACGGCCATTCAGTAACTCCTTGATTCATTTTAAATTCTTTCTAGTTTTTAAAATTTATCGCAACTCAATATTTCGATAGGTTAATCAAAAACGCGTTTGAAACTATTTGCTGAGTAGCATATTAATTTTTACATTTAAGATTTTAAGTCAAGTCAAACGTAGTCCAAGTGGCTTGAAAATTAAATCAAGTAGTGAATAACTAGTGTTAAACATTTTAACTGTAATTTATTTCAAAGCTTGTTTTTCTCCAAACCCGATTAATACATTTTAAATCGTAATTGTAACTTTCGGATCATAAATATCGATTTTTAAAATTAAATGAATAATGTTGAAGTTTTGCAGATTTTTGAATACTTTTCTTAATGCAAATATCACACACTTCATAATACGAATATTATTAAAGTGTTGAAACGAATAATAGAAAATGAGACGGCGGGAAATGCGAAGAACGATGTAAATCTAAAAAATGAAACCGCACTGCTTTCCAAAGAAGTTGCTTCGATCCCATATGCGATGAATTTTCTATGAAAAATTCAATTTTGCTTAGATGAATTTTTCTCAAAAAGAACATCGAAATACCATTTTTATTTCACAATATGTATTCTTTAATCAAATACGAATCTTATTTTTCTGTAGAAAATTTACTTGCAGAATTTTTCAGTTTATAAGAGATAAGAAATTCATAGAATTTTTAATATTTAAATATTAGTTAAATAAGTAAAAATTAGTTCAGCATGTTTCTTCTATCTAGTTCGTCTGAGATCCTTATAAATTTTAAGAAGATAGTAAAAATTTCAATGCAGTAGCTGAGGTCAAAACAAAATTGTCTTTTAAATTAAAAAAATTATAAATATGTACTTATTTTAAAACGCGTTTACCGTGGATTAAAAAGGAACATAATAACTCAACATAATTTTTTTTTAAAACAAATAAGAGAAATTAATTTTTGAAAATATATTGAATAGGTTGGTTTTGATTTTGATTTTGCAATCAAAGTAATCGTTATCCTCAATAAACAAAGCGTTATTACTCTTAATCAAGATAATATATGTTACATAACAAATATCACACGTAATTAACAAAAAAATCTATACACTTTCGCTGTAAATAGTAAAGATTCTTTTTATACTTAAAATTTTACTGTTGATATGCTTTTAACAGTTTAGTTCGGTGTATGAAGAAGCACCAAATTATAAGCATTAAGTATATCTTTTACATCAATAGACTGGTATATATCTTGATATTTAATTAATATTAATCCAATTTGGTTCTTTAGAAAAAGGCTATAAAGCTTTCAATTGATGAGGGTTAATAAATAGATAAAATCACCCAACAAATCTATTAGAAAGGAAAAATTGGTTTTAATGAATGGCGTTTGTAAAAGTTGAAATATGGGGAATTTTATTTGAAGAAAAACGAAAAGTGGATCTCAGCTGGATATTGTTTATGGTGTGTGACTTATCAGCGGGAATTAAGTGTTATATATTATCCAACTACTGTTAGTCAGAATTAATATGTGAAATATAAACTTATACATTGTTTTTTCGGTAATAACGGATTTGCATTGGAATGATTTAAAAAATAAGACTTATAATTTTTGATGCTGATATTATTACTATTTAATTATTTTCAAAATTCTCATTTTAATAAATTTAACAATAGTTATTTGAAAAGTTCAATTTTAATGTTTGGAAGGGGGTAGTTTAGCTGCTTCTTGCATAATTGTGACGAGACCATCCATAACTTCTTCACTGTTGGGAACAATTTGTTCTGCTGGAACCAAAAATCCGTAGCTGCCATCCGCGTCCCTCATAACTAAATTGTAAACTATGCGAACGCCTAAAGTTCCTTTAACCCAGTCGACACTTCCCATCGAAGATGTATCTAGATGAAAAAAGTTTATTATAATATAAATATTCAAAAACTCAAAACTTGAACTTACAATCAGTTTCGAAAATAGTTCCCAGCTCATACTGAGTTCCGTATCTCTTGGCTATAGCAGCGACAGCATCTTGACCAATTGCAAACTAAAAAAATAAAATTAGAATTGTTTTCAACGTAAAATTATCGTATTACAGTTTCATCGTAGTTATCCAAATGCTCATCAGCGTATCCATATGGGATGAGTAAATATTGCGACCAGTTATGTAAAGAGAAAAAGGCAAAGATCTTTTGTGATCCAGCAATTCCTTTGATGTAATCAGACAAAGCTTTGGTTTCTGGTTCTGAAAAGGCAGAAGGTCCGCTGTAATCTTTTCCACATGGATCAGTATCAAAACCATCTTCACCTGCAAATTTTTCAAACATTAAAATTTAAATTTTTCATGTGCTTTGAAAATATTACCACTCCAGTGATAGTCCCAGTTGCGGTTCAAATCAACTCCGACGCAAGTTTGTCCTTCGTATTGATGTAAATTGTTGTGCCAATTGCGATCCTTAAATAAAAGCACGTGTTACAGTGAGTCTAATAAAGAGCTTTTAAACTTACAGTGGTCCAAGTGTAGTCATATCCATCAGGATTGGTCACTGGGAAAATGTACCAGTCATAAGACGTCGCCATGTTTTTAATGTTGGCATCGTCGCTTGTTAATAGGGTGGAGATGAAATACAAGACAGTTGCAGGGGCGAGCCATTCTCGACCTCGACTTCCAGCTTCAATGATAACTGCGTCCTTGCCAGAACCAGAAGAAATTTTCACTCCCAAAATATCTCTTTGTAACCAACTTTCACCCGCATTGATTAATGTGACTTGTGGGAATTGGGATGGCAAGTTTTTCAAATAATTATTTATCTAAATAAACATGCAAATTAAAAACGTTACCAATGGTCTTATAACATTTGATATTTACTTCCTCCAAATTATGATAGCTTTGAAAGAAAGCATCAACATCATTGCTCATTGGACTAGCAGGACGAAGTTGGATATCCATCAAGCTAGATCAAAAGATTTCTTATAAACGATTCAGATTAAAATTTGATTTTTGAAACGCTTACCTTTGAACATTAGGAAGTGTGCAAGTGTATTCGATTCCATGTTTCGTTAAGAACGAGGTGAATTCGTTAAATAATTCAGGAGCGACCATTATTGAAGTAATGCTTCCCACTTTTCCAACATTGTTCCAGAAATCATACTATACTCGTAACAATTTTAAAGATAATATTGCTTTGAGAAATAAAGTTATAATAATTGTTTCTTACCTTGTTGGTTTTTTGCATTGATCGAAGATATGAAACATGTTGGTCGGTTTTTGGGAACACTTGGTATAAACGATAGTGTTCGTAACTCCTTTTAACCGAAGTTGGAGGAGCTGCTTGACAAATGGCGATCGTAACCAAAATTAATGCCGCAATTACTTTCATGATTGTAGTTGTTAGAATCAGCAATAGTTATGTAATTATTTTAACAAACTATTCGAAGAAACTGAACTGGTGATTTCAATTGAGAATTGTCGCTTATTTATACCAATTTTTGTCTTTTAAATATTTTAAAAAATCCAATCAAACTCTACTTAATTAAAAATTAATAATCATGTTTGGTTTAATTAATTATTTTTTTATCTAAAGATGATCGTTTGAATGTATATTTATCGCCAAAATCCTTTAAAGTTTTTTGATAAAATAAAATTAAAATTTTATCAAGTACTTGAATATTCCTTGATCTAGTTGAAATTGAAAATGTTACTCTCTTATGCAAAAATTTGTTTTGTAAAAACATATTATGTTTAAAAACATATTATAATGTTCGAGGAATTAAGCTGAATGAGTAAACTACAAAAAATTGCAGCCAGCGACATGGATAATTCTGATCCCAAAATAAATAATAAGTATGCTTTGTTAAAAACATAATACTTTGGATGATGAAGACAATTCTCTAACATATTGTATTTAATTGAGGTGCATTGTGAGTATACACTTGAGTAGTTTTACAGAAAACATTTAGTATTCTACGTTTACACCGAACGAAGTTACGATTCACATCCTTAACATTGTATTGGTAAAACTTAAAGAAAATAATTTTATATATTTAAATTTAGTTTAGTTTTATATTGTAACAGTATTCATGTAATCAAAATGTACAGACAACATTGTAAAGAGTTTCATCATCATCTTAAAATAATTAATTATTCAAATGTTTGAATAAGTATAAGAAGCTACCATTTACTGATATCTGACAAGCGATCAAGATATAAATTCTGTTTTATATCAATCTAAATCAAAGCATATCTTTTACATTCAGCTTCTCCATATTATTACTCTATTATTACGAATACAATAAATTTCATGCATATAAATTTCAATAAATGATGAAGAAATACGACGCTTGTTTGGAGAAGAAAAGTGTGTGCTCAATGTAATTTATAACGATATTATAATATGTTTTACCCTTCATGTTCGTTTTCTCATTTAGTATCAAATAAAATGGAGATATTTATCGTATCGTAACATTCTCAGAGCTTATTGAAATTCTTTCAGTCGGATATTTGTTTTCTTGTTATTCGAGAGGAACAGTTGACGCGAATGAAATGGAACAGATGAGATCTCAGTTGAGAAGAAATTTTTGATTGGGCGATTATATTTTTCATTTACATAATTGTTATATAATTTAATTTCCTGAAAAGACTGATTAAATCTTTTTGATACAAACCACATTTTATAATAATAAAAATAAGGAAGAGACTGTTTTCACTACTAAATGGCGTTGTGTTGTGATGCCTGCTTTGTACGCCAGTAGTTCTAAGCTCTCAGGGAAAGGCCAGAAGTTTTTCTTAGATTTTAGAATTCAACGGTCGTTTATGATTTCATTTCATTAGTTAAGGAACCCGCCAATAGAAACGAAAAAAATTAGGCTTAGTTTATATGTTTTCGTAACCTATATTATTGGTCGAGAAAACATTTTCCAGTCGTTTCCCATCATCCGAAACCCATCCAGCGTCTAAGTATTTTCTCGACTAATTTAAATCTGAAATTTTCCTATTTTTGGGTCTCATTTATACCAATATGCCCATAACTAGTACATTGGACTTTTTAAAAGCCCTCCTACTCTCAGCTTTACTGTACAGTTTTCCTTATGTGACGGCAAATCTGTACGATTACTTCTTGAACTGTGCAAAACTGTATAGTTTTCGGAAGTATTTACGCAGTTGTCAGTCCTGTGTTTTGCTACTCTTTTTTGCGACGATAAATTGCGCAATTCGAGTCTTAGAGTCTCATCGAGTCTTAGAGATTTACTGTTTGTATTTTTTTTTAAGCTACTTGACTTGTTTCTCAAGCTACTTAATTTAAATCAAATAAAACTTAAGTCAAACGCTAATATTAAAATTCAAAGGAAAGTTTATTACTGGTTTTGCTAATTTTTTCAAATTTATAATATCAAGTTCAATTCATGTTACAACACAATAATGCAATATATATAATAATAATGTAATTTTAACAATAATTATATATAAAAGTAGGGTAGTACAACTACAGGGTCCAGGATGGCACCAACCTCAATCCGCTACTGATTGTACTATTAACTTAATTTCTTTTAGTGATCAACTACTGTATACAACACGGTGGGATTGACGAAACTAAGCGAAGGGGGAAGAAAACTGAGAGGGCTGTGAACGTGCTACATAAATTAAGTTCTAAGAGCACAATTTCTAGCACTGTTAACTGCGCAGATAAACTGAGAGTGTGTGGGGGCCTTATAATCGATAAGTTGGCTTACAACGTCTGACGTCACATCATTAAAGACAACTTCTAAAAGACTCCTGAACATTTAATATCTGAGTATAGTAATACAAAATAGCTGTAGCTATAAAATGGCGATTTTACAGAGGATGCACAATTTAAACGTAAAAATTTCTATGGATAATTTTATGTACTTATTTAAAAATAAATGATTTCTTATCTCTGCCGAAATTTAAAATTCATCCATAGTTTATAATATTGACGAGGAAAGTTTAAAAACCAATGTCTTAAAATATTATGTAAAATGACGCTTGAAATAAAAGGAGTCGATGCTTGTCTTGTTTATTTTTTCAAAGGAATTCGATTATGAACCTGGACCAGTTGTACAGTTCGTACGTTTTGAAATATACTCTGTCACTTCATACATAATGTATATTGACATAAAGAACAAAAAGATATAGGAAAGAAAAAAAAAATAACGGAGCAAAACGCTTGGTATCATGAAGAAGAGCAACGGCAACAGTCGCAAGACAATGTGTCAACAACTTGAAAAGAATTCTTATGTCAAGGTGTTCATAAATCAGATAAATTATTCCTGTGTATCAAGAAATATTTACACACATTTATATGAAATATTTCAATGTCGTTTATATCCTTAATATTCCTCGTTTGAATATTTGCTCGGGCTTTACTTAATAATCACAGATACAATAGGAAGGAAGTTGGATTTGTATTATGTTTGACACGTTTCCTTTCCAAAAGAATCCTGTTAAGGATCTGTACACATAAAAATTGTCAAGAGAATTGAATTCCAACTCCTTTAGGTTTATTTGTTTTTCTTAAAAATGTTTGCTTTGCTGAATGAAGATTTAAATGAATAAATCACCTTTTTTATTATATTTTTATATCAACACGTAATAAATAATAGATCATTAGAAGATGGAATCTTTAACAAAATTGCTTTTCCAAGACTTGGTAGTAGATTTAGAAAAGATAATTTCTTCTTTATTAATAGCAGCAGTTCTTACAACAAAATTTAATAGCAAAAATCCTTATTATGTTATCAGTTTGAAAATAAATAACACCGAAGTTCCAAACTAGCGTCCCATAAGAATTTTTTAAGGAGTTTTCTAAATAACGTCAAGTTTCTTGAATAATTAATGGCATTTTTCCTAGTTTTATAATGAAGGTTTCCATATTTGAAATTGCCAAATTACAGACCAGATAACAATAGTTGCAATTTTACTTTCGTTAGAATTTTTCATTTTATTAATTTTGATTAACCAGATTCATTTTTCCTAATATTTTAGAAATATCGACGAATTGTTGCAATTTACAACGAGCTATGGTGCAGCCGAATGAAATTATAGCCAAACTCTCATCTGATACGGGAGCTTTTAAAGCTATAAATAACTATGCCCTATATTGATCTCATAAATCCTGTAAATTTAATGATATTAAATCTTATACCCTACAGTAGCTTTTAACAAGAAGTGGATGTACTTTCGATAAATATATGTTATCAATGTTTGAACCCCCTAATTTTTAAGAGCACACTAATTATAATTAATTTAAAAACAGTAGGCAATTTAAATAATGAATTCAAAAATATGCTGGGTACTTATTAAATTAAATTATATAAAAAATATTAAAAATTAAATATGCTTGTTTGTTGGTTGAGACACACAGGTGAGTGTTTCCTGATAAAAGCTTAAAAGCTTAAAAAGTATAAATATCAAACAAAATAAAATGATTTTATTCAATGAGTTTTCAACATGTTTTTTTTTCAGTATAAACACAAAAAGACAAAACTTACAAAGAACTTTTGAAAAATTAGCCATTTTTGCTTTTGATAAAATGCTTTGAACGTTTTTGATATATTTTTAAGGGAGGAAGAGTTTGAAAAACCCATAGGAGGTCTTCAATAAAATGTTTCTAAATAATTTTGAAAACAAAATAATAAATAAAAAAGAAAATTATGAAATTAAAGAAACCTCTATTAATCCTTACTGTTGATTTTTAATTCATGTTGTCTATAATATTAATAAATTGCAGAGTGAACATCAAAATTCTGAAAGGTTAATATCTCAGGAGCTGGAAAACCAAAAATTTAATTCTTAATTTTCATCTCCAAGTTAGCACGTTTAGAAGTTGAATTTTTCAATTAGAGTTAAACCTGGGTGAGTGAAAATTAGGTCTGTAAGAAAACTATATAAGTTTGAGTATTCATCAGGAGCTGTCATTTTAAACCTCAAAGCCATTGTTAGTAATGTAAAAAACAGAAACCTCTATAAAAGATAGAGTCGTTTTTTACTTATCGATTTGTAAGTAAAAGTCGAGCGTATTTATTCTATTCGAATAATAAATAATAATAAATCTGGCCAAAATTATAATTTAGGTACCTAGTTACTAAACCAATGAACCAATAAAATCCACTTATTTTCAATTGATTAGACATCAAAACATATCCAAACCAGGAAATATCTTAGAATCCCGAAAAATCAGAATCTCTGATAACACGTGTATATACTGTTACGTAATAAAAGAACAATCATTAACCACAAAATTATCTTACAGCTTAAATAAATTAAAAAAATATTACCAGACTTTAATCTTCTGAAGTAAGCATATTTTTTTTGGTTATTTAAAGTCGACTTATCTACTATGGTTATTAATGACCAGCGAATCTGAAACTCCAAAAAAAATGGACTTCCATTATTTGACCCTAGGACCACTTACGTATAGGATGACATTCCACTAACAATAAGTGACCTAAAGGAAACATTATAATTTGGAATTTACTTATGAAAGAAAACACTTCCAAAAGAGGCACATTTTTTGGTGTACCTACCGACTTTCTTTAGAAGCAGGCTAATTTAATTTTTATGCATCGTTAAACTTCACACTTTAAATGTTTTTATACTATTTGAGTTTAAGGCAAATGTTACTGCTAGATATCTACTAAATATTATAAACATTATAAGGTTGTAATATTAAGATTACTTTTCTTTTCACTTTTAAGTTTTAACATTGATCTCAATAAAAAAAAATTTAATTTGAAAAGGCAGAATTTTGTGAAAGAAGCCACAAGTTTATAAAGGAGTACAAAATTTCCGGGTCCCTCATCAACAAGATCATTATAAATGTATACTTTTGCGTTATATGATACCACGGGTCACTTTAACTTAAACTTTTGAAGTGATTTTCAAGGTGTGCCACACTTTCGAGTTTAGTTATAAAATTTAAAAACTAAGTTATCTCAAATATGTAAGGTCATTTAATAGAGTGAAATAATTTATAACTGTTACATCAAGAAATTTTTTGTTGAAAGTCAAATTTTTTAACTGTAATCCCCTAGCTGAAACCTTGTAACGGAAAGACTTAATATTATGTTGTGACAATTTCTCTCATTACTAATGCATTTATTTCATATCAGATTAAATTTTTAATTCCAAATTTGTAGATTGTAAAATTGTTAATGTCATCTCCGATGTATATCAATTGCCTGAGAAAGGCTTTTCATAATTTTTTCAATCGGCTCAACAAACATGTTAACAAGAAACTTGCACTCATAAATACAGATATTAAACTGTACCACATGCAAGAAATCTCGAGATAACGAATTTTCACTACTGAGAAAGAATTAACACACCAGTAACTATTTTTAAATAATATATATTTAAGTATTATCTCTCCAGATTAAGATTAATCTGTACACGACAACACAAGAATTTACATGAAGAAGTCAACGTGAATGAATATTTGTTAAAAAGCGTGTAATCTTTCGAACGCTAACTACCCGTGCGTGCGGTGCATATTATTAAAAATGTTTATTTTATTCATTAATTATTGTAGCTTATTAGTAACGATCTTTTAACGGGTTATTTAACTTGTTCTATCAAAATAAAAATATAGTCTTGTTAAGATCCTGTCTAGTTATGCCAAAATGATGATTATCATTTTGAATTTAATCGTCGATCACGATTTTGATGCTCATCCGTAATACCGTCATAATTGCTATTAGAGTCTGAGAAAATTACTACATTAGAAATATAAGATATAAATTATTAATCGTGATAGTATTTTTTTTTTGTTTCAACACCGTTTTGAGAGTCGAGAATTATATTATGATTAATCAGAGAAATCGTTTTGATTAGATCAAAAAAATCACTTAAGTTCAAACATAAATCATTTTATTAATTAAGGCAATTAATTTGAAACAGTTTAAGAGGAGCGTATTTTTAAATGTTTGTTTTTATATTATCTTAGCCTAAATTACATTTAAATTGGTGTGTAAGATATAAAAATTTGTTTTAAATGAGAAGAATTATTCAATTAAACTCAATTTATTAATCTTCTAGAAACTGGAACTTGACTTGATTATTTTGGAAGTGAAGTTAAAATATTTTTGAGAAAATGCGAAAAGCTTATTTTTAATAATAAAATTGAAAAATGTATTTTTTGTTTAAAATGATTTGATATAAAGCTCATTCAATATGTACGCTTGTCTTGACTTAATCGAATATTTAATATCATGTGAAACAATTATGGAAAAAGACAATGCAGATGGAAGATTATTTTAAAATGTAGTGTAGACAATTTAATGGAAAAACATAAACTAGTGATGTAATTTGGAAAGGCTTCAAACATTCAAACTTAATATCTTTTTGTCACGCTTTTTGTTAAACATTTTGTTTATTTAGTGGCATCTCTATGGAGCCGTTTTAATTAAGTTTAAATATTTAAAAATGTCTGTGTCAGCTTAAGAAACATACACTGGATGAATAATTTAACTGAGTATTTAATGAGTAAGACTTTGGAGAGACAGTTTTATCAAGTTCAACCTGAAAATAACTAGATATTAAAATTAAGATATCATTGAAAAGTTTGGTCTTTCAACTATACGATTTCTTTCTTTTTGTTATTCAATGGAAAAGTATTAATTAAAAATTCTCTTTGAAGATATTTGAATGTTAAAATGTATTAAATTTTTTGTATAAATCTTGTATTTTTTTTTCCTAATGACTTTACTAGACTACTCGCGATTTCTTTTACATAAAGTTCAACAAAATTAGTAAACATAGTCAAGGGAAAAAGGCCTTAATGTAGATATTAAGATAAAAATACCTCTCCTTATTTTCTTAAATCGAAATAGTGACTATAGTGACTATTTACTATTTTTGCAGTGCAAAGTATACCACTAAATTCAAATATTGGTATACTTTTCACTACTAAATAGTGAATAGTCACTATTTGATAGTCAAAAGTCACTATTTCGATTTAAGAGAGTATGTAGAGAGAAATTGAAGGGCTTGGTACAAGAACTCGGTATGTCCTGACTGACAAAGTTTCGTAAATCGTTGAAGGAAAATAAAGATGACATTGGTAAGTCTTTACATTTCCAACATTATTTACCACACAGGACAGTACTGATGTTACATTTTGCTCCGGTTCTTGGACCAATTGAAAGAGTAATATTGTACCAAGGAAAAAATGCTATAAAAACAAAATTGAAAATTTTAGATTTACCGGGTTCTTGCACCAAGCCCTTCAGTTACAAAATTTCAGAGAATTTCATTACAAATATTAAACACAAAAATACGTTAGCCATAAAAATTAACAACATGTTAACTCAATAAAACATAATCCGATTATCTGTTAAAAAAAAAGATATTGCAAACCTCCAGGATAAGACGTTTTCTAGGATAAATTATAAACCAGGGGTTATTTTGATTTACAAAGTATATTACTGTAAAATTTCATCAAAATCTGTGCAGTAGTTTTTATTTGTAAAACTATCACAAAAATCTTCATTAACATTCACGCTAGTAATATATTATACTATTCCAAAAGAATTGTGTACCTTTCCGGGATAAAATAGAACCTATGTCATTCTCTGACCCATAAACTACCACTATGCAAAAAATCAAAACGATCCCTTCTTTTGTGAAAATAAAAGCAAATCTTTCCAACGGAAACTGTTCATTTTTCTGTACATTTATGTAGTATTATGTAGTATAGAAATATATGTTTTGAGGTTCTCTGAGTCCAAATAAGTGATTTTTAGAAACATGTCTGTGTGTATGTGTGTGTTTGTGACATCCATGTGGTATCGAAAGCTTTATCCGAATATTACCAAACTTGGAATTTAGACTGCATATTACATTTAGTTGTGCCGAGGAGCTTTTGGTTGAAATCGGTTAACCGGATGCTCCATTTTATTCTAGGAGTCTTAGAGGTTTTTCAATTTTTTTAGAAAACGGCTCCAACGATTGATTTTAAACTTTTTATAGTTGTTAGACTCATTGATGCCTGCAACTTTTATTTGAAACTTTTTCCTGGAAAAATTCGAATAAGGGTGGTTTTGGAGTGAAGGTTGGGAATTCGTATATTCATATATTTAATGTTTATATACATAGGTTGTATGCATATAGTTCTGTCTATATGTATAGTTATAAAATACTTATAGTTCTTTTAACCAACAGTATGTTTTATTAATGAAAGTAAAAAGAAAGTACTGTGACGCTTTGCAATAGATATTTCAAGGGTGGAATTTAGAAAAATCTTTCCTTACTGAAATGGCCTTCTATTAGACTTAACATTTTCATATTTCATACTTTTATCTTCAGTGATTCAGTCTCCAACATATGGGCAGTCAATTACAACATTTTTAATATGAATATTAAAAACGTTTGCTCTTATATATTTGTGAAACTTAATGAATTCATACGGATTATTTCTAAATTACAATTTTAAATATCACTTCATTTAAATTTCTGCCATCATTACTTGGATGATCTAAGGTGTCTATACCATTATTATTAGACTATCTACTAGGTATTATAATTTTCAAAGTGTATAAGGGATGAAAATATTTAGTGGGACACCCGGTATAAAATCTTAAAATATTGAAGTTGGTTTATGTAAAAGTTCTTACAATAGTCTTAAATAAGAGTAAATTCTATTTGTATGGAAACAATCAAAAATTAGTAACAAGAAAAATACCATTATTAAAATCATGTCAAGCTATATTTACTGAAACTATTTAAAGGCATTATCATTTACCAAGTTTCCACCTACGAAGACAATCTTCTTTTCAAATTTCCCTGTTCAAGCGATTGAGTGAAGTTTGTGGGAAAATTAAACGCTATTGTGACAACTTCAAAGTTTGTCTCTAATCTGTGAATTGTGTGCATTATTTATCGAGATCTGAATTGGACTTAATATCTTTCTTTGACCTTTCTACAAAAGAAAGAAGGTTGTGTAGGTGGTGCGTAATAATATTAAATTACAGTATTTATTTTATAAATTTTACTCAGATAATGTTCAATTTTTATGGCGAAACAAATTGGGTTGGAAAATAAAATGGGTAATTTGTAGATAGTTGAGAAAGTTTATATCTTCCCGGATATAATCAATAAGGTTATTGTTATAAGTTTTTTTTTTCATAGAGGGTTTGTCTCTGATCGTTAGATTAAAAATATGTACGATGATATCACGTCTATTCGTATCATATGAGCAGTTTGTTTACAGACTATATTTTCTTAACATATGGTTGTGAGCTTAATCGAGAAAAACGATCAATTTTCCATATAAAATACGAGCACATGTATTACATTTTTCCAATGTCTTGAATTCCATATTACGAACTTCAGTATGAACAAAACCTCGATGGACATTTTTTCGAGTTAAACGAAAATTTATAGGGAAATTAATACGGCACCTGTTTGAAACCCGTTTTACTCCAAAGTGGATTTTGTTGAGACATAAATAATTTTATATATAAGAAATTTTTATGTCGCCATTGATAATTTTCTTAAATTGCTGTTTATTTTGCGTAATCTGCTCGATGTGTGCACTCGCACAAATGCAAAGTAATAATTTACATTTAATTACAACAAAACTTACTTTGCTGGACAGTTTATTCATTTGGCGTAACGCCATTTTTATGCAAATTTCGAGTTCAACAGTTCAAGAATGTACAAATTATTCGTGATTATTTATGCGACAAATGTAAAACTAGCGTGTAATTTTATTAATAATATAACGATAAAAGATTTCTCACCAATTGAGATAAGTGCTTGAATAAATAAACATATGACCATTTTTATCAAGCGTTTCCTCCTCATTTTTTTGCCTTTAAATGATTCGCTTAAGCCCTTTTTCGTGTCACATAATAAAATTTAAATATTTTTATGGGTATTAACTACGAAAAAATTATTCTATTTTTTACATTCTAATGACCTTATATTTGCTAAAAAAAAATCCATATTTGGTCTACTACGTCTCTATTCTGGCTTTTATCGTAACTATGTATAAAACTAGAAGATCCATCCCTTGTTTCGCTCAAGGTTGACAAATAGAACTTACGTGAAATATCATATCCACTTAAATAACTAAACAAAATAGATATTTTAAGGCAGTGGTTCTTAACCGGGGTGCGATCGAACCAAAGGATTCGTGTGTCTGTCTCAGCGGTTCGGCAAAGGTCAAGCCATGCACTCAACTCATACAAGGTATATGAATATACATTTAACTTGCTGAGAATCAAAAATAGAATCCAATTAAGAAGGATTCGGTGCATGCGCATATAAAACTAGTAGGGTTCGATACCTCCAACAAGTTTAAGAACCACTGCTTTAATGCATGGGTCGGCAACCAGCGTCTTAGTGTAGCCCACAAGATATTCGCCAATTCGAATTTGAGAGTACATTTCTCTTCATAGATCGGTGTCAATTCGCGTCGAATTCTTTGAATTGAGGGATTCATATTGAATTCGGGAACAGGTACATCCATTCAACCTTCGAACTAAATTAAAAATCAGTCAAAAATTATACCAAATAAAAATAAAAACAAAAAATAAAACATGAAATTTAACTTTTGGTCTTCAGTTCGTTTTGTTGGTTTGTCGTTTATTTTTTGAAGTGAAACTTCTTAGGAAACTGTTCGATAGTCTATAAATGGATGAGAATTAAGAGTGAAATATAAAGGGCACTTATTTTCGTTACACAAAAGAGAAAAAAGATACGATGCATAGAGAAACACATAGAGAACTGTAAATTGTAACATCGGAAGTGAAACAAAAGTGACGAAT
The DNA here is from genome assembly GCA_958496155.1 of Sisyra nigra. NCBI lineage: Eukaryota > Metazoa > Arthropoda > Insecta > Neuroptera > Sisyridae > Sisyra > Sisyra nigra. The sequence continues at coordinate 32,733,267 of OY292317.1, forward strand.
AACCAACAATAGAATATGATTAGAGAATATAAATATTGAATAAACAGAACATTTTTATGCAAATTTCATAGTGTTTTCCCTCCTGCCTCGTTTTTTAAGCTTTTGATTTTTTATGTTTCACTTCTATCATGTATACGGTGCACGTGCATTTCTTAATTCAAATCTTACTATTAAAAATGTGCGTCATAGTTTTTATCACAATTATGAACACCTTCATACACAATTTTATTTACATCCATTCAATCATTACATTATATTCCAAGTAGTCTTTTTCGTACAGAAATCGTTGATATTTTCTTGATAAAACACTTTCTGTGCTTCTTGACCATAAACTAAGAAAGTATAAAAATTCGTTGGCCAGTTTGCGAAATCTGATCAACACATTATTTTATATTTTTTTAAAGTTTTTATTTAAACGTTAATTATCACCGTCTCTAAAAAATCAAGAAAAAAATTTAGGTTTCCAATTTCCATTGCGTTTTGACTAGAGATTCATTACTTGATTTGATTTTTAATCTATATGACTTGATTTTCAAGTATCTTGACTTAAATTTGGAGTAAAATCAAATCAAACTTAAGTCAAATGTTAATATACCTATGTATAAATATCAAGTCAAGTTAAAGATTGAATTTACACATTAGTTAGTTTTAAAGTTTCAATATTAAGCTTAATGGCACAAAGTGAACCTGAACACTGAACTTGAAACTTGAATAATTGAATTGATTCGATCCTAGAAATACTGGTCTATAGGGCGACAACCTATAGTCACTTGGCCTTTATTGTGACCTTATTTGTTAGTTACTATTCTTTTTACTGCAAAACGTCTTGCAAATCCATGGATTTTTCTAAGAAAGTAACATATAGATATTCACTTTCGATTAATATACGTTTTAAAATAAATTTAAGTTAATTCCCTTTTTTTATGTGAAAAACAAAAGTTACATTTTATTATGATATATGTAGCTATCCTATAGGAATAAGTAGTATTTGCAATCTTTGGTTATATAATAAAAAACACGTTGATATATAATTTAATTTCTTTAAGAGAACCAACAACCAGCTCTTTACAGCTTTACTGTAGAAACCATACATTTTTTCGGTTAAATATAAACATATACATTCTTCGATCTTTTAATTTTAAACCCATTCTAAAAAATTACACTAATTTGTCGTTTTGAAAGTTTGTGAGAAGCAATAACCCCTTTATTCTTTCCCTATCTACTTTATTATCCATATGTGTGCTTATTTGAAAAAAATTATGCAAATCTGTATTACGACGATGTTGATTGTTGACTATAAGATAGTGTTTAATAATTTTTTTCTTGAACTGCCTCCACATCACTTCCAATTAAACAACTTAGAAAGTATCTCAAATGTAACGTATTCAATAAATCAAAAGCTTACGATATTCATAAAATATTCGATTATTATTTATTCATTTTGGATTGATAACATTTCCTTTTCGGCTCCATATAGAGCTTTAAAGCCACTTAAAGTCGATTACTCTGAATAGATAAGACAACCTCATTAAATTTATATAAATAATGAAAATTGTATTTGAACTTCTCCTGAATCTTTATATAAAACAGAGACGATAATAATAATGTTACAAGATTTTATTGAAATGATTTACGTATGATCTGGTTTTTCAATCAATTACCATTCATCATCGCAGCTCACACTTCATATTACGTATGGTGTAAGCGAAGGTAAGACTTTGATCGCTGTTTTTAATATAAAGGGTTGTTATTAGGTGAACTTTTATTTAAATATCTCAAACGTGTTTTTAATTTAAATGATTTGTGTCCATGTTAAACTTATCATAACATTTAAATAAATTGACGGTGAAAAAAATGTTAAATTCACCGGCAGAATAAACATTCGTTTTATTATTTTCATTTCCTAACTCGAATTTCATGGTAAACTAATAGTGTCATATAAATAGATGTTTTAGCTAAATAAATTTAAGAAATAAAACCGGTAGTGATTGTGATCAAACGCTCACAAACTATTTAGTTACACGACTAAAAATAAATACGACAATATAATATAAATGTGTATAATAAAAGCAACAATTACACCAAGTTATATACGGGGAGTAATTGCCTAGGAATTTTATTGCTTTGCATTTGAAACGAGGTAAAATTGTTCTGTTTCTTATTTACAAATACCAGGGGGTTATTAGTGAGCTCGGATTTATATCATTTGAGATTTATCTGAGAAAAAAATAACGTGGTATACGTTGGAAGATGATCGCATGCTTTTTCTTTCGGGCCTGAAGAAAACTTAACGCGCTGATCATTTTTATAAAACCCACTTCTTCAATCGCTCCGAGATCTTATCGGAGAGGATTAATGTAAATTGTTGAGATATTACGGAAAATTATGTTAATTTTTTTCACGGAAATGAATAAACTTGTAATTTTTTTTTGTTTCATGCTTGTTAAAATAAAGGTCTGTCGTAAAAATTGAGAGAGGAATGAATCAAAAAATAGCCTTGTAATTATGGTAATTTTACGATCATTTTTATTGGAAATATTGACTTCGTTTTAAAGTGAGTCAAATTTTATTTTGGAAAAAAATTAGTGATTGTTTCATGGGAAATTTTTTTTTCATCTAATACTTTCACTGGTTATTTTTCGACTGGTATTTAGTGGTATAAATTAAACAATCATTCATTAATTATCGATTATCTTTTTTATGTTGCGTTTAAATGTTAAATTGATTTTTTCATCATTAAGTCGTGATCTCTATTGAATAACAAGTTAACATCTTTAACCAGATGGAGAAATTGGAGCTTTGCAACTAAACTTGTGTTTGTTTTAGTTTCAATCCGAGATTCGATCGAGCACACACGAAAATTGCTTCATGAATACAAACACAGAATTTCCTAATAAGTTATTCAGCAAATGATAGCTACACAAAGTTGGTGCTCTCATCGGCGATCCCATCATTTATTGATTCAGTATAATACAAATCTACTTTTTAACCAAGTATACAATTTATTATTAAATCTTCTCCTTTGATTGTTTGGGAAGTGAAAAGTTGCTAATGCAACTTAAAGATTGTTTCTGTTTCTTACAACCATATTTTTCTTGTCTTTAAGGCGTTTAGTGAAGGGTCCTTATTTGAGCTATAAATTTAAATATAAATTGAATCTGAATTTATCATTGCACGGTTAATTTAATTTGAGGCTCTTTGAGAATTTCATATATGAAAATAATACTAATCCACTACAAATTTGCATTTGGCTGACAATCTTTGTGGCTGTAATATGTAGGTGTTTGTCAGGTAATGAAACGAGGGTTGAATTTTACATATGCTAAAATTCAAAGCGAATATTAAAAAGATTCACTTTAAAAATGAACTCCTTGTAAAAAAATTTTGGTTTGTTGAAGTATCATGTTATGGATTTTTTTAACAAAATAAATATTTGATTTTATGTTGATTGTATGAGTGTTCATGTTCTGAAGTGATCTTATCGTGTTTCGGAATAATTTATTTAGTAATTTTCACAGTAATGAGGTACTCACACGATGTACTTTATTTTCATATTTGAGTCATTTAAAGGTCCTTAATTGGTTTGGAAATGAAAATGTATGTAAAATCATAAAGTTGTATACTTGGAAAAAAATATTGCGATCTTGGTTAAAACCTTGCAATTTTTATTATTTCTTTTATGGTTTTTTTTTTTTTAATTTCTAGCACTAAGTTTAAGTTTATAATACACGCTCAACAGAAGAGTTGTAAAAGCTCTGATAGCGCTGTTACAATTTTCTTATATTTTTATTAAAAAGAAAATATAGTGGAGGATGGTTCTGAATCGTTTTAAAAGAAAAAATTAATAACAGAAAAAACGCTTCTAACGAAATTCGGTTTATATGAAAAAATAATAATTCTCTAAATACTCGACGCGCTACCGGCTGTCCATTTGCAGACTTTCGAATTTGAATTCGATTTTTTTTGCTGTTTTGAGTTGCTTTAATCTAAGGCCATATTACGACTATCTTAATACAGAACATTTCTGTGGGTCATTAATCTTAGAGCATATTTTTTTTAGAACTCAACGGGGTCGAACTCAGAACCTTTGAAATATTGAGCGGATATCAATTAATGATCTAACCGCTATGCTTTTAGGTTTGACCATTAGGACAAATTCGTATATTGATTAAACTACATATATTGGAGTGTTGAAGTTAGTGCCTTTTAATCCGTGCATTTTTAGGATTTATAAGTAATTATGATGTCTTGGACCGGAGTACACCAAGCTTTCGCAATTGAAGCACATTTAAAAAAAGAATAATTCTATATTGCTTATTAGGCGGATGTTTTGTAATAAAAATTCATTAAATCAAGAAATTGCACATTTCGTGCAATGAATTGGGCTCAACATATAGAGTTTGAAATGAAAAAAACTTGAAAATTTAACGCTTGACTTGCATTCATCAACATTTGAGTTGCGCTTAATTTGATTTTAAATCAAATTTTAACAAGTAGCTTGAAAATCAAGCCACCAGCTATCAAAATCAAGTCAAGTAATAAGCCCTTGTTTTGAAGGTACTATAATATTCAACTTGTGATGGGGCCTTATCCACCCAATTGATATGATCGGGGGTGTGAAATATTAGAAGTTGAGGACAACTAGACCTAAGAAACGAAAGGTCCCATATTTTCTGTGTTAATATCTGAAAACTTTACTCCTGTAAAAGCTCAATTAACTGAACGTCCTCATAAGTCAATTCGGAAGTATGTGACGTTTAAGAGCTTAAAAAACGATATTGCACAAAATTTATACCCATGGGAAACACAAATTTTTCAACAATTGGAAAAAAATGGATCTGTCAAATGGGGAAAATTTACACCAAAACTAGACTTATAACGATTTTCTATTTCAGTGTGACTAAGGAACATTTTCTTTAGTGAATAAGCCAACTTTCATTTTAAAAAACAATGTTAACACTCAAGTCAATCACCTGATAAAATCATCAGGTATTGGGCCTATATTTATCCAAAAAAAAAAAAAAAACACAATCAAAAGTTATTGCAAAGCTGACAAGTAATTGTTTGTTGCGCTTTCTTGGTAAGTGATAGTTGGTCCTTTTTTTAAATGAAAACTTAAACAGTAACTAAAGGACGATACTGTAACACGCCTGAAATGTTTTTCATACGGGTCTTACAAAAATTTAAGAATTTAAATAAGTGGATACTTTTTCAGTAAGATGAAACAAATGCCCACATAGCTAGATCGCATATAGAAAAAAAGAAGCATTTTGCTTTTAAAAGCCATCAGTAGCTTTGGTAAAATACTCTGACTCCTAAAACCATCAGAACCATCTCATTGCGGGTTTTTCTTATAGAGTTTCCTTTAATCTCGAGTCTACAGTAGCATCCCAAAAACAATAAACAAACCATAAAAAAATGTGGAGGAAATTCAAACCATCACTCTAACGCTTTGTAAACGAGTCCTTACTAATATGCACTTCTAATTGAAAGAGTGTCCCGTAAAAACGGAGAACAAAAGATTAAAGTTGCTTTCAAAACTTGCAATCCCTAAGATTACATCATGTCTGTTCGAGATTACAGTTAAATCGTAAATTTACAGTACAATTGATGCGTAATATACAATACAAAAACAAATTTCTTATTATTTTTTAAGTCGAGAGGCTAGACCAGTTGGTCATACTGTCATACTGTATATCCAATTATATTTTATAATATGAAAATCTAGATATATTCAATGTCAAAGTAAGTTGAGATTAAATTTTTAAGTAGCTTAAAGTAGGTAATTAGTACTTTAAGAAATTTATTACTCCATCCTATATATTTAATTCTGAATTTGTTATCTTAAGCATAGCTAAGATTTATATTTCTTCCGTATTTATTCTGATAGAGATTTTTCTATTCTAATATTTCATAAATCAAAATCTGTAAGCTTTAAGCAGCAACAAGGTCTTACGTAAGTCAAAGATTTGATCGATAAATTAAATATATCAAGTGCACCACCCATACAACGACATCATTAAATAACGATAATATACTATAAGATTTTTCAATTTTGACCTGATTCATTTTAAAAAATCCATAAATTACATCGTATAATAAAAAAAATATATTTCCGGTAGTAAATGATTCAAACACGCCATAAAAATTTTAAATGATTTCATTTTTTATTATGCACAACATAAATAACGTCTTTAAGATCAATTAAGAGAACGTTTCATGAAAAAATTAATTAAACTTTTTATTAAAGATGAGATTTTAATTAATAGTGTCTTTACACATGTTATAATGGCACTTTTGTATTCCCGACTCGTTTACCACGCTTCAATTTCAGGCTATCATTTTTGCATTTCATTATTGGAAATGAAACGAAAAATATTTTTAAACTTGTCGCAATAAAAAGCATGGACCACCCAGAGAGACAGAATTAAGTTTTTGATTTTAAGGTTAGTTAAGTGAAGAAGTTATCCTTTAAAAATTGAAATATGTTTTTGGATCAGTGAAATCTGGATAGGATTTAAATCGAGAGAAGGTTATGTTGAGGTGTGTAATTCGATAATAACAAGATTTGTGATTAATTTCCATACTTATTACTGGTAATTTATAAATTGATAATAAATAGTTGTGATTTTCTTTCATGATTTCAAGGAGTGCCAATTGCAAAGTGACTTTACATCGACTTCATTTTACACGCATTTGCAAAGCAAGAAATGTTGAATCACATATACGGTAGATATTTAATAAATTTAATCAAATATAAACGTCGAGATTTATAGTTGCAATCTTGTTTTTTTATCAAACGTTTAATTTGCGTTATTAAACCAATATTTACAGTTTGAAGACTCGGTGATTATTTTTTAAAGATAATCTCTTATTTTTCTTTGAAAGAGAATTTTCCCTCTAAGTTTATAGCTCTAATAAAACGTGTATTAATATCGAAAATCTATTAAAATTGGAATAAATGTTTATCAATATTTCTGGCTAAAATTAAGCGTGTAATGCTGTTTTTCTATTTATTAATGCGTAGAAGCTGATTCTGAAGAGATTATCGTTTAGTTCTCTTAATTTCCTCTCGTCGATTTGAAGACATAAAATGATTTTCTCATGATTTTTCAGTCGTTTTTATTTCATTATCTTATAAGCCAATCGATGAGTTTCACATGTGTTCCACTTAAAAATAATGTAAATATTTAAAAAATTTGTAATAACTTATAAATTTTAGCCTATTGCAACACAAAGAAAAATATTGTAAAAAGTTTTCAAACGTAAAACGTCTTTTATGTTCTCAGAAGATTATATTATATTTGGAAAACCTTTAAATTTTTATCTAGGAAAAATTAAACAATTTTTCTACGTTCTTGTGGTTAGAGTGGATCAATTTGAATTTTTTCACTAGGTATTATATAGTAAAACCTCTTTGAACTCCTTTTTTTTACAATCAAATCAAAGGAAATTTTAATCTTCTTTGTTTATTTATGATTTAATAGATAAACAAGTTTTGGTTAACTTTCAAATCTCAATCGCTTTTTCGCAGAATCCAAATCTTATCTTTATTGATTTCCTTTTTTTTATTGATGAAATTATGAGTAAAATTTCATATAATATAATATTTGCAAAATTCCCAGCAACAGCTGCCGTTTCTGCATAATCTCCTTATCGAATCTACGAGATTACTTTATACAAAATATTATTTATGACATAGCTTATAATCGGAAATGTCATTTCTAAATCAACCATATGAAGTTTTTAGGTTCTCATCGACTTTAATGAATTATAATCAGTTTTTTTCTACAAAATCTAGTTTTTTTTTTCCGTCTTTCAATAGCCAATATCTGCATCGGCGTTTATAACGGAAGTACATAATGAAAACAAATAAAGTTTCTCATAAACCTCTGAAGTTAACTTTTGGCCAATGTTTCCGGTAGGGAAATAAAAGATTTGTTATATAAATGAGTTTTGTACATATTTTGTATTTGAATTTTATAAATAAATTTAAGTAGAGTTCGTTATCGTAAATCAATCGACTTTACGAGTATATAGCTTTTGTACAAAAATAAAAAAACAAAAACACGTTTTATTGAAATTTTTATTTGGAAAAGCCGGGTGTATTAAAAGGAGATTATAAACACAAAGGTTGTAAAATAAATCAAAATGAATTTAACATTTAAATAAATAATTTTTTGGGAAAAAATAATAAAACGCGACTCTTGCGAATTCTTGGTTTTATAGTCGTATATGGACGTTGTAAAATTATCTTTGTGGTATCAATGGGTATTTTTTTTAAATTGGATTTGTTAGCTGTGAGAAACCGACACTTAAAATAACAACAGACATTTTTTTTTATAACTTTTCTATGAGACTCACAGATAGTTGTTACCTACACTCGAATTGCTGAGTGTAAAAAAAACTCTATAAACAATTAGCTTTGTTCGCGGATCTCATTCTGAACCGATTACGAATCACTTCAAGACAGATTTAGGATTATTGCCAAGCGCATGCACGATTATAAACCGAGTAACGGTCCGATGTTCGCGGTTCACACGAAATGCGTTCGTTACTGATTCAGAATTGGTTCTAGAGATTCTTGGATTTTTGTTATGATGAAAAATTCGATTCTCTTACTCATGCGCAGTTTGATAAACTGCGGCCACTGCCAACGTTCAATTCAATTAACAATTTTCGTAGGTTCTTGTTAATCCTCGTCTAGTCCGGAGTAATTCTAAAGTCATGTGCGGAAAAAAAAATCCTGAATCGGTTCATAAGCGTGCATGCGATTGGCGATAATCCTAAATCTGTCTTGAACTGATTCGTAATGGGTTCAGGATGAGACCCGCGAACAAAGTTATTAACTGCCTTTTAGGTGGCGAAAGTTATTTTTGGGCATTATGCAAAGAAATTCATCTAGCCGGTGTTTGGACTTTTTTGGAAATCAATTGTGCTTGATATTTTCACTGTTAAATGAAATACTTTATTCTGTCAGTCGTTGATTTGACTTGGTATTTAAATATCAATTTAACTCAAGTTTGACTCGATTTCCAGTCAAATTTAGGTCATGTAGCTTCACAATCAAGTCAAGTAGTGAATCTGTAAGAGAATGATTTTTTTTCATTGATGAAAAAATGTCAAGGCTTTTACAGCATTTTATGAACTTTATATAAATCCGGGGTCGGGGTCTATCCGCAGGCCGTATGTTGGTGATCAATAGTCTGCAGTAAGCGACTAATAATGTCATTGATGAGTTTTTAAAAAATTTATATAATTTATAATTTATAGTATATATTTATCGGTAGTTAAAATGATCCTGAGTAGGTACTACAAAAACTAGTGATTTACCTATGAAATCAAGTACTAAATATTTTGTGCGATGTATTAACCTTAACATTAAAACTTTAAAAATAAATAACTTGCAAATTTAATGCTCAACTGGACTTAGTATTTACTGATGTTAAATAATATTATATAATAATATTAATATTTGACTCTAATTTGACTTGATTTTAAGCCAAATTTTAGTCAAGTAGTTTGAAAATCAAGTCAAGAAATTCATTCTTCACAAATCCATTAAAAAATCATAAGTGGTTTAGCTTCGAGTAGGTATGTCGATCAAACAATTTGTGAATTTTTAGCTATATTCAGAAATTTTTGGAAGACTATATGAAATTATTTTTATTAAATTTAATGAGTCAGGTTCGATCCGTGGGCCACAAATTGGGAACAACTGATTTACAGTTAGTAAGAAATAATGTTAGTAGTAGTAGCTACTTTAGTTAATAGCAGTTAGTTACTTATAAAAATTTTACTAATATTAAGTAGGTACCTATGTAGTCAAAGCTACAATTGGTCTCTGTTGATTAAAATAGTTAATTTTTAGTACTACCTATATACCTACTTATATAGCCAATGAAAAAAATTCAGATTCTTAAGAATTTTAAGGTGGCTCAAAAAATATTTTTTACAAGTGAATGACTTTTAGGGATCAAAATTGCAATGAACTAAAGTAATGGATATTTTCTCAAACACAATACACCGGAAGTAAACATTTAAAAGTTACAGATAATTGCATATGAAAAAGCTTTATTCATATTCCTAAATAGCATCCCAAAGTAAAAAACATTGAAACTGTTTTAATCTGTGGAGTTTCAAGATAGAAAAAAAAAACATCTTTTATGTCTATCCTAAAACATAATTTTCAAAATTTATAAATTTTTTTGTGTAAACAATTGTAAATATGTAAATTTTTGCCAAAAATATGTTTGAATTCCGAAAATATTTATTTAAATAAGAAAAAAAATCATCATCAAATTTAAATAGTAATAAAAAATCGCAATACACAAAATTTACTTTTTTATCTTCCTGTATCTTGTATACATTCTCGACCTTTTGTTCCGCGTGATTTACATCCGCAGTTTTGATTAAAATTTAACTTTTCCCAACAAACGCCGTTCTCTCTCCAATAAAATATTATGATGTTTAGATCTCCAAGAGAAAATTGGTTTCGTAAATGAAATCTTTTGAAACTGAAGCTTCTTGAAGTTGGTTTCTTTCCTTAACTCATTAATTTTTTAAAAACAATTTAAACAATTGCGTAGATGACTTATCAAAGAAAAGCATGTTAATTTTTGTGTAAACACAACAACAGGCGTCTTTGTTGGATCTCTCAATTAAAAATATATATATATGAGTAAGTAGCATATTATCTGCAGCTGCATAGTTGCATTCATCTTGGCACAGAGACGGATTGCATCTGGGGTATATTTCAATAAAGTGCATCATATATAGTTCACAATGAGACACAATGCAACAATGCAAACATCGTCTGAATATTTTCGACAATTCAATGAGTCTTTTTGAATTTGCTCGATTTACGATTTCTTTCATAATAAATAATCTCTAAATCCGAGATCATTAAATCTCGAAATGTGCTCGTGTATATGGGTATTTATGTCGAAACAAAATTTATGCAGCAATTCGCAATTCCAGTGTCAAATGTAACGCTCTTTGCCACCTAAATCCTTGCCTGGCAATTTTCTAGATCAAAGCAAATGCCGCAGTGTGGAGCCGTTTATACAGCTGGTGAGTCGGCCGCGTTTTGCGAACGAATGGAATGAGGATTGGAGCCGGTTGCCTCGGCCTACACCTTCGAAGATGCGTGTTAAGTTACTACCTTACCCGTGACACAAATCTTGGTTAAATATTAAGCTCTTATACATGAGCGTACCCAGTTTTTGGTCCAGGGTAGGACAAACCTTTGAGGAAGCAGCATATCAATAAAATATTTTTAATTTTATTGTCAATAAATTTATCAAAACACCAAATATATTGTTCCTTTGTGCATAAAAATTATTCGTTAAGATTCGTTAAAATTTGACTTAGAATTAAGTCAAATATTAATATTTAATTGTTACACCAAGTTAAGCATTCACATCGTAAGTTGATCCATTTATAAGTCACAATATTAAGCACAAATAATTAAAAAAAAGGTCTACCTACTTTGCTTTATGAGTCCTTATTATTCCTTAATTAAGTATTGTAAGAAATGAAAAATCAATTCCAAGTAAACAATGAATGAACTCATAACAGGTTATTGAGGAATGAGTCAAAGTATTACCAAGTTAAATCAGGTTAAAGGGCCAACAAAAACTTTTTATTTTTCATTTATGATATTTTTTATCAAGACGTAGAAGTGCATAGATTATACGAGTATTTCAGCTATACTTTCATATATACACCAGTATTTAGGGATAGAAAAATAACTATCCAGGTAAATAAATTGCCGATGGTTATGGCTCAAGGAGAAGTAGCTGTTGCTCCCTGCCCCCCTTCGGTACGTGCATGGACACACATCTTGGTTAAATATTATGCCCTTATAAACTCTTCATCTATCAAAGGCTGAAGTAGTATGTGGGAGAGCGCAATGCGAGTAAATTGCTTGAACGCTTTTATGAAGAGCATTCGTCTTACGCCAATAAATACCTCAATAGGCGTGTTGAAAATTATTTGCGACGTGAAGCTTTTCCAGCATCTTTGGGGGTGTGAAATGAGATAAGTGAGAGCCAGCTGGCCGATAGCATGGCGTTTGTTTCCCAACCTTTCAGACATTAAACATCTGGCTCTTACAAATTTTGTCTCACTATTTCATATGACACGCAATCAAATTTAAAACTCAATAGAGCGATAATTAAATTGTCTGGTAGATCTTTGATTACAACTCTTGAAAATAAAAATTAATAAATCTTTGAAACAGCGCAGTCTTATCACAATGATAAGACTTGAATTCGACAAATTTTAATTAAATTTAATAACATTCAATATTATGATTTAATATATATAATATATATAATAATAACTAATTTTCTTCAAAATTTAATTAAGGGATTACTATTGCAAATATAAGTGACAGTGTTATCTTTCTTTTACGTATTTTATATATTTTTTAAAAAAATATAAAATTAAGTGAAATTTAAAAAAAATTAACTTGAATTTGATTTAATTGTTTATGCTATGGGTATAATCTTATTTTTGAATATATTATTATTTTATAATAATATAATTTTGTCATTAGCACTTGTGAGATGTAACTTGCATAAGTTATAAATATTTTATTGAGAAAGTTATTTTTTAATAAAAATGATTACCCACGCTGTTTCCAGATTTTGGTTCCGTTAACACCTCTTAATGGAGTAAAGCGTTTCTGTATCCTCTTTGCTGTTTCTAAGGTGGACACACTCTTTTTAATCTTTTGATTTATCGGCTTAAGCTTAACTTTCAGTGTACTAGTGCTTTTGCTCTACCTTACCTACGTAGCTAATTTCCAAACAACTACCTTACAGATTGCCCAGTTTACGGTCGACGTGGCTATACTCAGTACTGGGACGGATGGCACCCCAGCCATTACGCTGCAAAGTTTCGTCAATGGCATGGAACGTTGGTGTGCGAATGGGGGGTGGTAATGAATCCGCAAAAATCGAAATAAATAACATTCACTTATTAAAGAAATGTCCTTGAAACATCAATAACACTAAACGAGGAAATAATCCCGCGCGCCATACCTTTGTGAAATACTTAGAATTGACACTGGACAAAAGATTAACATGGAGGGACAAAAAATCTCGAAGAAAAAATCAACGATGGTTAGTTCACGGTTTTTTTCGGACTTAAAATTTTATCCTTTCGATTTCGTTTAAAATCTATTTTCCTTGATGTTGAAGGACCAACAGACGAAGATATCAAGTTTTTTTTTTGAAAAGGATAACTTAAAATTGTGTCCTGTATTTGTAAGTTTTGGTCAAATTTCAACGAAAAAAATCTCAAAGAAAAAATCAACGATGGTTAGTTCACGGTGTTTTTACCTTATAACATAAAAGTCAAACTATTGCAACACTAAGACAGGGTTGTAAAACTAAGCGACAAGCTACAAGCAACTGTATTTTCTCATCCAAAGTCAGTCCCCCATTACACTCAAACTAAAAAAACTTTTATATTTAACAGTTATTAGACCGAAATGGCTATATGGAACAGATATATAGGGAGTAGCTTCTAAGTCTAAAAGGGCTAGAATAGAAACATTTCAAAACAGAGGCTTGAGGACAATCGTAGGAGCTCCATGGTATATTAAAAGTTAGGAGTGTCAGTGGGCAGCTACCTAACCTCATGATTTGTCTGTGATATACCAACATACAAGAGCTGAACTATATAGTTCAATACATGTATGTAAAAAAAATTGTAAAATAAATTTTTAAAAAAATAACCCAACTCAAATTGTAAATTCACTCTTCTCACTAATGAGTAAATTGATTAAAATTTGAATGATAAACTTATCATATTATATGTACAATGGAACCTAAGCATTAAATAAGAATTTTTCTAAAAGAAAACCACTGAATAATAAACAGAACAAATTCAAATAGAAGAAAAAGCTTATAATTATTGTATCATTATTTCCATTGTTTCTGTTATTTTAAACGGCGCTCAACAGTCCGTCTTAATTGCTGCACCCAAGCGAAACGTTTTACTTGAAAAGCGCTTTTGAAAATACTAACTAATTAGAATTGTTAAGATCAATCGAAATATGCCTTTTTGTAAGGAAACATTTACGTGCCTGAATGCATGTCCCGACATTTTATCAAAGCATTTGACAATACTCGAACGAAACGCATTACTTAATGCCGCGAAATCGGAGAAATTCTCGTTGAAACGAAAACAAGACGACAAATAAAACGCTACAGTAAATAAATACGTGTTGTGAAATAAACATGATTTTCAAATTATTGTTATTATATGACGAAGCTTCTTAGAAAAAACGTCAATTATATTTAAACATCTTAAGTTGTACCTCCTTGGGTAACCTGAAGTTGTATTGCTAACCTTACTCGAAAGGTTAATGAATAAACTTAAATTTTATTTTACTTCAATAATAACATTTGTAATTTGACTCATTTAAAGACATTAAATAGTTCAATCTTAACTTTTATAGTTTTTAATTATCTTTTAACCTTTTTTGACTTGGTTTCTTATAATGGATTCTTTTTACGAAACAATAATCAATTGAAAATAGTTATATTTGAAAAATAGTTTTTGTTTCAATTTATTTTATATTGGATATTTTGTGGATTTAAAATATTGGAATTTGATGCATTAAAGCATATTTTCTTGTATCGAGTAATCTTAATATTCGATCGTTAGAAAAACTTTGTATTTTACATTTCTTTGGTGGCAGCCTCCCATTGCGTTTACGATTCATGTAAAGATAAAATGCACCAACTTCCCGATACAATAAAACAAGGCAGCATTCGAGAAGGATTTTTATTCGAACGCTGTACGTTTCTTTCTTGCTTGCACTGCCCCCATGAACTGGCTTGATGGCACAATTTAACATAATCGATTGCTAGAAAATAATATTTCATGCACCATTGAAAACGCGGCCAATATATCGTTCGAAAATCCCAGCCAAGATCACGGGGTTAAACAAATTTTTAATACACACGTGCTTTAAAAAAAAGTCCCTTTGTATGTGGTTAGAACGTTAAAAAACCAACTTAAGGGGTATTTCTTTATTCTTTTATATTCATGAGATGGTTTGAGTCTGATTCAGGAATTTGATAATCTTTAGTGTATTTGACAATCCGCTATCGACCAAATAATCAGGTTTTACAATGGAGTTATATATCATTGAACAAATCTGGAAATATCGATAAATTTTCATTTTTCAAATTCCATACGAAAAGAGGCGAGGTGTTGAAAGGGGGAAACTTTTAAGGATTTATCCTCTTGAAGCGCAGGAAACGGTGAAATTAAACCTTTGATAAATACGGGGTCATATTTGTCGTTTGTAATAAGAGCACGTCTTAAAAATTTTTCAAATTAATGATTTCCTCGAAAATTTAGGTTAATTCTTAGATGGAAATTTCATATAAAAGAGTTTTAATCTTCAATGTTAGAGAACTCAATGAGTAATTGTTAGCATTAGAAAAAACATTTGCTTTAAAAAGTTAAAGTAAACACAAATTTTAATTAGAAAAATAAATTACTTAATATGCGACAGATTGATTAGTTAAAAAAATAATTCACAACATTTTCGATTGATAGAAAAAATATTTTCTTGACATAATTGACTGATAGTTTAAAACGTTCTTCCATTTAAAAACATTTTGATGATTGATTAAAAAGGACACAATAAATAAATATTTCTTAATAGTAAAAAATTTATTTCATCGTATATTTTTAGTTTGAAATTCATTCCTCCGTCTCTTTACTTAGTGCTTAAGATAAAACTCGTAGTTGAGAAAAAAACTTTTTGATTGAATGTTAATGTTTGGAAAAAAAATTTAATGACCAATAAAGTTGAAACTTGAAGCTTATATTTGAAAGAGTTTTGCAAATGACATCCTTTAAAGTTTCAAATTTCGTCTGACATAACTTTATACGCTCCATTGAATGTCACCTTCAATAGATAATGTATTTTTTTCAATACGACGCCAATGCTTTACTCAACAGCGTACATCTGATGAATTCAAAACATGAAATGGAATTTCTATGAACTTTTTCTAGTAGCTAAAAGCTTTGAAAAAATGTCAAATGAATGAGATCTATCAATTTAAAAACGACCAAACAATGATTTACTCTTCTTATCAACCACCTAAAATTTACTATAGCAACTAGTTTTGAATCATCTAATGCATTATTAACATGTTCAAGTTTTTGTCAATTTTGAAGTTCGAGATCATATTTCTTATCGAGTTGTACAATATCTGTAAGTTTTAACAACAATATAATATCTAATATATCAATGAGTGAATAACTTTGTTCTAAAGTTGTTCACAGAGTAAGTTTTAACTAAGTTTACGAGAGAATTTCTTCATTTGTTGAAGATATATTTGCTCCAATTACAACAAAAAGTTTCTGTACTATTCAATTATTGCAACACATCGTTGAAAGCTTTAATTTAAAATGATTAAAAATCTTGATGAAACTTAAAATCAATGATAAATGGTGTACAAAAAAAAAATAATAATACCGTTTTATGAAAAAAAAAAGTCATTGATTGAATACGCTAGTAAAGTATCTTTGACAGGCGACCTATGCGCCATCTCGTGTTTTATTTTTAAAATAGTGAGTCATCCAACCTAATAAACAAGCGCTATTATTATTCATTAAAAAATAATTTAAAAATCAATGAATGGTTTAATTTATATATTGTTATGTTATTATTTATCCAGGAAAATGGTAAAATAGTAATTCTGGATTATATATATGGGTGTGTTTTTACAATGAACAACACAAAACCTTTGCTTTGATCGGTTTTACTCATTTAATTGAATATCAAATCTTTATTTAATTTCACTTGTAACTATGAGAATGATGTTTCTGATGACAATTACCCAGAATTCGAAAAGTAAAACACGAGATGGCGCGCTGTTTAACTGACGTATAAAAACTAACAAAATCAAAGTGGGCCTTATTGGATAACTTTTATAAAATTCCATTGATACAAACAGAGATAATAAAAGCATCCTAAGAAGGGTGGGAATTAATCATCAATAATCATGATCACTTCCCTCCAGGATTTCGTTATGACAACTAGAAGAAGCACACAAAATGATAAAAAAAATGCAATAGTCGTAATTGGTATTTTAAAATTAATAGTTATTTTACGATCACTGATACTAATACAACATTCAGCAAGCAGTTGCAGACTCATAAAATATATAAAGTGATGATAAGGAGAAAAATAGAGCTTTTAACAGACAAACACGACTGATTTATGACGGTAAATGCTTGCACTTATTTACAGTATAAAATGCAAATAATAATCCCACATTTTATCTTTTGCTTTCTTTTTAACAGTCTCGAACGTATTTTGGAGTTTGATATTGATTTATTTGATAAAAAAAATGTGAATAATAACCAGGAAATTTTCTTTAACTTACAATTTTAAATGACAGTTTCAAATGACCTGATTTAAGAATTTTGCGAAGTAATTTTACGTGTCAAATTGAAGGAGCTTTAAGTTTTCAATTTGATATTAACGTACGTACCAAAAAACTATCTTACAAATAACGTAGTCAAATACGTCTTGAATAAACTTCCCAAGAATTCAATATCGTTTACATTTGGAGAAGAGCAAACTTTTAGATGCACAAACAAGCAATAATGTCAAAGCGTTCGCCCATACTTTTATAGCTTTTCACACATTCATGTGAATAGTCAATAGGAAACAACCGTGCATAATAATAACGTGTATGTATATATTCAGAGTTACGCTGTATAGTCTCGGCTTCTTTCAAAGAGCGACTTACAAATGCATTGAAATCATTTTCGTCCCGTCATACAATCGTATAATGATCCAAAACAATTCTTGATTGTAAGGACAAATTTGAATACACGACTTTCGAACGTTAAACGTATGAAGTGTTAAGAAGAAAAGTCTACACAACCTTTTTTTCCATTTACGAGTGTTGAGAACATAAAAAAATTTCATTCATCCAGAATTCCATTCAAATATTCAAGCATTTTGCGTGATTGTTCCAAGTGCAAAACTGATTTGCTAAGTGTAAGGTGCGTTTGCATCTCACAACACGTTCCCATCGAACACAAAAACCTAATAAATTCTAAAATAAAATATACAGAAGCCATAAATAAGACGGACGAATGCTGGTTTTTTGTTGTTGTTGTTTTCAAAATGTCTGCAGATAGTTGCGATAATCGCAATTCAATTCATGAGTCGAGCCATAGGCTGTTATCGCATTGCATTTGTAATGATATGCACATTGTTAATTTATTCATGACAATATCAATGGAATGCAAATTTAATTAATTATCGAAGCTATTAGAGGGAGATTTGGATAATTATTGAACAAATTTCGGTTTTTTGTATGTATTTATATCTTGCTTAATTGAGCCACAAATTTGAAACAATTAAAATGTAAATTAATTTAAATTAAATGGTAACCAAACTAATTTTTGGTCAATCAATAGTAACAAACTTAAATGTTCACTAATTAAATAACAGTTTTGTTTCAAAATGAATGCTATGACAATTTTAAACAAAACATATTAAATCAATATTTTCACAATTTTACTACTGCATAAGTGTTCACGAGGCTACAAAATAGAAAATAGATTTGTAATACGGGCTATTCTCAGATAGCAACATGACGTCTTTTCGTGTTCTCGAAAAGTTCTTATTTACGATTTGGAAGTTTTAATTTTTATCCTTAATGAAATGTTTAAGACGTCTTGAAGATGTAGAATGCGCCACCAGGCGAATAAATGAAGACTTCTCGAAGAGTACTCAAAGAGTTCTTGTTTCTGAGTTCAGACGTAGAAAATCTTGCAGAAGTCAGAATTAAGACCTCTTTCTGACTTCAGAAAATAAAATGTATACAATTTTGCAATTTTTATAAATAGGAGTATTATTTATAACACCATCCTTATCAGTCATATTAAAACAATTTATTATTTTATATTAAATTCTATTCACAAAAAAAAAAGTATATTTAATAAAAAAGTATATTCTGTCCATTTTTTACGAAAAAAGCGATTACGGTAGATTTTGAATCTCCATCTAACCCTCCATCAACAAGTTACAGGGAGAATTCCTGATTCACCCTTATTTGACAGAAATCGGAATATGAAAACACAATCTTAGTGCATTTCCAAATTTCTTTGTACTTAAAATCACGATACCTCGAAAAACGTCAAGATGGATTTACGTGATTTTTCTTAGGAATCACAGATTCATACGTCACCATTGAAATAAATAATTTGTCAAATAAATATTAATAACAAATTAAAATGTCATTCACCTTCAAATGGCGATTAACTTAAAAAAAAATATTATGTGGTTTTACGCAAGTGAAACTTTTTTTCGGCTTGTAGGCATTTAAGTAGGTAACTGAAAATTTTCGGAAAATTATTCGCTTTAGGGTATGAAAATAAACGATATATTTGATTTTTTAGGTTTGGCATCTAACTCCATTTATTACGCCTTCGGCACAATTTTTGTACTACTTGCAACTAATTTTGAATTTTCATTATTGATGTTAATACTCGAATGTTATTTTCATTATTGAACTTGTTGATTATTATTAAATTGATCATCTGCCTGTTGTTATCTATTGTAAAGTTACTTCAAGAATATCATGTTCAATCATTGTTTAATAAAGTTTGTTGTGGCGAAGAAATTGTTTCTGGACGAAAGGGCTACACACTAACACAAACATCTTACTAAACAACCTAATGCTCTGACATACATAAACATATGCACCAGCAGAAAGTTCTAATAATTTTAATAAATTTACTACAAAAATTAAATCAACTCACCAGGAGCCTTTTCCTTGTCTCTATAGCACGAACTCTGTCGACAGTCTTTCTCTTACGGCGTTAAATTAATTTACCGTAGGATATTTTCGCACTACTCTCACTAGCTGTATCTTTGTCTATAATGATAAGTGAACAATAATATTTATAGCAATACACTGATCAAAACACAGAAATACCAATACAAATATGATTGACAATTAATGTCAACTTATAATATACAACAACATTGCGTTGTGATGGAGAGGAAAATAGCCATTCAGCAATATAACTCGCGCAACAACCCTGTTAAAATGACATGGTATATAGCTAACAAGCTTGCCGAGCTCTGCCGAACACTTGCCGATTCCCTGCCGAGAATGTAACACGCGACATGCTAAGCACAGGCCAAAAAAATTGAGACGATGTATAAAAAAGTTCACTTTAAAATACTCTATTCTTGGTTTCTAACGATGGTTATACATACTTACTATATTTATAGGACGATTTACGAATTATTAAATAATTAGTTCATTTAATTGAGTTACATTTTTAAAATTTAATACGCACATGTTAAGTTAAGCTTTACCTAAGTCAGAATAAAGGAGTCTTAAAGAGCTCTAATTTTTGATCTCTTTTGAAATAAAAAAAGACTTCTTGATTAAGAGTTCTAAAAAATGAGATCATAAAGACGTCATATTTGGAACTCTAATAGACAACATCTTTGGAAACACATCAAGGAGTATGTCTAACTTGGACGCTATCTGGAAAGCACTCGTCTAGTTCTGGACAGATTCAGGATTTTTTTGCAAAAAAATTCTAGATAAAACGAGAACATTCACGGCACAACTAGATTTAAAATGCAGGTAAAATTTCAAGTTTGGTGAAATTCGGATGAAGCTTTCGATTCGATATCGCTGTCACACACACATAGGCACACATACATTCTAAAAACCCTTTTTTCAGATTCAGTGGACCTCAAAACGTTTATTTCTGGTGAAAATTCGAAATCAAAAAAATCGACCCGATTATAGTGCTTATTTTATATAGCGTGTAGTAGTAAAAGAAAATAAAATATCTTTCTCTACGAGTATTTTTCAGAAAAATAAAGTCATAAACACTATAACAATTTCTTTTCGGGTAATTGTCTTTCAATAGCTCCTCGTAACTCAACAATGTTTTTCGAATTTAAAACCACTTGTGTTATTAACCGAAAATGTATAGATTTATGAGAAATGATACTTTTCTAAGCTTTGTGCTTATTGAAAATACTTTCTTTTTATTACTTGACTGAAATCAGTGTTTATACGATTTTTATTTCCTTGAGAAAAAAGGCAATTTCAAATAGAAAAATCAAATAATTTTTATATTTTGCGTTTAAATCATAATTGGAAATTAATGTTCAGTAAGAAAATAAATATAATACTTATTCAGAAAATAAAAACATCAACTGCGTTGAATCAATTCATGATTGCGACATGGCTATTGGCTATTCATAGCAAATGCATTAATGCATTTAATAAAATAACTTTTATCGCTTTACTAACGAAATAAGTCTATCACCATGACCTAAAAGAGAAAACTACTCGAGTTTTAATTCCCATAAAAACGCTCTGGATTTATTCACCGAATCAAGGCAATTATCGCAAGACATGAGAAATCCTTTTATATTTTATCATGCATGTCTAAGACAAATTTACTTAATATTAATAAATCGCTCCACATTGTAGGCGGTAGACATTAATCTTTTCGATTAAACTGTCTTTAACTCGCAAGTAAACTAGATTATGTAAAAATTTTCAAACCCGTGAACAGACCATTGAAAACTCGCATCGATAAGCACAGCATAAGCTTTTCGAAATGGAGTCCTCACCAATGTGTAAATATTCGAAAAATTAATATTCCACTTACGTCAAAATCGCATATCGCGGCAAATCGTTTCAACGAATACATAATATAAATTTTGTAACCAATCTGTGTATTTTAGATGAGCGTAAAAAAAC
Organism: Sisyra nigra; assembly: GCA_958496155.1. NCBI lineage: Eukaryota > Metazoa > Arthropoda > Insecta > Neuroptera > Sisyridae > Sisyra > Sisyra nigra. The sequence continues at coordinate 32,755,067 of OY292317.1, forward strand.
ACAACACTCGATGCATTATTATACGAAGATGCATTTTTACGTGAAGTGTATTTATATTTTTTTTTTTTTACTTTTTGCAGTAGTGGGTGGTCTGTCGAAACAATGTTTTGGTTTGTGTAGTATTAGCGCCCACAATTGATGTGTATCGAACGCAGTAACAATTGGAAACGTTTATTTTTAAGAATTAAATTAATAAAACAGAAAGAAGTAAAAAGAACAAATACAATGACAACGTTTTCATCTGAAAATTGGAATAAACATTTTTAACTTTTTGCAACGAATCTAAATTATATATTAAATAAAACTTCAAATTTTTAACAGATGCTCGTAAACTCTACATATCAAACTTCAATCATCACTCAATATTTTTTTTAAAGTTTTCAACATACATTTAGTCGAAATAATAATATAAAATCTTCTAACAACTCTAAAAATCAAAGCGTTTCAAATAATAAGAAGAACATCTTAAACAAATCTCCAATTCTTGACCTTATTTCCATCAAATTTATTTCCTAAGAAGACTCTTAAAAATACCGATCAATACGAAAACAATTTCCAAAATTTTACGGCTCTTTAACAGTTTTTGACGATGTTTGTCAATACTTCAACAAAATAATCTTTTGCAATTTGTAACTGTAATGTGTTCTTAATCACACACATAAAATATATTCCTGTTAGTTTCGAAAATGGTCCATTATCTTTTTATGATCTATTGTGATTTATATCTATTTGTGTTGTAGGATAGATATTTATTAAATTACAAGCTTCTGATATAGAAAATAAAATAATGTCACTAACGATTATTGATCTGTTCAATTTAGTTAAGTGCAAAATAATTTCATTAATTATATCCGTTACTGATGGCAAGATATAACCCGTTTTTCTAATGATTAACGCTCCACTGGATTCATGGTTGTAATTGTAAGAATTTTGTCTGTCATTACTCTTGCGTTTGGTTGTAACGAGGCTTTTTTCTTGTCATATATTCAGTAAATATAAATAATAATAGTTGACAAGTTCTCGGCGATACCGAGATTCGTTGACGCGTTGACACAAAGTGATAAATACAAGAAAACCAGAATCCGCAAACGTTGTGTGTATTGTAGACGCGGATCTCCATCTGACGTCGGGAATGATGTAAAAATGCACTTGTGTGGAAAAATGTATTACAATCTTTTTATTGTTAGCAATGAAAAATTACGTTAGATATCTTGTTTGACCGAGCAATTGAGCTACACTTGAATGAGAGTTTGCTGAACTTGAAAACTAATGTCTACTTACGTATTGTTTATGGTTGATGATGTCTTTGATATTTAATATGTTTGGTACGTTATAATAATGGGTTTTTATATTTTTTTTTTCAGTCGGACGGACCGGGAACGCAAAATCATGCATTTCGATGTAAAGTGTTTAAGAAACCGAGACCGTGTCATTTGTGTCATCAGCCGATTTTACATCAAGGATCATGTTGTCGAGGTGAGTTACGTCGATTGTAATTTTTTTTTTTTTTTTTTTTTTGGGTGTTTATAGTCGCTTTAACATCTATGGTCATATCACGACTGTCTTACACACAGAAATATTCTGTAGGTCTTGAATCTTAATTTTTAATCTTATATCTAGGAATTCGATGGGGATCGAACCCAGAACCACTGGCGCATTGTAATTTATTTTAACGTTAAACTTGAATAATATTCATAAATGGTATAAAATATAAATATTCAAATTTACTTTCCATAGTACCTATAAACTATAAACTACGAAATTGATCTTTGAATTAAATAAAAATCAAAGTTTTTTATTTATGGAATGATTTCAAAGATAAAAATGAATTTTGAGTTTAGGTTATTAATATGTTATGTTGAAGTTTTACTCATAATGATGGAAAGAATTATTGTTTTATTTGAATAAGTTAGCGAATGCAGTTCCTGAAGTTGTATGTTAATATTACAAAAATTTCCTTCTTCTTTATTATAAAAACTAAAAACAAACTTAGCTTCAAATTTAAACCACTAACCGATGCAAAAGAGAAAGAGTTTTTTAATTCCACATGTATATTTTTTTAGCCCAGACCATGCATAACTTTTTACTAATAAATGAACTGATTTGGATGATTTTCTATCAGATGAGTTATAATCAAGTCGAGTATTATTTTAGTCTAAATTTAAACCATTTAAAAATTTAATCGGTCTTAAAAAAATGATCTAACATATAACTTAAGTGCACATTTGATAAAGGATTAAATTTTTACGAAAATCTTTTACAAAAAATGTTTAACTGAATCTTAAAAGTATCTTTATACCTAAAAGAAACAATACGTTTTACAAAAAAAAAAAAAGAAAATAAAAAAGAATAAAATTAAATAAACATATTATACCTTTACTCTATTACTTATCACTTGAATTCAACTATTTAGTAGTTATATTTTTTTAATTTCAAGGAAATTAGTCGCAATATTTTCAATATTTCTGTCTTCATCAAAAACTGTCCTCAATCATAAACTTAAATGTTTTAAAAGTTAATACGAAAAAGAAACTTGCTGGAGAGTTGAGTTTCGAAATAACATGGTTAAAACATAAGCCTAAACTTAGTTTAGTACGATTTTGTGAATATTAAAAAATAAAAATATACATTTAGATAATATTTTACAGATTTAAAAATCTTGTTATCGTAAAAAAATTGAATTTTTTCCGAATTTTATATTTCATATATTGCAATTGCGAAATATTTTTTGGATAATTACTATACATGTTACTATACACGTTAGTACTGTTTTGAAATCTAGATTTAATTTCAAGTTTTATTCCTTGATTATTATGGTTGATAGATTTATAACCCTTACAATCCACACATAATAAAATAGCTCCAGCATGCTAGTAAATGTAGATTTCAAAAATAAATTAAAAAAATTCATTGTTTTTTTTTGCTAAAGAAATCACAGCCGGAAACTCAACTTTACTAAATGGGATTTTGAACTTTTTCAATTTTTTCAAAAACGGTTCCATTTTCTTTAAACTTGCTATAATATTTCAACTTAATGTCTACAACTTTTATTTGAAACTTGTTCCTGAGAAAATTCAATTAAGGAGGTTTTTGGCGTTAAGGGTGGGAATTCGTATTAACATTTATGCTGTATGCATATATAGTTCTGTTTATATATTATAGATTATTAGTATTTAAGCATTATTCAATTTATAATTTTTTAACCAATCGTGGGTTTTATTTATGTTCATTTAACCAACATCGAGAAAAGAAAGTACTGTGACGCCTAGTAGCACATATTTTTTAGACATGAGCGCACTTTTTTAACATGTTAATTTTTTACATTGTTTTTTAGGCGTTAACAAATAAAAAAATAAAATGCTGAAAAATGCGCACATCTCATAAAAAATTTGATATGCTAAAAAAGGTATCAAACAATTAAATTTAAAAAAAAAAAAACATTTCAACGCAGCTTTTAGATATTTTTGTGAAGAAAACGTTATCATTTTTACTTATAAATTATTATAGTTTTAAGTTAGTGTTCAGTAATTTATAAGAAATGTGTGAAATATGAAAAAAATATAGTTACATTTTCTATCATATTGGGGTTAATTTTCATAGCTCATACTCCCTTTTCAAACATCATTTTGTCGTAGATAATAAAAACCATCAACAATTCTCAATAGGTTCAGTTATTGTTGAAGTCTCGTATGATATTATCAAAAGCAAAAAATAAATGAAACATCTAGAGAAAAAAGGATACCTACATGTACATTTTTTTAAATATCTAAAGATAGTATCTTTCTTAAAATTAAGTTTATGTTTACAAAAATTTAATTTTATTATTTTCTCTAAATTTTTCAAATTCTGCAACCTTGGAACAAAATTTCAAAATGTGGATATCTCTAGATTTCTACTCCTTACGTTTTTTTTTATTGAAAAAAAGAAACTCAATTGAATTGAACTGATTCCTTTTTATTTTGAAAGTGCAAGAAAGTTTCTAAAGTTGGATCTATTTTGCTCATAGCGTTTTCTAGGAAAAGTTTCGAGGTTGCAAACTGGAAATGCTCACGGTGAGGAAAATTCTAACTACGACTGCGATAGTATTAACATTAACTGATACAGTACACTACAGCAAAGACAACTTTTTCATTTTACTGTTTATTGTATTTTTCACTAAAAATAAGACTTAACATGTTATTGTTTAATTTTTCAATAAGGCAACAAATTAAATACATTATGGCAAAAATGTTTCAAATCATGTTTATTCAGGACTATTCGTAATTTATCTTAATTATGAGTCAGAGCTTTATTTAAGATTGAATATTTCCTTTTCAAACAGTTAGACACTATCAATTATACCAAAAAAAAAAAAAAACATCAAGGAGCTCCAGTATCATTCAAAATAATAAAAAATTCGTTATGTTATTTGCCGCTGAGAAGCAACTATTAATTAGGTATCTACATTATTTTTAATCAAATCAAAGTTTAAAATATGTAAAATAAATATTTTATTTCAAAACCCTCTTTTATAGACAGAAAACGGTAATATGTATTTTGTAAATGATACGTTTTATAACTTCCCATTCGTTTCTATAATATAACGATACACTCCTTAAAACATTTTCTTTCTCAGATCATTGTTTACTGTTGCGATTTTAGGAGGACTGAACTTGTTTAAGACAACAACTAATCTCCTTGATTACTTCTGATCGAATTTTTTATTTGTCGATAACATTATCCCTTTATAAAAAATTTAAATTTATATAAGTAGTTCAATCTTTAACAGCTAACAATCATCGCTTTTACTCAAGTATTAATATATTATGTACAAAAATAGTAAACGTGCCAAAAGATACTTAAGAAACTTTAAAAATTTACAATATTATATGATTCATTTCATAATATTTCTGTAAAAAATGCAATGTACATCTTACAGGAGAAGTTATAAATAATTTTAAATTATACATTCTTTAATTTGCATTGAAATTAAAATGTTATTAGAAAACCTCTTATGTTTATGTACAGCAGATAAAGTCGGTAATGTTTAAGAAAAAACGTGGCTTCATTTTCTTTGGCCAACATTGTACATATTTTTGGCGTTTTTCCAAAATGATAAGAAAACTAGACTATGTCTATACACGATTTAAGTAGTGTATGACTTGTTTTCATAGCAGTTAATTTAAGGATATTCCTGAAAAGAAATTACATTTCTTACAATTCAAAAACTTGTGACCCGAATCCATAAACTATTCCTGAATTATATTGTCCTGCAAAGGCAAATTACAAAAGGAGTTTTCACAATCCCCTAGAAAAACGCAGATCTCACTTTGAGAACTGCTGGTCTATATATTTCCACCTACCATAAATATAATATCTAAGAATGAATAAAAAATCGATCCAAAATTTTTCTTCTAACATTTCTTATTAAACCAAACAAATTAAACAAATAGACAAAAATAAATAGAAGCATACAGTTTAAATATTCACGTTATTTGTTATTCATATCAAACAAAATAACTCAACGAAACAAAATATGTTCAGAAAATGTACATGAAATAAATCAAATTATTAATTGAATCGTTTTCTCTCAGAAAAAGGATTACAATGACAACGAAATAATTTGTAATTGGAGCACGTACAAGAACTTAATTTGAATATGATCTAATTGGAATTGGAATAAGTTTTGTGGTGATTTCCTTTCATATCCTTTTCGAACGCAATAATGTTAATTTTCTCTCTATATTATAATGTTCGACGACCAAAACTTTAATAACAATTATTGAATTGCCGATATATAGTGTAATAAGTTTCATATAAATCTTAATAACAAAGACAAATATAACAAAGTAAGTAACTATTTTCTTTTGATCATTTGAAAACGGAAGATTTTTTTAATGTTTGCAGAAGAATTAAATAAATAATGACTCTTTAAATTTCATTCATATATAATTTGAGTTTTAGGATAACAGAAATCATAATTAAGGAGAGAAAAAACTTGTAACAAAATAAAATGTTATAATAAGATACACATTGTAAATATTGTTCGAAATTTTTTCTTATATTTTAGTGTTTGAAATATTATTACATTTATTTCTTTGATATTTTTTTACTGTGAACTAAATTTTTTTATATTTATGGCTTGAGATCTAAGTCCATTAAGAAAAAGAAAGAAGTTTGCCGCAACGGCACGAATTAGTAATACAAATACGTAAAACATGGTTATCTATTTCAAATTTAAAAAAAAATGATGAGAAATTACAAGGTTCTTGGGTACTAAAATCGTGATAGAAGCTAGAGCTTCATTCCGAACTATCATTCGATTTTAATTCTATACTCTTACTTGTTTTTTCTTCATTTCAAATTAAAGTTCCCTTTTGAAAATCGAAGTCTTCAATAAGCAGAAGGTGCGTTTCTGTTGCGATGGGCCAAAGATCAAAGTTATTATAGGAGTATTAAGACTCGTGTATTATAAAGGAAATAATGAAGCAGTTGGAGAATTTCGTTTATTGTTTAATTCAAAGTTCATTGATATCTTATTATCTTGCAATCAGTGGCGGAACTACACATTTTAGCCCCCCCGCAAAAATTTAGATCGGCCCCAAGCTTATATGAATTTTTGCTTTTCGTATCTGGCGTCCCATATTTTATTTATCACCGATTTTCTTGCGAAAGGTCCTTTTAAGATGTAATATTTTGTTTTAAAAATTAGCATTGTCCGTTAAGAATAACAACAGTTTTTTAATATCCTAATATTTGTAACATCTTGATCGAAATCCATGGTATTTTCATGGTTATTCAAATCAATTGTCGTACTGTTTCTGCTATCAACATGTTTAAATTGCCCCCCATCTTTAGGTGTAGTACCTTGATTTTTTAGTTTTAAGTCAGTTGGATTAATTTTTTCGCAATAAACTTGTTCAAACAACTGTTCATCTTTAGAAGTACTTTGATTTTCTCTGATCGTAGCAAACGATTTAAGAAAACGGGATAATTTTGGTATTTTTGCTATACGTTCCTGTTCCTTTTTCAATTTCTCTTTTTTACTGCACTTTCTCTGCAGCACTACTAGTACTAATTTTCTCAAAATGTTCGGGCCCCCAAACCTTCAGGCCCCCCGCGTCGCGGGGTCTAGCGATATGGTAGTTCCGCCATAGCTTGCAATGCTTTTTAAGATGCCTTTTTATTCAATATAAAAATGTCAGACCGTATAATCTTTCAAAGGTTGCTAATTTTTTGAAATCAAATAAAAGAAAAGATTTAAATAAAATGTTAATGTTATTTCTTTTTTCAGTGTGTAAATACGTGTGCCACAAAGTTTGCGAAAGCAAGGTAAGTGTCTTTTTGTGATTATCCTCTATTTTTATCCCAATATTTAAAATATCGCAAATCGAAGCATTTCGTAACGACGAGACGTTTTTTTTCGTATAAATGTGACGGCATTGACGAGGAATGACCAGCTAGGAATACTTTTCGATTCAGTATTTCGAGTAGGTACAAGAAGAGGTTAAAACAACACGGTCTAATAATGGTCACGTCATTTCTATCTGGTTCAACGATTCCAAGTTATTTGCTTGACAAATATACAACCGAAACGTGAAAAAATAAATTTAAATACGTACAGTTACATACGATTGAATCTCGTTAAAAATTATTTGAATTTTTATTAACGTGTTTAATAGCACGATCAGTCGGTTTCAAACGATGATTGATCGCTTGAACTTGATATAATAATTGATATTCACTAGTTTTAATAGTGTTATATTCCGCGATGAAAGTCGACGTGATAAACGTTAGTAGCTTACAATTGCAGCAACACCTAATATTTTTCCAGCGATTGTGTTTCAAATAATAAGCAAGTGCATGTTTCATTCACCTCGATTTCATTACTAGTTCGTTACGAATGATCGATTGATTCGATCCAGGCAATTGTCAATTGGACGATAGTCTACCTTAAAACTACGTTAAGCGACGCATTCCAAGAAGAATTTCAATAGAACTTTTTCATATGGTGAATATAAAAAAGAGGATGTTGGCTTTCACATAAGCCACACTGTGAGCGCTTGAGTGTGTCAGATCAAAATCGGGAAGCCGAAGTAAAAATGTCATGACTTTGTAACGCCTGTTGTGTCATTTTATGTAAATTTCTTTGTACATAAAGTAAGTTAGAAGTGACATAGAAGGAATGTAAAATAAAATACCTTGTATGTCTTAACCGTCTTAACCAAGCGCACACCCATTTTACTGTTTAATATTTCAGTGTATCGATCAGACTTGTTTATTTCAAATTTCTAATTTTATATCAAAATTCGAGAAACGTTTATATCTAGGAGATAACATAATAAAACATAAATTACTTCTATCCAATACAATCCAATTCGGAGTGTTTCTATTTCTTCATTTCGAATAAATTTAAATTGATTAAACAATCAAGTTTTGGACAATCCCCCATAATAAATTTGATATATAAGATAAAAACGTAATAATAATAGAAATTTTACGACTGAAGCCCCGTTATATTTATTACAATGCACTTCTTTCTTGATTGTGCAATTATAATCATTACTTTAATAGAAATGGAAGAAAAGAATAACGGTTTCAATAATAACTTAATAAGAAAAGAATTATTACTTTTAAGTGTGTGATAAAATACATTTTAACAGCCAGAAGCAACAAGTTTCAAAATCTATTTGAATCAAAGTCTTTTTCATGAACTACATCAATTACATTGTTGTATCTAAGATCAGAACCAGTCAGCAGCGACAGTCGAAGCATCAAGTGTTCAAGCGACTGCTACATCGTGGCGCTACTAATACAAAGCTCTCAGCGACTATTTTTACATTTAAAATTTAAATATCCAAAACTTTTTATTTAATTATTATTTCTTAATTTTCAAGTAAAAATATTCGATAATTGAATAAAATTCTTCTTTTTTCGAAGCATTAAATTAATAATCTGGCTTCGACAGATATATGAACGTATTATAAAACGAATGGCCTCAGGGAGATTATACAAATGGCATTATAAAAATCCGCTCTTTAAATACTGTTATCAACACGTTTGTAACTGTTGGAAATTGTTGATTGTATATATTTAGCATTTAAATTATTATTTACTTTAATTCGCAGGTGTTATTTTCATTTTCTTTATCGTTCTTAAATAAATATCTGTATTTATGCCTTTCATGACATTTTTTACAACTTTCTGATCAATAAAGTCAATCGACTTAATATATGATATGTAGGTTTCGTTATTTTTAACTGTTGTGAGGAAAAAAAATATTTGTTAGAAAATATTATAATAAATTATAAATCACAATTTTCCTAACTGATTCATTTCCGGAAACCAGTAAACTTTAAATTCATAAAATTTTTTCGTAGTTTATATAATAAATTTTTCAAAAGAAATAACATTTGGTTTTGGTATTTATTTTTCGTCATTAAAAGAAAAAAAAATTTCTTCAAACAACATCAGAAGTAGTAATAGATTCATTTATATTTTGTGAAAATTTAGTGTTAGGTTTTCTCAAAAATTGGTAGCACAGTTTTGTTAGTAACTTAGTGGAATTCATCAAATAAAATAACTGGCGATGTTATAAAATAAATTGAGATAGATTTTATGACTTAATTATTAAAAATTATTCATTTACGAATCCAATGATTTGACTTGCTTTGTTATTATAAAATTAACGTTTGACTTTTGTTTGCTTTAATTTCAAGTACTCGTAAAATTCAAGTCAAGTCTGAAAAATCAAGTTTATCAAGTTGTCATAACTAAATGTTGATGTTTTTTGGGATTTCAATACCCAACATTAGTTATAAATAGGAATATCTTGGTCTATAAAAAATCCTATTTATTGTTAAATGCTAATATACAAGTTGCCTTAAAAGTAATAGAAAATGCAAAAGTAATGGAAAATTTAAAGTTTACAATTTTGAGATAAATAGATTCTAACGGTTTTATTATGAATGAAACGTAGATGATTTATTCTTGAAGTAAAAATAGTTAATCAAAGAATCGAGAATAGAAGAAACTCGGTTTGAAATAATAAAAGACCCGAGAAAACAAAGTTTGAGTAGAAAATTTTTAATATTTAAAATAAATAAATGGAGAAAAGATATTAACAAAAATAAAATAAGACAAAATTAAAAGAAACTACACAAGTGATCAGTCAAGACCTTAGCAACTTTGGTATATTCTTATAATGTATTCAATCAAAAATTTGTAATCGCCCCTATAAAAAACGTGTCGTTTCCTTTATGTTCATATAACTAAAATAATAAAATTATAACCAGTGTTCATTGAAAAAAGGTTTTTGAAAAGCTGGTTGTTATCAACAAGTAGAAATTTTCAAAACCTTATACTTTGGTCATGGTCAATTCATCCTACATCCTTAAAAATGTTTTTTTCCTTTTATACAGCCTTTTTATCAACTATCCATAATCTCATCGACCGAAGAAAAACTGAACCTAGCATTGTTTGCTGTAAACATAGTCAAATTCTATCATTTTGTGGTCTTTATGACAAAGAAAAATGATTTAATATCGTTCCAAAAGAGTACAATTTAAAACCTTTTTAAAATTATCCTTAAAGATATAAACTTCGCACGTTCCTGTAAATCTCTAGCATTTATCACTAAACAGCATATTGTAAACAGCTAAGAAATTAAATGTAAAATTTTTTTTGAAACTTTCACAAATATTTCTAAAATTTTTTTTTTTTTAAATTTACAGTTACCCGAAGTGATATAAAGCAAACATCGAGATTCCTATATTAATAGCCAATCTTAATAATGTCTAAGCATAGTTTAAAAAATATCAAATATACTTTGCTGAAAGTTATCAAAAATATATTTCATACCATTTTCATAATTTGATAACGAATATTAAAAACTACTCATAGAAATGGACATAACATTAGAAATTGTACAACTCAACGTCAAATTTAATCATTCATTCATAAAAATTGAGAATGGCAAAAAGGTTTTTGAATGGTTTGAATTTTTAATATAAAATATTAGAGATAACAATTTCGAAATAAATTGAAAAAAAGTATCGTCGATAAGGAATTCATTATAAAAAATTGGTAGGTTTCAAATTCATATTTTCCTGAAGTTTATAAAAGAATAATTTAAATCAATGTTGCCGACGGAATTTTATTATAATAATAACAAATTTTAGTTGAATGAAATTGTCGAATAGAGAGATTGAAAAATGAAATAGATACATTTGTTGAGTTTTAAGAAATTAAAGAATCCTGAGCTTTCAAAACTTCCGAAGAACTAGCAATTTATCATATAGAAATAATAGATAGTTTTAGAACCTTGGATTTTTTCTTTTTCGATTCATTGAAACGAAATTAAACTTATCAGGTAATATGAATGAAATTATTGAAAAGAAGCTGAACTTTATTAAGTCACATCAAATGTATTATCATTTGTTCTGTCTATGATTATTATTGATTTTATACAGCTTTAAGATTATCGTACAGTAAGTAAATTTGATTTTACTCACTAACATCATAACGATGCGTTTTGTCGAGGTGCAAATTTTATTCATCGAATAGTAAAAGAATGCATCCATAAAAACGACCGCAACTATTTTCATTGATTCCATCGTGACAATGTTAACGTATTGGCCGAACCCGGAAGAACATTTCTATGTATAGTATGTATGAAGACTACTAGGAATGGCACGTTATCTTGAATTCCCATTGGCAAGCTGCAAGTGGATTTGGCCCTCTGCAGCGGCTTCATCGGGTTCCCTTCTACAATATTACCTTGTGTGTATAAAAAGATACATGAACGTAGAGCAGTGGCTCCCAACTTTTTAATGATGATGGACCCTTATAAACTCCTACCAAATCGTGTGAATCCCTATAGATAAACTTAAAAATGAATGGAAGATTTTTTAAATTTATAATGAAGTTCTTTATGATGACAACAGGAAAATAATTGAAGTTGGATTCTTAAAACACGGTAGACAAAAAAAAACACTATAGGAGAATTTCATCTGAGAGACAGGAAAAGAGAAAAAGAGCATCTAGTAAAAACGATCCTATTTATTCGGTATTTACACTGTCGTCTTATTTTATCACTTGGTTATCTTTTTTGCTCCACTTCCAAGCCTGGGATGCACTTCACTGTACTCTCAATACTTTCTATCTTTTTTCTTTGTCGTGTAACAAAATAATGAAACGAAGCATCCTTGAAATTTCACTCTCAATTTTCGTCCACTTTTCAACCATCGAAGAGCCATTTAAGAAGTTTTACGTCAAAAAAAATGTTCATTGTTTAAGTTTAACATTGAAATCGTTTTTAATATCCACACTAACGATTTCTGTTGTCTAGAAAGAGAGAGAAAACATAGTAAGATATCTATGTACCTACCAGTGGGGAAACCACCATATCGCTAGACCCCGCGACGCGGAGGGCCTGAAGCTTTAGTGAGCCCGAAAGTTTTGAGAAAATTAGTACTAGTGTTGCTGCAGAGAGAGTGCAGTAAAAAAGAGAAATTGAAAAAAGAACAGGAACGTTCAGCAAAAATACTAAAACTATCCCGTTTTGTAAATCGTTTGCTACGATCACAGAAAATCAAAGTACTTCTAAAGATGAACAGGTATTTGAACAAGTTTATAGCGAAAAAAATAATCCAACTGACTTAAAACTAAAAAATCAAGGTAGATACTACACCTAAAGATGAAGGGCAATTTGAACATGTTGATAGCATAAGCAATACGGCAATTGATTTGAATGACGATGAAAATACCATGAATTTTGACCAAGATGTTACGAATGAGGATATTAAGAAACTGTCGTTATGCTTAACGGACAATGCTAATTTTCAAAAGAAAATATTACACCTGATATGAAAAAAATTATAATATCTGCTAACTCCTCTAGACCTCTAGGGCCTTTTAAGAAGGACCTTTCGCAAGAAAATCGGTGCTAAATTGAAATATGGGACGCTAGATACGTAAAGCAAAAATTTATATAAGGTTGTGAGCCGATCTAATTTTTTGGCGGGGGGCCTAAAATTTGTCGTTATGCCACTTGTACCTACACTATACTCGTACAAGGAAAAAATGTGAAAAATACAACAAGCTACGCTGGAATCCACCATAGAGTCTTTACGATAGCTTGACAGAGTTCCAGAGGTTTGTAAACCAGACATTGAAGACCACTGATATAGATAATACATACATAAATACGTTGTTTAGGCTCGATCATTCGTCCATAATCAATGCACGTATATCGCGTTCATTCTTTACCGGTTTGGTAACTTTGTTTACTCGAAATCCATGTTTAGACAATGCCTGAACATCTGTAGATGGAATTGTAGACAGCTCGGCTAGTCGGGTAGGGCATCTTAACTGTTCGTAACCCTTCGATCTGAGTTTAACCGTTTTTTTTTCAAATCGATCATTCACTAATTCTCCCAAGAAACCCAGTTCATTACAAATTAGCCTATTACTATTTTGATTTACATTTCTCCTTCTCAACCACTAGAGAACAAGATTTATCTTCCTATCCCATCACTTTTAAATCTATTAAATTTTCACCTTCGTTATTCACAAGATTTCACCAAGAAGTAATTGTATCAGTTTGTATAGACTTTTATTAAGTTATAAAATTCGTAATTGATTTGCTATAAGAGTAATATCCATAAATAATTTAAAATTAATAGTCACGATTGAAATATAAAATCCGGAAGCTGTCATAAATTGAAAAGTAATAATATAACGGCACAAAGCATGGTAGCTTTTCAATTGGCATAATGCTGACATATTAAATAAATTTTGCACAAGAAGACTAGCGATAGCTAATTATTTATGTAAATTATTTGTTTCAAAGCATGTTCACGATATAGGCTCAAGGCTCGTTTGTAAATTGCCCATTTTCTCCCTGTTCTATGCACGTCCATCGTAATAATATTTCCTGAGTTTATTACACCGTATAAGATTTCTCTCACTGACGTTTATTTATAAGACACATTTGCATAGAAAACCATATTTTCGAAACTGCATGACACAGAAATGCGCTTACATTTTCCATGTATAGAATTTCTTTTTATTGGAAGAATAATAGCTGAATATCACACACTATTATCATCTATCGTGCGTCTTAAAAAATCTTTTGAAACGGGAAAATTTGCAAATCGTTTAGGTCAATGAATCGCAACATAAGCTACTATAACCGTATGGGACTTTTTAAGAAATTCTTATTCAAATTAAGCTGTTGAGAAAAGGTAATTTAACGCTTATTAACAATATGAGGTTCTCACGTAGATGGGGACGCTATTATTAAATAGTACCCCCTATGGTATGGTTATGTATCGATATCGTGTAATATTCGGTAATTATTGTTTGTGGAAGACGTTGCCGAGGGTATAAATATTCGTTTGTAATTTATTTTTAAGGGTCATAAAAAGCCGTTTTGTTGACTTACAGAATTATACTTATGGCATGTTGAGATTGTTTCTATGAAGGAAAAGTGATTTCGGTGACCGTAATATTTTAGGTTTATGGCAGCTTATTTATTTGAGGCAGTAACTTGCTGGCTTAAGCGCGAATAAACTTTTACTTTTATCGGTGTTTTAAGTACTGACGCCAGATGTGTGGTACATTTTTATGAAAAAAATCAAGCTAGTTAATTTAAGTAAATTAAAAGCTTTACGTAAATGTTACTACTTCGAAGAATGGTAACTTTTAGGTATCTTTGAAATCAGATAATGGTTAATCCTTTTTTGAATACGACAAGGATTTTTTAAATCTTTTTTTTTTATATAATTATTTATCCAAATATCTCAAAACAGAGATACAATAAAGTACAAAATGAAGGCCTTTAATTAATGTATACAAAAGTATATAAGATAATTGTAAAATAAAAAGGAAGTTCCATCTTATGAACTTCGAGTGCTTCCAATTTCAAAAATAAAACCACTTCACAATAAAAAAGGTTTGATTTAAGCTTAAATCTAATTTAATTTCATATTAATCTGAATAATTTCAATTACATAAATTGACGTTATATTTTTTTATTTTATTACATGAACATCTGTTTAATGTCTAAAACTTGGATCGGAAAAAAGGCATTATGATAATTAGTAAAAACTTTAAATTAAATATATTTATAGTAAATTTCCCATTGAGCGTTGGCAGGAATTATTTCAAGCTCCTAATCTACCAAGAATTGTACTTGCAAGATTTTCAAATCTTTTTTGCATATTTTATTTCACCAAATATCTTTTAAATTGTTTTTAGCATAATTTCTCAGTTTTTTACAGTAATGAAAAATTAATTCGTGCTTTGTGTCCAAGTATTGGAAATGTAACATGTTTGTAAAGTTGAAAATAAATGACGGGTACGAAAAATAAATTTTTCTTAGGTATTTATTAACATAATAATTTTATAGCAATAAAATTGCAGAATTTATTTTATCCTTCTAAATACTAAAATTTACTATTAACTTTTAAAAATTATAGTATTAACGTTTTAGATATTTTTACTTTATAAGTGATTTTTATTTCAAATACACCCTTTTTCATATCAATTAATACTTTTAAATATTTTAATTGTATATTGAATGTAGTGTTCTATTTTGCGATTGTAATTATAGTCGAAATTTGAGAATTTCGAGTTCAAGATTCTGAAATCAACAGAATTACTCCCCCCCCCACTCTTTTACTTCAGCAATTTGTGAACTGTAAATCATTTTATTGCTCTGTCAATCAGAATATAACTGAAAAGGATGTTGTACATAAATGAGAACAAGTGGGAAATTATACTATAAAGCAGTGGTCCCAGGAGTCTCTGAAAGTCTGTGGAAAATTAAAATTGATTTGAGGATCTCTAAACATTGTCAGGAAGTCCTAATAGGTACTTTAACTCTGTGTCTTTTATGCCATAAATCAGTGAAGGAACATTTTTGTTTAAACAACATTTATTAAAAATCCATAGAAAAAGATTTTATGGCCAAGTAGTGAATCCCTAGATTTATTTTATAATATTTTACAAGGTATGAAGTGATACACCCCTGAAAAAAAATTAATTATGATAATTCTTGTGTTCAGAAATAGTTTCAACTTTAGCTTACGCCTTGGTCTTAATGCTTTTTATCTCATTGTTATAGAAAATGTAATTAATTTATAAAAAACGGAGTTAAATTTTATCCAGGATCAATTTTAAAAATTTAATAACGGTACAGAAAAGTGATTTTAAAACTTTGACCGTGACCTGCTTTCAAAAGATATAATTTTTCACGAGCCATTTACTGCGATACGAGAAAGCACAGGATAATATAATGGGGAAAAAGTAGATAAAATATTGATTACGACATTATGTAGGTAATACATCAATAGACAAGTGAAAGAAAAATTAGTTACACCTTAAAAGCAAAATGTTAAAATAACCTTTTACTGTGATGAGAATAATAATTAAATTTACCGTCATTCTCTCATCAGAAATAGTTCATTTTTGTTGAATTTCGAAAAAAGTGACGAAAACGATCGTATTTTGGTTAAACTTGTTTTTCGTTCCACGTAGATGAATATTTTTTCAAAGCCAAAAAAGGGCCCCATTTCGAGTCCTTCACCGTTCAATTCTTTTCATTTTTGGCTCGTTTCTCTTTTATTTGTTTCTGAACAATGCAAAATTTGCGTTCAAAATTAAAACTGTACTCTCCATGCCTTATCAGTATTCGTTGTTCAATTGGTAATAAAATCGAAGTTGTTCATTTTATCAAGCCATAACGTAATAAGTATATATCAACATCATATATATACGTCGTTCTACGAAGGTCGCTAGATAAAAATTTACACAAAAAAATTATTATTTGACTTAACGAAAAAACCTCAAATATTTAGTTTAGAACTGGATTTTTAAGTTGACTGTGTGTGGTGTGTTTAAATCTTGACCGTTACGGATTTCTTAGTTACTCCCTTTTTTAAGGGTTTTGTGTGTTTGTGTTTAGAAAAAAAATCTCGGAAGTGTATTATTTCAAGCCAAAAACGAGGAACATTGAAATGTCTTCGACTTACATATACAACCACGATCAGATTTAAATATGTGTATGTGACTTTATGTAAGGCCTTTTGTGAGTGTTGGAAGAGGGAAAGGTTTATTAGTATTGTTGTAAGGCTTTATCTCTTGCCAGGTAACTAGAAATGATTACACAGTGAGATATTAGTTGATGATGTTCTTAAGATGAAGCTGGTGCTGATACATCTTCTCTCCATTCAATTTTAGTACCTACTTAAATCAATCTAATAAAGACACGTTGTGGGAGTGGAAAAAATTAATACCTCAAATCCGTTTTTCCGTGTTTTCCTTATTTATTTTTTAATTAATGGATGCTGCGTTGGGTGGTCTAACAAAATCAGTGCTAGTGAGAATTATTTAACTAAATTTACGCTTCTTGCAACATTTTTCTATTTTTCTACTTAAAAAATGACCCATTAATCATTCAAGTGTTATATTGTGAACTATTTAAAAAAAAATAATAAAATATATTTATGTGGTTAATTGTGCTTAAATAATGGATATTTTTTCTCAGGTAATAAAATTTGTTTTTTACACAATTTATCAGTAATAAGGTATAATACCTATAATAAACCTTAATTCCTTATTAAAAGTATTAAGTATTTTTATAATTAAATAAATAAAAAATCTGGAATAATATTCGCGATAAACTTAGTGCAAAACATGGAAGCACTTGGTGTTTAACGTGAAGTGTTATCAGTTACTTATGCACATAAAATGCAATTGCAACTATTTAAAAATGTCACATTTTCTCATATCTTCTTGATAAAAGTATTAGTTGTTATTTAAAGCAAATAAAATAAATATAAATAAAATCATGATTCTCGGAATATATATAATACTGTTGTATTATAGTAAGCATAATTCGTTTTGGGGAATTTAAACGCCAAATAGAAAATATTAAGACTAATTTTTGCACTTTAAACTATGACTAGTTATACAATGATGTGTATAAATTCTTAACCAAAAGTCAAGTATCAAGTGTTCTTATCAATCATGTAGATTAATTTTCTTATGGTAGGTACATATTATGTATATTGTTTTATGTCAATTTTAAAAAGGTAGACATATTGTCTAATACAAGCAACTGTTAAATTAGAAAAAAATGTGCAATTATGGTTTTTATTTTTTATATAGATATATATACACAATATATTATACTATAATGTATTTCTATTGCACACAACTTGGCTTGATTTTAAAGCTACTTGACTTTCAAGCTATTAACTTGGCCTTTTTACTTTCTTTTCCTACCATATAGTAAATCGTAATGTAATCGGGTCGAATTTTCGATTTCAAGTTGTCACCAAAAATATAAAGGTACATTTCGTGTACGTATCGTATCGAAAGTTTTAACCGAATTTAACCAAACGTGGAATTTTGACTTCTACATCTAGTTGCTTTTGATTTAAATCAGTTGGCAGGAAATCTACTTTATTCAATAGGCTTTGGAGGTTTTTTCAATTTTTTTCAAAAACGGCACTATCGATTTTCTTCAAGCTTGCTCTACACGGAAAGATAGTGTAAGATTTACAACACTAAACTTGTAATATTTTTACTGTACTTTGTGTTCACTATAACCACAAATGTAACATTAGATAACACACTGTGTTGTATTCAGCTCTAACGTATAGTATTTTTAACTACCATAGTGTAGAAAATATATGTAGCTGTTACAACTGCTGAGTGTTGTACAACTAACACATTTTGGCGTTTCTGTTACTGGTGCGCATGCGCCTCGTACAACATAACCAAAAATTTTAAACAAGTGCCAAAAATTCAACGTTAGTTCGTGTTGTTAATAATACTACAGTTTTAAATTACACTTGACTGGTAAACGTTACCACACGTGGTGTCATCCTATATAATATTAGTTAAAGTAGTAAAATTAACAAAGAATTTTGTTAAAACTGCAACACATTTTTTCCGTCTAGTTTTTAGACTCATTACTGCCTACAACTTTTATATTAAACTTTTTCTTGAGAAAATTCAAGCAAAGAGGGTTCTGGGGCAAAAGGTGGGAGTTCGTATATGCATATAGTTCTGTTTATATAAATATTTATATATTATTGTATAAATATTTTGTTTACCAATAGCGAGTTTCATATAAAAGAATGATCCGTGACGAGTCCCAGCAGATATTTTAACTCTACATCGAGTTAAATATCAATATTTAAATGCAAACCAAGTCAAGTATTGACATTGCAAGTTATTTCATTAATAAATCAAAATATCAATCACAAGTCATTCAACAAAAATTCCAATTAGTTTACTTTACGAACCTTTAAATATACCTACAAATATAAGGATTGCAATTTTTGAGATGTTATCGAGTCTGTTATATATAATAGTTTTTAAAGGTGTGACGTCAGAAGTTGTATTTTGGTCTATGTGTTTTGTGCATATCAGTAAAGAAGATAAGAACATCGATGATGTCGTTCCAAGTGGCGACAGGCGTACTTATTGACAGCTTATTTTTGTTCATTGCGAGAGAAAAGTTATTGTTTCCGATTATATATTATTCTAAATGTACTGAAGACTTTATTATTTGAACAAAAACCCGTGTTACTTTCATTAGAGCGGTATTGAAAAAATACTGATGGTTGACTCACAAATTTAGAAAAAATACAAATATAACATATGAGCTCTACTTTGTTATCAACTGTATCATTTGGCAAAGGCGTTAGATAACATAATTTAATTTATATATAATGTTTAAATTCAGAAGTAAATATAAATGATGATTTAAGATTCTCCTACATTTGAGTTGGAAATTTCCCTTATCTTCTTATTAATGTGTTTCTAAGGGAGCTGTCAATTCTGACTTTGGGGCGCCAACTGACATGCACGAAGTAAATAAAGTCCCTTTTGGAAACTTGTTACAAAAAGTAAATATAAAAATATAATTGCAATAATAAATTATACAATCAACTCTATTTTGATCTTTTCATCTTTTGTCTCGTCTTTCGTTTTTGGTTTTGCACGTACCATACGAAATTTGGAAAAATTTTGAAAATAGGAGCTCAGAAAACGTGGGTATTCACAATGGACGGAGGGATATCAAATATTGAACTTCTTATGATTGGATGATTTTTTGCGACATTTTATACCTCCAAAAACGTGAAAAACTTTTTATTGAGACTAACCTTATTCTGGCCAATTACAAAGGTTTATTTTTATGAAAATTAAGCCAAAATTGTAACCGATTAGCCAAAAAATTTATGGTTTTTAATTTCGGCACCAAATCATTAACAAAAATAAGTTTTGCTCGGTCTTTGTTCTAATTTTAACGACTTCTAAATCTTCCTAATAACCTTCTTAAATTTTTACATGATCCATTCAAAGATTTAGCGTTAAAACGTTTTTCTTTTTAATTTCCTGCATTTTACCAATTTTTAACTACGATGAGATCAATTTAATTACACGGTGCTAAAATTCGATCTCGAACTTCAAACGACCTCACAATTTATTGACATTTTATCTGAAAACTTGAAACGATGAGAAACACATCGTCAAACCGAACCATTTTTCTCATAATAATTTTTCAAATTAATTTCCATGATTTATTTATTAGTGTTTGAAGAACGTTTGGGGAACTTTCCAATTTAAAATTTTAATAAAATATTCGGGCATCGAGGCGTTAAATCATGATGATTTGATTTCTTCAGATACACAATAAACATATTAGTCCTCAATTATAACCTGTTATTCTTCTCATTTCTATGATGGACGTCTTAACCCCGTCAAATAAATTTGTACGTCATTCGAAAGGTAATCATATTTGAAATATATTTCTTCGAAAGGGCTTCAGAAATATATAGTTCAACCTTTTTTCGCTTGTGCTCTTCTTTTTTTCTTCGGATCAACATTGAATATAAAAGACAGACAAAAAATTAATTACCTCACTGGCGCTAAAAGCTTTAGGCGTAGGTTCCAAACACGGTCAGGTATAACACATACAAACCTCAAATTAACAAGTTTCTTCGGCTATCTCAAATAATCTCGGTTTTTTTCTTACGCATTACAAATTCCTCGATTACAAATAGAGATAACCTTTAAAAGGATTCGATTCAAACAAAATTTGTCTAAGCAAATACTGAATAAACTTCACCTTGGCGACATTAGTTCATAAATTCCATGGATTACATTTTAATGAATTATATTCGTTACTCAATGGACTCTCCTCGGCTTGATTAAATTTAATTTATAATAAAAATCATATTCTGAATGCATCCAATCAAGAATAGAATATTTAATGAACTTTTCTCATATATTCCAATTCTTTCCTCGCAGCAACCATATACCTATTTGTTATTTAAAAAATAATTTTATCACAAAGCAAATATAATTTATGATTTGATAACATTGTGTTTGAGAAAAATTAGATGTGAGGAAAATAATCCGCTTGAAAATTTTTCTTTTAGTTTCTACTTTAATTATTCGTTGAATTATCAAAGATAATGTGTTTGTTTTGTGTGTAATGAACTCGTACTAATGCCAGGTATCTAGAGTTGAACTGATTATTATTTTTAATTTTTTTAATTCACAAAGCCTTGATATGAGAATTGTTAATGGAAATAATACATACAATTGAGTTAAATGAAGGGAAAATGAGATTAATAAATGACTCGCTTGAAAAATGAGTTTAATAATTACAAATTTTAAATTTAAATATTTAATTAATTTTCACTACAAGGAATTCATTAAGTCTAATAACTGCACATTTTGGTGCATTGAATATAACTAAATGTTTCAACTTTAAAAATTACTTTCAAATTCAAAGTTTGTCATGACTTGATCTGTAAATATTAACATTTGACTTGGGTTTGACTTGATTTCAAGTAATTTTTAAGTTACATAAATAACTTTAAAATCAATTATTTTCCCATTCTAATCCAGAAGTTCAAATTCTTTCCTCTGCCCAACACCCAAAAAACCCTCCACGTCGTTTAAAGCGACGATGGCCAAGAGACCACCTCCCAATTTCTTAGAGAGTTCCAGTGCTGGCTGGTGGCTTTCATCTAGATAATCGTATTATATTTGTCCTTTCATCTAAAGGATTTTAATTTGTATCTTATAACCCATTTGCTCATTGTATAAATGTGTATACAGATTGCAAATAAAAAAAAAATCAAGTCAAGTAAAAAATGCCTTTTTACTATGTTCCGAATAATTTTTAATACGTTTCAAGGCAAATACATTAAAACATGTTCAAATAAGTGTACCTATGTATGTCTGATTAAATAAGATTATGCTTTTTAATGGTGAGACAAGAAAATTCCTACCAAAACGATATTTCCAAAAACTTGGTTAGTTAGGTAAACCTCTTACCAAATACCTCTTATTATACATACATCAAAGTTTTGACACAATGTAATTAGTCATCCAAAATGATTATTAAAAGTGATTGTATTTAATGCTATAAAATGGTTCACTTCATTTCTTAGCGTTTGATTCTATTTCGAATAAGAAGCAGCAAAGTTAAATAGGCATAGCTTCCTTCAATTAATACACCAAAGTAATCAAAGAGTAATCAGGGATCAAAGGTATACAAATCCATTTGAGATCATCTAAGAGGCTTGCCTTGAATACATTCTGTGATTTTTTTCTTAAAAAGAGTTCTTCCTCAATATTGTTTTTAATTTTTCGAGATTTTTAAAATTATTATCTAATGATTTTCTAAAAGATCTGTACAATAGATTAAAGACGATCATAATTTACTTTGTATGTTAAAAAAACAGCTATAAGATGTAAGTATAGAAACATAAAAAAATATTTTGAAAAACCTCACTGGTATTATCCTTTGCTTGGGCCCACGTCTATATTCCCTATCAATAAAATACTAAACCCATACTATACTAAAACCAAACAAGAACCTCCAAATGATCTAAACGCAGATCAACAGGAAGATGTTCCAACGAGAACTCGAAGCCATTTAGATTTCATGGAACTTCAGAACACTATTTTAGCTTATAGTTTTAAAAAAATGATTGTTGATTTAAAAAAAATTACTAGCTTATTATTAATAACATAATTTCGTAGTTAAGGTGTCAAAAATTCATTGAGAACATTTCTGCTAATATTTGCTACGTTTGACATGAAATCAAAATTTCTATTTGAAACTTTGATTAATTATGGTTGATTAATTCATAAATTAGTAAAACTGATAGCAAATTCATGAACTGCCATTGAGAACGTATGCGTCCAAAATATATATCTGTTCGATTGAATATCGAAACTGAAATAATTTCAAGATTCTATCGTCACAATAAAAGGTGAACCTTATAATATAAGCCAGATAAGAAGAGATGGATAATCAATAAACAAAAATATCTTGTCAACCCCAAGAGACTGGCCCATGCTCGTGGACCGACTTAACACAGCAAACATAATGACCAAAATATGACCGCCTGACTCACAGTGCTAATGACCAAGTAGTTGAAGCACTTTAATAAGAAGAAAAAAAAAAATCAATTATTAGTTGCAGATACGTAAAACCAAGTTTAAATAAATGCCTATTATTGTCATATTTAAAAAATTTCTCTTCAAATTTAATAAGATGTTTCAAATATTAATTTAAGAAAGTAAATACAGTTAGAGTGCAAATTTTGAAATCTTAACTTCCATATCCACCCTCATTATTATCAATATTCCCTCAAAATGACAATACATTTTAACGAAATAGTTAAACCCGAATAAATCAGGTACATAATAATCGTTAAACAGAACACAATACAAATTGGCATGTGATGAGTAATACTTCTACCTGATAAAATCAAAGCCCTACAAATTTGGCTTTATTGCTACGTTCTAGTTTTTATGTTTACTACCCTTTAATTATGAGTATTCAACGCAATTTGTTTTATTGAAGACAAGACATAAAAGCT
This sequence comes from Sisyra nigra, assembly GCA_958496155.1. Lineage (NCBI taxonomy): Eukaryota > Metazoa > Arthropoda > Insecta > Neuroptera > Sisyridae > Sisyra > Sisyra nigra. The sequence continues at coordinate 32,778,970 of OY292317.1, forward strand.
ACGCTATAAGTAACTGCTTTTCAGAAACCTTTGTTACTATTTAGTTTGAATCATTATGGGGTAAATGAAAGGGTCACGAAAGATAAGCACATGATTTATCCAAATATATTTATTTATGTCAAATAAAAAAAAAATACAATCTCTTCTTGTTTCATTTGTAATGTTATAGACGTTAATGTAGACTGTAGAGTATAAATTGACCGGTGACAGTTTATGCGGGGCTATAAATCATAATTTTGCAAGAATATTTAGAAAAGAAGTCTTGGGCTTTAATTAAAATAATAGGAATTTAATTAAGGTTCTATAATCTATATAATATCGTATAGGTTATCAAAGGAGGTGAAAAAGCTGCTTTAATTTTTAAATACCGAAAGAACTTTTGTTATTAGGGTGGATTTAACTTCTTTTATTAAGATAAATAAAAATGCCAGTTAACACGTTTATAATCCGGATTGAAATCTGAATATCAGAATTTGTACATTCTTTTACTTTTATGTGAAATTTCTACTAATATTTGTGGTTTCGAGGAGATAAGCAAAATTTTCTCATACAATTAGAGATTTCATGTTTAAAATATTGCAATTTACACAATTACTAAGCGTTTAAATGCTTTTAAATGTCTACATTGTTTTTTTTTTGAAGTCACAAATTGTTTTGCATTAGGTTAACATGCTTGAGGCGTATGAGTGTAAGACTCACGCTTAAAATTTTCAAAACTTCACGATCTACTGCTACGATTGTTGTGGGAGCATAAAGATGTAAATGATTAATTTTGACCCACACTCAGAATTGTAGTCTTAAATTATTGTAAGAGCATCCGAAATAATGGAGCTCAAAATTTTCTTAAAATCTTGGACTTGTTATCTTGTCTTTTAAAGCAATATTACAGAAGGTAATATTGATATTCAAGTTTAAAAAACTCGAAAATTAAATTTTTATGATTATCGATTCTCTTGTATGCTTTGCTTGAAAGGACAATTTGATTTATTAACACAATTCAAATGTAGACCTAGCGCTACAAATTTTGTTCTTAACCAATATTCATATAATTAACCGTTTTCGAGATCGAGCGAGAAACATGAAAGCTTTAGCTGCATATGTAAAAAAACAAATTTGAAACGATCACTCTTCCTTAATAAATATTTCTCCAGATCCTTGTTATTTTGTGTTGATATATAATAAACTAAGTTAGAGGGGCAATGGATCGGGATTTACAATGACTGCAAAAAGAATATCAGATCGCGACGTTTCGCCATATAATATAGCTTTTTTTAGGCTCTCTGATGCATGCTCAGCATTCTTGTATTTTTGTAGCCTTGCATATAAAAATTATAAATAATTTTTTCCTATTTAAAAAAAACGAATTTGACACTCATGATTGATGCTTTTCATATGGTAAAAAGTTGCGACCTGATATTCTTTTTGTATTCATTGCCATTCCCGACCCATTGCCCCTCTAATTAAATATATGAGCCGCTCAGTGCACACATCGATTAACTCCGTAATGCAAAAAGTTGAGTAAATTGATAAAACAGACTTCTGAAATACCTTGTCTTTTATGGAAAAGCTAATAAGCAAATTGTCATTTAGAGCTGTTACTGCTTATTATTAGAAAAATTATTTCGTATATATAAAGTTAGGAGTCAACCAAGTGTTTTGACATGAAAATTTGTTGAAAAGTTAAAAAAGTGGAGTTAATCGATGTGTGCACTGAGCGGGTCATATACTTAATCTTCTCTTTTTTTTAACTTTTGTTAAGTGGCATATGAAAATATACTTACTATTAGTGTATCATGAAGTTTAAAGAATAAAAAGTTTGATATATCATCGTTAAACACCTATATCTTATTACTTTACTTTAATTTTAGTCTTATAGTTTCAGTCATTCAATTCATCTTTGTTTCAAGCAAGATTAAAAAGATTAACTAAAATGACTTGGAAAAATTGGAAAATGATCGTAAAACAAAGATTTCATTCCCAAACCCAATATTAAAATCTCTTACGCGTAAATGTATTAGTTTCGATCAAGATTATTTTGAAACTTAATGCTTGTTGATGACGTATCTAATTTTTTTTTCGTCTCTTTATTTTTTGTGTCAACGATATACTTTGTAATTATAATGTATGAAGTTTATATATTTGTCAGACGTCTGAGTTTATTATAGAAACTCGATATTTACCCTGAAGGTTTCAAATGAAATATTCATTGGGGGGACAAGCGCTTATTCAATTTCTCAATTTGGCGCATTATCTCATCGTGCTTATGAACCTCGATTTTTCGTCTATAATTCTACCTGTATATTTATTATGAATTTTTGCTCAAAATTCAATCGATTTCTGGACGGGTTAAATTGCAGTCACAAATCATACGCTTTAATAGAGATTAAATGAATGATAAATGTTTGCGGTTTTCTTACAAACGAAATGAAAACATTTGATCTCGTAAATATAGAAAACGAAACGTGATCGAACTTAATCAATTGGTTAATAATTTTAATTCGTGATCCCGAACATTCGTATAAGCTACACTTGCAGACATTAAATTTAAATTAATTGAGTTGATGACCTCGCACAGTGTTACTTAGCATTTAAAAAAGCTGTGCACGGAAAAAAAAATTAAAAAATAAATAAATGTAAGCAAGACGTGAACGTGCCAAATGATCGTTATTTAATTTATTTATGACTTTTTTTTTTGGACTTTATCGAGCTATAGAAAGAATTGTTTGGATTTGAAACCTTAAGAAATTTACTTAAGTCTTGATTTGTATTTTCAAATACATTTATTTAAATCAACATTCGTTTATAATAAACTCAATTTTACGCTTGAAAAATACTATGACGTTGCTTTGCTTTATTTAAGTTAATACTTAGTACTTATCAGTAAAATATGTAGGTTAAATTTTAAAAAATGTATACATATTTGAATTTGCACTTTCTTAACATGGTACATAAATTTTTAATTAGTTTAAATTCCGTAAAACATTACGGAGTATATAATGTTGTTCGAGAATTAAATAATAGTTAAAAATTAAAGAAGCAATTTTAAAGTTACTATAGTAGTCCTTACTTATATGATATTTTATGAACATAAAACATCATAAATTAAACTTTTGTCCCGGTAAAAACAAAACCTCTAAAAGTCTTAAAATTTTATTGCAATCTTCTAAATGCTTTGAACTGAGCTCCCGTTGCATTCATTACGTTTATTGCATAATTCAAGCATAAATTAAATCCAGGATAAGCTATTAATTTCATAAATCATGAATTCAAAAAACCTGAAATTAAACCGGAGAGAATTACAGAAATGTTTTCATTATTAATTAAAAACTATATTCAATAAAATTATTACGTTCTTATTTCTTTTATCTTATCGCTTATTTGGTTTGATTTTTTTCTATATTTAACATAAAAATCTCAGCCGGTATTTAATGGCTCTCGTATATACATATATTGAAATGCGATAAGATTGTTGCATAAATATTCATGTTTGTTCTCCATAAATTATAAATAATGTAATAATTATTGTTACGGTAAATCACTAAACACAAATATTAGTTTCTGTTAATGTTAAAAAACGCATGAACGTTCTACTTTTCAAAAAAAAAAAGGATATATTAAATATTTATCTATAATTTTTTAAAATAATATTTAATTTTTAGAGAGGCTTCGTTTAATAACGTTTATTAACAATTCAAACCATCCTTAAGCTCATCTTGATGCAATTACTATAGATTAAGGGTTGCAGGTTATCATAAAATTAATATAAGTTCCTAAAATTTAATTTATAGTTGCAGAGAAAACAATAGTAAATAAATGTATTCATTTACAATAATGGTTTTTAAAAAAACTTTGATCGAGCCTTGGAAAGGTTATATTTTTTAGCCTAAATCCATTGAAATGAGAAAAGTGCAGCATTAAAATTGATGTTTCGGTTTTAAATATTGATTTTTAAAGAAATATTAATAATAGTTATAAGGTGAGTTTAAGTTTACAGTTTTGATTTATAAGGTCTAATGTTGTGACGCACCCTTTTTAGTAGGTATAAAATTGAGGCCTTTACACTATATACATAATTAGTGTAGGCGATTTGTGAGATTTTTCAAAGTGGAAGTAATTATTATTTACTGTTCATTGAAAAAAAAAAAATCTGGATGAGGGTATTTTGGAAATTACAGTGGCATAAAAATAAGTTGGATTATAAAATATTAAATTTTTTTCTGATTTTTTAGGTTCAGATTATTATATTCTTTGTTATTGTAAAATGTATTTTTAGTGTTATATTTTTAATTTTATAAAATAAAGGATTGATAAAAGCACAACATTTTATATTGATTCCCATGCAATTTTTCTTGTGAGAAGTAAAATAAAAAATTATTCACAACGTATCTCAAATTAATCTCTCATCAAGTAACAACACTGGGTTTAAATTTCAAAACAATTCATTTGTAAAAATTTATCTTTAACCTGTGACAAAACTAAAAACAACCATCTAAAGGTACCTGGTAATAAGTTTGAACTATAGATACAGAAAAATGTACGTATGAATAGAAATGACACACATTTGATTAGCGTAGTTCACCACAGGTTTGTTTCAAATGAAAACAACACCATTCATTGTACGGTACAAGTTATGCGCAATATAAAGTAATATAAGATTTTTATATTGCTTATGACTTTGTATTGTGCATAACTACATATTACCGCACAATGTACGTTTTTACACAAACTCACATACTTAATGAATTATTATTTATACATACCTAAATGTATTAAGTATTATAAAGAAAAGAGTAGATTCGCAAACAAAATTTTGAACCCATATATTCTAGGCATGGAATATTCTATTGACATCTTTATATATATATATATATAGGATAGCCGAAGTGCAGACGCTTTAAAAGAAAACTAGATGATTCATGTTCATGCACTCATATCACTTCCACGTATATTAATCCCTATAGATAAAAAAGAGTTAACTGATTGACTGACATGACTGACAGACTTGCTGGATGCTAAACTATTGGAAGTAAAAGAATACGTGTTTAAAGTTTTAGTTCCAAGGGGCCTCTGATCCCTACTTACGAAGAGTGTTTCAAATTTCACTATTAAGTATATCCAAAAGGCGATTGAAAGTTATACATATTTAAGTCGTTCAAAAATACCTTTTTCCTCAGATTTTGTTCCTGCGATCATCAATTTTCAAAGAAGAAGAAAAGATCTAAAGTCCAATTATGAAAATAACTATAGTGTTAATAAATCTTAACACGAAAGTCGGAGTCAATTTTTAAATTACCCTGCTCTTAAGAAATATTTCAAAATCAATGACATGTTCTTAAAGTTAATCTATCATTAGGGATTATTATATTCGATTAATTAAGCATTGTAATTAAGTAGTGAGCTTTTAACTCTTTTTCAGTCATGTTTTATAAGAACTAAGTAGGTCTTTGTGATCTAAGTCACTTTAGCCTCTGTGTAAACAGAAATTCTAAGCACAAAATTCCTACGGCTTGCAAATCTAGAAATATGTATAGAATTCAACGAGAATAGAACCGAGTACCACTGGAGCATGGAACGGAGATCTTACAAATTTAACCACCACGCCATTATGTGAACAAATACATCTAATAACTTTCAATAAAAAATAAATGAAACTAAAGCTGAAAAGATGTAAAAAAAGACTTCTAAAGAAAAGCTCCTAAGCTACGAAGTGTCGGATAATATATGTTCGTTATGCAAAGAGTGATGATCTGTAACATACTCTTTTTAATAACTTACTACTTAATGTTACTGTTACACCTCAACAACAAAATTGTTGTTTGTATTTTTGTATCAAATATTGTCAGTTAGTTAAGATGAAACAATTTATTACATATACTTTTAGCTATTATTTTTTCAAAAACAAAATCATAATAATCAAGACTCCAATTGAGCTCCTTTAAATCAATCTAAATCCACAGTAAAAAAAAAAGTCAAAACAGCTTTCATCATCTACTTCAGTGAATGAATCAAATCATAATTTTAATAATAAAAGAATCAACATATAGACTTTCGATTTTTAATAGCACTACGTAAATGCAGTTTTATTTTCCATTTTTCATGTGGTAATTAATAGTTTCCACTTTATAGAACTATGACTCAATTTTGAGTCATTGCTTGAAACCAATCCTATTGATCAAATATTTGCTATAACTATTCAATATTTTACATGTAACAATTTAAACTTGTTTTAGGCTCAACTGTTGCACAAGGCTTGGCTCGAACTTGAAAAATTACCGATTTTATCAATATATTAAATCATAATAATGTTTTCAATCCTTACTACCTACATAAAAGAAAAATTTAAAAATTTCTTTCTTTTATTAAAGGGATTTTAGTTCACTAATTAAATGAAAAATGCGTTGTCAATACAATTTTTTTAAGTTCTAAGAATGAAAGTAAAAAAAAATTATTTGTCTTTAATGTTAACTTTTAGATAGAAAATTAACGTAGAACTGCTGATTTTAAAGTAACTATACAAAATGTTTATAAACACAATAACTCTAATTGATTCCTCCGTTATAAAGCATAATTAAATGTAAATATTAAATTTACCCTAATGTCATTGGCCGACTACCTCTTAAATATAATCAAAATAAATATTCATTAAAAATTCATTCTTTCAAAGTGTTTTTATCCTTGACTTCTTCACAATGACTACAGACAATAAATTCTATTATAAGAATTTTAGTTAAACTAAACCATTAAGGTACAGTAATTAAAAGCTAATTGAAATAGCTGAGTTTCCCGTATATTCTTGAAAATTCAAACACTTGATTAAAGTTCTGAGCAAACAATTACAAGAACCTCTTAGTGAAGAGAAAATTTTGAATTGTAATTCAAAAGAAGAGAAAGGTTTTCTTTAAGAGTTTCTTTAAAATAGGTCATCGAATTTTTTTGTATCTAAATTAAATCGATATTTGTATTTTTAACAAGAGGAGTGGCAAAGTTAATTTAAAAATTAAGTTATTTTAAATGACAGAATTTTCTTTTGAATGGAAAATTAATTTTGTCAAGATATTATAAAGTTGTCGAAATGATAGATTTGTCGGGAGAGCTGTACAAAAATCTGTTTCTGTTAAATTTTTTAAGTAAATATTGAATCATTCTGAATTAAGTTTCAAAAGTACACATAAATAGCTAAGTAAATTTTGTCAGGTGATACGGACAATGATTATTCATAAGCACAATGGAAAAAGTCAACAAACATAGTTTTATCATTTTATTTTCGTTAGTTTCGAGTATTATTTTTTCCCAAAAGATTCTAACGGAAGTAAGATAAAAAAATAGAAAAGTCTTGAATGTGGCGTGTGGCATGGTGTGGCTTATTTAGATTTTATAAAAGAGCCTTCAGTACGAGATATACCTTAAAATGTCTTATCCTGTCGTCAAAGGAAAGCGAAATCAGTAGAATTGCGGAAACTCAAGATTGATGCTACGATAAATTTGCTACTATTTACTTAAAAATTTACCTCGGATTGTTTTTGGCTTAAATATGTTTTGTAGAAATTAAATTTTGCTAGCAGTTAACTAGAAAATTTTTAAAATTCTTGATAATTGGTTTTGTCTGGAATATTTTCTTATCCCATACTAGTTTTATCAAACACTTAGAACGATTTATGTGTTGGTTGATTACTAAATCATATCATTTATAAATTTTTAATCGGAAAAAGTCTGCGATTTCAAATAAGAGCAAACTTCAAAGACACTTTGTCATTTATTTAAAATCACAGAGAACCGCGTCCTTGTTTCTCTAGACAACTTTTTATTTACTATTGTATTACGTATATTAATTATGAATCCGCCAAAGTAATCTTTCGTCATTGACGACCTCAACGACTTTAAGCAGTAAAAGTCAACATTAATTGTTCATAAATATCTATATATTTTTCATTCACAAGCGCATTGATGATTTTTCAACGTTTAATTAATCTCAACTTTGTATTATCTTGATATATAAATAAAAGAAGAGAGTTTGTGCAGAAAGTGCAAGTGCAATTTAGACCTGTTTTATTATTGCACGTGTCTGCATCAAATCAATATAATTGTATATAGTTAAATAGAACCTGAATTAAGAAACCGTCATTTCATTTCGAAACGTGCAACAATTTTCTTTGTGATCTATAAAAATCAAACATCTCTTTCAAGTTTGAATTATTGAGTTGTATGAAGATTGTATCTCGAGTTTTGTAGTTGGTAAATTTAAATCAATGAAATAATAATTCAATATTAACCTTATTTCATTTCATTTTAAGTAAGAATTGGAACTATTTGTATAAAATATTTTGTTTAGTCTTAAAATTCCTTGTAAATACTTTAGGCATTTTTGAGATTAAAATTTAATGAATGCCAAGATAATTTTTTTTTATTTGCTTTGTACTTATATTTTATTTTCTACTTGTACTGTGATGAACGAACGCTATAATTTACCTTGTGTTGACGATGATGACTCTTGAACAGTTCTAGATTTACTTGGGATCTTCGAAGCATAACCCCAGAGTAAAAGAATTTCGGAGGTGGCAAATTTTATAACATGAAAGGAAAAATTACCTTAGTGCTACAAAAAAAAAATGTGTAAGGCGTAAGAAAATAAAATAGTATTTTGCATAGTATTTCGAGGATGCATAAAAATTGCCCCATATTTATAAGAATTGTTTGTTTAAGTACCAGAAATTAAAGCATTCGCCCTGACGAAGAAAACAAATTTCTCTACAATTTCCAGTTTAAATTATTCCACAAATTGATATAGTTTATTTCATAAAAAAATCAACCTACTTTAACTTAAAATTTTTTTTTTCAATTATTGGGTCGAATTAAAATCATTTGAGTTGCTTTTATTACAGATATAATCTTAGTTTTTGATGCCTAATGTAGTACATCTGAACCTTTACGGGTCCAATGTGCAAAGGTCAAAGTTTTTAAAAAAATAAAATAAAAAAATTATTTACTGCTTAATGAGCAAAAGATATCACGAAGATTAAAAGCAGTATAACAATGCATTATTGGAACGAAGGTCCTTTATTGAGCTTAGAGTTGAACCGTAGAGACCATAACGTAATAAAAAAGTGACCAAGCGACCTTCCCTCTTTTTTCTTTATCACTAATTTGTCAACCTTTTTTATTCTATTTTATTATACTTAATATACAGCTAACAGTGAATGGTGAAATAAATTACATCAGGGGAGATATTGGAAATAGAAAGATAGAGAAAAAATGATTCTAAAGACTGCTAGTCAGTCAATTTTACTTATTTATAAAAGCTGTAAAAATTCATATTTTATTTTCCATAATCCATATTCAATGTTGATGCTGAAATTCAAATTTATATGATAATTTAAATATATACCTTAATATTTTACTTATAAAACTACAATTTTTATTTTTATTTATAAAATTTTTAATGAAAATAAAAACAAATTAAGTAAAGAACCTTATTTTTGATAGAGGTCCCCCGATTACACTAGTTTTTTTATTATACTAAAGTTACATTTAAACTAATTTAAAACAGTTTTAACTGTTATAAATTAGTTTAACATAAACTGACAATGAAAAAGTGATGATGATACTAAGTTTTATAATTCGTTGTAGTTTGAATTTAATTTTTTTTGCATAGTACTTACTACTTTATATATACTCCTTAAGAATCTACTCACTGGATTTAAAATGTATAATTGTTTAAGTTATTACCACTACATCAGCTGCTAAAAATATATTTTAAGTTGATAAATTTATCAAAAATGTACCATAGTGTTACCATAAATGTACGAAAGGTCTTCTTACAATCGAAACACATGGCAATAGCTTACGAAACTTTAGTTTCGTGAACCATTGATCTAAGACCCTGATCTAATCGTAAGTTATCCATAAAATTAAAGTAAAGGAAGTTGATCTAAAAGCGCCTCTATTGGTGTTAAAATCAACGTTCATTCATTTTACCAATTCATTTTCTATTCATTTAAAATCACGCTCTTTACACAAAAAAATGAATAGTACATATAGCCAATTGCTTATTATAAAAATTTTCAAAATCAAAAATAAATTTCACAAGACTTAACATACGCCAACATCTCATTTTATTTGCTTTGATAATTCAATTTTTTAAATAATTATTTTATCTCCCAAATGTTTATTACATTAAACAGAGTGCTAAATAAAATCAGTACCTGCAATCTATATTTAACAAAAACACACTTTAAAATCTGATTTGTTTATTTTATTTATTTTTTTCTAATTGCACGCGCCATGGCTGCGTTAAAATGCTTTTTATGTTATACATCCTAACCTTCCAATGCATTTAAATTTTAATATTCATACAAGCCTCACAAATATTTACATTTAACCGTCAAGCATAAACATTTTATGTTTAAAATAACACGGCCATCATAAAATCAGTTCCAATTTAGAATATTTAAAAATAGATTTCCAATTATCGATCGTTCATTTCGCAAATAGATATTGATTTTTTCTCTTAGATGGACTTGTGAGTGTGTACATATTGAGACTTGAACTCAATTTGATGAGAATAACAATATCAGCTTGATTATCATCTATTTTATATTAAGACAATACCACATATTGATTGGGAGAAATATTTTCTATTTGATCGATAGTATCGATAATAAGGCTTTGTTGTACGTGGTATAAGGTATTTAATGTGAGTGTAATGGCCAAGTTTAATAATATAATAATAATAATTGTTGGGGAGATAGAGATTTAACGAAGATCTTAATAATAAAAGGTACTTGAAAAAATTGATGAATGGTTTTGAAGGATAAAGTTGAACGAACTGGCCAAGTTCATCCAAATATTGTTTGTTGGAATCTAATAGTACAATAAAAGTAATTATCCTGCTTAAAAAAATAAAATTATCTTGAAAAATAAGTAGATATTAATTTACACCAAAGTCGACTTTCGACTTTGGTGGGTTGTAAACTTAAATTATTCATTGGAGTTTTCAATAAAAGATCTATATGAGTTACGAATATCGAATTCCATTCGAATAACACTATGATTTACAGAAGATAAATTTACATTTAATAGTCTCTAAATACTTAATCAATAAAATTTATAGCCCTGATTTCATCTTAAAATTCTTTGTTAGGATTTACCTCAGATATTTAGGTCTGAGATTTAGGTTTAAAGACGTATTAAATGCGATCGATGGAACAGTTAGGCCTTAATTTATTAGATTTGCTTTGTATGTGCTATTAATAGAACGATTCAGTAAGATTTAAAATCTAATTACATGCCTTTTTAGGCTTCTATGACGGTCAAAGAAAATTTTCCGAAAGCCTCTTTTGAATTTCTTTTCTTACTTATGTCTTTGGTTGGATTAAAGTGTAAAGATTAATATATTTAATCGACAAGTTTTATAATTCAACTAGATGTTATTTGTCTGCACTTCCGAACTCAAATGAAACTTAATTTACAATATATTTTTCCTGGTATAATCATTAGTGGACATTAAAAGAGTTTGAAATTTTTTTCTGCAAACTGCAATTAGAAAAAATTACAGAGGATTTTGAGGAGGTATAATAATACATTTTTGAAAAACCCTATCACTTATATATGCAACCTTTCACTATCTTGTTCTCTCTATTTGGGACTTGAAACGAAATGAGTTTTCTCACGATTTGAACTCGCAATGCATATAAAATAATTTTTAATTATTTTACAAACAAAGCGTGCTCAAAGTATAGAACAAAAAAGATTAATCAACAAATGCTGATTTATTTATGGATGATCAATTGTTGATCTTTTCACTAACTTTAAAGATAAATAGGAATTTACATACGAGTAAAGTTGGTTAGAATATAAATTATAAAAGATTTGTTTTTGTACGATTTCATTTTTGTTTCATTTGAGCTGGTGATTTTATATAGTACGATTCTAAAAAATAACAGCAGCACTTAATGGTCTCGAGCAAATATTATTGTGACAGACTTACGCATTATGGTTGTTTTTAAATATTTCATAATAGACGTCTTCAAAACTGTTTTAAGTATGGTCATGCGCTCAAATTAGGCACAAACAGTTTTCTGATCGCCATGTTAGCATACAAAATAATCATTTGGAACAAACCTTTAGATAAGTAGTACCTACCTCCTCGTTTCATATCCGTATAATAATAATGTTAATATGGGATAATAACTTGGTTGCTAATGGAGAAGGTAAACTATTGTAGGCATAGAGTAAGATTATTTTTAAACTTTATTTTTGAATGAATTTTCAAGAATATAAAGACTGATGAAAACTAATTTTTGTTATGTTAAAAATGTAAGTCTTTAAGATTAGTGCGTTCAAAGTGAAACAAAAAAATAGTCAAGATAACAGTAGAGAATATATAAAACACAATGTATGTTAAGAAAAACTAGAAAAACTATTTTTCTTATATTATTTATTTGTTGTTAAATTCAATGTTAGAAGCTGTGCACTTTGGAAAAGTCCATCTTTAGTCTTTATGATTACACATATTTAAATAAAGAAACACTTTAATTATACTCAAGTGTAACTTTATATAATATTTAATTGGCCCTTGTATCATTAATACATTTTATTTCATTTAAATGTCCTTATCTATTAATTTTAATGATATCCTAACCCAAATATGATCTACATAAATACATATGCATAGAACTAAGTATTCTATTTAAAAATAATCAATAAATTTAAATCATCTAACATATCATTTGCATTTTATTAATAATTGATGAAATTTTTTATCGCTACTTTGTATGTTAATACCGAAATGATTTTTGTAATTGAAATAAATATAAAAATACCAAACGAGTTACTATCCATTATTGAATCCAATCGTTTTATTAATTCATTCGTGTTATTTTTCCGTCAATTGAAATTTAAATTCATGGCGCGCGAGAACTGAAAACGAGTATTGTAATAATATTAATTATTATTATGATTGATATGATTGAATAAGAAAATCGTTATTAGAGAAAACTAAGTGTGGAAGAGGGGGATTTGAGGGGAACGTGGAATTTCATGAAGAAAATTCTTCTCGACGTTTAATCTGTTTGGAGTTTGTGCTGCGGCTCTCTTCTTTCGTAACTCTTTATACTTTTAAAACTTCATCATCAGTTCCTCGTGGGCTGAACAACTAGTAACTTAACCAAAACGCTGTCAGTTCCAATGTGTTTATGTTTGTGTGTGTTCCGTTTTAGAATTTAGTTTTTTCCATTCAGTCGCTGAACCAAGTCCACTTTTTATTGTTATTGGAATTATTTTTTTGTTGGTGACGTGATTTGTGTTTTGAATTTTTTTTAAAATATTTTTGCTTTACCTCATACAAATAAGCTTTAAAAAGTGATTTAAACCCGGCATTACAAAAATGTTACGTGCAATCTTTGTTAGAGATTTCCCGCTCAAATATCTAGAAATATCCAGTGTTTGTTGTGTTAACAAAATGTTTGAGTTCATTGCAAACGCATCAAGCGGAAATGCTTTTTCGTGCATTTACTTTACTCAAATGTTCACAAATTGAAAATAACACAGCCATTTCTAACCGGATATATTATAAACATATGCATACACTTTTATATTATTAAATCCTACACGATTTTCAAATTTAGAAATACGAAGATATAAAAAAAAGCAAATAATCCCGATAAACTTGACATGTCATGAACGAATTTAAATATACACCTCGCGCGTAATTCAACAAATATTCGTAGCACTTATCTAAAAATTGCAATAAAAATCAATTTTTATTAGATCTGTTCTCTTTTTAAAATATGATATTTTAATATAATTTGCTCAAGGACTTCGTCAATGAGGCGCTATATAAATTCTATACTGTTCCGGATTTATTGCAAGGTACAAAGGCACGTTTTCTCGCTTACTGTAAAAGGATTTCCTCCATTCTTTATTATATTACAAGTAGCTATGACACAGATTTATCGAAGAATAGAACTTTTAAGAGGCAATAGACACAATTTATTAGAGAAATACTTCATTTCTTGTCCATAAAAACAGGAGAACGGCTTTGTATGTAATATTTTTAAAATAACCGAATGATTTTTTTGTCAAATTAACTGAATTGGGAACTCAAAAAATCACACGTAGGTACTTATTTTTCTTAGAAAAATATAGTTTGTGCTCAAGTTAAATAGTCCCGGAAATTCATTTTCTGGCACATACAGAATTACTTCAGTGTCCTAAAAAATTTGTTAGAGGTTAAAAAGGAGATTAAAGGTTAAAGAGCAGAGTCTTTTAAATTTTAAAATATTATTGCATTTTTAATTAGTTTGTAACTTATTAAGAAATAAGTAAAGCAACTGGAAGGGTTTGTGATCTAAAGGGTTATTTCTTTCCATTTAGGTGATTGTTTATATTAGTTGTATTATTGTAGTATTATGTAGTATTATTGTTTAGTTCAAATTATAACTTTAAAAGTTTATAAGGGATATTGAGATTTCATCGTAAGTGTCTCACTAGCCCAAACATTCCTCTCGGCGACATTGCTCAGATACAAAAATGAAAAACAATTTTTAGACTTAGCATTTCAACTTATATGTTCTTTTATTGATAACCGATTAGGGGTAAACCTAAAGTTTTCCTGTAGTAAATTTCTATTTGTCTATTTTTTGTAAATCCATACTCTATATGTAAATGTATTGAAGAGCTCACATGTTCTAGTCATTTGGTTACGCATTAATTTTTTTCTTGAGCTTATGCCTTTAAGGCCTTATGAATAACAGCATGTAGTAGGTACTACAAATGTTCTTGTTTTACTTAAACCAGGTAAAAGTCATTCTAACAAAGTTGATATTTTTTTCAGTTTATTGTCCTTTTTAATTAAGTTATTTTTTATAACAATTTTCTAAGCTTCTTAAAAGTAGGTCACCCAACCAATTTCGTAACTTTAAAACGTTTTATACTAGTTGTAATGTTGTCCTTAATTAAATTTTTCGAGTAATATCTCTTTACTTTATGAAGCATTCATGGACAATTTTTTTGGCGATTTTCTCATAATTTCTAATTAAAAGCTGATATTTTAAATTGTTTATTTGTTTTTTACTTTTTTAGTTTTTCTTTTCTTTTTTGGTAATTTATTCATAAATGGCTTATACTTTATACTTTATACATTGTATTATTGGGTTTTAAAGACTTATCATAGAAATATAGTGGGAAGTATTGCAATTCGGTTAAAACGAAAAAGCACTGTGTTATCAACTAAATACCATTATGATAGCATATACATATGTATTTTTCTATTAACATGAAACAGAGTATGAGTATAAGTACGAGAAAGGAGCATATTTTGATAAAAATTGTATCAAAAGTCAGAATTTCCTTTAAAAGCACTAATATTTTTTTCTATTTTATAAATGTATAACAGTTTGTATTTATGGTCATTTAAGTCAGCAGTATAAATGTTGTTAAAGACGAGTAAAAAAAATGACTTTTACAATGGTTGATATTTTTTAAATAGTGGTCGGGTAATAGTGGTAATAAGTGGTCGTGGTAAATTTCGGTCCCTTCAGTTTTATGTTAACTACTTTTCACTGTGTTCCAAATTTTCAATTTCATGTTCTTATTTATATGAAAATATAATGATTATCAAAAAAAAAAAAAAAAAATATTTGAAATTTTTTTGTATATTAATATCAGTATTCTAATAGCTCAAAACTTGTAGATATTTAATTGTTGCAAATCAAATCGTATAAATCGTATGCTGTTTCATTCATTGACATTTATTAATAAATCCGAAATGATAATTGCTCAATCAACTTGTTCAAAACTGAGAGTAAATGGGCGATGATTTCTTGAGTTTGAATCGTTTGCAGATTTCGATGCTGTTTGCTCCCACGCTCATCATCGTAATCGGAACAAATTGCACATTCTCACACATCAAATGCATATACGAGTATGTGACGACGACTGTATGTGGAAATCTGTGTGCACACAAGCACATGCATTTTATAAACAAAATGAACATACGAACCAATAATGCATACCTCAATGCATAATATCTGTCTATATATTTTATTTATAACTAAATGCAGTTGCATTTACAAATCAGTCGTACTTAATGTGAACCGTGTGACGTTGACGCGTTAATTTTTACATGAACGCTTTTCCACGTTGCATTCAAGTTCTTCCTTGTGATTATGATGTTATTATTTAAAAAATGTTTTTCCAAAAAAAAAAATAAATAGTTCAAATCAATTACGTGGTGTTAAACTAATTTTTTATCGATATTTTTATAGTTTTATGTGTAATTGTATTTATTTACTGCTATAACAGTAAACTAATTTAATGCAGTTTTTTTATTTAAAATGCATATTAAATATTCGTTTTAAATAAGTGCAAAAATTTTACATATATTGAGTTATATATAGTGTGGTTTTCAATTTATTTTTAAGTTAATCTAAAAATACTCTTAGAGAGAAAAAAGTAAAATTTAATAAGTAGATATTGATCTTCAATATTTGCATATTTATTTAAAAAAATTTAAGATTACATCTTTAATAAGGCATTTAATCATTTACGCAAAGCAAGTAAATAAAAATGACAATTATCTTAAGTTATTTCGTAATCAAAAGTAAAAGTTAAAAAATTAAAAAAAAATAATTGGAAATATCAAATTTAGTTAATATCTATCTATAAGCAAGGAAAAATTAATAAAAGTCGTGTTTTTAGTTTCAAAATGTTTTAATGTTAAAGTTTATGATGGAGGTTTTTATCTTGAATAAAATCTGTGAAATTTATTCATAAACACAACTTTATCGTTGCCTGTCGGTTTGACATAATGTTTTTACGCTCTAATTTTTTGTTTCAAAAAACATTTTCGTTATCAACTCATTAAAACACAGACCAAATAATTTAATTGTAACAGACATTCAGTGATAAGATCGACATAAGACAACCTTTATACTTGATTCGAGCATCAATTTCTATCAGTTTCAACATCTTGAAAACTGGCAATCAATCTTTGAAAATGAAAGTTTATAACTTTTTTCTGTGGCGATATATTATAAGCCGATCTGGCTTTGTAACTGGAGCAAGGTCTTGGCCTCGAACTTGAAAAATGAAAAATATTTTTTTTTTGGTTTATTCGTTGTGATTTAATCTTTCCGTTTTGAGATTTTATGCCTTTTTTATGTCACTTAATGATTTAAATATTTGAAAAAAGAAAGTGAAGACGAGATTTTAATATGATTATTATATAGGTATTAAGGAAGTGTTTAAGAATTTAATATTTCAATAAATTATGCAAAAAAATTATTATTTCTTAAAGTTCGTCTACAAACGTAAATTTAGACAAAATGAATTAGTTTAAATCAACCAAATATTTTCAAATATAGTTTTCATTTAAGCCAAAAAAGTGTGTTGGTTTCTTCGATTTTGATCTACTAAATCTTTTTTTAATGTGTATCGAAAATGTTGTGAAAAAAAATTTTCAAAAAAAAAATTATTTATTTTCATTGCTAACTTAAATTTGAGAGATTTTCACGGTAACAAGAATCGAATTTGTGATATGTCAAGTCGTATCTAATAACAAGCGATAAGTCGCACGACTGAACTTCACACTTTCTTACAAGTCCTAACGACAGAACAACTTTTCTAACAAACAAGTTGCCAATTTCCAGATCTTCAATCTGACATTGCTTTTTGTCCAAACTTCTCTCTAAACACAAATAAAATCGTTTAAAATTTGTTAAATTTCCAGTAAATCGCTTCAGATAAACTCACTGAATTCCAATTTTTACCTCTGAGTCAAATCTATAGATAACTATGTATGTTTTTTACCAAAAATGTCGTCATCTCTTCGAAAAATCATCTCACTATCTTTCATTCAAATCTCCATCTATGCATTTCTCTCGAATGATTTACTCAAATCTGCACGATCTCAAATTCTTTAATTTATCAACTAATTAATTTAGTCATTCCGCAATAATTTGCATAAAAACTAGTAGGATTTACAAATTTGGATGCGAAGGTTCAAAGCAAGCGGCAGATTAAAAATATCGCTTTCAATTTACATCTATAAAGATATGAATATATTATCAATTATACGATTAAAAATTTTTTTTTAGAATATTTAAGATATTTTTGTTCTAGCCTTGATTAAAAAAGCTATTTACATTATTGTAATAATTAATAAATTAATTGACGACCTTAATTTTTATAGTGCGTGATACAAAGTAAAATTTTAGTCGTATTAATAAGGCAGCCGACAACCGATGAATTAGTAAAAATTAAGATCGTTTAAGACGCTACTATTATTCAATGAATGCTATAATTATTGCAAAGTCGTTTTTAAGAGACTTTTGATTTAAGTGATAATTTTCAATTGGTAAAACACCACTTTCCTGTCACTTGAATCAATTTGTTCAAATGTAACGTTGAAATAACGCCCAATGGAGTAAAATAGATGCAGAATTGAAGCAGGACATGCATTTTTCCGTTTAGTATAAATTAAAATGTGACTGGTATTTTGTATGTTTTAATTTTCATTTATTAAATGTTGTTGTTCAGAATCATTTAGTTTTGTAATGCCGGATGAAAAAGTTTATTTGACGTCATTAAAAATGTGTTAATCGTAGTTTTTTTATTTAATTGTTCTTGTTAAGAGTGTGTGACGTATCTGGATCGAAACTATGCTGAAAAACGGAAAGAACTACGAACTGTTGATTTATTGAATTAAATGTAAAAAAAAACTGTGAAACGATGCGATCGAGAAGATTTTTTCGAACGAAACGAAAAGCGAATAAAAATAAAGGAAATGCTACAACCGATAGTACAACCGATGAAAGTGGATTGGATGAATCGTTTTTGGAGGTAAATTTATATTTAATTTAGTTTTGTGAACAATGGAAGTTTAAAATAGAAATTCGTTGGTTTTCTCTCAATTCGTTACGTATTAAAGCGTTTTAGTCATGGATTTTTAGTTCCTATTTTCTTTGGTTCGTAGGGAAAATTACAGTGAGTAATATAAGACGGAAGTTTTAGATTCTCTTAACTATTAAAAGCTGAAAAAAAACTTTAAGAGTTTTTATAACACGAACAACTTGAATAACTGCTCTTGTTTCTAGCTTAATTAAAACCCTTAAAATTTTTTTAGTACTTTCTTAAGTACATTTATTTTTTAGTTTATTATTAAAAGTTAAAATTATGCAAAAATAATTTCTCATTAAGCTTTTCACTCGTTTTTCATGTTAAAGAAATTATCTTTGTTATTTTTAGTAAACAAAATTAAAATTTCCTTTTTTGAAACTCAAAAGTCTAAAACAGTATTTAAAAGATTAACTGATATCATTATTGAATGATCTATTTTTAACTCATAAATAGTCCAGTCAATGAAGCCAAAAAAGGCAATTTTTGAAAACAGAAGGCTACACAAGCAACATCTTCAAAGTTCCTACCAATTGAGTACAAGCATTGAGTGGAGGAGACGTTGAAAAGTCCCCTTTGAAGGAGTTTCTTAAATATTTTAAGAATCGTGCCTCGCACTGAAAATATATAGTAAACAGCATTAAAATAAAAGAATTTTCCATCAAAGTTGTTTCTTCTCATTTTTTTTAACTATGCAAATTAAGGTAATTGAATTATATATTTCTTAATTTTTAGTTACTTTAACTTCAAGCAACTGTAATCACTAATCTTTCGTTTACTGATTGCTTATACATACTGGTTTTACATTTCAATTTGGACATTTTACAAATTAAATTGAGCAATTTATAAATTAAGATGTAGTAATTCAAGATTGATGAAAAGCATAGTGTAGCAAAGATGCATATAATACATAAAAATTATTTTATAAATAATTTTTTACGGTAGCTGTTGGTAATTTTTTATTATATTATATACATATACTTACATAAAATATTTATAACAATTAGTAGATAAAACTAGACAGATATAGCTACTATAGACTGCTTTATTTGGTCTTCTTAATTTGAACAGTTTGCTGTTTGTTTAGTTTGTTTAGTTTTCGAAAATATCTTTTCGATAGAATTCATCATTGGTGAATATGGTCGTAACAACACACTAACAAAACTATATGAATATATTTTTTATATCTAGTTCTGACTTTTTATAAAATTTAATCAAGTATCCTTTTTGATTTGTCAATTGTCCATTTTGATTTATAAAATGTTCAATTGGACTTGAAAAGTGTTTAATTTGGTTTGTAAAATGTCCAATTTGGAATTCAAAACCCGATGTGTGGTTGTAGCGGCTATGTTCATTTAGAAGATATCGTTTAATGAAACCAGGGGTTTCCGGGTTGAAAACAGAAGGAAACGTTAACAGTGGAAACGCTTAAAATAAAATTCGATTACCACAAAGTTATATGCTGGTACCATTTTAATAAAGACTGTTATGATTCTATACATCTTTTTAATTGTTGACATGCTTAGTTTTCTTCAGTAGCTGTCAGATGGCTCGAGGTTCCTGGGAAGATTGCAAAATTGTTAGGACTTGTAGAGAAATTGATAACTTATAAATCTACGATGCTTAACTTATAGTCAAATATTCGAAGTTCCCTATTAGATTCTTCAGGCTTACGTAATACTGAAATATGTAACATTTCAATTTATGAGATTTTCTTTCTCAAAAATGAAAAGATCTAAATATTAAAAAAATATACATTAATTTTGTGTACTGCATCCTATTGATTCATACTTTTAGTATAGGTTCAGACTTATTAATTTATTTCTTAATTTTACTTTATAAACTGACCTAAAATAAATTTCGACAGTATACAAGTATAAAGGTATTCTCTCATTTTTATTTAAAAGTTGTTAGTTTAAGGAATTACTAATAATGTAACAAATAGCATTAAATTTAATGACCCATACTATATTTCAAAACAGTTAAGTTACTATCATCGTATGAACAACTGGCTTGACGTTTTCCAATTATAAAAATCAAATTTTACATCGAAATGTTAGTAAATTATGCTTTTAAGATTTTTTTTCTGTTACTTTCAACACAAAAAGACGGAAGTCGATTTTCTTTTCCAATAAATCGTGTCTCGTAGCCACCGGCAAAATCCATACTACAACAAAAATCAATCCCAGTTTCGCTGCAAATCACAAACCAATAATCAAAAATCACTCATTAAAATTCCTCGAAAACAAATCAAAAAGGTCATTATCTCTAAATATGATCGTTAACCCAATCAACCGAACGGAGCTATTTCCTTAGAGATTTTGCAAAGGAAAAAATAGCATTCCCATCACAAATCAGCCATTGATCATTCTTTAATCGCTATAATAACAATTTATAATAGAAAAATTACATCATTTTAAATCAGAGTTGTATGCAAATATTGCTTTTCTCCCATACTTGGCAGCCCGTTTGATTAATTTTTATTCCAATCCTATCACGTTAAGAATATAAACGCCTACACAGTAAAATTTGCGATAATAAGCCGCGGCAGTTGAAGAAATTCTATGTTTATTCATTTGCAATTTTAATTATTTGCAATTTATGATGCTTGGGTTAGACTCAAAGACGGCGTTTGACCTTGGATTGGAAAAAATGCTCCTTTACCTAGTTAATTTATATAACAGTATAATGTTTATGACTTGACAACTCCAGAATTTTTCTGTAGAAATGAAGATAACTATTATAGCTATGATGTAAACGAGGTGATGTAATACTTTTATAATGAATGACATTTGATCCTTGGTGCATTAGTTGTAATTGCAACGTACGTGGAATAGAGTTTTAGCTAGGCAAAGAATATAATATGACAATTTGGAGAAAAAAAATGGATCAGAAGCCTTGAATTAATTCAGATGAAATTAAAATATATTACAGTACCTAATAAGCTTGCAATAAAAAATATAAATTTTGTTGCTATTGATATAATATTAATATGAATTAAAAAACTTGGTTTAAACTATAGCAATTTTTTTTCTATACACTTTGGGTTTCTATTTCTGGTTTTGTAACTATTATGCATTTTTTTATATAAAAAAAAAATAGAAATATCAAATCTTAAATTTAGGGGATGTTGTACAATGCTTACTACATGATTTGAATGTACCAACATATAATTTCCAAAATTTTGTTTCTTTAGTATTAGTCACTATAGGGCCTCTTATTAAAATACCACCTATTTTCTTTAATGTTTCAAAGCAAGAAAACGTTGTTAATATTCCCTTACAATTGATTTGGTCCATTCTTATCCTTTCTCATTGATTTCTGTATATGCTAAGGTTGCTGTCAATTATGACTACAGGGCGGCAACTGACTTACACGAAACGAATGCCCAGAATATGGAAAGGCGGAATATTTCTGTGCTAAAGAAAGATTGCTTAAATTAGTGCAAGTCAAATTGCCCCCAATTGGCATAATTGGCATCGTTAAGCATACGTTAAGAACATTTGATTGTGCTCTGCATTATATGATCACCAGAGCTACGCCAAAAAATGGACAAAAATGTGGGCACCGAAATAATAAGTAAGACAAAAGCGCGAAATAACTTTTCATAATAATTAGAAACACAAAATTTTTGGACTTGAACGAAGTTCAAAAGTTGGTATTAAATATTAATTGCAAGTGTAAAGAACATTGAACACGGTTTTATCTAGATTTCAATATTATGTGATATGCTACGCAGATAATCCTTAAGAGTACATCCATTCTGTATAAAAAAATTACAGCAATACGTCTTATATCTAGGTTTATCTAATGTAAGCTGCAGCTTATTTCTGGTTTGTTCTCTTAAGTCTCGTTCAAGAAGCACGATGAAAATTATCAAGAAATGATAGCGATTTTATCGGCGTTCAATTGTCAATCGCGATTTTGTCGGTGAACCGTGCAATATATAGGAAATCTTTAATTTCAAAATCCATTGAGGCTTCTAAAATTTTTTTAAAATTCGGTTTAGCTGCTGTGAGGTTTAGTTATCTATGTATCTTTATATTATGGCAAACACCAAAATTTAAATAAAGACGGTTTTAGGGCTATCTTATTTTTAAAATAGTAAATACTCTATAACTTTTTTTATGACGATAATAATGTATTTTATATTTTTGTTGTGAAGACAGTATGTTGGGGATCCTTAAGCATTTTAATTGGTAATTTATGTTATCTGAAAGAAATTTAAAAGCCATGCATTATTTATGATAAGAGTAAATGAAAAATTAACCGCATCAAATGCCATAAATTTTCGTTATAGCTTCATTTTCTAAATTATGTTTAAAAATGATTTATGTTAAAATATGTTCTTGGTAGATAACTACAATTGTTTTTTATCTATAAAATCAAAAATGGAAAATGTCATAAAAACAAAGTAAAAAGCCAATAAGTCAGTACTAAATGCTTTTTGGACTTTCTCTCAAGAATCTTTTCTTATATGGGCGTTTGTGTGGGATGTACAATGTTTTGGGTATAAAAGAGGCGTCAACATCTGTACCTAAATTAATATGATTTATATCATTTCCGTGTTTAAAAAACTAATTTATTGAAATACGACGTATAAAAAACAACATTGATGCAAAGACATGAAAATAACCATCGAATTGATTTTTTCAAATAACGTCATTTTCTGTAATGTTCTATGGTGAAGTGCAATGGGAGAAACATCTTCATCAATTAACACGTTCATACTTAAAACTACCACACCTTTAAAAACTAGCTTAAAATTATAAATCTTCTCGACAAACATTTTATGTTTGTTATGTAAATTCGAGTCTATTTATGACTATCATTCTAATAAAAAAAGGAATCGAACACAAGTAGAATAAGACCAAAACGACGAAGATATTTAAATTCAAAGTACTAGGTGATAGAAAATAAAATTTGAATAGTTCGATAACGAATGCATACAAATTGGTTGAATGATTAAATATGTTATAAAATCGAAATTGAATCCTTTCAAATTGCCTTTTTGTTATACATCACGAAGACTTATCCTGTTAAAAGAGGTTTATTCTGAACTTTTTTTTCAAAGTTCAAACTGACAGATTGATCGAAGACAAATTGAATCAGTATCCATCACGAGAGACAAGTCTTCAATATCAAACGAACACATACCTATAGATTATTTTAAGTTATATCTGTCACGAGGACAAATCCGTTGATTTTATCAGTCGCGGGAAAAAAATGGACGAGTAAATTTTGTGCTCACCTTGAAGACGTCTTCAGATGTAAGAAGAGTTAGAAATAGCAAACAAATATTGCAAGTGACGAAACGTCAACATAATTTTTCTTGGTTTTTACTCTCGTGGTGTAAGAAATTTGTTCCGCGTGTTTCATAACTCTTTTACATATTAATAATTTTTCTTTTCTTATTTGTAGAATAAATTTTATCAAAACAATTGTAAAGGTGTCCTTTTCCAATGAAAACAACTCAAAAATTCATGAAATATTATCATTTCACTTGATTTAAAGAAGGAATTTGCATATAAATTTATATTTTTGTGAAGAGAAAAATAACAGAAAAAACTTATATAAAAAACGAATATTTGAATTCAAGGATTAACATGAAAAACGATCAACGTTTAGGTATTAGGACCTAAGAAAGTACTTTTCTTTCAAAATTGTTCGATTAAATCGATTTTGAAAGTGTTCCTTTTACAATGTATCTACTGAAATGTTTAAATATAACAAGACATTTTATTAACCAATCAATTAGAAATGCAATGGTAGTATTTCTAAAAAAAAAAAAAAAATGTAAAATTGGTACTAAGCTAAAGTTGAAAACCGGAATTCAATAATTTTGCTTATTGTTCAGAGACGATTCTATGAAAAATTATTGCAGAGTTTGAATTTTAAGTTGCTTTATTTCATAACTGATACCATAATCTTTGTCGGAACTTTGTAGCATACTTTTAATAGTCTTCAATTATAATATTGCAGAAATAAGAGCACATTTCATACCGGCTGTTCTGTTCTTTCTCCACTTTGTGCTCTTCGAGCAATAATTTTTTATCTTATTTAGAGTAAACGATGATATTCAGGTTTTCGTTGCTTTCCTATTATCAACGATTTTAAGTGTAGCCAAACTTCTCACCTTCAACAAGTTGAATAAAATAACGGTTAAACATTTATAAGAATTCAGAAAAATCAATTTTTAATTAAGTACATGTTTACTATTTGGTTTTGAAGAAATTTATTGAATCTTCAAAAGTCTTTCAATTCATATGTCGTTTCATGCTCTGAAATTGTATTTGTTGTTGTTCGATGAAGGATAGCATCCTTTTTTAAGGATAATATCGTTAAAAGAACACAATCAAAAGTGGACCATACTTTTTTCGTAAGTAGTTATTTAGAACCTCTTAATCTAAAAAGGAAAATCGCGATCTGTGATCCAAAGATATCAGTGTCAATTCTTATTGTTGAAGATCCCAAGCATTGTTCGTTTAAACTTTTTTAACTTTAATTTAATAACTAATTTTAGTCTCAGTTTAACATGATTGTAGATTTATTATACTAAATATCAAACTTTATATTAGAGATTCATCAAATCAAGTAGCAGGACATTTTTGAAATGAAATGAATAACGTTAATTTGGATCTGTGATCCAAAGGTAGCAGTGTCAACTCACTTGTTGTAAAAGGTCCTAAACATTATTCAATGAAATTTTTGTTAAAACATAGTAAATGTCCCTCCATCCAGGAGCCAAAAAAGGCTCAAGCGAAAGAGGCACGTAGACCTTACAAAAGATCAAACTGTAAATTAAAAAAAAAAAAAAATAATACTTTTTAAGGATCAGAAAAGTATAACGACCTTAACTATGTGACACGTCAAGCTGGCTATAGGCCAGCTTTATAGTAATATCAGCCAAACTACAGTACCAATGAGGCAAAAAAGTTAAACTTCTATTAAAAAAACAACTAATAAGTGGAATAAAACCAAACTTTTTTCCCAGTTTAAGCAAATTGTAGATTCAGTGTAATACTAACTAAATATTCTTCCAAGAGGGATTCATCAAGTTAAATGGTTGAACAATTTTTGAAATGAATTATACTTAACATTTTGAATTATAAATGAAATTACTTGTGTAATCAATGGTTAACATGCTTTGACTTAATTTTAAGTCAAATTTAAGTTAAATAACTTGACAACCAAGTCAATTAGGGTATTCCTATTATTTATATTTAATAATTTGTAATCCAAACAACACCAGGTATTATATGAGTTCAACTGGCTTGGACTGATTTTATTATACCTGATTTCAAGAATTAAAAATAATAAATAACTGTTATCCAAATATTTTTGCATACATTTTGGGTTGTAATTATTCATAATATCTTATGTTTGAATATAAATTTATTTTCAATATATTCGCAATATATGCCTATATATATACTAACACAAAACGTCCTTATTTCTAAAGTACATAAATTGAACTGATGTTAACTCAGAAATGAATTAAAACTTGGCAAGGTTTCAAAGCGACTCAAATGTAGCAAATCTCTTAATAAGATCAGAGCAATCAATTTATTCAATTACCTTTTCAAAGCTTATAAATTATTTACGCAAAAAGAAAAAAAATAGAGTTAATTTTCCTTGTGCATATACCTACTTGATTTTTTAAAAATTATCTATTTTCTATCTCATAATTATTCTTGCTCTTTAAACGAAATTCTATCCTATCTAAGATTCAAGACCGAAGACCCGGGACAGTGTAACACAAGATCAATTACGTCTCATTGATACGGTAAATTAATTTTTTTCCTAGACCGAATCTCGATGAAATTCAATAAAATTAACGCATGTTTGTATTTAACCACAAAAGTTCAATGTTACATGCGACGAACATTGTCGTGACCAAAAAAAGAAAAAAATTTGTGGCAATTTGTGGCTTTAATATAACGCACGTAACACAGTGGGAAAGAAAATTATATTCCAAAAACGTGCTTAATTTAATAAAACAAATTAAAATTAGCTACATAATGCTAAGAAGCATGCATTTTTCTACTTTAGAAAGTTTCCATTCCTGACCTTTCGATAGTCTGAAGATTAAGAATTAAGATATTTGCGTTTTTTTTGCATATAAAATTATTGGTTGTTAGACAAATTACTAATATTGAATCAAGCTAATTGAAAAAATGGGCACGTAAATAAACAAACCAAATTAATAATCGATAAATAGGATTGTAATTCTTTGTTAATTGTACAGGAAATCCCACTTTGATTCAGAGTAAAAAAACCTGTTTTTTAACGTTAGCAAGGTCAGTCACTTGATTCGATTTTATTGGGAATATTGAATAATTTTTTTTCCAAAAATTGCGATTTGTCATTTGATGAAGATTGCATTTATTCTCAAGGTTAATTGGTGATAATTATTTATTTAAATTTATTTTGCTCCAAACGCTAATTATCATCAATCTTTGTCAACGTTGTCATTTATTGTAATTTGCATTTTTAAAACTTCCTTGTACCATTTAAGAGAGGTTTTGGAATATTATGAAATGAAACATTCGAGAAAAATGTGTCATAATTTCAAATAATTACTTTTTATTTGTTAGAATTTCTGAGAGAAATGTCTTGTTTATTGACAAGATAATCTTAGACATTTGACGCCTTTAACGTATTACAGTGACTTTTAATGGTCCAAGAAAAATAATTTATAAACGATTTTTCTTTTGTATTTTTAATTGCAAAAATATAAAAATATTTAAACCAGTTCAAAGATATGTATACAAGAGCAATTATACATATTGTTGAGATATGAAAAGATGAAAATTTTCCTCAATAATTTATAAAAGTTTTATGTACTTTTATAAAGTCAACCCCAAAACTTTACATTGGAAGTTGGTTTGCCAAAAAGTTTATGAACTCTTCTTTTCTTCCACTTGACCGCTAAAAAGGAAAAGTTCAATTTGATACAATTCAGTCAAGTCAATCTTTACAAATAAAAAAAAATGTACAGCTAGCAATTGCACTTCTTTTTTGGTTGAGGAAATCGTTTATAAACTATAAGTTACTGAGTTTGGAGTTTGAAGACAGTTTAACATGTATATCAGAATGCATGTGTTTTTTTTTTTTTTGGACAAAAAGATTCAACTGGAATTACCAATTTGTTTATTTGTTGTGTTTTATGACCAATAACTTTATATTTTGGTCTACTCTATGGGTTGGATTTACATTATGGACACTCTGAGTACAAATCCTTATTCATATCAGGATAGTCTACAATTTGTGAGTGGGAGAAAAACTTTTAGACCAAAAACAAAAACTCCCTTAAAACAATAGGAAATTATGTGAAAAACGTGATCGTTTCAAATTTATCTTTAATAAAAATGTATGTGATATTAAATGAAGAGTGTATGGAAAAATGATCCATGCCCATTTTTTGAAAATTTTAAAAAATTTCGACGTTTTCTTAAACCAACTTTTAAAATTTATGTTAGAAATGCATCTTGATTCTTGAATGTAATAATTCTGAATATATTGGTTTTAAATATTCTTTAACGAGCGTACTTTGATTATAACTTTTTATTTTTGTTCTTATGGAAAAATTACTATGATGGATAAGGAACGTTTTCTTTTTCCTGTGCCTTGTTACGTTGTATTCCTTTTATTTATTCTAATTATTATGATTAGCAACAGTTAGAATAATTCAATTTAATTTATTGATTGCCAATTCAACTACTACATCTTCAATTTTACATACGTAATGAGTAGGTTTATCGGTTATTATAAACTTCAAGAATGTACGTGTTCACAACTTTTCAACTTTCTCCTATCGCCCAGCCTCGCAGATTTTCGCTATATAGGAATATAAAGAAACATGTATATTGATTTTGATTTATTTTTACCCGGGATGAGGGGTTCAATCAAGTGTTACTTATATGTTAATGATGGAGGGGGTATAAATACATTCTTACAGAACACTATGGATGTTATAAAATGGATTGATTAAATAATTTTATATCCGTTGTTTTTTTTTGGGGTGTTTAAGTCGCTTTAACATCAAGGGTCATATCACGACTGTAAAAGCACAGAAAATTTCTGTTGGTCAATTTCTACTAAGGTCTAGGATCTTAAGTCTACGGGGATCGAACCTCGGCTCTAACCACAGCGTCAATAGGTGGTTCTTTCAATTTTTGTTCCACTGTATTTGCACTTAAAAAGAATTGGACCACCAACATTGCACTTGTATTTAGCAGCAACTAGCACCTTATGACCTAATTATTGGCTTATGTCTTTTAAATGTCTTAAATATAAAATAAGCAGTTGACGACTCGAAACATCAGTGGCACCAAAATAATGAAAAAAGTTTTTTTTTGTTGGAAATTTTTAGGGTTCCTCATGTTAAATCAGTTTTTAGTGAGAATTTTGAGTTTCAAACTCCTGATTTTAAGAAAGATTTGCATAAAAATACTTACAATGCTGAAGTTTATCATCTTCTTTTATAACATAGAGTAAACAACGATAATTCATTACGAAAAATTTTATTTTAGGTTATTTTCTATCGTTGTATTTTATTGCATCAGTTATTTTTGATAGAAATAGATTATTGAAACGTAACTCTTTTCCATTTTAAAATTTATTTGAAAAAATCAGTTTTGCGTTCCTCTTTCATTTGAAAATATGCTCTTCCCCAATAAGACCGAGTTATGTCGCTAGTGTATTCTAAATTATTTTCTTAAAAAAATTCTTAATGCATTTGAACTTAAATTTTTACAAAGAAATTAATTATTAACTTTATTTAACTTTTATTAAAACATAAAGACCAAATCTACCATTTTTTCATACTAATTTGGAAACCTTGGCTATAAGTATGGCGGAATTAAAAAAAATAGTTGTTAGTTTGAATTTCTCGAATATTTCTTAAAATATTCATGGAACTTTCTTAAAATAATTGTAACCTAACAAAAAAAATATACAGGAAGTGCACGATGCATTAAATAAGAAATAATTATTCCTAGAGCAGTTCTTAATTAAATCAAGACTACAGACACAAAAACGAAACCATGTGTTTAGAATTTCAAGATTAAATTTCATACAAAATTCTGAGAATAATGAAACATCGTTGTTAATTTCATCTAATATCCATAAAATAGTCTTTAAGCGGAAAACTTCCTTATAAAAATCAAGCAAACTTGATCAAAGCCAATTTTTTCAATATCTAACAGTGAATCTAGAAATTTCGAGTTGGCAGAGTGAAAAAAGCGCGGAATTTGATCGACCAAGCCTCTTCGGCTTAGCGGATCATTTTTTTCCCTGTTTACCCATTTCGCAAAGAAGAAATGCATGTGCAGCTTAGAGATCAAGAATGATATACAGCCAATAACTGTAATTTTCCGTCACTCTTCCTATTCTGTTTATGTACTTTTACTTAACATAGACATGACAGGTTTACATGAGAGGAAACTGACATCGGTATTACGTTGATGTGACACGACACTTCATTGCATTGATAAAAATTAACTTCTTTTATTAGTTTTTAGTAACAAAAGGAAAAAAGTTCAATCACATTTAAGATGCTTAAATCGACTAATTTCCAGATTTTTTTTTGTTGTTTTTTTTTTGTTTTGCACATTTTTCCTTCATGTTTTATTTGTATTTTTTTAATTTTAAACACACATACAACAGAAAGTGCATGCAAGGATTTTACAGGACTCGGCGCGATATATAGATACAAGCTGGCAGATTCATCGGCAATGGATTACAAACCGAAAGTCGACCAAGTCAATCCAATCAAATGGTGATATAAGCGAAACGGCAT
The DNA here is from genome assembly GCA_958496155.1 of Sisyra nigra. Classification (NCBI taxonomy): domain Eukaryota; kingdom Metazoa; phylum Arthropoda; class Insecta; order Neuroptera; family Sisyridae; genus Sisyra; species Sisyra nigra. The sequence goes on from OY292317.1 coordinate 32,809,664, forward strand.
CATTGTTAAAGGAAAAAATCGATGATAAAATAACAGAAAACGGCCATGTGACTCCCCCTCTGGAAAACAACAACAATAACAATAATATTACTGACGAAAATGGCGTAGACGAGGTTGACACTAATGTTAAAGTAACTGTTGTTAACGCGGTTGTTCATAATGAGGCGAGCGAAGAGGCTGAAAAGACAACGGATAGAAATCCTCCCGATAACAAGTCGGTGGAATCCGAATCGACATCATCTGCAACAACTGAAAATGATGACACAGGATGTGACGGTGACAATGAATTGGTAAGACTACATCAACGACATTACACACTATTTTCATTCTGTTTCGTTTCTTCGCTTATTTGCTCAAGTTATTCATCTCTAATGTGATTGCTCGATGCGACTAACTTTAACTCATTTACCTAATTGGAAAAAATGATAACCTCGCCTTGAATTTTTACATAAATGCTTCGAAGCTTCGTCCTGATTTTTGCCTTTGAAAATATATAACCATTTAAGAAGTAGGTCGTCCAGAGAATTTACACCATCAGATATCTATCGATTATGCTATGACCTATTTATTAACATTTTCCCTAATTAACAATAAATATTTGCAGAAACACAACAAATTATCGTTACCTATATAATTTTAAATGAAACATTAAAATATTAACAAAAAATATGTATTTAAATTTTAAACTAAAAAAATCAGTTAATTGGAAAGCCGTTTTAAACAATAAATTCTACGAACTGAAATGATGAATTTTGATGATAAAATTTTAATTAGTTTGTAATCTTGTTTGTTTTCTCGTATCTATTAGGTAAATATTTTTTGTTTAACGATTAAATATTTGTCAAACTAATATTTCATGATGCCTTATGATCGATGAAAATTTATAAAAGGCTTGGCTTTAAAAATCATTTTAAAATGCGCATTTATCCGTAGGAAAAAATTGATTTGACATGGTTAAAAAAATAAATTAAAAATATAACTTCTAGTTGCATTTCTTTGTGGTGATCTTAAAATTTATTGAGAAATAACAAATTGCACGAAGCACGCGTAAAAATTTAAAATTTTAATTAGTGAGGCAATTATTGATGCACATGTAATTGTTTTTTTTTTTATTGAAAGTAAAAAATTACAAAATTTCATTTATTCAAGGTGATTATGGTTTGAAAAATTTAAATATTTAATGTGGATTTTGGAATTTAAATATAGAATAAATGATTCAGACGAATTAATTGGACATAAGCCTTTAAAATATTTTAATATCGGGAATGAAAATATTAAGTAATTAAGAAACATTTATTTTAATAAAAAAAATTAATTGATACCGAATAATGTATAAGTAAAACCACTTGCAAAAAAAGCACTTGCTAAAACTAAAAATTAAAATTTCAAAAAAAATTAATCCGAATAAATGGTCACTTCTTACATATTGAAGGGTTTCACTGTCGAAAGAAACGTGCGTGGCTTTAAATTAAAAAAAAAAAATACGTTTACAGCCTCGTACACGTGATAAAAGTAAAAGTGCTAAAAAATTGAGAATATGTGACATTTAGCGTATAAAACTAAAATAGAGAGAGTCAATACAACACAAAATATTCTGTTTATTCAATGTTTGTAGTTTTATTGGTTCTCTCTCTCATGTAACGAAATGAAACCTGTCGCTTCCTTGAAATTTCACCCCCCATTTCTGATTATCAAACAACCGCCTAAGAAGTTTCACTTCAAAAACTTAATGTATTTTCCTCAATAACACATATTATAAAAGACTTTCTTAAATCAGTAATTTATACAATATCTAGTAGCGTATTGTAAAAATCACTTGAATGCTAAACATAAGTGAAAAACTATCTCTACTTCTTATTATTATTTCACTGATTTCACTTCAACATTTGATAGCAGTTTATAAAACTATTATCAATTATCTTCCAAATATATATATATATACAGGGTATATTAGGATTTCTGTTTTATATATATAGACAAAGATACTACCAATTATCATCATAATACGCATAAAGTTACCTACTATAAAGGCTTAATTTTAGTTTTTTTTTTTTAATTTATTTTTTCTGATAAAATGTCTTATAGCGTTTGAAACATTGTCAGAACTGTTGAGAAGACATAGAGAATTTTGCTAAAAACTTTCATAAACATTATTAGGTTTTTCAGAAAAGTTCACCTCAATGCCTTGTATTTTTTATTTGTATACTTCTTAATTGTTATGATTTTAAGCGACTTAACTTGAGCTTAAAATCAAACTCAAGTTATTTAAATATTAAGTCTAATCAAATATTATATTTGCTAGTTTTTTTTTAATTTCAAAGTTTAAATGTTAAATCCAATTTATTGCATAAATTGTCTAACTATTTGACTGAATTAATTTTGGATAAACGTTAGTCGAATCTTCATGGTAGCCATATCTGTGGTCAATCAGAACGTAATTTTAATTAAGTAGAGAACTAGAGAATTAAGTGGAAGGAGTGATATGCAATACCTGATTGATTCGAATTTAAAGGAAATATGAACAAAAATAGGACAATGTCTGATAAAAAATTCCACCAAACTTTTTATTTCTCAATTTTTCAAGTGTTTTAAATTTTAAACTGTTAATTTAATATTGATAATATTTATATGCATATAGAGAAAAACGTTCATAGTGAAAACTTTTAAAATGGTATTCGGTGAATATGAAATAATGTTTTGGTTCCTCGTAAATTCTTCTCTTTCCAATTCTTAAAAATCTATTAACCATTAACATATTCTTCTAATTATTTTTATAATATTTATGAATTTATTCTTTTTATTACAAAACTTTTAAGTCTCAATCCACAATTGAAAGTTTTAAAATTCCATAAACTTAATTCAATGTACATAAGTCATTGTAAAATTATTGATATATTTCTTTATCTGTATTTATCTACATATAACAACTTGGAACAATGTTTGTGGTTAATGTAAGTGTACAGGCAAAGTGGATGATATTTAAATGGAAGCGAAAATATATTTAATATCTACATTTTCATTGCGAATCTCGTTTGAAGAAATGATTTTTTTATACTTTGTTAAAATTTTTTATATTAAGTTTATATCAAGACTAAAGTTTAAGAACAACATATTATAAAAAAATTCTGTCCAGTGAAAACAATTTCCGTTAGGTATCGTGTTTGAGCTCAATGGAATATTCATGAACTAGAAAAGGGTTTCTGATTTTCAAGCTGCTGAACAAATTTTCTTGAATCATAGTGTAAAATATTTTCGATCAAACCCTCTTTTAAACAAAACAAAATCAAAATCAGTTAAACTCAAAACACCTCTTTGTTTGCTACGAGGGTTAAAATTACTGTTCAACATCTTATGAAGCGATAATTTTTTTTTTTAAATTTATTTAAGGTCGCATCAACTACTATGGTCATTAGCGACCGTCGAATCCGAAAACCCAGAAAAAAATCTTGGGCTTTCATTGGGATTCGAACCCAGGACCACTGGTGTATAGGGCCTATCTAGTCAACCACGCCACTAAGTGACCGATAAATCTGAGAACCACTAAATTAAAAAACTTAAAACTTAAAACTTAAAATTAAAAATTAAAAGTGACGCGGTGGACTAATTTTTCGTCCTATACACTGATGGAACTAGGATCGACTACCAATGGAAGTCCACTTCTACCTTGAATTTTCGAATTCAGTGGTCGTTAATGACTATATGACTATAACAGTTGAGCTACCTAATAAACCAAAAAAATAAAAAAGTTTAAGTTTTGCCAACTTTTTTCTAAGTTTTTTAAGAGCCAAATCTGTGTTTGGCATTTTTTTTCGATAAATGAAAATATCACGCAATGACTTAATTATCAATCAAATAAACATGTTGCAAAGATAACCAAAAAAAAGTAATAGCTAAATCTAATTTTATCTATACTTTAATTATAATTTATTGTAAACATATTTAATTATTCTATAATATTTAAAATCAAAAAAGTCTTCATTAAAATTGTTATTAGATTAATACGTGAACGAGTAAAAAAATTAATAAGCAGATATAAAATTACATTTTATAAATTACATAACGAGACAAACTAATTAGGTTCACACATACACATGTGTAATTTTCTTCTCGGATAAATCCTTGACTATATTTACATATAAATATCAATAGTCCATTCAAATTAACTATTCAAACATGAACCATTTAAAAGTTATACCAAATTAATTTACTCGACTAAAATTAATTTTTATTAATAATTAAAGTTTTCAAGCGCATTTTCAATTGCGTATATAAGTAATTATCGTCCTTATTATTGTCGTGCAAACACGAATTGGTAATAAGCTCTTAAGAAAAGCTGTTCACTCGCGTTTTAATTACGATAATGCCCCGTAATTGTATCAGAGGAAAATGTTATTTGAGTTTCAATATTTAATGTTTAAAATACAATTCAATTTTACGAGTTGGAATGTTGTTAATATTTTTTCCTCCTTCAGCGTCTCATTTAATACACTTCATAAATTGTATTGATTTGGATGTTCACGTTTCATCAGTTCATTTAAATTCTGTAGAGACAATTCGAATGAGAGTGAGAAAAGCCTCGAGCTTTGAAGACGCTTTGACCTAAAAACCGTTTTTTGTTACTTTATACTTTCAGAAGTGTAATTTTATTTTGAATTTTTTTCGATGCAAGTCATAGAAATGGAGTCATTAACGTTATTTGCATAGAGGAAAAAATATACTTTTAAAATGATTGAGCCATATAGATTATTTATCATAATATCAATTTAATTTTTTACTTCTTGAATTTCTCAATTAGCTACGAACTCTGCACTGCAGCTGCTGAGGCTTACAGCATCAATAAAAACTTCAATAGAGTCATTTATAACGAGTATAAATCTTTGAAATATAATAATAATAAGCATACTTGCATTGCATTTAATCAAGTGCAGTACGATAAGGAAAATTGACCTATTGTTTCTAAGAATTATATTCCAATCAACGTAATGCTATTCAAATAATTTTGATTTTGAACAATAAGTCTGCATTTCAAATATATATATCGAGGGAAATAGTGCCTGTGTTTACAAGGTATCTAATTCGATTTAAGCCCATAGCGTTTCTGATATAATTTATAATTTATGGATAGTGGAATGAAATATGCATGCTAAATACGTGTAGAGCTTCGAGGCGAGAACCAAACCTATTGAAATTGATTATAGTAAGGCGACGCTTTGTTACCTTTGTAATTTTTGATAGCAATCTAGCCATGTATCAACAGCTCATTTCTAATTCCTAAGCTATCAACTTGTATATATGAGTACAATTTATATTATAATATAATTTTTAAAGAGGGTTTTTGTTTTGAGATTAGGTTCGAAAAATGTTCATCAAAATTTTTTTTTCTATATATATTGCTGAGTGAAAAACTTAAAAGATTATGATTAATTGTCGCTTTTGAAAATTTAAAAGCTTTTTGATATATTCTGAATCATTTTATAAAAAAAATATTTAATGGTTCTTATTTCATAACCCCCCAATCCTACCCTAATATTCAAAACATTGTCTTAAAAAGTATGTTATAGACAGTTAAAAAATACTCTTTAAAAATATACTTATAATTAAATGAGTCAGTGAGGCTATTTGTTTAGGGATTTTTAATTTTAATAATTTTAATAATTAAAAAATTGCCTGCAACCCCTAAATAAATGAACTAAGAAACATAAAAAGCAAAGGTTTTTTACATTTGAGTACATTAAGATTGATAAAAGCAAGAATAGCATTTCAGAAAATTGATATTACAAAAGAAAGGCATAAAAATGTAAAACCATTCAACCCCTTTTTTGAACTACTTAGGGGTATAGTTTCGAAAAATATTTCATTAGTAGATATCACAAGTCCACTAAAAATAACAGTCTAATAATTGATGTTTTCATTTTCAATGGTTTAGCCTCTGTCAGTCAATCAGGTTACTGTTATAAAATATATGAGATAACTTTTGTAAAAAGTTTATTTAGAGGTATAAGCTTTAAAATTCTTGTTCGAAAATTTTTTTTTCTTTATTAATCATTGAGCAAAAAATAAACATTTTATTGTCACTTGTAAAAATTTAAAAGCTTTTTAGTATTGAGTAGTTTTATAAAAAAATATTTTGATTGGTTATTAGGTTATCTATTTTTTTTTATTTCAACGGTTCACAATTCTGAATATATATAAAATTAATGAATGGAGATACATGACAATATTGTATATTATTTATCAAATATACGTACTTCTATTGATCCATCAAATATACTCCATCAATGTTTTTTTAAGTTTTTTACTTACTAAAAAATATGAGTTATTGGGTACTTGGATAATCAATACAACTTTTGGTAAACTCTTTGAAAGTCACGTACGACAAATTTAAACAATGAATATTAAAAGCTTAATTTAGTCATGAAAAATTATGTTTATAAAATTAATTTTATAAAATTTTGATATTTATGTTTCAATAAGAAAAATATGCTTTCAAAGTTGATGATGCATTTAAATCAATCCAATCCATAAATGTTGATACTTTTAAGACTTCTGGCGACATCAAATCGGTGCATGTATAGTAATGAACATATTTAACGATCATTTTCAATCGCAACTTCTTGGAAATAAAATTGTTATTATAATAAGATTTTATGTTTTAAATTGAAATCGATAAGTGTTTCTGTCTTGATTTTAAGTAGCTATTTAAATATTCTCCATACCGAACGGTTGTAACACACCATAAACTTGTCGTACAAACAATTCTCACACATTTCGTTACATAAAGTAGTGTTTGTGCGATCGTATCAACGTAAAATTCCATTTAAAACAATTACTGAACACGAGATGCACTCATACTCACGAAAGATAGCTCCGGCGTTTCCAGCTTTCCGGCAGTATCTCACCTGCAACCAAAAAATCAAAGAATGAAACTCTGATGGGTCGAGTCGAGCCGTTAAATGCACTCGGATAATGTGACTAAGAATCTATTATCATTTGTTGTGTATTCAATTTATAAACGTCGTTTAGTAGAAAATGATCAGGAATGTCTTAATGGACCACAGAGAAATTGATGAAATAAGATCGAAACAAAAATAAGAACTGGATATCACGTTTTCTGGTTTAATTGTATTGAAAAACGATAAAAATCGATCAGTGCTTGAGTCAATTTAAACACAACCTCAATCTTTATTATGAAGTGGAAAATTTCAAAAATGTTTTTTAATCATAAAAGACGGTACGTGTCGTATAATATATTAATTTAAAAGTATTTTCATTAAACTGTTTTATTTTCACATAAAATACTAATAAGAAAAAATCTATTAAAACGACCTACAATTATAAAAATTTCCTTTGATAATAGAATATTGGAAGTCATAAAAAATGCTCTGGTTACGTGTAACTTGTACTACATAAAGATGTTTCACTTCAATATTTTTGACAAAATACGACGTTATACTTTTTGTTTTACATCTATGAAATTTTACTGGCATAAATCATAGAAAGATGATTTGGTCCTTGAGATAAATTAAATAAAATTAATTGTTTTGGAAACTAATTTCATTCATGGAACCACAACAAAAAGTTTAAGTTATGAGAAAGTTAAATAAGTATATTGAACTATTTTTGCTATAAATCATCTATAAGAGAAATTTTGTCACTATAATTTTTTTCTAGTTTTCTTGTTTATATATCCACATGCTAATTTGATACTGAAGAAAACGCCATTTTCGTTGTCTTAAGATTTTAACGAGATTCAAATTCTTTTAAAGTTATTTATTGGCGAAATTATTTATAACAGGATCTTCTTTTCAAATTTTCTTTTCGAAAAACAACCTACAATATGTACGGTCATAAAATCTTTGAATGAAGTGAAGCTTCTTTGGGTGTGTGAAAAAAAAATAGTATAAAAATAAATAATTCACAAATGCTATGAGTTTTGCGTGATGACCAAAAAGTAATCGTAACATTACAAAATATTATTTTTAATGTTGCAACATTTAATTTTTTGTCTCTATAACAGTGTTCTCTGGTACCTCGTCTTTAATTTGCGTAACACTGAGAACCGCTCGTCAAAAAATTCAATATACTTAAGTAACAATCCCCACTAAACTCGGGTTTAACACCTACCTCATCAAATTCTTCGTCTACCTGTGGAGATACCCTTCACCAATCATACTTTAGGAAACACTACTCAAGATAAAAGAAACTGACTATATTGTTTGTATAGTTATCATTCAAGAGAGAAATTTCAAAAGGTTATTAAAAATATGTACTCTATATATTTTTGCCATTATCCTTCAAATTTTGTATTTAATATTTTAAAAATCAAAAGCACATATATGTACATGGTATATAACTAAAGATTCATCAAACCAAGTAATTAACTATGTTATAAAACTATTTGAGTCTTATATTATGGCTTTAAAGTCAAATAATTTATAAATTCAATGCTAAAACTTGATATTTAAATAAAAATACAAACAACTTAACAATCAAGTTAAGAAGTTAAATACTAAACTAAGCCATCTTATATAACACCAACAGAAGTTTCACTTCTTACATGCATATATCTCTCTAAACACGAATCAGTGAAAATTTCACTAATTGCGTAAGTGAAAACTGTTTTCACTTTTAAATCAAAGTTTTTCACAACGAAAAGTGAACCTTCGCTAATTTATTTAGACTTTTTTGATTTCCTCTGAATAGTTCGTTATTTTCACTAGTAAATTACTGAAATTTTTACGAAATGTTTAAAGTAAATTATTATTAAAATGTAAATTCAAATAATTCAATTTGATATTTAATTTTATACTGTTGTGAAAGTGAACTTCATATTTAATTATTGAAACAGCGAGTTTTCTAGTTTTGGAATATTGAATTTCATAAATCCTTCACAAATGAGTGTATTCTACAATTTTTATCATAAATTTTTAAGCTTTTAATTCAAATACAAAAAAAGGTTCTTAATCACTGAATGTTGAACTCACTCCAAAAAGACAAATAAAAGCTTTTTGATTATAAATTTATGATGTATTAATATTATTTTAAAATCAAAAAACAATATGTACATTTTGAACGGTACTTATTATGTTTATTTTCCCAAGTTCAAGCTGAAAAAATCAACGTACAATTAATGAAATGCGCTTATATCTAAAACTTTTCTAATAAAAATATCACCAGCCATTTATTCCCTTGGTTCCGATAAATTGAGAATTGTAAACCCATTTCGATTGCGTCTTTAAGCTTATTATGCGATTTGCTTCAATTGCTTCATTTGTAAAATCTTCATGCGCTAGCAGGTTGATTTCTTCTATTTTCCACGAGACAAAAACAAAGACTAATTTTCCGTTACATTCATTTGAATCAGTGGAAGATCTGGCTTTAATTATCTTAATTAGAAATGAAATTTATTTTCTAGTCATGCTCGATTAAATTTTTAATGATTTTCGTTTTTTTTCTAGGTAAGTCAATTTGATTATTTTCAATTAACGAAGTTAATGGTAAGCTATTTTTAATTTTTCAATTTTCCCTTATTTCACTGGAATATTTTCAGTGTGTTTTGTTAAAAAAACAATGTTGGATGGAGTAGTTAATATTATTGTAAATTCTTCATCAGTGATTTATCTTGATTGCGTGTACAAGAAGTTCGTGGTAAAAAAGGCAAGGTTACAAGCAAGAAATACAAGAGTCCAGTTCCAGATTATAAGCCGCGTCGTTCTGTCTGCGGTAGACTTTACTGAGCAACTTTTTTTTTTTTTAATAAAAGAAACGATTTAAAGGAAATATGCACGTGTATTTTCTACAGTGCTTATTAAATTTAATAACAATATTCACTGTGTCGAATCCATTATTAATTTTTTTTGCAAAGATCAAATAAGACATTTGTTATTTAGTAATCGGTCTGAATTTCAGTCGATTTTTTCCTTGATGTCCGCTAAATTTCAAGCTTCTGTTTATAGTGTTGAAACTGCCTTAATAAGTCAAGAATATCAGGTTTTTTATATTTAACTGACTGCTATCGACTTGGTTGGGAATCAGTAGACGAAACAGTTTCAGTAAATATAATCTAATATTACTTCTATTAAGTTATCATGTTATCAAATGCATTGACCTGATCCGTCTTTCTCAATATTCATTTTAACATTCAACTTGCTCGAAATAATTTTTGGAATTTATTTTAAATGAAGATCAATTTGAATATATTAACAGTAGCAAATTTGTTTTGTATTGATATCAAGGCGAATTTAATTTATCAAAGTTGTCAATATTTAAGGAAGTGTAGTCTATTAATAAAATATTAATGAATCATGTGTATTAATCGGCGTTCTTTGAATTATTATAGGGGTGAGAGGTTATCAGAAAATACAAGATTTATTAATTGTAAATGTATTGTTTCAAAAATATTGTCTCAACTTGATTTAGTTTCAAATCGTTTTTCTTATCGACGTAACGATTTTCTATGTTGCAAATTTTGTTAGACTGAAATTCACAAAGGTAAATTAATTAGTTTGATTTAATGAATTTTATGTCTCCAATTTAAATTTATCTAAGCCGTGCTATTAATTAGAGAGACTTTCAACTCTGTTGTGGATTAATATTAACCAAGCAAGTAGAAGTATGTCGGGAATTTCCGTTCAATGAAACTAATCTTTAATATTAAATGAGAGTGAAATGATAGATGATGATTATACAATCTCAGGTTGGTTTTGGCAAACAAAAAGGGCATTATAATTTATTACATTACTTTTTGACTTTCGAAATCAATGTTATTGTAATCAATGAATTCTAAAAAGTAAGTTTTAACTTGTTTAGAAAACAAAATTTGAAGTTAATTTGGAACACAATTATCCTTGATGAAGGTGCAGGAATGTGAAAACAGTTTTTAGCAAACAATAAGAGACTATAGTATATTTTGTTTTTGACTTTCGAAATTAATTTTTTTGCATTAATAAAATCCAGAATAATTGGTTTTGTTTTTCTTCTCAGGAAACAAAATTTGAAATTAAATTGGAACAAGTCTAGGAACAAGTAAGGTGCAGGAATGCAATAGCAAATTGTGCTAAAACACATTATTATTTGACTCAATGAAATAATTCTTTTTTACAGGAGATACGTTCTCAAAAAATTCTGGTAAAAAGATGTTGACCAAATGAAAAAAAAATTGAAATCTTGGAATATTGGAAATTGTGTTAAGACAAAACAATGTGCTGAGAAATTTAGTTCTTTATAACTTCTGTTAAATTAAATTTGTGCAAAAAGAGAATTAGATGTAATTTTATATTGGCACTAATTTTTATTATCAATGTTAATTTTATGAGTTTTGATTTGAGGTAAAAACTTGGCATTAACTCTCGTTAAGTAGTTCTGAAACCAAAAAAAAATTAATTGATTTGAGATCCGATTTTTAGATCCGATGCTTTAAATATAATAATATTCAAAAATAAAAGTATTCAAGTTATTTGTTTTTTTTTTTTACTTTTTCAAGCTAAAAAGTCAATTTTTGTCAAGATTAATATCTGTTAATCATAAAAATTGCTAATAATGTTAAGGACTCAAAGATATAATAATAAAATATATGAATTTCATATTATTTATTAGTAGCATTTCCCATTTGAATATTGTCTAACGTGAATTGTTAGGTAAGTCTTCTCCGAAAACCAGCATTCCCACCGAAAACCAGGGCCCAACGTAAACCAATTACACTGTCGAGTATCGAAATAGGAAATGTGTGATTCAAAATAATGTGTGATAGAGACGAAAACTATCTTAACATTTACTTTGCTTTAACAATCTAGTAATAAGACAGGGCCGTTTCTCTAACGTAGAACAGACTCAACAGCATAACGCAAATAACAAAATGTAAAGAAGAGTTTTTTAATTACAGAACTTAGTTTTTCAATTACAGAATAAGGACTTAGTTATACTGCATGAACATTTTTATAAATATTTCATAAAAATCCCCTTTCCGTAATCAAATATACTAAAATATATTTCATATTGTAAGGAAAAGAATCCTTATTTCTTCTTTCTGTCCTTATTTAATTTCTATATGCTACACAAAAAGATCGATTCAACCTAGATTGTCGAAGAAGAGAAAAATAATTTTCCTTTGACTTAATTTTAGTTCTCCTTTGAAATTCATATTCTTCAATACAAAAGATATTCTAATCCAATGTCTTTGGAGAGTAATCAATAATGTTCTACTTTTTTTCTGTGATTTCCTTGATTTTCTTCAGGATATTGAAAAATTAAACGCCTTTTTCAAACAATAGAAATAATTATTTCAGATTTTAACACTTTGAGGTTATCTTTCTTTTAGAAAATAAACTACATTTCTAGAAAAAAAATGAGATGTCTGCTACATCTCAAGGAGTTTTTAATCAAGAAAATATTAGTAATGAGAATTTTATCGATTGAAAACTGAAGCTTATTAATATTTAATGTAACCTAAGAAAATGTTTACCTAATTTTCTTTTATTTATTTTTTGTATTTCTTAAAACTTATCTTTTAGCACAGAAGGACTTGAAGTTGATAAATGACTTGGTCATTTTCCCGACTCAATGTTAGAAAAGTCGCCTGACGGTTCCATAAAATATCGTCACAAGACTTAAGTTTAGACAGCCAAATGACAAAATGTAGTTTCGCATGGGACCAATGATGAAAATTAATGCCGTTTTTGCTTTATTGTAAAATCTACTAAGTGTCATCCAGCGCACCGAGATTTAACTGAAGAGCCACGTTGTATATTTCAATGACACAATTATTTCAAAGTAAATTTTGTTGCTTTATTTCACAAAAGTTACTAACGGAAATGCCTTTGACAATCGTGAATAATTTGACCGAAATTCCTAGCAAAGGTAAAAAGTGACTATTAATTTTAAGTTGTATATCAGGAGTTAGTATTTATTTATAACTATTAAATGTAAAGTTTGTTGCTATCAAATATTTATTGCTTCTGATAGCACTTAGTAAGTTTTCTTGTTTCAACGTTCATGTTTTTCTTTTATTAAACTGTGTTCCTTTTCACAGTGAATGAATTCCAAAGCATTATTTTGATTGGAACGATAAATATAGAGATAATGCTAGTTCTTCATCTTTGAAAAAGAAGAAAAAAACGTGATAAATATTTAGTTCTTGGTTTAAATTGAATGACATTCATTTACACCTGAGGTACACAGAATAAAACAAACTTGTCTTCATCAAGCAGAAATGCAATGATATCTCTATATGTAGCCACTTCACACACACTCGTACAAACTTGAAGCTCGACATTGTTATGGCTTTTTAAGGAAATTCAGGAGCCTTTTGTGAGATTTATTTCTTCTTTTTTCGATTCGAGTTATAACAGACAATGACCGCGATGGTATCTTTCCACGTACCTACTAAAAATATATTTCTCATTTAAGAGAATTTAGATCAATCGATTTCAGTTGGTTTACGGTTTAATTGTAACGTAAATGTATCAAGTAAAAATTTACCTGGGTTAATTACTCATTTGAGATTTTATGCTTTCATTATTTTTTAAATAATTATCACGTTTTAACAAACCTTTTAATTAGCGTAACAAAGATGTTTTTGTTTCGCAGAAAGTTTAATTTAATTAATATTCAAAGATTACTTTTTGATACTTAAAAAACGGATCATAAATATAATTAGATTTAATTAACACCAGGAATTTTTGCTGGAGGTCGAAAATTTATTTCCAAACAACTAAGATTCGTTTTAAATAGAAAAAATTTCAAAAGTAGATTCTCCCAGAATATAATATAAAATGAAAATTTTATTAGCTACAATATCTTTTATTAAATCATAAAATGTTACACTTCATTAAACTTTTTTCCCCACTGACAAAACTTGTTCTTAAGAGATGATATATTCATTAAAAATGCAAGAGAAGAAGAAGAGAAGTTTACCTCAAATTAATTTCAGTTCATTTTCATTCAAGTGAAATGATTTAATAGCCTGTAAATAATATCTCAATCAAAATGTGTTTGACGTGTGCGAAAATTGCAAATTCCAATTAACTGACAGAAATTCGTCTGTCAGTTTCCTCAAATCTACGATATAACTTTATTTCAAACTTCGACAAATCCTGGCAAAAAGTTCAGCGTCTAGTTAGAGTAGAAATTTTTCTACCAAATCCTTCACAACAAAACCTCGATTCATTGTTATTTTTAGAATAAGCTGCAATTTATTTCAAAAGTTTTCGCGAAAATTTTAGATTTCGATTCGAGGCATAAAAGAAACTCTGTAACTTGTGTTGCATCATTTCAAGTGAATACATTTTATTATTACAATGTTATATTATTGAGATTTTTAATTTTTGAGTTACTTTGAGAAGTTTTAATTCTTTTTATCGAAATGGAAGACATTTTCTTGTAATTAAAATTGATGGTTTTATTTATGTTTTTCTTTTTTCGAGAAATTAGGTTTAAAAATCGATTGTTAGCATATTAAGATAAAGCTTTATCTCTATTCTCTTCCTCAAATGAAATAAACCTCGTTGTTAGATTGGAAAGCCAAGTAGTATAATAAAATAAAAACAAATACTGTATCCATTAGAAAATAACTTCCTTTACAACCTTTCAGTTTGTCTTTTTGAGGAAAAATAAGTTTCTAGAAAATTGAATTTGGATTTAAAAGAATTTTGTTTAAGAAGAAATTTCTTTTGATTTGAGCTAATTTCTAATTATAAAAGTAATCTTCTATCTTGCACTTAACCAGAGTTAAATGTAAGATAGAAATATATCGTACAATAATATACATTTTATTAAATATAATTATTCTATTAATAATAATATTTTACAAGTAGTATTTTACTAAGTGTATCTAATATTATAATTGACTATTTATATAGATGAATAATATCTCGCTTTAGTAGTTAAAAGAAAAGCCTTTATGAATATTTTCTTTCCCATATTTAATTTTCTAGGTAATAGGTGGAAATATTAAATATTTAAAATTGGTTAAATCTTCAAACATCTTTCAAAAGTTAAATAAATCTCAATAAATTACATTGAATATGAGGCTAAAATAAAATTTTAACTCTACCATTGGCGTGGCCAAATTGATTCAATTCTCCCATCTGTTTTCTAATTATAGTCAACCCTTAACTCTATCATATGTCCCTAATATTCCCGGGCTATGATGTGTGATGAAGGTATGAATATCATTTTAAACTTTGACTCACTAAAATTCCCTGAGAAAATTTATGAGCTTCGACCCATTTTCTCATTTTGCAGTGAGATATAAACACGTTTTCCAAGCACACATAGCGCAATGAACAAAAAAAAAATTAGGTAGCTATGTTACTTTAATTACTAAGAAACAAAAAGGTGTTTCGTGATATTTGAATTCGTTGGTCGTTTATGGCGTGAACGTTTAAATTAATTCTTGTTGTTTTTGATGCAATGGTGTTGGTTGGGTTTCATTAGAAAATTTAAAAAGAAAATGTTTTGAATGAAATAATTGAACTTTAGTTGTACCATAGAAATGTGAAACTGGATGTAGACAATGATTGGATTTGATTAAGATATTATAATTTAATCCGATTTTTAATTTGTTCAATTGGAATTGCCTTCGATTTTAGTTAATAATGTAATTAGATTAATGTTTTTAGGCAAGTGTAGAAATTTCTCTTTTATCGATAATACAAAATGGTTAAGACAATGGAGGACTTGATTCGTAACTCTGTTACATTTTGAAATTTGGAAAAAAGCATAGAAAGTCGCTGCAGCTATTTTTAAATCTTAAAATTTATTTACAAAATTACCTTGAGTAGTTTTGTAACCGCTTAAAACAGGGGTGGCCAAACTTATTTATGCGATATGATTGACTGCAAAAAATGGATTAAATTAAAAACAAATAAAAAATATAATCAAGATCAAGATTAATAACATATTAAATATCTATTCTGTACTTTATTGGTTAACATTTTACATTAATTTTTTGATCTAGTGCATTTTATCAAGTATAATTGTTAAGTTAGTTTTGCAATCACTGAAGCATAATTGAATAGATTTCATTAAGTGTTCATCGGTCAGAAAACTCATAAATCACGATTTATTGTTTTCATTTAAGAAAATGTAGCTTCCCATAAGTAGATAGAACCAAAAATTAAAATTCCTCGTTGCCACCGATCTCTATGTTTTAAATTTTTACGCGCTTTCAGATTTATATTTGATTGTATTGTTAACATTTTTAACTTTAAATCTGATGAATTCAACTGGAATTTGGAACTTAAATATTTTCGTTATTGAATTTTTTCCAAATAAATGAATTAAATTTAAAAGTTTCAATATTACCTACATTCACTAGTAAAAATGTTTTTCTCAACATGAAACAAATTTAAAAGTTTGTGCTTTTTAACTGTGAAGTATAAAGTTTTAATTTTGTTTAAAAATTATTTATGGATCTGAACAATTCAATAATATTTTTTTCTCTTTCTCTAATTTCATACCTCTACTAAATCTTCCCATTATTTAAGTAGGTATATATTTTAAATCAATAATTTTAAATTAACTTAGTTAATTAATAACAATGTTTGCGATGCATTGTTAAACTTTTGACGATGGACCGTTCGTCCATTCCTAGTCCAAATTAATTAAGCAACACTATACGTAAAAAAATAAATTTCATCCAAGCAAAAATGCGTTTAAAGATATTTTTTTGGATTGTCAACATATTGTAAAAGCGTCGCTCTGTTTCAATAGCTTTGTACTTTACTTTAGTTTCAACAATAGATAATATCTAGGTGAGTAAGAATCACCGAAAAATAATTGAGAAAAAACGAGTAACTATGAATACCTAGCTATAAGAATTTTAAGTATTTAGGTATATTTGTCTAGATGATTACAAATTGAAAATGTGACTGGAGATTCATTAACATTACCATTTAGTGCTTAAAAAATAAATTTCTGTTTACAAAAATATAATGATTAAAATATCTAGTAATTTAGTTTTTCAATGATTTTGCTTTAAATTTTAGTGTACCCCAGGTGTCCAACCTCATTTTCTCTTATAGTATTTAAATGGTTATATGTTTTCAAGTGAAGTGAATTTCAATTTTCATTCTCTATGAAACTTGTAAATGTGAACCAATAATAGAGCTTGAAATGACAAATAAAACTTTAACACCCATAGTTCATACGATTTTAAAATATAAGAAAACGATAAAATTTTTGTTTTTAAAAGGAAATTAATTAAAAAATAATTTTCTATTAACTCGCGGAACAAATAATTTCCTTTCGATGTTCGTTATTTTATTTCTTTTTAAGATCTCCAAGTCAGGCATTGTTGAAGGAGATTTATAGTTGCATTTTCTGCAAGATTAATAGGTTTTCGATAAGTCCCTTAAAATTGGTCAGTGTGTCCTTCTGATAGTTTTGTAGGTTAGTGTTTGACCGGAATAATATTGAGGATCAATGGTATGGGGTGGTAGAACTTTGTGAGGTGGTGAATTGAGGAAGACTATTACGATGATATTAAGGGTGTGTGTATATGTGTGTGAGGGGGTGGAACGAGGTTAGCTAGCGGGTGGTTTGGCCAAGTTATGCTGGTTGCAGCTGAGTCGCGTGCGCCGCGCGGCAAAACACGGCGACCGCCGCATTTCATTGTCGAGTCCGCGAGTCAGTGATCTTTCACAGAAAGAGAGAATTCTCCAAACAAACACAAACACATGTTGTGCTCCATAGAGAGAACACAGTCTCCTCATCTCTTGAACTCTTAAGAGATTATCCCCCAACAACGTCAAACAATTACTTCCATTATTGATAATGCACATTGAGCGAACCTTAGAACTGGCTCTAAAAACGATAAACAAAATTAGCTTTGAAAGGAGTAAAACCGGGTGCCAACGAGAATTACGTTCCAGTGAAATTTAATTAGTGTAGATTCTGAAGTGAAGTGATCTTTCGCAAAAAATCTAAAATATTTACGCTTGATTGTTGTGAAAACTTTTCTATCCTTGAACTTTTCTTGGTTCGTATTTTCGAAGAATCAATTTCGTAATAAATTCCTAGTGACAGGCTTTTCTTAATGTTGAAAATTATTAAGGAAATCATACATCATGAATAAATGTGAAGTATAAATTTTTAAAAGATCTGGTTTTGCGATAATATCCGTTATACCTGAGTGATTTTCTGATTTGTTTGTCGTATTCTGATTGATTATATTTGATTGGTAAGTTATTTATTGATTTATTAATTGTAAAATAATTCTTTTCAAATTAATATCTCCAACACAATCAAGATTTATCTATTTCATTACAAAACATTTAATTGCTAATTGAAAACGTAACAATCCATTAAAGAAATTCCGCAACTTAAACATATAATATTTCAGGTTTCCAAGTATTTCCTCGTCAAATACAATTCATACGCATAAAAGTTAAAGATTTTAGCATTTAACAGTCAAAGAACGATTTATGATGATTCAAAGAAAATTTTTCCTCAACTTGTTTTCGCTTCTTCAAATTAAAAATAAACTTTTCAACTTAAAAATTAGTCTTTAAAAAACATGCTCTGCATTCCTGATTTTCTTTGTCCATTTTCTTTCGAAGTGCGTGTCGTTTTTTCTCATTTCAAGTTCGTCGATTAATGTATAAAATAGTTTTCTTTCGTCAGGCGACAAAAATAGATTAACATGTCGTTTTATTAAGAGGCTCGTGACTAATCAGAGTGAAAAGCGATCAAAGTTTGATGCAACTTGGCCAAATAATAGAGCACACATTGCAATGAGATGCCAATCTCGATAACATGAATAAGATGGAAATAAATGAGAATGATTTTGGCAGAATTTTTCTTTTGGTTGTTCGTTGTGTTAATGGAAATCTTATTTATTCAAGTTATAAAAATGTTTTCTGTCAACGTTCATGTCTTATTAGATCATTAGTTGGTTTTAATTAGTTTTGAAGTTTTCCAGCATTTTTCCTGGTTTTAAATATAGTTGAACCTTTGAGTTGAAGAGGAGTTTTTCATTTTATTAAAGATTAAAACTTTTCAACTACATGAAAAGGTATCTCATGTAGTCTTAACAATTTTATTTTTAATTAAAAAAAAAAAATTTAACCTGAAACTATTAGTTTGCATCAAATGAAGTTGAGGGTTTTAATTTAAATAATTTATCTGCCTGAAATTTTATACATAGTTCTTGTTACATAAAAAAAAGTTAAAATTAAAAACTCCATAAATTCGTGTCATATTTTTTCATTTACGGACATAGTATAAATGACGGAACACGTACTTAAATGAAATATTTCAATATAATTTCATATCCTTTTTTCCTAGAATAAATCGTCAAAATGTCACGAAATATAACGTATCGAAGAAAATCTCCATATTTCATTCATGATTTATATTCCATACATCGACTCAAATACTGGGAAGCCAATGTGATGATATCTAACATAATTGTTATCTAAATATTACGCAGGAAAAATCCAATTTCCTATATGGAAAACGAATGTTAAAAAATTGTTAAGCCCTAATGGATTTTGTCCAGCTTTCTCAATTTATTATACTACTATATGTAAGCTGAATAGAACCCCATAAATGTCAAAAAATTAAACTTGTCATTAAAAAAAATGGTACACGGAAAATTAATAGTATGACTCGTTACTAATTTGTTAGTTGCACGAAAGATATCGCTACCAATATTTTTCAAACGCGCTTTTGTAAGTGGCATTCATGTTTTATTAAATAAATTGTCATTTTCAATTACAAAAAGATGTGAAGAATAACATAAGGGCTTGAATTGATGAGGACTGCGTTTTCACATGAACTTGACAGATTTCGTTTATCTTGGCTATGGAAATGGAAAGATGTTTAAAGAATTTCAAATGAGTTATTTTAAATATCCTCTTTCTTCCTGTCATTTACTGAACAAGTTGTACATTTAGTGATATTGACGTGCTTTGTGTAAATGATGTGAGTTTTACTTGTCTAATTATTAAAACTATTTTCCGAACAATTAATGTTTGTTGATAAAAAAAAAGAAACGATATCGATAAAGCGCGCATTTAGGTATAACAAGCATTGTCTAAACAAATTTCAGGCAAGGTCGACTCTGCCTAAGGCAAGTTGGCAAAATTAAAAACATAACGAAACTGATGGAACTAAGTATTTATTTCGTCTTAAACGAAGTTTGGGTTATAAGATATTTTGAATCTCATTTTTGCAACCTTATATGGTTATATAATATTAAAGAAACCATTTACTGTTGTACATTTCTATTGATACTGTTAGTTGGTTATAACAAGTGTTATAATATTGACCTGTTGATATTTAAAAATAAATTATCTTTATATATAAAAATCTCCTGTGCCTGTGTTTGTAATTATACTCCTCCTAAACGGCTGGACCGATTTGTATGAAATTTTTGTGTGTTCAAGTGGATTCGAGAATTTAAGACGTGTGTACAGGACAACGTCTGTCGGGTTCGCTAGTTTTATATAGAACAATCTTTTCCAATTTTCACACTGAAAGTAAATGTTAAGTTATTTGTTATAAAAAAAAAATATTTAAACGTTCCTGAATTAGATCAAATTAACGTGAACTTTGTTTTTCAACTTAAGTATTCTTATTTTATAATGGAAGGGTTAACTACTATGTATAAAATACATATCATGATGAAAACAGTTTAATCTTCGGATCGGCTATCAAGGCACAAAGCAAAAATAATCTGCATTCTGAGAATCGCTATCGATACTCCCTATCGAAATGGATAATAAATTTAAAATGTCATTTTTAAAATTAATTTTTCCTATATTGAATAATGATTTTGAAGTTCTAGTAAAGTCTCTTGTCTAAATTCATTAATTTACACGTCTAAACCGCCTCAATTTTCAATATTAATCATCCCATTTGACCATGACGAGCAGCCAAAAAACAAGCATGAAATAATCTTCAATGTTTTTGCTTTCGTTGAAGATAATAAAATGCGCCATTTTTCTGGTAATCAAATCCGATTGGTTATGTTGTTCTATTCGGTTCGTTTTTCTTTGAAGGAATTCTTCCAGGTTACTTTAGATTTGTTTATTAAAGTTCATTAAGATACGCTCGAGTACCACTTGAACATACGAGTTCAGTCGTGTAAGAAAGAAGTATGAAACATTTTTCATCTTCGTTTTGTTGATTGAATTCCATTATGTGTTCATGTACCTACATAAAGCTCTTACTATCACGATGTTAAGGTCTTCTATGGTCAGTTCAGAGCCAATAACTAAATGCATTAGACATGCTCTATTGTTGTTAACGTTCCTATCTTATTTACAGTAGCTGAAATTCTTAACCGAGCTCTCCGTCTCAGCTCCATAAAGAACCGAGAGGTAAAAAAAACTCGAAGAGCATCTCTTCAACCGTACCGTATTTCAACAGGCTTTTTTCTCTCATTTTTTTCACTGATAGCCGAGAGGCAGTAATATGAATTCATATGCGTTAAAATTATGTTTACACTGACCCGTCTGTCTAATTTGTAGGTGGCATTTTATTTTTAGTGATCATTTTGTTTTCGAGGTTCTCGATGGATTTTACTCTTAAGGAGGTGGGAACATTAAGCGAATACTTTTAGCAAGTTCATGAAACAATGCATTGAAAATTGTTTAGTCATTTGTATTTCTTGCCGAACAAAGAGCTGTTTGTTTCGGCAAACTTTGCCGTTGTGTTTTTGAATTTTAAATGGTGTTTTCGGGTTTTATTTGCGTGTTATAATTAATCCATAAATGTTGGTTTGCTCGATGTTCGTGTAAATGCGTCAATTTTTTTCTTTTGGTTGAAGTAACGGAATGAATTATTAATGGGTTTAAGTGAAATTTGCACGTTTAACTTTTGGTTTTTGATTTTTAAATGATTTCATTATCTTAAGAGTATAAATTAACTTCTCAAACATATAATTAAATCTTGTTAAATTAAAAACTACTCTGAATGATTTTTTACAATAAAAAAAAAACTTTAGGAATTTTTTTAATTATTTTCAAGTGATAATACGTTAGAATTAATTTTTTTAAATTCTAAAATTTTTTGTGAAGATTTATTCACTCTTCTCTTGTAGAATCTAAAGAACTTTAAATCCAGCTCTTGTCATACAGAAGATGTTCCTTAACAAATTTAACCATCAAATTAGTAAGATCCATTAGAATGAAGTTCCTTAACGCAGATTATACTTATGATATTTGGCGAATTAAGGTTTCAATACTTGAGTTGAGCTTAAAGCTACTTGACTTAAATTTCATACTAGCTACTTATTAAGAGTACCTGTAACTTAATTTTTCCAAGATCTCTAGGAAACTAAAAAAAATTAAATAAAACTGCAGAAAAATAATGTATTGAAACTTATGAACAAATGTAATTTTTAAGTGTGACACACCATGTGGTCACACCTTTGGATGCTGAGAATTTTAAAAAATTTTAAATTATTTGATTTGATCATCAATTGCCAAATAGTGAAAATAAAGTGTAAAAAAACTTGATTTGATGAATCTCTAGTAGCAATAGTAGGTATTTAACAGTGCTTGGCCTAGCTTTTTATTAGGGTAGAGCAAGATTGTTTTTCAGCGTCCTTTAGGAAGCTCTGGTTTCAGCTGTGCACAAAAAGCTGTCATCCATGTAAATTAACACATGCATCTTGAGGACTAGGTTCGAGGCTAATCGAACCACTTCATATAGTTGAATTTAGCTTCTGATAAAATCAGACTTAGTATTTAAAAAAGCTCGTATATCTACGGATTTATATCTAGATGCAATCGATGGAAATCCACAAATTGTTCATCGTTTCCCTACAGATTTTCAGAAAACTAACCTCCTTATACTGACCCGCGTCTTTCAGAAGATGCCAAAAAAAAATTATTTTTTTTTAGAGCAACCGCCCCTCTCGCTCTATCCCTGGATCGGCGTTGGTATTAAACAATGTATAAGGTACACATGAACACAATTTTTAGTTTTATAATCAAGAGGTCAGCTGCCATATTGTAGGTATATATGAAAGTATATTAGGTATATAATATACTATAATATTAAGACAAGAGTGGTCGGAAAAAGCTTTTGAAAGATACAGTATTGGCTGTGTAGAAGAGGGATTTGCTTTCGTTTCAATTCTTAACAAGAGAGAGTCAGATAGTGAGAGGTTAAATTCTACAGTGAATGTTTTATAAATTTAACTTATCATAATTATTATTATTATGCAATGCACAAATATTCAAAGCAACACAGAACTAAATTCGAATTCTTTGTCTTACTTCTTTCGAGTTCCATCTTGATCTACCTTAAACCTATTTGTTTGTTATTTATCTGTTTGAGCACTAACCTCTTATTGATTGTTCCATTTTACTGGCACTACGTGTAGGGATATATTATCACTTTTGTACATCTCTTTATTCTTAGGTAGCCATATTCCAGATTAAACAAAAAGGATTTTTAATGAATGCATAGCTTAAAACGTTTTTCCTATGAATTCTTTGCAGTTTTATCTTCATGCTTTCAAGAAAAAATTGTTCAACTTCAGTTTCTATTTTTGTTTTTATTTTTCATTTAATTACTCTCAAACTTTATCAATTTTATTTCATTTAGAATAATGTATAACAAAAGATTTAATTAGAAGACGCTTAAAAAAGATGAAACAAACATAAAAGCAGTCTCAGTTTTTAAGTAAAATAAAAATATTTCCGTTTTTATAACAATCAACCACACTTTTTATATTTTTTTCTTACATTTTTTCCATGGTGAATGAAAAAAAAAATCGTAGAAGTTGACAAGTAATGGAAAATATTGGTCTCATTAATAATGAATGCAGAATAAAACAGCATTGAAGCATAAACTTGAATTGAATCAAATATAAGTTGGAAGGAACATCACTTTTAGCGGCTTTCGAGGAAACTTCAAATCTCTGTTCAACTTCTAAGAAGATCTTTGTGAGTCCATTGAAAATTTGAATTTCCCAACCTATTTATGTTCATTCAATGATTTCCCGTTCCATTTCATACAATATTCTCATCACATTCAGCGTTATTTTCTTTCCAAACAGTTATAGATTTAATTTAAATCATATCTAACAGTTTCAAGTAGCAAGAATTTTAATTACATATTACAAAACTTGTCGCCATCAATGAGATTAACGATAAACCTGAAATTACCAATTCTGGATGAGCGCAATTCAAACTTAGCGTGTTGATCTCAAAAAGTAAAAACCTTTAATATTTATTTGTCTGACAAACTTGTCTTGTTTCACAAATAATCGTCGGAGAACTAAAGAGTTACAACAAAAAAATATATATCCCGTTTTATTCCCACTAATGTGAGCTTGTAATATTTCACCTACTTCCTGAAAACCGCTGCGTTACTTTGTCGTATTTTAAGATTATACGTGTTTTAGTTTTATCTTCTAAGAACGCTAGCTCAGAATATATTCTTCGTATCGAATAAGACGAGGGAAAAATATAAAAATAAAATTTTAAAAAATATGCTGAGAGAAAAAATGAGGGGAACCAAAACGATGTAACGAGATTTTTTACGTTTTAATAAGCACATGTGATGAGAATTATTATTTGATGTGCATTGAGAAAAGTTTGTCTTCTATTTCTGTTTTTTTTTTTTTTTTAATTATTGCCCATAAAAGATTGTTAATGTAAATTTGTGCAGATCGTGTTTTAGACGAGGCAAATTTATTCCTTGAGCTTCATTTGAAATTCTGTTAAACAACGATTTTTGTTGTACTGCATAAATGCCGACTAATCTCATATTAATCGGCGTGTTACACGATTGCCATGATCATATTAATGATGTCGCTAATGTGGGTGGCCGTCTTCAGTGGGTCTCATATTATGATACAAAGACAACTTGAATCTATAGTGACTTCAAAATCGAAAATATCAAATTTGACATTCACATAAAGCGTAAGGGCAGTCATTAGCGACAAGCAGTCAAACCAGAAGAAATATGCTACGTGCATATGTATGACATATCACAATATCGGCATAGATTTTCTTCTTTTCAGTTAGAGATATGAAGATGGAGACGAGGGTTTATTTATAAACGTTCTTTGCATATACATTTGTATGGTTGAATTGTTGTGAGCGTTTTTATTTGTATGTTTCAAGAAAAAAATACGCTGTAGAATAATTTATCATTCCAACATTGCTGCAAATCCGTCAAATAGACCGTCCATAACAAGTAAATTACACAGCGAACAGCAT
Organism: Sisyra nigra; assembly: GCA_958496155.1. Lineage (NCBI taxonomy): Eukaryota > Metazoa > Arthropoda > Insecta > Neuroptera > Sisyridae > Sisyra > Sisyra nigra. Next base: position 32,834,845 of record OY292317.1, read on the forward strand.
TTGTAAAGTCCATCTAAATGCAAGCTACATGTTGAAAAATGACCCAAGTGTGGAACGTGATTTATTTTATTTTTTTAGATGAAAATAGTACGGCTGAAAGTCAAGTTTTACTCAAATAAAAATGTTCATTGTCATTGTGGACATAATATTTCTAAACAAACCAACAACGAAGCAGTCAGACTTACAAAAAACTAAAATTTATTTAGCCTTAATAATCTATTGCTTGTACGATAAAAACTTACAAATTGAATTTTTTTAAATATTAAGCGAAAATTACAGTTGAATGTTACCATCGAACTATCTATATAGGTAAATAAAATTATAGCTGTTTTCCAATGTTCGCTTATAACTCAAAATATATCTTTATTAAAAGCAAAGTAATTAAAGTTTAAAAAAATGCGTTTTTTATAAAAACGCATTAACCGGGAATTTTTCGTCGCTTTGATAGAGTGGGGCAAATGATCTAATGCGTATGGGCTGGAGAGAATATATTTCTTCTTCTACTGCCTACTGATTATTTCATATTTTAGCTTAAATTTAATGCAGCTCAGCGAGATATTAGATTAATGAAGATTTTTTTAATTTTATTTTCCATTTGTTTAGCAGTTTTTAAAATATTTTTGTAGCATTTTTAAAATTATCTTTTAGCATTTTTTATATTTTACTGTAAATATAGATTCAAAATACTTTTTTGAGTTACAATAAACAAACTACATTTCAACCCTTTCTCCCTTTTATTATTGCAAATATATTTTTAACCAAAAAGAATTAAGTAAGCGAGAAGAATTTTTTTTAAATTAAACTATATGACACAAAAATGGTTCCTTCAGGATCCGCAATTTCTCCTAGAGTATAGTTATTAATTGATTATTAGTTAATTTTTCAAAAATTTGCAAACTAAAAATTAAAATTGTTGTAAAATACGAAAAAAACACTTTTTTTTAAATTGCTCCTTAAACGCTCTTCTGGATCCGCAATTGCTTTAGGTGTATAGTTAATAGTAAAGTAATAATTAAATTTTTAAAATAATTTCATACTCAAAAATTAAAATCGCTGTAAAACGCAAAATAATTTTTAACTTAAATTTTTTTAAGTTCTCTATCTCCTCTTTTCATTACGCAATTAAATGATCAAATTTTTGCAATTTTTTTAATTATTTAATTAATTATTTTTAACTATTTATACATGTCTTTATACATCTTTTTAACCTTATAATTAATAACCTACGCAGACGACGTCGCGGTTGTCAACTAGTTCAAAATAATTTTGTGATTGTTTTGCAAAAAAAAAAAAATTAAAAGATTAATTTCTTCCAAATTTTTATACCTGGAGCAGTGTTCTTATTAGCTATCTAAAAGTTTTATTATTGTCAAATTTTACCAACAATCAATAATCAGCTGAAAAATATTTACTTTGTTCTCCTCGTGAAGAATGCTACTTGTTCTTTTTCATTTTTTCAATTTCAACAAATACGAGAATACTTTCTGGGGATTAGTTGTTATTTCCTTCGATGAAGGAAAAATAGGACGTAAGATGTTTGCCATTCAAACTCGTACTTTTCAAAATCAACTAAATTGTCTTGATATTGCTTTTGGGCGAATTTCATTCATCTTTCGAATATAAAATACCGCATTGAATAAAACTTATTTTTTGATGTTTTATAGTAAACCTTTCTTTGCATCTAATTACGCGTAATTAACAAGTGGAATAGAAGAAAAGTTTGTTTCTAACAGATGGTCGGGCTATAAATCATTAACTTTAAATTTACATCACATTATTCATAGCTTAATGTGTTATAGACAAAATGGGAAAAAGATAAATTAGAAAAATTTAATATAAAAAGAGTAATTATGTAATTTCAAAGAATTTTTTACACAAGGAGAAGCAAAAAATTAAAATCTGATATTCATACTGTCGATAATTTCAAATACGTTACATTATCAGTGAAAATTTTGTATTGGGATAGCTTTAAAAGGTTTGAAAGTATCAAAGGAAATTTTTGTATTTTTTTTCTTAGAGAAAGCTTTTATCCGTCTACCGTTTCAAGTAATGTACATAGATTTGAAATTTACTTTTTTATATAACTTATACTCAATTTAACTAATCTGTAGCTGAGTTAATTAAAATTTCCTTACAAAAAATTAATCTGGATTATTTTTGTTCAAATTTTCACGGTGCCAAACAAATTTTATATGAAAAGCATAGTTAGAAAAATATTTCCTATGTCTTTTATTTTATTTACAGTAGGGCCTCGATAATATCCACAATAATCTAAACGAGAAGATATTTCAATTTCAGAAAAAAATTTGATTGCATAAATTGGGGGATAAAACATTTTATTTCTCATTAAACATCACTCGTCAAGGTACTATTATAGATTGTTTTAAAAAGTGTAATAATACTTAATGATTACAATTTGCATCACGTACAATTATAAAAAGCTGTTTAATTTCAATAAACTTTTTTTAAAATACATAATTACTATAATCCGAACACAGTGGAAATTTTGAGTGTTCGGATTATCTAGGCCCTACTTTATTTAATTTACCGTATTTTCCGGACGATAAGACGCACTGACACAATTTTTACAAAAAACAAAAAATTCAAATATTTTAATTCCTTTATTTATTTTATTTCACTTTATTTTTGTAATACATAGGTATTTATTTATAGGTAAGTTTAGTAGGTGTTATTTATTATAATAATAATAGAGTATTTATTATTATTATTATTATTATTATTATTATTATTATTATTATTATTATTATTATTATTATTATTATTACTATTATTATTATTATTATTATTATTATTATTATTATTATTATTATATTATCGGAATATAAGATTCATGGGGCCTTAAGACGCACCCTGATTTTAGGCCAAATTTTCAGAGCAAAAAAGTGCGTCTTATTGTCCGGCAAATACGGTAATTAAAAAGAAAAAAGTAAATTTTGGTCAAGAAATGTTTTCCTCATTTAATTGATGAACTTGGGCGCTTTCCCTCTATCACCAATAGATTTCGTGGATTATAGTAGGTACAAAAACCAAAAAGATAAAAAAATTTTTGCTTGATTTTCAACGCGTTTTAGTTAGGAAAGAAATTATCGTATTGAGAAAATGGAAAGGGTCAATTGCAGCTCTAAATTTGTTGTTTTTGGATCTGGAGATTAAAAGTCTCTTTAGCCGCTTTTGACAAATGCTTAAAACCGATAAGATTTTTTCTAATCATTTTTTGTTCTAAACTATGGATCACACTTTTGTCGTATTTTCGCTTTGATACGCCTTCTTAAATTTAAATTTCTTTTAATTTGACTGATTATGAAAAACTGTTTGATATTTGCTGTCGAGCTATTGTCGATCAAAGCCAAAAAAAAAAACATTTGTCAAATGAATTAAAATGGATTAGACACATATTTGCCACTCTCTATTATATTCGGTATAACCCCAGTGTGATCTTTTGGTGAGCTCATTTTGTAATTTCCCCCTTTTAACTTTAACTAATTAAGATGGAATGATTAATCTATTATTATATCTGCCAAATTAATATAAAGTGTCATTGAAAGCACCTGAGTGTATAAAATTTCAGCTCGATTGGACATTGGTAAATGGGTAAAATATCAATTTTAAGTTTCCATCGACATAAACAAGGGAAGTTATTATAATATAAATGGGGTGAAAAACCATTTCTCACATTTCCCATAAGTATTGATAAATATCTACTTTTATCATAAATTCCATCAAGAACATTAAAATGTCCTATTTAAGATTTCGTTTCAATAACTAACAAGATCATATTCCGTTCCAGGTTAAGGAACGATTCCGATTCGCTTTTAAACCAAGAAAGGTAAATATTGGATCTTCTTTCCAATATTCACTAGAAAGCTTCACTAAACGTAGTTAATTTTATTGATAGCATAAAAGCAGATTTTGTTTTTATATTGCCTAGTTGAGCTTTGAAAGCACCACGCTTGAAATTATATATTACATAAGTTATTATCATAAAATTATCATTTGCATTTGAATATGTTATTTCAAATAGAGACATCTGACAAAGTGAGTATTCATCATTAAACTCCTTTCGCTTTAATTTCTCCTCGTATATTTGCAACACATTGAAACTTCGTTAATTACGTCTGAACTAAAACAGTGTTGGATTTATTACACGCTTTAGGCCAAATTAATTTAACGTCTAAATTCTCATCTTAACCAAATATGTAATTTTATATTACTCTAAACATTTTAGAACTTGTATATTAAAAATCTAATTGATTGATTTATTATTTAATTTATCGTGTTAAATCATTTAGAAACCAGTGATTAGAAATGAGAATAAATGCTCGTTTGTTTCAATATGAAGTCGGAAAATTTTTTCATACGAAATTAACAAATTAGCGAGATTATAGAACGCCTACAAGTTATATGATTGAGGCGTTACCTACATGTTAATTAATTTTCAATTCATTATCGTTTATTGAAGAACGGTGTATTGCTTATATTTTTTTTCTTTAGGATAAATGCTAGTTAGCTTAAATTACCTACGAAATTAAATGGATTTGAAATTCATCGACTTGGGTGTTCTGTATTTTTAATTCAAAAAAGCTAAATGAACGTGATTTTTTTTAAATTAATAAAAAATACCTAATGTTTAAGTTTTAATTAGTTGAGCGAAAAAAATATTCATTCAGAATAAAAAACAAAAAAAAAAATTAATTTCTATGGGAAAAGGTTTAAAATGCATTTATATGCAAGTGCTTATTACTAAGGGGATCTATTATTAAATTTTTATTGAAGACCATGATATATTGTTATTGGTTAGCTTAATATTTATGAAAAAGTTATAAAAACTTTTTGATCGTCCAACCAAATGCATTAGGTATGGAATTTATGCCAAAATCTTGTAACGGACCGAATAACCGTGTCTTGAATTAACTAATAACAATCAAGTCACCTACTTAACTTAACGACACGATAATAATATTCATCAAGTTAACGATACATTCCATTATCTCTACGCCATATCTCCACCACGTTTTCTCTCATAAAATGTTACAACTATACACGTTCATTGATTGTACTTCAACAATAAGAAAAAAGTGAGACAAAGATTGAATTTAAATATTTCTTTTTTGATGCATAAAAAATGGAATTTAATTATTAAATGTTAAAGAATATAACACACGGAACGTTAGCAACGAATGAAAATGAAACTTTAATATTTATTGATTAGATGAATATTAATTATATTTTTTTATATTATGTAACGATTTTTTATGGATTGAAATCTCATTTAAATTTGAAATTAATCTCTAGAACAAAAGGAGTTGAATATTTTATCAGTGTATGAATTGAAAGATTATGACTCGCTCAACTTATTGGTCGTTATAGTTATAAACGGAAACGAAGATTGTTGAACTTGAAATTGAAGTCTGGGAATAAAATTAAACTTAGATAAATTTCTTAGTAAGCTTTTTGAAAAATGCATATAAATATCAATTACGAATATATGATACGTTTATTTACTATAGTAAATATGTTTAATTAATATTAATTCTTAGCTTACACGCAACTAGAGTCTTGTTATCTGTATAAAAATATGAAATTTCACGTTTACTTTAGTTTCATTTGATTTGCGTTAAATTTATGGTTAACTATTGTAAAATTAATATGGAAATTCAATTTTTGAATTTAAAGAAATTATTATAATATCATGCTTAATATTATCACCGTTAAGAAACCCCTAATAAGATTTAGACATTTGTCGCCGGTATAAGTTATTCAAATTTTGCTACCTTTACCGAGCTATACAATTTAATGTCCTAGTTTCCATGAATTACAATTTTTTTTGTATTTGAAATTAAAGTGTTAGGATTTGAGTTTGGAGTTTTCCCCAAATTTAGCGCCCCTAAAATCCTTAAGGTTCTAACCTACTTAACCTGCTGTTAAATTTTCCACTATTAAGATTTTTTTTTTTTATATTTTTAATTCAAATAATGTAACTCTCAACAATTATGGAAGTTATTTTTTTTTATTTGTTTATTTAAGGTCGCATCAACTAATATGGTCATTAGCGACCGTCGAATCTGAAAACCCATGAAAAAAATTTTGGGCTTTCGTTGGGATTCAAACCCAAGACCACTGGTGTATAGGGCAACTATCTAGTTAACCACGCCACTAAGTGACCTGAAATTATTATTTAAAACAAGATAAATTCTTGTCAATGAAATCATCATCGTTTTTGATGGACAGAACAATCAATTTTAATTTTTCAGTATATTTAAGTTATTTTTTTCTGAAAAATTGGTTTTTGCATTTGTGAACATTAAGACCAAACTCATGATCAGAGTTGAATATATGCTCAGCTTGTTACTTGTAAAGCTATGAAAACTTAAGTGATGGCTGGAGCTTCAAAAAGTAAATGCTTATTGGATATTTGTAATATAATATCTAAGAAGCATTTACTTGAGGAAAGTCCAGCTATCACTTAAGTTTTTTTTTCATATTTCCAAGCGTTAGTTTAGCAAATGCTTATCTCATATAATGAATTTGATCAATGAAAACTGCCAAAACATTTAAGGAAAGTGTTCACTTAAGTGTATACTTTGTTTTGTAATGGAAATATTTTGTGAAATTTCTTCAGTGTTTCCTCAAATTTAAGTGATGATTATGAACCCCTTTAGTGTTTAAAAATAAAATATTAATAAAAATATAAAATTAAATTATAAAATTAATCTTCATTTAAAAAAACTATATTTTGTTTCATAAAATAAATTAGTTAAAATCTCTCAAAAAAGTTTTAAGTAAGAATAAATTTTTAATACTTATTCGTTACTTTTTTTTCTTTTTAATAGGAAATCACTATTAGACTTGATTTTTAAGCGACTTGGCTTAGTTTTTAAGCAGCACGAATTGATTTTTAAGTTAATTGACCTAAATTAGATTAATTTCAAACCAAATTTAAGTAAATTTTTAATATTCAAAGCATTGACTTGGAAGTTTATTTATTTATAACATTTTAATCACATTTCATTTTAAAAATTTGCAATTACTTAAAATGAATCCCTACAAAAATAGTGTATTTATATTAATAACTGCAAAAAAGTTACCAAATGCACGCATCAATTTTGTTTTCATTCCCAACAATCAAATCGAAAGTCTTTCAATTAATATACCTAAGGAGAAATATTTCAAACGTTAAAAACATAATCGTAAATTATCTTAATTCAATATATTTTACACGTACAAATTGATTGTTTCAACCACACAATGATGTAATCAAACAAATTGGCTATTACGAGTTCAATTGCACTTGATAAATTGGCGCCTAAGTAAAAAATTTTCCTGCTTGTTCCATGACCTTTGTTTTTAACTGCCTTGAAACCTGTAGTGTACCTATAAATTTTTAATTTTAATATTTTTTTTTATTGAATCATGAGAAATGCAATATTCATTCACGATTTAAACTCCATCAGTAAATCATTCAATGGAATTTTATTAGTTTCTATCTCTTGACTCTATGAATAATTCTTTGAATTTTTTTGTATGTGTCTATTCTAGGAAATAGGTCTTAAAAAGTTCGTAAATATAATAATTGAATATTCAAATTGTAACCCAAAAATCGTTGATTTCATTCAATTCAAACTTTTCGAACCGATAAAATTCATGGAACTAACCTGTCCACTTGGCCATAAACAAAAGATTCATGGACCTTTTGTCCCTGAAACCGTCTTTTTATTTAAAGTGTGAATGCCGAATTTCGTTCAAGGCTGTTGCCTCAAGATTAATGTGTAACTGTTGTTTGTTGATATAAATAGAAGATTAAAAAAGAAGAAGAAGCTGTCGAAGATGGGGTTACAACTTACAACAGTAGTACGTTTTATATAATGCGTTTCAATGTGCACTTACGCATAGCCATAAAATGATTATTATCATAATAATTTTCTCGACCGAAAGGCATCTTGCTTTTAAGACTCATCTTACCGGCTCAGGAAACAAGAATCTCATTTGTATTCTCGATCAAATTCAATAAAATTACAATAAACCAGTGCTGGTCAAACAAACATTTTTCAATGTTTGTCGTTTCAAGTTCAATTCTGTGAATTGTATTTTTAGCGGTTGCTCATAGACTAAATTTAAATTCGCGTTTTAAATATGACAAGTTACTTTTAAAATATTTAACATGAAAATATTTCAAAGAGATATTTTTCGTTTTTGAAATGGCTCAATAATGCCGCTAATATAATATTTCTGAGAAAAAATATTAATGTTCGCGAAGAGCACAAGTGATGCTTCTTCAGGTTTGTTCAAGCACGTGATGGTTCAGAAGACTAAAGCTATTAATAATGTGTGTAGAGACCATCATTTTTTAACTTATGAATTTTGCATAAGAAACCTTGACTAATTAGCAAATATTTGCAGCTTTTTTTCTGTCATAATATAGAACATTATGTCAGTTACATTTTTTTAAAGTGAGACTGACTGAATTCTATATAAATTGCTTACTTCTTAAAGTCATTTATCACAACTTTTAGCAGCTATATTCAAGAGCAATCACTAACATAAAATCACTGAGAAAATGTTAAAACGACGAAAGGAATTCTTAAAAATATACAATCTTTTTAAGCAAACACTTGAAATTTTCTTGAGTTTAACCAGAAGACCAGAAACTTGGCAAATTATAAACACAACCCAAAAATAAAGAAATTCATTTCTGCATGCAATTGATTAAACGATCCAACACTTAAAACATTTCGATTTCAATCGAAATAACATTTCCATAAACCTATTTTAATTAACCTAATTAAATATCTGTGTTTCATTAAATTTTATGTCTTCAATATAAAAATAAATAGCTCTTACCAAAATGTATTTTCTTTGAAAATAATCTACATCAATGTTTAGACTATATATATATTTCAGAAAAATAAATTTTCTTTAAAAACATAAACTTTAGTTTTCATTCATTAAGAGTAAGAACTTAGTTTTCCACATTCATATTTTAATTAATTTTTTCTATTGTTTCAGGTGAGTGCCTTATGATTTCTTCACTTTAATTTAAGCGATACGGTAAGAAAAGTTGAGACATATTACGCTCGTTTAAATAAACTTTGAAAAATAAACTTTGTTGCAAATTAAACAAGAGAAATAATATTAAATAATTTGCACAGATGTGTCAGTAGAAAAATATATTCACGGAAAAGTAAAGAAACAAATTGTTTGAAGAAATGAAACTGAAAGTTATGACGAACCTTAGAGCGTTTTAAATATGGTGACATTTACTTTAATTAAATGATAAAAGATATTATGTACAAAAAATTATTCAAATTTTAATTTATGAAATAAATATTGAAATTTATCAGTTTCTGTAAACAGAAGTCTTAATAATGTAAAAAACATAAGATAATTATAGTCAAAGGATAGCTCAATTAAAAAAATATACATATTTTATCCTTTATCAAGTGACCCGTTCCTGTTTTATTTTTAAATTGAAATATTTTGTGTTATTTTAAAATCTGAAATCCATATATGAAATCCATAGTAGGTACTTGTATGCACTCATGTTTATTAAGATCTATTTTAGCATTAAAAAAAAATTTTTTTTAACTAGATCCAATTTTTTGTTCTAGTATAAAATAGAAGCTTCGGTGATATTTCAGATATGTTGGTATCTTTCATCAATATCCGTTTAGTGTTAAGTGTTATAGCATCAAAAACTAGGTCTGTTCCAAAAACCATATACCAATATTTTCCAGGAAAAGTAATTAATGCGTTTGATTACGTTTAAAATACTTCAGATTACTACTTATTTGAAAGAAAATCAATCTATCAAACAATGCATTTATCTTCATTTATGTTCAAAAATCATCTTTATCTGTATAAATCATGAGGAAACGTAGGGCAATAAGTATTTTTGAAATTGTTTCTATACCACAGCGGATAACCAATACTTTCTTTGGTCTTCGAACTAATTAGACAACAAAAATTACGCTATTTCCTTAATCCGTTTTGCTTAGCTTGTCTAACACACTTTTCTATTTGTGGATATTTTACAGGAACCATATAATTATTCAGGAAAAAATTATTCCATACCTTCTTGAATTTGCCAATTTGTTTTAAGCCATGTTGATTTATGACTCCATTATTGTAAGAAATCCAAAATCCAAATATACTCTTTGTACGTTTTTATAGCTATCCTACAAGAACTACAAGAAGAAAAAAAGGCATCATCACACTTAATTTTATTAAAAATCGTTCATCTTTTTAAAAATATTGTATCAGTCCTGCAAGATAACGCTGTTTTACAGAATATAATGTGGCCTAATATATCACCCAGTGACAAAGCAAGTTTCATTTTCTGTAAGACTTTTTTTAATTTCTTTATTACTTGCTGAATGTATTTCCTATATATAAACAATAATTTTCTCATCATTATAATAGGCAAAGTTTTGTATTTCGACAGTTAGAGATGGTTTATATTAATGCTGTGTTATATATTTCAATGTTAATTTTATGGCCCAGCGATTAAAATGACGGTCTCGCATGAAGTATATCTATAATAATATAGAATACTCTAGGGCCTAGATATTGATATCGATATAAGTTCATATGTTTCGAGAATCAATCTACCCTCTAATCACTACCGTTACTTATTGCAGGTTAAATTTTTTTAATTTTTAAAACGTCAACATTGAAGAGTTTTGATGATGATTGTAAGTATTTAACTAAATCATTTAAAAATGAATGAAAACGGCGTTAAAATTCTAATGGCAACAAATTTCACTGGTCACTGTGTATTGGTTTAATGTTTATCGTAAAGATGTGTTCTGATTTCGAAACACACAAAATACAGATAAATGCAACTATTCACACAAGTAAATATACTTTTAAATCTGTCGTTTACGCAATGAGGCAAATTTTTTTATTAATTACATTCAGTTGCAAAACTTGGCCGTTTTAAAATGCTTTAAAATAGCGATGAGTATATGAGAATGTTGAAATGTTCAACGTTATGAACGTTCGTTTTTGTTGAATAGGTGAAGTTATTAATTGAATTTTATGGTCGTTTGGCCAATTAAAATAAAATTTGATAGCTCGTATAGTGTTTGCATATAATCACAAAGAATGTGTTATTGATAAAAAATGGAATTTGATAAATTGACTTATACAAATTACCATCCGAATAATTAATGTATTTTATTTTATGGTGGTTCGTAGAACTGTTTTTTGTGTGTTGTTTCCAGTAGCTCGTTGAAACACGTTGGGGGAAGATAATAATCGAAGAAGGAATTCTCGTCTTGGCTTTGCAATATTAACTTGTGTAGTGGTCGCAAACACAGAATATAGATATGCCATACTAACCAGAAATTCATCTTTGAGAAACAATTAATGAGAAATTATATACATATATATTTTGGTGCGAGTCCTTACAAATTGAAAAATATGGTCTCTTATGAACGTTTAATAGTTCCGTATATTTTATGCTAATGCTTATTTATAATGTAATAATTATCATAAAAGAATTATAAAAAATAAGTGTGAACGTAAAAATGCGTATTTTATTAAATTTTATTCAAACCTTTATAATAAAATCTTAAAACAACAGTCTTTTTACATCGAGGATTAAAACCCACCCGTTCTTCAATAGGAACTAGTGTAGAGGTTTATCAAGTCAAGTCGAGACTGTTATGTCATGAAATACAGTTCACTTTGCAAAATTTGTAAAATATTTACTTGAATTGTCTTGATTTTCAAATCTAAATATTTGACTGCGGTTTGACTTGATTTCAAGCCAAATTTAAGTCAAATAACTTGAAAATTAAGTCAAGTAGCAAAGCAGTTATCTCATGTAATGTGTTTTCTATTAGTGAACATAGTTGAAACGATATTGCGTGAACTAATTTGTGTCTTTTGAAACGTGTTTCAATATGTATTAAACTAGACCCTACTTAACTAAAATGAAAAGTTCTGTTGCGACAGACCACAGAATCTTCTTTTGTTATACATGAAACCTTTTACTGCTGGAAAGAATATAAACAAACCCCACGATTGGTTAAAATTAAAAGTTAAGTAAAACTCTAGCTACTTAGCTTTAAAGCATAAATTTAGTTATGATTTTATTTAACTAACACCCTTTCCCCAGAACCCACTTTATTTAAATTTTTCTAGGAAAAGTTTCAAACAAAAGTTGCAGGCTTCAATGAGTCTAAAAACTACCACAAGTTAAAAAAAAATTGGAACTTTTTTTGAAAAAAATTGAAACCAACATAATTTTATGTGGAGCTTCTCGCTAACCGAATTCAATCAAAAGTTTCACGACACAAAAAGATTAAATATGAAAGCAAAATTCCAAACTTGGTGTATTTAGGGTACCTATACCTACAGCTTTCAGCACGGTGCCGCTGTCACAGACAAACGCACAGATGTTTTTCTAAAAACCATTTTTCGGACTTAGGAGACCTCAAAACGTCTATTTTCGGTGAAAAATTGAAATAGAAAATTCGACCCAAGTAAAACAATGTCTTTACTATGTAGTAGTAGGTAATTGAGAGTAAAAAAGTTTTAGTGTGTTACACTAATACTTTTTACTTTTACACAAATTTATTATATTATGCTTCATAAATATTATTCAAATATTAAAAATTGCAAAAATAAATAGTAGTAACCATAAGTATCATTTATATTTTTTGATCAATCTGTGGTCAATTGAATCAATTGGAGGAAAATATTATCGATTTTTTTAAAAACTCAGCATAGCATATTTGGAACAATTCCATTATATTACATATTTGCCAAAATAAAGCCTGGATGCCAACGAATTCTATTTGCAAAATTAAATTTCACACCTCTTAAAACGTAAAAATACAATTTTCAAAAGAACAGTAACATTTTTCTCTTAACCGATTATTTAGATTCATTATTATGAAAACATTGAACTAAAATATAGTTCTGGAATACAATGTTAAATTTTGACTAACTTAATTTCAGATTTTAAGATACCTTAACGTCAGTTTTAGCACTAAATCTGCTTATGTTTGAACGAAAAAAAAAAGACTGACAAGGAAAATGTTTTTTTTAAATTATCTATTATAGTTACATCAACTACTATAGGTCATTTAGGTACTGTGTGATTAATAGTCTGTCAATTAGGTGTTTAGTCAAAGATTTTTGTTAGTAAACCTGTTAGTTATTACTTATTACTGGTTGAAATACATAGACTCCTCATTTAAATGGTAGGATCTGGTTTAGAGATGGATATGCATTGACCACTGGTTGAGTATCGCTGACTTATTATAACGATAGCCTTCCAAGAGAAGCGCGCGGCAGAAAAGTCTAAACACCGCAAAAAATTGCCAGTCCAATTAGTATTTTATATAGCTTTCGTCCCTCGTTGATTTAGTTACAACAGCGACGAATTGGTTAGAGTCGAGCAGAAACGAAACGCGTTTGTTGTTTTATTTCGCGCCGCGAAGTCCACCGTGAACATGAATGTGAATCGCCGTTAATAATTCATGGAGTTTTATTCTCGATTTCATTTATTTTATTCATTTCTTATTAATTAATTACGAATGATTCGAAATTAATTTAAATTGCATGCGTAAAATTTATTTTTGTGTAAATTTCAAATCGTAGCGTCGACACGTGTTTTAATCAGTTGGAAAAATGGTTTGGGTAAATTAGTGGATGAAGAATTGAGTGGGTGATTGTTGTGAATTACGAGTATTTAAATAAAGTGTTTAGTGATTCCATATAATAAAAATGGTTGGAGAAACAATAGCGAGAATCTCAGTCAATTCTCAAGTTTTAGTGAATAATTACAAGGTAATATTTTTTTTGAGGCAGTATTAAATGAAAATATTCCATTTACAGTCAAAAGTTCTTATTTAACATACATAAATTAGTTGATGTTTTATTAAATTTTGTATACAACGTTTCGCTACTTTCGTTGCTTCTTCAGATACTAAAACAAATAGTAACAAACATTACAAATCAATTAATAAACCAATATAACCAATCAGTTAAGAAATTAATTTAGGAATAATTAATGTAAAAATTTTAATTTACATTTACTTATACAGTAAGCGACCATTGTTGACAAATTAAAGGGATCTTTATAAATTAAGGTTTTGGTCAATTAAATGTTGACATGACTAAAATGAATTTTTCAACTATAATAGTACCTCAAAAAACAAATTGGGAGGCTTCTCATTGAAAAATTTTAAATGGACATTATCTTTAATAAAAGATTTTTCCGTGCTTTGCTTCGGGTTGACAAATGTAACTTGTGTTTACTACACAGTGTGTTACGTGTAAATATCGATTCCACTGAAGTTAAACGTTTATTTGGAGATTATTATCCTGCAGAAATTATTTGTTTTTCTAGAATTCTGAAATATACACTTCGATTATTATGAAGTGAATTGTATTTGTGAAATATAATAATTAAGTCCAAAGTCACCGAAATTTAATTTTTTATTTTTTTCACTTCGATTAATTGAATTTTCTTTCGATAGATATTTTTTACAAGTTAGATCCTGTGTAAGGACGAGTAATACGTTTTGCTATTCATAACTACTCTGCAGAGAACAATATTTCAGGATATAATTTACAAGTTGTGTTTTTACTTTTTCTTCCTTCTATATAGGAAGTATTGTAATCGGGACGAATTTTTGATTTCTAGATTTCATTGAAAATACACGTTTTGAAGTCTCCTGAGTTTGAAGAAATGATTTTTAGAAAAATGTCTTTGTGTGTGTGACAGCGATATCATATCAAAAGTTTGATCTAAAAATATCTAAACTTGGAATTAGAATATTTGAAAGTGTTATAAGCAACTTTTATTAGGAACTTTTTCCTGGAAAAATCCAAGTACAATGAGTTCTGGGGAAGAGGATTGCAATTAGTATAAGATAAAATGATAACTACATTCTTTCTTACTAGTGAAGCCTATTGATGAAAATTATAGAACATTTTGCTTAACTTTTTATTTTAACCAAGCGTGCGCTTTGTTTATGTTTTTCAACCAACAAAAAGAAAAGAAACTATATAAAAATAAGTTATACTAAATATCATTGAACGCTGTCAATGTGTTCAAAAATAGACATCGTAATCCTTCATTAGAATACATTTTTCCAGAATAAATTACAGCCTATATCAGTCTGGAATAATGAAAATTAAAATAATACAAGAATTTTTGTAATCAGATGAGTAATTTAGAAGAGTATTCTTAACATACAAACTTACAAACATTCCTTCTGGAACATACATTGTATAAGTATAAATGAAATTAAAATATTATAACTTATTAGGATGCTTTTCTCGTTAGAATTTTCATTTGTATGCAAAAATGTAATTTATGAAAAAGCGTCTTATTCCATCCCCCTATGTATTCCCTGAACACAAAAATAATCCCTTCAAAAAATGTTTTTTCGTGTTTCCATTCAATTATCTCCCAATTCAACAACATTTATTTCACGAGCTCTCGTCTTGAGGCATATAAATCTTACGCCCTCCAAGTACCTAACGTGTTAAAAATCCACGAGAAGAATGTTTTAATGAACTCTAAAATTACAATAACGCAATTGTTACATTTTAGCAATTTGGCTCCCACTAATTAGACACAAACCGACGCTCAAAAAATATTGTTCATTATTCTTTAAATATTCATAAATCTACAAAATTAGAAGGCGTTTATGATTTAAGGGGCGTTTTGTTTCTCATCTGAACGCGTATCAGTAACATAATATAATCCATTATTTATAGGATTATCTTTAAAAAAGATGTTAAATAGTAAACGAACGTTTTAATTATTTATCGATAATTAATTTTAATTTAAATACTTTAGTAATTATGTTAAGTAGAACTGTATTATTTAAATTACATTTTAAATTATTCCGTTTATAAAATAACAAAATTTCCATGTTAATAAATATAAAACTTAATCAAATTAAAAAGAATTTATCTTTGGAATTACCAAAGTTGAATAATTTTCAGTTGGTTTAGCATAAAATAAAGGTTAGAGGTTTTTTGGAAATTAAAACTCCTTGACCAAAAGTTAAGTTTTGAAAAAAATTTCTGAATCTTGTTTGTTGAGTAATATGTCATTTCGTTGAAAGCAGATTTGTTGTTGGATTTATTACTTGAATAATTAAATGTTTATGGGGATAATTGTTAAGCACTGAGACAAATATGGTTTGTGTAATGAGTAATTATTTTTTCACTTCTAATACTTAAATGGTGTACCGTTAAAATATTGAAAGTCTTAGTTCATCCAGGAAATGAAACTGTAAAATTTTAGGTTCCTTATTTATGACTCGACACACTCGTATGTAATATTTGCAAACACTAATAGTAATTTTAAATTTTATTATGTGAATATAAAATGTGAAAGATGATGAATTCGTGTTGTAAATTTATTTTTCTCGTCTATTTGTGAACTCGGAAAGAGTCAAAATCCTTGCTTGTAAAACTTTTTATCCGAAGAAAAATTCACGCGAATTTTTCATCTTTCTCACAGTATTAAATCATTTTGAATTATATTGTCGATGAGACTTGAAAATAAATTTTTAATTTTTGGTTTTTATGCTGCTTTGCTTGAAGATTTTGTAAATATAAAGAATTTATAAAATAGATCAGATCTCTTATAAAATCTAATACAGATTTTGGACATTATAAAATATTTTTATGCGGTGCTTATACTTATTTGTTTTATTCCTGTACTTAAAAATACTAATAATGAAGTAATTTTTTTGAGTTCATGTTTTTATGGCTTGAACAGAATTTTTTAAGCAGGAAATGAGCAAAATATTTTTGTGGCTTACGATTAGTTATAAATCAATTTACATGATGTATATTCTCACGTATGTATTGTTATGAGTTTTAATAACCAAATTAGTTCAGTGGCTTCAAACAAAATCAGTCATAAATCATAAAACCAATAATTCAAATAACAAAAATAATAAATGGTCACATTAAAATTCAATATTTGTTACCATTCAGTTTAACTTTATGTAAGTAGTTTATTTGAAATCACGTCAAACCTAAAACCGAACTTATGTTAATCGATTTTAGTGACAAAAAACGGACATCGATGTATCGAAAATCAATTCAATTACCATCGAGTGATAATATCAAAAAAGGATAGATTAATAAAACTGAAATTCACACAACACAAAAAACTAACGTTAATCTTATTAATATATTTTTATTTTGAAATGGACATTTATTTCTAGCAGGTACAAATGCTAAATGGATTTTCGTTGCCATTTTGAGAGTAATCAAACGTTAACACGAGAAAAAGTTGAACGATTAATCAATTTGGATTTTCTATCTGCAACATTTAAAACGTTTAAAGTGTCAAGGACCGAAAGTTGTGTCGACAATTAGCCACATTTAAGGGGGAAGTCAAACGATTTATTTTCGCTTAATAAAAATTACATCCTTGACACTCAATTGCGTTCTATTTCTCATGTTTTCATTGTTCGCGATCGTTTTTAAATCGCTTTATTTGCATGATAATTAAAAGTTTTGCTCTCGCACTAAACCATTTTGCAGTTCCATATAAAATAATTAATCGCAATAAAAACATAACTTAAATAATTAGTTTCTCAACTGAATTGAATTTTAAAAACATTTCATCAACCCATAACGATATCATTTTGAGAGGTTGCAAAATTAAATACTGAATTATTAAACGAAAATAAAGTTTTGTTATTCGTGTTAATTTATGAAACGACCGAAAATTTCTCAAGAGTATATTGTTGTGAAATGAAGTTCTTCAGTTGCAACTTTAGAGTATTTTTATTATTTCACACATCATTTCAATTTTTGCGGCAAATTTAAAAAATAACGAACGAATGAGCGTATAATTGAGATAATAAACGTTCATATGAAATTAATAAGAAAATTACACAGAAAATTGTGTGAAAAGACCGACGTTGTTATTAGGTTTAAATAAAATTTAATTAATTTGGTTTTATTAACCATTAGAGATGTTGTTTAGATGATTATATGATAATAATATTAATTTTTGTTTTCCTGGTTTTATTAGCTAGCAATTATTGAAGTTTAATTTCATTTAATTAATTAAGGTTTATGAAAGTTTGGAATGTTTTATTGCTTCTTGATTAAAACCTACCTACTTTCAGGCGGAAGAAATGAAATGGGCTTGTCAAAGGGTTTTATGGTTACATGAAACTATCAATTATTTTTTATTTGCTATTTGAAAATCATGCATTAAAAGCTTAAAAGGAAATTGATTTAAAGTTAAATTAAACAAACATAAAGTTATTCATTAACTAACATAGAAATATGCCAATGAGTTTAAAAGTTGTTCTTACGTTGGATAGATAATATACTTAAATCGCATTTAGATCATGATTTAGAAGATTAGGATTACAAAAAAATTAAATGAACTTAAAAATTTAAGACTCGTTTTGGGGAGGGATTAAAATTACAATCAGAAAATCATCAATATATTGCATCATATATTTTTATATTATATAAATTCTAGTAAAAGTTTAAATAGATAAGGAGTTAAAATGGGTCATGCTTTTCTTCTAGTTAAATTTAAATTACTCTCCCAGAATGTCTTTTGCATTCGGGTCTTTCCACGTAGAGGGCCGGCTCTGGTTAAAACCGTTAAAAATATTTTTACTAATAATAATTGATTATGATTATTTCTTAAAATATCTGCTGCGGTGTAAAGAACTATAAGTCCCTAATAACTATATAAACAGAACTATATGCATACAGCCTCTATTTATATACGAACTCCCACCCTTACCCCCGAACCCTCCTTATTTGAATTTTCCAAGGAAAAAGTGTCAGATAAAAGTTGTAGACATTAATACGGCTAAGAACTGCAGCAAGTTTAAAAATAATTGTTGGAGCTGTTTTGCAAAAATTGAAAAAACTCAAAAACTCTTAGAATAAAGTGAAACTTTCGGTTATTCGATGTCAACCAAAAACTTCGCGGCTCAACTATATTAAGTGATATGCAGTCTAAATTCCAAGTTTAGTGAAATTCGAATAAAGCTTTCGAAACGATATGGCTGTCACGCACACGCACACATAGACATGTTTCTAAAAGTCACTATTTTTGGATTCAGGAGACTTCAAAATATGTAGTTCCGATGAAAACTCGAATTCGAAAATTCGACCCGATTACAATACTTCTTTTACTATATAGTAGTAAAAGAAAGTAAAAAAGGATTACTAACTTACTCGTATAATTGAAGCACTGTATCGAAAGATGAAAAATCGGGATCCAGGCCCGAAAAACCGTGACCAACTCAATTATAAATTTAAAAAAAAACATTTTTGGTTTCACAACTTTTTAAGCTTATGTCATATTTTGGTACTGGCTCAATCGTGCATCGATAAAAGCACACATCCTATATTGCTAACAATGTCAATCTTTGTATATATTTAAAAAATTAAATTCGGACAACCACGTGTCTTTCATCTATTCTATAAAAAAGTAATTTTAAGGGAACATAATATAGTTAACCGTCCTACAACTTATTTTCATGAAAGAACGATGTTTTCATCTTAATTACTGATTGTGTTAATTGAACTAACTATCGTCTTTACTCCATTCATTAAATAATTAACTCACAACAGTTTCTTCTATTTTTCAATGAGGTTACATTCAAAAATAGAAGCGCCTTCACAATGCTGGTGGTTTGGGAAACGATTTATTATAACTGAGCCAGAACCGAGCGATTTTAATTCCGTATATTTTTAGATCCAAACCATAAAGACCGTGTAAATTTTCACGAGATGGTAATAATTTTGATCAATACTTAAAAATAAAATAAATATTTCTCTGTTTGTGGTAAGATAAAGCAATTTAACGATAATGGGAGGCCGTCGAAAAAGTTTTGCTCGCGTTTAATTTATGTTTGAGGGGAATGATAGATTGGAATTAAGAGAATAAAATACGGAAGATCGAAAGAAATCGTAATGTAAACGAAATGAACTTTGGAAAAGTGAAGTAAACAGAATAAATTTGTAATATTTATTGACGTCAAACTTTATGTAAATATATTTCGTTATGATTTAAAAATATACGAGTGGTGAGATAAATTTTTTTTAAATAAAAGAGGATATCTACGCCCCAATTAAAGCTGATGATGCGTACTAAAATAAAATGATTTTTTTGTTACTGTTACTTCATTATATACATATATTGCACATACGTGTTACAAGTGTAACGATTAATAAGCCTTTTGTATATGCAGGATTTACATTTTTCTACATTAACATACATCCTGAAACAGCTAAGTGACGACGGGATTTTATGTAAATAATGAAGTGCTGGTTTTAAATACCTACTATCCTACTTTCCACATTTCAACGGGATCGATAACGCGTTAACGTTAGCACATTCGAGATAGGTCAAGGTTAGCCAAATATATTAGTGCGTCATTTCAGACACACAGAAGTTCCGTGATTTTCAAAATGTTTCGCAAATTGTAATTTTAGTTTATTAGACTTTAGAGAATGAACCATATTTATTATGTATGATCTAATATACGATTATAATATATTTATTAGCGTAAACATGAAATATTACTCGCTCGCTTTTATGATTTAAAACATATTAAATTGCATTTGCAAATATGTTTCCTTTACAAAAATGTAGCATATGGCTTCTTTGATTAAAAAATTAAGTATACCAAGGTTGGTGTATTTAGCTTTTTTGAATAGCTTCACATAAATTTCAGGGTTATGAGAAACGTTTTTTGCTACTTGTTGAAATGAAAAAGTTTTTGATTGCAATAATATTCTGGTTCTTTTACTGCATAAAAAAATTGGTTGTCTGTAAAGTCAGTTTACGGACGATAGTTTTACATGATAACGTCTTAAACAAACATTGATGAAAGATTGCATACCTTTATGAACTGAACTGAATTATCATTTTTTTCTATAATACAAAAAAGAAGTTAATTGAAAATTAACAATTTTTTCAAAACGAAATCAGACTGAAAATTATGAAGGAAATCAATTTTAAATCTTATTAAGTAAATTGTAGAAAAAAACACAAAACACGTTGCCTAGGATTAAACAATTATGGAATACAAGGCAAAGCGTATTGTAAAAGTTCTCTAAGAAGCTCGCGTGACGGCGTTCCAGTATCAGAACTCTATCGTGCCTCTCTATCGCTTGTATCGCGTTCTCGCTTGCACGCACAGGCTCAAACGGAACGTGACACTTTTTCACGCATGTTGCCAGTGTTCATCAATTTATAAGACGGTAGCACGTCAAAATTATAATCAACTCCATCCCTGTGTGAATTTATCACAGAAACTATAGGAATAATTGATCATTTTGTTTTTTTTTTTATTTTGTTAAATTATTTGAGTTTCTATACAGTAAATAATAAATATTCTGAAATTCTACACATACTACCAATGTGAAAGTTTGTAAGTATGTTTGTTGCTCTTTCACACAAAAACTACTCCACGGAATTTTATGAAACCTTACATCAATATACTTTATAAATTAGAATAATACACAGGCTATGTGTTTTCTTGAAAATTGTAAATTATATCACTGTTAGGCTCCTTTTTCGAGCGTTCGGATAAATTAATCGTCTTTCTCTCTCTATAAACGTCTTATCTTCTCTCTTATGTAACGAAATGAAGCGTCCTTTACATTACACTCTCAAGTCTCGTCCACTTATCGAATCACCACCCAAAAAGTTTCACTGCAAAAATGCCACGAAATGTTTTTGGAAATACAAGAAAACTAGTAAAACATAAGCTAATTAATATTTCTTCAGATCCTTGTTATTTAGAATTAAGAGATATAGTTAGAGAAGCAATTTATTCGTTACCAATGCTGAGCATAAATCAGAGAGCCTGATGAAGCTGTAATATTATGGCAAAACGTCGCGACCTGATAGTCTCGTAGCATTCATTTAAAATTTCGATCCATTACTTCTCTTAATATACCATCTATATCTATTAATTCAAAACATAAGCTTACAAACGCATGATACAAATCTTTCTTTAATAAATTTAATCTGACAATGATCTCAGATGATCCTGATCAGAAACCTGATAGTAACCAATAGTTTTAACAAAGTTATCCTGATATGATTCTGATATTGAAACTCATTAGGTATGTCCTATTGAGGCAAACCTTAAGAAACTTAATAAAGTCCTTTCAACACAAAAACAAGTCAGGAAAAATTTCTAGTCAAAATAGAAATAATTTTATATACCTACTATACTATTAATAAAAGTTTAGAATTAAAAGAAAAAACTGAACTCATTGGTTTCTTGTTTCAAAAATTAGATAATCCATGAAATTATTTCAATTATTGTAAATAGAGAAACGTTTATTTATCGATAAGTGAATGTTTTATCAATCAATGATTTTGAATAGTTTTAGTAAGGTTATTATAGTCGTTACACTTACAATTTGCAACACAACGATGTGAACCTATTTCAAATTGGCAACCTTTTCCTTACACCTAAAAATTTGAGCCATTTATATTCAATTATCGATTTGCTTCATTTTAATTCGATTGAAATTAAACAATTCGGTCTAAAATTCGATTAAACGTAAGTATTATTTAACATTCACTTCATTTGAATAATCCGCAAAATTGACGTCATTACCTCGACGTACATTATTATTTCTACACATAATTCTATTTACCAAATTTACCAGTACGGCTATGATATCATTGATTTTGTTTGATACTTGTCATCACACATCGAATGAGTCAGGCCTTCCATTAATCGCATGAGAACAATCAGGCGTAATCGATGAATTAATAATAATATCTAACGATTATACACTCTTTATCGTTATCCAAACAAAGGAAATGTGTTAAAGTCGTTGCACCCCCAAAGTTGATTTTTTTTTCTTTAATTAACGTGTAGGAGTTGGAGAAATCTATTGTTTCGTTTCTCCATTCATATTTTTAAAGCGCTTAATCTTTTTGTACTCGTTTTTAAAGAGATTGTATAAATAAAAAGAGTATTAAAACATCTATTGTTTGTGGGGGTAATGAATTTTATTTTTAAATCTACATTGTAGAACTAAATATATTTACCTTTTGTATTTTTGAAAAAAAAATCAGGAAATGAATGGGTTGTAAAATGTAATTCTACTAGGTATATTTAACTCATATTTCATAACCATTTAACAGTCTTGTTCTTTATTAAATATATATTCTTCCTCTGCATATAATAGACCAAGTGGTTAGTTTGTAGCTTTATTTCATAACAATTATGAAAAAAGTAAGCAATAAACATTCATCTACTGGTAAAGGAGCTTAGATTATTTAAATTTCAGGGAAATGAAATTATGGTTGATACCATTGAATCTCCTGAGTATAATATGGTGAAAAGCACATCTGTTGAAAACTGCTCTAAAGCTGCAAAAAAGTGGGGTTATTTATTTAAAATAATGTTCAACTCTCAACTGAGTATTGTGAAAATAATCACGTAAATGTAACAAGTTTCGTAATAGAATTTTTAAAAAGCGACGTAATTCAAACGTTTCCCTAAAATCAAACGATTCTAGCGGTTCATCTCGTGGGAGGTATACAACTGCCAAATAATTGAAATTCTCGTCCACAGAAAGTGATTTCATCGAAATCAAATAATCATAGGCTTATAAAATATGTTTGTATCATTTTTATTTGCCTTCCAATGACTCTTCTTCGCAATCAAGGTCGAATTCAAATTAACCAAGTATTTTTTTCATCGCTGTGATGTACAAAAGAAATTTTTTTAGTTTTTTTGTCAGCTAAAAATAAACTGGTATAAATGAATTTGATAAATTCAACAGACCAGTTGCGATGACTTGACATTATTTCGATCATCAGTTTCGATAAATGTAAAGCAGATTGTTTATCTGATGAGGCTAAATTGGCTTATGAAATTCAATTTTAAAATGAGAAGCACTTGGAGCTTAAAAAAATTATTTTAAACAAAGCTATTAAAAAGTGGCTGGTATAGATTTAATAACTTAATTTTTTTATTTTTATATTTTTGAATTACTTAATTATTTTAATATTTGGCAACTTTGATGTATAGTTATTAAATTTTTCGATTTAAATATTTTTGAAGATTTCGATTTTTACTGTTGAATTTATTGGGTGGTGTTTTCATATCATGAAATGACGACATATGTACGGAATTGCCATAAAGTGGTCTAATAAAATTTTGTTGCATCGTAGTTTTGAGCTTAGATGTAATTTTGGTACACGGGAGTTAAGTTTGGATTAAGTATCCTGCTTATCGGATCTATACCTAAATAGCAGGAATATAGAATCAGACTAAAAACACGATGTAATCGTTTCCATATTTATAAGAATAAGGATAAGTAATAGGATAATAAGAATTTATTAGAACTCTAAATCTAACATTTTCTGTTTTGTTTAGAAAAAATTATCACGGTCGATTACTAGGAATTGCTTATTTAAAAGTTGTCACTGTTTCCTACTACCTATATAATACAATTACAGAAGGAATTGTAAAATAATACACATGAGTAAATTTAATTTTTTTTTCAGAAAAAAGTTTCTAAATCCTCAGTAAATAAGTCACTTAGTCTTCTAAAAAAAAATCCTGATATCGGTACGAATCTGTTAAATTTTCAAATGAAAACGACAAAAATGGCCTTAGTAAAATTACGCATGGTAAATGTGCCAAAGTTTTAAAACAGAAGCTAGTTTACTTATACAAAAATATAGTTTAATAAATCTAAAAAGTGTTGAGTCCTACATAATATCTATCATAATGCTGATAAAAATAATCTTATAAAACCAACTATTGATTTTTTTCTCGGTCGCCTTATTGCATTTACAATTCTTGTTTAAAAAAGCTTGTGGTCTCTTAAAGTAAGTTTATTGCTTCTCGTAAGATTTTCATTTGCAATATTTTCTGAATCTCTTGGTTTTACCAAAAAGCAGAGAGAAAAATTTAATCAAACAAAATAACTTAGTTTTCAATTCGCTATAATCATATTTTTATTTTTAATGACTATCAAGATAAGGTAGAACTGGAAAGCTTTTTATTAATTCATGCTGAATTATTGAAGTTACAAATCTGGAAAATAATTAAGAATACCTACGATACGTTTCAGTACTTATAAAAATGATACGCCGTCTTATATGAACAAAATGAAATTATTGTAAGAAGTAATTTCGAACCAATCATAATATACTTGTAAGATATATAATAATAATTTGCTCATAGACAGTCTTGACAAGTTATGATATTAAACAAACGCCAATTTTCATCTTTCTCGACTAACATTTAAGTACAATAATTACAATCCAATCTCAATGTTCTCTGCTAAGCGAACGAAATACTGGCCTTATCTCGTTAACGACTATTTATTAACAAGATTACGATAGATGATGAAGACACGTTGTATATTATGGTTACAATAAACACGAAGGAAGATTATATACATTGAATAAATAGAAACATATGGGTGTAAAAATCAAATTGCATGATGATGAAGCCATTTCCTATTTTCCATATTTTATACAATGATAGCATAATAATAATAATTTAATTTGAGTAAAATGTCACATACATGACTTTAAATATAACGTTGCAAGAGTATAACATTTGACATATTTTCCGTTCTTGTAAAGTGGTTGTAAAACTTTTATGTGAAATGCATTTAAATGGTTGATCTAAAAAGATCAAGATTCGATTAATTTAAATTCTTGGTGCGATGTCAGAATGGTTTTGAACAAAAGAAAAATATGCGAAAGTGATTTAACAGAGAAAAAAAATGTATTGAAGTTTTTGCAATGCATTTAAATTGTTTTTAAAAAAGCTGAATCGTTTTTCTTTTCAATCGAAAAAATGCATTGAAAGCTTTACTGGCTTATCTATTCGTAAAATTGATTTTTTTTCATGTTTTAAGATTTAATTTTGTACAATCTATGTTTGAATAAACTTAGATTGCGTGTTAACTTTTCATATCTAAACATTTTTCATTTTTAAAGGCGTTCAAACAGTTTTGTTTTTAACTTTCGTATCATCTTCTGATACTTATAATTAATTAAATAAAAAACAATTAAGTACAGTTTAAATCTTATAAAAATTCTTGATCTGAATTCTGATTACAAATCTACGAGTATCTTTAAAACTGCTACTATGCTTATTCTATCAGAAAATTTTATTTACATAGTTTTAAAAAGAATTTATATAATCCAAATTTGAAAACGTTTCACACCAAAATATTTTAGATTTTTAAGGATTTCACACAATTTTGCTTGTCTTTTTATAACATGTGTGATTTTTTAATATCATATATTATATTTACTTTTATAATTAATGCAATCTGATTTGACTTTTTAGTATTTACCCATTAATATTCTTACTCCAAAACCATTTTATGTAGATTTCTAAAAATTTTAAAATATAAATTAAAAAGTTAAGGAAATTGTTACGTTATTTAATAGCCTAACTCTAAGCCGTGAGATCCCAACAAAGATCGATTTAACCCCATCGAGTATTCAAATAAAAGTACTCTCTGTTCTTTTTATAATGATTTATTACATGGGCAAAATAGTAAATTTGCTATTTAAAAATAGTTTTATTTAAGTAGCCTTTGTTATTTTCTAAAAACTAATGCCTTATTTAAAGAAACCAATTGAGAAAACTGGAAAAAAATTGTAAGAAAAGCTTGCATAAATAATATGAATATTATTAGCGTGACTAATTTCTACTTCATTTTCTCATAAATTATTTAAATGAAAACATTTTATTAGAATTGGAGTCATTTTTCACTGAAATCAAAAGCATGAACGGTCATGTTAATAAATTAGTTATTTATATTATCAATTCAATTCATGCTGTTTAACAAAATAAAAATCAACTATGTCATAGCTTAAATGGCAATTAATAAAACCAAAATTTTATTTTAAAGGTCTCTTTTTTGCGCTGTTGAAAAATTTAAACATAGAATATAATTTAATGATTAATAAATTTAATGGATGACATGAAAGGTCTCGAATAATATGACCAAATACATTTAACATGCATTAAAAGACAACTTTTTAACATAACATTATAATGATTTTTGCAACAAATTTTGTTGTTCTAAAGAGGTAAAAAATGGTAAATTTACAAGCATATAATATGGATATATTTTAAAATTTATTTTTGCAGGGTATAACCACAGTAATTTTAATTCATTGTGTAATCAATTTATTATTTAACATGAAGCTGTATATTTAAAAAAATCTATTAAGTCAAATTGAAACAAATTTAAATTCAACTCAGATTCTAATTTAAAATAACATTTTTTACATCTATGTATGTAGTTCTTTTGAATTACAGTTTATAGCATCATAAAAACTATTTTCTAGCTAGAAGTAAATTTATATTTATGATTGCAGCTAGTTTTATAACGTTCAAAATATTAAATGCATAAATATACGGGTACAGTTTTTTATACAAAGACCAAATAACCATAGACGTGCTCCCAATAAATATTATCTCCCATAGTCTATTCTAACTTTTTTCAATATGTAGCATTTTTCAATTTTCTATTAAAACCAAATAAAAATTGAAAACACGTTGTTCACCAATTAATTTTCAATTATGTTTTTTTTACAATTATCGTAACAATGTTTAAATGTTTTAAGAGCAATTGGTGAAGAATTTTAATTTTGTATTTCCAAATGATTGGATGTTGTGTATATAATATGCATACATTTGTAAATAAAAGTGAAGATATAAAAAGCTTTTTTCTACCTCAAATATACATAGAGACATTCACTGGAATGTATAACTTCCGCTTCCTTCACGTTTCATCTTTTCGAATGGAAAACTCTAAAATATATTTTATTGCTTTCTATCTTTGAATATGGTAAGAGTGAATCCTATTAAACATTTTATTGCGCTTGGAGATTTTTTTTTTCGATTTTACAACAATTTAAAAGGTTTTAATGAGTAAGAATCTGAATTTATGGCCAAAGTTTACCTAGTTGGAGGTAAAAATTGCAACTTTTCGTTGGTAGGTACATGTTTTTACATTAAAGCATTGATTTTTTAATAAAAAAAAAATATTTTAGCTGTGCAAACTTTGCTTTATCTTAATTCTTTGAGGCGACGAATATTTTGTTTAACTTGTGCAAACATACATGAAACACAAAATCTACTGCTCTAGGGTACAAAAGGAAATGTTTGGTAAGACTTATTTTGTGAAATAAAAAAAATTATTTCTACCTTAAAATAACAAGGATTGTAAAATTTTTCTCTGCATCAGTTCATTTGGTATATAGTTATTTTTTTTAAGTTTTCAGTTTAAATAATTCTTTCCATAAGCTTTTACCCACTGGTGGCTACCCGTGTATAATAAATCTCTGAGTATGAAAGATAAAACAATAACTAAAGAATATTAATAAAAACGTGAATGAAAACGACCATATTTTGGGTATTTTCTAAAAATTAAAAAAAAAATCAACCCTTATAAAAAAAATTAAGAAATTACAAAAACCGAGGTTTTTTACACTTACATGTGGATTGATGTAAAAAAACCGAATTTGAAAAAATTGTTATTTTAGGAGAAAGACTTAAAAAAATGCAAAACTGTCAACCTTCATTTTGAACGACTTAACGAATTTTAAAAATCTCTAATTAGTGGTGACCGCAATCCACTCAGGAATAACAAATAAAAATTTATGTAACTTCAACGATTTAGTCTCCAGCGTGTATATCAGTCAATAAGTTTACTCTTTTATATATAAGAAAATGTATAACAACTTAACGGGTTGATACATGATCAGATTTGAAAGATGAATGAAGTTCAAATCTTCGATTTTAGACACTGGATATTAAGAATAAAGTTCTCGCCTAATAAGTATAATACTTATTAGGAGACCAGAGGAGATAAAAATCAAAAAAAATCCTCACGATTTAATGTAGTTTGACATAATTTTTAAGTTTGATTTAATTTTTAGACTGATTGACCTAATCACCTAAATTGATCTTCAAATCAAGCCAAACTTAATTCAAATGATAATATTTATCATATCTAGTTAAATCAAGAATTGATTTTTTAAGTTATTTTATTTCAAAGATAAATTGCTCAATTCATTGTATAAAATGTTAAATTTACTTGACCTAATGTAGGTAAAGACCCTAAATTAGTTTGACTATTGTAAATTATTTCATTTTTTTTTTATTCTAGAAAATTTTTTTCCATTAAATTTTTGTGTAGCTCTTCTTTAAATAATTATCTCTATAACAATGTTATATTTATTGAAGATAATAATGGGAAGTGCTAATAAATAAATCATTTTTCAAATCTTGTTCAAAAATTCTTTTTTCACTAAAATTTTTCATTTAAAATATTGAAATGTTAATACATAAGTATCTTCATGATTAAAAGAAAATCTTTTTCTTGCAAGTTTCCTAATTTCTCTAAGGAGTTCTTTTTGGTATATGAAGCTCGAAACCCATTTATTTTTCTTAATCCTTTTGACCTTTTTTATTGATATTTATTATTTTCTGAAGATGGAGGAAAAATTTATTACTGCAATTTTTTTTCTTATTAAATTTAAATTTTTATACGTTGGATTCCATAGTTAATTATCGTAGGTTGGCTTAAAAATATTTTCTTGAAAAGAAAATAAAGTAAATGAGTCTTTCTCGTTTCATATACAGGCGAATGATATTTTATTGTGGTCTTTTGTATATGAAACATGAATCGTTCCCGGTTTGTACCTTTAACACTTCAATAATAAATATACAGGTCGTATTCACCTGATGAATGCTGTTAATAATATTCTTTTCACCCTTTCATTAGAAAAAATAAACAAGTGCCTTTATGTGTGGCTCTCGATAGTTGGGAGGCCGACGATTCGACCGCCCATGTGAGTCAATGCAGCATTTCATGTCTGTATAAATATTTAAAATTACCGCCTGGAAAAGCGTCATCGTTTCTGCTACATAAGCATGCTGGATACAGTAGAATACGCTGTGTACGGAGTAACTATGGAAACCGGGAGCGTTTCGGGAGGATGTGTCTCAGTGGCCGAGAGTTCGTCATCTCTCCTGCTAGTAATGCCTGGAAGTGAAGACCCGGGCGGGTGTGTCTTCCACCGTATTTTGCTCATCACCATGTTTTGAACCAGGAACCGGCACTCGGTACATCTTGGGAATATTATTATTACCACTGTTATTTTATAGATCATTTCTATACAATCCCGCATTATATATTTAAAACGAATAAAAATAATATTGTCGAGTGTGTGGAAAAAAGAACGCGTCTCAATCCTTAAATATTTTATTGCGGTTTACTGTTACAAAAAGACTTAAGTGATACGCAATCTTCATAATTAATTCAAGTGTACTTTTAAATAAAATGTGTTGTTGGTGCTAGATTTAATTATTCAGTTGTTGTCTATATTGTTACTGTTACGAATCAATTTTTCAATTTTCAATCAGGGTGTTTATCAACTAATTTAGTCAAATTATTAAAATTAAATAATTATATCATATCGTAAGAAAACAGTTTTCTCGAAGTTTCAATTCAAATTTTCAAAGCGGTTTTGCGCAATGCGTAAATGCAATAGATTACAATCGCATGTGCCAAGAGAAATGGTACATTCGTCATTTCTGCTCAATTTGTTCCCCTATTCCGATATTAATACTCTATATTTTTGTGAGTGATAGCTATATTTTTTTCAACAAACATTTTCTTTTACTTTAAAAGTAAATAAAAAACATTTTTTACTCTGATAAATTTTATGAAATTTTAACTGTAATGAGCATAAATTTCTAGTTAATAGCCTAAAAATATTTATGTCGTAGACAGTTACTAGACGTTGCATTTCGTTTATGATGCAATCAATTGATTGCGTGACTAAAAGAAGACTGGCGATTTTTTAACAAAAATTTTGTTTCACACTTTCAATATATTGGTTGTATTTTTTATGTTTCTAAGACCAACTTTTACTTGTGAATTTAAAATTGTTTCACGTAAGAAAAGTGTTTGGTAACGCCCTAATTGCATCTATTTAAGCAGAAACCACCAAGTTCTCGGGATGTTTCAAAATTTTAAAGGCATTTTGCCATATTTTTTTAAATGCGGTTTCGAGTTATATGAAACGGCAAGCTTTTCATGTTGTATCCAATGCATATTTAAACAATGCAACGGCTTGGTTTGTTAATTATTTCGGTAATGAATTGAATTTTCAAGTCGTTTTAAATTATATTTAACTTTAAATACTCTTTTTTGATTTGAGAAGAATAACAAGGTTTGTTATTCCTTATTTTTCATAAGAAAGTTCATTTTCATTGATTTTGGTTATAGATAATAAAGAATTATTATTTGTATTGCAAAAAAATTAAAATATTATTACAATTTTTCTCGAGGTAGTTCAACTTAAAATTTATTCAGTTGTTTAAACAACAATTTTTTTCAATTTAACTTTGATTGCATTGTTCTAGTTACAGATAAATACGCCTGAATTTCACAAGCAAGAGCTTAATCAAAGCGAGTCTATTGGGGATATAAAATTCAAGTTAATTCGATTTGAGGATAAATAAATGAAAAGGTCCCTTTTAAAATTTCAAAATATTCACCTAAAACAGGAAGAGGAATAAAGAGAAAAATAGAATCGGCATTAAATATTTAAAATTTTCAGAGATAGCTTTATTCCTGTCTTTATTTGTATAGTACGTAAAAATAGTTCTCTGAAAAGCATTAAAGGAGCACATTTTCAGTATTCAAATAAGAAGCTATGATCTTTTTTATTAAGTAGGAAAGTTTTTTTAAGTGAAAGTTCACTGTGGTAGTCAGAGTTCACTCCTATATTTTGGCCCTTATACAAGACTTCTTATACTAATTCCAAATCCAACGTTCTGTCTAAAAGAAGAAGTTCCTGTTTAGCCATTGGTCCTCTATAGCAAAATTACCAACAAAAATGTAACGAACTATGCGTTACACACTAGGTTTGTTCCTATTGTCCATCTGAAGATGTTCAAACACTGCCACGAAAGACAAAGAGCAAGGCACATTGACCAAGAGACAAGAATGAGTGAAGAACATATGTGAAGGGTTCGTTTGATTTAAGAACCGGTTTACCTAGTGTTTAAACACCACCAAATCAGTGTCGAAATACGCGATTGTCACGAAAACATCCGTACATAGCTCGACTCTCGGCCTAATGCGGCCAAGCGGCTGTAAGCTGAAACATTTCTTCACTAACTCTTGTGTCTTGCTCTTTGTCTTTCGTGGCAGTGTTTGGCATCAACGTATGGAACAAATCTATTATAATATAACCATACACGCGTTCCCAAAGCACTTAGAAATACGACATTTTAGTTTGTGTCTTTGAAAAAATAAACCTGAATATATTTTTACTTGGTTATTATTGAAAGTTGACTTCAATTTATGTTGACATAAAAAAGATTTTTTTTGAATCAAAAAATATAAAATATTTTTTTTCTTATTCATCTGTTGTTCAATTTATTTTAAACGCCAAAAATAAGCATTCAACTGATAAAAGTTAAACTTCTCACATATGTATAAGTTATGACCTTCGTATAAACTTTATAACTTAGAAATTGAAAAAATACTAAATATATGGCAGAAATTTGATTTTTTGTAAGAAAAATTTATTGTAGAACCCACTTTTTAAAGTTTACCTACCACAACATAGCACACCACCTGTATTATTTGGATATTATTCACAAAACCTTAAAATTTGTGTTTATAATGATCATTCGAAATACTCTTAGTTCAGAATACTGGTACAAATAAATCACTATATTCAATACATTTATTTCAACCATTGAAAAAGCTAAAAAGCTTTCTAGAAATAATAGATAAAAATAGCAAAACCTTTCAAGCTCTATTAGTTTTAATATCAGTACAAGATTACATCAATTATGCATATTAACCAGAAGCCTTTTGTCGAAAGTATTTATGTTAAAAAGCTTGACTTAAATGCCAAATTCAAGCAATGACCCAATTACATGAGGCTGTGTCATTAACATTTAACGCTATAATTGGAATTTTGTTACAGTTTTACATTTCATTTTCATTTAGTCGACGAAAATGTCAAATTCAGTTTGCATTATTTAAAAAAAATGATTTTGAATTTAAAAATCTAAATTTTTCATGAGATTTTTCCACGCGGCTAATTTAATTTAATAACTCTAATTATTCGTTGTATAGTTTATAATTACTAGTTGTAATTAATTGCATTTATATTTTTAATTAAACTTTCCTGACCTCTAAGAAATATGATTTTATTGACCCCTTACCTTTTGCGTAAAGGCAGATTTCTATCTAGAAGCTGTAATTAAATTTTCAGATTTCTCATAGACTTTTTGACTGTTTTCTTAAATGACAATCCTTGAAAGCAATATTTGTCTTCGTGTTTACATAAAAAGTAATCAAATGAAACAGGGTGCATTTTAATAAGACTATATCGAGGGCAAAAAGCGCTCCCCTATTGTTAAGACTATCGTGAATAAATCTCTATTGCTATACAAAATGCGTCCAAAAACGCCTTGTCGTTGTCAAACACCCGTGGATCGAATACAAAACATAGAAGATGTGCCATATCCTTTTAGTATAAAAACACTATACCAAATCGCATTTACGATTTGGCATGTCGCCTTACACATTGAAAACCAATACCGCGTTTTACAATGTAACGATCGAATTGAGGTATAAAATATTTACGGCCCAGACGAAAAGAATGATATTTTATTAATTTTTTTTTTTTTTTTGTTTTAGCATATCCACGAAACGTCCTCCATAAAAAATGGAGCCAAACACAAACAGGTAAGCTGTTAATTTTTTCAAAAGTTATTTGTATTCGGAGTCTCTTTGAAAGTGTCGTAATCAAACAATACTTGTGAGAGTTAATATTAAAATGAATAATGTCAATATTTTTATTAGACATGTTTAAATAGTTCGTGCACATTTCTCGTCACACTTAATTTCCACTTTCTTGTGATATTCCTAATTTATTCTTACGTTCACGTCTGTTCATGACAGATATTTGTACTTATATATCACATTTCTCTCTATATGAAAGTATTAGTTATAAATCGTTTTATATGACAACAATTCGTTTAATTTTTGAAGTGAAACTTCTATAGACGGGGTAGAAAAAATTGATACAATTTAAAATTTGAGTTTTGTATTACGTTTGTTGCAGTCAAATGCATAGTTATTATTTCAAAAAGATGACATGTAAGGTGGTGGTCATAGTCGTCACTCAAATTTAAGTAAATACTCAATTGTTCGTCCCGTATACTTCTCACATATGAGACCTTCACTTTAATCGCTGAACCACAAAATAAACATTGAAATAAATAACAAGGAATACATACAAACCCTCTCTAACTGTCGACATACAAGCATTTGCCTGTTATCATTATAATAACTCAAAAGATAGTGGTAACTTTAGGTTTGTATCTTTGAAAAATTAAAACTGAATCTATCACTTACCTTGATATGTTTGAAATTTAAAATTTTTTTAGCATAAAAACATTTTGTTCACAATTACAAGTGGACCAAGAGTTTCTTAACTTTTCAAACAATTTTTAAATATAACATTTTTATGTTAATCAAGAAATATTTATCTGAAAGACCCCCCATTGAATGGTCGCGAAGGACAGTTGATGTTGATGCGACTCAAAACAAAAACAAAAAAATCAGTTCTTTATTGATTTTTAAAGTTAAGCAATTTATATTTTTTGAATATAACATCACTTATATGTGCACCTTATTCTGTTTTTTCATCACTATAATTTAGACCAGAAATCTTCCATGACCATCCGATAAGAGATTAATGAAATGTTTCACATTTCATCGTATGTAGGTACTATATATAGGTACATAAATATTTTTAATTCGTCCATAAGCTTAGGATTGTTAAAATAAACTATACTTTTAAGATATTCCTAAATGATAAAGGTCTTTGGGGATAAATCCAGGTTCCGCGATAGTTAGTTAATGATATCAAATTATTTGGAATAAAAAAAAAATTTTAAAAACAAAAAATTCATAAATAAAACTTTTAAAACAGAAAAAGGTTTCACTGCTTACGTGCCTATGATGATAGTACACGCATCGTTTTTTTTTTCAATTTTATGGCTTCTCTTGTCATCATCTCGTCATTTGCTTCAAATATTTTTCAAGAAATCCTCAAAAGATCATTGTGGTAGACAGCTTTTTCCCTTTCAAATACCCAAGAGAAAAGTCAAAAGGTTTTAAATCTGAATGACATAACTAACCACTTTACGACGTTCTTTTAAAAGATCAGTTGCTCAGGAAATATTTTCCTCACCACTTACTAAAAGGAACGTAACACAATCTTTCCATATAAGAAAACCAACAGATGATTTTTTTCGGATCATTAAGAATAAAATGGTTGATATTTAAAATTATTAAAATATTACTTACAAATTATTTTCAGTTCAATTCAATTTTAATCGTGTCAATAATAGACTCATCAACTATTACCAATACTAATTGACGTGACTATCAATTATTTACTTGCGAGATTTCAAATCTTGTTTATTAGTTGCAACAAATCGTAAATCACTATCATATATAAATTTGTAGCGAAAATTCCATTGAAACACGACGTTTTACAACAAAAGAAAATAAATTGTTGCATTATTTCCTATAAACTTTAATAAAGTAAAATGAGATTTTAAAAATCAAGACAATTGACTATAAAGTATTGAATATTGAAAATGTTCTTGTTCGAGTGCATAATATTTGAAAGATTTGTTTTGATAAAGCACAAGTCAGTCTCAACTTGAGCTTATTGATTGGAGCCCTATATGTGTCGATATCGTACCTCAAATGCTCCAGGGAACAATTTGAATGTTCTCTTTGTAACCATTTCACAAAATTTACATACGGAGAAACCATTTCACTACACGACACTCAATTAAATGAATGGCAAACGTTATTGTTGGCGAATCATAAAAACGCATTATTGCTTTTAAAAAAAAATGGTGAACTTTACTTGTACATCTCCCATATTTATGGTTGTGGTAGGAAAGTTTAAAGTTGAAAATAGTTGTTGAAACTATTATATTGTGGGCAATAAAATAAAGCCGTTGCAGGTGGAAGTAGTGCATGGTTGAAGTGCTCAAGTAGTTGAAGTTTTAATTTAATTTTTACATTGAAGACGAGAAGTAAAACGAGGAAGTTGGTTCTCTGAATAAATTTGTCCCAACAAATAGAGATTTATCGAACATCACAACTAACAGCTTGAGTATATGTAGTACAAAGATAAATTAAAGCTAATTAATCAATGTAAACGGAGCAACATCACGTTCATGTTTTCTACGTGCAAACTTGTAAATGTTTATTATAACAGCAAATCTAAACAGTGTATAACACCTTTAGCGACTTAGACAGCAAGGAAATACATTCACGACAGATCCACGACAATTACACTCTTTATTGACGCAGACAAATGTTGGCTTAGTTACTTTACTTCACGTATTTCGATAAAAAAATTTCATTTGCATGCTTCAATAGTTTCACTGTCCTTCCAATATTCCTACAATGAAGAGATTTATTACGAGCTAACTGTATATGGCTTTTTTGTTCAGTTGTGGGTAATATCGTGCAAATCGCTTCTTGGTGTTGTATAAAGCGTCAACTTGATTTCTTGTAGGAAGTATGAGTACATTTTACATTTGCAAATAAAGCATAATGATTATTAGAGTCGTTATTGCTACCACATTATCACAACTGTTAGCAGTTTCATTGGCAATCAGATAGACCATTGAGCATGTTTTTAACACCATCTTTTATAACACGAGGGAATTCAGCGGCTATAAAATAAAGTTTTTAAATAGCGGCATTAACATTTTGAATGTCTTACTGTTTTATAACACTATTTAACCGCAAATGGTTATAGAACTTGGAGATAATCTAACAATATTTCATATTTTACTTTTAATAGAATATTTAGATGTTACTTATAAAAATAAAAAAAAATAAAATTTGCCTTTTCAAGCAAATATAAGGAAAAAGTAACAAACTGGTTCTTTCAATAGTCTTAAGAGAGCTTAAACTTCTCAATATTATTCGTGTAATAATTAAAGTGGGTAGTAAAATCCGCAGATATTTAATTATGGTCTCTACAAAGGGATGGCGAAACAAACAAAACTTCGGAGTTTGACTATTCTAATTTCTAAAATTTAATATTTTTATTATATGAGTATTTTTTATTGGTTTGTATTAGACATTTACAAGGAAAAATCTTTATTTAACGTATTAAGCGTTATTTTATGAAGCTACTTAGTTAATAAGGAAAGTGTACATCCCACTAATTATATTGAGTATAGTTTTCTCCGTGTAAATTAATTTTAGAACTACTAATTAACATATGTTTTATGAACCAGTAATATTATTTATTTATTGTTCTAGCATTCTCATGATATGCACAATATTCTAAGATCAAAGGTGATATTGAAAATATACCTTCTGTTTCAAAGGGTACAAAAATGTGTTCACCAAAAAGTAATTTTTTAATTTTTAGTTTACTTCCTGTGCTTAACGGAATGTTAAGCTATAAGTGACTTAGCGCTATAGTTATAGTTTTCAAGTGAAGTTTCCATAATTTCCTTACATTATTTGTTGGTCTGGGTTTTTTAAAATTTTACCTAATCTTAATATCAACTTACGAGGAACTCATAAATAATTTAAGCTTTTTTTTTGTTTGAGACTTCTTTAACGTTATATAATTTATCATCGATTTCTGCAGATTCATAGATTTATTAAGAACACTTAAGGTTGTTTCCTCATCAGCTGTTGACATATACGTTCATACACATTTTACTTTCCACGTCGTTTAAATATAAGTTGTTACTAAATAAGAGTCTATGTCTTCTCTAATGCACTTGTTTTCTCATTTCTTCTCTCTCGTTGAATGTAAGCTTTACTTAAATTAGAAGAATATATTTTATTTATTGAATAAATACCGTGATAATGCTCGATCAAGAAAAAAAACACTGTTTATATTTTTAATCATTTTGTCATTTTCCTACACACTTTCGTATATTTATGTAAATTAATTTTTTCGCGGTGAATTTTTTTCTGTCGGTTATTTCAATTTTTCCATAAGAACCCATGTTAAAATTTGACTTCTGGGGATTAATTTCTTTTAGTTTTATCTTGGTTCAGAATTAGCTTCAATCTTCAAAAATTTAGGGTTATGTTATTAAAGATATTGATTTTTTTGTAAATTTTCAATAAAATCTGTAAATAATTTTAGTTATATTGAGGATAATCTTAATTATAGTGAAAAACGGTACTAAGAAACTAAGGGGGTCGAAATATTTCTTCGTTTTTTAAGAAAAATCTAATTTTGTTCGTGTTAAATAATTTTTATTTCATGTAACAAAAATAAACTTGTATGATTATTTTGTTCAAATTAAAGTTTTATTTCGTGATAACAGAATTTCAGATGCAGCGTTTTCGTGTTACACGTTTTAAATTAAATATTTTGTTATATTTATGAATAGCCGTAATAAGATTAAATACTGACCACTTTGAGGGCCATTAAAATCCATTATTATATTTTCAAAAATCTTAAAATATCTTAAAAATATTATATCTTTCTTAACGCATTTTATTACGCTTTTATCCTTATAAAAACTGATATTTATGAAGGATATCAAAATGTTTAAGGTGTCATGCATTATTTGATCTTAACCGTAATCAATATTTTTATCTGAATTTTTTAGACCCAAACAATTATTAAGTACATACGTAGAAGATAAGATTAAATTTGTGATTAAGTCAAACCTAATTAATATTTGTGGTTACATTTATTTAGTCATGTTTACACTTTGAAAAGTTTAGAGTTTAAAATATTAAATAAATTAAAAGTGGAAAATATAGTTCAAATAAAATCTACATTAAATTTGATTTTTAATCTTGTAATAAATTTTATCAATTGATTAATTGATTTATATAAGTAATTAATAATTCTTTTTAAGTTGGTGATAATTTTTAGTGTCAAATTTTATTTTTTTCCGAGTTAAACTTGATAATAGCATGGTAGTTTGCATTTTGAAAAAGTAAGTATGAGTACTGGTTTATGGTTTGTACTTAGCCATTTCTATACAAGGAAAAAATTTTTGTTTAACATATTATTTAGAGTTATTTTACGGAGTTACTTAGTTAATGAGAAAAGTGTACTTTCCATTAATTATATTAAGAAAAGTTCTCTTCGCGAAAATTAGTTTTAAAACTACTAATTTATTTCTTGATGAACCAGTAATTCAATTTTTGTGATGGGTTACATAATTTACGTATTTTACCAAAACCAAGCAAATTATAATTTACATAAATGTTTTAAAATAAATTATCGTTTCTTTGGGTACGTTATGTGCTTTGTTTCTGGAATAACAAACTAAATATAAGAAAACAAATTAATATTCCTTTTTTATACAAGAACTCTTATTTTACTTGCAAATTTCTTTCGCTTGAAAACTAGACTGGTCCAACAAATCCTATCAATTACAAAACTCAATTATTATTTTTTTCATTTCAATTTTTTTGATTTAAATCCCCAAAGCCCGTAAAGTTTTTTCATTACACTGTCTTTCTACTCATGGATGTCTACTATTTTCAAAATGACATCAAATACTTTCAAAAATATTATTTCGTACATAAAAATTTCTAGTTAAAAAACGACGGGAAAGGAACAAAACAATCCCCAAAGAAAAATACGATTTTCCTTTTATTACTAAACCAATTTGCTAGAAATAAATTTCAATTCTACGAAAACGAATGAAAAACCCATTTGAAATAAATGAAATTTGACCGAACGATACACTTTTTCGTCGCTTAATTTTTTTTATTAGAGCAATAAATTTTTTGGACAGTCAACGTATTCTTATAATTTAGAGCGAGCAAAACTGGAATTGTGTTTCAAATATGTTTAAATTACAAATGGAAAAAAAAGGTAATTTCTTTTATTGGAAACGTAGAAGTCATTAATTTACAATTGTGACTATTCGATAGATGTCTACTTGATTAGTTTTATTGTTAATTTTCAGACTTCACCCGTTGATTTAATAGTTATTTTCAATAGAACTATAGTAACTAATTAGATCCAATAAAAAATATCGTGCCATTGACGATCATTAATATCTATCTTGGAAAATGCAATGATTTATTGCATCTGAGGTAATTATTAAAGATTTTTTAATTGACTAAAATTAGGTATTACGTAATCATTTCATATGGTCGTTGCAATAATGTAAATTTATTCAAGAATAAATTTTCTGTGATTAGCGAGTGTAATTTGTAATGGACTGATAGAAGTCTTACTAATTTTTAAAGATGACAAAGTAGAACTAATTTTGAAAATGTAGGCGGATGATTTGCATTAGCTGATTAGCATGCATTTTGTGAAGGAATACGTTTGTCACCTTAATCATTATTAATGCATTTAACATAATAAATGCAGCCAATGCATACGAATGAATTTTTAAAATGGAAAGCCGAAACTTGTTAGTATCTTGATTGTGTATTGTACGTAAAAGACATTGATTTTTATTGCAATAAATTTTAACATTTTTTACAGACCAATTTTCAAGATACTTGAGTAGATTTCCAAACTACTTGTCTTCAATTAAACTTGAAACCAAGCAAAGTTAAAGATTAATGTTGCAAATGTCAAATTAAATCAAAGTATTGACCTCACAAATTATTTATTTTAGTCATCAACACATTTCAAAAAATTGTCAATTTTTTGATTGATGAATTTTGAACTACTGTCTCAAAATTTAACCATCGATAAGCAAAGGAAAGTTTAACTCACCATTTCGAATAACGAGTTAGGTCAAAACCCCGATAAAATTGGTCAAGATTAGAAATATGTACCTGCAAAAAAAAGAATTTTAAATTAAAGACTGTTTAAAGTACCTATATGGTTTTTTAGAGTGATCGAAACTGAATTTCTTATTACAAAGTTAGCATTAATCAAATAATCTGCTATTACTGGCATAAAAATCATTTCTTTTGTAAATATCTCAAAAAATTTAAGAACAGAAAATATTTCTTTTTCTTATACATCAAGTAGTTTTCAAACATCAAAAATTACGAAATTATTTTTATCAAAAGAAGTTTCACTTCTAACACGTGTACACTGATGTACGAATATTATTATTTTTCTTTTTTGGTAAAACAGTTAAAAGACCATGAAAGTTTCCTTTATCATGAAATAAGACAACATTTTGTTTAAAGTTATTAAAAATTGATTAGCATCGTAAGAATCCAAATTTTGAGCCATGTTTTCACCATTTGATAAGAATTTCCATTGGGAATCCTAAATCTAATAATCTTATTAACATTCGCATATCATTAACTCAAAACCATTTAGGACTAAAATTTATGGAAGTTTCAGAATTTGATATAAGATTTTGTTTTTAATGAAACAATTAAGTTGAAATTCGTATTATCATAATATACATTTGGGGATAACTTATCAAGTGTACAATAACTTTGTCGGGTCTCAAAACTTCATAAAAGCAAAGAGACGTTAAATTTACATTTTTTCTGTCTTTAATAGTTTAATATTTCAGCGATAATGTTGTTTTGTATTTAACTGTAGATAAAAGTTTTATATCGCACCATTAATGCTATGTCTATGTCTCAACTTCAGCTTACCGCACTTAAATATATACCAATTTAATATGATAACAATATAATAATTTTAATGTTACATGAAAAAGCCCAAAAATGATATCTTAATATTCATTTTTGAGATTCTTAGTTCACAGTTAACTGTTATAGACAAAAATATTTTTTTTATAAATTCTTTGAAACCTGTGAAATACAAAGAAAGCCGCTTCTGTTTCAAATATAATTAGATACTTATTTTGTCTCCCATTTGGAAAAGACAAGAAGTTTCAATTGTGGTTGCTGCGGTTTTCTTTGAATCGTCTCAAGTGTTCATATAATATTCTTTAAAAGCGTTTTGTTAAAATAAGGAACAATATACAATGGGTTGAAGGCAAAAAATCAAAAGAAGGCAATTTTAAAGGTT
Source organism: Sisyra nigra (assembly GCA_958496155.1). Taxonomy (NCBI): domain Eukaryota; kingdom Metazoa; phylum Arthropoda; class Insecta; order Neuroptera; family Sisyridae; genus Sisyra; species Sisyra nigra. Next base: position 32,876,891 of record OY292317.1, read on the forward strand.
CCTGTTTCAGGGAAAATAGTTTGCTTGAAAAGTGTCTATTTAATCTCGGTAAAATATGTGTTGGTCTGATTAAAAGTTCACGTTTTGCACGCACGTTTCCATCCGCTCTCCCTAATACTTCCCTCGGGAGGTTTGCAGCCGTCGTAACGATCCCGACTCCCGAGCTTTGAGCGTTATTCAAGTTCAATGTCAATAGGGAAGGCTGTGTTTTTCACCGAGTTTCTGCGTCTCATTGAAATCAATAGGCTTATGTTACATTTGTATAGTCGAATATTTACTACTAAATACTTTTTGGAGATAAAATCTTCTAAAACATTTTCATTTCATTTTCATTGTTAATTTCTTTTAACAAAAAATAAATTTATCAGTTTTTTTATCGTTGGTGAAACTTTATATAGAACTTCATCTTAAATACCCATTAAGTAATGTTTATGAAACATGAATCAATGGATTTATTCATTAAATTAATTTATTAAGTATAGAAAAACATGAATGTTCACTATACGCCTGTAATATTATAGATATCGCACATAAATAAAATTAGAGATATATAAAAAATTAAACACCAAGTCCAAATAGGCGTGGTGGATTGTTTTAATGTTTCATTTTAGAATTTAATTTATTTGATGTTTACTTGAATATTTAGGTCATGTTTTAATATGGTTTTTATTTACTTAATGCATGAAAATTTAATGAAAATTGATATATTTTTAAGGAAACGCCATTTTCGTGTTGTTTATGTTTTGGCTGTTGAATGTAAGTTGCTCAAATTGTGATGTATTTGGTGTGGAATTTATTCTCATATATCTATGATATACGAGTATAGAAACACATGTCTGAAATATTTGTGCTTTCCACTGTATGTTGAAGAAAGACGTGATATTTTATTATCGTAAATTACCAATGCAAGTGCCAAAATATATATTGTGCTTTTGAAACAAATAAGGCATGATTATATTTATAGCGGGTAAAACGTTTAGCCTTTGATTATAAAAGCACATATTTAAATTGTAGAAGTGAATAAAATGTTTATTTGAAATTTGAATCGTAAAATCCATTTTTGTATTTAATTTTTTAATGATTACTTCATGTTAATGTCGACCACGATAACGCTTTAAATCAGCGATCGGGAAACTGGGGTAAAATTGAAGTTTTTGGTGGTAATAAGGACATTTCTTGTCATGGCTATTTTATAAGCGTGTTAGTATGGCCGAAGACTTTATTCAAATTGTTCTTAAGTCAAAAAGCCACAATTTTTAATTCTCCAAAACCCAGTTAAAAAAGAGGGAAAGTTTTCAAATGTGTACTTAATTTTTGTTTGTTCCAATATCAGAATTTTTTTTTTGCTTTATTTAAAGCCGCATCAACTACTATATGGTCATTAGCGACCGTCGTTCCAAAAACCCATGAAAAAGATCTAAGGCTTTAATTGGGATTCGAAGCCAGGACCCCTGGCGTATAAGGCAACTATCTAGTCCACCACGCCACTAAGTGACCTCATGAAAATTTTATTTTGTGTATTTCATACTTACTACTTTCATGCATCTTTTTTCGTGTCAATTAATTCAATAAATAATGTTTAAAGGTCCTATAGGTATAAAATGTCAGGTATATGAGGTATATAAATATAAGGTATATAAAATAAGTAGTGTGAATTTGCCTCCGGAAAAAATTTAAATGATATTTGGAGGGTTTGTAGGTATTAATGAAATAATAAGATCCTAAAAGTTTCAGATCCCTGACACTTTTAAGAAAAATCAAAATTTGTAAAAATTAATAAAAATTAATTAAATAGTAATGGTAAAAAAAGTTCCCCGACCACTGCTTTAAATGCTTCGAACGTAAAGTTTGACACATTTTCTCCAGTATAACAACTGGTATATTGTAACAGTTACACTTTTAATTTCACTTTATGGCACCAAAAATAAGAAACTTGACGTATTACCACAAAAAAGTCTAATGGCGTCAAAATATATGATCTAATATAAGCGGTCACGACCAAAAACGTATAATTTTCTCACTAAACTCGCTTCTCAATTGGTTCATAGCTTCACATGTCGTGTGGTTTGTAGTACTGTCTTCCTGAAACCACACATTGGACAAAACTGGCTCTTAAATTAAAAAAAAGCTCGAAAACATTGAATGATAACGACTTTTTTCACTGAGTATGAATATTGTCTGTAAATAATAATCTACAAGTACTTTTAATTACCTACAGTATAACATCTAATACTTTTAAAGATTTAATTCTCTACTTGTTTTTTAAAATACTTGACTAGTGTACAATATAAATAAATACATACAATTTGATTAATCAAATTTACAATGTTAATATATTATATCAGGGACAATATTGACAATACCTCTGTTCACGAATGCTGAGCATACATCAGAGGTATTGCCAGTATTGTGGCTAAAAAAATAAAAAATGTTACTTTGATGTTTCAAAATGATGTATTTATGTCTTTTGCACACATGGTCTGATGAAGCTATATTAAATGGCAAAATGTCGCGACCTGAAACTCTCGTTGCATTCATTGTAAATCCCGATCCATTGCCCCTCTATATCTATACGTATAAGTATCTATCAATACAAAATAACAAGGATCTGAAGAAATATTAACTATCCTTGATTTTGATACTAGATTTTCAAGTCTTGTTTTAAATTAGACATCAAGGCAAATTCGAGTTAAAGTTTATTGTTGCAAATTTCAAATTGCAGATGTCAAATCAACTCAAGCATTGACTTTGAATCAAATTTAAATCAAGTAGCTTGAAAATTGAGCCATTTTGTGAACTTTTTATAAGCTAAAAATCAAATAACAAAAACCATTTTACTTAAAAGTGCAGCGGTACGAACACTTTTTCTCCGCTCCATGCGTCAGTGGTATTGTGTTCGAGCCTCGTTGAATCCCTTTATATAAGGCTTATGATCTAAGATTTATGAACTAGAATAATTTTCTGTATTTAAGACAGTCGTGATATGACCTTAAAAGTTAAAGCCACTTAAAACGCCAGAAAAAAATGCCCACTATTTCTAAACTTTCAATTCGAGTTTATATTAGTATAAAAAGTTATTAAAAATGCATTCAATCTGCAAAAATAGTCAACTCTAGAACTGTTAAGAAACTTCAAAAAGAGAAAACTTTTTCTGTGTCCGTTTCTCTTTTTACTTCATGTTTTTTTGGTTTAAAATGGCAATTTTAAAAAATTTTCTTATTGCATCATTTGTACTTTGTGGGTATATCGTTCTTTGTGTTTGTATCCTCGCCTCACATCTGCCGTGAATCATTCGTATTTTGTCACATTATTCATCTTTAAAGCCCTTTGAGTTTTTACCAAAAGAAAAATCATTCCTTCTTTTGTTACATAAAGGGAAATAATCTGCGTATCCCATATTTATTTTATAAATTGTTGAATGTTGTTGAGTCGTCACGCCAAATTTTATATATTCAAGAATGGTCCCTTTGTCGATTTGTATGGTGCTTTGAAACCGAATAAAACGATTTTAAATATTTTCATTTTGGGTCAGGATAAATCGTTATGAAATAAAGCCTACCTAATTTATATATTTGTTACATGAATACCTACTTTTTAGAGAAAAAAAAAATGTTTTTAAGGTACTAGAAATATTTTTTATAAAATCAATCGCATATGTACTATAGATATATATTAAAACAGATTTTACGTAAATTAAGTATTGAAAATTTTATTTATTTCTATATACCTCAAATTACGTTTCAAATGCAGTAGTTAATATCTAGAACATAATAATTACTCCATGTATTGTTTAACTTAATAACGCGAACAAAACAATAGCTCAAAACGAATTCATCTTCTCTGATATGAATACCTTTTCAGTGATGAAAGAAAGGGATGATCTATGATTAACAATTGTAATTTATCAAACGGTTACAATTCTATTTTAAGTGATGACATGTTGAACATATATTTTATCATTTTATCAAACAAATTGATAAAAAAAGAACAATCATCATAAGACGAGATCTTCCTTAACAAGCTCAATTGGCTGTTTAAATGGTCGTACTGAGGAAAGTTAGCCGTAACGACGTAATAACGAACTGTTCTTTTAACTAAATGTGTCTCATAAAAACCATTATATTTAATTTGGTTAAAACCATAATAATTTATTTTATAATAATAACACTGCAATGTATTCAAATATAATTCAGGCTTTTGTAATGGAAATTTTGAAAGTGAAGATGATAAATTTTGCACTGAAGATAATTAGACCAGAGGAAAGTTTACGGGTTACAATTTTCATTCATATTTTATTGGTACTTGTTGCAAAATGTAATGAAAATTAATTTGGAACTAATGAAATAAACGAAAAGGAGCTCTAACTTGTTATTTATTTCTAAAGGACTATTTCCAACTCTTCAACCATTTCTGACGCTTTTGGATTTCATGATCTTCATTATATAATCACAGCTTTGTTAGATTATAAAAGAATTTTAAATTCATTTAACTTAAATTGTAAATTACAGCAGCATTTCAAATTATTTTTTTTTATTAATATAATTTTAAAATCTTTTTGGTTGGATTCAATAACCTAATATACCTTTCAATTTTTAATTTTTCCCTCTTCTCTGTGATTCAATCAAGAATGAATATTAAATCATTTTAAGTAGTCATGGAATTAAAAATAAATAATTTATTCCATTAGGGAAAATTTTATTTTTCTCAATTAGTTCTTGGTTCATTTTGATCCGAGTAAAAATTACTGTAAGGCTAAGACAAGATGTTAATTTAAAGTTCTTTGACGCAACCCAATTCTAATTAAACCTTTTCTTTACAGAATACGACTGTAATGACTTCACAACCCCGTTCGTCTTACAGAAACAATCGGAGCGAGGGGATGGATCTGAGTTATGTAACAGAGCGAATTATCGCTCTCTGGTTTCCGGGAGATGTGGCGCCTTCCACATATCGTCTAGGACAACGCCAGGCCGCTCACATGTTACATAACAAACATAGCGATAATTACATGGTATTTTTCAAGGATACAAATTGTTTAGTTTCTCTTTGAAAGGGCACATGTCCGAAAAAAGGATATTAAATTTTTCTAAATTAAAAGATTTGATTTTAATTATTAAAAATGATGGCCAACTTGTATAGTATTTCACTTAAGTTCAGTTATATCTACCCCTACTGGGTACACAGTAGGTTTGTTCTACTTGTCCATTTGATGATGTTGAAACACGTCCATCGAATGACAAAGAGTAAGACACATTAACCAAGAGACAAGAGTGAGTGAAAATCATGAATCAAGGGCTTCGCACTAATTTAAAACTGGTTTTGCGGTGATTGAACACCTCCAAATCAATGCCTGGGCGAGCTATAGTCATAAAAATATACGTTCATAGATCGGCTCTTGGCCTGTTGCGGCCAAACGGCTGAGGGCTGGGGCGTTTCTTCACTCACTCTTGTTTCTTGGTCATGGTGCCTTGCTCTTTATCTTACGTGGACGTGTTTTACTTTAACGTCTGGAACAAACCTAGTGTTACACTACGTAAAATGAATGTAAAAGTTACGTAACGATAGAATGTTCTATTGGTCTCATAGGACCATTTACCTAATGTGCCTGTGTACCCAACGGGGGTTTAAATTACTCATGTCTTCACGAAAGTCGGATATGTACTCTTTCAAAACCAAAAAATTCCGTTTTGTTGATAATATTTTTAAAAATAATTTTTTTGACTTTTTTTGGGAATTGAACAAATACAATGACCACACAACGTCACACTACGTAACATGAATGTGAAAGTTATAAAACGAAAGAATGTTTCCTTTATTTTACATAACTGTTACGTAATATGACATTGTGTGCTCTCTGGGGATATAATTTTTCAAAGACTCATGTCTCATTTACGAAAATCGAACATTTACTCTTTCAAAACCAAACGATTTTTTATTCCATTTATGATCAAAGTTGACACATTTATAAAAAAATTTTTGGAATTTTACTTAAGTCATAATATATTAAATGTTATTTTTTAATTTTTTTGTGAACTTGAGATTCGAACAGACTTAATAAGCATGCACCATCTACACTACGTAACATTGATGTAAATGTTACATAAGGAGTGGCTGTTCTCATGATATTACATAATTGTTACGTAGATGCCTTACTGGGGATTTAATTTTAATGGGACCAATTTTTGTCAATTGAATATGTAAAATAATGATTGAATTATTACGGAATATAACATTTTCTTTTTAACTTTTAGGTATTTAATTTATCAGAACCTAGACGAGCGACCCGGAACGAACATGAACGCGTAAGGGAAGTTGGCTGGCCGGCAGATTTGGCGCCTCCATTAGAACGACTTTGTAGTATTTGTAAAGATATCGACTCCTGGCTATCGACTGATAAACAACGAATCGCTGTTCTTCATGCCAGGTAAAAAAAGAAACTACCACATTCTTTCAGTTCACTTTCAATTTCACCGGAATTTATTTGAAGATATAAATAAATAATTGTTTATCGAACTAATGACAATGATAAAATAAACACAAATGCACGTGCGTGTAAATTTTGTGTCGAGCTTAAACAGACCCGCCAGACAAATCATATTATTTAAAAAGAGTTAAATACAATCTAAAAATATCAATGTTCTATACATGAAACCAAGCACGTGTCTTAAACGTTGTGTATGACGCCGAGGCTCAAATGACACATGGCTATAAAGCATCATTTTCCAAAAGAAAAATCCCCAATATTTCATAACTTTGTCATTAAATTTGCTCCATCTTAAAAATATGGCTTAAGCATTTTATCTCGTTTGTCAAAACTTTTATCATTGCCTTGAAACGAGTTGCTTTTTGCCAGCGAAATATTGTATAGTACCTACACACCTTTTTTTATAAAACGGAAAAGAAGATCACATTCGAGAACAGCTGAGGCTGATATTATGACGAGATGACGAGGAAACATCAACCCCCGTGCCATAATTTGCCACGTGCCACCAAACAAGGGTCGTTTCGAAACCTCAAAGTGAAATCCTTTCTGTTTCAAATTCATTTTAAGGGATGTTTTTCATATTTCATCACTCACATTAAATGTTGATAGCTCCAACTTTTTTTCTGTACTCTAATAGTCGAACTAGTTTTCAAATTTTACCCTTCGTACTAGTAATAGAAATGAATTGAACTTAAACGACTTAAAAGTTTCTCGTTCAATAACGGAAATATAAAAATACGGCCATTGATTGAATATCGAACAAAACCAATGTTGAAAACTGAAGAAAGGACTTGAAATAAGGGATGAGTGTGTATTATTTTTGCACGCCGCAATCATTTGTAATGCATTAGATTTGGCCTCTTCTACGTCAAAATTGTTTTCAAGACTTCCAGATGTGTTCCATTAGCCTTATATGCATTTTTTTTTTTGAATAGATGAAATGTGATATTATTTATATGTGTAAGTGCAAAGGGTAACTAAATTTTATATTCCCATATACTTCCAGTAACGTTTTCTCTTAAATTCTTGGTTTTTATTGGCTTATTTAAAAGAGCGAAAATACAGGATGACTCATAACATGAAGGTAGTTTTCAAAACTACTGACGATTTCCAAATTTTGGTTATTAAACTGTTATTTAAAGTATTTAGGTTTATCGTGTAACCATATATAATCCTTTTCTATTGATGGATGTATTAGTTCCAAAACTGCCTTAATTTTTTTATTCCTTAAAATTAATCGCCTTACATACACTTTGAAAAATTTCAAACGTGTCATTCTCGTATATCCGAAATAAAAAAATAAAGTTGTATAAGATATTACAAAATAAGTTTAGCAAATCTAAAACTTGTCTTAAGGTGGATCCCTTATCAACTGTTGGCATATACGCTCGTACATATTTCAACGTCAATTTTGTTAATTGTTCCTAGATCAACGTTTACATCTTCTCTCTCTCTCTCTCTTGTCGTATGTGATCTTTATAGCATTTGAAGAGCATTTTATTTATTAAACATGTAGTATGCTGCGATATGCTCGGACCTATTATAACATTGTTTAATGACTTTTCCATTTTAATACACAGTTTCCTCGATTTCAATAATTTTTTTTCACAATGAATGTCTCTCTGTAGAACATTTCCAATTATCCATAAGAACCCATGTTAAAATTTAACTTCTGAGTAATGATTGCTTTTAGTTTTATATCGGTTCAGAATTATCCTCAACCTCCAAAAATTAGATTTAGGTATATTGTTAACGATATTAAAGAATATTTTGTTTACTTTCATCAAAATCCATAAATAGGTTTAGTTATATTGAGAACAACATTAAGTATATTACTTTTAAATATGTATTTTCCTAGGTTATTTTTTTTTAATTTTCATAGAAGTCACCAATTGAGACCATGCTTAAAAATGATTATCGATCATTTTCGATTTTTTGAAGTCAAACTTCTTCAGGCGCTAGTATACAGAATTTTAAAACAGTGTTAAAATTTAAAAATGATACAAGTAAAAATCGTATTTTCCTTTAATCCTGTTCTTGTACTGCGTCCTTTACCACCATTCAATTTTCAAGTATCATCCTATAAAAACACTATTAACTTTATACCATGAAAAACATCTTCCAGAAAAATGCCAGGGTACAAATTTGGAAAAATTAAATATTTATTTTTTCTAAAAGCCTAACTTTCGTATTTATTTACATTTCCAATTAATTTATTCTATTTAAAACCTATTTATTATAATTGAAAGGTGAAAGGTTCTGGTTTCTATTTTAGATATACAAGCTTTGGTTAATGGTCGCGGCACCATTTGAAAGGGAGAAGGGATGGGGATGATATCAGGCCGCCCCGATGCATATGTGTCTGGTCATAATCTTGTCTTTCATTCCTCCAGTTCATTTCAAAGAAATTAGAAGTAAATATCCCGCATCATAGAAAATAAATTTTTATTTATGTGATCAGTAATTGATTTAGTGCGCGAAGTTAATACGAACGGTTTTTATGTCCGCTCTATGTGAAAATGGAATTTGAAATAAGGTTTTTATTATTTTTAGAATATTTCTACGGTTTTAGTGCTCTTGTTAATAGTTAGAAAACGTATATATTTTCAAAATTAAAACCGGATGTTATAACAACTGTTGTCGCAAATAGCCCAAAGCTTCCTGCACTCGTGCATTGATTTACAACAATAGGAGTGAAATTAAAGCTCTGAATGTTCTAATTTTAACAAACAATTGCAAGATATGTTCATTGTAAAACACGTGCATATTACGGTCTTTGAATAATGTGGCAAATTATCCGAAAGAGTTTTCTTTGTATTCCCTAGATACTTGTTCAAGTTTATGAGTTATGGTTTATTTTAGATGTATTTTAATTTTTGCTTTTTTAATTTTACAGAGGAAATCGAGAGCGATTAGGGGTAATTGTTGACGCTTACATGCATTATTCGAGTATTTGTGGTACGGCTGATCAAGCGTTAGATCGGTTTGCGATGCGGCGGTTTTTGGACGATACGGTCGGAACCATGGATTTTCCATCGAATAAAAGGTAACTTTTTGAAAATAGTGGAAAGTAAATTTTTTGATTTCTTGTTGTTGTTGTAGATATGTTGAATATTTCTCGGGGTTGTTATCGGGAAATATTCGGATTAACGCAGCGCCGCTTTATTTAACACACGTCACAGTGTTAGGAGCACCCGCCTTTGACGCCCCCGGTGGTTGTCGCGCCTTTCTCAAAGTTTATGAGGGCCTCGTCCCTGTTTATACATCAGGTAAAGATTTGTTTGAGACTCCGATAGTTTTATTGTTGATATTATTGCCTTTACGAGGCCGGTCCACTTGAATGTGTCAGATTTAATTCAAGTGGATTAAAATTTATTGCAAGTAAAACTGAGATTATATTTTTTTTAAATATCAAAAGAACATGATTTATAAAAGCATCAAAGGGAGATGTTTTCAAATTAATTTAATATGTTTTTTTTTATTTCTTTTTAATAGGTGTGTATAACGTAAATAATGGGATGCGGCAATTTACGGTTAATGTCGCAAGTGAGCGTCAACGTCGCGGTCTGCAACTAAGAGGTGATATTTTAGTGAAGTGCTATCATCGGCGGTCGAACCATAGAGAGACGATATTTTCATGTCAATTTCATACGTGTGCTGTTTCTGATTATACATTAAGTTTTACGCGGCAAGAATTAGACGTAGCTTGCAACGGTAAGAATAATATTTTTGTTTATGTGTAGGCAACCAAACTTACTTATATGAAATGTTTGTGGGGTATCAACTCAAAACTTGCGAAATTCTGTAGACCATTCCAATAAATTCGAGGATAACAATTATTTATTTTTTATAGTCACTTTTTAAAATCCTTAATGACTCTAATAGTGTGTTATTATTTTAACTTTGGGACTAGATCAAGTCGTACATATTCGTTTCTTTGAGGTTCTCTACTCTAATGTTTTAAGGGTGCCTACGTCTGTATTGAAACTCTTTTTCATTGATTTTTTTTCACTGATTTTTAATGTCGCGTCAACATTTCTGTCTTTAGCAACAATTGTTGTGTTAACTGGGTTGGCTTATACATCCTCCAGGACCACCAGGAGCCTCAATGAGTAACTAATGTCCTCGAGATCCATTGTATTTTTGTTGAGGGTCTTCATTGATTTTATTATATATTTTTTTAATACAATTCCTTTCACATACGAAAGGTTACAGATTATATTTTTATCTGAGTACTGGTTTACTAACAGTCAGTGCATTTGGAATATTTTGAACTACTTCTAATATGTCGATGAACACATTTTTTTTTAAATTTCAAGAAAATTTCGCAAATAAATGGTCTCACCGGCTTCTTTCTTAAAAAGAATTTATAAGCTGACTTTTTCTATTCATTATAATAGATACACTCTTTAAAACACTGTATTGAAAGTTGTTATATTTGGAAAGAAAGGTATAAAAACTTTAATGGTTATTTTGTGATCCCGGCCATAATTTAAATTCCTGTTGTGTACATTTCTGAATTGCTTCTCCTTCATAAACAAAGTATAATTTTTTAAGACAAGTGTTTCCTTTTTGTTAAATGTAATGTGAACGAAGTCCCAGATACCCGCTACTAGTATACTTACAACACAGTACCGTGATTGACTAACAGATATCCTGTAAGCTACACTATAAAATTATGTTATTTCAAAGTGTAACTTATAAAAGGATTGTGAATTCTACTGAAGAAGGATTTTTGGAAACTCTATATATAAGTGGTTCAAAGAAGAAATTGAAAATTTTGAATTATCTAAATATTATTCATAAATGACCAATTTTTTCAAGTTCTTATATTCCAATTGTCAAATTACAGGGAAATTTAAAAAACTTCTGCTTTTGGAGTTTCTAATTTTGTTCGGTTAAGAGTTGAAAAAATATTCAAATCTGTCGTTAGTCGTTATTTCTTATGTTTCATTTATGCCATGAAACTCTCAGAAATTGTCCTGTACATAGTCCTTGCTGATTCGCAATTAATTGATTTTATAGTTTCTCTTGTCACAGACAGAAGTTTATTTCTATGATCCCATGTTTGTTCCTTTTGATACATTTTACGTGAGTAGAATTACGGCTAGTTGTATACCTACTTTCAGTAATTATTACGTAAAAAAAATATGAAAATGTTTTTTTTTTTAATTGTGTTTGATATCATCTTCCATGATATAATATCTACCAATAATGAAGAAGTATCGTAAAATGAATTAGTTTAGATTATAAGTTCCAAGTGAAAAATATAAAAAAATATTTTTTTGTCATAAATATTAAAACCCGGAAATTGTTTCATATCCTCGATTAGGAAAAAACTTGATTTTCTGGAATCTCCGGACTATAACTATAGAGTTGGTAACCCAAAATGTGTCGAGTATAATTTCTAATATAAATCAATTTTCCTGACAGATTTACGCTTCCCGTTAGATGGTGCTGTTGAATTACATTTTTCTCCAACGCCCGAAACCCGATTACCTTCACCGGCGCCAACTCCAGCCGTCTCCGTCGAATTCGCCGATGATCGAATCGTTCGATACGATAGTTATGAAAATTTAGGTGCCGAGACGACAGAAGACGAGTCAGAAGCAGATGTCACTGGTAAGTGTTTATTACAAGAATGTTCCCAATAAATTTCCATTATGATATCATGCACCAATATTATAATCAGGAAGACATTAATATTTGACAATTTCTCGCGCGTGTTTTTCAAAGCTGATCAGCAAAATAATTTTTCAACACAACACAAAATACGTGCAAATTACTGCATTCATGTTGATGTTAATAAAAATTAAACACATGTTCCCTATAAATATTATAACATTGAACCACTTTGTTCCTGCGAGTGGTTTTCTGGTGGTCTCATTTTTATATTTATTAATCATTACTGTAATCCTAATTTAAAAAATGTAAAATATTACTCAAGATTAATTTTTAAAAAATAATTAAACCGAAACCTTTTGCTCTATAAAAGTAAGCTTATGACATGCTACAGAAAACTTTTGAAACGATTTATTTTGATTTGAACGTTTTTATTTTTTAAAATTCAAAAATAAAATATTAAGTGGAATCATTAATTTACATAATTATGCATCGAGAGATTAATAACGGGCCATAATTCCGGTCTCTTCCCAAATTTCCGTAACTAATTATCTCAAGTTAAAATAGGCGATAGAAATATATCAAAAGTTCTCATAGACTCATGCTAAGTTGTTCACAATTTTTCAATGTTTTTTTTTGTTTGAATCCTTGTAAACGAATTAAATTTTTGTTGCTTGTAAAATATAAATAAAAACAGTGAAACATTAAGGATTCATACTAATTTGATTGATCTTATTGAAGTGTAAGAATAAAAAAGCGAAACTAATATAATTTAATAAAAACCACATTTACTTCAACCCTATAATTTGAAATAAACGTTGAAGATTATACGGGTCACTAATAGATTAGGTGCCCCTGTAATTACACAATCCTTCGCTTTCATATAAATTTTATTGTAGCTTAAAAATTCAATTAGCTGCGGTTTTCTTGAAAGTAATTTTACTTATATTTGCTTCCAATAGATTTAATTTTTTACTTGAACTTAAATAGGTATATAATATGTAAGCTTATTGTTCGTTAAAATAAAGTTCATATAGAAATTAGATGTTAGTTCTGTACCAAGGTCTTATTCAAATTCCCTAAATATTCAAGTAGCTTCCAAAAAAACTATAGTCAATGCTTGATCAAGTTGATATTTTAATATTTGGTTTAAGAATTGAATTTTACTTTATTTTACGCTTAAATTAAATCAAGTGAAAAAATTTAAAAATCTACTCAAGTAATGGATCCTTATTTAATTCTCAATGGAAGCTCAAAAATGTTGTAGAGTTTTTCAGATTTGGTGGTAACTTATGACCATAGCAGTTAAGTAACTAAAAAAAAAAAATAATTAGATCTTGAGTTTGAACTTGATCAATTGTTATTTTTCAGTCTTAGTTTATGGGGCAAAAAGTGCAAAATTTTAACTACCCCCTTCACTGCTTCGTTTAAGTTTTATATTCAGCATAGCAACTGTTTGAGCATTTTGTACAATAAATTGGGCTTAATATTTAAACTTTGAAATAAAATGCACAAATTTAATGCCTCATATATACATTAAGTATTAACATTTTAATGATATTCAAGCAAATTTAAGTCAAGCTGCTTGGAAACTAAGTCAAACCGCTGAAAAATTAAATCAAGTAGTAAATCCTTAACCATTATTTGGATTTCCTAAAAATTCATGTTATTAAAAAAATGTTGACTGAAAAGAAAATTGTCTTGATGTTAAGTCAAATATTCTATGTTAAGTAGCTTAAAAATTGAGCCAAAAAGTGAATCTCTGACTGAAATTTCAAAAGAGCGAGAATAATCACATTTAAAACCATCATATGAAAATTTTAATCTAAAAGTGAAGGCCGTAAAAAATGTTTAGGATATCGTAAATTAATTCTACTAAATTTCAATTTTACCCCTTTCCCTACGTTTGTTAAATTTTTATGTTATTTCATCCGTCATACTTATACCTAGCCTTCCTAATAAAAAATTAGAATATATAATAATAAAATAAACTAATATTCCCTTATTAGTTGATCAAACTACTTAATAAGAAACATCAATTTATAAACTATCATTTACGTTATCGTTTTTGGGGACATTTAATCACTTAGCTTTATTTTCAAGAAAGACACACCCATTTGATTTTAACCTAATTTTAGATTTAATCCTCCATATTAAAGCATTTGTTGGGGCAACAACCCCTAAAGTTGGCCTCAGTTTCGTTAAAATTGTTTTATTTATATAAACATTTAGTTGGAATATTTTTAAATTTGATAAAGGTTTTTTATTTTGTAGTAATACTTAGCTCTATATTTATTGTATTGTTATATACAAGTTGAAGAAATTAAGTTTGTATTAGAAGATGGAGATGTTATATTATAGCTGATTTACATTTTGGATTATATAAATTATTAAATAAACATGTCACTAGTTATCAAAAAAATAAAAAACCGTAATATTATTGTTGAAAGACAGGATGGATGAAATTCCTTCGTTAAGCTTAGACTAAGTAATGAATAAGTAGCGATTTGTTTACTAAAGATCTCTATTTTAAGCGAGCCAGAGTGAATCCATTGACAAAAATAAATATATAGTATGTTTAAAACATGACAGGTGTTTATTTAAGGCTTTATGAAATCAACGAAATGTTAATGTCAATTTTTAATATTAATTGCTCGATAGAAACATAGTTGCACTCGTACGAAATCTATGGCTGACGATTAATTTATGATCCATGAAAGAAAGCTTCACCTAGTTTCGTTTTTGCATATCATCACAAGATGTGAGAATTTTCCAACTGAATTTCGCGTTTTAATCAATGAAACTCATCTCGCTCGAATGCTCGAAGCTTGCAATCATTTCTTATTATAAAGTCAGTTTTTTTAAGTTTGAAAAAGCTGCAGTTAATTATGGTAATAAATCATTTGTAGTTTTATATGTGTATGAAATTGTTTCTTTCATACAATAAATTTAAGGAATGTTCAAACTTGCTCTCGGTATCGTATTCTATTTAAAAGTTTTCTTTTTATTAAATTTTATTTTTAAGTTTAACTTTTTTTTGTTTTTTTTTTTCAATTACCAGAATATCTAGTTTTCCCGCGTCTCATTTCAAATTGAATTTTTTTTAAAAATAATCTTGTTTACGCATTCCTTTTCATATTTAATATTTTGATCGTGGAGAACATCTCAATTATGGTTTCCTTCCAAAATAATCATTACATTCGAAATTCATGAATTAAGATTTTGACAAGCTAGCGACGGGTGGGTTGAACGCATCTTCTCAAATTCATGAATAAATTTTAGTTGGGAACGGAGGAAATATGACACCGAGTGTAACATTCTTATTTAAATACGAATTCTTTTTCGTTTTCTATCAAATAATTTTTCTATGTAATGGTGACAATTTCAATGAAGAAGCTATAAGAATACAATCATAAGTGATAGAAGTGTCGGTTATAACTTTTTTTTTCTTACTAAGCATTATATTACTATTGATAATAGGAAATTGAAAGGCTTAAATCGTATTTGTTTTGTTTGAAACGACTTGAGGTTCAGTCTGCGTTTTTTATAAGTAGAATCAACGGAAATTTCTTTATTTATTAACTAATTGATTTCGACGTGAGAATTTCTTTAAGTTCTTAGCTTGATTTGACATTTAAGTAGACAAATTTAACTACAATATTTTTAGACTTTTTAAATGCAACAGTTCATTTGAATACGATGAATACTCAATTAGTGGAATGCCAATCTTGCGAATTTACATGACAAGTTTTCTACTTTTTGAAATTCCAAGACATTTAATTTCGTTTTTTAAATAGATTTTTAATTTTAATTAATAAGATGTAACACTTAGTAAAAGCATTTTTAATTTTTCTTCAGTTATAATTCAAAGATATACAAATGAATTCAAAAGCAAATTGCAAGTGGGTTTTGCTGGAATCCAAAATGTGGTATATGGTTGGCGGTGAGGCCAAATCCTTTCAACTTTCAATGTTA
This sequence comes from Sisyra nigra, assembly GCA_958496155.1. Taxonomy (NCBI): domain Eukaryota; kingdom Metazoa; phylum Arthropoda; class Insecta; order Neuroptera; family Sisyridae; genus Sisyra; species Sisyra nigra. The sequence continues at coordinate 32,892,972 of OY292317.1, forward strand.
AAATGAAGACACAAATTCCAAGCCAAGAAAAACAACAAACCCACACTTAAACACTAAAGATCCTAAATGCGATGCCATTAAACTTGAAAAAATGAACTTTTTAAACCGAAATAAAATTGGTGTAAAAGGTCTTTATTTCTGAAATCCTACGTCATCGCTTATGGCGATGTTATTGCTTATAATATTACATGTCAGGTTATGATACCATTATCGAATGGATGAGCTATGCTTTTGCAACAAATTTTGTTCGCATTAAAGAAATAAAATTAGCGCAAAACTACGGGTGTGGGATGGTGGTAGAACCATTTATGGGCTGGTACACAAATAATTTCTTTCCGTGCACTTGATTTGAAATACAGGTTTTGGGGCCTACGCCTTTTTTTTAATGCCAATAATAAAATGAATTACTTGGATGTTTTTTTTTCGTACCTCACGATCATAGCTAAATAGTTTCCGATTCATTAATGAATCAATAGAATTAAACGCCTCGATTTATCAAATATAACATACACTCACTTATAAATTGCCTTATAGTTCAAAAGATAAAAATCAGTTTACTTAATTAACACTTCAGATTGTGTGGCGTAACACGGAAATTCATTTATGTAATATTTTCAAAAAAAATAGCCAACATTAGGATTTTTTATCCCAGAATAAAAACTTTTTGAGAATAAAAACATTTACGAATAAAGTCAATTTAGTGAATATGAATTATTTTTGGCAAAAGTACTATGTAATATGTTGTTTGTTAATTCAAAAGTGAAAACCATAATTTAAAAACGTTTTAATGGAAAAGCGATGTCATTTTTTATTAATTTTTTTTTTGGATCGAAATTTCTTACTGGGCTTAGAGTAAACTATCAGAAATCATAACGTAACAAAAAAAAGCCTTTCATCTTTTCCAGGCGACCTTCCCTTTCTTTCTCTTTCTATGTAATTCTAATATCTCTTTCTTTTATTTTTATGATCTTTATGCTTACTTCTTGCCAACAATGATTGGTGAAATAAAGTGTACCGAGTGAGAAAGAAGAAATACAAACATAGATAAATAGAGAAAGATAGATAGAATTGAATGAAAGAGGTAAGTACTTTTAAGCATAGGTACTAAAAATAAAGTCCTATAATCAATAGCAATATACATATCACATCACGTTTACAGTTGAAAAAATAATGTAAAGAAGTCTTCCAGTCATCCTTTTTTAGGTAATTTCAAGAACATTACGACCTCATATCTCGTTGATTTTACCCCATAAAATGTAGGTAATTATTAAATTTCAGCGACCTGAAATAAAATTATGATCATTTCGGTTGTTTATATAATATATAAAATATATTATTGTCCTATTTATGCAATATAAATTACATATGTAAACTATAAACATAAATTTGAACAAAAGCTTAAACGTATTTTTTACGTGTTTCGATTTCCAAGCAATCTTCATTGGACATCAAGTGTATTGGATCTAAGATCAAAACTGCTTTGTGGCGATTCACTCACTAAGTGAATCGTTAGAGCAGTTATCTGAGCAAAACGTCAAAAAACATCATACTTTTGAACTTTTGTTCAAATTTATGTTTATAGTTTACTTATTTAAATTATATTGCTTGAATAGGAGCACAATATATTTTATATATTCTATAAACAGTGTTCACAGTCAGCGAAAAATCTAATTTGATATTATTTCGGTTATATTATCTTTCGATATCAACAATTATTTGTATAACCCTTTATTAGATTACTTTGTTCTTTAATTTATTTTAATAAGGGTTATGCAAAACAAATTATCACATTGTTAAGTTTATATCACTTCTTAATTTCATTTAAAAACCAACAGGTTTTTATGTCACAGCATTTAATTGAAAACTGCGCAGTTCTCAAGAGATTTTAATTCAAAAATGTTTTGAATTTCTTGTATTAAATTTAGCAAATGCCTTGAATTTCGTTTTGAAAATAACAAAAGAAATTGCATTCTTAATTGCAAATTCTTTAAATGGAAGCGTATACTTTGAAATTGAAAACAATGACCGGGATATTTTTGGATTTTCATTGCATTTCGAAGAAATTAACTAAAAGTTCTTTGAAGTTCTGAAACTGGAAATAAGATGAACTTTTTTAGATTTGGCATGCATTTAAATGCAAAAATAGATGTTTAGATATTATTTTTTCACTCAAGATTTCCACCGGTATAGCTAAATATTGTAATATTTAGATATAGTTAAGCAAACGCTTATGGAAATTATTTTCACAAATAATGCTTTACAATTACAATTTGTATTATGTTTAAATTAAATTTTACATAATTTATTGAAAGCGAGAAAAATGTAACAAGACAAATATTATTAATTGTTATTTGCACAGTTGGTATACAACTCATATCGTAATTTTACTTTCAACCACTTTTGTCCGTACATCTTTTTGTAAATATAATAAATATAATTTTTAACCATTTTTTACATCCTGTCTTAAATTTAACAGAAATATTTCATGGAATTACATAAATGAAATATTGGCTCAATTAAAAAAGTTAAATTTTTAAATTAAAAAATACTTAAATTTTCCGTGGAGCTATAAAATGTAATTCGTCACTCGCCATTGAGAAAATTATAATTCTGTGCTCACGGAAATTTTCTGTCTGATTTTTTGAAATATACATACATTTGACATGATGAAAGGAAAAAAGTACATATTTATATGAAGTTTATTACATTTCTGAGCGTAATAAATCATCTCTGGCGCATTAAATCAATTATCATTGATGCTTAAATAAGTGTTATAAATGCCGGGCATTGTAGCCATAACTCACTAATAAGATATGAGCGCGAGCTATGATTTATATCCCATCCAATTACACACTATCCCGAAAAAAATCTCTTTGCTCCCACAAAAATGCGACGTGAGAATATTTCTCGGTTTCAATCCTAGCACTTATTTATTCATACCGTCGTCTTGTACATGCGGCACTCGAGTAGCTTTAAGTTGGATGGGTTTAGCTCAATGAGCTATAAGTTTTCAAATGCTGGCGCCAATTTCTTTGTGTATGTGGGATTCAATGACATTTTCTATCTTTCTGTTAAAATAAAGTTTCTACTCATAGTTTATGATGCTTGAGAAATTTTTCTTTATGTATGTTATCTTATGAAACATTTTACAGACATGTGTTAATCTGCATAACGAACTTCAGCTTTGGTCAACAACCACGATAGAGATATATCTATAAATTCTTTTAATGCTTCGAGATAGAAAATGTTATCTTCAGGTTATAAATTCTTTTAAAACTCATCTCATTTTCAATTAAATAATCTACTTTTCAAGAAATAGATCTTCTAATCAAATCTTTCACAATTTGTTTGTTTGGCTTAGTGTATTTATGATATGTTTTTTTCTTTATTTCTTGGCAGCTTTGTGTAAATTTTCCGAAGTATTTGCTGAATTTATGTGAAACAATAAGAGAAACATAATTTTGATTTAATATTTATTATAACATGTAGAACAAAAACTCAGCAAAAAGCAATCTTTTTTAAAATAGTTACCATCAAAATTAATTTTATGGATGTTAAAGCATACACGCATATTCTAATTTCTTACTTCTTTACTGCTCTAGTTAATTAATTACTTATCTATTTATTTTGTTTCCTATACAGCCTTTGAATGCCATAATGAATCAAATTTGTATTCATATGTATTTCTGATGTTGGACGACAGATTTGAACATATTATGAATTCAATAAAACGTTGTGAAAACGACTAACACACCACTAAAAGGACTCATTCGGGCTTCATATTATGACTTCAGAAATAAAGTATTCATTAGATATTTAAAAAGTATTTATATTACTAAAAACTAAGCTGATCAGCATATTGCTACTAATCAAAAAACGAATGCAGTCGGGAAACCCCTTTCAGGAACGAAGTTCTTTAGGTTAATTTTTCAACTTTAAACGCTCGTAAGTTTTGAAAGAAAACTAAATAATTAAAAATGTTCTTGCAATTTTATTGTTTATAAAAATTTAAGTTTTTTAGTAAAAAATATTTATATCTATATGTATTTAGATAATTTCGAATTTGAATTCCAATTTAGTTAAATAGGTCCAATTTTCAAATTATGTTTGTATTTTTTATTATTTATTTTTTTAAAAATAAAGTAGACTAACTATAGTTTAGTAAGAAGAAGTTAAAAGTGATAGTGAGGAAGTTTATATTTTTTAAATTTACGAAAAAACCTTTTTTAAAAGCCTAAACCCTGCTCAGTATCATTATTATGTTAAAAAAAACATTTTTGTAAGGTTACAGATTTTAATGTTTTAGATAAGTGTGTTCAGAGTAAAAGTCTTTTTACTTTATAAGGAAATATTGTAGTCTTGAAAACGTTTCTGTCGAAAGTCATATTTGAGAATTGTTAAAGAATTCATGAATCGGAACCTCTCACAGTTATTTTTTTTAAATTGATGCCTGAGTTGACTTATTTAAAAAAATTCTAAGTTGGAGCTTTTTTAAAAGCACAAATTTAATGCTAACTCTCTTCAAACAATTCAAGATTAATATTGAATCCTTCAGGTTTTATAAGAAAAAGTTATGGACTTTTTCGCATTTGAAATCAAGCCAATAAGAAAAGCTGTAGTAAACACATGATCACAATAAGTTTTCATTAAAAAATAACATTAAAACGCTTTCCATTTTTAAACTGCTAAATTTGAAATAAAAATCTTGATTTATCCTTATTATACTAAAAGCTCAATTTTCGATAGGTTTATGGTTTATTTCAGAAGCATTTACAAAGACTAGACATTCTTGGTTTAATAACTTGATTACCTTTCGGACCATAAGAACGATTTAAAACCGTAATATTTGTTTAAGGTTGTTCCTAATATCATTAAAATCGTTATAATGAGTTTTCAAGAGTTGAGGATAATTTTGAACCAAGATATAACTAAAATAAATAATATATGAGAAGTTAATTTATGGAGATATCTAACAGAAAGAAATTCATTGTTAAAAAGAATTTACGGAAATTAAAAGAAATCTTCGAAAATATGAAGAAAAATGCCAAAATCAGTAAAGAATATTATAATTATAACTTTTTTTCTGCCCGAGCATATCGCGGTATATGTTGAATAAATAAAACATATCAAACACATTCTTCAAATACTTTAAAGTATAAGTAAGTTTCATATGACAAAAGGGAAAAGACGAGAAAATACAGGAAGAAGGCACGAACTCTGAGCCAGTAACAATTAGTAAATACAACATCGAAATTAATACGTGAACAATTGTATATGTTAACAGCTGATGAGGGTACTACCTTAAAAAAATGAAACAGTTGTAGCAAACACATGCTCACAATAATTGTTCATTAATAAATGGTATTGAACCACTTTCATTGTCAAGGTGCTGAATTTTTAAAAACATCGAAAGAAGAAAAAAATAGTTTCTATATATACCTACCTACTATAATCTGAATTCTTATTAGTTTCATGTTTTATGTGAGAAACATTAACAAAGTCTAGAAATTCTTAGTGTTATAGCTTGATTTTCGTTCGACTTGAGAATGTAATATTCGTTTAAAAGCAAATTAAAGTTGATTAGAAAATTAATTGAAATATTTGTCAAAGTACAAGTACACGTTTTCTCTGACTTCTCACGCAGCACATGTGACTTTGTTGTGACCAAAAAACACCTACGATCTATTTCTAGATGGTCGAAAGCGACGCCGTTTTCGTCGTCGAACACACGCCGAAGCTTCCAACGACGCTTCCACATCCGCGAATAAAAATAACAATAAATTTGTCGACAAAGAGCGTCGAACCATTTCGAATCGATAACATCTAGTCGCCTCCTTTATTATCGATATCGTCGGAACGAAATATTCAAAAAACGAATTTCATGAGGAAAAGAAAAATAAAAAAGTAGATAATCGTACACTTAAACGTACCATAAAACGAAGATAGAACTTTGTAATGAATTGTAAATAATTTTAAACCGCTCTCTAGTTTCAATGTATCAGTTGAAAATGGAAAATGCTTTTTGTGAGGAGAGCAAATATTTTAATTAATTTTACTATCGTGACGTGAAATCTTAGTGATATTAAAAAGAATTTGTTTTTCTCGTTTGATCTTTGTGATGTTCTCTATATATGTGGAGAATACTTTTAGTGCCTATTTCTGGGATCAAAATAAAATAACGTGTGTGCCGAAGTTTTCCTCTGTGTCTCAAGACTCGTAATCCATTCAAAATGCAGTGGCTTTCAAGTTCTTTATAACTTTGTCATAATTTTATAATTTCATCATTTAACATCGTAAATGAAACTTAAAAACGAAAAAAGATTCTTTTGATTTTCTTTTTAATTAATTTGTAAGTATTTAAAATATTTTTTCTTCACGCCCATCAAAGGCAACTTCCAATTTTTACAAGTTATGTTTTTGAACGTTGCATACCAGTTTTTTTTGAAATGACATTCTCATAATGAATTTAATTACTCCGAGCATAATTATTGTAAATGAGACAAACCTATCATCGTTGCAATAACTATATAATTACTGTCAGAAATCAATCACTGGACAAAATGAAAAAAACTCCAGCAGTATGCGTAATTAAAAAATACCAAGATCCAATTATAAGTTTATGATTTGCTTTGAGATATATTTTATTAAGTTTCCTTTCAATTTTCAGACTTGTGAGACTCAAATACGAGAATTAGATCTTAGATAAGCAAATTGTTTCATCATTGAAGAAATGAAAATCATAATTGATTTGATTGAAGAAAATTATGCGATTAATTGAATTTTTTTCAATCGAAATCGAGATCAAAATTATCAATCAGTTTGTTGAAAGAAATATGACTTGAAATACAATTGAAATCTGTACCAATGATAAAATTGGAACTAAATTGTTTCTACAGTGAATATTTTTTAGAAAAGCTTATTCCAATAGTTGGTATTATCGATGCAGAGGCCAAACCAATCATTTTTAAAATTGTTGTATGTCTGTCTGTCTGTTACCACTTGAGGGTTTTATGTGTATTACGATAACTGACTATCCGTTTCAATATCTAAGATACTTTTTATTGCGGGACATGTCCTATTTCAACGGGAAAATAGAAAAACTGGTTTACGCCAAAATCATACTGAAACTACACATTTTTAGTTGGTAAAAGTCTTAAAAAAATGTAAAAAAATTAACCTATAAAAACAAAGTTTTTGAAAGTCTCCCTATTTCTCTTTCTCCCACTTTCTCTCGAAATTGACACGCGTACTTAATGCTATGAAATATTTAAGATAACATAAAATCACCTAGTTACGGGGACAAAAGTGTAAATTTCAAAGATTAAGCAGTAATTCTCCATGGGGATGGGTAACCGAATTGATTTTTTTAAAGTTAATTATAGTATATTTCCCCGAGCCGAAATTTTAATAGAATGCAGAATGCATTGATATCGACAACGATTCTACCTGCTAAATTTCAGCTTGATCCCATCACGGAAAATGGGTTAATTTGGCACATACATACTTACAACAGTCAAGTTAAAATAGAGAGTTGAAAAAAAATGAATAGAAATACTTGATAATAAAAAAAGAATATCGTAACGCGAAAGCTTATACGTAAGAATAGTTATAATCGTTGCAACAAGGTTTTAAAATACGTTATTTTTCTCGTCCACATAGATTCAATTATCATTAAATGGATTTTTTAAAATTTTTGTATATATTAAGTAAACATTGTGATTTGGGAAGTTTTGTGAACAACATCTTAAAATAAGAGTGAACGAAGTCACGGGTACAGCTAGTTTTTTTTTAAATAAATACAACAGTAAGAAGAGCTTTTTCATATTGGCAATTGTCTTTTAAGTTTTAAAATTGTTTGTAGTAGGTACTTTTTAAGAATATATTTTAGAAACGTTTAATACAAAAAATTCATTACGAGATATTCGGTTAGCACGCAACAATATCAGAAATTAAAATCTGTATATTATTTCGCTACCACATTGTCGTTATCGTCGTTTTATACAAACAAAAATTAAATTTTTAAAAAACTGATTTTTTCAAAAACAAACTGCTTTGGTTTGATCTTTTAACTTAAGTCTTAAACTATAACAGCATTTCTTTCTAATTTTCAAGCAAGATTCTTTTATTTTCCAGTATTATCTATAATTTTGAAAAACACCTAAATCTACTGATCACAACTTACTGGTAAATAAAATGGACCTTAAACTTTTGAAAATATATTTTTTTGGAATAGAGATTTAATTTTAGCCTGAATCAAAAGTGGAATTTCGTTTTCTTATATTAAGTTTGATGACAAATTTACAATCAAAATTATCACCACTTGGAATTATAAACAATGCATATTCAAAACAACATTGCCGAAATTTTTGCTCGGTTTCGAATTTGGTTGAACTACTAACTATAACTCATTTATTCATATTATTTAAATATGTGCCTTTTAAGTCAAATTTATTAAAAAATTTTTATCTTGAAATAATACAATGAGCTAAAAATCTTGATAAATTTCTAGTATTATAAATTTTCTACAATTTAAAAAATAAACACAAAAACTTTCATTGTTATTTTGGCACAAAGCTCACAAACTATAAATTGACACAAATAAATTAACTGTTTCTCAAAATACGATTTTGTCATTAAATCTTATCGCAACCAACTTTAATTTCCCACTTAAGCTTCTAATCGTATTACGATCAAATTTTTTACTCAAATTGAAACTATTTCACCATTTTTTACCTACGATATCTTATTATGTTTCCATAATCAAAACCTTACACATAAAGTATAGATTTAAATCATAATTTTTACAAACCCATCCTTTAAGAACGCAATCAAGGTGTGGTGAGAAGTTGTAGGTGGATTAATTTAAAATCTAAAAAAAAAACGAAAATGTTCTATCGTATGAAACTATTTTTAAAATTATTAAGAATTTTATGTAAAGAGCAAGTATTGATTTATCGCTGATAAATAATATAAATTAGTCGCTAACAGGTTTACTTCTTTTTAATAACTGTTTTTATGATTACATTTTTTAAATGAAGCAATTTTATATTTATTCAACTTGTAACGATTCGTTACGACGTGATCTAAACACAGAATAAATACCATATAATTATGCAAATGAAAAAATACGATAAAATATTGTTTATTTTACATTATTCGATATATGTATAAAATTATACCTTTGTTTAATACACTCCTGGTATTCCTCCTGAGGGATGAATATTTTATTTTATTCTTCGTTCATTAAGAGAATTAAATATCAACATCAAACGTCCTTTGCTATTGTGGAATAATTGTGTAATAAGTAGATGGAAATTTACGAAGTAGGTGAAAAAAAAGTTAATCTCAGTAATTTTCTCGGTAGGAAAATATTTTAATAGAGTAATTATAAAGTTTATGTAATGAAACTTGAAAAGAATTCACGATTATGAGAAGAGAATGTAATCCTTTCTTTAGAACGATTCTTATCTTAAATTTCATTAACAATTTAACTTTGAAAAAGCTTGAAACAGTTTAACGGATTTAAGTTCTGTTTTTACCTTGAATGATAAATTATATCTATATCTTTATTATTCATTTTTTAGCGTAAATTTTCTCGTTGGACTTATGACAATCAAGAGTCGAAGAACTTGAAAACATATGTTTGTATCAATGGAAGACCTATGGAAGATCTATGATCCCAATATCCCCCCCAATATTAACATAGTTATCATTGAAAAACAAAATGTCCGTTTTTTATAGGCAAAAAGCTCATTTCATTGGTCTCAAAAAAATTTTGATGAGAAAAAAGAAATTTTTTTCCTTGCCCTTCAATTTTTAAAAAAATAACCTGAAAGAAGTTTTACATTGTATGCATACATATGTACCTAGGCACCCATCATTTTTTTATTTTTCTATGTATATATAAAAAAGTAAACTGATTGACTAATAAACTAATTTTAATTAAAAACAATAAAAAAATGAATTTTTAAAGTGTCAATCCAGAGTCAACTATAGCCCCGCTAAAGAAGGATTTTTGAACTTCCACTCCTAAGTAATTCCAAAAAGGGATTGAAAGATTTGTATTTTTTTAGTCTATCTCTTAAACTATAATATATATTCTTGCAATTATTAATCGACATGTAAATTTAACAAACTTCTGCTTTTGTAATTTCCTTTAATTTAAGAGTTGAAAACAATTATTTAAAAATTTCAAAAATGCTCCCAAAGAGAAGGCCTTACTGACTCATTTCTTATTAGTTATATTTTAAACTGACTTTTTTTACTCATTATAACGTAAGTACTCTTTAAAACAGTGAATTGGGGAGTTGTGATTATAGAGGGCGGATATACAAATTCGAAATTTTAAATTATTTTATCCAGGCTTTTTAACTACCTTAAGTTTAAAAATAATATGAAGTGCAAATTTTAACTAAGGGTTTTTAGCTAAATATTATTTGGTTTTCTTGAAATTTCCTTTTCTCGATACTTTTTTGTATTGAAAAGAGTTGCAATCATTGTAGATTTGTAACATTGTCTGTAACTGTAACAGTACAGTGTCAATTTTATTTTTTTATATACAGAAGACCGTTTCACTTTTTTAATTCAATTATCAGGAGTTGTTCTGGTTTTTTGCAGTAGGGTAATTAAGTTGGTTTCTCTCTTTTTTGGCAGAGTATTAATTCTAAAAACTGGGCTGTGTTTCCATTTTTGTGAAATTTATTTAAATTTCCTAAGTCATAGTTAGCCACTTGTGTATATATAGGTATATTTGAGAAGTTACGAATAGGTATGATATATTATGTACACGATTATATCCTTTCATTTTCTTTTTTTGTCAAGAAACAAATGGTATAGAAATACTTTCATTATTTAAAAATTACCTAAAGGCTTAGGTCATTACGATTAATTCAATTTTCTCTTCACATTGTCGAATTGGCAAATGTTCTCTATTTGGAATTCTATATAAAATACCTACATGATAAAAATGAGTCTACCGTAAAAGGCAAGAGGTTTTTATTCGTATTTCAGCCGATAATATTCTGAATTGAAATAATAAGGCCAATGATTTAATCAAATTATTGACAAAACCATTATGAAATTCAATATGATTTCGGTTCAAAAATAGTCAAGCTTAATAACCCAGACCAGTCTCGACTTATAAGAAAAGAAAAAATTTCAAATAGAAAATTGATCCTTGTTTCTACATTCCATCTTCATAAATGCCCATTTTGGAACTTGAAGTGACATTTTTAGCTTTCTAATTCACACATTCGTTAACGTTTCAATCGGCATGTAGAATTGAATTTTTTTTAATAGGAATAAGAGCAACAATATTTTCTGTAATAATGTACATGCCGGCGCCGGCGTCATTCAAAATTGACACGGAAATTATTAAACGGATTTTTCTCCATACGCTTCGTCTACGAAAATCTTTCTAGTTTAACGACGAAAATGAAATTAAAACCGTCGTGTGCCAGCGACATCATTGGCGTAAATCCAATAACTTATCCAAATCGCTTGTTCTATTTCGAAAACGTTATATTTTCATTTTTGTCATTAAGAAATCTTCTGGCGTGCGTCTATTATCTGCTTGATTCATTCAAATATTCCAGAATCGACTTCACGTTTCCTTTGATCAACGAAATGTTATCAGACTTTCGAAATTCCAATCTTCGATGTTATGCAAAAGCCTCGCTTTTACTCATTAGAACAAATGAGGATATTTCTAATTGTTTCTCAGGGCTTTCAATTTTATTAATTCGCCATTTATCTTCGTTTTAATTGACTTCGTTTATCGAATTAACGCGTAGGTTTTCAATTGAATTTCGCACGAAGAAAAAAAATGGTTTATTAAAAAAAAAAAACTATTCTTTAACAACCTACTGTTATGTATTTTATTTATTGTTGAATCAACTCCTACATTTATAAAAGTTAAAGATGTTAACTTTTGAAAATGCTTTAAATTGTAAAATTTGCGTTGGATTTTGAGATAAGTTTGAAATTTATTATCGTTTTTAATAGTTTTTTATTTTATTTTCAGATGCTGATGTTAGCCATACATATGGACCATTAGATGGGTCGATTTATGCTACAATTGCCAAGAAGCCGGACTTGTCTCCTGTGGGAACCGGAGTGAATGTGGGTGGTGGAATCATATCAAGTCCATTGACGGTGTCAATGGATTCGGGAATCTCGTCAGCGGGACACCAACAGGCGTCCCATGGCGCTCCCCTGAGCAATAACACCTCCAATGAATCATCAAGTCCACCACCAGCCTCGTCTTCGGGTGGCGCTTTATTGACACCTGAAGATCGTCATCGGGAACTCGACGAATTATTAAGCGACATGTTATTAACCGTTGAAAATATACCCGATGTTGTAAAGCCGCGTTCATCATCTCGGTGCAGTGGCGGCGGGGCGGCTGTTCTCGGTAATAATAGTAATAATTCCACTTCCACCTCAAACGCGCTTGTTGTGGGTTCTGCAAGTAGTAGATCTTCGCCGTTTACCACACAGCATCGCGATCGCCGTACGAACGGACGGACGTGCGAACAAACATTGCAATCAGTGATACATACGTTGGACAGTGTTAGTTATATTGATGAGGATTGTGCGTTGCAAAACGGAGCAAATCTGGCAGAAATCCCGTATCACGCCCGGCAAGACAGCCGCCCTTTTACCTACGGTGCGCTTCCTGCGGAAGGTAGTATGATCGCGCAACAAACGGGCCTTGCTAGTCCCAGCCTAGTGCGTAAGGCTAGTTTCGGAAAATCTAATCAGTACGATTATCGTAACGGGTCCATACCAAATGAGGATAGCCAAAATTCAACCCTTCGTCGCACACATAGTGGACCATACAATGGTACGAGTAAACGCGACCCTATCGAAAGTATTTTCACATCACGCGCCAACGATAGTTTTCGCAGGGAAGAATTCCGCAATGATACCCTCAAGAGGAGTAACACGGAAGGAACGTTACGAAGACCTAACACAAACGGTTATTTAAAACAAACTTCAACGACAGTCACGTCGCCTTATTCGGATTCAGAAAGTTTATCACCCCCAAGTGGATTTGGACGCGCAATTAACGGTCGTGGTAATTCAACCACGTTACGTTCGCCCGATTTTATCGACAGGTCAGTAATCTTATTAATCAAACTTCCAAAAAACAAAAATTAGTTGATAGGAAATTTTATGAAATACAATATTTAAAAAATAACTGGCCTAATTATAACGAGCTTTATGTGAAATTTCAGTCATTCTGTCAACGTTGTTTATCCGATGCCAATTTAAGAAACGGAAATGCTTAAGTGGGCGCTAATTTAAAAATGGTACTGGCCGATTTTAATATTTTCAAGAGATTTGCTTTTAATCGGCCTTAATTGATTATAATGTATTGCCAATGATTCAAAAGCGATAATATATGTTTATAATGGTAGGTTGTTTAGCCGCCCACATTTTTAAGTTACGAATCGTTTTGGTTAAATTAATTCTTTCATCTAGTTTTCTGAATTGCATTATCTTTGTCATGCTCCAGAAGCTGTACATAGAGTATTTTTTGTCTCCCACGTGTTTGGGTTTGATATTATCATTAACGCCGCGACTTGATAACACTCACAAACACAAACGTTTTTCGCAAGTCTCAAGATCGCGAAAATTTACATTATAATAAATATGACGTCAGTTGGTAGATATTTCTCAATAGATTACGTGGGCGGTATTTTATCGTGGCTACAAAAACCAGCTACGATTTGGTTCCGAGAAGATAAAGTGACTAATAAGAAAGTTAATACGATTTAACGTGAGACAGGTTTCACTATATTTGGAGTTAAACGTAATGATCCCAATGTTCGTGCACAGCATTAGATGCATTTTTTGATCTATTTCCAGAAGGATTTATGCGATTATTGTGCATACAAAATTTACCTTAATAGGATCGCTGGTCGTTTTCGGGTTGACACTGTAAATTTATTGTCGTTCATGATCTACCAATATGGAACTGTAGTAAAATGTAAAACATAAAAAAGACGACACAAATCTTGATAGCTTTATAAAAATTTAATTTTATCTTATAGATTTTTGTTGAAAAAGGAAACTCCTTGCCAGAAACCAGATTAGATTTGATGTCTTAATCAGAGTGGCATTACATTTTTACTTTGATTGACAGACTCGCCATAAGCGATTCATTTTAATTTTTCTGTATGTATTTAATGAACTTGAACTTAACGGTACAATGCAAATCAAATAGTTTGTAACACACCACAATTGTAATCAAATCATCAGATAATATTTCAATACCATGCGATTAAATATTTATGGTCACGTCAAAAACAATAAAAATTTTTGAATTTTCACGGGAATTTGAAGACAGAGAAGCATCCACGCCTCATTAACGTGATAAATGACAAACATATTCGAACGAAAAAAGTTCTTTGAAACTTAAGTAAAGGTGAATTTTAAAAAAAAAATGTTATATTTTTAAACTAAACGAGCGATTTCTACGCCTTTTGCAAATTAAAATTAATTGATATATTTTTAGACTTAGCTAAATTATGTAACGAGCAATACGTCAAATTATTTTTGACGGGCATGGCTTTAAACATGTCCACATCGAAATTATTTCGCCAACCTACCTTATGTGCTTTATTAGGTAAGGCGACGTTTTGAATGATTTTGATCAGTCGTTAACCCAGGGAAATGCTAATTTTCTGCATTAATTATTCATAGTATTGGTGTCAATGTTTTTAAATGAAAGAAACATTAGAAGTATCTAATTAAGACGAGTCGATTTGAGTAAATGTCTTGCACTGAAAGTGTTAATTAAAAATTGAAACGTTAATTATATGAAGTCGAAATATTCAGTTAGTAAATATTTGAGAAAAGAAGCAACTTTTCAATATCAGAAAAAAAATTTAATGAAAAAATGTGAGAATATTCGATGAATTTACATTGTTTGAAGATGGAAAAATAAATATTAACTTTAAATGGATTGATAATTGACTAGTTCTAGGAAATTCACTCAAAAGTGTTAGTAAAATGTTTAAGTATTGAAATAGTAGGTACCTAATGTTTAAGTCAATAATGTATAATGTTTTAACGTGCCTATTCTTTATTTAAGTTTAGTAATCGGACCGTAAAATTTAAATTGATAAAACATTTGTCCTCGAAAGAAAACAAAAATGCAAAAAGCAAAATATGAAACTTAGATGCTTTTGCTATTAATTATATGTAAATAGAAATTTGGTGACTCTCATAGGTAACCCTATCCTGACACGTTTAAGATGATCTACTTTTATTTAGATAATGGAAAATTTAAGATATTTTTTTTCTTATTACATTTTTTTTATATCTAATGCCCTTACACAATAAATACGATCCCAAAGAATTCATGTAAAAAAGATATTGGATAAATGGAAAAAATAGGATACCTAGTGTTTTGAAAAACGTAAAAAACAAAAAGATTCGTGTAAAAAGAGAATTAGACGTTTTTTCCTCCATTATATCGCAACTCGTAATATGTTGGCCTTCTGTCAAATCTCTTAAAGAGCCAATAACTATATGTTCCATATTTCAATCATAGATTTTTATGTTTAAACTATAAATATCGAAGCCTCGAATAGCCCAAAAATCAAAAATGACTTATTTACAATTTTACCCTTTACAGAATTGAGTCATAGTGAGCTCCGCGAGATTTTGAATCAAATTTTCTTTCTTTAATGTTTAAATTATCGAAAACGTGGCTACTGGTGCTATCTCTAGGAAGTACAGGTTTTGAACATTAGACGCGCATGGTGGAGATATTATTCAAAATATTTGTATAGTTTTAGGTTAGAATCGTTGAAAGTGAAAGATGCCACTTCCTGGAATAAACCATTTTAACATCTACCTGTGTAAGAACCAAAGATGTTATTGATATTTGAAATTTCAGATCTGGATTCGCGTATAGAAATAATATCAAACCGGTTTCGAATACAGTTACGGGTATGAACATATTTCGGAATATCCCTTAATTTCGCTTACGGATATTAGATTTTTAAAACTGGAATAAATAACTTTATTTCTTCTTGTTAGCTCACATTTCACAATGAGTCATACAAATATTATAGTAGCTACTAAATTTTGAATCTTATCTACTTAAAATACAATATGCACTTATAAAATTATAATAGACTCTCCCCTATCCGCAATTATCCGAAGTTATTCGAAACTTTCATTTCGGATTTCGTTACGGTTACGGAGCTCCTAACATCCCTCGTAAAAACCAATGTGGCATAGAAAGAAACATCTTCAAGGACACATGTTTACAATAAGAAACATTATTTTTCTAGTGTTTACTTGTGAATTTTTTTAGCACGTTCAAGAAAAAATTAGTAAGTTAGTAACTGCATTTATTTTAAAGAAGGTTAGGCCGCGTTCAGACGGATCAACTCAACTCGCCCGACTATTTTCAATCTTGTAGACTGTAGCAGGGTAAGCGACGCGAGAAGTGAAGTACAAGCGAGTTGAAAGGGAAGCAAATTGAGCAGAATTGAAAGAAAACTGATCAACAAAACTCGTTCAACAAAAGTTTGATTCGGTCAATCTTTTGTTGAACGAGTTTAGTTGATCAGTTTTCTTTCAATTTGCTTCCCTTTCAACTCGCTTGTACTTCACTTCTCGCGTCGCTTACCCTGCTACAGTCTACAAGATTGAAAATAGTCGGGCGAGTTGAGTTGATCCGTCTGAACGCGGCCTTAGAAATGTATTCCCAATTTTTTTCAAGACGTTGAGACGGTTTTGGGAATTTTTATAGCATTTTAAAGTTATTGGGGTCAGATATACTCCAGTGCTATTATTTCATTTCTATAGGGAGGTATTGTTACGAAGGGTTAAAATTAAAACCTAAACATGACCACAATACAATAGAACAATGTACGCTTTAGGGCTCTGTACTTAAATATAACGACTTGCAAGGTTAAATACTATCTTGGTAGTATGAAAAAGTGACAACCATGTTTGATACGATTTACTAATACCTGTTTAAAAAAATACTAATTGACTTAAATCTCCAGGTTTTCATTCATTCAAAAAAAAATAAATTAAATTTTCTTAACACTCAGCCATGCAAGGTCTGATATTTTTATGACTAACATGTTAACGTTTATAAAGCAAAAATTAGATTCAATCCATTTCAAGTAAAAGTTTTATATCTTAATCTCTTAATAGTGTCATTTTAAAAAATTCAAATCTTTCCTCAATGGCAAATTTTTGACATTACGTTTTTTTTTAGTTTTCTGAAATCAAAATCTCAACATCTTGATTAATGGTGTCTAAGATACGTTTCTTCGGCTTTGCAACTACACTTAACTATACCAAACTATATTGTATCTGTGTATATAATTTAATATGTTTTTTAAATTGATTACTTTCATCATAGCTCAAGGCTACTGTCATAGATGAGATGATTTCATAAATAGATCAGACATTAGGTGAGTTAAGAAGGCGCCTAGCTATGAAAAAAGAAATTTTCTAATTTATGAAAAAAAAGAAACTGTTTTAGCATGACAGTGATAAAAACTTATAATTAAGTAAGAAAATTTTGCGTTGTGGAAATTAACTTTTGAAAATTAGATTTGAAATTGTCTTTAACACTTCATTTTTAAACTATAATTAAGTTAATTATAGTTATTTTTATAATATGGTAGTAAAGAGCTTAGCATTGGTTTCATATTTGGAAGTTAAGTTGAGAAATATCATGATTTTTATGTAGCAGATATTTTTTTGAATAACCAAACTAAATGTGAAAGAAAATTTATGTTGATATTTATATGTCAGAAGCATAAAAAATAGAAAAATATGTTATCCAAGTAAAGAACTTGTTAACAACCACTATCTGTTTATATAATCTATTGTATCCAAATTAAAGCGTAGGCGAACCAGATAAAAGCCACATTTTCACTTGTATTGTTATCTATGAATAGTTTCTAACAAGTAACTATTCGAAGATTCGAACGACACACGACAAATGGAAAATAACAAAATTTCGACAAGCTCAGATTGAAACCGATATTTTTCTTCTAGGTGAAAATAAATATAAAATTAAGAAAATATCTTGTCGAAATAATCAGATTTACATCTGCGTATTTTGGTTATTTTTAAAAATTTTGTGAATGTTTTTATTGCTCGTTGATTTTCTGGCCAAATGTTCGCTTTAGAAAAACGTGTAATACTTTCGGACTCGATGCTAATCAAAAATGAATTAAGTCCATTGTGTCGTCGCCATCGCAATTGAGATAAAAATTAGCCAAAATCGTCACAAGTGAATAAACTTATTGTCGCTTGAATCTCAAAAGAAAAGAATCAACACAAAAAAAAAACGTTTATCTCGCATTTGATGTTTGACTTCGACGGACTTACATATAAAGAATAAACTACACTCACAGCGGTAACTCAATGAGGTCATGGAAGTGCAAATACTAATGTAGGTTATACACATGGGTTTCAGAAGATGAAAAAACCGGGGAATTCTGCGACTTTTGCCAAAATTTACGCAAATTTTCACTTTTTCCGTAGGAAAATTATAGGGAGAGTGTTTTTAAAATTTTCTAATTAGAATAAATAAACATTTATATGGTCATTCTCTAGAATTTAATACTCAGATTTATGGTCTATAATAATTGATCCACTGTGAAGACAGAATGTAAAGATAAATTATACTTTAATGTCGTTTTATGGTTGATATTTGGTTTGAAAATTGTTTTTAAATTGAATATATTGTATGGTAAAAAAATATTTAACGTCGTTTAAAAATACTTTAGTTGAAATCAAATAAATTTTCTTATGACAATTTCACTAAACTATTATGTTATTATACAATTATTACTATAATTTGTTTATAACTTGTACATAATTTTACTTAAATACATTTTAATATCTTTTTTGTGGGAATCGAAACATTGAACGTAATTGTTAAACCCACAATTGCTTTACGGTTTTAATAAACAATTATTTCAGCCTTGAATTGCTATTTGAAATTGATACCTTTAGCTCATGAATTAATTTTTTTATTTGTTTTAAAACACAGTAGCAAATGGTTGGCATAAAACTAAAATGAACAGAGTAGTATCAGGATAAACGAATTTTTGACGTGATAACGTCTTATAAATTGATAAAACATGGGCAGCCTGTACGAAAAAGTGTCACGTTCCTGTTGAGCTTGTGCGTGCAAGCAAGAACGCAACGGCAAGCGATAGAGAGGCACGAAAGAGTTCTGCTGTTAGAACGCCTCCACGCGAGGTTGAATCCTATACAACGTTTTTTGTGTTTTTTTTCTACAATTTAATAAGATTTAATTGATTTCCTTCATAATTTTCAATCTGATATAATTTTGAAAAAATTGTAATTTTCAATGAACACCTTCTTTGTACTATACAAAATAATGATAATTCATTAATAACAATTCAATTCAATTCATAAAAGTATGCAATTTTTTATCAATGTTTGTTTATGACGTTATCACGTAAAACTTCGCTTAACCGAATTTACAGACAACCAATTTTTTTTATTAAGAGAAACATTGTTTCCGAAGATGTCAGCTTATAGTTTCCCATGTTTTGTTGTAATATTTCGCATCATACAGTGTATACAGTAGAAATTGTGTAAAAAAAATCTTTAAATATTTAAAGTTTATATAAAACAAGGAATAAGAGAAAAAAAAACAATTGAGAAAGAGAAAGCGCGAACTAATATCTAGTAGCAATTAACATAAGTGACATCGAAAGTAAGATGTGTATGAACGTAAATTTTAACAGCTGACGAGGAATAACAACTCTAAGTACGAGAAGCTGATACAAAAAGACCAAATGATAAGCTTTATTTAAAATTATTTATTTGTAACGCAAAAAAAAATTGAAAATCTAAAAATTATTGAAAAATTTGTCAAACTTAAGAGACATTTTGTATAACAGAAGTTACCCTACTAGATATTTTTGGTCAAATGCAACTCAAATCTGTTAATTGTGAGGTTTTTAAACAAATAATCAATAATTTTTAAAATTAAAATTTAGAAATTGATAGATTATATTGAATATAAATATGGTTAACAAATCCAACCTTATATTTTGAAGAAGGGCGATGCAATCCCATTTCAGCAAAAAGAAAAAGACTGGAACATTCTTCAAACAGCCAGGAAACCACTAACACTTTGTCACATTTAAAATTTATTTCGAATTAACTTAATAGTTTTCGCGAATTTCACAAAAATCAGCCATGCTAAGTAATTCATTGAAATTAAAAGATAAACTGATAATAGCAGGGCACTGTCCAGTTTTTTTTTTTGCTTGATCAACCTGGAAAAATAAAAAATAAAATAGATTTAATAGAGCCTGCACATTACTGGACATTATTGAAATAATGGTTTAAAATAAAAATTTTAATATTTAAATTAGATTATATAAACCGGATAGCCATTCGTCGTCAATGCTAATTTTAATCCAATTAAAACTGATGATAGTTTTAAACCTTAAAATATTCAATTGATATTTTTTTCATGGAGCAAATTTTAGAGCTCTTTTCAATAAAACCTATATTTACTTATATGGCTAATGTTTTATTTTTAATTTAAAATTTTAAAATTCAACCGACAGTATATAGTCGTAGAAGTATCGATTTAAATTTTTTACAAAAATATCCATTTAGATGATAATACAAAAATTGGAAAAATAATTTAAACCTTATAAGGATAATCAAGGTTATTTTTGATTTTGCTTTTTTATTTTGACCCTCCACCTTAATCAAATACAGTGGATCTTCTAAAACACAAAATTTTTATAAATCAAGCAATGGAAACAATTGATTTTCTCGTAAATGTAATACTTAACATATGAATACGTGTTATGATATCAGAGCTTACAATTTTAAAGGATTTGTTTATCTAAGATTTATTTTTAATTACAAAATCAAGGCGACCAAGAATTCCCGAAATAAATGGTCCAGAAGTTTTTGGAGAATATTTAGTTTCTATAACCGAGAATTGTAATTAACTTAAGCCTCAGTAAACTTATTATTTTTTATTTATAGAAATATAAATCTTTATCAATTGTGAAGAGCTGAAGCTATTTATAGATAATGTGAAAAGTCATTTTTCAAGCAATTTCTTAACTCAGTTTCAAGAGAACATTTTTGATTAAAAAAATCTTAATTTCAATTTGGATCATTTGTATTTTATGGATAGTTTAGTATAATCAAGAAGAAAATAACCCATTTTAAAATTGCTTATTTACCTTTTTTAGGTGTTTTGTGCGTCTGTGTCTAGGTCATCATAAAAGCTCGAGAATGAGCAATTTTTTTGGGAGATATCATAAACTTATATTGGTTGATTGATTTAAACTTGGTATATCATAATTAACAGACTATTACAAATTTTATAGTTTAATTTAATATTATTTAAACTGTGTTGTAACTTACCCAGTTTAATAATATTTTTGAGGTATTATTTATGAACAATAATTCCTCGAAAGTTTTAAATGTTAATCGAAATCTTATTATTTATGGAATGGCAACAATTGACTTTGAATAAAGATATTAAAAAAACTCCAGATCTACATTAATAGAAGGTCCTAAATATATGTTGGTCTGAACCCTTAAAAGTGCCTCACATATGTTGAGATTATTACGGATTCTTACCAAAATATTTAAATATTTTATGTTCTAATCTATACGAATCTATATTTTATTTTGATTCAAGAAAAGATTCATAAAAATTGAATTATTATTTCAATTCCTTTTCTTTTTTACCTTTTCTTGAATAACTTAAAAGCTTAAAACTTGTTTATAACTTAGACTATTGCAACACAAGGACTACTTTTTAATTTCGATGTATTCATATTGGACCATTTAAGATATATAATTTTTTTTAATTTTTCGCTACTGGTTCTGAAAACTCGTTTATACTTTTCACTAATTTAAAACCACTTTACAACTGAATAGATAGTACCCTTAATAACTAAACATCATTACCACACTTAACTTTAGCAATATAATTTTTATCAAAAATATAACCGATTGAATATACCTTGTTAAGTATCTTATTAAGAGACTAAATGATATTATGAAATACTTCACATAAAACTTGAAATAAAATAACCAAAGCTCATAAATGCGACATTAAAGACTTATCTCATGCGCAGATTTATTGCATGTTCCTTAAGTATATTCGACTACTTAGTCAAGACTATTAAACATGCATGACAATATTTCAATTAAAACACAATAAATTATCTCAAATTAGTTCTATGGACTAAACGAGTTGTCTACGATCGAAAATATTTAAACGCGGCACTTATTGTTTTATGGTTATTGATTCTAATCTAAATAATTTGCCGCGTTCCTTTGAAGTTTATAAAACGGCAAGTTCGAAGTTTCAAGTCTATTGTTTGAGTTGATTTATTTATTTTATGTAAGCATTTCCTCCTCTTCCGTCTCTTGTACTTGTTGCCCCTGGGCAGTGATTAGTTTGCTAGCGATTTATAATAAAAAGACCGTACCGTATTATTAAAATCTAGTTAAGCATTATGTTATATTTGTATTCAAATGGGGAAATATCTAAGCTATTTGATGGAGCACGATAATATCATTAAAGGAAAAATTACATTTTTCTTTAAGTTTTAAATGTAATCATTCTTGTTCAAATTAATAGTTATATTATTAGTAATACCCCCCGGTTTCACCTGCGCTAAATAGTAATTTGGGGGATAATTGCTTTATTAGTAATGAACAAGGTTAATAGTAGAGATGTAACGAATAGTGATTTGGCCAAATCCGAATATTCGGCCACACTCTCGGTCGAATCGCCAAATATTCGGTACCGAATTTTCGGCCGTTTCATTTATGAGTAAATCGTATCACGAGACGCATTTTTTTATTAAAAAAAAGACAAATTTAACAGCATCGAAATTGATTTTTATTTACAAAGTATTCGCTTAGATCGGACACTAGATTCATACTTAAGTAGTGGTTTCTAAACTCAAAGCAGCTCGAGGAAACTTGACTCAAATGCAGAAAAAATTGTTAATTTATCATAATTAATTCTTCCTAATTGATTTTTAATTTTAATTTGTAATTTAAATATATATTTTAAATTTCAAATTTAACATTTATATTGTTATGATTTAGTATTCGGTATTCGGCCGAATAGTACACAATATTTGGCCGAATACCGAATAGTAGCCGAATATTCGTTGCATCTCTAGTAAATAGTTTAAGGGAAGAATTTTTTTTTTGAGATTTTTAAAATGCAAATTAGCAATGACCACGTTTCAGGTTAATATCTTTATAACCTATATCGGATATCCTGTAGGAAACAAAATTGTAATAGCTTACACCAAATTTTTGATTTCTTTAAGATTCAGTTTATAAAACTCACGATCCGTTCTTTTACATCCAAAAATATTTTAACCGAGATAAAGTTGCTTTCATGGTCTAACAAATTCATAAAAAAAATTTTCTTAGTCAAAATCAAGACTTGTGTTTAGGTAGATACCTTAAAAGTATCTTTATGTACATAGTACATTGAATGATAATATTCAACTTTTCAAGGAAACTGCAGAGATCTCAAACATTATAAAAGCTCATTTTTGCCAATCATGAAGAGTTCCGGCTCGTTTACTTTTCATAATTGCGATTTCTCGGATATTAAATAAAATATTGCACAGTTGATGCATTTCGTAATATCCATGTTTATATTTACTTTAGAACGATTAATCTAATTTTATAAATTGGCACGTGAAACTAAAGAAAAGACGCGTAATTACATTTAAATGTTATGGTTAGCCTTTAAAAAAAAGAACTTTGCTTTTTAAACGCGGGAAACATAAAAGCTTTTAAATGAATACAGAGACTAACACGATTTTTACAAAATATTCTGTTATTTCTAATTTTATTTCACTGCATATAAATTAATACTTTTTAAGGACTGTTTAGAAATGTTATTTGCTATTAGCATGTTATTTAGTTGTAATAAAAAATTAATACAACAAAAATAATTAAATTTTGTCACGTTTTTAAGATTATATTAAACGTTACATCATTCTTATAAATGCGGCTCAGATCGTGTTGTTCCAAACAAGTTTCTCGTGGTCTGAAACTTTAAGATTTGCTGCTATTTCATACTTAATTTCTGTAATTTTTAAAACCATTCTACAACATTTCAATTTGTTTTGGCAACTAAAACATAAACGTCTCCTTTGAAATTCAAATTTATTCTGATGTGCTAAAACAAATAACAGATTTTTTACTTTTCACAGCATCTATTTGCGTTAATTACCCTTTTATTTGAAGATGAAAAATCATAAAATTAAATGGTACAAATTCAAAAGTTACGTCAGGTTTTTGCTATGCTGCAAGGTGTAAATATTTAAAATATGATTTACAAAAAAGTAAATATGAAAGGTCACTGAGTGGTGTGGTAACTAGAATGTTGCTCTTTACGCCAGTGATCTTACGATCGAATCCTACGAGAAGTTCAAATGTTTTCTTCGATTTTCAAATTCGCTGGTCTTCAATAACCATTTTAGAAGCGGCAATACTAAATAACCAAAACAATAAATCTAAGGCTATATTCATCTTCAATGAACCAAGATATATAATAGAAGTTGTAGCTTTTATATGACCGCAAACTTTTTGTTATTACATGAGCCATTGACCAGTTATTGTTATTTTTAAAAAAAAAAGAAAACTTTTTTTCTCATTCGTTTTCCTTGATCCATTTTTAAGGTTGTATTCTTTGTTTCGTAATAATTTGATATTGAATCGATAAGCTTTATTCAATGAGACAATCTGGAGGTTTTTTTTTATTGCCAATGTCGTTATAAAAGCGGAGGTTGTATCAAGTAAACGCCCTTCTGTAGTAATGTGAATGAATTATAGATTCTGTGTAAGAAATAAATAAAAAATTGTGTGTGGTCGTGGTTTAATGACGTGTCCATTTCTTTTGACTAATCATTATTTTGGAATCCAATAATTATTTTAAAAATAAATCAATTATCTTCTCTGCAATTATCGTAAAAAGGTGGAGATTTAAAAGCTTTATTGCTTATGTTGTTTGATTTGATCATTATAGATGTATTTAGACCAGGTCATATTTCAACGCTACTTTAGAGTAAATATTCAATGACTTATAAATTATTATAATCAAACAATTACTATCCATTTACATTGTAATCTGACTATGCTTATTACCTTAGATAAATATTTATTTCCTCTATCGATTCTTATATGAAAAAATATTTGTATTGTCAGCATCAAATATAATTAAAGTAAATGCTAGTATCGCTTATTTATAATGAATTCATTCATATCAGCTATCATTGAATTTTCAAAGTTTTCTGTTCCATATTAAAATAAAAGGGTTTTGACTTGCTTTTTCCGTACAAGTAAATCAGAAAAAATAAAAATAAATAAATCTGAAAATTTTTATATTTTTCAAATGAATAGACGAGAAGGATAAAATTTACGATAATGGAAAATCTGGATGTTTTCTTTGGGTTTCTTATTGCATGTCGTTGCTCTTTTTGCGTTAGTATTCTGTGGGGAAAAGGTGAAGATTTGTTTCTTATACGTTAAATTTCACTTCTTGAAACACAAAATGAAAAGTTTATTTCACGTTTTTGTGTTATTGCACGAAGGTTTTAGTTTAAAAATTTCACAGGACTCATGTTGGTGAGGTTATAAACTTTCATAGTTTAAATGTAATTGAGTATGAGATTTGAGTTAAAAAATATTTTTCTCAATGTTTTCATGTGTGACAGTTTTCGTATTGAGCCTTATTCTTTCCAAGTATAAAGGAAAAAGTTTAGAACCAAATAAAGTTTTGACAAAATATTAGTGAAGCTCAAGTGAATTAAAAACTATTGTGATTCCATAGCTATTTTTTTTGCCAAAATTGATTTTTTATTTTATACATTTCTTCAAATGTAAAAAAGTAATTAAATAGTTAGTTTAACGTCTTTGAAAATGTCAGATTTATTTTATTCTTTTTAGACGAAATTCGTTTAATACGAAAACATGTTGGTGTCTACTGTCTTGTCATAATTGTGTTTTACTATATCGCTCGTTTTGCTTGAATGATTCGGTATTTTCATTGGAAATATCGACTGCTTAAATATTTAGACGTTTTTTAACTTCCTTATTAGAACTAAGGTAGCCTTTGAAATCTTATCAAATATATAAGAATCAATTTCAAAGACTAGAAAGTTTTATCATTAAAATTTATTATCAAATGTTTTTGAGGATGAATGTTTTAATTTTGCGCCATTTAAACAACAAATGTCAGTGATTTGTTAAAATTATCTGAGTCCTTAAGCAAAATATTATTTCATAATTAAAATTTTTATTTATAAGGAAAATTAAATTGGTGATTATGCATTGATTATGGTGATTATGCATCACCTTACATCCTCGAACTACACAAAATATTAAAATTTCATAAAAAATATTCAAACGCTATCAAGATTTTTAAAAAGCTTCCATCCTCTGATTGATCAAAATTTATCTTATACTTCTAAACATTGTGTCTGATGATAGCATCCACTTTCCATATGAAGGTTAATAAAAAAGAAATTTTAAAAAAATCGTTTCACATCAGAATATATTTTTACGAGTACGTCTTAAGAATTAGATAAAAAACTCGAAAAACATCAATTGAATAAATTTTAAAGAGATTTAGCCTCGGAATTCAAAATCAATATTTGTGTAAGTATTCTCTTTCAAAATCTAAGATTGCTGAATAAATAAACAAAAAGTTCCAAGGAGCATCTTCTTAAGAATCTATTTAGTGGCAATTACAATTTTCTTATAAAATCTTTTCAAAGAAGACTAAAACTGTTATTGGAAATATCAAAGCATATAGCACGATATGTGATTATATATATAGTTTTAATTTCATTAAAATCTGCAATTGGAAACGTTATATTTATTCGGCGAAATATAAAGATTTCTTATCTGATACATTTGCAGTAACTAAAGGAGCGGTCAAAGAGTCTTTAGAGATTTACGGTGAAATCAATTAAGATAAAATTTTATCATAAAGCTTCTTCTAATCAAGTTGCAAATTTATGAGTTAATATTTGGAGAGATAATAGCTGAAACATACCGTCACCAATATTGAAACGTATTATTATTGTTTTTAGTACAAATTTTTTATTATAAGGTTAAAAATTAAATTAAAATCCTTCAACATTTTTTAATCAACTAAAGGCCTGCGTCTTAATTTATAATTTTCCTTCTTTGTTAAAATTTAAGTCGTTTTTCATATTTGGTATTTTTCGATACAAAATCAAGATCATATTTAAGGTAAAATTTATATTGTTTTAGTTATGGGATTAAAATTTTAAGTAATAATTAAATTTCTTGTTTCATTCATTAAAAGTTAATTGAAGTTTTTATACTTGAAACACTTTATGTAAACGTCACTACAAACCGTAGGTGTATAGGTACGCAAAATTATGCAGCACTGTAGCATGAGGTATTTGTGCCTATGGTAAGATTCATTGCATCCTTTTATAGCAGCGGTCGGGGAACTTTTTTGCCATTACCCCAAAATATTTTTGAATAAGTCGATATTACCCCTCTAATTTTAAAAGGAGACAGGCAATATAAAAATAAATTATAATTTACAAAAGAAATTATAGTCATTGTTCGTTTACCCGATTTTCATTCATTGACTGAATGTACACTTCTTGACACCGCAAAGTTTTACACAAAACTAAATGTTTTAACATCGAAATTATGCTGCATATACGATTTGCAGTTATTTTATGAGGACTTTTGTCTGAGGATATTTTGTCATGGGGATATTTTGTCTGAGGATATTTTGTCCAGCGATATTTTGTCGGGGATATTTTGTCCGGGGATCAAAACGCATGGAACCAAAACTTTCCCCCTCCGGATTTTGGGTAAGTGATCTTGCTTCATGTTTATACAATAATTTCAAAACTGGGGCTTTTTGATGTAAGAATAATTTTAAAAGTTTTTGGAAATACTAACACGTTTATAAGATAGTTTTGCCAAAAAAAATCCTTACTACCCCCAAAAATTTCATTTATACCCCATTTGGGGTAATTTACGCCGGTTCCCCGACCGCTGTTTTATAGCATAAATACAGAGTCGTAATTTACAAATTGAATCCTCTGAAGTTCGTATATTCGTGTATTTGATAAGTGACTGCCTTGGATTCTTAAAATAATATGTGTTAACTTGGAAAAATAAGATTCATAAACTATACATAGACTAATGTTTTCATAATCAATCTGTTCTATTATTTTTCAATGTTAACATTAATATTATACTTTTACTTAAATTTTACTGTGGTTTATGTAAATATCGATATTATTTTCTTGAAAAAACCCACATGACCTTATTCTATAATGTTAAGTATACAACACTAATATAAAGAAAAAGAAAGCTTACTTCTGCCAGAAGCACGTTTTTATAGGTAAGGGAGGCAATGCTTCCTCAAACAAAAATGTTATATGAGACTCGCTGTATTATGCAGACATAGAAAACTGCAGCATTTCGGAAAGACGGGCATGACGCCTGTAGAGATAGCAGTGGCAGCCCCTAGGCAGGTGCTGACTTTCTTTAGAAACCTGATGCCCCCTAGTAAATACTGAGGGTTACATCACAATAGACCTCATTGGTCGCGGTGATAAAGGAAAGAATTATCCTGAGACCCGTAGAACGGAAAAAAAGAGATAATTTAAATCTAAATTTTTAAAAACAAACAAACAATCTGTCACATTTAACCTTGATATCACCGCAAAATTACAATGTAAAAAATTTATCTTTCCAAAAGTTTTTCTAACGAGGCGCCACAGTTGTAAGCTAAAAAAAGTTTCTCAACAAAAATCGAGAAAATTGAAGTAAATAATTTTCCCTGAATTTGTCTTGATAATGTCAAAACTCTTCCAACAAACATTGAATAAACTATGTTTATGAAATTCCACAGATTGACTTGAGCCATTTACGATACAAAATGTAAATTGCACTCCTACATCAATTAAACAGGTGTTGATTATATTGAAAATATTATTAAAATCAAGGCTGTACACCTCTTAGGTGTTTAAAATTTGGATAAAAACCAAAAAACATCGTTACTCAAAAACATATTATAATTTTATTTTCAGTCATTCAAAATGGATTTTATGTGAAATATTGAAGTTTTCAAAGCGATTCAATTCAATTTATTAGTCGGTCAAGGTGAAGTTTATTCTCAAAGCCTTTTTCATTCAAATGCATTCGTTTCCAAGCCAAAATTAGCGATTGCTTCGAACGACGATAAATGACTCAGTTGATATTTTTAGCAGAACGAAAAAAATTAAAGTTCTCTATTATGAAAACTTATTTGAATGGAAGAAAATCATCTCGGTGTGAGTTTTTGATTTTTTTATCATCAACGAAATATCGTTTATCTTTAACAATTTTTTTTTAATTTCTGACACATGAAGATTATTTCTAAACTTTTCTGGCGTCGTTTCAAAAAGAAATTAGAAAACATTTTAATATAATATTAGAGCAAAAACTAAATTTATGAAATCTAGGTCAAAACAGTGTAGAAACAATTGTTAAGACACCAATAAAAACAATAATAAGACAATTTTAAATTACCACAAAAGTCACATTAAGAAAGTTTACGAGCACATTACAAGTTTTAGGCTTTAAAGTTCAAGTTTAAAAAAATTCACGGGTGCGTAATTCAAACGAAACAATGTTGTCATTATTTTTTGGACGCATAAATCGAGACTGCATTCAATACATTTTTTTTATATCTCAACATGCCATAAATGGAATCAAATTCATTTGTTGCGTTTTTTTCTCAACAAAGCGAGGAATGCATTAAAATCTTTTCATCCGAAAATATTCTTTTTTACCACTGTTCAATAAAATTAAGTACCACAATCAACTGTAATGTTAATCGTAATCATTTCTTACGTTGAAATTTGTGAGCAACCGTATTTGTTCGTCCTCGATAAATTCGAGTTAACCAATCGAGTTAACCAACTGACCATATGTGCTACGGCCTTTCAAGTACAAGAAGAACGGTGACCGTTTCTACAAATTTGGTCAGACAAGTTCAATACAAAGAGGTGTTGTTAAGTTGTAGGCTGAAAGAGGTATTTGCTATGATTATATGTATTATATCTTCGCTGAGAAAGCGACTTAAACGAAAACAGTTCCTGCTGTATGTGAAATTTGTGCTCATATTTTTTTATTACGTTACATTCTAGAGAAAATAATGGATTTACTATAAAAATATGAACACAAGACGGCCAACAAATACTAATGCTAACAACTATAATGGAATATCAGATCCGCAAAATTCCCAATTGGAATTTTCTTAGAACGGCACTTCAACGACATCCTTATAAAATCTTACATAGACTCTAAACATACAAATCATTAACGGAGTGCCATAAAAAATGCTAATAATTAAGAAAATTTTAGCTATTTATATAACTTGACATTCATCAGGTATTATTTTAAAAGAGTGTATTACGCTATTGCAGAATACATTCCTGAATTTACAACTAGGCAATTTTTAGAGGTAGCAATTTATGAGAAAATTAATTACCTATATTTATTCAGAAAATATTGTTATATTCTTCTAGCAATAATAGCTCTTAAAATCAATTTTAATTTCAATATTTATCCCAATTTTTATTTTATCCCAAGTTAGAGTATGCATTTAGCGTCTTTTGACTTAAGAAGTACCTTTAGAGAACCTGTGTTAAGGCTAGCGGCCCCTCTATCGTAAATATGACAAGTTTTGAACGGAGCGTTTTCACTTTGTTCTTACGTATAATGTTTAATTTTATTATTGTCTTTGTTTTCCAATATACATTCTGTTCAAAACTTGTAAATATCTCCACTATGGGCGCTAATAACATCAAGTTCACGCATCGCTTTTATATGAGCCAATTTTTTATTCTAGCCCTGCTCTAATAATTATTCAAAAATTGTCAAGTGCGAGTCTAACAATGTTTTCAAATAAAACAATTTCAAACTATTAATAAGAGTTTCGCCCCATAAAGAATACCCCGTAAAGGATGTTTTCGTATTTTACGATACAGAGCTTTTAAAAAGAGGGTGTTCTAGGACAAGAGCACTGTTCTGCTCATAATAAAATCGAAATCATGAAATAAATTTAGAATAAACGTGAACTGAATGTAACAATAAAATCATTTATATACAAGCTGTTTCTGAAAAAACTCACGTTATTTCTTTGCAATACGTTTGATTGTTAGATGAATTAACAATGGTTTGTAATTTAAATCAAATCTGCAGCAAATAAACCGTGTTATAAATTAAACATCGTTAAAGTTGATTCAATATTCAAATATAGAGAATTGAAAGCTTTAAGTTTGCAATCAGAAATTAAGTTAAGAAAAGCTCTTTATAGAAAAGATAAGTTTTGATTTGATAAAATGAACATTTCTTATTTGCGCTTTTATGAGGAAAATCTAGGCGTGGTTTTGCTAAAGGACTCATCAAGTTAAGTATCTAAACATTTTGTGCTCAGAATTTAGCTGATTATATGAAATGAAATAGCTTTTAAATTCAATGCTTGGCTTAATATTTAATTATTAAGAGTAACATTTAACTTAAAATCAACTTAATTTTAAACAAAATTCAAGTCAAGTAGTGATGTCCCTCGTCTAAAATAGATTTTAAGACGACTTTTACTTAAAAAAATGTTGTCATGTCGGTAAATTTTTTGCAGTAAATGTTAAAAATACCTACTCGTTTGAAAATAAATTTATAATTGCAAATAATATCAGTATTGATCTTGTTTTTTGACTATATTTCCTCCAATTCTTCACAAAGTTAATGGAAAATTGATATCGTTGTAAGACTAATTAATTTCTATAGTTTTTCAGCTAATAAAATTAGCATATTGATTAACTAAATTACCTTATAAGTTTTGGTCCTATGAAACTTTAACTAAAATTTTTCACCTTATAAAAGTTTATAGCGATTTATATTAATACACCTATCCCCCGACTCACACGGTACTCGTTTTACACGATTTCGCTTTTACACGGTTCATAAACTAATGAAATTCGGAAAATTTTGGAATATTTTAGTGATGGAAGTGACATTATACCAATAAAGAAGAAAAAGCTGATAGTTCCTCAAAGTGATAGCGCGAATAAATTTCGAACATACCTGAATTTGTTAAGTTTCAGCAGGTACTTTTTGAAGAATTTTTCGTTTCTATTTTTGTTTTCATTTTTAGAATAAGTTCACTACGACATCACACCATTTTTTGGGCAAACTATACCTAGTTTAAAGTTTCTGGATATGTTTTACTCTTGTTGCATTTGAATAAATGACTTAATTGCGTAGTTTTTACACGGTTTTATATAGGAAAAACAAAGATTTCATTTTACACGGGTTTGTCTGGAACCTATCTTCAGTGTAAATAGGGGGATAGGTGTATAAGACAGTAAATGGGACTTTTTTGATAAAATTTATAGAAATTTTGTATCTGGAACACTCTGTATAATTTAATTACATATTAGAAATGTTACAAGTGGCAAGTGATTAGTGATTGAGTTTAAGTTTGCATTTTCCTTAATTACAGCTCGTATAATTCAACGTCAAATGGTAACAACAACTTAACATGGCTTCAACGTCAACAACAAAAGTTAAAGGAACGACGTGAAATTCTATTACGCGAAGAACGGCAACCGCATGAAACCCGATTGATTTCCGAATTACGTTCAATGCAACATACATCACATCGTCACATGCGACCAACAGCAAGTCACCGTCTTGATGGATACACGAGCGACACAACAGCATTCGCCGACGACGATGACGACTTCACAATCCCATTACATATCAACACTTCCACATCCTCGAGAAAATCGGGTCCTACATCACCGTTGCTCCCACACCGAACATCATCCCGAAAATTCACAAACAACCTCACATCACCCCAATCGAATACTTCAAGTCGGACCGGCACCACGGAACGACCATTTTCCTCAATAAAACGAGGACATGAACAAAATAAAAAATATGTTGACCAGGTACGATAAAAACCAATAACCATTCTGATTCGCTGTAAAAATCTGCTTCTGATTTCGCTTCCAAAATAAGTGATATCATATTAACTTTGGTTTAAGGCAAAAACAAATTTTTCAAAATTAATTTTTTTTTAATTGAATTAATCTTTCATTATTATCACCATCGATTTCGTTGAACTAACATCTAATAATTCTTCCCATTCGATTAGAACTTGGATATATCTCCAACGTCGGCAGCGACATTAGATCAAAATCCTTTAGCGCAGACAATGCGACGGTCTGAATCACGCGGCGCTGATTCTGTTGATTCCGGATTATTATCGATGGTGGAACACGAACAACAACTACGTAACAAACAGAACTACAACGGATCATCCACCGGAGTGGTGGGTATTGACCACTCACATCATGACGCTTTAACTGACCTCATTGCTAGTTTAGCACATGCATCATCCCTATCAACATCTAGACAAAGCGATAATAGTAGCGATGTCACTAATTCTCCTCCTGCATGGCACCCACAGGTAACGACGCCGCTACTCAGCCAAATAAAACCAACCACCATCTCCAAAGTCGCTCCAAACCCTCGCTTACAAATTAAACATATCGATTTTCTTTAACAAATCATTTAGCTCACTCACTCATTCATTTGATTGTTGGTTGTGTTTGTTTTTTTTCTACCTTACAAGATAAGAGTACAGAATATAAATAGAAACCAGAAGTGTCTACAATTGGTACCATTGAACTGCTGTGATTATAGTCGTAACGTATTTCAGTATTGTTTCGAAAAAAAAATACCACTGTCATAAGATTGTTCATGCCGCTTACCAGAAATAGTTCTATAAATTCTACCAAAACCATCGAGATCAAAGATGCCAACACTGAGTGAAACTTCTGCTTATCTTCTATATATATTCTGTGATAAGAGTTTATCTAAAGGTATTCTAGTAAGTACAAATTTAATATTATTTTACTTTTCAATAAATAGTATCGAGAAGATTCATACTCTTCTTGGCGCACTACTTCAGCCAGTGAAGTGGATGGAAGTCCGCCACCAACAAGTACTTCTCCTCGGCCTCAAACTCCGGCGTTCCCTGTACATCCCAGGACTCCATATTCAAACAATTCAGTGCATTTTGATTTGACTCAAGGAGGCCTTCCGCCTAAAAGTCCGACAACCCAGCGGTAAGCATTGTTATATATACAAATACTATCTTTAATTAATATAATAAATCAACTGCAAAACTCGAGGAACACTGAAATTGTTTTTGGATATATATTTTAGACGTATGAGTTACCCTTCGTCAGCTTCACATAAAACCTCTAGGAAATGGGGTTCGAATTCGCCTAGGTAGGCAACTATGAAAGCCTTTGAACCATATTGGTCACAACTTTTAGTCGCATGAGAAATTTCCCTTTTGGTCCTATTTTTGATTTTTTTTTAGATTCCTACAGAGTATATTTATAGTCAAATTGTTAGTGTGTACTTAAATTTTGAATAGTCCTCTGTTTTGTGTCTTTGTTTCAAAGCTTTTAACCGTTTTTGTATCATTCAGAGTTGGAATTCTTTTACAGTTATGAAATTTGGTCAACCCAAAAATCTCGAAGTTCATGGTCTTAAACTCTTAAATACAGAAAATTCAAAGCCTCGAATAGGTACCCAAAATTTCTAGTAGGTACCCGAATAAAAAAAACTTTTGTGCTCTTTTCACGAAGGCACGCTTCCTTACACTTTGGTAGAACTATGGAAACAGTGAGAAAAATTAAAAAATATTTTTGCCATTTGCATATTCATGTTTTTAAGCTCTCGAAATTCTGGGTCTTAAGGATTTTTTGGTGATATTGAAATTTGAATGTATACGGGTACATGCTCACACTTAATCTTTTTGGAATTTAGCTACTCGTAGTTCATCTTTGATGTACATATAGATTTGAATAATATAAAAAAGGTCACTTAGTGGCGTGGTGGACTAGATAGTTGCCTTATACGCCAGTGATCCTGGGTTCGAATCCTAATGAAAGCCTAAGATGTTTTTTCTGGGTTTTCGGATTCGACGGTCGCTAAGGACAGAAATGTTGACGCGACATTTAAAAAAAATATATAAGAAAATAAAAATACTAAAATCAGTTTGTATAAGAAACTAAGCTATGGGAAACTATTTAAGCTCTTTGAGTAGTTTCATAACAGTTCAAGTCCCAAAACTTTCTGATACTTTAAAATTATAAAAAGTAGGTTTTTTGGATATTCGAAATTTTGGCCATTCGGGAATTCAACTTTTCGAGATTTTGAACAAGACTCAAATTTTCATATCAGTTAATATTTCTCAATTTAATCTGTTTGAATTTTGTATAATATCAATAATATGTCATACAGTTATCTCGTGTTTTTATCGGAAGCTAAGCTATGAAAAAATATTTCAAATCTATAACTAATTTTCCTCACATTTAAATCTTGAAAATTCTCTGGTACTAAAACGGTTATATAAATATTTTAATATGGTACACTGTATATTAAAAACTACACTTTGTTACGTGTATAACTGTGATTGTTTTCGATCCTTCGAGATCTCTTGTTTCTATCAAGTTTAAACTTTTATAGTTTGTTATCGCAACTAAGGACATTTTTGTATTAATTTAATTTTCTTTTAACAGCAAGGACCTATCAGTTTCTCCTTTAACGAACGGAAATTCGACCGAATATTCGACAATTAATCATCAAACTAACGGAATCTTACGAAGTAGTTTATCAACCCCTACACCACAAACGGATCCTTACCAACAACATAGCCCAAAAAGTCCGTCATTCAACGGTTCTTCTTCTCCTGGTTATTATGGACATTCACGACGATCATCTGTACACTCCAATAGTGAACCACCCCAAGAAGTATCAGCTGCTAACGTTAAATTTGTACGAGATACGTCTAAATATTGGTACAAACCAACTATATCTCGAGAAGAAGGTAATTTTATCTTGTAGATTTGTTGTTAATATTAATAATTTTAATGAGTTGATTTTTACAGCTATTAATTTGTTGAGAAATCAACCTCCGGGTACGTTTGTGGTGCGAGATTCGAACTCTTTTCCGGGTGCATTTGGTATGGCGTTGAAAGTCGCAACACCGCCGCCAAATGTACAGCCAAAATCAAACAATGGAGATGAGTTAATTCGACATTTTTTGATTGAACCAACTTCACGTGGTGTTAGATTGAAGGGGTGCACAAATGAGCCTGTGTTTAGTTCACTTTCTGCCTTAGTTTATCAACATTCTGTAATGCCGTTGGCATTGCCGTGTCGATTGTTGCTTCCTGAAGGAAACTCGGGTCGAGTATCTGATAACAATAGTTTGAGCAATGCACAACAATTGCTCACTCAAGGAGCCGCTTGTAACGTGTTATATTTGTATACGGTTGATATGGAATCGTTGACTGGACCTCAGGCGATTCGAAAAGCCGTGTTGCAGTTATTCTTGCAACGTCCATTGCCGAAAGCGATTGTTGTGCATTTTAAAGTTTCGGGTCAAGGAATTACTCTCACAGATAACAAACGGAAGCTATTCTTCCGCCGACACTATCCAGCTAATACCATTTCACATTGTGGTATGGATCCTGATGATCATCGATGGAGTCATTCAAGTGATGAAACCGGAATGCCAATTAGTTCAAAGTATGTTTTAATGATTTCAATTGATTAAGACCAATAAGTTAAAATTTTTTTTTAATTTTAGTCGATGCTTTGGATTTGTTGCTCGTAAGCCAGCAAGTAACACAGATAATCAATGTCACGTTTTTGCCGAATTAGAACCGGGACAGCCAGCGACAGCAATAGTAAATTTTGTATCAAAAGTAATGATGACACACAGTCAGGGTAAAGCAAACATTGTTTAAATTCAGGATTTCTCTAATCAAAAATTATTGTATTTATAAAAATGATCAGTAGTTATTTTAAAAAGAATGTTATTGTAAAATATATAAAAATATTATTATTAAATATAAGCACATCACGCTGTGCCATGCTTAGGACAAAATAATCCAGTGAATTGTTAAGATTTGCTCTAGAAATTTTCATTTCTGGTAGTAATAGTTCGATTATTTTTATAAAATATATATTTTAGTAGGAAAGATATTGGATATATAATTTATCAGTTTATTGCCGTTTACTCTTTGAATCGAAAACCTGCAATATTAGCTATTTTTAACTTATAGAAATCTACACATGGTTACCAAATAAGAGTTTTAAAAATTTTAATAAAATACACAGTATATCAAGAATAATCCAATATCTCTAATCAACGATAAGATGAAAAATAATTTATTAACTAGTCCTTATTTAATAATATTTCTTTCATATAAGTTTTTTTTATTCACCTTTTTGAAAAAAAAATGTATTATTTAACAAGTTTGTAAATATCATTGAACCCTATACAGGTGTCTCAAAAGTACTTAAAAAGCCAGAAACTGTAAGTAGATGATACACTTCTAAGATGAAAAGGCTTTTCACTACTTTTGTGACAACCTGTTTTATACTCATAATTTAATTATTTAGATGTGCATGCCACTCTAAGAAATTCTTTATTTTATTATAAGATTTTTTATATACACGTTTTATGTCATTGATAAATAGTAAAGTTGAAAGTTTTTCCATAGACTGGTTCTCTTATTTTGTTTGGTTGAATAAAAACACCAAGTTAGTGAAGTGTCTCGAATATTCGTGCAGAATATTTCCTGATAGTCACTTTAAAAACGACTCGATTGAAAAGTTTAAGGCCAGACAAATCAACTTTGATCAATTGCAAAATTTACATTTGAATAACTGGTCTTGATAGTACAATATTATTTTATTTTTTAAATAATTTTTATTGAAATGTCTATTCATTTAAAATAGTAACGTTTATTTTGCTGTGGAAGACAAATAATTGAGTTTTTCATTGATTATTTAATAAAACATAGTTATAATTGAATATATTTTTGATGTGGTTGCGTCTTATATGAATTAATGTTATACTTTGACGAAAAGTATATTTTATGAACGAAAAACAAAGATTACTGAGAGTAAGATATCTAAACTTGTAGCTCATTATCATTGTATAGTATCTATTCTACACATTATTAACAAGTAAAAAGAAATTTATTGTAAAACTAAATTATTTTTTGAACATAATAGATCTTCAGTATAAAGTTGATTTATAATTATTTAAATAGAGATAATTTTTTGGAAAAGTTAAAATGTCATATATAAATTAACATTCGTAAATCTGTAAAAACTACATAGAATAAATTGTAGTTAAAAGATGTATCAGATTGTATTAAAGAAATAAAAACTAATAACATTATTTATTGATTCACTATTATTTTTTTCAAAAACCCTCGTAGAATTCTCAACATTCAAATTTTTCATAAAAAACACTTTTTTTTTAAATTACAGACGCTTAGCCAGTTTTTTCTTAAGGGCGTGCTTCCCTATTGCATCTTAATTATCTTCCATGAAAGAAAACTAATTTATATGTTTGTGTGCAATTTTCTTCAACTTCAAAAGTATTTATGGTATTATGGCCATTTGATTCTAAAATGAGAGATGGCTTAGAAAGTTTTCCGAGAGTTTTGAAAATTGGTAATTCTATAGATTTCACTGTGCTCTTTTCGAATTTCAGCTTTGCCACCTCGTAGCTTTGTCGTTTGCGTAGCCTATTTTGAAAATGGCGCCTATAACACTGTTTCTTGACAATATATATTTTCCAACTCATTTTATGGCAAAAACATTTCTTTGTAAAATGAAAGTAGAAACAATTTCCTACAATCTATATGTATGTAACAATATTTTTATCTTTTTTTTTTTGTAAAACCAACAGTTTTGCCGTAAGAGTGCCGCAAACCTTTATATACCTACGCCTTTTTATGATAAAAATAATCTATTGCAAATTGTGAAACGGTGAGGCTTCCAAAGAACTGAACCTTAGCATTGGTGGTTGATTTTTTTATTTCACAACTATCTAAATAAAAGGAGCGAAGTTTTTCTAAAGTTTTGGCTTCGGTACAAAAAAAGGCAAATCCATCATTGATTATAGAGGTGTTACCATATTTACTCCACACAACGCCGGTTTTTCAACTGAATTTATACGCTCTTAATGAATAGTTAAAGATAAAGAAAATAATACTTAATACTAATTGTTTATGTAAATAAGCTTCGCTTTATTTAATTAATTTTAATATTATAATATGTCCCCCAAGTTTTTAATCATCACTTCTAAGTTTTGAAGTTTCTAATCGCACATCAGTAGATGAGAATATTTCTTTTTCTGTTAATTATCAAATACATGTTTATCAGGTATGAAGCGTTTTGATCTCCGGGCAAAATATCCCCGACAAAATATCCCCCTGGGAAAATATCCTCAGACAAAATATCCCCCTGACAAAAATATTTGCGATAAAATATTTCTTATTAATTCTACTATTAATAGTTTCTTCACCGGATTTCAAGACGAATTTTTCTTATGGAAAATGATTTTGATAAATCTGTCAATTGAGACGTAACTATGGGAACTCTCATGTATTACAAGTTAATTGGGGTGGAGCCCCCAACAAAAGACGTTATAGTCATTGTTCGTTTACCCGATTTTAATTCATTGACTGAATGTGCACTTCTTGACACCGCGAAGTTTTACACAAAACTAAATATTTTAACATCAAAATTATGCTGCAAATACAATTTGCAGTTATTCCTACGAAATCTATTAGTTTTCAGTATTCGTTGAAAATCTATGAATTAACAGGTACTTGCAATTTTTTGTTTGAGGATATTTTGTCGGAGGGTATTTTGGCATGGGGATATTTTATCGAGGATCAAAATGCATGGAGCCGTTTATCATACTGAAGCCTACTGAGAGTGGATACTTAAAAAGTTAGATAAATTTCCAATATTTTTTTAAAATGCATTTCAGTTTTCAACTACAAATAAATTATTTACTAAAATTTATGGATTTAAATACTTAAATATTAAAAACTGAATTAAAATACTATATCTAGCCAGATTAATTTCGGCAATGAAAAGTTAACTAACCTTTAAGTTTCCTATGGGATTCAACTGTCGTCATAGCGTCCCAAGATTTCGAAAACATCACAGCCATTCTTAAATGTCACTTACACAAATGTTTGTTTTTAATATTTAATAGTCTTAATTATTTCAAGCACGTTTTTATCCTTCAAGGATTTATTTCTCTTTGTAATTTCTTAAACTAAAATCGTTAACATCGGACAATATGATGCTTGCACAAATGCAACAATATGAACGATATGAATATACTTATAGATAGGTATGACTTGCGCAATACCTGCCACATCCTGATTGATCTTATCAATTGTATTGCTAGAAATTAATTTAAGGATTAAAATTATTATTAATTGATATTAAAAACAAAACAAAATGATTCGTCTTTTCAGTATTAAAATTTTTTGAAAAGTAAATAGATACAAAATTATTTATCAAGAATATATTTTTAGTAAGTATCGTAAGTATACTCTTACAAGCTTATACAGGCGCCATTTAAAAGAAAGTAAGACATTGAAACCATTTAAGCATCTGTAGTTTTTTGGTTGGCTTATAGGAAGTTATACAAGGAAGAATCATGTTCATGTTTTGTAGTAAATATTTACAATCGATTTTTGTCAATGGTATTAGAATTCTTTAGTCTATGGGGTTTATGAATATGTATAGGCAATTAAAATACATGAATGCATACTATTTGGTATTTCAAATCTGGATTAAGAATTCCTCAAAATCCCATCCCCCAAGAAGCTCAATAAAGGATAGAAAAAATGTAGCCTAATGAAGATCATTGCTATCCCTTATTTTCACGATCAAACAAAATTTGTAAATAACCTGGAATACACTACCGCTGTTTAAAATAAATATATAATAGAAATATTTTAAATAGAAAACTCCTTTTTAAAAACTTTTGTAGTTTCCAAACGTAGTGCGCCAAAACGGCGGTGGTAAACGTCCTGCTTTGATTTTGAAAGTATTAAATAAACTTATCGAATATTTCAAAATTAAAGAACTGACTTAAGGTTGAAAAAAGTAATTTGTTAAAAGGTAATAAAGAAAAAATACTTTCAATTGTTAAATTAGTTTATTTTCCAGCCATTGAAAACTTTTAATTGTTATATACTTATATATAATACAAATTATATGTTAAACGTTAAACTATGAAACTTTGATTAACAAGAAAAAATTAATCAATATCGCCTCGTCCAAATCTTAGATGTCCGTAGTCATCCGATTGTTCTCTTTTCCCAAACCGCATATGGCCGTAATCATCAAAATGTCGCTTAGTCATTTCTGAATCAAAAAAGTCGTCTTCATCAGTCAAGAAATCGTCAACATTCAAATTAGGATGCACTCGGTCATAGGCACCAAGAAACTGATCTTTCATTTTACTTGCATGAACTGGACGATATAAAAATTTGGCGTGGTCTCTACTTCCATCTCGGCGGTTTTGTGACGATTCCATCATTGAAGTCCTGGAGATTTGGTCTCCGGAGGGAGCAGCATTTGCATAAAACGAGGATTGTTTGTGAATTAGAAACAAATATATTCCTATTGTGATTATAATTCCAGTTATCATTCCACCACAACCCATTCTGAAAGTAATTATATGAGCTTTAAGTAGGCATTTAAAATTCTTTTTGCAGATAAAAAAGTTTAACTAATTTGTTTAGTGTTCAAATTAAAATGTTATCCTTGAGAATATTGAAGTAATCCTTAAAAATTCATACAAAAGCATTTAATTGTTAGAAGTTAATTTATATATGAGTATAAAGGTAGTTAATGCTTTCAAAGCTTCGATTGTAAGTATTCTAGTTCTTATTCTAGTTATACCAATGAATCTGAAATCCTTTATGATTTTTTATCAAATAATTTTTAGCTTGCTATTTTCTGTCTTTCTGTAGAAAAAAAATAATAATCAATAAACTATTGACCCAGACGTGGTTATTTCGTTTTATAAAGTAACACAAAAAATTTAATTTCCGTATGTATTTTAACTATTATAATGTAGAACTTTAAACGATTCCCATGTGGTGTTTCACTAAAACGTTTGCGGCTCTTTCAACACCAAGTTCAAATCTACTTTCATTGAAGTAAACTTGTGAGATTTCCAAATAGGTAGTGTTTTCACGAGTTTATTCCGTAACAACTACAATCCCAACTATCCATAACTTTACAACAGCATTAAAATGTTTAAGCATATTATTTTAGTTACAAAATATAAGTTTTGAAGAGTAAAAATAACAAAATTCTTCTTAAAATAAATTACCCCAAAAGGGGTAAAAATAAAATTTTTGAAAGTAATAAGGAAATTTCTTGCCATAGTTATTTTATAAGCGTGTTAGTATGACCGTATGACCGAAGACTTTATTCAAATTGTTCTTACATCAAAAAGCCCCAATTTTTTAACTCTCTAAAATCTAAAGAGGGAAAGTTTTTCAATTACATACTTAATTTTTGTTTGTTCCAATATGAGAATTTTATTTTGTGTATTTCATACTTCCGCTTTCATACAACTTTTTTTTTGTGTCAATTAATTCACTAAATAATATTTAATGGTCCTAGAGGTGTAAGTATGGTGAATTTTCCCCCTGAAAATATTTAAATGATACTTAGAGGATTTGTAGATATTAATGAAATAATAAGATCCTGAAAGTTTCAGATCTCTAACACAATTGGTTTTTAAAAAAAGGAAAAATTTTTAAAAATCAAAAAAAAAAAACTTTGATCGTTTCCTTTTCAAAATAAGAAGGTAATATCGACTTATGCAAAATTATTTTTGGGTAATGGTAAAAAAAAGTTCCCTGGTCACTGATCTAAGTGATCTACGAGTATGACGATGGTTGGATACAAGTTTTAATTCAGTTGATTTAATTTCTTAACACAAACTTTCTTTGCCCCCGTCCAGAACATATTTTAATAACTTTTTTCGATTGGCTACTGAAAAACCAAAGGTTTTTCAATATATCCGTGGAAAAATAAATACCTTAAGAAAAACGCATTAAAATATCAGTTTTTAGCGTTTACTAATTTTACTCCATAAAACTATAGAAGAATGGAACATTGAATTTTATACATAAAATTATTTATACACATTTTTTCCTTATACCCCTTGATTTCTTGTGTAGCAATTTTTTTAGTATTACTCAAAATAGAATTAAATTATAAGGTTCTAATCAAATATAAAGAAAATTGTTGGCTCAAATTACCTACGGTATGATATTCCCAACTTTTAAGAAAGCAAAGTACAATTGATATAGGTACCTACGACATAATTAAGTGAAAAAATGTTTTAATTTATACTAATACAAATTATAAAAATAAATACATAAGTAAATATACATTAAAGATCACTTAACAACCATTTGCTATTATTGAAAGAAATAAATTTCTTAATTCAATAACCCAAAGGCTACTTCTAAAATTGAATGCTTTCCTTGATTGTGAATGCTTCCAGATTATAATCATTTCAAATAAGTTTTCTTTA
Organism: Sisyra nigra; assembly: GCA_958496155.1. NCBI lineage: Eukaryota > Metazoa > Arthropoda > Insecta > Neuroptera > Sisyridae > Sisyra > Sisyra nigra. The sequence goes on from OY292317.1 coordinate 32,936,545, forward strand.
TCTTATCCAAACAATGAAATGTATAATTTACGTAAGATGAAACCTTACAAAAAGGTAAATAACCACCTTGCAATTTTATATTCAAGTTTAAACCTAAGTCAAGTTTCTTAATAAGAAAATCTCCATTTAAATTTCAAGCGCGTAATTAACATATCAATAGTCATGCGAAAATATAAACAAACAAAACACTATCAGTGCAAGTCACAACTGTCGAAACTACAGAATTCGGTAAGTTTTAAGCTTCTTATTATTTAATTATTAGGTATAATTAAATATTAAACTTACCCCAAAAATTAAATTTTAAATTGTTCAGATTTTAAAGTTACTAATTGTCAGTCTCAATGATAAAATGAAACTGAATGTCTTAATCGGTCGGCCAGTAGCTTTTATGCCTTTCGAAAGCGTTCCCGTGGGAACTGAAAAGCTTTAGTTATTCCAAGTTTGTACAGCGTTCGTCATTCCATAATCCAATCAAAAGTGGCTTTTCTTATTAATATGTGCTATTTTTTCTTGTTTCATCGACAATTTACATGCTTAAGCCATTCCATACGCGTTCGATCGTTATTAGAAATTTTATTATTCTGTCATTTTACATTTAAATTTATTGAGTTAATGATTGAATCTTTTAACATTTATCAGATAAGCAAATAATAAGGTAATTTCATTTTTCATTATGTGCCCACTTGCTATAATAGGATTTATTTATTCTATATACATTATAAATTCAAGTTTAATTGGTTTTACATTGACTGTTTATTGCAAGAAGCAATTTTTCACACTGCTTAATTTTGACCTCAAAGAAAGTTATTATTAAATTTTTCCATAAAAATGAAACAAAAATTTAAGTTAGGGAACTTAATATAGGGAACTTAACAGTGCGGTTTGTCCATAAGCACCGCGACATTGCAGCACCCCCAAACAAATTATGTAAAAATACCGTTTACATTCATAATATTAAATGACAATAATATTGATGGAGTCATAATAATAAAATAGTAAAATTGTTAAATATTACCAATTCAATTGTTATGTAAACGAACTATTTAAATCTTGCTTAGAATAGATACGTTGAAATATGAAGTTTGGAACTGTGGTTTTGACAGTGTCAATTCCGCCGGCTTCGTTCAGCTTCATCTATCTACGCTTAAGTTCGTGTACTACAAGCATAAGCTAATATATGCACGTAAAAATTGAAACTGACACTGTGATTTTGGCAGTACTGGTATTAGGTTTCTATATGACAGGTAGCATTGTTTTTAAATAAATCATTATTTCTTTGTTAGATTTGTCAATCTGTATATTTAAAGAAATATTTAACAAGCTATTAACGGTAATCAATAAAGAATTATTAATTTTTTTGTTCATTTTAAAAATTAATTTTATTTTATTACAGAAAAAAATAATTTCGGTTTTATTATTTTAAATAGAGTACCTAGGTAAATTATCACCATAGGGGTCAATGTAGAATATCTTTAAAAAATTACATTTTTGCAATTGTCACTAGAAGAAAAACTTGAAATTAAAGATAATGGTCGACCAACACCAAATATCATTATTACTCAAACAGCAGAACCAGAAAGGTGACCGATTAACTCCTTTATCCATAATTTCTAATATAAATTATTTTAATGAAAAAGTTAAAGTAAAATGTCGTAAACCAAAAACCGTAAAACTGATTTTATATACAAAATATTTGCTGCGAGGCGTCACAGTACTTTATTTTACTTTCGTTTATGAAACTCACTGTTGGTTAAAAGAACTATAATTATATGGATATGGCCATATATGCCTATATGCATATGGATATACGAATTCCGAACTTTCACCCCAGAACCGCCCTTATTTGAATTTTCCCAGGAAAAAGTTTCAAATAAAAGTTGTAGCCACTAATGAGTCTAAGAAATATGGTAAGTTTAAAGAAAATCGTTGGAGCCGTTTTCAAAAAAAATTGAAAAAGCTCAAAAACTTCTTGAATAAAGTGGAGCTTTCGATTAACCGATTTCAACCAAAAGCTTCGCGGCACAACTAGGTATAATATGGAGGCCAAATTCCAAGTTTGGTGAATTTCGGATAAAGCTTTCGATGCGATATGGCTGTCACACCCAGACATGTTTCTAAAAACCATTTTTTTGGACGCAGGCCTCAAAACACGTATTTTCGGTGAAAGCTCGAATTTGAAAAATCGACCCGATTACAATACTTTCTTTACTATCTATATAGTAGTAAAAGAAAGTAAAAATAAATTGATTAGGTCCGTTATGTTTTTCATTTATTTATTAATACAGCACCCCCATGTAAAAATGTCACGAGCAGCCACTGGAACTTAAAATCCTCTTTTAAAACCCGGAAATTAAATAACTGTATTATATAATAGGTGCGAGTGTAATTAAATTTATATATTTTAATAAAGTCAAAATTGTTGACCCTCACTGAATTGTACGGTTTCGAACGTCATAGCTATTTTTCTTTATTACTAATTTTCCATAATAACCCTACGATATAAAGCATTTTCTTAAAAAATCAATAAAACGACAATGAAGGAAACCTTAAATGAGCAAATTCATATAAAACCGGTAAAACACAGAAGAATCTCTCAGTGTCGTATCATTTTCAAGTCAAACAATAGCCAACAATGAGTTCGCGTCAAAAAATTGATAGCACAAATCCTTGCATCAAAACGTTAAACTGGTGTTCGAAGGAAGTTGGACATTTGTCCTCTCGTTTCGAAAACTTTATCAGTGTGTGCCAGGGATATAATCGAATTCGACCGGTTCGAATTTCAAAGGCGACCCAAAGCCTTCACAAACGATACAAAGAGCAACAGTTCGAGGACTTTGTCGAATCTTCGAAACGAGGCTGGCCAATGGTTGATTTGAATTTTGATAATGCTAACTTAGCAGAGGATAACCATCATACTATCAATGAGTCAGAACACAAACGAAAATCCATGTACACCACTAGACGATATAAGTCGTCCGAAAGTTCAGCCCAAGTTTCGGAAGATGAAGAAAAACCTCAGTGGATCAAAACCAGATTTTTTAGTCTTCGACAAACAAGACGTCGTAAATTTATCTCTAGAGAGCCGTTACACCCATCGGTGCTTCAAACTTACGATCTTAATAAAAGGACTAGCTTAAGTGAATAAAATTGTAAATGTGATTGTTAATTAATTTATTTTTAATGATTTGTACTTTAATATCTTATAAGAAAAATATTTTTTTAAAGAAATATTTCATGTTTAAATTCTATTAACTGCGCCTTTTCCTTTTGTAAATCATGTACTTTGTACGTGTTATACACAAAGCTCTTGAACAGAAACCTTATATGAATTACAATTCAATTTTTCAGAGATTTCAAGACAAGGATTTGCAGGAAATAATAAAAATGAACACTGAAGAAATTAATTCAAATAATAGCGTTTCTACTAAAAAACACGAGTTGAACGAAATTTATCTAATGCAGTATGAAAGGATGCAAAGAGAACTCATTTACGAATTAAATTACAAACGAGTAATTACAAGTTGATTGCTTATTTTTTTAATTAGTTAATTTAAACATTTATATTGTAGTCACAATTAGAAAAGGTAGAAGGTGAATTTAGAGGGGCTCAGATTAAAATAACAGAATTAGATCAAATGTTGAGCACAGAACGTAGGAAATACGCAAACTTTGAAAAAGATTTTAAAGCAGCGATAGATTTTGCGAATGAGCTGGAAAAAGAGCGGATTAAAAATTTTGAAAACTATTCGCAAATGAAAATAAATAATGAATTTCTTGTAAGTAAATAATTTAAACTATGATACAGTGATACCTTGAGATACGAATGTTTTGAGATACAACATGAAATATTCTAAAATTTATACCTCGACATACAACAAAAAATTTAAGATACGAATTGGCGATGTGCGATTTTATTGAGTGGATGAACAGTTTTTGGGCCTTCAATGAAAAAATACTTAATCGACAATGGTCTACCGCTTAAGTGTGTCGTTCTGTTGGATAATGCTCCCGCTCACCCTCCTGACCTTGAGGATGACCTTTTATATAAATATAAATTTATTAAAATTGTCTATCTGCCACCCAATACAACGTCTACCCTTCAGCCCATGGATCAACAAGTTATCTCTAATTTTAATAAACTTTTTACGTAGCATCTTTTCAAGCGTTGCTTCAAAGTTACCGAAAATACGAAATAAATAGATTAATAAACATGATGTGTGCTATTACTCGTTTATTTATATAAAAATTGTGAATATTATATGTAATTTAACTGTGTTTTGGGTTAGTTTCATATTGCTACAACGTATTATTATATTATTATACTAGCTGATCCCACCCGCTTCGCTGAGCGTTTTTAAGTTTGGCGATGTATGTTTTTCGTTGCACAGTTTTTATATTTTTTATTTTTTTGCTCAGAAAATGAAATTTTTTTCGGAAAAAAAGTATTTTATAGCATTTTTTGTAATGTTTACCACCTGTGTGTGAAAATTTCGTCCAAATCGGACCAGCCGTTTTCAAGTTTGCCAAGAACAAACAGGCAGACAATATTTACAATATTTAATAACTTTTTGTAAAAATTTCATTGAAATCGACCCAGCCGTTTTCAAGTTTACCCTGGACAAACAATGTTTTTTTGGGGAAAATTACAATGTAAATGGCATTAATTTTTTGTACTAAATATATGAAAATGTAGGTAATAAAAAGTATTTAACAAAACACCTTACATTTTTAGATTAGATAAAAATCTCAGCTTAGAAAAATAATTCTGTTTCTGTTCCCTCGCGCAGGTAACACGTAACGTTTTTATTATATAAATATTTAAGGAGCAAAAAACTTTAATCTTATTATTAGTATAAATTACATTATTTTGAATAGGAAAAATTACTTTGAGACGCGATTTTTTTGCCATACGACGATGATCACAGAACTAACTAAATTCGTATCTCAAGGTACCACTGTATTTGGAAATCATTTGAATACCTGAATACTAAAGTTACATTATTAAATTTAATTTAGACAAATGAAAATGCAATATTAAAAGAAAAACTAAAAGCACTTCAATCAGAAAATGAAATTCAAAAGAAGACAATTCTCGATTTGGAGACACACATTCGTTGTCATAAAGGATTTCAAAATGATACAATAGCGAAAGTCAATCAAACGGAAAGCTTAATAGCTCTCACTGAAAAGTATTTGAAACTATTAACTATAAACACAATGAATAAATAGCATTTACCTTGGTTATTTTAAAATTTTAGCACCACCGAAAGGTTAATAAACGAACAACAAAAATTAAAGGATTATGTTGAAGAATATATTTTATCAAAATCGCAACTCGAAGTGGGATTGTATTCTCATATGAAGTTATACAATAAAGTCTGTAATGAGTTAAAAGAATTGAAATCAAAATACATTTCCTTATCAGGTAAAAATTGTATTAAAGGAAAAAAACTGATTTAACAATGACTGTTTTATTTTTAGCTGAACTAGATATAGTACGAAAAGAAAAAAGTGTCCCAGTCACTACCAAAGATTACAACAAAGATATTGATTCCGTAAATATTTATTTTATAATCAATGTAGTGGCACCTCGTTTATGAAGGCAATAGGGGTAGTGTTTTCTCAAAAAATATTTTCCTTATTTTTTAAGACAGCTTAAACTGCCATTATTATTTACATAAGGATAGCGCGCTACAGTTTAATCACTGCGCCACTAAGTTCACCTTAAGTCTTTCTTTTTTGGTGTTTAAAGTCTCTTTAACAAATAAGCTCATATGATGAATGTCTAAATACAAAAAAAAAATTTTTAATCCCACTGTCTAAATTTGAAAATTGCACGGTGCACTAAAGTAGCACGGTGCGGTTTTAGCTAATAAAGAACCTTCGTTCCAAAAAAATAGTACCGTCGTGGGGTCTTAGACCAGGATAAATAATTTTTTAACAGAAAAAAAATTATAGTAGGATGAATTCCATTAGAAAAGAAAGAGAATATAACAAAAATGGAAGGAAAAATAAATTACGGTCTATCTGAGGTGGAGAAGTGGAAAAGAGGGGGGTTAAACTGAAAGTCCTATGGAAAAAAAATGTGAAAAAATTGTGTGTGTGTGTGTGTGTTAATGTCCCAAACTCACTGTAATTTTTTTGATTTAAATTTTAAAATATTAATTTTTTCACTTTTTATTAACTTATGTTAATATCGAAAAAGCACCCTAATTTTCAATCGAAAAGTCTCACGTCAAAACATCGGATTTTTTTAAAAAGTTGTTGAGCTTTTTATTCGTGGAAACCTCCACTGCAAAAAAAATATAGACATTACAATGTTAAATGTTCTCAGAAAATGCAAAAATTAAAGTGTACATTTTAATAAACTGCTTAAAATTGTACATAATGCAATTGTACCAATACAACTTTGAGCAATTTATTGAAATTGTCACTTTAATTATTGCATTTTCTGAGCATATTTAACATTGTAATGTGTATATTTTTTGGACCATCAAAAAGTAGAGGTTGCAACGAACATAAGGCTTACCGACTTTTTAAAAAAATCCGATATTTTGGCGTGAGAATTTTCGATTAAATATTAGGGTGCTTTTTCGATATTAACATAAGTCATTATAAGGTGAAAAAATTAATATTTTAAATCAAATAAAATTACAGCATATTTGGGACATTAGCACACACACACACACACTTTTTTTCACATTTTTTTCCATAGGACTTGCAGTTTGAGACATTATAAGGTAAGTTTTCACTAAATTTTGTGTAAAAATATTGTTTTTTTGTAAAAGATAAAAATTAAAAACCAAAAACTTCGCACTTTGAATTTTTCACAGAAATTTTGAGGTTATGTGAAAAAAGTGTTACTACAAAATTTGTAGATCTACAAATTATCTACAACTTTGCCATTTAACTTTTTTCCATACGACTTTTAGTTTTGTCTAAAATCGAGATAAAGCGTTTCTACCCTCAAAAAACTCCCCTCGTTTTACTTCCCCACCTCAGATCGACCATAATTTCTTTTTATTTTTGTTTTATTCTCTTCCTTTTCCCATAGGTTTCATCCTACTATAATTTTTTTCACTTTTTACCATTTTCAAAGGCTAAAAGCACTGGTCTATACTGGCAGATGTGAAACATAGAAAATATTTTATATAGTAACATATACATAAACTGCAGAAAATAAAGCGCTCAAAAAAAAAAAAAATAAATGATTACTTAAATTTGATCACTGTAAAATAGTGATGCAAAAAATTACTTCCCCAAAAGTCTTAACCACGAGCCGCCACTACTCACAACGAGTAAATGTAAAATGAACTTCCTTTTCGGTTTCAGTTAATGAAACGCATAACTCAATTAAGATGTGAATTAGAAAAGGAAAGAAATGTGAACACATCTTTAATGCGTTCCTTAGAATCGATGAAAAAGGAATTTTCTGCTACTGGCCTAAAAACGATTCTTCCAACAGATAACTTCCAAGAGACTAATAACTGATATGTATTTAAATAAGATTTTCCATAAAAAATGTCTACATATAACAGAAAACTAATAGAAGTAGATCATAGAATTTTAATAGAAATGTAAAAGAAATAATAATAAAAATAATTCGGTTTAAAAAAAATTATTTTATTTCCAAATATTAAAAGTTGATTGGACAATTAAGTGATTTGTATTTATTATGAATAGTCTTCGTCTTCACTTGCTGCTGGTAAAGCTGAGGCTTGCGCTTGTTGAGCAGCAGCTTGTAGTTGCTGCCACTGTTGTTGTTCGGCCCAAGCTTGTTGCTCCCGAGCTTTCGCAAATAACTCTTGCTGCTGTCGTAAAAGCTCTTCTTCAGGTATTCCTAAATTTTCCAAACGAGTGCTTTGTCTACGTCCTTTCGCTGCTACGGCTTTACAATCTTTCAACACAGCCTCAGCTTCTGCTTGATAATCACCAAACCCTAAACGTTCCAATGCTGCAAAACACAAAATAAGATTATATTAACACAATATTAAGATTTTTTAGTAAAACTTAGGATTTTTGTTACCATACCTAGTAAAACGTGTTCTGCGTTTATCGTTTTTTTGTTGTGTTTATTACAAATATCATTGGCTTCTGAACTTAATAAGTGTATAAATTCTGTACAACAATTTAAAATTAGTTCTCTGGCTTCGTTTGCAACTCTTACTGACGGAACCAGCTCTTTTATCATTTTGTTTATACTTGCTCTTGGTAATGTCAGTTCATGGTCTTCTGTGGTGGTTCCTACGACAGTTCCACTTACACCAGTATTTGAATTGGCCATTTAAGAATCTTTATTTATCTGTTTAACATTAACCTATGATCCAATTTAAGAAAATATTTAAATAAGTTACATTAAATAACAAAGTTTTGACTTGTTTCAAATCGTGAATGTCAACATTTATTATGAAATGAGATACGAAACATGAAGTAAATGAGAGTAACTTCACACAAATTGTAGCCTGCTAAATGATTTTGAATGTGTTCGAATACTGGTTGTGTACGGCGACTGTGATGTACAATACGTTACATCATAAATGTGTTTCTGTTGTATTGTATGATAAAGGAATCAGCTTACTTATGAAACACATATTTAAATGTATTGTATTGTAGAACACATCAAACCATTGATTAACCGTTGATTAATAAATTTTTTTTTTCTTTTACTACTATATAGATAGTAAAGGAAGTATTGTAATTGGGTCGAATTTTTGAATTCGAGCTTTCACCGGAAATACATGTTTTGAGGTCCCCTGAGTCCAAGAAAGTGGTTTTTAGAAACATGTCTGTGTGTGACAGCCATATCGTATCGAAAGCTTTATCCGAATTTCACCAAACTTGGAATTTGACCTCCATATTAAATCTAGTTGTGCCGCGAAGCTTTTGGTTGAAATCGGTTAAGCGAAAGCTCCACTTTATTCTAGGAGTTTTTGAGCTTTTTCAATTTTTTTCGAAAACGGTTTCAACGATTTTCTTTAAATTTACCATATTTCTTAGACTCATTAGTGGCTACAACTTTTATTTGAAACTTTTTCCTGGGAAAATTCGAATAAGGACGGTTCTGGGGTGAAGGTTGGGAATTCGTATATGTTATACATATGTTATAGGTTGTATGCATATAGTTCTGTTAATATGTATAGTTAGAAAGTGCTTAGGTATATTTCATATATTTTATACAACTTATACCAACAGCGAGTTTTATAATTGAAAGTAAAAGAAAGTAGTGTGAGGCCTCGCACCAGATATTTTTTATAAAATTTATCAAATCTTCAAATGATTAGTGCATTCAAACAAGTTTCGATATCATTTTTAATCCGATTAAGGGATTAACTTATTTTTCAACCTTGAGATTTTGGATGTTGCATTGGAACTACAAAACATTGAGTAAAAATCTTTACAAATTTATAAATACCTACGATACCTACAAATTTCTTTCTCATTTTAAGGGTACAATCAAGTTTTCCAAAAAGAGACTATTTAGATTTTAGACTATTACAGCTTGTTTTTCCTTGCAAAATTTTTGTTTCTTATAGTTGATGTTTTTTTATTTACCATTTTTTTAAATTAAAAACCAAAATTTAAATATTAACAAAAATCTCCATAGTAAAATATAAAACAAATATATCCTAGCTATTTTAATCGAAAATGATATACCTACAGTACCTACACTTGGTTCTATTTTTATGCGGTAGATACGTTCTATACGTTCCGGATACGACGTTCCACAATAAAACGCATAAAAATAAATCGCACAAAAAAAGACTAGACACGCATATAAAAAGAAGGATACGTCCCATATTTTTTTAAAACCGTATAAAACTAAATCATTGAGTTACAATATACCGAAAATCGCATAAAAAAGGTTTATTAAATGTCAGAACAATAATTAGTCTTACCATATTCTTTCTGAAATGTTTATTCATAATTTTATAAAAACGTTAACAATCATTGACATGTTTATTAAATTTCAGAAAAATAGGTCTCAACATATTCCTTCTAAAGGCTCTGGCCCAATAGCCATAAGAAAAGTGCCCCAGGTGGTTTTTGAAAAATGCTTCCGTGTGCTGATTCCTCTTCATGAAAAACTTATTGTCGCACAATTTTAACCCGCTACCCCCACTTGTATTGGAGTTACGGAAAAAACTACCCCAAACGTTAAATTTTTTTTCTAGAAAATTATTAAATATTTTTTCATGAACTTAAAACTGTACGTAGATATGGATAAAACGCATAATATATATTTTTTTCAGAATTTTTGTAAATCTATAAATGATAAAAATTATTATTTTTATTTTTTGAGGGTGGTTTTTTACAGCAACCTTTAAAGTGACACCTTTTTTTAAAAATGCGAACAGTGCGTTTATTATTCATCTTTCATTTAAAAAAAGTCGTTTTAAGAAATTAGTTGTCGCTCACTACCAAAATGAGGTCATCCAGGGACAGGTCTCTCAGGACCTTTTTTCTTGACGAAAACCATATTATGGCATATATATACAAGTCATAAAGCAATAAATGCATTTACGAAATGCGCTGTCTATTACAAATCTGTCCCTGGATGACCTCATTTTGGTAGTGAGCGACAACTAATTTCTTAAAACGACTTTTTTTAAATGAAAGATGAATAATAAACGCACTGTTCGCATTTTTAAAAAAAGGTGTCACTTTAAAGGTTGCTGTAAAAAACCACCCTCAAAAAATAAAAATAATAATTTTTATCATTTATAGATTTACAAAAATTCTGAAAAAAATATATATTATGCGTTTTATCCATATCTACGTACAGTTTTAAGTTCATGAAAAAATATTTAATAATTTTCTAGAAAATATTTAATAAAAAATTTATTATATATATTTATTTAATAAATTCTAGTAAATAGTCAACATATCAGATCTATGTCCTGAAGATAATGATTCTTCACAAGTAAAATTAGTCTCAACTTCGCATGTTGATTTTTTCCCTTTGGCCATATAATCAGTGTTTAAACTTTGCGATGGTCTAAAATAGTTATTTTAAAAAAATGCTTCTTGAAATTAAAACCGCATATCTTTAAAACCGCATAAAAATAGCAGGTACGCATAAAAAGAGGACCGAGTGTAGTGGCCTTTCAACTTTTATAACAATCAATTCAAAAGCTTAACATATATTATGGAGAAACCTCAATAAATTCACTTATTGCGCAATTTTTAAAAAAAATACTAAAATTTGAAAGACCATACTTTGGTCATTATATTTTAGCTACAGTACTAATTAATAATAAATTAAGTCAGGACAATTTTTTTTATAAAATTAACTATTAAAGAGGTATTCAACTAATTCATAGAAAAAATTTAATGTTTTAATGATTTTATGCTACTGCGTAACGAGCGGCTGCACAATATGGTTCAAAATTTGGATTTAGAAGTTCAGGCATCGCAATAACAACATAGGTGCCATGGGTTCTTACATACCCAATAATCAGAACTACTTCAACTTTTTCACTGCCTTTTCCAGTGACCCTGGATAGACTTTCCTTTCCTCGACGGACTAACTATACTATTATTCATATTATTTATATATTTCTTAATTTTCATATATCTTAAAGCTTATTATAATTGTAACTTTAAAAAAAACTTAATTCTTAACTCTTTACTATTTAAAAGTTAATGAAAACCGTGAAACTTTTTTTGATATTCTTTTATTAATAAAAAAGTTAATTGCACACATTCGTTTGCTTCTGATTTCAAATAATAACAAAACCGAACTTTAAAATATGTATCATCAAGTCGGAGCTTTCGCTGAAGATTGAGAAGTTAAAACCTTCATTGAATCGACTACTACTATTTTTATTTCAAAAACGGAGCTCAAAGGTTTTTTTAAAATTTTGGTATATAGATACTTATTGCGGTTTCTATTAATCTGTTTGATTTAGATATACGCTTAGCGTAGCGATATATAACAATTCTTATTTTTAACAAACCAGGAGCCTTTTGAAAAAAGGTTGGTAGCTCGCCACTGTGTATTCGCTATTTTTAAGCCCTTAATAATTTTAAGTAATTAAAATTGTGTTATCATTACAGCTTTAACTTGTTTAAATTAAGTTGTTTAAAGGCAAAAATAAATATTAAAATACAACAAGAATTGAGCGCATTTTTAAACTTCGCGCATCGTTTAATTTGCAACCCTTACGACCCTTACAATGCGCATGAAAGTTGGAAACTGGTTTTCAGCAACCCTCACTGCCCTCGACTGCGCTCACCCTTACATATCTTAGCATCACTTCTAAATGCTTTATTGATTTTTTTGTCATTTGACATAAAATTATTGTTTATGTATAATTTTAAAGAAATATTTATTTTAATTTAATTTTTTCCACTGTGAATCGTTTTTTTATATTTATAGAAACTGTATAAATAATTGTTGACATTGTTTTAATAATAAAATTTAAGTGCAATTGAAATGGCTGAGTTTCAAACAATACGAAATATGTATCGCAATGAACGAGATGAAAGTTTTTGGGAAAGTTATGAAATGACCTACCAGGACTATCTTACGAAAATACCCTGTGGTCCAATTCCTCTTTCAGGTTGTGAAGATTTGTGGACATGGAATCAACGGGATCGCAGTGACGAGGTGCGATTGTATGGTCCCACAAATCGGGTGGCCCATTTTCATCCCACCTGGAGCAGTGGCACGGCTGGAGTTCGAGGCACTCGAATTTTAAACAACGGCCGATATTATTGGGAATTGAAAGTTTCACCACGGGTATTTGGAACAAGTATGATGTTCGGTATTGGAACGAGTAAAGCCCGTCTTTACGAGGACTCCTTTTTAAATCTCCTCGGAGAAGACGAAAATAGTTGGGGTTTATCTCACAAAGGACTACTGTGGCATGGTGGAGTACAAAGGACTCTGATGAAACCTTTTGAAGAAAACAAAGCGACTGTGATTGGACTTTTATTTGACGGAATTAATGGAACACTGAGTTATTTTAAAGATGGCCAAGACTACGGGGTAGCCTTTAAGGGGTTAAATGAAATAAGTGAACCTCTTTATCCAATGATTGGATCAACAGCAGCCAAAACGGAAATTACTTTATGTTGTACACGACGAGACTTCGTTAATCTACAAGATCGATGTCGAGCCGAAATAATGAAAAATCTTCCAACGCAAACGAGAGAAGAAATCGATAAACTGTGCCTGCCCATATCAATTAAAGAATACTTAAAGGAAAATATTTTAAATCCTGAACTGTATTTGCCTATAAAACAGAAAAAAATATTTCCATATTTCGGTATTTTTTAATGTAATTTAAGGGTTATTTTAAAGTCATAATTTGTCTAGTCATAATTTTTAGTGTTGTGATACAAAAAATGCATTTATATAAGATTTGTTCTCAAGGTTAATAAAACTGTCATTACACGGTACAAGTTATGCGCAATAGAAACGAAAACTTGTACTGCGCATGAATGTACGGTTTTATTTTCATTGGGAACAAACCAATAATTATTTATTATCTGTAATTTATTAATCGTTTAAAGTACAATTGCACATCGAAATGAATGCAATATAGTCTTAGAGGAATCGGTGCATAAATGCCGAAAACTATTTCGATGGAATTTTTTTGTTCAGAACGTCTTCGTGTTAATTTCATAATAATGTTCTTTTGAGATAGGACTATTTTTCTTTCATACAAATAAAGTGGACATTTTTTAACTGTTCTTTACAGCGTTGGCCAAATATGTGATTGTGAATATAAAAATTTTTATTGCAATATAAGTGACATTCATAAATTACGTCACACGTTATGGTGGCGGGGGGGGGGGGGGTGTGTTGGGTGTCGTCGAAGTGTGACAAGGGGGGGGAGGGGTCCTAAATTCCGTGACGTCACATTTCAAAAACTATTTACGTGTAAAGTAAAACACAAACTTTGAACTATTGATGAAAAACTCAAAAGCATTTGCAACACTATCTGTAGAAACATAAGGTTCAAATTGTTTTGACGGCCACTCGCTCTACTACACTAAGAAAAAAATCTTCTTCTGACAACTGAATTTCTTGTACGCCAACAAAATGATTTGATAGCCAATCAAATATTTAGATTTAATTGTCCGAAGAGAATTTTTTTCTCGGTGTAGTGTTACCCGCCGATACTATTACCCTTTGATAAATGCCGCTAAATGCTGCACCGTGCCTAGCGCTGAAATTGTTTTTATTTCATTGGACAATTGATTTTCAAGATGAATAAGTTGGATCTTTAATCAATATAATTAATCGTTTTTTTTTTTTATTTCTTGAAATGTTTGATTTGATGTTAATTATATTAAAACATCATTTAAATTGAAATAGACAAATTTTGGAACTGCTCTTTTAATTCAATAATTATTTGTAAATGTAAAATATGTGAAGTCACACTAATGAGGGGGGGTCTCACAAGTGTGACCAGCTGTAACGAGGATGGGGGAGGGGGTCCAAATTCATGAAATTGTTGTGACGTAATTTAATTTTATCATTTTTTTAATTACTTGTAAAAATTACTAAAAAAATTAGATTAGAAAATAATATTTGTTCTAAGATTGTTTAAAATAGGTTTGATCCAAATTTCTTTAATACATATTGGAGACATTTAGAAATTAAAAATTCCATCAGAAAAATTTTCGACTCTCATTCTCCGTGTCCTCCTTGAATATTAGAATATAAGGTATCGTAAAACGTAATAAACACGAACAAATTTCAATTTATAAGTTATTGTACTTCTATTTTTATAAAATTATAATAAGAAACTGTAAAATAAAATCAATTTTTTGAATGTAATTTATTAAAATTAATAATTACATTTGTATATTAACCATAAAAAAATACTAAAAAAATTATGTAGATTTTGATTCCTTCGCTCCTTGCAACGCTTGGCTGATATACAACTTGGCCAAGGATTGAGTGCAAAATTGTGATATATGCCGGCTGTATGTATCAATTTGACCAGCGACAATCATTGGGTTCAACCTGGGTGGAACAGGTTGTGGTCGGAAAAGTTTGTTAATATCTTCTTCTGGTAGCGGAGGCTCATCTTTAGCAGCCCGAGCCGCATTTTCTTGAGTCCGTTTCTGCAAGTACCGATGCTTATCTTGTTGCTGACGATTAACCAATTGCTGATAACGATTAAATTTAATCGCTTCCTGGTTCAATTCATCGACTCGATCCATTAAACATCTAAGTTGTCCTTCTAAAACTGATGCAGTTCCAAGATCTAAGAATTTAGTGCCGTCTTCTTCTGGCACCATTTCAGATAACTCCGACATCATGATGTTTGTTAATGCTGAATTTTTAATAACGATTGGCACCTCAATGAAAAGATCCTCGTAGCCAATTTTTAATTTTAATAGTGCTTCAGGGGTGAATTCACCTTCTTTATACATTTCGATAGCTTGGGGCGTTAATCGGTACGCTTTTAATGTTAAAAATCCACGAGCTGATTTTTGAGTGTCATAAATTACGACGACAGACTCTTCGATGGAGGTTTGATAGTGGTATTGGGATTCAAGCAATGGTAAGCTTAAGAAATTTCCAACATCAGCACTTTGGTACCAACCGACATGGAAATGATCGACGTTGACACATCGCAATCTTCGCATCATGGTTAATTGATACTCTTCTTCGTCCATGGAATCGTCGTTATGTTTGGGAAAGGGGAAGCAGTTGGTGATTTCTAGGCGATTTTCAACAACCAGTCCCAAAAGAGCACCTTGGGCAATGTCCATGTTGCCAGAAGATTCTTCATGGCAATGTTTCACCATTTTCATTACAGCCTGAAGAAAATAAAAATTAAAATATTGAACTTACAAGAACATGTCGCTACTTTGAAGGTTAGGTACGTTTCGGTGTTGAATATGTTTAGAAATAATCATGTTTAATGAAATTTGAGATGTTGTTACTTACCAATCCATCATATTGAACGTAATCTATGTTCGCATCGTGTTCTCGAGGTTTTCGGCTTGCCATTTTCACAAAATATGACTTCTTTTCCACGATATGTAGACGACGTGGGCTTAAGAATATATAAGAAGTCAATGCAAATGGAGTTGTTGAGTGCCGATAAGTATGAAGTCCTGTTATACCAACTACGTCATAAGAGTTTTAAATAATGTGAAAAACTTAAAACCCCTTGAAAACGTCTAATTTTTGTAAGTATTTCATTAAAAAATTTTAGTCAAAAATTAACTAAAAAATATTTAGAATGATGAACTAAAATATCATTTTCTATAATTTTTAAATAAATTAATTTAAAATATTTAAGCTAGTGATAATGTAGATAACCAAACTGTTTTACAAAAATTGCAAATCATTTTGGAGTAAAATATTTTTCCCAAGGATTGTAATAAAAAGCACTAAGTATTACTCAAAGAGACAGTAGCCTCATGGTATTTCCACAAATTTTATATTTTCTTCATTTTCTCTTTTATACTTACTGTACAATAGATATTTAAATCTAAGGTTATCATAGTTATTGGCGTTTATTGAAAATTATTTCCATGTATTTCTACTATATTTACTATAGTGTGAATGTTTTCCTCCTCACAACGTATAAATCAGCAGAAATTCCAACATGTTAGGCATATTAATCAAGATTCCAATAACTAGAGATGCAACGAATATTCGGCTACTATTCGGTATTCTGCCTTTTCGGCTGCATTTTTTAATATTCGGTCTTCGGCCGAATACCGAATACTAAACCATAACAAAATAAATGTTTAATTCGAAATTATATATATTGAAATTACAAATTAAAATTGAAAATCAATTAGGGAGAATTAATTATGATGAATCAAAACAATTTTTTCTTTGAGTTTAGAAACCACTACTTATATGGATCTAGTGTCCGATCTAGGCGAATACTTTGTAAATAAAAATCAATTTCAGTTAGCCGTTAAATTTTCAGTACCGAATATTCGGCTACTCGGCCGAGAGTGTGGTCGAATATTCGGTATTCGGCTAAATCACTATCGGTTGCATCTCTACTAATAACCTATGAGCTAGATAAAAACTTCAAATAGGAACTAACTTTTTGTAATATAACTCAAATTAAAAATGTTTGGACTTTTTCCTTAAATTGTACCAGGAGGTCTAAATTCTCACCAAATTTTAGAGTTCTGGATTTAGACCAACGCAAAGTATTCTTTAATTTTTACAGTCAAAAAATCTGTGGTATTAGGGTGTAAAAAATATTTTTTTATAGAGTCCGAAAATTGATACTAGGTATATAATTTTGTCCCCGAAACGAGCTTTTATTATCAATAATAAGATTGAGAGGGGCCATTCATAAATTGCGTCACACGTTATGGAGGAGGGAGGGGGTCGAAGTGTGACATTATGTGACAAGGGGATGGGAGGGGTCCTAAATTTCGTGACGTCACGTTTCAAAATCTATTTTAATCTAAGTGATAAATAAAACACGAACTTTGAACTATTAACGAAAAACTCAAAAACATTTACAACACTATCTGTAGAAACATAAGGTTCAAATTGTTTTGACGGCCACTCGCTCTACTACACTAAGAAAAAAATCCTCTTCTGACAACTGAATTTTATTTACGCCAACAAAATGATTTGACAGCCAATCAAATATTTAATATTTAGGTTTAATTGTCCGAAGAGAATTTTTTTTTCTCGGTGTAGTGTTACGCAGCGATACTATTGCCCTTTGATAAATGCCGCTAAATGCTGCAGCGTGCCTAGCGGTGATATTGTTTTTATTTTATTTGACAATTGACTTTCAAGATGATTAGGTTGGATCATTAATCTCATTAATTAACATAATTAGTCGTTTTTTTGTTTATTTCTTGAAATGTTTGACTTGATGTTAATTTTATTAAAAAATCATTTAAATTGAAATAAAACAAACTGCTGTTTTAATTCAATAATTATTTGTAGATGTAAAATTGTAAAATATGTGACGTCACACTAAGGAGAGTGTCTCACAAATGTGACCAGCTGTGACAAAGGGACAAGGGGTGTGACGTAATTTATGGATGACCCCTTAGGGCTTAGCCTCAATCCATTTTTTCATTTTCCATTTAAATAACACAGAAAAATTATCTATTTATTTTTTTAATTTTTATAAACTAGGATAAGTTCATATCGTAACAACAATTTGAAAGGAGGGATTTAAAGGACACTTCACGTTCTACTAAAAAGGCTCTTAGAACAAAGTTCCTCAGTAGATCAATCGTTTCAAAGATATCAGAGTTCAAAAATAACACCAACTAAACTTTTTTAATATTTTCCAACTTTGTTCTACAAACCTTTTTTATAGAGGGTGGAATTTACTTTAAATTCCTTCTTTCAGATTGTTCTTACAATGAACTATTCCAAAGTTGTTGACTTGTTAACTTGAATAGAAAAAATGGATTGAGGCAAAGCTTAATATTAAAAATTCATTTTGGTGTCAAAATTTTGGGTTTAACATATATAGCTACTATCAATTTTTGGACAGAATAAGAAAAAAATACATTGTTATTTTTTAAAATACTTTAATACATCCCTAAATCCTTATTTAGGGAATTATATAAAATGCCCGGTTCATACACAAAATATCCTCTCATTTGGGATAATGACGCGATTTTACACAATGACGAATGATTATTATTACCTATACCATTATAATTTTCAGTTTTGTTAAAATACCGTTGTATTGTGTATAAAATGGGGTGTTTAATGGGAACTTGTAATTTCTACGATGACGTTGGGACCCTTATAGATTACAACTGCCTTTCAATGCTGCTTTTCATCAATAATAATAATTAATATTTAGTATTTTTACTTTTATATTTTTATCAATATTTTTACATACAGTTTTGTTATTATAACGTTAAATTTTTAAATCTTTCGTATTTGACTGACTCCTTAAAAGGTACAGTTTGAAGGAGTCTAAGAAGTCCCCATGTCATATACGTGAAGTGTAACGAACAAAATGTATGAAATATAAAGTTTGTCAAAATAACTTGAGCCTGTTGGCCATTGCTTCGTTAACTATAAGTTACTTAGTTAAAATTGATTTTTTCTATCATTAATAGTTAAAATGTCTCATCCGTCTCATCACTCATGTGAAGGTGATCATGATCACGATGATTCCCCTGAATTGGGGGTCAAATATAGTTTATATAAAAATATCGATACAGCCAATGTTAGTTGTTTAAACGAAGCTGTAGAAGGTTCAGGTAAAAGCGTGCTTAAAGCATGGGAAGATCGACTCAAGTTTGATGTGGTAAGATTAAATTTTTTAATTCTTAACCGTGATTAAGTTCATTCTACTTTAAATAGTACGTTGAAAGTGATGCCGATGAAGAATTGCTATTTAATATTCCATTTACGGGGAATGTTAAATTAAAAGGCATTGTCATTATAGGAGGACAATCTGAAAGCCATCCATCGGCTGTAAAACTGTAATTATTAACACACTTTATATGAAAAAAAAAATGTGTAATTTATACTGATTTTAGTTATAAAAATCGCCCTCATATGACGTTTGATGATACTCAAGTTAAAGTGGATCAAGAATTTGAACTGCAACGTGATAATGATGGAACGTTAGAATATCCAACTAAGTAATCAAATAAACGCCAAAGCTCGTTATATTATTATTTTAAATATTGTTTTATTATTATAGAGTCGTCACATTTTCTTCGGTTCATAATTTGGCGTTATATTTTCCTTCAAACTTTGGTTCGGAAACTACGCGTATTTATTATATCGGGTTAAGAGGGGAATTTTTTCAACAAGCACAACAAGGGGTTGTTATTTGTAATTATGAAGCTCGAGCTAATATTTCTGACCATAAAAATCCTCTATCTGATGATGTAAACTATGCAATACATTAACCCTTACTTTGTATTTTTGTTTATAATAAATTATTTCTTATATTACTTGAACTTGTTTTATTAGAAGTAAAACTTCTCAATATTATTATTTTTTGCTTCCTCTTCTTCTTTTATTGTTCCAGGATTACCTAGCAATTTGCCTACTCCGACTTCACCATCTTGTTACCATTGGTTTCCGATATTTCTTTGTTCTACGAAATTATAACTAAGCTTTTTTGGAGATAGTTTATGCTCTTTCCATCTATTCTTACCTATAGTTTCTTATTGGTTCTGTTTTTGGTTGCACCATTAGTTTTTGTCTTATGTCTGATTGTCCTTATTCTGACATTACTACGAATATCTAAATTAAGGGGGTCATTTGGTCAAAAAATATGAAAAATAAAAAATGTATTAGCTTAAAAAATTCTACTATGATTTCTGGGGATTTTGATATATAAAATATAATAAGTGTTTGACAAATAGAACTGTAGTTTATTACAGACTACAAAAAATTTAAGCGATAAGTAATCATATCGATCATATCATTACAATAATAAATCCTTTCAAGTTTCAATACAAATAAAAAAATCGCTTCTCCTGAAAAGTTTGATTTTTTGAAATATAAAGGCATTTTTTCAGAAATCAATTGACCAATCATAAAGCGGTTTCACCAAAGTGATAAGCAATCTTTTGTGGATAATTTGACCTATTTTTATATCAATATGATCAGGGGCTGAACAAAAAAATGCAAAAGTTGAAAAAATGGTCTAACATTTTTCTCAAAATTCGACCGCTCTATCAAATTTTTTCTAATTTTAATTAGTCCTTAAAAAAAGGTCAAACTAAACTCAAAGCTATCTCGAATAGGTAGCAAAAAGAACCAACTCGATAATTAGAGTCATTCTCAAGAAAAAGCTTCATAAAATTTGATACTTCCAGAGTAAAACTATTTTTTTTCGAATAAGTTTTTCGTAATTTTAAAGCCTATTATATTTTTTTTTGCGTCATAACAAAGGATAATCTTTCCCGAACAGATAGAAAAAACAATAATTCGAAAATGTGAAAAACTGGCTGAGCTACAACATTTTTTAGAATACTTCTGAAAATCCAAGATGGTCGCCCGGACGGCTCCCTTAAGATAAGTACATAAAAAAATCCAATGTCTACCTGAAATTTCCTGGACTTTTCTTTCATGACCCAGTAATTTTTTTACTTTATTGTGTAAAGTGTTTTAACGAAATCTCAATGTTACCAGCCAGAGCATTAAAACGTGATCCTCAGGGAAATATACTTTTCTAAATACAGTGAAAAATTTTAACTACGAAATTGAATTTTCAAGGGTGTAAATTCTTATTTAATTTCAATTTTTTCCATTGCATTTCTCATCAGACATTGCTGATTTTTGGAAGTAATTTTACTAAAATGTGTGTTCGTGCTAAGGCTTTTTGTTTCGTGTTAAAAGAAAAAAATGTCTGAACTTATAATATTTTCTTGAATGGATAAGTATAATATTTTGATCAAACTACAACATTATTTTGTTCTTATAGCGAATTCCATTGTATCTCGTTTCCTATGCTAGCGATATTTAGGGTTGTTAAATACGTTCCAAAATAAATCTGTACCTTGGTTCTAAAAGGGCCAATGCTCAAACAAATGATCTCCACATAGATATGAAGTACTGTTAGTGCAAAAAGGGCCTAATTGTCCTGGAATAAATACATTACGAGAAATATAAACATACCTAACAGTGACCAATCTCGTTATAATCTTATAGTGCAAGAAAATAAAAAAGGACAATGTCCATTTAATTTGGCAATTTTCTGAGAATGGTAAAAATGGATATTTGGTCCTCTTACAACCAAACTACAGAAATAATTGTTTACAAATGTGATCTTTAGTAACTATTCCATACTATCCACCGTTGCAGCGATTTTTTGCATAACATTAAATATATTTTATGTGCTTTGTATTCTTTTAAGCATAAATATTAAGAGCTTTTATTTCGAAACATCACTTCTATTACGGTCAAATTGCTACCAAACATACGTAACTCATAAAATAAGTTGCAATAAAAAAAATTCAATCACTAGAATATTTCATATAGAAAAATTGAAAAAATTTTTAAACAATCGTTGGATTATTTTTAGATAAATCATATCCTGCACCGACTTTTAAAAATGAAGTTTTAAGAAACAACAATAAAGCATTTTAAGTAGAATTATTAAATCAATTAAATGACGAAAATTTTCCAAGGCCCGTTGATCAGCTACAGTCTTATTCCATTTGACTTAAGGCTTTGGGAAAATATATATTAATAAATAAATATTCCTGGTTTGAAGTAAAATTCATTGATAAAATTTAAAAATAAAAGCAAGTTTTGACATTTCTTTACCTACCAAAGATCTTTTAGCGATAAAATTTTTTTTTAATATTTTAATGATTTCTATTTTTTCCCAATAAAACTCTGGTTAACTAGCAGCCATTTTAAATGACTAAATATTATTATCTACCTACATTGACTTTGTTTCTATAGCCTTGGGTTAACTAAAAACTAACATTATGCACTTATAATATACGATTAAGACATCCCAATATTCACATATTCACATATATTCAATATATTCAATATTCATATATATATAATAGATATATTCAACAGGTTGTGAACTACCCCGAAATGCTGTGAAAATACAACTTCTGATTCGTTTAACAGCTTTATTAAATTACAAACATTGTCAAACAATCTTTTGGTTATCTTATTCAAGGTATCTACCATAGTGGATATCAAATGGCACTTGATATTTTCTCTGCAAACAGCTGGTTGTTCCGTTTGGAGCTTTTGTTCCGGATGCTTTTATTTTGGAGCGCCTAGATCCTATTTGATCTTGATAGTGCCGCTACTACTCATGTCGGACTGGCATCCTACAGCAAAATAGGTCCAATTAAATTTTTTACCTACAGTAAGATTGCGTTGTCGAATCTTAAGCTATTGTTTCCTATAAGAAAGCGGTGCCGCAATATGACTGCTTACATATAACGGTGGATGACGTCACTGAAACGTTCTGTGCAAACCAAGAGTGTTGGTTTCCTGAAGAACGTTCGTCAAAAAGCGGTACCGCTATTTTATGACGGCCGCATCTCGTTGATAAATGTGAAAGTTTTGTTTTATTATAATGTCGACTAACTAAAAGGATGAATTATTATCGATTTCGTAAGAAATCATGAAGCTTCATATAATATAAAAGCAAGGGCTATATGAAAACCCAGTTAAACAAACCATGTGGAATGAAACTGGAACCCTCATCCGAACAATATATTTCCTCTTCCGATAATTTCTCATCCTCCAAATATACTGTTAGTGCTATGTCTAGATCATCCATTCTACACCGCAGTTTAAGACTAAATACTTTGTTTTAATTGATCATCCTTAATAGTCAGTCGTCTAAGTTAACATCTCTCCGCAGTGGTTAATGGTTGTCGTCTTTTCCCCACCGCTAGTGACCTAACACTGCCATCATATAACGTCACCGCTTTCTTAGGAAACCATAGCTTAAGCGAGAATTTTCTGTTCATGATTGGATAAAGTTTAGGTTTCTTTGTTAAGTAGATATGTATGCTGGTTCAGTTAAGTGTCCACTTCAAGATACTTTACGACCTCTGACTTCTTTAGTATCGTCTTTATTGTCCTCTTCTTAGAGAAAGTGAAAAATCTTTGCTTTTAATTTAATTGAGTCTCCACTTTTTCAACTAGCTGCTGAAAAAGCTCGCCATTTCATGCATCCTATCTCTCGCGATATTATTAGCTCTATAAGAGTTGATAAATAAATTGTCTAATATCCTCTGACAACGCACCAATGCTAAATAATTCATAAAAACTAATAATCATTTTTCTCACCTTCTTATATTAGAAACGTTTCAGCGAATAATCTTTTACCTATTTTTGCAATTAATGTTACATTGATGAAAATGATATGGATTACAAAATGAAAATTAATTCAATTGGTTAAAATTGCAAATATTTATTTAAAAAACTTATTAAGATAATGAAATCTTAATATCTATTATTTACAGTAAATATTTATTATTGAAAATACTAAAAATCTTTGTATAACTTGCATAGTAAATGCTTAATAAATATTTAAATATAATAAATCATACATTTTACTTATCTTACGAATAGATTTTTGGTTTATAATTTAATCCTGTGGTAAAATTTTGTGATGTTTTCGTAATGCTTTAAAAATATATAATGTAACAGAATTCATAAATCACAACGGAAGACAAATTTAATCTTTTATTAAAAACGAATGCATCATCGATGCACTCGATTCACAATAATAAAAATCGCTACATTTAATGCTATAATATAAATATAATAAATACTCTTTTAATATTTTTAACCATTTAACATCGATTTTTTTGATATAAGTTTTGATTTAAATACTTATTACGAGGGTGGGTCAATAAGTCCTTAGAAAAGCCGACAGGTGGCGCGACTAGTACTGTAAGCGGTTTGTTTTCATGCAGCGGCACTACCGATTCAGTATGCTGCGAAGTTTCAATCAGATTGGTCGGGTTGTTGTGTGTTTCTCGTACATTAAAAAAAAAATTTGCTTCTTTACAAAAATGGAGAAAATTGAGTTTAGAGCTGTTGTTAAACATTTTAATATAAAAGGGTTAACAGCAAAGGAAATAAAAAATGAGTTGGATTTATTTCACGGCACATCTGCTCCTTCACTTGCAACTATTTATAACTGGTTAAATGAATTTAAACGTGGTCGTACATCAACAAAGGATGAACCACGCTCAGGACGTCCTGTAGAGGTGACTACACCAGAAATGATCAATAAAATCCACGATATGGTGTTAAGTGACCGAAGATTAAAGTTGAGTGAGATAATTGAGGTTACAGGGATCTCAAAAGGTAGCGTCATTTCTATTTTACATGACAAATTGGGCATGAAAAAAATTTCTGCAAGATGGGTGCCGCGTTTGCTCACAGTCGACAATAAACGCAATAGGGTGGTGGCCTCTAAAGCCCTTTTGTCGCTCATGCAACGCAATCCGGATGAATTTTTTCGTCGCTTTGTGACTGTAGATGAAACATGGATACACCACTATACTCCCGAGATGAAAGAACAGTCAAAGCAGTGGATTGCGAAAGGCGAACCATGTCCAAAGAAGGCGAAAACCATAAAATCAGCTGGTAAGGTTATGGCTACTGTATTTTGGGATGCACGTGGAATTATTTTCGTTGACTATTTGGAAAAAGGAAAAACAATAACAGGGGATTATTATGCATCTTTATTGGACCAGCTAAAAAACAAAATTGAAGAAAAACGGCCTCATTTAAACAGGAAAAAAACCCTCTTTCATCAGGACAATGCCCGTGTTCACACATGTTTACGATCAATGGCTAAAATTGAAGAATTGAAGTTCGAATTGGTCGACCACCCACCGTATTCGCCAGATTTAGCCCCCAGTGACTTTTTTCTTTCCCCAAACTTAAAAAAATGGCTAAGTGGACAACGTTTTTTTTCAAATGAAGAAGTCATCGATCGGACAAATGCTTATTTTGAGGACCTTCCGAAAACTTATTTTTCTGACGGTTTAAAAAAATTGAGAAACGTCTTACTAAGTGAATCGAGCTCCAAGGAGATTATGTTGAGAAATAAAAAAAAAATACAAAAATAAAAGCTGTTTTAATACTTTTTTCTAAGGACTTATTGACCCACCCTCGTATACTAAGATATAAAATTGATATGCAATAACAAGAGCCATTATTTGAGAATATGAATTATTCATTATTTTAAAAATGAGTCTTAAAATACAACACATTTAAGATAAATAGCTTTGAAAATATTTAAATAATTGCACCGTAATTCGTTTTAAATTATTTTGACTTAACAAAATTGTTAATACTTTTTTAAATCGGCATTTCTTATTAGACGATTTGTCACATATTGGAATAACACATTATTGTAATACATAAACATTTTAACATTGGATATTAAATATGTTTGAATTGAATTGAACGAAATGTTTGATATGCTTTTTAATTTAACTAAGTTTTTGTTTGAATTGGTTTATTTCGAGAAAAGTGAACTCGATTTGACTGAAAGTTTGTTTATATTTTTTAAAAATTCCAGTTTTAAGAAAACCAGTGGCGACCAGAGTGTAGATGGTGCGAGCGGTGCTAATAAAAATGATTTTATTTTTATTTGCCTTAAATGAGCTGCCACTGGAGAAAATATAGAACAAGTTGAGTACATTTTATCTTCGTTCAAGCGAATGAAAATTAGAAAAAAAATTTTAGTTTGATAATTAAAAGTGATATTCTTCTTTGTATATCTCATTAGCCAGGTGAAAAATCAGGACGCTAATATGATGTACAGTCGAACCTAGTTAAGCAAGAGTTCAAAAGACCACGATCTATTTAGCTTATGAAGGATTCTCAGTGATCCGAATTTCTTGCTTATAGAGGTACAAAAGTGGCCTTCCTCGTTCATAGAGGTTTAAAATCACATAAGTGAGTACAGATGTACATTTGGGTATTCGAATTGAATACGATAGAAAAATAATGTTAGTTCCTCATTTAAGAAAGTAATAAGAACTTTATTGGTAGTCCCGGGAAATTCAAGATTCAGTCATAAATAGCAGATATTTATACGCTCAATTGTTGTTTATTGAGGTACATATAAGTAGCAGTCTCAATTATAGAGGTCCACCAGTGAAAAACAAGTTTTTTGTTGAGGTTTCTGTTTCTCACTTATAGAGGCTTTAGAGCAGCGGTCGGGGAACTTTTTTTGCCATTACCCCAAAATATTTTTGCGTAAGTCGATATTACCCCTCTCATTTGGAAAAGGAGACAATCAATGTAAATTTAAATTATAAATTATTTGTTGAATTAATTTACCCGAAAAAAACTTGCATGAAAGTCGTAAGTATGTACAATCAATAGACAAACAAAATAAAATTCTCATATTGGAACAAACAAAAATTAATTGGATGAATGATCTTGCTTCATGTTTGATAAAATAATTTCAAAACTACGCCACCTATTGGCGCAGTGGCTAGAGCAGTAGTTCTCTCCACTTATGCGTCAAGTGGTACGGGTTCGATTCCCGTTGAATCCTAGACTTAAAAATCCTAGAACTAAGATTAAAATTGACCAACAGATATTTTCTGTGTTTAGACAGTCGTGATATGACCTTAGCTGTTAAAACGATTTAAAAACACAAAAAAAATAATCAAAATTGGGGCTTTTTGATGTAATAACAATTTGAATTAAGTCTTCGGAAATGCCAAAAAATATCCTTACTTACCCCAAAAATTTCATTTTTACTCCATTTGGGGTAATTTAATCCAGTTCCCCGACCGCTGCTTTAGAGGGTGAAAATGATGAGACCTGGCAATTAATCTCTATAGAGTTTTCTCGCTTAGCAACTTCTCACTCACCTAAGTTTAACTGTAATTCCATTAGGGTTTCTGGATATGCTTTTTAAACATAGAATTAATAACAGATCTCATTAAAAAGAATACCACTCATAAGTAAGGATACTAATTAAATTTTTAAAATACTGATATTTAGTTAAAAAAATTAATTTCCACTGATTTTTGATATTGGTAATTGAACTTTTAGGTAAAATCGTATCATATTAATAATGTAGACAATTACTTTATGGGATTACTTGCGTTTATCTTGTTTGTAACAATTGGTCCTTCGTAAACCGTAGTTTCCTCTTCAGTTGTTGACCCCATTAATATATCAGGCATGGTGCCTACTTCTTCAATCATTTCTTCTGGAACTTTTTCCGAGTAAATCGATGAACTTGGACTAGACGGTATATTTGGAGCTGATGTCGTAGATGTGGAACCCGACGGTGTTGACGTATCACTTTCGGGTATTGAAAAGAGTAATTTATCTATGAAATACATCGTACCTAAATTATATACAAAAACTTCACTCTCGACAATTTGAACTCCGTTTAATAAAATTGTTCCTAAAAATTAAAAAAAAAAGGTAAATTTTAATATTGGTAGGTATTTAATGATATATACCATTATCACTCCTTGTAACATGTATTGTTTCATTGGCTAAAGTGAGGAAATTTGAGTTGTCGACTAAATCTCTTTCATACAGTCGCTGTTTCACAAAATGATTGAGTAACAATTTCAATCCATTTCCATTCGATAAATAGTTATCGGGCATTTGATTTAATCCGCTATGCTCAAAAGCATTATCAGTTGGAACGAAAAATGTGTACCCCGTTCCAGAAACATGGGGAGCTAAATCGGCCAGGTTTAGGAATCTAGTTATATGAGAAAATCGTCGATCATGCTCGAGGGCAAGAAATGCATGTGATAAGAATTGAGCTCCAAACCATGGAAAAGCTAACAAAGGAGGAGTTTCTTTATCTCGATGTTGTTGATGAAGACGAGAAACTACACTTTCACTAACAAATAGAACCTCGTTTATGAACATTATGTTGCCACCATTAACGGGAGTATCGCCTTTAACAATGTTAACGCCATTGACTGTGAGTGTTTCTAAAACAAAAAGTGATAAATAAGAATCAAATTGTATATTATGAAGACTTTAATAAGGTACACGGTGTTCCTGATAACTAGGTACAGAGAGATAAACAAGAAACTCTAGACCCAATTTCCAACCAAAAACTTTTATGTGCAACCATAATTTAAATTATTCTGGTTTCATATAAGTAGTCAATTTGATTATTTTTTTTTTCTAAATAACGTCTTATAGTGTCCGAATGAAAAGAGGTAGAAAATTAAATGAGCTTAAAAAATTTTTTAAGTCTGGACATTTATTTTTCCAGAAAAACTCTATTTAGTGTCTTATAATATTGGTCATTATTAATATTCGTTCGAGTATTTAAGTATCTGGACAATTTCTCACTAACTTTTAATGAGTCCATAGTTTGTGAATTTGCCTAATCATTATGTAAATGTTATTGATTAAAGTTTTGATTTAGTGATTCAAAATTTCAAACTAAAACTTCAAAACTAGTTTTTAAGTACGTTTGTCATACGAATAGTTTTAAATTTTGGGAGTAGAATTAAAATAAATAGAAAATAAAAATGTTCACAAAATAATAACTAAGTATTCGAAAAATTACAAAAATCGCTGTTTTATGAAATCAGAAGAAAATATATTCAGCTTATATTTAAACTTTCTAGCTAATTGGATGTAAAATGTTCTTTGTTTCTACTTATTAAGGTTGTACTGCTTGACTAGATTTGTGAGCTTCTTGACTTATTTTTCAAACTACTTGACTTAAACTTGACTTAAAATCAAGTCAAATAAAAGTAAAATATTAATTTTTAAATTTCAAGTCACGGCAAGCATTTATTATGGAACTTGGTTCAATTTAAAGTTAAAATTTAAAACTTGATTCCAAAAATTCTTTAGGTTAATTACAAAAAATCATCAATTACTTGACTTGATGAATCCCTAGTACTTATGAGAAACGTTTTTTATAAGGATTTGAAAGGTGAAACAAAACCTTGCTAACTCTATTTAAAACCAAGAGATTACAGTGGCCCCATGAAATTTTTTAAACAAATTTTCTTCCTGGAAACCATCAAAAATTTGGCTACTTGTGCTACCTTTATGTGGTTAAGGTTTTGATCTCTTGACTCACAATAGGGTATTATTTAAAGCGTACGTATAGTTTCTACAGACGTCAAAAGTTAAAGGTTGCCATACGTGTGATCCACCCTCTTATATGTGGGGTATTTAAAAAAATGTAAAATGGAATAGGAAGAATAGGAGAGAATTTTCTTAACATAATGCAGACAATAATAAAAAATATTTGCTATGTATTCCTAAAATTTTTAAGTCGCGAAGACGGTTCTGAGAACTTTTATGGCCCTGTAAAGTAAAGAAGCTCCTTTAAAGGGTTCTCAAAACGTTCCTTCAAAGAGATGTTATAATAGAGGGTTAAGGATTATCAAGTAGTTAATCCTAAAAATATCAGAAAGTTTAATATCAAATACTTACGTTTCACACCAAATTTCAATACACGTCCTCCCAAAGTTTTCACTTCTTGTCCTTCTTTGATATCACTCTGTCGCATATTTCCAATAATAAAGTGATTACGGATTATATCCTCAGTAAACTCAGGGACTGAAAATGGGTAAAATCCCCAATCGATCGGATGCCATCGTTGAAAAGCATAGTCTGTCGGAACAAGGACTGTATACTCCTGACCTAGAGATTTCAAACAAAATTAGATATCATTTCAAACAAATCCTAAATAAATTTTTTACCATTGTTCAACAATTTTGTAACATTCGACTTCATCAAGAAATGTTGAAAAACTCGAACTCCATTTTTCAAAAACGATAAAACTTGATTAACATTTTCGATGAATTCTGGCTTCTTTGGTGGACTAGGAGCTACTAGCATTCGATCCGTTTCATTATCAGTTGGTAGTAAATTAATGGGAATGTTCTCGGGTGGATTTGGCGTTGACGAGGCAAGTTCTTCGTTATCCACGACATAGTGGTCGATAATTATCAAAACGCCATTGGGTACATCGATTTTGGGCTCCAAAATTAGTACGTCATTGGCGTGTAATTTTCCATTTCTTGATGTGATACGCACAGTGCGACCACTTAACGTCGTCACATTTCTCTCATCAGTTACATTTCGTATATCAATTTTGCTTCCAAGAAGAACATGATTTAAAAGTAACTGTTTCACGGTTTCTGGATTTCGTAAATAACTGTTGTCTTTAGCGGCTGCATTTATCGGGGCAAATATTGTGAAAGGCTCATCTGAAACAAATAAGATATCATAAAATTTCAATTGCAAAAACTTACTGTGTAAATCATCAAATGTAGAAACAAATAAAAACTCTAATTTAATACCATAATAAAGTCTATGATCTAAAACAATTTATTGATAATATACTATAACTACTTTATTTGAAAGGGTAACTGAATAAAAAAAAGTAATTAAATTTAATGACTTGACATAGATTTAAGCAAATAAATAATTCAAATGATCAATATTCAAATTAGAAGCAAAACAATGAGATTCATTTTAAATGAGATTTCAAACATGATAATGTATCTTATTTTTGTTATTAATTAAATTAAGTTAATTAGTAGAACAATTAAAAGAATCAGTTAGATTTCTATAAGCTATAGGTACAACTTAAATAAGTAATTAAAATTTAATTAATAGTAAGAAAGTCATTTTTAAGTATGATTTTTACATACGTATATAGTGAAGAAGCGCTATTTCGTTCTATTTCTATCGATCTCTCAACACAATCTGCATTTTTTTGAGACGTAGAAAATTTCATTGTTTAAGGATAACGTGGTTAAGTTTTGAAATATGTACAAATGTGTCTCATCTGAATGAAGAAAGAGGACATTAAGTAGGTATTCACCCCTCCGACAAAAATCTAATCGTTAGATGCGAGTATCAAACTCTTGGTAAAAAATTTGTCTAAGCCTTGATTTTTCTTATGGTTTTACTAACAGATTTTACCTTTTTCTTGCTGATAATTTTTTGCTGTGCAGAACTAATGGTGAACAAGTGACGTTTATAGCAAAAACCAGGCAAAATTTGGAAGTAAAATCATGTCGACACGTTGTCGACAGCCGGACCCAACGTTTTAATAAACGTAGGACGAAATACTACAACTAATAGTGGGCAATAAGGACCAATTTCATGTGAAATATTCCAGATTTCATGGCCAACGTTTCGTCAGAATTCCTGTCTTCTTCAGGGACTTCTGACTTCTCCCAGTTGGGTCATTTCAAAAAAAAAATTATATTTATGAAAAATGTGGAGTAACTGAATTTTGAGCCCTGAAGAAGTCAGGAATTCTGACGAAACGTTGGAGATGAAATCTGGAATATTTTACATGAAATTGGTCCTTATTGCCCACTATTAGTTGTAGTATTGATAAGACAAGGACTTAAAAACATCATGGGTACGACGAAATCTTTGAGCAATGAAATATCAAGATGTAAAAATATGACTACCTACTTATTTGTGATAAAAAATTGCAGTTTATGAATAAGGAACACTGTCAATTTTGTAGCGGATAGTCAATGAGTTTTTTAGGGTAGGTGGTAACTACCCGTGTCTCTTGTGGATCTACTTCCATGCTGCCAATCAAACATAGTAGCTTCAACTTACTAATCTTATCTACTATAGATAAATTATTACTGCAAATGTGAGCTTATCCTTTATACTTCAAGAATTCAGAAACGTATTTAACGGATGGTTCCTGTAGGGTATCTACTATCCCATCCAAGTAAAAACTAAAATGAGTGACCAAAACAAAATAAAGTAGGTATTAAGATGGAAAAACATTTGAGAACATGGAAGGTACATTCGAGTATTTTTTATCTCAAAACGCGGTTTCTTGGAATAATTATTACTTTTTCTATAAAAATGGCTGAAAAGATGTTACTGAGTAAAATTATTTCTATATAATTACATTGCCTCAAAAATAAGATCTGACTTAAAGATGCAATATATAGTATTCGGTGATTATTTTCACGTTGAGCATGAATCTGTGGTAAGTTTTCTCTAGCACCCTTCAGTATTCAAAAAATCGCGAAAACGTCATTGCCACACAAAAAAGAAAGAAAATTATCTGACCAAAACAGTTAGTTTATAGTTTCAGTGTATTTTTTATGCTAAATACTAATCCGTTGTCAGTTTTCCTTTAACAACCTTCAGTTTTCAGAAAATTGCTGATTTTTTTTTAGGAAAATGAAGACAATTTTTCGATGCATTCTTTCACGTTAAACACCATTCCGGGATCAGTTTTTCTCCAGCATCCTTGAGTTTTTAGAAATCTATGGATAGAAATACTTTTTTTCCTGTAGCAAGAAGTTTCTCAGCAATTTTCTGAAAGTTGAGGGTGTTGAAAAAAAACTGGGTATAGATTCTTAAATGCGTAAAAATTCATTGGTGACTATATAGGTTTGTTTCAGACGTTTGAGCAAAACACGTCCACGTACGACAAAGAGCAAGGCACACTGACCAAGAAACAAGAGTGAGTGAAGAAACGCCCCAGCCCTCGGCCGTTTGGTCGCAACAAGGCGAGAGCCGAGGCCGAAAGATCTACGAACGTACATTTTTATGACTATAGTTCGTCAGGGCACTGTTTTGGAGGTGTTTAAACACCACAAAACCAGTTTTAAATTAGGGTTAAGCCCTTGCTTCATGATTTTCACTCACTCTTGTTTCTTGGTTAATGTGTCTTACTCTTTGTCATTTGATGGACGTGTTTCAACATCAACAAATGTACACGTGGAATAAACCTTATATGTACGAGTATACCTACGCCATATATACGAGTATTGCATAAATGGGTCAGATGCTACTTCAATCGCTTTTTTGGGTGGCAGAGTTATCATTATGGTATCATAACTTAGGCACTCTCAGCGAAGCGGATGAGTATCAGCTATAAGTCTACCTTAAACCTATCTGAAAACTTTTTCAAAGTTTTTTGCTTTTCCTTTTCGTAGGCTAGGGGTTGGTTTTTATCATTCTTTTTTGTTAAAATTATCACATCAGAGTTGGATATTAAGTCGATCGCGATCGACCGATGGATCGATAAGGCATATTAATAGTATCGTCTTAAGACGATGTACCAATACAGATTTTTTACATTGCCGTATTATGAGATAATAATAGTTGAAACAATTAAAATTTTCAAATAAAAAATGATTAATAGATCGCAGTGCTTACAAAAAATTAAAAGTAACTTATATGGGATTTCATCAAATCAAGTATAGTTGAACTTTTTTTAAATATATTTTGCTTGGCTTGTAAATAAAATAGCTTGCAAAATCAATGTTTGACTTGATTTCATATTTAAATGTATTAAAATTGGACTCGACTTTAATTCCATTTCAAGTCAAACTATAATACAAACAACTTGAAAATTAAATCAGGTACCTTAAAAAATCAAGCCAATAAGTGAATCTCTAAGCCGATGCCATGAAGAATTCTGCTCATTCTTGATCTATCCTATTAGTCTACATCAGTCGTGCGCAAACCGTGGGTCGCGACCCCCAGAGGGGTCACCAGAAAATTTTTAGAACTTTATATGAAAATAAAAAATATAGCCAGCTAAAATAAAAATTCAATTGAAAATAATTACCACAAGAACAGCTCATGGGTCGCGACAAATTTTTTTTAAAAAGTTGTGGTCGCAAATAAAAATAGTTTGCGCACCACGAGTTTACATTCTACAATATAACAGCTTTACATAAACACTTTATAAAGCTTTTGCAATATTTATTCATTTATCCTTACAGGTTCTAACCATAATTCCCAACGCCCATCCTATAGTTTCATAGTATTTACAGTTTACTTTATCTGATAAGAGAATATTTAAAAGTTGTTTAAAATTTAGCAAAAAAAGTTAACAACATTCCGAAAGTTTTCATTTTTTTTCTTGAGAATTTAGTATGTTTTAGTATCTACTATATAGGTGTAGTCATTGCCAAAATTTCCAAATTACCTTTGAGGTATGCAGGTATTTAAATTAGATCCGGATAATCTTATTATGGAAGATTCGTATCTCACAATGTTTACGTTATTCAAATAAATAATTCCACCGGCTGATTTATCAAATCCGGAACTTGAAAAAAATATAAATAATAATATATTCTTTAAAAATCCCAATGATAAATTCTTACAAAATGATTCATTGATATTCATAGGATCTATGAATCACAGTTACTTCACTAACAATCGCGTTTGCATATCAATTACAGTTGCCATTCTATCTCATGAATAATAAATATGTAACAATCTGTTTATTAATAAACAAATCGATATTTTAATAAAATTTTTTTTTATTTTTAGATAGTTTTATATCGATACATTTCCAGCATAAATTAAGATAGAAAAAGCATGTAATGTTCCACTAATTAATTTCAAATAAACAGCATATTGCTTAAAACCACAAAATATGTGTTTACACATCAAATGTTTAGTGTACCTCAGATATGAAACTATTTGTCGATAATTAATTCAAGAAAGTAATTTCTAAAAATAAATTTCTTAGAAAAGTTATCAATATTTTAAAATATAATCAATTTCTCGGTCATATCTTTATTTGAACTTATCAAAATTCACAAACAAGCAGCTTTCTCGTTGAGAATTTAAGGCGAGTGCACTCATATTTTCATATTTGAAATAGGTACTCGTAGAGTTGCGAATTCTTAGAAAAAGAATGATTTGTACATAGATAGTACTTGTTAAAAATTTAACGAAAGCCCCTAAAAAAAAAAGAAAAGTAATTGTTTAAATAAGTCATTGTTTCGTCGATGATTTGGTAAATATTTAGTTTGAGTCTTGAAATATTCTTCAAACTCTTAAGAACTATAAAAAAAAACTATAGTTTTATTAACACTTAAATTTTAGTGTTTGACAATTTTGTATTTTTTTTTATTTCGTAGAATTGAGATTACTTTTTTGAGGATTTTAATTTTTTCAACAGGAAATTGTGGTAAGGTTTATAAATTCCATTAGTTTGCGTGTGTCGCTATATTAATGACGTCATATTCGTGTATTTTACATATTTTTGATATTTAACCACACTTATTTAAATGAAAATATTTTATGATATTCATTATAAAATTAAAATTGTATTTTTTCGTTGATATATATAATGTAGACGTCCGTTTAACAAGAAATTTATAGTTTAGTTTTTTTGTCTAGACCTGTAAATTTTTTTTTCTACACATCACCTATGAGTATTCATGTTGCGTCTACAACTACATGTGCTTTATGATTATGACCTCCTCTTCTCTAGGTTTGTAAACCCAATTTTGTTGTTAAAAATAAACAAACAAAAATTTTTTTTAAACTAAAATATCAAAACTTCCAAAACTTTGCTTGGTTGACTAAAGTTACCCGTTTTATAAGAAAAAAATGGATGAGGTCGTGAAGTTTTTTCAAATCAGTAATTAGATTGATCACCACCAAAACAATAAATGATTTTTAAGTTTTTAAATTTGGGAATATCCTATTAATATATTAACAGCTTTAAATTTGATGAATTTGAAGTGCATTTTGCTAAAGTAGTAGGTATCTATAAAATTTTAGCTTGAAATATATACATTCAATGGATCAGAGAAGAAACTTAAACGATAAAAAGAAAATGTTTGATTTTAACATATCAAAACGGGTGTCTGTCCGTCTATAGAGGCAAGGCAGGGAGTGTCTCTGCAAAAAAATTAATATAAAGAAGACAGGTAGCCATTTTTATTAATAATTAATTACAAATGTTTCATAATAAATTTAAATATGAGAAAATGTTGACTAAATAACTTTAAAAAGTTACCTTGATTTGATCATAAAATTAAAATAGAAAAAAATTTCCTTTTCAAAAGTTTTTGCATTGAACGACCACTACTTACGACCATTAAACTGAAAACAGAACCCCATTACTCCAGTTAAGAATTCATTACTTACTTGACTTGATTTTAGGGCTACTTTACTTGATTTTTAATTTACTTGACCTAAATTTACCTTAAAATGAACATAAATTCAAATAAAATATTAATTTGTAAATGTCCAGTCAAGCATTGACTTCGCAATTCATTTCATTTATAAGTCGAAATGTCAATTACAATTCATTTGAAAAAACAATATTATCCCAGCCTGTAAAGATTTTAAGATATCCTATAAGATATAATCTTTAATTTGTAAAAAGGTTTTACTAATAATAAGCAGTATGTCATTAAACCAGAGATTCCCAAACTGATTTGGCCTAGTGGTCCCTTTTATGAAAAATAATTAACTATGCAGTGTCCCCTAAAAAGTGGTCGGTATCCTTTTAAATCCTATGCATCATATTTGGATTGTAAATCTCGTGGACCCAATGTACTTGAGGCTAGTATTACCCCCTGAGTTGTTTCAGCACCCATATACGAGGGCGTTATTGCCTACTTTGGAAATCAGTAAGCGCGTTTTCATCCTCTGACAGAATAAACCAGACAAAACATCCCTCGATAAAATACCCCAAGGATAAAATATCACTCAACATAAAAGCTATGATACATAATAAGCTTGATCCGGAGATACAGCCGCCGATGAGGGTTTGGGATAGATAAAAAAAAAATAAATTAGGTGGGACCATTTTTTAATCGAAGTTTTTTAATCGAAAACTAATTTCGAGCTAACATAATTCTGCACATGATTAGCCCGCGTCTCATATTTATGTCATAATTTAATCTTTCACGTTTCCAATGCAAGTTTATAACTCGATATCTCGAAAACTAAGCGAAAACTCGAAAAATGGTATTCACCATTTTCGATTTATTTTAACAAGGTCTGTAAGAGTCCTTTCTCAAATTTTGTCCTTGGGATATTTTACGGAGATATTTTGTCGAGGGATAAAAACGCGCGGAACTTTGGAATCACTGCATGATGCTAATATCGTGATTTATTTTTATTGTACATATTTTAAAAGTTTTTATGATATTTTGGATTCCAAAGTAAAGACGTAGGTACGTAACAAAGTATAGACTAAATGTTTGAATGTAAAAAAGAACCAAACATTTTGAGATACATTGCTAGTATAGATCATAGATCATACAGAGTATAGAGAACCTTTGTTTTACTCCTTATCAGTTTACTTTAACCCGCATTTGTGTCACCATGTGTTAATTAAAAGTAATCAACAAATTTAGATTATCATTTAAAATTTGGAAAAACTAATACAAAAAGAATAATCGTACAACACATAATAAGTCTAAGTCCAGCAGTAGATGTTACTACACTCTAGCAAATTAGAGTTTATTTATAGACCCGGAAACCCCCAAATTCAGGAAAAGCTGAGACCTACTAAAAAAACCCAAAACCGCAAAACGGCAACAAGAAATTCAAAGATCAACAAAATCCCATATCTTATAATTTATTTTTAAACTCTGTATAGGACAAAAGTACAAACTTTTAAAAAAAATTATCATCAAATCAAATTACTTACTACTTTAAAATATTTTATGATAGAAATTTATAGTCATCAAGATAAAACATATTCACTTTTTAACTTTTGAATTATATTTCAGTCATTCTAAAACTTAATTTCACTTGAATAATAAATCAACTAAGTACCTAAAGCCTTTTAAAAATATTCGAAAGTTGAAAAACCTAAAAATTTTACATACGGGTAAACAGTGAAGAAACTCAGGTTGATTGTAGTACCTACATTTAAATTAAAAAAATATATAAGTTATGATAAAGTAATACGAGTACCTACTTATAATTTTAATGGTCAATAATTAATAGATTGAAAAAGGTGTTAAGTATCAGGATAAAAATTGGTAAAAGTTTAAATAAGTTCTCTAAAATATATTTATAATTAGAGTAAATACCGATGTTAGTAAGTAGTATCAAATATTTTACTTATTTACTAGTGAGTTTATTTTGGTATTTCAAGTACAAGGAAATCAATATTTTAAGTGTACAAATTGAAATTAAATATCAAATTCGTTACCTGAAACTTTGACCTCATCGTTATGAAATACAAGCCATAACGAGAAGAAATGATCAACATGTAAATTCGCTGTTAGTTGCCCATCGATTCCGGTAGTATCCGGAAGTAAGAGAGGCTGTGTCTTTTGCTTCGAGTCCGGTGATTGATTCCCAATCACAAGGATAACATTAGCCAATACGAAAACAAACCAAACGAACATTGCAACAATCACAACCGAAAGACTTGGCGTCTCGTTGAAACTTTCAAAAAACAATTGGATAATGTTATTTTTCAAAAAAACCACCGTCGTCGCATAAATCACACAACTGTTGTTAATGTAATCAAGCTTGATTGAAACTAATGATCAATGTAATAAAGTGATTTGTTGTCAATGCTACACATGTAAAGATGCGAAGACGAATGGACCGCGAGTGGGTGTTAGAGAAATGTATATTACAAAGGCGGCGTTCGTAGCTCCCTACTGCTTCCTACAACAACTTCAAATCGTCACTTAAACGGCGATTTTTATTAAACTTGGCCAATTTAATGTATGCACGTTGTTGCCGATTTACAATCCGATTACAAGCCAATTTCGCGGGATGCTGATTGTTACATTGAGAACTTCGACAGATCACGATCTGAATGGTCACAAGCACATGGACGTGCTTTTCTTCACGGGTTTTGCAACGCGACTCGGCTCTGTTTTACGCGAGAAAAGATTATTATATGATATTCTTTGGGTTTCATTTGGTTGTTCTGTCGCGTTCCGCGTTCCGGGTCGCCAGTTTTACTCCCGACAACGTACTCGCTACGCCACTATAGACCTTGCGCACGTCATACAATCGATTCTTCTTATTATTACCATCATTATCGTCGTCACATCATATTTATCGTATTTATTTTCTCTTGACTTATTCAAATACCTTATACTTATCGTTCTCGTATTATTCAACTGGTGGCACGTATTTTATGAAAATTTTAACTTCCTCTCAAAACGAAACTTAATCCATAAAAGCACTTCTAAATATAAATTTACTAAAGCACTCCTGATGATTTCATGTAGAATTGTATCTTAATGATTGTAAAGTTCAGATTTTAGGTCCATTCCATTAAAAAAAAATGTATTTTCTTTATTTAGCATAGAATATTGAAAAGCTCTTCATTAATTAAAAGCTCTGAACTATACAAAAATGTACCTATAGAGTAACAATATTAAATATTTTCTTTTGATTTATTCTTACATCATCATTTTGTTTTCATACAATTCAACTGGTGACACGTATTTCATAAAAATTTAAACTTAAGGGGGTCATCCTATGTGACGGCCTGTTTTTTAGGGTTTTTAGGATTTTTTTTCTACGACCAGTAAATAGATAGAACTTTAAGTTTATTATCATTTATTAACATATATTTCGACAGTATACATATTAATTTTAAGCTCAAAATATTGTGTAGAACATGAGTTACAGCGTTTTGAACACCCCCACCTCGAAAAAATGAGCTTGCATTTCCACCACCATTCCGGCTAATTGGCTTATCCGAAACAAAACAAAAAAAAAAACAACTGCGTTTTAATCTGTAAGCCTAAATGCACGGAATGAACTATTATCAAATGAATATACAAAAAATTAGACTTTTAGTAGATATTTGAAATAAAAGTTGGGAATTTTGCGTTTTTTGCTATAAAAAATCGAAATTTTGGAAATTTTCAATTGATAAAAGTTCATTCCATGCGTTTACGTATGTTAAGTATACCCTACAAATTTCAAGTCATTCGGTCAAGCCGTTTTTGAGATACGATGGAGGAAAGTTTGAAAAACACGGTGCTGAGAAAAACGCGTTTAAAGTTTCAATTCAGCGCTCCGAGCAGCTCCTTCTTTTACCTGCTGTATTTTTAAAACGACTTCAAATTTTCAAAAATCACTTTACTACTGTACTATAGACATGTTAAGAAAGTAATTTATGAACAACAAAAAAATCGATTTTTTGAGCCCACCACATGGGATGACCCCCTTAAACAAATCATAAGCTCTAAACGTTCTACTAACTAATCACTCCAAGTGGTTAAATAAGAATTATAACGATTTAAGTATGAAACGAAGAAGCCTTTTTTATTTAAAAACAATATTGATTTATTTTTAATAAGTGTGGAACGTTAAAAAAGCTTTATGAAAAATTAAAGCTCTAATAAGTCTAAGTAAAAGACTATCCAATGTTATCTCGTAATATTTTTAGTTAAGTTATTTAACCTGTTGAATGTCATTGAAATGAATTTAGTAGATATTTAGTTTATGTAAGCTAATAATAAAAGTACATAGCTCTTGGATGGGATAGAAGTCTACAACATATTACAAGTATTTTTTTAACCAAAGTAAAATTCTTATATGTCTTCTTGTATGTTGGATGTGGAAAAAGGTGCGAGTGTGTGGAGAACCGATTGTTGGACTGTTATTATTTTTGTTTAAGTTTTAAGAACATGGATTGTTGTTAGAGGGACGTGAAAGAGAAAATACTATTTAAAATAATTAGATAATTAAGAGTTTTAATTAATGCTTTGTTCAACCCGCATGGAACGCCGGCCCAGGGATAGAACGAGAGGAGCGGTTGCTTTACGCGCCAGGTAGCAAGGGGCGTCGAAAAGTCAAATGCGAATAACAATTTTCCGGAGCAGTGTCGCTAGGTCAGTTTTCTGAAAATCTGTAGGGAGACGATGAAA
Organism: Sisyra nigra; assembly: GCA_958496155.1. Lineage (NCBI taxonomy): Eukaryota > Metazoa > Arthropoda > Insecta > Neuroptera > Sisyridae > Sisyra > Sisyra nigra. Next base: position 32,977,582 of record OY292317.1, read on the forward strand.
AATTTGTGGATTTCCATCGATGGCGTCTAGGCAAATCCGTAGATTTACAAGCTTTTTTATCTAAATTTATGAAGTTGTTTGATCTCCTCGAACCTAGTCCACAAAATGCATGTCTTTTTAATTTGCATAAGTGACAGCTCTTTTGTGCACAGCCAAAACCAGAGCTTCATAAATAAGGCGCTGAAAGACAATCTCGTTCTACCCTAATCAAAGTCAGCACTGACCCCATGAAACTCTAAAATTTTCAATAAAGAGTCAGTCCATGTCAGACCAAAGTCTAAAAAAAGAGGATTCCTTTGGTTTTCTAATTTTACCATGGAAACTTACTATATGGTTCCTGCAAGAAGCTTTACACAGAAAAGTGTATTTATTGTTGCTCATACAGTAACGAAGTGAGAAATAGCTATGATTATTGTAGTAAATGAAAAAATAATAAATTCTATTTTATACTAAAAAATGTCATGGGTTCTCCAAAATAGTTTTAATTAGAATAATTCTTTTTTTTTTGAGTTTCAAGCTAATGCCGTTTATTGTAAAAGAATAATTTATGGATTGGTCGGTGCAGACAGTAGGGAAAAGGGTGGTAATTGAGAATGCATTACTTACAATAAGTACCTAATCTAAATAAATAAAACAAAATCTTCAATATAATAAATATTTCTTATAACATTAACGTTACTTATATACTTACAAAAACTGAAGTCAAAACTCTTTTAATCAACTTAATAATCGCAAAAATAAATAAAAAATAAAAATATTCTTGTTCTCATTTATCTGTTACCATTTGGGGTAATTAAGATAATCTGCAAGAGAAATAGGAATTAAATTGTGTAGCGACGTATTTAAATTTTTAATCATTGTAAGCTATAATGTTTTGCACAAATCATTGATTTTAATCTACTTCCTATATTTTCTCGAAAATATGAACTCCAAATAAAGTTCCTCATTTTCTTGTAAAACTAGAATTTTTCAGCATTATGAAATACATAGATAGTAAATACGAATTGAAATTTTCTCTAAGAAAGATATAAAAATACTTTTTTTTAAATTTATTTATTTATTGTCGCTCCAGCTGCTAAGGCTATGTCACGACTTGGTCATCAAAATTTATATACTGTTGTAGAAGGTTGACGCCTTTATCGCTCGCCAACACTTCAGAAAACCCGGACTCCCTGGATCCAAATTTATTGGAAGCATCGGACAATGTTGGGCCGAGCCACATCCCGTCAGTAGTCGCTCAGCGGTTAGAAAAATACTAAATACTTGTAAATATAGGTTCCTACCAAAACTGCGTTCGAAGCGAGTTGAATAACATTTTACGGAGTTCATAAAGGGAATTCTTTTATTGCTTTCATGGTTCGATTTCAATAAAAATATGAATAGCAATACTTATTTATTGCAAAAAATATTTTTAATTAAACAATACCTGCCTTTTGATATAATTTTACTCTGGGTCTCTGAAAAGCTTAATGTGGGGTAGGTATAATTTACAGTGCTTCTAAAATCTAAACAATTTGAAAAAAATAAGTCTATAACACATGCCTATAAGTTTAACATTAAATCAGATTTTACTTTTATAGTCAGTTTTACATTTCTTTAAAAGTTTTTGAAACAAATTTAAATCCTTAACCGTGATAATTAGCCTAACAATTAGAAATATAATAAAAAATTAACATTTTACACATTAAAAACTCTTTCTCGAAAATAATTTGCCGAGAAACTTTTGGAACTTTTTAAGGAATTAATATAAGGCAACAATAAGTTTATGGAATTCATCACTTACTGATTACGCCACCTTTAGATTAGAAGGGTATTCCATAAAATTCAATTTAAATCAAAGTTCAATCTTAACTCGTTAATAATTACATATTTATATCGCAATTAGACTCCATGAGTACGTGTATAGTCCTAACTACGTACTCGTATTACTCACATTTACATTGAACTGATACGTTATTTCCAAGAGAAAAATAATCGAATCAAGAAATTTCCAGGAAAAAACCACGAACGTATTGATGAATCAATTAAAAGTTTTAACTTATTTTGTGGTTAAATTACAAGTTTAAGGCCATAGGAAGCAAATTGGAAATTCATAACTTATTAATGGAAGCTTAAGGTCACGTTTGAATAATTGCAACAACATGTGAAAACAATAAACAAATTCAATTTCATTTAAATTAAGTACAACTTTTTAAGAAACATTATTATTGTGATTTTAATTGTATTATAAATGTCTTACTAAAGTATAAATCATTAAGGCCAATTTTTGTATTACTTATATTATATTAGTTGGTGAAAGGAAAATACCTATATTATGTAAAAATCAGGAAAATTTTTATTGATCAATATGTAAATAAAAATAAGCAATTAAATATGCCTACATTAATTGAGTATAAGAAGTTTTAATCACATTTTAATAAAATCAGTTTTAAAATAAATAATTTATCTAAATTGATCACAACTGAGCTTGCCAATCAATGAAACGAGGATTTTCCTTGGACTGTACTAAATCTTCTAATTAAATTCTTTTTGCTTTTTTGTGATCTCTGTAAATAATCGAGTAAACATTAAGAAACAATTTGAAATATTAAAGATTTAAGCCTTACCTCTTTCTTCAGTGCTTGTTTTGATTCATAATTACTTCTTGCGAGAGCGATACGAACAGCCTCCGGCTTATCAGGTATGGAAATATGAATTATATAGCGCAATCCCAATAAAATATGCTCCAGTACGACAAAGTTAAGTATCCAATTACTATTTGTAGTTGATGCCGCTAATTTTCGAAGTTTTGGACTCAATGCCAGAAGGCCACAATTGGTCATTATGGATAAGGCTCCCATTATTTCAAACGCTCGCTAATATTAATTTAATTAAATTATTAGTTTATGTAAATTGTAAGATTCATAATATCATGACGTTTGCATTAAGAAGAAGGGAATCATAACTGCTTTAATACCAAACAAACAACTAACAAAAAAAGATATTTGCCAAAATTGCGTAGTCGACTCTTAGAAATTAAAGAAACTTTATTAAGAGAAACTCGATAAAAATATGAATGGAAAAATCTCCTTGAAAACAAAGAGAAAATCCAGGATGTTTTGATGTCCTTTTCTTATCAATACTTTAACTAATAGTGGGTAAGAAGGACCAATTTCATGCAAAATATTCTTTATTTTCTCGCCAACGTTTCGTCAGAATTTTTGACTTCTTCAGGGCTCAAAATTCAGTTATTTCACATTTGTAAAAAATTGATATATGAGTGACAAATTGTATTATTTTTACTCTTCTTATTCATCAAGTGCAAATGATACAAAGAAGAAAGTGGTGACAAAACAAGACCATTAAATAAGCAAAAACCAATTTTTGTTTTGATCCTTCTTAGAACATTTTCTGCTGTGTATAATAAGGAGTCTACGTCAGATTTAAATCAAATCTAGGCATAGTTAAGCAACGATATTAAGTGTAACAAACTTAAGCTTTGATTTTGCTTTTGATCAATTCATGATTATTTAGAATATAATAAATATTTTGTCTGCAGAAAAACCTGGACAGTTCAAATCTAAACAAACATTATTACTGGTAACTGAAAAATATAGCCTTAACAAAATTTTAATAGAAAAATGAAATTTTTAATAAAATTCTTGATCTAAGCTCATTAAAGTATGATTTTACCTACAAGCTTTAATAAATAAAATATACTAGTAATAAACAGTACCTACTGGATAATCATGGATACCGGAAGGCAGCAAATGCTACAGGACCAGAAAATTTTCTATGTTTAGACTTTAGACAGTTGTAATATGATCTTAGATGTTTATATAGATACTTAAAATACCAAAAAAAGTATGTTAAGGAGCATAATGATTAACTTAGAACTTTTGATTTAAAGAGTGCTATTTCTAAATTTATCTACTTTTCGTTAATGTTCTACTTTATCCTAATTTTTATAGTTACTGGAATTAAAGAGTCCCCCTGCTCACATATGCTACGAACCCCACGCTAAATTATCTAGTAGTGCCATTTATACGATATGAATTCTGTTACTATAGTTTCCAACTGTAATTCCCAGTTAGCATTTAAGCATGTTTAAAGATAAAACAACCAATAATGCTACTTACTTGCCAAGCTCCGATATCTTTAACTCTACGGCTGGTAGGTCGTTGATAAACTCTGCATAATTTGAAAGCATCAGCACGAATTTCAAAGATATTATTGAGTACTGCCCAAAAAGCCGCCAGCGGATACACCGAAGAAAATAAAATCACATATCCAAACTGAATAAACATTTCTAAATAATCGTCATAAGTTCCTTCATATGTTTCCATATTTCCTTCTTCATGAGCCGAAATACATAGCAAATCATCAGCTGCAATTGTTGGAATACATTCAAAATCAATCGACGTTTTGAAATCGCCTCGATCATTTTTCGTGCTGTCAAGTTGACTTTTTTTGTCTGTTCTACGAAAAGGATGGGCTTCGATAAATTTTTTTAAGTTATTCAACTGAAAAAAGAATGAAAGAATAAAGTTGAGCTGTTAATTATTTAATGATCGCGTGTTTAATTGCATACTTTAATGCGATAAAATCGCACAATCAATGGCAATATTGCTTCTTGGAAATTATTAATTATTTGCAAGATAATTAACATTGTAACAAGCTGAGTTTGAAGCATTTCCATATCTTGAATGATGAACGCAATATAAAAGAGTGACATGAAATTGTTGACGAACTCAAATAAGACTAGTTTTGTGACTCGGTGTCGATCAAATTGAGACTGAGTACGATGATTTTCTAAAATTGAAATTTATCATTTTATTATTGGATCAACGATTTTTGATTGTTGTGGAATATATTGAAACATTGAAACATCAAAAGCTATCAATACTCGAATTTTTTCTGTAACTTATTTAAAGACTTCAAGTTACTAGTAACAGTTCTTACACTAGAAAATTTATTTCGGAGAAAATATAGGAGTATAAAGTCAAATAACTGAACATTTCTTTAAAGGAATTGTGTTTGCTATTTTAACATGTTAATAAAATAACTAGCGAAACCAATGCTTGACTTGATTTTTTCAAAAGACGAACCAGAAAAAGTTAAATAAAGAGAAAATTTTCAGCAATGAATATTTATATCCCTTCTTTAAATATCTGTTTCTGACTAGTCGTCAAGTAAATGAAAGAAATTTTAATAGTAAATTTATAACTTGGAAATCTTTTGTTGTGAAACTTTTACAAGTTTTTTTATGAAATTTCCGAACAAAAGCTAAACTTTATTAATGTACATAAGATTTATAGTTTACTTTACGCTCAGCAAAGCGGGTAAGTAACAGCTAGATATTCATTATTTGTGCAGGTACATTATTGAAATCATTATGAGATAATTGTGCTTTTCGTATCAATGCATTTTTTAGTTTCATTCAAAGACGGAAAGACCGACCTGAAAGTTATCCATGAATCCATTTCATTTACTATCTGCCCTATAGGACTTGGGTCACTGTATATGAGGATGTATTCTTATATTTATAAACTATTGATATATTATATTATAATAATAAATTCAAAAAAGCAAAATGGAGTAGGATTTTTTGAAAGATCATAATTTAATATTAGACCCGTACTTTTAGCCTTTGAAAATGGTAAAAAGTGAAAATATTGTGGTAGGATAAATCCCATTGGAGTATATAACAAAAATGAATGGAAAAATAAATTACGGTCGATCTGAGGTGGGGAAGTGGAAAAGGGAGGGGTTTTTAGGGGTAGAAACAGTTTATCTCGATTTTCGAGAAAAATACAAGTCTTATGGAAAAAAGTTAAATAGGAAAGTTGTAGATGTAATAAGTAGATCTACAACTTTTGTGCGAACACTTTTTTCGCATAACCTCAAAGTTTATGTAAAAATTTTAAATTACCAAGTTTTAAGGTTTTAATTTTTACTTTTACAAAAAAAAAATTTTCACACAATTTGGTGAAAATTTACTTTTTAATGTCACAAACATACTGTATTTTTTTATTTAAAATATTAATTTTTTCACCTTATAATGACTTAATATCGAAAAAGCACCATAATTTTCAATCAAAAATTCTCGTCAAAACATCTGATTTTTTTAAAAAGTCTGTGAGTTTTTTGTTCCCGGGAACCTCTACTTTCTGATGGTGCAAAAATGATATACATTACAAAGTTAAATTTTCTCAGAATATGCAATAATTAAAGTGTAAATTTCAATATATTGCTTAAAGTTGTATTATGTAATTATGTAAATTAAAGACCAAAAACTTGGTAATTTGAATTTTTCATATAAATTTTGAGGTTATGTGAAAAAAGTGTTAGTACAACAGTTGTAGATGTACGTATTATCTATAACTTTACCATCTAACTTTTTTCCATAGGACTTGTAGTTTTGTCGGAAATCGAGATAAACCGTATCTACCCTTAAAAAAAACATCTTTTCCACTTCCCCACCTCAGATCGACCGTAATTTATTATTCTTTTCATTTTTGTTATATTCTCTTCCTTTTGTAATGGGTTTCATCCTAATAAAATTTTGTTTCGTTTTGGTTCAAAAATTATCTACCCTGGTCTATAAATATTTTTAATACAAAAGATTGCTAAAATGTTGTCTCCCTTCGATACTACTGGATATAATTATTCTAATTGTGTACATACCCCATTCTGTAAGCTGTGTTGCTAATTTTCTATAGTAAAAATTCATAATATAAACAACAGCCGCATAGATAATACTTGGACAGTTGATAAAATAAGTTCTATGAGGATTATCTAAAGGAATATTATTTCGAACTTGATCTTCGCACCAAAACGAAACCAACATTATTGCAAATCCTACACACATACAAGCAAAAACAATGGGAAGCGACACGCAGTACATCTAAAAATAAAATAGGTATCATTAAGACAACTAATTCACTTATCTCCAATATTTAGCATACCTTAGCATAGGTTTTCCATCGTTCGTACTGTGGTTGTCGTCGTTGGGTTACTGGGTCAGTTCTCATGTGGCCGTAATAACTTGGCCTTGGCTCATCTAAACTTGTCATACGAATTGTTCCCCATTTATACGCTAATTCGCTACACTTCCGTTTCCATATCTATTTAAAATAGTTTATAAATTTAACCAATGTCTTGATCAAGGAAAATGAATTAACCAATTGCATGCTACCTCCGCGAACATGGTGACCCAAATCACATTGAACACGCAGAAAAATGGCACTGTTTCTGATGATAAAAATGATTGAATTATTCCCAAAGTCATCGGTAGCATTAGTGACATCGTATAATATCCTAGAAACACGAAGTATAACGCTACTGATTCTCCAAAGTACGATCGAATATCCTCTGAAAATTAAGTATGAAACAATGTATCTACAATACCTTCTTTATGGGTTATATCTCTACACTAGATACAAAAATTAAAGTATATTAAAAACATTTCCAATTTTTGATTGATTTTTAAGGAGCGTTATCTTAAAGCGTAAAGATAGTAGGTAGAAAAATGAAAACTTAACTATCTACAAGTTTCTAGTTTTTGAATCTGAACACCAAAATTCTTTAACGTCAACAGTTTGAAAAACTTTTTTGAAAAACCATTAGAAATCTAAAAAAGTAAAACAGTATGCGATTTGTAACTTTCAGGGGTTTTGTGAGATACTTGGAGAGACGGAAAATGTATAATCGATATCCTTAGTTTATTGCATAGTTGTACTAAGATTTCCGAAAATCCTTACTAATTGTGTAATTTTGAAGCTGATTTAAAACCCGTATTTCAAAGGTAAGAAACGTCCTTTCATTTAATTCAATAGCTTTACTTCGAAAAGAATATTTTTAAGTTTTCAGTACCCTACTTATTTTTTTTGCAGGGCTACAATTTTCAAAATAATTAAATACTAAAGCCAAAAGTGATTATCTTGCTTTAGTTGACGATAACTCTGTAATAAATAAAAGATTTCCTTTGAATTAAAATGGGACTACACGGGAAGCACCAGCTTTCAAACAAAAAAAGAATCATCAAAATCGCTTCACCCAGTCGTAAATTCTGAGGTAACAAACATTTAAAAAAAACATTCAGTCGAATTGAGAACCTCCTCCTTTTTTTGAAGTCGGTTAATATTCAAACAGGTTTCTCAAATCGATCAAATTGAAAGCTATTAAATTTTCTTAAAAACTATTAAAGTCCATAAATATTTTCAAAACCCAGAAAAAATTTAGAAAAAAAAATCTTTATTTTATATACGAATATTCAAAACTCCTGATCATTAATAATTTTGATCTTCAAATCCAAAAACTAGAAATTTAAGGATACAATTGGATTTTTTATTTTTTTTTCCAAATTATGATTTTTTTTTATAACTACGTAACTATGACATATTTTTAAAATATTCATTAATTTTTACGTCTAGTGTAGTAATACAAATGGAAATTGTCTTTACCTATTGGTTGGCATTTTATTATTAATGGTTTATACCAACTACCAGCTAATTTCTTCAGTTCTTCATTATCGTGTAACGGAAAAATACATTGGATCAATCTAGCTTGTAAACAAACTTCCAATATGGATTGTCCTTCGTATAAGCTTTGCATTGGATAGCCTGGAATATGGGAATCTTCGGCTAGAGCACGGATATTTTCTAGTTCATGTCTTATAATTGTTTGTCGCTCAGCCGTTGTTAAGAAATCATCCACATGCATTCCAGGTTCAAGAAAATCTTCCAACTCATTCACTGTAAACTCTCGCATAACACCATTTCGATCCGATTTGACGATTTCCATTTCTTCCGCAAGCTCAAGAAACTTAATTTTCGATGCAGAAACATGCAAAATAAGACCCTAAAAATCAGTTAGATCAGTAGTTGCGATCCTATGGTATAAACAAAAATTTTTATAGCACACTTTGGTGCATTTTCGAAAAGAGTGTAATATATTTTTAAATTTATATCTTACATTGGCTAAGTGCCACATTTCTTATTATTATTTCTTACCTCATTTTTATTTGGAATTTGCTTTCGTAACAATAGTTCAGCTCCTCCATTGCGCCGCTTGCCTTTAATTTTATTAATCAACCAACTAAGAGTTCCTAAATTAATATTTGGTGAGAATTTTATCACAATATATGTCTGTACATTTGGAATAGCTTCATCGACGCTGTCGGTTTCTGAAGAGGTTTCCACAAGATCCAATTGAGATTGCGATTTGTTATACATTGATATCCGTCCTTAAAGAATTACTCAAGTAAAATTAAAATTTCAAAAGCCTTTATCATTATGTTTACAACAGCAAGTGTATAATTAAAAGCAGATAAGCGATAACGTTACCGCGAATATTTTCAATTCTGTCATGAATACTCCACAAAGTTTCAATCGCTGTGGTTCCATTATTTAAACCGGACGTGGATTTTGAATTTCGGGTTAAAGGAGCTATTACTTCCTCTTCAGGCATTATTTATATTCAAGTTAACTTTTAAGAAAAAGAAAAAATTTATGAAATAATAAATCAGCTTGTTTTAAAACTAATTGGGTATACCTAGCTAGGATTAACTAGGACCTATTTTAAATTTTTTTTATTAAATAAGTCTAAATATAACTCACAACATAACATTCTAAATTTGATATAGATAACTATTTTTTTTATTTTTTTTAAACTCTCTTTCATATCTTTATCTATTCAATAAGCTATACTTACTAACTGAAAAACTTTTACCTCTGAAGGTGCTAATCTCAAACACTAATAAGTGATCTCACAAAAACAATCTTTTATTCCCTTTGATGATCCTGACAAGGCTTTAAGCTTCAAAAAAACAAACTTTTTCTTTTAGATTTCGAAAAAAATCAACTTTTAATTGTTCGCAACCCCCGTTACTGTAGTGATATAAGGGTTGAAAGAACCTAGGTGTTGTTAGAATTTTCCAAATACATTCTGATACAGAAAACACTGACACTCTATAACTCGAATTTCTAACCAAAAATCTTCTGTAAAAGCATTGTTTATCTCGCTCTGTTTTCAAATAATAGCGATTTTTATGTGTTTTCGATTCCTAAAAAATCACTAACCGCATCTGAACGCAAAAAAATAAAAAAAAAATTAGTTTTCACCGTTGGAAAGGATACAACATTTTCAGTAGGTTTGTATATTTTCTTTACCAAAAAAATCTACTCAATGTTTTATAAAATTGATCATTATAATCTATTAGCAAAAAAAAAACTAGCTAAATTTTCATGGGAGTATATCTCGTTTATTTCCTCAACATAAGAATATAATAAAATAAAAATTTGAAAAATCGATAACCTTATCAGCGGTATATAAGGTATTTCAAAATTTTCAACTTTTTAGGATAAACCTATATAAGCAGATCATAAGCTAGATTAAGATTTAACTTAAGAAATACTTTTTTAAATTTTCTACTGTTTTAACTTTTAAATGGAAAATAAAATGTTTATGTCTTTTGATTTTAATTCTTTTCCTTAACACAAATCACTATTTTTTCACTAATTACAAGTGTATATTCACTTTTTGAAATAGTAAAACTGAACCACAAGGAATAAGTGAACACTCATAATATCAATTAGTGAACCTGAAAATTTACTGGTTTAATAAATGGTTATGAAATTAACTACTTCAAAAGTAGGAAATTCGATATTTCAAGTGAATAAGAAGCTTAATTTTTTTACAATAGTGAAATTGTACCTATAGTTAATTGAATAAGTAGAATTTACAATTTTAAAATAATTTACTTCATTTTATAGTTCACTCAACAAAGAGTGAAAAATTTAATATTTTAATAGTGGAATTATAACGAATTTTTGAAAGGAAATAATAAAATAAGAATAATTCGAGAAATGTTACTAACTGGTTACAAAAAAGATTGATGAATAAGTAAATACAGCTTCACTTATGCAGTTAGAAACATTTTCTCTGGTTCATGTTTAGAGGGTAGTTTTTTAAACTAATTTTTGTGGGTATACCCCAAAAAGCTTAAAACATTTAATAACATTTTAAATATCATTTTAAAATTTATTAATTTTCCAGTTAAAAATATTTAAATATTGTGTGAATTTCTTAATCCTTAAACATATTAATCTTACCCATTACCAACTAAACAATTATACACCAGCGTTATTATGATGAACTTTTCACTTTTTAATTAAACTGAGTAGTAATATATTATATTTTATAAATTAAATTTTTAAATTTATTATTCCTACATTCTTGGTTGTCTATTTTATATAGTTTTTTAAACTTAAACATATACTTTACCAATCGGCAATCACAAAATCAATAATAAAATTTAACTAAGTATATGAAAAACCGGATATAAAATTTGGTTTTCATAAAATATTATTTGCTAATATGCAATAAAAATGATAAGGCAAAAATAAATGAAGCAAATACCTACCCATTATATGTATATACATAGAACGTATATGTGAAATAATTTTAGCGCTATTTTCCGTTTGCACTTAATTAACTAATACATGATACATTTTTTTAGTTGATTATCACAGAAAATATTGGAAAACAAGTACCAATGTATTATTGAATTTAAGTAATATATCAAGTTTTATAACTCCCAGATTAAAACTTATTATTTATCATGTAATGTAAAACTTAAACATTTTCGTGTTGAATCGAGACCGACTAATGTGTGTCAAAATTCTAAGTTTGCCAACGTATTTTTAGACACGTCTTTAGTTTTTCTCCTTGGATTTTTCTATTCAGTGATTTTCGTATATATAACATTGCAAGAACTGATTTTCTGTTGCGTTTGATTTTTACTAGATGCCTATCTTGTAGAGTGTAAACGAATCAAGCTAATAACAAACTTGATTTTTCAAAAAGTTGTTTTTAATGAAATTTTTAGGAAAATCTTAGGGAAATCCACTTGTACTTGACATTATTTCAGTAATATTGTTCCATTTTTATCAAAGAGTATAAAGATAAGAGAATATTGCATACCGTTTTCAAACAAAATATCCAATTTACACAAAAAAATATTTACATACTTATTGAGAAAAGACTGACAACTTATTGACAGTACCAATATAATAATAAATACATTTGAAAATAATTGTGTTGTAACTATGTTTAAATTTTGTTTATTTGAAACTAAAAGCCCTAAAGACAAAGTCAAAAAGGGTAGCTGAATATGCATGGAAAATCTTCCCGCGTGATGTTTTCTATTAACAGTTTGGGGAGGATACGTGTAACAGTCCAGAACCCCAAAACTTTGGAGTTTGGATACAAAAATGTCAAATACTTAAATTAGAAAAACATTATGTTCTTCATTTTTAACGAAATATTTCTGTCTATACAAATGTCGTCTGAAGTTCCATTATAGTCTTAATACCAGATGATAACTGCTCGCTTTGTTGAGCATTACTAAATTAAATTGATTGATTAATTAAAACCCTCATAGCAATTCAGATATTTTGACATGAAAGATAGTACTTAGTTATTTATCAGGAATCGTATATTTTCCAAAATAACAAATATCTAATTGTTAGTAAAAGAAATAGATTTCATACTTATAGTTTAATACAATCTGTGAAACTATATAGTAGAAGATCCAAACCTACATCGACCTTCACCGAGTTAATAGTAGAATGAAACATATTTTATCATGAAGTTAATAAAATTAGAAAATACATTAATATTTTTAATTATTTAAAAAAAAAATTCTTTTTAATAAAATATTGCAACAAATAGTCTTTTATTATTACACAGTATAGGGGAAAGTTGGGTATTTGAGAACAGCGGCTAATTAAAAACAGTTAAATTTTAATTATTTCTATATTTAAAAAAATGTTTATTAGTGTTTGAATTGACAAGTGTGTGCTTTATCGTTCCTGACAGAAAAAAATATTTAAATTGGCGTTCGCATACTGTCACGGTAAGTAAATAATTAAAATTTGATCTTTTGTTACAATTTTTGCCGTATGTAAAAATCTTTGAAAAAATTATTTCTTGACCTTTAGTGCGTATTTTTTTGTTATTATCTTTCATTTACAATTCATTTATTAGTTTTATGTGGCTATTTAAGTTAAATGAAGAAAATATTTTAAGTATCGAGCATTTTAATATGAATTGCCTAAATCGGGTAATTTGGAACGATTTTCGCGGGGTAAATGTGGACGTTTCTTATTAATATGTAAGAAATTAATTATTTTACAATTTTTTCGTAGAATTTTCTTATTTTAAACTCTGATGCAACGTTTCGTTTTGTTCACTTGTTATTGTTGTTGTTTTGTTTGATCAATTTGTTTGGATCAATTTTATTTTGTGCTGTTGTTTCCAATAATTATGATTGTTCTACGGAAAAAAAATTCTCTCTTTAGATGCCCAGAAATTACACAAGAAAAACAACACCGCGGTACACAATTGAAAATCTCCAACGCGCGAGACATGATGTGAGATGTCGACGACTTTCTTTAAGCAAAGCAGCAACCAAATACGGAGTACCAAAATTAACATTATTTCGACAAGTGCATCTAGAAGAATTTAAGAAACCGAAAAAAGGACGACACCCTGTCTTCAATCATAGTCACGAAAATCAATAGAAGCCAACAAATTGAGCCATAAATTTAACCAAGAATCTCAGATGGCTGGTAAAGACTGGTACTATTCATTCATGTCTCGACATCCCTCCATCAGTCTACGAACTCCAGAAGCAACGTCACTTAACCGAATTCAAGCGTTCAATGCCACCGAAATTAAATTGTTTTTCGATCAACTAGAAGCCCTCCAACGCAAATACAATTTTCCTAGTCACCGTATATTCAACATTGATGAAACCGGTATCAACACTGTTCAACGTAATTCGAAAATATTGGCGCCGAAAGGTTTGAAGCAAGTTGGAAAAGCGACAAGTGCTGAGCGCGGTATCACCACTACCGTTGTTTGTGCGATAAGTGCAAACGGAATATATGTACCTCCAATGTTTATCTTCAAACGAAGGCGTATGTGTGACCTGTTGCTGAATGGCGTTAATAACGATATGATTGGCACGGTTTCTGATTCTGGTTGGATAAATGAGTCCATATTCGTTGAATACCTACAGCACTTCATTAATTTTGTTAAACCTACCGAGGACGAGCCAGTCTTGATAATACTAGATAATCATGAAAGTTACATTAGCTTGGGGGCATACACGCTTTTTCGAGAACACAACCTTCATGTTCTTTCCTTACCGCCTCATGTATCACATAAAATGCAACCGCTGGACTTAACTTTTTTCAGTGCACTGAAATGTGCATACAATCGACAGTGTGAGCTCTACATGGTTAACAATCCTGGCAAACGGATCACCCAATACAAAGTGGCCAGGCTGTTTACTAATGCGTACAACAAGACAGCCAACATAAGCAAAGCGATCAATGGTTTTAGAGTGGCTGGAATTCATCTCATCGATACGGACAAGTTTAACGAATGCTTCGCAAATATGCCTTTTATTGATAAATTTAACACTGCTGACAGTCATGACAGTCCACATACTACTTCCGTTCGTGATACTACTACTACTACTACTACAGCTGAGAAAACAATTCCTGTGGACGATCAACCGACAACATCACACAACCATAATCATGAACATCAAACCGATTTAACCATACACACTTTTCTTGCTCCGTTAACTCCTGTGCTCCTCTCTGACATAGCCAACGTGCCGATCATTCCTAAAATAGAAACTTCACAACGAAGAAAAAGAAAACATTCTCAAATTTTATCCAGCACTCCCATAAGACATCAATTAGAGGAAAAACAAAAACGGCAAACTGCAAAGAAAAGTAAAAATATTCAACAACGAAGAAGTACAACGAACTCACCATCAGTCAACAATACAGCGGTCGTTAGAAATTTAAAAACGGTGTTCGAGGAAAGTGACGGCGTGGACTATTATTGCATATTCTGCACGGAAAAATATGAATCGCCCCCTAAAGAAGACTGGATTATGTGTACCAAATGTAAGAAATGGGCCCATGATGCATGTACGAACGGTCAATACATGTGTAATAATTACGTCTGTGATTTGTGTGAAACATAGTTAATCATTAAATTTTATATTATATATATTATCATTACCCAATGCAGTTTCTATTTCCCCCGTGGATTGAGTTTAATTACCTCACACACTACCGGGGAAATAGGAATGGCAATAGTTTTTATATTCTATATTTTTGTTATTCTAATGTTAATTTAAAAAAGTTTTGTGATCAAATTATTAAAGTAGATAAGTTAAAGTTTATGTTATAGCAAAAGTTTACTAAAATTGTTATTTTATATTATTAATTAGGATAATTTAAAGTTTATTGTTCTCAAATACCCCACTTTCCCCTACTTACCTTGCATCTCTCTGTCACACATAGGGATGCAACATCGCTCATAAAAAACATCGATAGTAGAACATCGATATTTTTAAAAGTGAAACATTGATGTTAAAAACATCGAAGTTTATGAACGATATATCGATTTTTTTTCGATGTGTTATATATACAGTAGAAATCGTTTATAACGAACTTCAGGGGACCGTCAAATTTCGTTCGTTATAAGCGATATTCACTATAACCCATATGTATCGCATGTATCGTCTTATCTAAGACATATCACGGGGCCCGAAGGTTTTGTACGTTATAACCGGTTGTTCATTATACTCGGTGTCGTTATAAACGATTTATACAGTATATATATATTATATATACGTACAAAACCTTCGGATCCTGTGAAATGTCTTAGAAAAAATACATAGAAACTATTTATACTATACAACCGTTTATAAAGTACAAAGGATTCAGGAATCGTGGATTTTCCAGGATAATAAATCGGTATAACTCGCAGACCTTAGATTCATAGCATATTAATAGCAAAAGTTAGATTATCATAGTTAGTTCATCAGAATCCGTTAAACTACTTTTCTATATAGGAAAAAGTTTTAGCTATCCCACAACCTGGACAATCTTTCATAATAAATATCATTAAAATCTGTTAAACCGTTTCAGTAGAATAGATAAGTAGTCATCCTACAGGAACCGTACAATTTTTTAGATACATAATTTATTCGACATGTTATCCTTAGATCTGTGATATAATTAACTGATTTTTTGATTGCTATCGTTCTTATCATACATTTGCTTGAATCATTTTTAAAGAATTGTAGTTATCAGACAGAAGAGAATGAATTGTTCTATCCGTTCTATCAAACGTATAGATCAAAGTATAGATTAAGAAGAGTAATGAAAAATCGGGATTTTAGCGTACTGATTCTCAGTGAATCGGGATTTGTCACTTCAGATAAAAATCGAGACATCCTAGCCGGAATACCTGTTAATACTAAAGATGCAACAAATAGTGATTTGGTCGAATACTGAATAACGAATATTCGGCCACACTCTAGATCGAATGGCAGAATATTCGGTACCGAATAATCGGCTGTTGCATTTACAAGTAAATCGTATCACGAGACGCATTATTTTTTATTAAAAAAAATAAAAATGTAACGACAACCGAAATTAATTTTTATTTAAAAACTATTCGCCTACATCGGACACTAGATCCATATAAGTATTGGTTTCTAAACTCAAAGCGGGTTCCTACTCTAGCAAACATTACTCAAAATGTATTGTCTCGTGGCAGTAGCGTGTACAGGGAGAGGTTTTCTTCAAAACACAATCTTCTGCTAGAAAAATGCAGAAAAAAATGTTTTGATTCATCATAATCTCTTTCCCCGAATAGATTTTCAATTTTAATTTGTAATTAAAAAAATTTATTTTTTCTATGATTTGGCATTCGGTCGAATAGTATACAATATTCGGCCGAATACCGAATATTAAAAAATGTAACCGAATAGGCCGAATACCGAATAGTAACCGAATATTCGTTCCATCTCTAGTTGATACTAATCAATGTTAGGTACTACTATATCTAATAAAGAGTCAATTTGTTTGGTACCAAAACGATTCCACAAACATTGTCTATTAAAAAATCGTTATAGGGTATTAATATAAACATTGTCAATAAATTGTTTTAAAGCTAAAATAGTGTTTAGCTTATTTTTTTTTACAATTAATATGCCTATTATGATTGATCTACCCCTATTGAATTTTCTGAATTTATCCTTGACGAAGAAAGTAGGTTTTCAAAAATATTGATAGAAATTACAAATGGTCTTTAAAATGAAGTTTTTAAACAATTAATTTATATCAAATTAAGTTAAAATCATTATTGTTATTCTTGTTGTAGTTTCGAACGTATCCTAGGTATTTATATCAGATTGAGTAGGTTTTAAACGCCGCGTAAAAATGTAATTTCCTGTTTTAACGGCAATTTATTTTTAACGTTTGTCAAAAATATGGTTGGAAAAAAATTGTGTCTGTCGTAGTTACGAATTTTTATAACATTTTTAATAGTAAATTGAAGTTTTCAATGTTTTCTATTGTTAATTTTTAATTCATAAACGACTTTTCGAAATATATAATGATAGAAGTGTAACAAGTGAGGTTAAGCCAACTACAAACTAAACTTGTTGACGTTTGTAACAAAATAAAAACATTTAACAATTTAATTCATAATCACTTACTCATCGCATTACCAAATAACCGTACAATGGCATCACCAATCGATTGGCAAACGAAGAAAAAGAAAGTTCACGAACGCGGACTTTACATATTAGAAACAGGATTGTGGAGTGACTGCAGTTTTGTTGTGGGAACAGAGCCACATCAGCAAATCATACCAGGTCATAAACTTTTCCTCGCCATGTCGAGCCCCGTTTTTGAGGCCATGTTTTTCGGAGGAATCGCTGAAAAAAATGACCATCCCATTCCGATTTTAGATGTCCAACCTGAAGCATTTAAAGCTCTTTTACAGTAAATTACATAAAAATGTAGATCAAACAAAATCTTATTGAATTATTTCTGCAGATACATTTACACAGATGAAATCAATTTATCGTCCTTTGATCAAGCCTGCGAATTGTGTTACGTTGCGAAAAAGTACATGCTTCCACACTTAGTTAAGGAATGTACCACTTTCTTATGGTCGGATTTAAATCCCAAAAATGCATGTCGAGCTTATGAATTTGCCAAACTGTTTGAAGAGCCCGTTTTAATGTCCAAATGCATAGAGGTAAATAGAAAAAATTTATGATAAAATAATATGTAAAAATAAAAAACTTATTAAATTGTCAATCTTACAGATAATCAGTCTAAAAACGATGGATGTTCTGAACGAGAGTAGTTTTGAAGAAATCGATCTAAAAACTTTAGTCACCATTTTTTCTCTACCAAAACTGAACATTACATCCGAATTAGATCTCTTCAATGCATTGGCTCGCTATGTCTCCAAGCAAGAAGACGCTTTAGGTTTGATTTCGAAAAAGCCTAGATTAGAAAGTGATGGTAATTGTTTTAATCTTGATCCCAATACAGGGTACAATAAAATCCGATTAAGAATGGATTCGTTTGCTTAATATTAACACTAACCATTTAACTCAGTCGGGTCTATTACGTAAGACGTGTTAGGGGACATACTTAAATTACGTAACAAACTTAGGGGGCGAGGGTCAGATCAGATTGTTACAATTAGTTACGGTACGGGGGAGGGGTCTTTTAATGCTTGTAGTTTTAGCCATTAGATCACTTCAGTTTAAGTAATAATATTATTAAGTATTAAACCAATAAAAAAAGTTAAATTTTAATTGAGTAGCAGATGATAACAATTTTTACTTATAAAAAAATTACTTACAATATCGGACGGGGGGGGGGGTGTAGATTTTTGTTACGATCTGTTACATAAGGGTAAAGGTAGGGGTTAAAAGTACTTCTAATTTCGTTACGTAATTTAAGTACGGCCCCTTAGGGCCGATCCATAAATTATGTCGTACGTTAAGGGGGAGGGAGGGGTCGACGAAGTGTGACAAGGAGTTATGAGGGTTCCTAAATTTCGTGACGTCACATTTTAAAATCTATTTCTAAGTGTTAAGTAAAACACGAACTTTGAACTATTAACGAAAAACTCAAAAACATTTGCAACAATATCTGTAGAAACATAAGGTTCAAATTGTTTTGACAGCCACTCGCTCTATTACTCTTCTGACAACTGAATTTCTTTTACACCAAAAAAAATGATTTGATAGCCCATTGGCAATCAAATATATAATATTTAGATTTAATTGTCCGAAGAGAATTATTTCTCGGTGCAGTATTACGCGCCGATACTATTGCCCTTTAATAAATGCCGCTAAATGCTGCACTGTGCCTAGCCAGGGCCGTGCCTGGGTATATGGCCGCCTGCGTGCCAGTCTGTATGGCCGCCCCCAGGATAACATTAAAAAAAACTACTTTAATTTTTAATGTTTATTATTATACACAGGGCATCAAACCGGGAAAAAAATCAGTTTTTGGTTAACCGAAATCGAGAACGAAAAAAAATATTGGTTTTGTTCCCAAAACCGGTTTCTGAAAAGAAAAACCGGCTAAAAACCGGTTTTATGAGATTTATATGTTTGGATGAAATTTAAGAAAAAGAAATGCACAAAATAAAAATTTTTTCATTTAAAATTTAAACAAAAATAATAACATGAAAAAAATTATGGTATTGGTTTTATAATCACAGACAAAATTATCAAACATAAAGAACAAGGAATAACCCTTAAATCTATACTAACATATTAGGATAACAAAGCTCAGTGGCCAATGGCAGATCTGGGCTGACTTGCAACTTGGGAGGTATACAAAATAGAATTAATTTACTTACTTTAATAATAACATGAAAAAAAGTAATTATGGTATTGGTATTATAATCACAGACAAAATTATCAAACATAAAGAACATAGGAATACGATAATTTAAAATCCTAGGTGTCGCTCAGTGACAATTTAAAATTATTTGATTTTAAAAAATCAAATCTTACGTATTATTTATTGATATTGAAAATAGTAAAGGTTTTTGGTTAATTAACCGGTTTCATAAAATTATTTCGGTTAGGTTACCGGTTAATTAGGGAAATCTTTCAATCTTTCAATTATCGCGATTGAAAGTGAAATTGCTGAATCTTCACGAAGCAATTATTAAATAAAGTACATATTAAAAGTTAATCCTACGGGATTTTTTACTGACAAAATCGTCAATTGCTTCGTGAATATTTAAAGATTCAGCAATTTCACTTTCAATCGCGATAATTGAAAGATTGCTCATACGTTCTTGCGTCATGGAAGTACGTAGGTAATTTTTTATGATTTTCAATTTAGAAAAACTACGTTCTCCAGACGCATGACTAGGTATATAAATACTACAACGACCTAATCAGTTTTTATACATTTCTTATTTCTGAGAAACTCTTTTTAGATAGATTAGATTAGAGAAACTGTTTTTACTTCGTATCTTAATGAAAACAAACCGATTGTATTTTTGCCCAGTAAACAACTTGTAACGATTTGGCCGCCTCTTAATTTCGGCCGCCTGCGTGCGGTGCACGCAATGAACGCCCGTCAGGCACGGCCCTGTGCCTAGCGGTGATATTGTTTTTATTTCATTTGAAAATTGATTTTCAAGATGATTAAGTTTCATCATTAATTAATATAATTAATCCTTTTTTTTAAACTTCTTGATATGTTTGATTTTATGTAAATTTTATTAAAAAATCATTCAAATTGAAATAAAACGAATTTTGGAATTGCTGTTTTAATTCAATAATTATTTGTAGATGTAAAATTGTAAAATATGTGACGTCACACTATGGAGGGGGGGTC
This sequence comes from Sisyra nigra, assembly GCA_958496155.1. NCBI lineage: Eukaryota > Metazoa > Arthropoda > Insecta > Neuroptera > Sisyridae > Sisyra > Sisyra nigra. The sequence continues at coordinate 32,998,332 of OY292317.1, forward strand.
TCACAAGTGTGACAAAGACGGGGGAGGGGGTAAAAAATAATAAAATTCGTGTGACGTAATTTATGGATGACCTCTTATGTGAGACGACAATTATCACTTCACGACGAATCTCGTGATTTTTTCGATTCAAATAAAAAACTACTGATTCACCTAAATGTCATAGGATACAAAAAATAAATGAGCATCGTCGTATACATGACGTACGACTTAAAGAGCTTACAGAATACGAATTTGAACTGTCGTCTCACTTGACAAGTGACACGTGTTACGGAATATTGTTTATATTAACGTGTTGAGTTGAAAAACTATTTTCGAAATATGTGTTCTAGAAAATTCTCTTCAAAATGTATTCATTGTTTGTCGATTATTTGAGTTTCCATTGTTTGTGGAATATTCGAAAATGTTCCATTCCTTATCAATGCGCAGATCTTGTTGTCTCTATCTTTTTTTAATAATAACAAATGTTTGCGCACTATGAATGCGCAAGTGACAAAAATGACCACCCAAAACCTAATGAGGACAAATAAGTCTGTGGTGGGAGGTCAAAATGTTTTCGCTCCGCTCGTGGGTACAAAACGCCCAACTATGTAACAGTTACATAACGAAATAATGTAACGTAAATGTTACAGAACTGTTACGTAGTTGGACGTTTTATACTCACTGGAAAGAGAATGTAAATTGTAATTAGCTAATTAGAATTAAGAATAAAACTCAATATATATGAATTTTTTTAAATTCCCAAAAATTTTCAAATTACAGTTGAAATGGCTTCCACATCACAAGAAAACAACTCCACACAAAGTAATACAATACGGAACGCATTAAAAGAAATTCGTTTTTTGACGTTAACTCCTCAACAGTTTGCTGAGGGACCCGCTTCATCAGAACTACTAACAAAAAGTGATAAATTAAACATTTTCATGAACATCTCCACCAAGTCTTGTTCAATGCCAATGCCTGATGGCTTTTCAATGTCTCGCATTGTACGTGCAAGAAATCCAAGTTGTTTGGAATTCCATAACCCAGCATTTATTGACGCTGCCTATGTTCAGAGTATTGACTATGAAAATTACCCGATGCCATCGCATTGTGTCACGGAACTCCAGCTTCGTAATTTGCCACGATTTTCTCTTAATCGAACCATCATAGAAGAAACTAATTGTAGGAACACAACGGGAGTCGAATCAAATATTACTTTTACCGTTAATCGTAATATTTGCATCACAGGAGTTAAGGTAGCCTAGTGATATCCTTATGATTAGCAGATTGTTTTAAGTCTATTTTTAGGTTCCCGCTCAGGTGTACAATGAAATGGAACCTCGACCAGCACGGTCCTCTTATTCTGAATTATTATACGCACATTTAACTGACGCCGAAGGATCTCGACTTACATATGCTCATTATTCAGCACGAGTCCACTATTTGTCTCTCATCGAAGTAGCTTTTAATCGTCCTGTATGTTTAACTCCAAATAAGGAATATACAATAGGTGTAGCTTTTAATCGACCGGGCTGGTATCCCATGGGAACATGTGCTTTTGAAGCAAGCACAGCAAACGTAGTTTTTAGATTTGGAAATGGTCCTCAAGAACATTCAGTTCGAGATGGTCTTATTCGATCAATTATATTTACATATTAAAAAATACGTATACATTTTAACTAAGTTATGATACTTGAAAGTATCATTAAATCATATCGCCCTTTTGTCACATCGTATTTATCCATGTTGAAAGTACAATATTTGTTGTAATAACTAAACATATGGAAGGACGAACATCTCTGTGTTAAAGAAATTAATGCGAGTGAGAATGATAGTAAAAATGCCGCCAGTTGGCTCTGTTAAGATCTAGTTGTGTACGTGAAATGTCGCAGCATAGATAGTATGATATCGTTCTGCAGTTAAACAGTACTAATCAGCCCCCTGTCACTTAAATACGAGAAAGACCTAAAATTCATATTATAACCATAATAATGAAAACAATAAAATAATTTGCCTGACGTTTATTTAAAAAAAAAATTATTTCTAACTTTCGATCTCCATAAAAGTCTTCGGTCTTCGTCAGTCTTTGTGGTCTTCGATCAACTCGTTTTCAACTAACATTCTGCAAATGCAGTCAAAATGGTTACATTTTTGTAACATGGAGTTGTAGGGGGCTGGTACTAACTATGTAATCAATTAGTATTATTAGTACTATGAACCAGCCCCCTACAACTCCATGCTACAAAAATGTAACCATTTTGACTGCATTTACATGCATCGCCAGTAAAATTAGTTGAAAACGAGTTAAACGAAGACTTTTATGAAGGTCAGAGGTTAAGAATAATTTTTTTTTTACACGTCCGGCAAATTATTTTTATTGTTTTCATTATTATTATTATTATAAGAGAATAATAAATATTCATAATTATTATGATAGGTATTTTTATATAATAAGTATAATAACTCTGATAAATGATGATAAGTTTAAGTGACAGAGGGCTGTTTGAGACGTATGACTTGTATAACAAGTAACAACACAAATAGTTAACAGCTGTTTTTCAACTAGCTACCAGCGCCACCCAAAGGTACTAAGATTTACGTAACAATCACAATAGTGATAGGGGGCTGGTGTGAACTTTGTCTATTCGCTTAACCTCTATTTAACCGAACTTGTGATTTTAAAATATCTTACGAATCGAAACAATAATAATAGTACTTGGTCTCAAGTAAGTATCGTCTATCGATGTGACAGACTTAAGGGGGTCATCCCATGTGACGGCCTGTTTTTTAGGATTTTTTTTCTACTACCAGTAAATAGATAGAGCTTTGAGTTTATTATCATTTATTAACATATATTTCGACAGTATAAATATAAATTTTAAGCAAAAAATATTGTGTAGAACATGAGTTACAGCGTTCTGAACACCCCCACCTGAAATGAAAAATGAGCTCGCACTTCCTCCACGATTCCAGCTGCTTAGCTTATCCGAAATCAAAAGAACAACGGCGTTTTAATTTGTATGCCTAAATGCACGGAATGAACTATTATCAAATGAATATACAAAAAATTGAACTTTTGGTAGACATTTGAAATAAAAGTTGCGAAATTTACGTTTTTTTTTTTTTGTTTTTTTGCTATAAAAAAATAAAAATTTTGGAAATTGATAATAGTTCATTCCATGCGTTTACATGTGTTGAGTGTACACTTTAAATTTCAAGTCATTCGGTTAAGCCGTTTTTGAGATACAATGAAGGAAAGTTAGAAAAACACGGTTATGAGAAAAACGCGTTTAAAGTTTCAACTGCCAATTCAGCGCTCCGAGCAGCTCTTTCTTCTACCTGCTGTATCTTTAAAACGACTTTGAATTTTCAAAAATCACTTTACTACTGTATTATAGATATGTTAAGAAAGTAATTTATGAACAAAAAAAACTGATTTTTTGAGCCCATCACATGGGATGACCAACCTTAAAGTGCAAAATATTGACTCGAAATACGACACATCTATCTATTACTGCTAACTGGCGGCGTTTTAACCTTAAGACGTATTAGATGGATTTCTTTAATACAAATTAATCTCATTTCTATACCCTTCATGCTACTAAAAATAGTTCAAGTGTATACGATATAATTCATAATATCTACTTATTTAGATAGAATATAATTTTATTTACTTATTAAGTTTTTATTAAGTCACTTACAAATTGGAAAATAACATCTTCAGTGTTTCAATTCTAGTCGCAATTATTGTGTTTTATTATTATTATAAATAAGCAACGAAATCTAGATGTATTTTTTAAATCGTTGACTACTTATTACTTATTAGAAGATGAAATTTTTAAAATTGTATTTAACAAAAACGGATTTTGATATATAATATATTAAATTGTTATTTTTTTCTTTAATAATTGTATAAGTTATTGTCTTAATATTAATAGATAAATTGAAAAGAAAAGTGTTTTATTTCTTCTAAATTTTGTTTCACATACATTTTTTGTCTATTTAATTTTATAGTTATTAAGTATAAAAGTTCAGAGAAAAATGGTGCATGCATTGCTAGTCCATGCGTAAGAAGTGAAACGTCTTTTGGCGATATACCACTTATGTATTTTGTTAAAGTTTTAATTAAGTTGAATAGTAGATAGATACGAAAAAGACAGTGGTGTAGTGCATAGGAGGCAAAGAGAGCCATGTAATGGCGGCTCATTGTATACACTTTCGAGAATACAACATTTGACGAAGAAAAATTGAAACTACAACTCATCTAATCAGAATTCTAAGAACATTCCTCAGTCCTCACACATCCATCATTAAACATGTTAGTCGAAGGAAGTCTAAGTTGAAACTTAAAAGTAAGGGCGGAGGGTAATTTCATGGTTCGCATCTGGTGACGTATGTCATTGGAAAATATTAGTCCTTAAAATTTTTGTACTTTTGAGATTATTATAATACATACGAAAACAGGAATTTTGTTTTTTAACGATGATTATTTTTATAAGTTAACCTTTTACATAGGTTTACAAAAACCGTATATTTGCTTTTGGTGAGTCAAAATTGTATCCTCTTCTTTTGTAACATCACCTTACATAACGCATACCCCCTCATCACAAAATACGTCTCTTGGTTAATATGGCTAGTCCCTATGATCGCTTTGATTTTTTAAATGAGTTTCCAATGCTTGATAAAATATTATGTGTGTATAAAAGTAGAGTGTAACGCATATCATAACGTAACATTTTAAAGTTATATATCGTACTTATTTTTCCCTACAGAGTCTAAAGTAGTTTCACTTCAATAAAATTGTTAAGATCTTAGAATGCTTGGAATTCATTTTTGATAGAATTCTAATATCAACATTGTCACTATTTAAATTATAAAAGAAGAATATTGAGAGTATATTTAAATGTTAATATTTTGATTTTTTTAAAACGAATACAGTAAGACGTTATATTTTATATACTTTATGAGTATGAAAATAATACAATTGTTTTGAAGAGTGCTATTAAAAATTCGTTTTTGACGTGATAATGTCTTATGAATTTATGAACTACGACAGCCAGTCTGAAAAAGTGTCACGTTCCATTTAAGCCTGTGCGTGCAAGCGAGAACGCGATACAAGCGATAGAGAGACAATTGTTAAATCCTAGACAACGTGTTTTGTGTTTGTTTCTACAATTTACTTAATAAGATTTAAAATTGATTTTTAAAAAAATTGTTAATTTTCAATTAACTAATTCTTTGTATTATACAAAATAATGACAATTTAGTGATAATAATTCAATTCAATTCATAAAATTATGCAATTTTTCATCAATGTTTCTTTATGATGTTATCACGTAAAACTATCGTCTGTAAACCGACTTTACAAACAACCATTTTTTATTTTAAAAAAAAAACATTTTTTTATAAATTAAACTAATTTAAGTGCATTTATTTATTGTTTATAAAACAATGAGTGCATGGTGTGCATGCAAATTTCATTATACCGGACATAACCTGTACTACATGTGATTTTGACGTCACAGTGCACGTAATGGACGGTAAATGTAATCATCAGCTGGAAATGTGATAATTCATTGAAACCAACAAAAGTATAATTAAATTTTGATAATAATTATAAGTGCTATAATGTTAAAGAGTGTATTTATCGCGTGTATTAATTAATAAAAAAAAGATGCCTCAAAAAAACGGCAGGGCTGAGAAAAAGGCCAAGGCCATGACGAATCAAAATAAAGTGTCAAGCGGGAAGCAGACGGGTAAGTGTTTGCAAATAAACAGCTGATAATTTGATGAAACAGTCTAAAAATATTTTCATTTCGCTAATGCCACCTTCCAAAAATCCGTACAGAAATTATGCCAGAGAATTATGACTTTTGAATAAACTTTAATCGATACAGCGTGCCAATAATAGATATTATATACATATATTGTTTACTTGTTCGTCAGCACACTCCAACCATATCATTCCCTTAGCAACAGGCGATGTTTGTTGTCACAGGTGAATTTCAAATTCACTTTGTTCTTACTTCTTTTTTATGTTTCTCGTCAAACTTAGTTAAATACTCTATTTTTGGATACTGTGTGCTCAATTATTCCGGCATTTTAATAATGTTATAAATAATTCATAAAAAATAGATGGAACTCGATTTTATTCACATTAGGCCATTACTTAAAATCTAATCTTAATTTTTGAGCGAAGTTATCAAATAAGCAAACTTTATATTTTCTTAATATTTTTTAATGTCTATTGGTTGTATAATATTATAATCCTTTCTTGTTTTTTTAGAAAACATTGTAGTATCTATACATTGTACATGTATAGACTAAATACACAAGCACAAGAAATGGAAATTTGCAAATTAAAAGTGTCTTTTAATATTAGGAAATTCTTGAAGTTAATTTTATCCCTAAGTTAGACCTAGACACATTCCTTTCGTTGTAAAAGGTTTAAGAACCACCTGTGGATTGTGTAATTCCTGACATTTTCAAGAATTTAATTTTTTTGCAGTTATTAATTAATTATTTTCAGTTGGTATAGCGTCACGAAGAAAATACCCAGTTTGAAAACGAAAAGAGTACATAAAATTCGTCAATCTGGAATTAAATTAGGAAATAAAATTAAAATAAAAAAAATGAACTAATTTTTGGTAGTAGAGATTCACTTTTCGATTTGATTTTAATTTTAATATTTTTGACGTGATAACGTCTTATAAATTGATGAACACCGGCAGCCTGTATGAAAACGTTTCACGTTCCGTTTGAGCCTGTGCGTGCAAGCGAGAATGCGATACAAGAGATAGAGAGGCACGATATAGTTCTGCTACTGTAACGCCGCCACGCGAGCTTCTTCGAGAACTTCTACAATAAGCTATGCCTCGTATTCAATAATTGTTGAATCCTAGACAACGTGTTTTTTTCTTCAATTTACTTAATAAGATTTAAAATTGATTTCCTTTTTCATCTTGAATCTATTTTGAAAAAAATGTTAATTTTCAATTAGCTCCTTCTTTGTATTGTACAAAATAATGATAATTCAGTGATAATAATTCAATTCATCTCATAAAAGTATGCAATTTTTCATCAATGTTTCTTTATGACGTTATCACGTAAAACTATTGTCCGTAAACCGACTTTACAGACAACTATTTTTTTTTAATATCGAGCAAGCTTAACATTTACTTCGCAAAGTAAAAAGTTAAAATGTATTTACCTACATAATCTACACTGATGAACTATAAATGTAATTGTTCATTATGGCAACTCTGAGCACTGGGGTGAAACCTACCCAGGGATAATATCATAGTTGATAATATTTAAAAATAAATACTTATAACAAATGTATAAACTTAAAACTAAAACTTATCTAAAGCTTATGAAATATTTTTTAGTTACTTAAAGTACAAAGACGTTTAAAATTAGTGTATAATATGTCGTAGACACATCGTGAAATTGGTCATTTCATACACATTTCCCAAAAAAAAAAAAAAAACACGCTTCTCTCCTGTCAACCAACACCCACCCAGCCTCGTAGTTTTACACAAAGAACATACTTCTCTACTTCCAACCCATCATTCACCCACCCCGATCTATATTCAGTTCCTAAAAAGCATGAAATTCGTGAAAGTAGACACATCGTGAACTTTAAAGACATTTCAGGAACTGCATATAGATCGAGGTGGGTTGGTGGTGGTTTGGAAGGAGAGCAGAGTGTTTTTTGTTTAAACTTACAAAGGGTGGACGGGTGTAGGTGGAGAGGGGAGAAGCGTGTTTTTTTTTCTGGGAAATGTGTATAAAATAACTGATTACATGATATGTCTAATTTCACGATGTGTATAAGACATACATATACCCCTTTCAAATACACATTTTGAGGTCCCCTGAATCGATATCCCAGCGATATCGTATTGGAAGCTTTATCCAAAATGTACTAAACTTGGAATTGTATGTTCGTTTATCTAGCTGTGCCGCGAAGCTTTTGGTTGAAATTGGTTGACAGGAAGCTCCTTTATTCTTTGAGTTTTTGGGCTTTTTAATTTTTTTTTTTAAAACGGCTCCAACGATGTTTTTTAACTTGCTATGGTTATTAGACTCATCATAGCCCACAATTTTTATTTCAAAATTTCCTTTTTGTCTTGCGAAAATAAAGTGGGTTCACGAGAAAAGAGTGGGAGCTCGTGTACAGTCTGTAGTTCTGTTTTTATATACATGTTAGGGTGTTAAAAAAATAATTTATTTAAGTGTTATTATTATATTTGTGTAAGGTCCCTATTTTGAATTCTAATATCTTTGAAACGGTTGATCTTAGGAACTTGGTTCTAAGGATCATGAAATTTCATTTAAACTCCCTTATTTCAAATTGATGTTACGATAAACTATTCCAAAGTTATGTTAATTCAAAAATAAATAAATTACTTTCCTGTGTTATTTAAATGAGAAGTTTTAATTTAAAAGGATTTAGGCAACCCTTAATACTGATAGTAAGAGCTCGTTTTGGTGCCAATATTTTTGTTTTATTATACACTCTCCATTTTTGGATATCATAAAAATAAATTCGTTTTTTTTTTTTTTGGAAATGCACTACCTTAAATTTTAAAGGAACAGTTATTCTTTAGTAAAAATAAAATAATGTATCAATACAACTTATTATAGTTGAGAATTATTATCTGATTTGTGCAATATAAAAGTGATTCAGCGCTAAAACATTTAAAGAGACATTGTAATAATATTGAGTTTACTTTATCAAAGTAAGATGAATAAGAACTGAAGCTTCTGGTTCTTAAGAAACGCCAACTTAGTATCAAAAACTAAAGGATAGATTAACTGGCAACTTATTGTTTTTAATATAAATAATGTTCAATAAAATGCATATTAATATATCATACTTTTTTGGTAAGATTTATTTTATTTTTACATATTATATTGGTGCATTAGAATTTTTAATTTTTATTTTATGCCCAAACAAGCATCATTTAATTAAGCCTTCAATTAGATACTTGTTGATAAAACAACGGTTTGTTAAAAGTATTTTTGCGGTATTAAAAACTTAAAAATTGATATCTACAATTATTAAAGTAAATGCCTATTGTTTATATTTTTACTTATTTGAGTTGAAAAATTCCGTAGATTCCCACAAGTATAGGTACAGACCTTTTAGGAACATTAATAAACTTTGTTATGTTGTTTGAAATTTTAAGTTGAAAAGCCAAAATAAGTTTCCCTCGCAAGTACCAAAAATTCCGAATAGTTTGCCTCCTAGATAATTTTGTAGAAATTTCATTGGAAATATATCATAAGAAATATCATTAAAGGGGAGTATACTGACTAAATCCAAAGATTTAGTCATATCCAAACGTAAATATTTTTTTAGTTAACTAATTTGTTTGAGTAACTTCAGAAAAATATAAATTAACAATAGTTAGCATGTAAATTAAAGAACTACGCGAAATGTATTATTCTTTTTGGTCTTATTAGAATTTAACTGCTACTGTAACAGCTTATATTAGAGTTACGATAAGAATATATTGGATTTAAGCCAGCAAAGAATACATAATTTGTGATGGTACAGCAGATACATTGGCAAATGGGTAATAATCCTTTTTGTAGACTTAAGTAATATCGATAAAATTTGCAGCAATTTGAAATAAATGTAACAACTATGAACTTGTATATTATCACAAAAAGCATACCAATTTAAGGAAACTATTACTTTACTTTTATAACTTCTTCCTTATGATTGCTCAGAAAAAAAAATACTTCTTAATCTCATGAAAATGTATAATTATGCTTATGAGTGAATTTATTAATTATTTATACTTGTATAAAAACAAATACCTTCATTAATTAAATCGATAGTTAATATAATAAATGAACATTGTAAAGGTAATGGTCATCAATAATTCACATTATTGATTGAAAACAATTAAAAGTTACTTAATGTGAATGACTTGAATACAGAATTTTGTAATAAAACAAAAAAAAAAAAATTATTGAAAAACGACTAACATTGTTATCGTTATTATGGGATAATCGAAATTGATAAATTGAGACATGAAATGGACTTGGCCCTGTGTGTGTTTGTCATGAATGATATGTAAGAAAGATAAGCTATGCATTGCATGTTCTTTATCGTATGTCAATAGCAAGAGAACATAATTGTAAGTAATTGGATTAATGAAGGTTTGGAACTTAAACTGTCACAACAATTTTCCTTTAAAATACCGACGATTTAAAATTGAAAATAAGTAGGTACTCGTAGGTTGATTTAATTAATGATTCTCTTAAACAATTTTAAAGAAATTACGTAAACTTTAGACTGGTTGAAGGTGTTCACGTAAAATGTAAATCATTCGTTAAATTTTTTAAATATGCCTCTTTTCGTTAATTATTTTCATATAAATGAATCTGTGTAATCGTGCGGGAAAAATGCCAAACTTTCCCTGGTTCTGAAACTTATCATTTTTACGGTTTCAGGAGGGGCAAAATTTGAAAACAAGTCAATCGTACAAAACACTTTTTACAGCATCTTAAGCCTTTTAAGCTTCATATCTGTGCATCACCAATAAATTTTTTTACTTTTTTTATTACTAATTTTATTAGATATATTGAAGTCTATAGAAGTCTATTGAAGTCTATATTGAAATCTATAGAATTTCTTGAAGTCTATGAAATTTGTGGCGACGACATACATACATTGCAGTTACACATAGCGATCAGTAAGTGTAGAAAATACTTAAGAAAAAACCGCCCTTCATCCGACGTTTAGGTTTTTCTAGACCATTATTTAAATTTTACCAAATTTCGTACCGTGGCTCTTATAAAACTGATATTTTCCCTCCCCATTTTCAGATCGATCACATTGGATTGATCGCAGATTTAATTCAGTAATCCAAATGAGATGCTTACCTACCTACTATTTGTTTTTGTGATTTTTTTATATTAAAAGCATTACACATTTTAACACTAATTCTATGTACGAGTATAATAATATAAGAGGAATATTAAAAAATGAACCTTTGGGTAAAATTATACTTTTGACTATTGTGAGCTTTGGTATTTATAATAATTACTGGAATAGATAATAATTAAAACTTTTGTGTTAATACCTACGTTTAACATAGTTTCTAATATTTTAAAAGCGATTGCTTGTATAATGTACATAATGTTGTAATATATAACATATTACTTATGTGCAAAAAGTTGGTTTAACTAGTATATTGTTTTAAGTAAATTAGATTAGGTTTTTGAGAAAAATCGATTCAAAAAATTGTAACGTTCAGTATGCACTCCATGGTATACTATCTTAAATCTAAATAGTGACTTTTGACTACAAATAGTGACTATTCACTATTTTGTAGTGAAAAGTATACCACTATTTGAATTTACTTAATAGTATAACTCCATACTTAATGGTATCTGTATGTCAAATATTAAATTTGTAATTAAACGTTAAATGTGACTTTAAATATTGGAAAATTTATTTTCGTGAACGTTTCAAAGCCCATAATAAAGGAAACTAACACATATGTACTGCACAATAGTGTCAACTTAACTCTTAACCTATGATCCCGATTTTTCTTTAATTGCGTGCACTTTTAAATTGGCACTCTAATATCATCATACACAGAAAAAAAGAGCTTTAATTTGATATTTATTAGCTACATTATGAGTGTAGCAATTATAAAACGGGATCTTAGGCTAAGAGTTAAGCTGACACTATTGTGTAGTACATATGCGTTAGTTTGCATTATTATGGGCTTTGAAACGTTCACGAAAATAAATTTTCCAATATTTAAAGTCACAATTTAACGTTTAATTACAAATATAATATTTGGCATACAGATACCATTAAGGAGTGCATACTGAACGTTACAACTTTTTGAATCGATTTCTCTCAAAAACCGTTAGTCTTGCAAAAAAAAGCAACAGAATATTTTTTGTAGATTCTTTTCTAAACTTCAAATTTGACAACTAGTATTTTTTCGATAAAGTTACCATTAGCGAGATTTTTGAGAAAACTCGTTTATCGTAATCTTTGACCCCGCGTAATATTTTTAGCGGCGCATGTATTGTCGGGGACTTTTGATATGTTGCTTAGAACCACAAAAGGAAGCTTTATGTAAAAATTCAGCTTTCCCTTAATTTTTCCAAAGTTTGACCTTTTTTTTTGTCTTTATTCCCCTGACTACAATATCTGCTACGAGGCATCACAGAACTTTCTTTTACATGAAACTCGCTGCTGTTCCTTTATTATACACCAATACCTTACGTTGCGCTGTGGTTACGTTCCAAAAAAAAAAAAAAAAAAAACACGACGCAAAGTGAATTATGATTTTCTATAGCAAGCATTTTTATATACAAGGCTCGAACCCAAAACAACGCAACTTCGAAAATTTAACGACGTACAGTGAAAATTAGTACTAATTCAGCAGCGACGCAAACCGAAAAAAAACTTCGAAAAACGCAAAGCGAGGTATGGGTGTATAGTAGTAAAAGAAAGTAACAATTGCTCCTTAAATAGACATTAATTTCAAAGTTAGCATTGTAAAAGTAGTTGAAATTATTTTCTTCGCGTAAAGGGTGTTAATAAATATGTATTTCTAGAAATTTTCATGTGTTTAGAAAAAACTGATTTTCATAAGAATATCCTTCAATAATATTGTGGGTCTTAATTTCATGTTGTTAGTATTGCATTTACTTTATTTTATGAATTGTATAGATTTTTTAAGTAAATTTATTATTAGTATTTACTAGCTGATACCCGCCCGCTTTGCTGAGCATAGCTAAATTAAACTGATCAGTTGATTACTGATTACTGATTAGCTACGCTAATTACTGATAGTTGCAGATCGTAGTAAATGTACAATGGTGAAGACTGTGCCAGAGCTGACCTAGCCAGAGGAACATAGAATGTTTTATATGATCTAGCACTGCGGGCTGGAAAACATATTGGCAACAATTAATACATATTAAATTTTATTTAGATTAAACAAATCGACGGTGAAATATTTCATACTCGTATAAGTAGCAAAATTTCAAATATCAAACTTTTTATTAATTTTTGTGAATCAAAAGATTGTTTTTGGAGTATTTTGTTGTTGAAATTGAAACTTCCGGTTAGTGAATCGTGTTCATTTTGGTCTAAGTATACATTTATATGCATATGAAATTATCTTTATTACATCTAATGAAAAACATAAAACGAATTTTAAATTCTTTTTCTTTCCGAATGATAGCGAATTTTTGGTTTAGTAAACAAACCAAGTGCAATAAATACATAAAGTACATTTTTTTTGGGTATACCTTGATTTTTGTATTAATGCAACCTGTTTTTATTATGCCAATTCATTCTGTTTTTTATTATCAGCACGAGTAGTAGCGAAATGCAATATTCAAAATAATATAATATTCTAGATTTTGTAGTAGTCTGGTCGCCGACCCCATTAACAAATACAGTGCATTTTCGAACTTTTTGACGTCATGTTCCAGTTAATTACGTTGAATTATTAATAATTAAAGCGTTATTACAAGCAATCAACCAAAAAATATTCCAGTCAACAATTACTAACAACATGCATGTTTTTGAGGGCAATCGATAACGATCATTAGCAATTATTATAGATCATTTTCCTTACTTTCAACCAATAAATGAAATTATTTATTCAAATTTTTAATTTCTCACAAAAACAAACCGATACACAAAAAAGCACAATGCATTTGGGATTTTTCTTGCGTCAGAGATTAATTTGAGATTAATGTGCGGCGAATTGTTTTATTTGGGATAAAATAATTCATCTCACATATTCCTTCATGGATGGTTTCAATTTTTTTCTTTTATTGGTTTAGGAAGCCATCTAAAAATTCTATACATATAACACAATAAAAAGATATTTCTTCAAAGCAGACAAAAAAAGAAATGAAAGATATCATGCAAAAACAACGTGAAAAACGCAAGGCCAGTCTATTCAAATTTTGATGGGGACAATAATCTTTAACCGGTTCTTTTTCTTTCGTCTCAACTTTTGAGTTACCTGTGCCATTATCATTAAGAAAAATCATTGATAACTCCATATACACAAATCAGTTTTCAATCTATTATTACAATTATAATTAACTCAAAAGACTAGCCATTCGACTTTTATTGATTGATATCTTAATCAGCAAAGAGTTTGATTAGACATAGTTCATTTTTATGGGCATCTAAAGTTGCTTTGATCTATAAATGTGCATTTAAATCAGAACGAAAGAATGTATCAAAGAATTCCTAACAAATTTTTGTTCCAATTTTGTTTGTTGACAATTTGGTTCTAAGCTACAAGCATATCAAGCTTGAGCCTGATATAGATGATGACCTAAAGACAAAATGTATCTTATTGCACAAACATACAAATTCATTAGGTACCTACCGATTTTGTTTGGAATTAATGTTTTTATTTTTCAAATAACGCCCTATTTTCTTACAGATCTATTAGTTTTATATCTTTTTGATATTTCTTTAACCATATAGGTATTTATACCAGAATACATCAAAAAAACTTTTTTTGTTCCTATTTACTTCTTACTCAGTCTCAACTTTTTTTTAATCTGAGAAAAGAGATAACAACTTAAGGCATTTCGAGGAAAAACTTGAGAATTTAAAAAAACAATGTTGAAATGAATGAAATTAAAATATATAATATAATAGTCCACTTAGTGGCGTAGCGATTAAATCTGTTATACCTCCGCTCCATATGTCAGTGGTGCTCGGTTCGATTTTCGTTGAGTTGTAGATATTTCTAGATTTGTAAATTACAGAAATTGTATTTATATAGATAGTAGTGATATGATCATGACCGTTAAAATTACTTACCCCCCTCTAAAGCATGATATTAAATGTCTTTTACCCTAATATACTTATACCCTTTATTGTACTTAAGATTTTTGTAATCAAAAATTAAATAGTGACTTTGAGGCTTACATTTTAACTATCGGATATCGATATCTACTAAATGGTTTGTGAAAATTCTCAGAACATTCAATTCGGAAATCATAGCCGGATTTAACTTTACTTTCGCCCCTGGACACTGTAAAAAATGCCGCTCCATCAAAAGTTTGCATAAAATGGATCAAGTTTTGATAAACAATTTTTGTTGTACTTACTTAAAAATTATGATCACTCATAAATTGCGATATAAATATATAATTCGTATTTTCAAAGGTAAACGCATCTTACTTTTTTTGATT
The DNA here is from genome assembly GCA_958496155.1 of Sisyra nigra. Classification (NCBI taxonomy): domain Eukaryota; kingdom Metazoa; phylum Arthropoda; class Insecta; order Neuroptera; family Sisyridae; genus Sisyra; species Sisyra nigra. The sequence goes on from OY292317.1 coordinate 33,013,530, forward strand.
TGTAATTGGTAAGTGGTAGGTAATTGGTCAGTTAAATCTACTGTCTACACAATCTAAGTGTTAAAGTTCATCCGACTCAATGCATAGAATAGCTGAACTTTCTAGTCTATTCTCACTCATTGTAGAACGTAGGTAATTTTTGTAAAATGAAATGTATAAAAAATTCATTCTTACAAGCAAATAGCATCTTAAGAAAATGTAGAAAATTGTGATCTGTAAATTTTGTAGTGGGCAATTTATAAAATTCGAGGAATGGAAACTTTTTCCACAACTTTCTTGATGAAACTATGCGAGGTTTATAATTTTGAACATCCTCTTAATAATTGGAAACATTATTTTTTAAAATTATAATTTGATACACTCTCCGAATTTCTCCGCCTACGAAAATTAACCGCTCGGAGCACTAACCCCGGGTGTTAGTGTAAATCCAGCGTTGTCGGAAATTCACGCTTCATTTCTCTTAGTTGCCATAGAGAATAAAGATGTACTTTTCATATACAACCCTTAAAATATCGTACATCCATACTGTCTGAATCTGTTTTCCGTTAGTGATGTATATTTGTAAAATTCTCATTTTGGTTGGATTCGTACTTTTTAGTTTCTGGAGATATCTTTCCGTACAATATATTATTATTTGTAGCTATTCTACTTTAAGAAAACTTTTTTAAAATAATTTGATTTTATTTTCTACATTGTTGTTTGGTTCTCTTAAGGATGTACTTCTTTCTTCAGAGCTTTCCTAATGAGATTTCTCAGATACGAAAAATCTGTCCCAAATTTTTTTTTCCATTCTTCAAAGGTGATACAGTTTTTCTTTTATTACGCATAAAATTAGCTTGTTTTCTCCTAGAATGCTATTTACTTATAAGGTAATTAGGTTTTTTTTTTGCCACTGCGCCAAGCATCGTTTCCTCTTCGTTGACTTTTTCCAATCGTGCATAGAACTCTACAAGTACCTACTACACCACGGGAGTTATCTCGTATGATGGGATGAAAAAAATTTCTTTTTGCATAAATTGATTCCTGGAAATGTTTAAAATATGCTAGTAAAATAATTTTCTAATATTTGAAGTAGTTGAAAAGTTACACCTATTAGAAAAGGAAAAAGTGTATTAAAATTTCATAAAAGTTTAAATGGTACTTTTATCATTAAACGAGTTTATCACAAAATTGTTTTTTTTTTTAAATTTTGTCTACACAATATCTCAAAAATTATTTGACCGAATGCTTTGAAATTTCAATGTTGTATTTAGAATCATTTGGAAATGCCGACTGTTTCTACACTAGCTAGTTAACAAACTGCGTTTTAAAGAACGGAAGTGTCAAAATTGTCAAATGCTTTTCACTGCCAAAATGATTTTTTAAAAATTTTAATACGAGAATTTTGAAATCAACTGGTTGAGATCTTAAGTTTTGATACGTTTGTCTCAAAAGCTTTTTAATATTTACTATTTGTTTAATAGATTACAAAAGTTTGAGTCGAAGTCTGTGTACTAAAATTTTCAGAACCCTGAGTCAACAGCTTCAAATATGTTAATATTGTTAGTAAGTAGCTTAAAATATTTACTTTACACACCAACTGACCTTTTGATTTGCAAGATGTTACAAATAGTTACGTGAGAATGAGATTTATTTAAACTTTTTTGTTCGTTCAAATAACTATTTATCTCATTTTCCTTGAAGTTGATAGTAAGATAAGCTATTTAAATAGATTATTGTTGATTTAATTTTTTATGTTCCAATTTCTCAAAGAAATCATCATAATAATTACAACAAACTAACAAAATATGCTAAAATAATAAACAGATTTATAATAAACGGATATCCTATTCAAAAATATAAATATGAAGAAATCATGTTGACAAACTTTTCTGAAAATTTTAGTGATAAATAAAATTAATTGGGCAAAATGCCCAAACAAACAAAATAGAGAAACGCTTTAAGAGTGCATGCGATTTAAGTGTAATTTTTAATATTTTAAAAATAATTTTTAAGTTTAATTGTAATTGCACTAAGAATGTGAAATAGAAGCTATGTGGATATGTAATTGGAAACATAGACGCAATTATAAATAGGACGTTTGTATGGAGATGTATTCTTAGTATAGGGTGTTTTCTGGACTGTGCACGCGTAATCAATAGAGCTGATGGAATTTTTAATTTATTACAAGTTTCATTCAAACAACATAATTAGCCTTTAGTGTAGCGTTTTTTATCTCGCTCTTTCTCTTCAATTTCATTGCAATATGACTATAAATGCTGTCATAGGTCAATCACCGTCGACGCTGGAAAGCGACACCACGACGTCCATGGACCTTACCAGACGCCACAGAACTACCCTCTTTTTTAAATACTATATTTAGTCAAGCTTTTTCACATATTTTTTATTTTATTTAACATAATCCTTTATCAACATTTGTTGTATAATTAGACTATATTTACTAATTACGACACTCAAATTATCAGTTTTAGCATTAATTGTGAGACTCGAGACGTGCTAAATAGAAATTATTAATATTTTAAATCAATATTAACTAATTTAGGTATTTACATCGTTGAAGTTACATGAAATTTTTTATATTTTCGTAAAAAAAAATTATTTGAAATGTTTTCTTAAAGTTCAACGTTTTCTTTGAATAAAAAAAATTATAGTAAAGGAAGAGAAAAGTATTTCAAAATTTTTATCTTAAATTATTCTCAATGTTAGTCAGAATCGTATCTATGAATTAATTATACGCTTTGCAAGAGTGAGCAACATTATTTTTTTCATTTTGTATTATTAATATTTTTTGTTGCAACTTGTTTGAATTTAAATTCAATTACAATCAGGAAATGTGTAATAAAATATCTTTTCATAAATACTTTCCAAATGAATCATTTTTCTTTGTAAACATTATAATTTGTTAAATGCTATTTTCCACAAAAAAAAAACTTGCATCGTGTTGGGTAGTTCCAAAATAATTACGTGTTATAACTTAAACTATTGTCAATGGAAACTAATGTTTAACGAAAAAATTAGATAAAAAAGATTGTTTTATTTTACAACACTTCGTTAAAGATTCTAAAGGCATAGGTATTTGGTTTTGCAAGAGCCAAAATAAGATTCTGTTGTTTTTGTTCAAAAAATTCAGTTCATGCTTTTCTCTTAGGTATTGATCTTCATCTCATTTTTCTAGAGCTTATAAGAAAACTTTTTTTTTTTAATTTTAGTGAATTTTAGTGGCACAGCGGTTAGATCTGTTAAGCATTCTAGTGGTACTTGGTTCGATACCCGTTGAATCCTATATATTAAAAAAGCTTTATGAATTAAAGAAATTGTCTGGACTTAGATAATCGTCATAAGATCTTAGAATTTATTTTTAGGTACGTTAAAGCAAATAAAAAAAGAGAAAATCGATTATAACTTAAAATCAAAGAAAACATTTTAGATCTAGCACCGGAGTATTTAATTTTTTCTTTGATAATTTTTTTTTAAATTTATAGTCGCTTGGAACGTCCAAGGTCATCAGCGATTGATCTGGTTCTATAAATTCTAATTTTTTTCACTCACTTATTCATATTGGAGCACAGTTGCATTCACACTTGATCACATTTATACACTCAAGACTTACGTTTCACTCACAAAGCTTTATAGTTCAGTGAGGAGATTGACCTCTCTGAGGAAGTTCAGGCATGCTGCAATCCCCTTTTCAGTATTTAAGCAGTCTCTGAAGTTTTGTGGCACCGGCCACTTCCGTCTGAGGCTCTCCGTTTCCTGACATTCCAGCAGCAGGTGTTTTACGGATATATCGTATCCACACGTGCAGCATCGCGGTGCTGTCCTGCTGAACAGGTGGCTGTGGGTTAGTCTTGTGTGTCCCACCCTCAGTCTGCAAAGGCTTACCTCAAGGCTTCTTGGAAGCTCTTGCCAAAGTAGTTTTTCTGAGATGGATACTTTTTTGAGTTTTTGTGGTTGGAACTGCCAAAAACGGTCCCACAGGCCCCTGCTCTACACTGCCTTATAATATATTCGACTGACAATGTCAGTTCCGGCCCTAGCTCGCCAATTGTGGCTTCTTTTGCTGCTAAGTCTGCTGAGGCTATTATTAAAACACATAATTATGATTGTTGCACCATACTTGAAGTTTTCTACTATATTCTTTGTATTCTTTGATAATTGTACTTAGACTATTTTTAAAACTGGTTGGTGATTTACCAAGCTTTCATTAAATAGCCAATTTTCCACATGATAAGTAAAGGTTTAGCTAAAATATAAAATATGCCCAACTTCTTAGATGGAAAAATGACAAAAATGACTTCAATTTCGGAGTCGTAGTCTAAATTTTATATGGTTTTTGGTTTTTACAGGAACTGAACTAATAAAACTCTGAATAGTTATTAAAAATTCTGTGAAAAAAATGTCGATCTTTACTTTTGAGCGTCGTCATTTTCAGCAGTGACTTACCTCTATATAAATGTAGGTACTGTGATTAATTAAAAGGCGCGATGGTGCCTACAACATTAATTGAAAGAACAAGCATGAAATTCGAAAACGTTATTCTTTGGCATATCTATATGATGCCTCTAAAAGGATTTTTAAAATTCCATCCCGTAGTGGTTCAACAAGAGAGTCGAAATTTTTCCTTTTCTAAGCCTTACATACTTCTGAACTTTATGTAGCTTTTCTGGAATTTTAAATTGACAATAATGTCTCTTCTTAAAAATGTCAAGAACTTTTGTTTTTGCAGTTTCTTAACTCATTTATTTAAGGGTTAAAAAAGGTTTGAACATAATTGATAAGTGTTATGATTTTACGATATTTTTGATTTTTCATTATATATATAAATGAATTTGTGTTACATTGGGTCCAACCGTACCTACCTTACCTACTGATTTATTAGAAGATATATTGTGAACTAAGAAAGTTCCAAGTATGGTCGCCCGAAGACGTTTATTTTAGAGGTGTTTGTATAAGTACGTAAGCTTTAATCAAAAACTAAACAAATTAAGTATTGTGGTTTATGGAAAGCTGCATTTTTTTAACCGAATCTTTTACTCAATACCTAGCTTCTATCAATTATTATTATTATTTTTATTCTAAATCTGTAGGTAACGTAAAACAGCGTTTTAAGACGTTAGTAAAATAATTTAGTGTTCTTTTGTATACTATCTAAGCATATTTACCAAAAAACTAAAAAGTAAAGGCATTATGGTTAAAAGCTTTCACTTTACAAGTATGTTATGAGTAAAAAAAATATTTCTTTAATGTGTTAGAAATTAGAATATTAAGTTTGTCGAGGACCTAATTTATTTTTTGGTGTTTAAGATTAAGGCGACAACTTTACACTGGTGTTTAATAAAACTTTTATCAATTAAATTCGCCATGCTGTGTTATCAATCATCAGTAATAACAATGGTCATAATATAGATATTAAAATTAAATTTTAATGATTATTATCAGGAATTATTAAAAGTTTCTTACGTAATACGAAAGAATTTCAACTTTTATAAGTCCTTTTTCCAAAAAATCAATTACATGATTAATAGCTGTGTAAAGTTATAAGTGAAAATTGAAAAGAGGAATTACAACTTATTTAAATTCACTAATTAATTTTATTTAACCTTATGCTTACTATGAAAAGATTACAAGTAAACAAAAAAAAAAAAAGGAAAAATCACACACTTACCAGCTTGGTTAAAATTCAAGAATAAGTAGGTTAATATATAATTTACAAATGTAATGTTTAATGCATTTTATATGACCTTTTGGGAGATATTTGTGCAAGTACAGTACATATATTTGTTGGATAAAACCGGACTGATTTAATCGTGAAATTCCTTTCTCTTCATTATTACGCTTACTCAAATTCTTTTCACAACTATTTTATTATGATTTATCAATTATGAGAAGAAGAGTATCGATTGAAAAAAATTGCTTTTAATATAATTGCTGGCGCATGCATATAAGTCAAGTGTCTACTTATGAACTTGCGGCTAGATTAAGATTTGCTGTCGCAATTACAAATGCAATCAATTTGATTAGCACGTATATAATAATGCATGTTTATTATATCACTTCCGCATAATAGATGCAATTGCATTATGCATTTATTTACCTTTATGTTTATATTGCTATTTAAATACGTTGTACTCACATATTGTAAATCGAGTATTATGCGACGTCGTAGTTCTCGTAATATAGGTACGAGACAAAATCGTGTAAATGTAATTTGATTACAACTAGCAAAAATAACATGCATTATAGTTAAAGTTGCAGTATAATTACTGTTTTAAATGTTGTCTATTTCTTGGATTTTTATTACTATTCAAAAACAAGGGAATTATTAACACATTTTTCTTATTCATCTTAAATTCGTGTCTGATAATGTGAGTTGGGTACGTAGCGTTTTATTTGTATTACTATGTAACCTTCACATTCTTCCATACTTTATGATGAATTATATTTTATATAAGTTTTTACTTGGCTTGAGATATTATATAGAAATGATGAAATCACATACACACTTTACATATTTTGAAATGATTTGATAATGTTGAACAAATTTTCATGGGGAAATCTTAAATGTAGTGTTCGACCGAAAGTTCGGTTTCGGTCAAAAATCAAGTTTCGGCCAAAATTGGCCGAAACTTTTGCCGAAACCGATACTGATTTCGGAAGTTGTCATGCACGCTGGTCTAGATTCGTTTCTCACGGCAACGCTTGGCGGACGCTGGCGGCCCTGTTCGGGAATTGTCATTATAAGATTTTTTAATTATGAATATTAATAATACGAAAAAACCAAAAAAGTAACCCTAAATATAAGATATTTAGAAGTTATTTTAAAATTTGATTTTATAACCGTTTTCAATTTAAATGTTTACTGTAGTTTAGTAGTGAGTTACTTAATTCTAAATGTAAGTAGGACTGTCCTACTAATTGTGATCTTGGTATTTTTGTTAATTCTAGATGTGTGATTTGATTATTTTTGAGGATACTGGAACGAAGAGGGTAATAGTAATTTTAGTAATTATTTTTTTTTATATAAGAGGTACTTAAAAGAGATTGATGATTCTTCTAAGTACAAATACAAACCAAAGTGTTAATTAATACGATTTCAAAATACCAATACGTAGTATTTAATGAAACAGTAACAATTAGTTAAAATAATGCTATCTTCAAAGTTAAAGTATAGATGTACGTTTTTATAATCAAATTAAATGATATTTTTTCTGAAACGGATTGTTCGAAGTTCGAGGTTTTATTGTCAGTAGTTAGAATGGATTATTTGGTTATTACAGGCAGAATTCTCCACCGTCGAGTAGAATATTACGTTTTAATTGTACCTTGTATCAGGGTTTTGTTTAATGTTTATTACTTTTGGTAATCAATATTATTAGAAAACATTAAAGTGAGTAGCTATAATATGTCATATGAACTTCCATCTAATTTAATCCTTGAAATAGACATTGCTTTTTATTTTTGTTACAAGAAAATCTTTCTATACAGAATACAAACTAAGTACTTATATGATAATTTAGCATAACTTGCTTTTGGTTTAAAAAAAAGTCATATAAATCATAGACGTGTTATAAATTATAATAAATTGTTATTAGTTTAAATACGCAGAAGACATTACCTATAAGTGCTATAAATAATAAAAATATTATTTTACTATATAAAAATATGGAATAAAATTAAAAATTTTGACTGAAAATATTGATAGAGTCTCTTGATTCTGGGGCTTAGATATTTAATTTCGATGTTTTACCCATGATAAAAACGAATTAAAGAAAACATAATTTTGACCGATAAAGACCGATGTTTGGGTAAAGTATTAAAATAAACTACTTATGCTTAAGTTTATGCACTTTTATTTACAGAAAAATACTGAAAGATCAAGTACCAAGTAGTAGTGTATCAAGTGTACCAAGTAGTGTTTAAAAGCTAATTTTTTCTTGTATCAACCCACAAAGGTAGCGTTCCAAAGTTACGTCATTACATATCACATTTTTAGGAATGCTCATTATTTTTTCGAATAGTTATCAATAATTTTTTAAATTGGTATAAGCTAGAAAGTATCTTACAGACGCATCAAGTCAATTCTAGACATTTTGTGCAATGAACTAAGCTTTTTTTTACTGCTACGGTCATTAGCAACCATCTAATTCGAAAACTCAAGAAAAATTTAGGGCTTCCATCGGGATCGACTCTAGGACCACTGGCATATGGGGCGACAATCTATCCAACCATCCTACTAAGAGATCTACAATATTTTTTAAGATACAAGCTTAATATTTAAACTTAAAAATGAAATAACTTGGAAATTCAATGTTTGACTTGAAAATCTAATCTAAATATTTAAATATTAACATTTAAGCTGAGCTTGAGCCTTGATTTCAAGTATAATTAAGTCAAGTACCTTAAAAGTCTAGTCAAGTAACTTAAAAACCAAAACAAGTAGTGAAACCTTACAAAGGCATTTGAAAAGAACATTTTGTTGTCCAGATTTCAATCATCGTTTATCAGCTTTAATTGGATTACCAAAACCAAACTTTTATTTCTCATCTTAATCCTAAAAATATAACGACATATTCGTCACTATCGTTTTTTTCAATTTGTTGTCGCAGGGCGTAACTGTTGCTGTTAAGTGGGACACTTAATGATTTTCAGTCATAGGAATGGAGTACCAATGGTTGTTCTTTAGTATCTTCATATTTTAACTATTAAAACTTCGTTCATTATTTTTGACATGCAACAGACTGAAAGAAATAATTTGACCCCCCCCCCCCCACTCTCCTTCTGACAGTTTGGATTTTTATGTCTTAAGAGGTGTAAAATCAGATTTTAAAGAAAATCTCCTAACCATTCCTTGTTCCTTCGTCAGCGATTTTTCAGTCAATATTCATCTTAGTTTTCTCAAAACTACTCATTCTGGTATGGTGACTTCTATATGGCTAACGATGAGACAACAAGCTTACAATGTGGCTATAGTATATACTATATACTATATATTGTAATTCATTCAAATCGAAATAAAATTAATTTTATTTTACTCAGAAGGAATACTATTAGCTTTAAAATTTTGTTTTACTTATATGAGGAGCAATTAACGGAATTGTCTAACGGTTAGAGTTGATTACCGTTCCATGCGTCACGTGGTACTGGGTTCTATCCTCGTTGAATCCTAGATAAAAGAATGTAGACCTAAGACAAAAATTACCAATACAAATGTTTAGACAGTCGTGATATGACCTTAGATGTTAAAACGACTTAAAACACCGAAACAAAAGCATGGACTGCTTACAACTTGGGTAGTTATATCAACAATTGGCTTTTGAGAGACTGAATTTGATTTGGACAGGATTCAAATAAACTATGAAGTGAGCCTAGATCCTAATAACCTATCTCAGACAAATTAACAACAAATTCATGCAAGGCACTTAAAAAAAAGGAAGTGGTAATGCTCTTTAGATATTTTTTATATTTATATTATAGTTTGTTTATTTAGAGGACTAAGAATTGTAGTGCTTTTAGGAAATCACTCAACCCTCTGTATGTAACAGTAATTTCAGATTAATCTTTCGATTCGTTATTGCTTTGTTAGCCTATTAAAAGAAACACCGAATTTGAACCTAAAAATTTCACTAATCTAATATTAACTTCTTACAGTTTTGATGCAACTGATCATTATCAGTTTCTCAGAAAAAAAATCTAGAAATTTCTTAATCAGATTAGTTATCGTTTAAATAACTTAATTCTAAGAAAACTAAATATTGTCTAGAAAATTAAAATCATTACCTTTTTAGCTATGGTTAAAAACACTAAAAAAAGGTACTTTAATACGAGTATATGACAATAAAATCCTATAAATTATCTATAAAATATTTTTTTCCATTTAACGATTTATAGGAATCAAATACCGGAAGACGTTTATTTTAATTGCTTGTACAATTATCTTTTTAAAAATGCATATAATAATTCAATCTACACAATCATAACATTAGTAAACTACTAATTTACATATTTATAGTTAGTAATAAATAAAACCCGTACTTATGTCAATGCAAATAACATGATTCCAATTGTTTGTTTTGATTCAAAATCATATTATAAGTGACATTAAAAATAACTAAACATATTAAGAAGGGATAAATTACTTTCTATGTATTGTACTAATGACTTAATATAGTTATCAAAATATCTCTGTGAAGACTTTAATGCTACTGTTCTTTGAAACTTGAGTGTAATTTTGTCGTAAAGTTTCATTCAGTCGGAAGTTAAAGCATTCGAAGATACATCAAGAAGTCACCACAAGTCAAGTCCACACTTTCACATCATTGATAGATTTAATTTGACTCAATGAAAATACATGAGTGGCCCCATTGGTTAATTTATTTTCATTTATTGTCGAGGCGATATTTATCGCTTGTACATACACACTGGAGTCAATTATAATGCACGTTGTGTGCATATAGATATGTCTGTGTGTGTGTGGTTGTCTTCAAGAATTACGTCCTTTTGTTCACAATAAACGTTTCGTAAGAAAATTTATGTGCCCGGTCGACAATTGTATTGACGCGCTTGAAATGTTTTCACCGCACACAAAAACTTTCAATCCTTAAACTAACCAAATTATTTGGTTTTTTGTTCGAGTTAAGGACACAAAGAACCCCCAAATCTTGATCAATTGTAAATTCTCTTAACATTTTCGAACAATTTGCTGGACATTAACTGGTTTTCACTTGCGTCAACCGATCCTTACATTTAAATATTCATTCGAGAAAGACGTAAGTGTAATACAACACTGACTATTTCTTTATTGTAGACATTAATTTAATTTAAATTGATATATTTTTATTAAAAATATAAAACAATGTGGGTCAAGGCTATGTTTTAAATAAATAAGTGGCTTGTGCAAAATTAAATTGTATGCACATTTGAACTGGTGACATGTTCAAGACAATGATGATGCATTTATGGATGCAAGAATGCATTTATTGGAAATTGTTTTCTGCAAAAAGCTTTCTTGTTTACTATAAATAACTGTACATTTTGAGTTCAGTTATTTATTGTGTTTATATTTTGCAACAAACTGATTTTAACTTTTTTTTGGTCATTGATATTATTTTTTCTTAAATTAAATTTACTCTAAAAACATGGATATTCTGCAATCATGTATTATATTATCTACATTGAATATCAGATATTTGTAACATTTTCTTGAAAAAGGTTTGAGATGTTGAAAATAATTTATAAGGATTTTAATTTTTTTAATTAAAACGTAAACAAAATTACCGTTATTATTAAAAAAATAATAAATAAAATTTTATGCTCAAGTCCAAATTCTTTTTCAGTAATTTTCAATGAGGTGAATTTATCGTTATAAATACATACAAACTGCAAGGAACAGTTAATTAAATTGTCTCAAATTTTCAAAAATACGATTTCTCTTTAACTTTTCTTAGAAAAACCTTTACTTCTTGCAACAATTAATTACATATATTTTTTTATTATAAATCATGTCAATTGTTAACGTGCCAATGCACATATCGATTACCTCCACTTTTTTATTTTTTTTTTAAATTTTCATATCACAACACTTTGTTGATTCCTAACTATATACATATATCTGAAACAAATTTCTCTAATTATAACTTGTTAATAGCTCTAAATGACAAAATTTTTTTTAGGTTTTTCATAACAAACAATGTACCTATTTCATAAATCAATTTTACCAATGAACTAAACTTTTTGCTTTACGTTCACTGGTGTTAATCTATGTTAGTGAAACTATTCAAAAGGAATTAGGGTTATACAAATAACGTTTGTGCTTTCTTTAAGTTGATTAATAGCCCGAATCATAAAAAATCTGTTATTATTAGAGATGAAACAGATTTAGCCAGGTTGCTGGATACCGGATATTCGGCTATAAGGTTAGCGAAACGTTAAAAGCTGAATACTTGATTGCGACTTACCTAGACCCGAGATTCAAAATAAACTTATTGGGGTTGCTTAGTGCCGAAAGAGCGCACGAGAAGATTCTATTTGCATTTTAAAAATGTTTTGTGAAGAGTCCTACAGTTGAAGTTCATCTTCAACACCGGCTATAAAAGTAGAGGAGAAGCTTAGAGAAGGGATTGCTTGGAAGAGGTAGCAAATGAAAACAATACCAGCCAGGTTCAACATGAAGAAAGAAATGCGATGGCATATGCTTGATTTTTATCTTAAGTCAGTGCAAATTAATCGTATCTACGACCCTTATTCTTGGTGAACAGTTAATGCTTAACGATACCAAAAAACATAGTTTGCCAAAGTCTATCTTTCGATACCTTATTGTGTGTACAACGAAAGACTTTTTCTGAAGCCGGCCTTATTAACGAAAACAAGCGAAAACGCTTGCTATCCCTCAATGCAAAGAAATTAGTATTCATTCAACATTATTTGCGCTTAGTGCAGTATGAGTAGGTACTAATTAATTTTCTAAGTTGTAGAATTATCTTGTGATTACTGATTGTAATTAGTGATACTATAACTAGATAAAGCAATTAATTACCTAAAGATGTTTTCTTTTTAGTCCAGTATTCGGCAGGATAGGCGCTAGTTATCCGGTATTCGGCCGGATAGTATTGATGCCACCGGATAGGCCGGATACCAACTAGTTGCCGGATATCCGTTTCATATCTAATTATTATCATTGAAGTTAAACATTTTGAGTGCAATTTTTTTCATAACACAAGCTATTGAAAATCGATTTAATAATATTTTAGTTTTTACATTGCAAAAATTATAATATTTGACGATTGATGTGAACTACTCTAATTGAGATTTCCGAAAGCACCAAATGCTGTTACACAAGATGCTTTTATCTTTGATAGTAACTATGTATCTATGCCTGTACGAGTATTGTACCAAAGTATATTAATTATTAAGCCACCAGAAAGTAAAACAAATTTTTAGGAGAAACTAACACAAATAAGGTATTGTTTAAGTAAACTTTTCGTAGAATTTTCAAGTTTTTATCAAGTTAAGTAATTAGACTTATTTACCAATGAATTGACCTTAACTAAACATTTTAACTTTGAAATAAATAACTTTTACATTCAATGCTTGATTGGACTTAATATTAAAATATTAATTCATTTTGATTAAATTTGACTTGATTTTAAGTCAAATAACTTAAAAACTATGATAAAATAGGTGGTTACACTTAAATTAGATTTAAAAATCCTTATTCAGGTCTCGATGTTTGTATTTATACCTTATACATTTTTAAAATGGGAATTTTCTCCTGGAATATAACTTTTTTAAAAGTTCGATGGAAGGAAGTTTTAAAGTTTTACGTAATAAAATTCTTATAATATTTTAGAAGTTATAATTAAAAGGATTTATTGATTGATGTTTTATGAAAACCATGTCATATAAATAAATTTTTATTAATTATAATACATGGTAAAAGACGCTGAATGACTTTTTCTATCATATTTATCTCGAAAAATGACAATGAAATTAGTTATTTATATACGGCCTAGTACCTAATTTTCATTTTATTTGATAAGGATCTTATCTATCTTTATTATTTTTGCTATTTCCAAAACTTTTCCGAGAAATAATTTCCTCTCCAGGAAAACAAATACTAGATCATAAATCTATTTCATAACGTTAAAAATTCCACGCTTTTATATAAATTTATTTTGAGCAAATATTTTTTTGGAATCAACATATTTCATTGTTTCGAAAAAAAATTGCTTTAAGCAAATGAGATCTGGTGAAACATCTAAATGAGCGATAGCAATTTAACACATTTTGATCTATCGAAACAGATAATCCACAAAGTTCGATGACCCAAATCGGTGTTAATAATATGATTTTCGATTTCGATTTATTCGAGAAAATACACACGTTATTGTCAACGTGAAATTAGCCAAACGGTCATAAACATTTGGGTGATTGACTCTCGAAGAAATGATAGAAATCGTGACTTAAGCGTAAATGAAATTCATTGACCAAAAATTATAATAATTTAGGATGAAAAGATCAAACGTTTGTGATAAGAACGCATTTTTCTATCAATTTCATTGTCCGTATTTAAATCCTATATTTGAAATAATTTTTTAATCTTTGATCATGAGTAAAAAGAACAGAAGGGATATTAACATACAATTTAAATATTTATAACCTTGGCTTTGGTTTAGCTAGAAATTAACTAGTTAGATACTACAAAGAAAATGAAGAAATTAAATGAATATGTTGTTACATTTTTTTATATCCTTTTCTCGTTGTTTCGTAAGTTTACATTTTAAAAATATGGAATTTTAAATTTATTGATAATGAATAAAACATATAAGTTGAACCGTATGAAATTTTAGAGGCCGTCTAATTTTAGCAAATCACGTTCGTCATAGCTGTAATAGATGAATATTATCTGTGAAAATTCTTATGCGAAAATGTAAAACTTTAACGAGCATGTGAGTGTAATGTAACTAATAGCAAATTCGTGAGTTTATTTCAAAGTATATGTCGATTTATCCTTTCATCGTAAATTCTTAAACATGAAAGATGCCTAATTTTCTACGTTTAAAACAACAAATGCGTTAACTATTTTGGCATAGCTCCATTAAATATTTTTCTACTTACGTTCATAAAAATATTTCGTATTTTTAGTTTTTCAACATATTATCATCATCATTATATTTACTACGAATTAAGACAAAAATCTTTTTCTGAATTTGTATAATGTGTATGCAGCGTTTGTTTTGAAAGTGGCGTATATCCATTTATGTTTGAATCAAGATATCAAAGGATTTTTTCCTATTTTGGAACTGTAACAGCTGATTTATTAGCAGTGGATGAATGTTTAAATAGACGTTAAATTTAATTTAATACTTTTAAAAAAATAACAAATTGTAATACTGTTTTTGGGTTTTTAAAGCCGCGATTACATTGGATACAAATTCGTACGAAATTTTATTCCTGTGGTAACATTGCAAATGTTTGCAAATGACGAACGTACTTTTTAGTCGGTTTTCATATTCTTTAATTTTCGTTGAAAGAAATGATCAATGCTTTTGCAATCCGATTAAAAAAATTCAACAGGTTGTGTATTGATGACAATGTATACCATATTATGTATACTTCTGCTGAATTTGTATTAGATGTGACTAAGAGTATCACACTTATCGTCCCAATTAGTATAATTAACATTTTTTATGAAACAATTTTTTCTTGATAACTAAGAACTTCCCTGCTCCTATAGACTTACACCGCTTACAAACACAATATAATGACGTTTTCAATTCTAAAGAAAGTACAAGTCCATAGGAAAAGTAATATTTACTTGAAATAATTATATGACTTGTATCAATTATTTTTATATTTATATTTTTTTTTTATCATTATTTCTTTCAATTTTTCGTTGTGCAAGCACTCTACGTCCTACAAACTAACCCCCACAAAACTACGTCGTTTTATTGCTTCTTTACTGCAAAACAAAAATAACTTTTCTTTTCTTATTACTTTATTTTTTCTATGTAAATTTGACAGGAAACACCGTTTTCTAAAATAAAACATAATATTTAAGTCCTCCAAAAAATAATATCTAATCCCCATTCTTGTGTTGTATAACAATTTTACAACATTTTTTTTTGAACTTATTCAAGATATTATAAAAAGTTACTTGAATGAATTTTCAAAATCTAAGCTATCATAACACAAAATATCATGAAAATTTGGTTTAGTTCTTTTAAAAAGGAATAACCATACAGGATCATGCACTTTTAAAGGGTAAAATATAGCCTTTGCTGATTACTGATTAGCTATAGTGCAGCTTATATTGCTCTTGGCTGAATATTTTTGCCAATACTAATGACCTTTTTGCATTTAATATCATTGTGTAGGTAACTCAAAGCTTCCTAATCTTGGTTTCTGTTTTTTTTTTTGAGTTTTTGTTTATTTTCATTATGCCTCTACATAGAACGTTGACGAGTCGGGATGGGAGACATAGAATTTTCCCAGTAAAAAAATTTGAAAAAAGTTGTAAGCTTTGATAAGTGTAATAACAACCTATAGCAGGTTTAAAGAAAATCGTAGAAGCTGTTTTCGAAAAACTCAAAAACCCATAAAATAAAAGGGGGCTTCCTGTCAACCAATTTCAACCATAAGCTTCGCGTTACTACTAGATGAAATATGAAGGCAAAATTCCCAGTTTGGTCAATTTCGGATAAAACTTTCGATACGATATCGATGTCATTCACACAGATAGACAGTTTTCCATAAACCATTTTTTAGACTCAGGGAACCTTAAAACGTGTATATTTCCGGTGAAAACTTGAACTCGAAAATTCGATCCGATTAAAATTCTTCCTTTACGATGTAATAGTGAAAAAAAGTAAATATTATAGTCTCCATTTTTTGTATTATTAAATTTTCTATTTAAATGTTATATAATTTTTTGGACAAAAATTTGCAAATGTACTGTTTTGCCTTGGCAAAATCTGTGATTATAGGGGTACCTATAGTCTTTGACAATAGAACCTTAATATGGTTGAAACTTAAAATATAAATGAAGTATGGTTGAATTTTGACCACGGGGTGTACAGATAAAAATGTAAGAGTAGAAGTAGTTACCTGGATTTTCTTTAAAAAATAAAGTTGCGTCATTTTTAAAATAAACGGTTCGTATAATAAAATCTAAAATAAAACCCATAACACAGCATGTGTAACAGAGCTTTAACCATTACACCAACAAGTAGCTGCAAATCGCAATTTATTTTTCATACCCAATAATTTTTATTCATGAATTCAAATTTTGTGTTGTGTACACAACCGTTTTTTTGTGTTTAAAGTAATGTGAGATTAACAATATTTATTTAAAAATATTTTTATAGATATGTTTCTAAATTTAGACATTTAAGTAAATAGAAAATAATTAGTATAGATTTTAATTTAAAGAGAATTTGGAAGTTTATTATTAGCATTTCTAATAATATGTACAAGGTTAAACATTTTTCATATTTTTTTCTCGTTGTAAAATTTAAGGAATTTATCAAAAATACTTTTTCTGTTTGTATTTGTTTTATTGAATTAGCATATCAAACACAAATAAATTAATTCATCCGGAAAAGAAAAAAAAAATGTATTAGCCAATTCGAATCGATATATAAAATTAAATGGTTTAGACTTTAGAATGTCAACGATTTAAATTGGATTACAACGATTCATAATCCTATTGTTATTACTATTTTACTTAAATTTAATTTATTATATATATACATAAAAGAGTAAACCGATTGACTGACAGACCAAACCATTGAAGATAAAAACATAAATTTTTAAAGTGTTAATTCTGAGTGGACTGTTCTCATTAAAGAAGGATTTTTCGAAAGTCCTCTCCGTAGTAGTTCAAAATGGGGGTTTAAAGTTTTTACTTTCTCTTAAAATATTATTGTTATCAAATTCTTTTCTTGAAATTACCTATCACATTTAAATGAAGGTATTAAAAAGTAATAAAGTTATAAAAGTAAAGAACCTCTGCTTTTACGGTTTTTTAATTCGTTCATTCAAGGGTTGAAAATAATGTTTAAAAACTTCAAGAAAATTCCCAAAAATAGCCTCATTGCAAGCCTCCATTTCTTAATGAAAATATTTATTATGATAACTTTTTTTTTTAAAAAGAGTAACATTTTCTTTTCATTATAACTTACTCTTTGAAACACTGTTTTGAAAGTAATTATATTTGGGGACGGGGGCTATAAATATTTTTTTTATTATTACGTAATTAAAATATAAAATTAAATGTTTATTTTGGAAATAATGTAATAGAAATAATGTTTGCGCCTTTTGTTCAAATCTCTTAATGCTTACTACCTTATCTTTATATATAAAAGACTATACTGATTGACGTACAGACACGCTGATTTCTAAACCATTGAAGATAGAAACATTTTTTTAGAGTGTTACTTTTAAGTAGATTATGAATATCGCTAAGGAAGGTTTTTTCGAAAGGCAGTTAAGTGATAAAGGTGTTTTTTCTCTTCATAGACAGCATATTATTTTAAGGTTGATTTTTGTTTACTTTTTTTTTGTCTAATTTTACATGAACGAAGTCACAGGCGATTTTTATAAGTAGTATAAGTAGTTTTTTTAAAATTATATTATTCGCAAAAGGATAAAGTTAAAACGTAAATACTCTACAAATCAAAAAAAAAATCATTTATGTAAATATTTATCTCGAAAATTAATAATTGATTCAAATGAATCATTAAAAGAAACAACTTTTGAATTCGAAATAAAATGTAGGTTTTGTCAATTATGTGAGCAGAGCTGTCATCTTGAGTCAACATAATTAAAAAGGTGATAATGACGTAAATTTGCACAAACTTAAACTTGCAGCTTATCATATTTTATTTTCGTTATATAGGATGATTAAGAAGTGTTCTTCTTCTTCTTCTTTCTTCTAGGATTAATTTGTTCTGTTATATAATGAATTAATCATAATAAACAACGTATTTTATGTTATTTTGATGGCATACCATTATTTCATTATTAGTGCGTTTATGATACCAATTTTTTTAACCAAAATTTGAAATTTTTAAAAATTTTTAGGGATTCTTTATAAAGAAACTGAATTTAATGATTTTATTAAAAAAGGTACATAATAAAAATCACTTTAATAGTAAATAGTGTTCATTAAATTTGCTTTATAAATTTACACGTGACTTTACATGTATTATTTATTAAAACAACGTCTTATGTTTACAAGATAAAATACGCGTGTGAGTTATTTAAAAGTGGGTATTGAAATTTTTTTTGTCTCTATTTGAAGTGACTTCATCGTATTCATGTAAAAAATTTGGTCCGTTTCGTTTTATCCGTGGCGATTTTTAAATATGTCATTAATGATGTTGAATGATCAGTTAAATAAGTTTAGAAAGAAATTGATGAAAATTGTTAAACAGAAAAATTTGATAAAGTTGCATCTTTTAATTTCGGATTGTCGTCCTTTTAGAAATTCGAGTGTTATATAACGGTAGATATTAATGGAACACAAAGACATTTTTTTTGTTGACAAGTATTTCGAAGATTGCTTGTTTTTGGAAAATCGACGACTTAATGGTGTTAGGAACGAAGCCTCGGAAAATGGTATGATATTTTTTAATATAACTTAATACATTGAAATGTAGGTAAAGGAAGGATTTAAATATAGAGAAAAATTGTCTTTTTTCAACCGTTTATGGATAATTTTTTAAAATAATTCCAATTTTGATTAGAATTTAATAAATTTGTCGTTTTATGATTTTCATTAGAAAATTACGTTTAGCTATCTGATTATCATATAAAAATGAAATCCATGACAAAAGTCAAAAAGTCACAAAAGGAAGTTATCGATAGCTAGATTTTAACTACAGGCTGCACCACCTATTATCTTATTTAAAAGCTATTAATTATATTTTTGAGTAAAATTAATATAGTATTAACTCTCACTTTTTAACTTTACACTTTTTCATATTTTTATTAATAAGGTAATTAAAATTACATCATAGCCCAGAGCTACAGCCTTTGAAAATGGTAAAAAGTGAAAAAAAAAATAGTAGGATGAAACCTTTTAGAAAAGGAGGAGAATATAAGAAAATGTGTGTAAAATCTGTGTACTCTTGTAAAGTAGATATGCGTTAT
The DNA here is from genome assembly GCA_958496155.1 of Sisyra nigra. Taxonomy (NCBI): domain Eukaryota; kingdom Metazoa; phylum Arthropoda; class Insecta; order Neuroptera; family Sisyridae; genus Sisyra; species Sisyra nigra. The sequence goes on from OY292317.1 coordinate 33,033,180, forward strand.
GATAAGAATCATTGAATTGATTTACAGACCCATTTTTAATTTTATTATTTAACGTGGGTGTGGCATCCAGGACTTCTATATAAGCTCAAGAAGTTCCTACCATCCCAATATTTCCTTATCTTCAAATCATATCTCACCGACCGATCCTTCAGAGTGAGATGCGGAGCTGAATTTTCTCCCCTCAAACCTATACTAGCTGGAGTTCCTCAGGGTAGCATACTTGGCCCTATCCTTTTATACCATATATACATCTGACATCCCAATCCATCCTCGCACAATGATAACAACCTACGCTGATGATACTGTGATCCTTGCCTCCGACCCAAACCCATTTCAAACCACCAATAAAATTCAGCAACACCTCGACCTTATAGTCATCTGGTGCCAGAAATGGAAAGTAAAAATAAACAAAAGTAAATGCGTCAACGTAACATTTACTCTAAACAGACAACAATGTCCACCGCTAACGTACGACAACGAACCACTAACGACTTCCACGGAAGTTCGCTATCTAGGTTTTTGCCTAGATAGTCGACTTACGTAGAACCCACACACAAGATTGAAACGACAAGACCTTAACAAACGCTTTGGACTCTTACGAAGACTTTTAGGACCACAATCTCCCATTGACGTACCAACCAAATTAATTTTATATAAATCTCTGATTAGACCTATTTTGACTTATGGAATAGAATTGTGGGGCTCCACTAAACCTTCTAATATAAAACGCATCCAATCATTTCAGTCAAAAGTCCTTCGCAAAATCCTAAACGCTCCTTATTATGTCACAAATGAAGTGATTCATAAAGATCTTAACATTCCTTATATTTCCGAACTTATTTCCGATAGATTCATTAAATTTCATGACAAATTTTTTTCCCATTCTAATCCAGAAGTTCAAATTCTTTCCTCTGCCCAACATCCAAAAAACCCTCCACGTCGTTTAAAGCAACGATGGCCAAGAGACCACCTCCCAATTTCTTAGAGAGTTTTAGTGCTGGCTGGTGGCTTTCATCTAGATAATCGCATTATATTTGTCCTTTAATTTAAAGGATTTTAGTTTGTATCTTATAACCCATTTGCTCATTGTATAAATGTGTATACAGATTGCAAATAAATAAATAAAAAAAAATATTTAACGTGGTGTTTTGTATTATTCTATTTCCTCGTTTGAACTAGACTGTTTTATTACTGGTTATATACAGAGGTTCTTGTTGCGGAAAGAGTACGCTGTAACATGTACACTGCCGGCCAAAAGTTTGAGACCATATAGATTTAAGCCAAAAAAAGGAAATATTTTTAAAAATTCAAAGACAAATACAGTAAAAATGTTTATTAATATTATAGTTATAACCTTTAAACATACTTAGTATAGAAAATAAACATAAAAAATTATTCTATAAAAAAAAAATGAACTAATTACTCAAACTGTTTTTTCGTCAAAAAATCCTCCCTTGCACTTTATTACTTTTTCTACTAGCCTCGGCATTCTACTTATTAATTTATTTATGGTTTCTTGAGAAATTTTGTTCCAGCTTTCTTGTAGTAGTCTCCACAAGTCTGCAAGTGAAGAGGGACACTCCTCTCGGACATTCCTATCAAGGTCGTCCCACAAAAGCTCGATTGGATTGAGATCCGGACTTTGCGGTGACCATTTCATGATTTTTAAAACTCCTTCTGCTTCTTTTTGTAATAAATAATTTTTACATAGCTTGGAAGTATGCTTTGGATCGTTATCTTGCTGGAAAATGAACCCATTGCCAATTAAACTTAAGCCTGATGGTACAGCATTTTTTTCGAGAATTGTTTTATATTCCTCTTTCTTCAAAATTCCATCAATTTTAACCAAATTTCCAATTCCATGGCCTGAGAAACAACCCCAGACCATTATTGAACCTCCACCGTGCTTAACAGTTGGCACTACACAATCTGGTAACATCTTTTCTTCGGTGCTACGCCGAACGTAAATTCGTCGATTTGAGCCAAATACTTGGAATTTTGACTCATCAGTCCAAAAAACTTTTTTAAAATCATCTTCTGTCCAATCTCGATGGAATAGGGCCCACTGCATCCTTTTTTTCTTATTTTGCGGCCTTAGTAAAGGTTTCCGAACGGCAACACGACCAAACAGTTTAGCGTTCCTCAACCGTCTTTTCACTGTGGTAAGCAAAACTGGTTTATTTAAAGATTTGTTCACTTCAGCACGAATTTTTGGTGCTGTTAAGCGTCTATTCCTTTTGCTGGTAATAACGATAAACTGATCCTCACTAGAAGTAGTAGCTCTCGGTCTTCCTGAACTGGAAAATCTTGAAAACGACCCGTTTCCTTAAACCGAATAATTGTGCGATGAATACAAGTCTTCGAAAGTTTAAGTTGAGACGCAATTTCACGTTCGGATTTGCCTTCATTATGTAAAGTAACAATGGCAGATCGAGTTTCGATATTTATTTCTCGTACTTTTCCCATTTTTAAAACGTTTTAACTATAGAAACCCCAAGTTAAGACTAAATTAAATTATTCGTACAAAATGGTACATAACTTAAAAAAAAAATTTAAATAACCTGTTTTAGAAAGTCTAAATAATAACAAAGAAAAGCCAGTGCAAAATTAAAGAAGAATAGAATTAAAGAACAATTAATACGGAGCTACTTTAAATATAATGATGACCCTTCCACTGGCCAGACACCCTGCGATCTTGGATGTTTTTAAACAGAACCCATTAATTCTATTTGTACCTGAGAAACATACCTACAAAAGTCTCTTTAGATGTTCATCAGTAATTTAAAAATATGTATGGACAACAATTTTTATTTTATTACCGAAACTTTGAATACAATAAGTGATAGCATAAATATATTACAACTGGTCTCAAACTTTTGGCCGGCAGTGTACATTCATGCATGCGTGCCGACCATATCAAGTAACACCGAAATGTAGTGGGATTATATCAGCCACATTCTCCTACATTCCATATGAACTTAGCGCCTTCTTTTAGTGATATAATTGAATAACTTTCCATTGAAAACCCTTATTTGTTATGATGAAGTAATTGATTAATTAGTGAAATTTTAACGTTGTATTACTTAATCAGCTGTCATCGAGAACACGTGCGTTTGTGGGTGAAAACTTTCAAAAGCAATAATACGATTCTTTTTCAAAATGGACAGATAAAGTAGGTAAATAAAATCATGGTTTTTTTCTTATTTAAAATCGCCACTTATAATTTATGCATATATTATGTAAACACAATGAGTGGATGTAGTGATAAAAAAGTATAAAGATATTGATGTATCTCAGAGTTAAGCGGATAATTAATCAGTTCTAAGTGATGTAACCGAATAACTGTTAAAAGCTAAAAGCCAGTGTTAGACACTCTAGGCTTGTAATAAAAGGTGGTCGCAAAGCTATCGAGATTTGAAGCATTGTGAAAGAAAGTATAACTATTAAAAACAAAATTTTAGAGTTCGTCGAGAGTTCAAACATTATTAGTTCAATTATCCCTTGAGAAATAGAAACTGAAGTGTTATAAACATGGCGAAATTTATCATTATCGAGGAAGTTTCTACAGCGGTCAAGGATAACAAAAGAAATCTTTTAATAATTGCAAAGCAACGTCTGAAAACATTGCGCCTACTGAAACCCTCTCTAATGGCATATTGTCATTACTATAAGATATGGCACCTAATGCTCAAAGTAATGCATTTTTAATATTCATTACCTAATCTATTAGTCATTACCTAACTATTTACCACCCCTGTGGACAGATGGAGACATCTCTATTGGACAATTTTTTTTTTAAATTTGCTATGCTTTCTTATTCTATAGGTATTTAGCACACAGTGTTCCTAGCCTAGATTAGGTATAGGACAGATATATTTCTGTATTTCTGGTTTAATAAAAAATAAAAAAAAAATAACCACACATTACACTGAAAATGTTCTTACAGCAGTTGCAAAGTTGTGGCTGAAAGAATATTGCGATTGTGAGCGCCTAGTAGAACGTAACCTAATAGTATGTTGTTAGTGCTAGTATACGATACGGCATCTAGTGCCATAATTATTATTATTCACAAAATATTGTAATTTTTTTCAAAAAATAGTAATTTGCAGGTTTAATTTCTGTATTAAAGTACTAAAAAATAAACTTCAGATATTTTTTACGAGTAGTTACATTCGGTTATTTTCGGATGGTTTTTAAGCAAAACTTACAAGCAACGAACTCTTAAATCGAACTCTGATTATAAACTAACTGAAAACTTGAATGTATTTTCGATATTTGTAAATTAAAGACATAAAGGCGAGTATCAATAAAATTATATTAAATAAATATATTTTATTAACGAAGTAATTATTTTCGATGCACACTGTAATTGTCAATTATAGACTGCAATTAAATAAAATTAAAGCATTTTAAATATCATTACAATGTAATAAAAATAATAAATAAGCATAAAATATAATAATTTGCCGTCGTTTGCAAAATATGTATGAAGCCATTATACTTTTAACTATGATATCAAATGTCTGAAATTTTATTTTATTACACCAGGAATCTACTGTGTACATTTTTTGTGAAAATATTAAATGGTCGAAGTAACATATTAAAATAAAGTAAAACGTAATAAAATAATCAATTTACTTAGTATGTAGATATTGTTTAATTTTATGTTATGTGATGTTTACAATGTTAATTAACAGATTTACAGATTGTGTGACTGATCATAATCGATTAGATTGAGATGAGGGATTCAACAATATTTGAAGTGTTTACTAAATAAAGTAATATATAGTATCGTTAAGAATAGGTTTTTAAACGCATTTTTGAAATTTTATAATAAAAGAAAATATATGAGGCAATTGTACTGCCTATGCGATAAGTTAAAGTTTTCACATAATAAATCGAAGACAATTAATTGCCAAGGTAATTTTGTCTGTCAAGGTAACAAAAACACGTATCTACAGCTATATTATGCAACTTATTAGATAATTATTAATCAAATAAAAGAAATGAGAATTCAAAGTTTATTTGAAAAGTATGAAATTGTTAAATAGCCAAGAAATGCATTTTATAGCCAAAAATTATTTCTATTAATGATATATCTATACTATTAAAATATTGTGTTACATTGTAACAATTAGTTATTTCCCCGATAATGCTGAACAAATCAGTAGTTTCTCACATCGTACATTGAACTAAACTATCAAAATTAAAATACGGCAAGGTTCCAAATTTTAGAGGTCAAGATTGGACAAATGTTTTGTAAACTTATATAATTAGTTTTTTCTTAGCGATGAGACGAGTTCGAAATATGACGCTTGAGGTAATACTATTTATTTCTATTTTGAAAGCACGTCAACTCCATACGGCTTTGAAGTTTTTTTTTTTTAAGTTTTTGCACTACCTAATTAGCGTGATAATTTTTTGGCTTTATTTTTATCTGGTAATTGGTTTATTTTCTTCTAAACTCTTGCATTTTTCTTTATGGGACTTTATGGCCAACAAAATGAAGCAAGGCAAGTTTAGTTTCTGAAAATTCTTCAAGTGGAGTTGTGTGTTTTAGTTGAGCAGGTATATCATAATTTTCTAGTAGCTTAATTCCAGTTTTTAAGTATGTTTCATTTGATGGAATTAATAATCTTTTCCGTCCAGTGGCGTGCAGTCCGTGGAAGCTGTGGAAGCGCCGCTTCCCTAGTTTCTTTCGAAAATATATGAGTAAATAATTTTTTTTTCAAAAATATTTCAAATTTGCGTACATATAAATATATCCATTATTTATTAGAATTTTGGTTTAATATTCCAATTAAATTTTAAACGATGGTAAAATTTCAAACAAATCTAAAACTTTTAAACGTCCAACTTACTAACAATCAAATATAAGACCCAACAACGTATTTGAAATCCGTGGCTTGAACAGCGTGGCCACTATACACCATAATGATATGATGAAATGAGATAGACTTATGTAAATATCCTGTGGAAGCTGCTTTGGTTGTAGAATCCACTTCACATACAGCGATTCAACATGATCGCGCATACGTATTCGGTGACTAATAGCCCAACTTGCTAAAACGGTTTACTTGGATGCTCTACAGTTCTACACTGAAATATCCCATAGAAGATTCCATAGCTCTATTCAATAGAGCATAGTAAGCCAAATAAACGTATAACGAGTGAAATGAGCGTATCTATACCTGGCAGCCGCATTGTTAAAACAATATTGCAATTAGTGAATTTGTTTTCTTTACATTTTCTAATTATTTTCTAGAAGTTTTAATTTAAAAAATTTAGTCTTTATATCCCCATGGCTTTAGTTACAATTGCATAGTTGAAAATTTTTTCAATAAAATTTTTGGCTCCACACCGTTTAAAGAAAAAGAAATAATTATTAAAAGCAGAAGGCCAAAACTTACATTAAGTATATCTAGCGCTAAAAAAAATTATTTGACATTTTCAAAGTAAAAACGATAGTAAAAGATGACTTCTTGGTATAAAAATTTACCAGGGATTTTCATAGTAAAATTTACAATAATAAAAAATAGCTTTCCTACTAGCAAATTTCACCGCACGCCACTGTTTCCATCCGTATTCGGAAGCACTGTCGTTTAGAATGCATTTGCAATTGTATATATGTATATATATATTGTAATATTTGCTTTGGCTATTCGTTTTCAAAAAGTTATAACTTATATGAATATTTCAAAGATAGAAAAGGAAGATATACATATTAAGCTTACGCTTCTAGTTTTCGAATCTGGAGTTCAACTTGTTTTTAGTTTTAGCGGATTTTGATTAAACTGAGTAAGTCTAATGATAAAAAATATTAAATTTTTGACAAGGTCTAGAGACTTCAATATATTTATTTTTTATTAGTTTATCTTAATACTCTTTTTTCAATTTTATATTTGTTATTTAATACCCGGATATAGAGATCTTTTTGATGATTTTTTTGCGCAGTTATCATCGATAAAACCGAAAAACGTTTTTCTGACTTTGAGAATCGACTTGGAAAATAATGCGCCCGTTGAAAATGTAAGTTAGTCTCTGAAAACAACGAAACATTATTTAGATGGTTAAATGATTAAATGTATGAAAAAGATGTTCAATTTTTATGTTTAGTTTTTGGCGTTGTGTAAAAATATGTTAAATATATTATTGTTACTCGTAGTTCTACTTTATGGGACTCCCCATAAACTAATTTTTGTATTTTTTTTTGTCATCCCTTATACTGTCATAATTATTTTGTATTACGTAACTTCTAGACCAGTAGAATATTCAAACAATTTATTCAGTTCACGATTCAGCTTTGCGATAATTCAATTTCTGAGAATTTTATTAATTTCCGATGATACATACCTGCGACAATTTATCTCATTGATGAAATATTAGCAATAAATACCTGATATTAATATTCACAAACTAAAATACTTAATTATTTTGTGCTAATGAATAAAATCCATATAACTTTATAATAACCGTGAAGATTTTGAGTCATTTTGAAGGAATGATTGCGAAGTTTTTGAAGCATTTTTGTAGCAATTAAGTATAGAGAAGTTTTTTTTAAAGAAGCATTTTTATTCTTTTATAGAACAATTATATTTGTATCCTTGAGCTTGATGTATACGTAAGAGTTTAATATGTAATTAGGTGTATATCTAGTAAAGCCATAAATTCTGTCAATAGTTTACAAACAAAAAATTAACATATGGCTCATATGACGCAAAAATTACATAAAAATATAGCTTATGTTATTTAGAATATTATGATTTTTTTGCAATATACCCCCTCAATTTTTTATACAACGCCTTAAATAGCCTTAATCGTTTCGACCATTCCTCAATCGAATCACACAGCGTTTTGATCGGGAATTCCTTCATTGTTTTGTTGATAAAGGCCTTCAATAACTCAAGATTGGGGTGAAACATGCTGGGAGAAGTGGACCCCACTTTGGCTGATACCATATTCAACGATGTACCGGATTACTGCTTCCAGCAGCGTTCAGCCCCCGTCCAAAACGCAGATTTTGTTGTCCAAAAATATGCCTGACTTCATCAGCATGGAAAAGTGTTGCCGAGTCCAGACCTCAATTCTCTGGATTGCTGGCTTTGGTACGAGTTGGAAACGATGGTTTGTAACCGTTGACATCCCAATCTGAAGTCTTTGAAGGCCGATTCCCAAAAGTTTTTATTAAATTTTCGACCCTATGGCTATACTAGGTAGTCGTGGGTGTTAGGTGATATGGAATTGTCATTGTAAGATATGAATTGTCCGCAAGTAAATTGTTTCAGAAAAGAATCGTTGGAGATAAATTGTCACAGCAATAAATTTTGGTTCCAAAACGCAGTGGATCGGTAATCACCACTAATATTTCCTACGGATTTAGCATATAGGCATTATTGTCATTATAATACAAAATTGATCACTAACAAATAATAAAAAAATGTTCTCAGAATTTGAGATATTCATACATCTACATGCATAATATTTATGTATCTAAGAAGTTAACAGGTACATAATTTGGGCTCTGTGTAAGGATAAAAATAAGGATTCACGTATATTTATTTAAGCAAATAACAAAGCATTGATGTATCAACAATCTAAAAACTACAATGAACTAAGTAATTGTTAAAAAAGTGCTAAAATCAATTCGTATCAGAATTTATAGTTATTGGTACCATATGAGAAGCAATCCAAATTTAATCGATCAATGATGGTCGCTGAGAAAATGTTAGTTTCAAAATTATTGTTTACCCATTACTCTATTGCATTAATAGATTAATAACGTTCTTTGGAGTAAAATAGGGGATAAATAATACATTATTATTTTTATTTTATAGTTCACAATTTAGATATGAAGATATTAGTATTAATGTGTATAGAGTAGGTAGGTACACACTACTTAATAATTGATTAATATAATTTATCTTTTCTCCATTTAATTAATACAATATGTATAGTGATAAATAATATTAATGTATCAAATTTATAGATATGTGATTGTCCACTATTTATGTAGAATACGAAGTATCTTCATCATTTTCAAAGTTTATTTGATCAAGCACAAAACTGGTGGCTTGCAAATAAATGCTCTGTGTTAGTATTTTTTTCGGAAGACGGTGAGGAAAAACATCCTGAAAAACAAATTTAAATAAAGTTCCTACTGATGAGATATGTGCGTTGGGTGGGGGAGGGATTGAAAGGTCTCTTCATTAGATTTTGTTATATTTAGTGTACAAAGTACCAATAATTAATTTTTCCTCAAATTATGTCCCTCAATTTTTTTCTCTAGAGGGAATACTATCGAGGAATGGGAAATGGAAACTTGAACAATAGTAATGTAACGTATTTCAGTATTACGAATACATGCAAATGATATAATTCATTAACTGTAAGGAATAGCAGAGACAGATAATAATGTATAGTTTGCTACGATCTTTAAAACCGTTTTAGTTTTACAACTTTCCTAACAATACATTACGTTTTGATTGTTCAGGGTCCATCTTCTATATTTCGTCAAGTATTCATCCTATAAAAAAATCAAAAGAACTTACTTTAAGCAAAAGTTATAAACTTTAATTTTGTATATATCATATTTCACACTAGAAAGCACGGGTTTCAAAATATTAGGGAAAATCTTTCAATTCTTCATATTTTTTTGAAATTGATATACCTAATTATTTACTGAATTTATTTTTGCACGTTTGTTACTTTTCAAACATCAGTTTAAAAAAAATATTTTATTTTCGTATCATATGTTAACAAGGATTGTAAGTCACGAGTCTAGACTACCACTTGAATACAAACTGCACACATAATTCGTTATTCCTATAACACATTTAAAGTTAATTTAATATTTGTATGATACGATTTTTTTCAATATTAGTTCATTACAATAAAACATTCGTTTCAAAACAGAACGAATATCTTTAAACAGAAACAAAGTTAAATATTAAAATATCTTAATATGTATAATCATTGTTATCATTTACATTTCATGTTTTAACTCTTATATATATTAATGACTCTTTTATGAATTTGAAGATTTGAAATTTATGTTAACTTTAGTTACTTTAGTTGTAATTAAGTTTTATTGGAGTGCATTAATAGTAGTGTTCGTTCATTGTAAGACCGGATTTATCTTGAAAATATGTGATAATGGGCTAAGTAAAGGCTAAAGGTCACAACTATAAGATGAGTAACCTCAAATATAGTTGCACAAAACGTATTTTTTTTTTCATTTGAAAAATAATTATAATTGTAAAGTGAAAGGTAATTCATTTACCTACCATATATTGAAGTATTTATAGATCGACATAAACAAATAAATATTGAAATATTGTACTTATGTATTTTTTTATTTAAATATGAAGTTAAAGTCGGAAATGCAAAGTCGAGGAAATCAACGGTCGGCACTTTCATTTTAATTTTTTTAAAAATTTTATTTGCTTGTAATTTGGTGGCAGGCTAAAAAAAAGTGCCGTCATCACATTTGTATTTTTTTTTTTTTTGGTTGAAATATGTTTAGTGCGTCAATTACACAAAAAAACGTATTCACTTTGTAGTTGAATTTCAAACAAATAAAATTTACAAAAGAAAGATAATTTTAGCCAAAGGCTATTTTTTATTTTTTCTTATATTGATGCAATTTGAATTGATTAAATTAAATGAACAATTTTTTGCTACCCTTTGTTTTATTACAAAAAATTAATTTGCGCATCTGTTTTATTTTAAATTTTTTGCAATGGGTAAAGTTTTTTACTAAAATTTGCCTTTTTATGAAACTAAAGATGTTATTTGAGAAGAATTGGGAAATCTGAAGCATTTCGATGTCTTTTTTTAAAAGTGGTTAAGTATCTACATTTAAAAGTTGAAACATTTATTTAAACTCGGTTGAAAGTGCATTTAATGTACTTTTGAGTATTATACGATTACTTATATTGTGATAGATACGAGGCGTATTGAGCTCAAGAAAATTCATCTCAGCGACGATTTAACCTTTAACAATTAATCCTCGGCAATACACCTCCATGGCAATTGGTCTCATTAGTGAGTTATTATCTATAATTATCTGCTTTAACTTTATATCCACAAACTGGAAAATGTGGACACTTTTTACAATGACTTGAGCTTAAAATTTAGTGCTTGACTTGACTTAATATTTATATATTTATATTTAACTTGAGTTTGACTTAATTTTTAGCCAAATGTAAGTAAAGTACCTTGACAATCAAGTTAAATATATTCAAAATCAATTCAAGTAGTGAATCTCTAAATATTACCGATACATATTATAACCCCAGCGATGTATTTGAGTTTATGAAAGATCCATCCCAAAGTTTTGGTGCGATTTTTAAAGGAAACGCTGCAGAGTTTTTGAAACTGAAAAAATTGAAATATTATCTCGCGTTCAACTAATTTCGTGTAAAAGTAACAGTAGTTTTAGAGACTCTATTAAATTTCATTTGTTGTTGTATTGAACCAACGGAAAAACAAAAAAGGATACTTTTTATGTCAGATCACGTATAACTTTTTACTTAATGAACCGATTTTGGTGATTTATTTATTTACAAAATTGGTCCCATTTTAATTTGAAGGAAAACGTCCACCTCTAAGGTGTTGAAAAACCGCAGGGATGAAATATAATAGCAACTTTTAACTGAGTTACGCGATTTCTGTATTTTTCTCTATTACGTACAACATACCGTAAAGTCGATCACATTAAAATTTAAAAAGAATTCCAATCTTTGAGGGTAAAAATATGAGTTAAAATAATTAATTTTGATATTTTTTTTTCTATTGAAAAAAGGATACATCTAAGTTTGCTCTTATTATAATTAGGAAAAAAAGTTTAACCCTTAAGGGTAAAAATAGGGGATGAAATACTAATTTTTAATTGAATGATCCGATTTTGATGGTTTTTTTTCTATAAGGTGGAGTTATTAATCAGAGTATGATTTTACTCTAAATTTTAACTTTTTGAAAATATTTAAGTAACTGGTTTTTGCAAAAACAACAACAAACATTCAATTCATTGAACAAACTGTCCAATTGATAGACTTGATGGAACATTTTAAGGAAAATGCCAAATATTAATATAAACATCACATTATGTATTATTTCGGATTAACTGAATTTTGTGGTAAGCGTATTTGTATTAAACGTTTTTCACGGAATATTCTTAAAAAAAGAAAAATTGGTCCATTTCGGCGAAAAAATTGTTTTCAATTTGTTTTTGTTATGTTATTTGTAAAATAACTTCCAGATGCAATTTTTTAAAATGAATCACTAAATACATATTATTGTAGTGAACTAATTGCGTCTGACCATTAGTCATATTTTTATGTCATATTGATGAATGAGAATATATAACTAGTATTAAACAACTAAAATTTTTGAACCTGAAATATTAAATTTAAATTTAACATAATTTTTTAACTAGCAATTCAAATGAAGTGCTCTCCTTCAATACTCGTATTAGTTTATTATTAGGTATTTGGCAAATAATTTTTAGGTTTTAGTGAGCATTGAATTAATAATAGAAGCCAAAATGTTACTTAATCAATATTTAACTTATAATTCAAGAATTACAGTAGAACCTTGTTTATCCGACCGTCGATGAATCGAGCCTTCGCGTTATCCGAAGAAACGAATTTATTCGAGCGCCCCGCTTTAATTGAAGTGTCTACTCGTATAACACGAAAAAACTCTGATAAAACGGATGAAGTTTTAAGTATTTTCTTTAGCGGCGTTAGTGACATGTTACACGTTATGTGCCAACTTTGCTTTGTACCTAAAAGATTAATCTAAGTTTGTAAGAATTTTACTTTTGTATACTTTTTTAGTTATAAATTTTATTCTACCATTTTAAATACGTAAAAAACAGTTGAAATTTTCAAAATTTTTATTTTTTTCCGTGTTATCCAAGTTTTTACTTATTCGAGGTACCTCCTCCCCACATTACCTCGAATACAAGAGGTTCTACTGTATTTGTTTCTCAATTTAATTTTAAAACCTTTGTAGTAACAATTGGTCAGCTAAAATTGCATTATCTATAGAAACACATATTAAGGGTAAGTTTTTAAATATTATGTTATTCAATGAACTGAAAGAAACGGATGAATTTATCTTTTGAGTTTATCTAAAAGTGTGTCTTTTGTAAAATTTCTGTGGCCTGTTTTACAAATCAAAAAGCAATTTGAAAGATTTCATTTTGATATTTCTTTGCTGAAACCTACTCGTATTTCTATCCTTGCATTTTACTAAAGATGTTAACCTTGTTGTCGCCTCGCAATTGCATCAATGCAGAGTAAAGTCTTTTATAATTAACAAACAGTTTTATAATTGCAATGATTGTATCTATGCTACGATTGCAACTATGAAATAATTTCATTTTACAATGAATGTTTAACTTGCCAATACCCATTTTCCAAGAAAATGGGTAAAACATTTTACTCGACAAATAGTTAGATAAAATAATGAAACTATGAAAAAATTATCGATTATAATTTGTATTTATTTTTGTTTCAGGTATGTCATGTTTCTATGAAACTGGTAAATGCTGATGAAAAATGTCACTACCTACTCATCTCGGTCTGAAAATGTTTTAATTATAAGGTCAATATATATTTTTTCATGAGAATTATTGTAAATTTTCTAAATTAAAGGATTATGTAAAGAATTATATACATGTATACATCTTTATTTAATTTATAGCTTGGATCATTGAATGTCTCACTTTCTTTACATTTCTGATTATTTATTCGTTAAATACACTTTAGAAATTATACCATTTGATTATGACGTAAATCGCGACCCTGTAAACTCATGCAATATTTGATTGTTGTAAATCATTCGGATATGCCTACACACAACTCATATATACGCCCTCCGTATCCACAGCTAGATGTTACTTCGCACTTGAGATCTCCTGGGTTTAACCCTCAAGTAAACATTTAAAAAAATATTAATATGATAAAATTTTTGTATCCTCACACTAATGTGACATGCAATTCAAAATATTACACGTCCGGTTTTTAACGAAGGAAAAATACCTATAACCAACCAAAATTTGCATTGAAATAAAACTACTGATATCACACATCAATTAAACATTGGTGAGTTAAAGTCCAGGGTTGTTGATGGAACTGCACGGTAGCTTCGCTATGTTGGAGTTAAATTTTTTTCATTTTTCTTTTGAAAAAATCTCTGATACAAATTACACTTGCAAGGAAATTACTAGTAGGTACATCGAAATAAAAATGATCGCAATCTCATTTCAAGGTTGAGATAATTTTATTTACTTTTGTAAATTATACATGCGGATAAATGTTGTGTTTTCTTTTACTATCATCACAATTATGAGAATTTATTTCAATACAACTTTTATATACGAGTATATTGTATTCTATTTAATATGCACTACTTGTAAAGCAGTCAAGTATTATGAAATTGTATTATAAAATACATTTAGATATTCCATGTAAGCATTTGTATTTTCATTTAAAGTTAACTAAAAATAATTTTCAATACATCTCATTGTTATATTCTTTTAAATACAGTATAATATAGTCACTTATAAAAGACATATTAAGTTATTGGTTTACTTTGCTTTCATTTTCTTATTGCTGAAAAAAATAATATAAAATGCACTTTACAAATGTTATCTTTTTTTGATTCATAATAAATGTGTATCGGAATGGGATATTTGCACGTGCGGTTTTGGAAGAAACCTTGAAACCTTTATGTAAACGAAATCTGTAAGCAGAAAAAAAATGTAATAAAATTGGAGAAAACCCAAATTGAAGATTTATTTACAAAAAAATTCCTACTTTTATACTAATTAGCTCATGAATTCCTTGTCCTTGATTGAAAAAATAGTTTTGTACTGAAAAAATAATACTTAAAACGCATGTTAAATATCCTAAATCGTATGATAAGTAAAAAGCTATTTCAAAAATTATAAGCAAAGCATAAAAATTAAAGAATATTAAAAAAACGTCCCGAATTTAGTTATAGACTTAGAGAAAAATGGTATTAGCGAGAAAAACAAAAAAAGGAAATTTTAGCTGTTAGATCCTTGTTTTTGGATCTGAAAAATTATTTAACACCAGTGGTTTTCAAGTAATTGTAAGATTAATAACATAAAATTATTTTCAATTTTTTTCTTGCTTTTAAAAACTCTCTGAACCACAATAAGAATGTTTCTGTCGTTTCGCTTTTATACTCCTCCAGAAAAGTTTACGTCTGTGAATTTGCTTGGTTAAAGAAATCTGTGTGACTATTTGCCACGAAGGTATTGTCAGTCAAAGCACAAAAGTTCGACTTTGTCTACCAATAAGTTCGGTAATAGTTAAGCATTCACTACTTGACTGTATTTTTAAATTTCTTCACACGCATATCATCACGCATAGCATTATGAATGGCGACTTTTGAGGTTCGCTGAACAAGTGACAAACAAGGAGACCAAAAAAATACTTTACTTGTTAAAAGCTACCCAAGTTTAAATTTGACTTGAAATCGACTCAAACTTGAGTAGAATATTATGATTTCAATTCCGATACAAGTCAAGCATTGATTTCGCTAGCTGTTTCATTTACTCGTACAAGCCAAAATTTCAGGCATAGGTAATTCATTTTAAAAAATGTTGAACTATTGGACTTGATGAATCTCTAGTAATAGTAGTTGCAAAAAAATGCAAGCAGAGTTCCGACAACTCTAAAACAATCTTTTCTAAGTAAAATCATTGAGTTTGTTAAAAAGTTTTTTTGAGGATTAGATATGAATTGAAAAGCAGGTTCAAATAGTATAATTAAGGATATTTGTTTTACTGGGTATACAAATGGGACTACTTTGGAAATAATTAATAAGCTAAGGGCATTCGACTGTCGACGATGTCGACTTCTGAATGTCTCATAAAGAACTTTTTTCTCTAAGTTTAGGGACTCATCAAGTCAATTAGTTGGACATTTTCAAAAAGAATTGTGCTTGTTATTTTGACTTGTACATTATATAAATTGTGAGTCTGGCTTGATTAAATATTTAAATATTTTTTTATTTGTTTTAATGTTAAATTTAGGTCAGGTAGCTTTAAAATCATGACAAATAGTGAATCTTTACCAAGTTACAGCTCTTTTAAAATCTTATTAAAATGTTTTTTTTTTAGTATCCTTTAATTTTTGAGCCTAATTTATAATAATTAATAATAAAAAAATTTTATTTAAAGAAGTGAATAACAGTATCAAATATAATTTAAGCTAAATTTTAAAAAGAAAAATATCTGATATTGTATTCAAACTTCTTCAGATTTGAGAAAACATATAGATACCAATACATTGGGTTTTTCACACGGTTAGGTACGTTATAAAAAGTGCACTATGAAATTTTGAACAAGTTTGTAGCCTTATGTTTTTCAAACGGAAGGCAAAGCACAGTGACACTTCGTTGTAGACATGAAAGATACTTAGAAGAAAGAAGAAAGATGCTTAGATTTAAAACTTTCAAACTAATGCCCTTATGGACATCTTGTTTTTAAATAAATGTTGATAAAAAAACTGAATAAAATAGAAATAAAGCAGGCTCGTACATCGTAAGCGCAGTAGGATATAGGTAGCCCAAGGAATTTAAAAAAAATTAATAAAAAAATAATGTTTCCGCCCAGGATCGAACTGGGGACCTTCTGCGTGTTAGGCAGACGTGATAACCGCTACACCACGGAAACTTGATATATATGTATGCTTGACTTAAGTTTTTCAAATAATTTCTTGACAAAAATTACTTTCACTTGAACCCGATTTAAATCCAGTTTTGCACTGTCTCACTTCTATAAGTTATCAACATATAGCCATCTTCTACAAGTTTCTTTTTCACTTTCATATTGGTCAATAATTTGGAACTACCAACTAGTTATTAAAATTGACAATAATATGCATTTTTTTGCATAGTTCAAAATTCAGGTTTTTAAGTCTGCTTAAGATTGTATTTCTTCAGATTTACCTTTGAGTCTCCGAGTGTTGGCAAGGAATATCCAAGTCTTCGATTAAAATAGTATTGGCTATGTGAAAGCTGGTGGAAATAGTGTTGAGAGAGGAGTGAGTGAAGTTGGGGATCCTACGAGATTTGGATTCAAAGAAAAGTAGTTTTCATAATTTAATATAACCAAAAATTGATTTGGACAGCAAGAAGAACATGGAAAGAAGAGAAGAGGGAAAAGGACTCTGTGAATTTTTCCCTCGGGCTCGAATTTTTTCTTTATGACTACGGTATTGCAACTGCATGCCTAACGCATATGTATTTATATTTTTGCATATCACCTTTTCAACAGCCAAAGTCTAAATACTATTCCCAACCAAGGCTTTGTCGATTTCCAAGTTCGCAACAATCCGACGAAGAGGTTCTCAATTCTACGTGTATATTTTTTTAATGTCAGACCACCGCATTACTTTTTACTTAAGGAAACGATATTGATTGCCAAACAAAGTTGGTCCCATTTTAATTTGAAGAAAAACATCCACCTCTAAATCTTGAAAAAAAAGGGATGAAATAGTTACCTATTACAACTTTGAACTGGTTGACTCGGTTTTGATGATATTTTTCTTTTATATTCAGCATACCTAATAGTTGGCCACATTACAATTTGAAAAAAAATTAAGGGAAAAAATAAGGGATGTTAGAACAAAGTTTCTCGGGTCAACCATTTCAAAGATATCAGAGTTCAAAAATTAGACTTATTAAAATTTTTCAATATTTTCTTTGGTTTGAGGAGCTTTTTTGTAGAGCTTGAAATTTCATTCTTATCCTTTCGTTCAGATTGTCGTTACTACAAACTGTTCCAAAGCTATGAAAATTCAAAAAAAAGAAAAATTCCTGTTTTTTAAATGAAAAATGTGAAAAGTGAAAAAATGGATTAAAAAACCTTAATATTGATATTGTTATCAACATTTTTACTATCAATTTTGGACACCATAAGAATTTTTTTTTATGGAACGCCCTAATGTATTATAGTTATACTCTTATGGATATCCGTTCGTATTCCAGTCTAGAACATATCAACCTTAAGGTGTTTGCCAAACATTGGGACCACACTGCCCACGCTGACTCAAACTTTTATAAGTATACCTAACTTAGTAAAATATCACATTGTTATTTGTTTGGTTAGCACCGACTCAAGAATGCTTTTTAACTGATAGGTAATTAAGTAAAGATGTTATGGTACACGTTTTAATTTTTTCGTTTTTACTTTACCAAAGCTCCTATTGAATAACTGGTTAATTGAAATAGAGCTTTTTATAATGCCTCATCTTAAATGATTTAAACTTCTTTATTATCACTTCGGATTAACTTAAAAAAAAATATTAATTTTGTTAAAGTTTAAGCAGAAAATAATGAAAATTTTTTTTTTTTTTTTTTGAAAGACTTGAATTTTAAAAATTTAAGATTGTTTTTGTTTACCTAAAATGTAGGTATTATTGGGCATATTATGCGTCGTTGAATAACAAGAAAATCTGGCCATGAAGTGAAGGCAAACTTCCCTCTGCAATGGGCCCAGTTCTAAAATAAACGATAGGTGATCAATAAAAAATGTTCTTAACTGTAAAGCTTAAAAAAATGTGTTGTTGACGATACTGAAATAGTAAAAAATGGCTTTAACTTTTTTTCTTTTATATCAACCCGAATATTAATGTCTACGATTTTGGTTGCAAAATGAAACAAATAAGCCGTTAAATGCAGGTACAACTATAATATATTATTTGCTCGTTTTGGGTCAATTGAAGGTTGACGTTGTTTTTCGCCGCAATTTAGCGGTTGTTGCCCATGGGGATTTTATTTTGTTGAGGCAGGTTAAAACTGATTCATGTCGCAAACTAGGTTCAAGGCGTTCGTTATAAAAAATTTGACTTAGAGTTATATGAAAATTATTTAAATTTGACATGAAAAAAATATTTTTACCCACTATAAAGTTGAAATATTAAATTGGCTTATCGTGAGGAAATGCTCGTCATTAATTGCAGTTTTCACGTAGTTGTAGTAGAGGTAGTAGCAGTTAAGAATCGTTGAACTGAATTGGACCATGAACCCTACTTTCATTTACATATTAAAAAAAGTGTGATCATGACTCATTTAAAGCTTCAAGGTTTAAGACCACAAGGTGAAAATCTAATCAAAGCCCTATAAAAATCAACCAATTTATTTCATTCTGTTTTTATACGACATTAAGAAAATTTAAAACAAAATTTCCTTTTATTTTACGAATTTTTCAATGCAAACAAGGTTTTCGAATATTTTTTTTATTTTTTTTTTTGGTTCTTTAACTTATTCGTCATACTTTATAGAGTAGCATCACAAAAAAGTACATGCATGTTCTAGATTCAACGTTCTAATAAGAAAAATTGCTAACACGATCCTGAACTTTGTTCTAAGACCCTGACTTAATAAAACGATTTTCTCTGAATTGAATTAATTGTTAGTTTATTCTTGTTATCATGCATATATAAGCGATGAAACGAATCATTTAGTAAAAAATTTATATAATCTTACATTAGCATAAATTATTTTCAAACACTTATTTTTGTCATAGATGAAGCCATTTTCTGTTTCAATTTACCAAGTTGTTTATTATGCAAAGAAAAGTGGTTTTCATTTTCAATCTACGCGTAAAATTTTTAAAATATGATTTCTAATATGTATATGTATAAAAAAAATGACAATGTCTTGAGGTAGGTAAGTGCAAACTTTTGCATATTCAAATAAAATAAATTATTGATATCGTAGCAGAAGTATTTCAATTTCACAAGTAAAATAAAACTTAATGTTATTGATTTTTTTTTTAATTCAAACCGTAATAAGACATGAATACGATTACATTATCACATTATCAATATTTTTTAATTTATTTTCTTTTCACAGTGTTTTTAACGTAATTTATTCCAAATTTATGCGCTTAATATAGAAATATGCTTTTGAAATTAAAAGTTAAACGTAATAAGTTTGAATTTAAATTATTTTTATTGG
The DNA here is from genome assembly GCA_958496155.1 of Sisyra nigra. NCBI lineage: Eukaryota > Metazoa > Arthropoda > Insecta > Neuroptera > Sisyridae > Sisyra > Sisyra nigra. The sequence goes on from OY292317.1 coordinate 33,053,184, forward strand.
ATTCAAAAAAAAAAAAATTTAAATACAATAAATGTCAGGTAAATGCAACCATAATGAAATTTACATTTTTATTTTTATAGTTGGTAAATAAAAAAGCTTTCAAAATAATTCAAATACTTGTTAATATTTATGATTAAATGTTGAAAATTATCCTCTTATTATTTTATTTTTCAATATTTAAATTAACCAAATACGTATGTAAAACATGCCCACTATTAATAGTGTTGCAATAAGAATTCTTAGATCTTCGTAAGTCAGGGGTGCACGGTTTCATTTCCGATAGATTTTACTAAAATGAGTAGGTATATTACAGAAACTTTCTGTGTTTAGACGGATGTGATTTAAGATAGACCTAATTATAGATGTTGATAGGGATTAATTACTTCGCTTAATTTGTCCACTATTTGACTTGCTTTTCAAGGCACTTGACTGAAATCTGACTTACAACCGAATAAAATTAAAGTCAAATGTTTTTTCAAGAGCTGACTTACTCTATCTGCCTCTTGTAAATAATTGCAAGGAGTTGTCAATGTCAAATGTTATTTAAATGGATGCATTACATGCCAAATCGATTAACTCCATAAAGGAAAAACTCCAATTGGATCCATCTAGTGTCGTAGCGGTTAGATCTGTTAGACCTCCACTCCATATGTCAGTGATATTTGGTTCGATTCTCACTGAATCCTAGATATTTCTAGATTAGTGTTTAACAGAAATTTTCTGTACTCAGATAGTCGTTATATGACCGTAATGTTAAATCGATTAAAGAAAAAAAATAACACCAAAAAATTCTTCTTATTATTAAACGCCCACATTTCTGCCATTCGGTGCCGCACCGTTTAGTAGAGGTTTGAGATTAGTTGGTTTTGGTTGTTTTCGTTTATTTCCCTGACATCTGCAAGTGCAGGACAGCTGTCAAGATGCATGACGTTCGTGGGTTCCCTATTGCAGAGGGAGCAGATTTGAGTCGGTAGGATGCCAATACAGTGCAAGTCCTCGCACAGGTAGTCGTATCCCGTGGTAGTTCGGAAAGCTGCGACTGACACCTGGCGAGGGAGAAGTCATGGGATAGGAGATTCCAAAAAAATAAAATTACATTGTTTCTGAAATAAATGATGTCTTATGCAATGGCTAAGAAGAAATTGTTTCTAAGTGGTGTAATCCATTGTTAGAGAAATTTGTTTTGTTATACAGTTAAGAGCCAATTAAGTGCTTTGATATAAGGATTTAATAAAATGAAGAAAAAATCCACTTAATGGTGTAGCGGTAAGAACAGATTATCTGCGTTCCATGCGTCAGTGGTTCTGGATTCGATCCCTTCTTGAATCTTAGATACAAGACTTATAACTAAATTAATAATTTTCAATGGATTTCCTAGTTCTTTAATTTAAAAGTTTGGATATTAAGCTACATCATTGAAAAGTTTTGCAGTTTTATAATTTCTTACATTAAATACATTTTACAATTCTTACAAAAATCAACAAATGCGTACATAGTGGTACTTATAATGGTTAAGTTTATATTCCAATGATCCTTGGATCATACTCGAATGCAAACCCAGTATTTTTTTGAGTTCTAGATTTAACGGCCATTTATGACCATAGTAGATGAAGTGACCTTAAAAAGCTAACTGATTTTAATAAAATTATTAAAAGTTCAACATTTTACTTATTTTTAATTTAAAAAAAAATCATTTTACTTTTAAACCGCAATGCTCTTTAAAATAATAGATATAGTAAACTATATACAACATTATAGTGACGCTATTAAAAACCAAAAAAATAAAAGACCATTTATGCCATTGTTGCATGTCAATGGACATTTTGTTAATTACTTAGAATTATTATTACGTGTTCGATGCAAATGATGTATTTTAAATGCATTGAAAATCAGACGCTCAAAGTTTTTATTTTTTTAATTTGCATTTAAATTGTTAAAATACTTTTATAAAGTTATTTTTGAATTAAATTATTCTATTTTTCAAGTAACAGTTAACATATTATTATAATGCATTGAAAAAAAAACTAATCATCAGTACTTTTAATCGGAATATCCACCCTAATATATTAAGAATATTCAACATATATATATATATATATATATATATATATATTTTTAATTTTTCAAAGAAATTATTTGAATAAACTAAGCATCTAATTAGCTTAAGAATAAACACAAATTATTAATTTTTCAAATTAATTTTGTATTAGTAGATAAACAAAAAAATATTAAAAGCTGATTAAGAAGATCAATAATTGTAGATCAATATTTGAGTCGCCTTTTTAAAGTGATTTATGTATGCTTTACATTTCTTAAATATGACTCATCTCTGCTTCCCTGAGAATAGACAAGCCTACAGCACATTAACAACTAGTTTTATTTAAATCTAGTCAACGGTCTTGGAATAAAGCTGCTCAACGTAAATTATAAATCAAGTCAAACTCAAGTCAAATGATTATATTTAAATAGCATGTCATGTCAAACATTGAATTTGCAAGTTATTTCATTTTAGGATAAACATTTTACTTTAATTTCTTTAGAAATCGCACCTCTAGAGAACAACGAATTTTTCCAGAATAAAATGTAGTTTTTTTTTAGTTGAATTTACTATTTGGCTTGATTTTTAAGCTACTTGATTATAATTTTACCATAGAATGAATTAAACCTTAAATGAACTAATTAGAATTAATTAATATTTAAACGCCACATCAAGTCAAGTATTGATTTTGCAAGCTATTTTATTTGCAATTCAAAATGTCAAGCGTAATTAATTTCAAAAATGACCAACTACTTGACCTGATGAATTCTTAATCTGGAATGTAAAAGAAAACATTAGTAAAAGCTTCACGTAAATAATTTTTGAAGCTTATCCCGAAAAGAAGCATCGTTTTCTCTTTATAATTTTATCATGATAGAGATATTCAAGGCCTTTAATTTGAATAATGTAAATTAGCTGTTTTATACTCGTTGTTTAAAGGACTAAAATTTTGACTCCTTTTTTGAAACATACTAACGTATCTAAGCTACTATTTTAATTTATTTAAGGATTTAGCTTTCATTTTTACTATTAACTTAATTATTGTTAAGAGTGGATTTATATCACTGTCAAAAATAATAGCTCATTTATTCTTGATTGTTTTATTATTATTCTTAATTATACGATGAGATAAATCTATATTTTTAGATTGATCTGGTAACCAATTAATAAAGTTCTTACTTACAATATTGATACTGTAAGTTATATTTATAAAAAAAATCGTTTTGAGTGATTTAATAATGTTCAAAGTTTTAAAGTTTTTTCTTCATTACATACATTGTATTATGTATTTTATGTTAATAATACCTTCATAATGTTTTAAATTATAGAGTAGTTATTATTTTTTTAGTTACAACAAAAAAAAAAAAATTGACGAGTTAAAATAGTGTATACCTTTCGTTTCAATCATTTCTAAATCAATTTAAGTTTAATAACAAAACTTTCAGGATTCAAATTAATAGTTAATTAATTTTAATTTAAATGAAAGCAGCTCGTAAGGTTTCCACATAATCAACCTTAGAAAATCTAAAGTTATAATATTCCAATTAAAAATGATAATATCCATCTCTTTCAAGCAAAGTCTGGTATCAAAATATATTACTATATTAAGCTCAATGATAAACCAATCAATTAGATGTCTATTTTCATTATAGTCGATAAGCAATTGAAAAATTAATACAAATTGATCATTTTGTTTCAGATATTTTATGTATTAAACCTACACCTTGACACTACGCTTTATGTTAAATGTCAGACAATTTGATTGACCGAAGAACTGTTTAACGAAATGAATTCAAACGTTTGTTATGTCTTAAATAATAAATTAATTTCATTGTTTCATTATCCTTGAGTCCTTGTTCGTGTAACACTTGATTGGCATACATGAATATTTTCGAGACAAATCGACAAATCGGTTTCAAAACTAAATTGTTTCGCAGTCTATTATGTAATCGTCTTAATAATTGTTTAATTAATTTTACTTTTCCTGTACATAAGTAAACAAATATATATTCATATAGAAATATCAAGAAGTTTCTGCGATTTTACTGAAAGAATTGAAGGTTTGTTTCTTGATACCACAATATAAACTAGATAACGCCATTTTTAAAGCTTAAACATACAAAATTATTCATTAAAAGAAGAAAAATCAGCAGCTTGTATCATAATTTAAAGATGCTAAGGATTTGTTAAGTAGTTGGCTTTATTATGAAATGAATGGTGCTTGACTTGCCTTGATATTAAAATATTAATATTTAATTTACGTTTGATTTGCTTTTATATCTTTATGCTAAGGAAATTAAAATTAAGTGTGGAGAACAATTTTCACAATTAAAACTCGGTTTTAAAATAGAAAGGAATTAATTATAATTTGGTATATGCAAGGCTACCGAAAGATACGAATGATGAGCATAGATCAGAGAGCCTGATGAAGCTGTAATATATGGCGAAACGTTACGACCTGTTACTCTCGTAGCATTCATTTGAAATCCCGATCCATTGCTCCTCTAGCTATATATATTAAATATTAATCAAATAACTCAGTCATTCAAATCGCTCTTCTAGACAACAGTGATTCATTTTTTAAACCGATTACGAATCAATTCCAGACAGATTTAGGATTTTTTTCCGCGAACTACCTGAAAATTAAACGACAACTGACGCTGATAGAAGGACAGGGTTCAACCACAAGCTTTAAAAAACAACGCATAAAGAGAATCGAAATTTTCATTTTAACAAAAATTGAAATTTACTCAAACTGAGAATTACTCAAATCAACCCTGAACCGATGTGAACGAACGAGTTTGGTGTTAATCGCGAACATCGAAATATTACAAAAAATTTAGAATTTACTGACCCGCGAACGCGCTTTTAACGATTGCGTATAGTCCTTGAACGAGTTCAGAATCGTACCAGCGAAAAATACTAAGAATTTTAAGTTAAAGCTTAGAAAAAAGAAAAAAATAATCTATCTAATATGTGAAACTTTTGAAGCTTTTCAAGCTTATAAAAAATTTAATTTTAAAACAAGGGGTAATATTTTCAATTCTGTAATGAGGTATTTTGCTTATGTTTAGATGCTTTCAGGTTTGTCAAGCCGTAGTTCCAAAATGTGTGAGTCTTATCGTGTTGTATTTTTTTTTAGTTTGCTAATTGCAATTTTTGAATTTTCGTGCAAATAGCATAAGACATAGGGTATAAGCCTCGGTAGCGCAGTAGGTAGCGCGTAAGTCTCATAATCTTAAGGTCGTGAGTTCGATCCTCACCCGGGGCATTTTCTTTTTAAATTATTTTTTTTTTATAATTACTTCATTTTATCATACCATTTGATTAGTTTCATGGAATTTTATAACTTTTTTTTTCAAATAAAAAACGGAACTTATTACGATCTTATCAGTAAAATTTGTCAGACAAACCGAGCGATCCAGACAAACTAGACATCTATCAAAAATAAAATACATTTTAATATTGATAAATGTAAGTCAATGTAACCTCATCGAGCAAATACCAGATATTTGAACATCAAATAAAAATGTGATAATATTCGTGCCGTGTTTTCTTCACAGGCGCCAAATGTTATCGCTCCTCACACAGTCTGTAAAAGCATTGAAACTTGAGTGAGACAAAGAGCCAAATTTCGATCGACATTTAAAAATCGTTATCGCCTCGTTTTATTTGAAAATGAATTTTTGTAGATAATTATTTTCAAGTTTGATAGTAATTACAAGTCAAATCGCCTCAGTCTATAAACATTATTTTCGAGTCACAATCACTGAGCATTCAAACGATTGAAACTGGTTCCACCAGAAGCGACACTTACTGGTACGTACCGAGGGTTTTCGCTCCAGCATTCTGAAAACTTCGTTTTGAGCCATATTTCGGAAAATCCGAGATCCAAACGAGTCCGCTAGAATAACATTAGCAATGAAATATAAGTACTGATAACAATTAGTTGAAAAGTGGTTTCGCCTTCGGCCTTCCGTCTGAACTAGTCAAGAATGTTGCAATTGCAATGTTGTTATGAGTCACTGTATTAATTCTACAACTGCCAATGTTGAATTATTCAAAAGGATGAAAAAAGAAGAAATTTTTTTTATAGTTCTAGTAATTGCATTAATTACAAACTTATACTTTATACACCAATAATAAATCATTTGAAAAATTTTTTATGTCATTTCCATTTAATTTTATACGTATCAAGAATGTCATAATTGGCTTCTAATAAATTTTGATGTGTTTATATGTATTGTTATGATAAATTTTTATCATTTGTCTGACATATTCACGGTGGTATTTAAATAGGAGAAAGTAATTTTATTTAAAAACTATAATCAAGAACGGCTTGATGATAAATTTTTTGTGGAAAGAAAAAATAGGTGGTTAAAGAAAATCAATGAAACAATTTAACAGACCTTTTTTTTTTTAATTGTAAACGCTCAGCTACTAGGCTATATATGCGCTCTTGTTCAGTATATAGTATTTCAGTAGTTATACAGAAGAATAAAATACAAAATTATAGATCTCCAAAAAGACTTAAGAATATAAATACATAACAGTAATAGTAACTTAAATAAACATACAATTGAAGCTCCATCTTAAAAATAATATTTAAGTGTACAATACCAAGTTAAGAGCAATAAGAAGAATTAAGAAAGTTAGATAACAATATAAGAAAGTCTTAATTAGCACTAAACCTTTAAAAACATGCATTTAATAATATTTTATTGATTTTTTTTTCTTCAAAAAATTAAATTTTTTTCCTCAATTTTTTAATACTACTTAATATTCAGTTTTACTGTAATATTTGATCTTAGGTTGCACCATGAGCCATAATATACATAAGAACGTAAATTTTTTTATACCTTAGGACAATTTAAAATCTAGTAAAATTTCGGTAATGGATAAATCGTTCCAAAATAGACGTCGCGGTAGTGGCGCTATTGGTTTTGAACGTTCTTAGTACTTTCAAGTTCTGCAATTTTAAAGATCCCTGCATACTTTCAGTTTTTCTGCGCAGTTCTTCGCGTGTGACGTCATGTCTGTATATAAACTGTGTAAGCGGAGTAAAACTACACAGTTTTTGGATGCATTTACGAAATTGTCAGGCCTGTACTAAGATACCTTCTTTTGCAAAAATAAACTACAAAGCTTACTCATATAACATAGTTGTGATGTATTTTACACAATTCTCTCAGTGATCAACTATTGTACGACCTTAAACAACACGATGAACAGTCGAAACTGAGAAAAATGGTGGAAAAAACTAAAAGAACTTTGGGACGTACCCCGTTCAGTTCTTTAATCGAACAGGTAACTGTGCAGTGAAACTGGGAGTGTATAAAGGTTTTAATTTTCACTAGGATTTTCCAAATTGGACGAGTTACATATATGCTTAGCTCTGGTTTGGGATAAGATATTTATGTTTATTCAATGTGTTAAAAGAGAAACACTGACGGTGGTTTTCAAACCGATTTTTATAACACTGAGTACGTCTTAAAAATGGTGAGGTAAGGCTAATTTAAATTTGTTCTAAGATTACTTTATGTAAAAATACCAAAAATTACTGGTAGTTGGAAATAAACAGTTAAAGAAATTGTAATTTAGAAATAAAAACGAAAGATTTTGGAATGGGTCTCTTAAAAAGAATAGGTAATTGTTTTATGATGAGTCTTAAAGACTGACCTTTGGGCTTAAAATAAATATATATTCCTACTTATAAAATGTAAACGTTTTTTGAAAAATAATAGTTTTCACAAAAAAAAAAAAATAGTAGCACTGCAAATATATCATGGACCCGGAAATTCTTCTCGGCACCGTTAACTATAAAAATTATGTAAATACTTTAAACTTATTTTTGTTAATGTCTACTTTTCTGAACGTACAAGATGTGTTTTAGGCATATTTTGGATCTGGCAGAAATCCACTCCTGTCATATATACAATTTAATAATTAATTATTATAAAACCTTCATTGAAAAATCTGACTTACAAAATGTTGTAAAAGATAAGCTATGTTGATATAACCACCAAATACGATTATAGCAACGACTAATTTATTTATGTTTTTGAAATGCAATCATAAATGAACAACAAAAAGATTAAATCTTAGTTTTAATATCCTCCATATAATAAATGTAAGCCAATATCAAGCTTCACATGATCTCGAGTAATTAAATTATAGTTTTTAACAACACACATCTATTGGAAAACAAATAATTTGCTTGCTTTTGTAACTCAAAGCTTCTCTTTATACTCAGGTTCGTGAAATATATGTACACAAGACACATATAAAGATATTTAGATGTATAATTTTTACAAAAAAAAAGGTATCCAAACTATCTTTCTGTGAGCTAATGAGACACATAGAAATAATTAAACGTTAAGGTTTGTTGAAAGCTTCGAGTTCCGAAATATGTATTTGGGTATAAAATTCACAATTCGTGTTTACAAAGATGAAAAATTTACTGTTTGTAATTACAGTCATATGATTTTTAAACTTTTACGTAAGAAAATTTGATCTTAAAATTTTTATTATCTGTAAATTAAATTTTCTTCTGTTATGAATTTCACTAATTAATATCTTCTTAATAGTTAAATGTGTTGGAAACTATCCTAGACAACAAGTCTAGCTAATTAATTAATTTAATTACAATCCATTTATACACAGTACTTTCATATAGCTCTTATATAATTAACTCTGTATATGCTTATCTGCATTTATCACACATTATCTCCGAAAAAAAAAATTCTCAAAGAACTTTTGTAGTTCTTTCTATCATTATAAGCATACAATAGGTACCTGAAACTTCAAATGAATCAATTTTTTATACCTTATTTTCATATCATATTAAAAATTCTTTTGAAAATAATTTGTATCAACATATACCGAAAAATAATATTTTTAACGAGTCGGAGATTGAAGGAATTTATCAGATTTAAATTATCGAGCCGATAATTTGTATTACATAACGCGTAATATTAAACTAAACAAATATGTAATTATTCGAATGGGGAAAAACCATAATCAATTTAATTTTAGTGAAAAAATTATCAAAAATAAACGATTAATTAAAATTGTATTGTCATCAAAATAAATTACATTCATTTTACATAATTTCACCCAATAATATTTTTATTGAACAAAAAATATTTCGTATGAATTATTCATCACAGGTATACTTTTAATTGTATTGATTATTATTATTATTTAGTCGAATTTTCAAGAGGTAATTTTTTATATTCGTGTTCGTCGATGTTTAATTTTTTTTAATATTTACATTGTTATTTTAATGTTGTTTTTAATACTTGACACGTTTTAAAATTAAGTTCTAGATTTTCATGAAATTTACATTGAATGTAACAATTAAATTGGATTATCGATCTTCTATTTACATTCTTTTTGTTGATAAAAATTGTTATTGTTTAATCGCGTACATAATATGAAAAGCTAAAAACTTTTCTATGAATAAATAATACTTTTGTAAGAAAATAATCATTGACAAGTGTATTTTTAGATTTAAATACTATAGGTATGGAAAACGTAAGCTTTTAATAATTGTGACCTAATCTAATATCTATATTTAATCAAAATAAAATTATTTTATTTGAAGAAGTTTGTTTTATATGGGGTCCTAGTTGCTGGATTTCAAAGTGTAGCTAAGTTTCTCATGTTGATTTGTTTTGGATGAGATGCCAACTATAGGTATATACAGCCAAAAAGTTCAACATAAATGTATTAAGTTTAAACGAAATAATATTGTGATCTAAAAATTTAATACTAGATCAAAAAATCCCACATATTTTTGTTCTTTTTACGCGAAACAAAACTCGGTTAGCACCAAAAAATCAACTTGAAAAATTTCTTTCGAAAAATATTTTTTTTCAAAAATATGACATCAATAATAATAGAAGAAAGAATAGAGCTAAATATTTAATTTTTGAAATAAATAACTTGCAAATTGAATGCTTGACATGATAATTAAATATTGACATTTAACTTGATTTTAAGTCAAATTTTAGTCAGGTCAAGTAGTGAATCCCTAACATTATTGACCACTTTTTAAACATGGATCAGTGATTTTTCACTAATTGCATGTGCATATTCACTTTTATCAAAACCCAACCACCTAGAATAAGCGAATATGAGAAATCATTAATTTGATAGGTGATTAGGAAGTTCACTATTTCAAAACTAACTAGAAAATTCGTTATTCCAATATGAGAATATGAAATTCACGGTCACAATAATAAACAAAATTATACAGCTTATTTAATAAGTTGACTTGACAGTTTAATTTACTTAGTCCAATAGCGCAGCGATTAGAGTTGATCTCCGCTCCATGCGTCAGTGGTACTGGGTTCGATTTTGGTGGAATCCTAGATGTAAGATGGATGAACTAAGATTGGATGCCCTACAGAAATTTTCTGTATGCAGATAGTCGTGATATGACCTTAAATGTTAAAGTGACTTAAAACACCCCAAAAAAAAAAAAAATAATTTACTCAATTTTTAATCTCCTGAAATAATTAATATTAATAAGAATAACGAATTATTTAGAGGAAGTCAAAGGCCTATAATTAGTAAAATTTCACTAATTCGATGTGGAAAGCATTGATTAATAAGTGAATACCTAACAGCTCCACTTACGCAATGAATTTTTCATCGATTCTTCTCTCTTAAATCGAAATAGTGACTTTCGACTATCAAAAAGTGACTATTCACTATTTAGAAGTGTAAAGTATACCACTATTTGAATTTAGTGGTATACTCTGCACAGTAAAATAGTGAATAGTTACTAAAGTCACTATTTCGATTTAAGAGAGTTGTTTAGAGGACAGATTACGGTTTATAACAATAACATAGTGTACATTATTTATGAGTAGAGATTTATTAAGTTAAACTACTGGATATTTTGTGCAATGAATGTAACTTAATTTTTTTAGCTTTGAAATTAAATAACTTGAAAATTTAATATTTGACTTGACTTGATATTCAAGTATTATCGTTGACTTGAATTTGACTTGATTTTAAACTAAATATAAGTTAAGTAATAAATTCTTATTTTTTATTTGAAATATAGGACAGCAAAAAAGAGATTAAACAAAATCTTACATCTTTGCAAATAGTATTTATTTTTTAACACGAAGACATTATTCGGTTTTAAATTCCTTGTTGAACTTGTTGCTGTACTTTGCTGGCTACAAAAAATAATTATTTCGCATGACTTCTTTCAATAGCATTACTTGAACTGATGATTGATATTTTACGTTATGTAACCGAGAGAAAAATAAACAAGCGGTCAAACGCAGCTTATTTAATCAATTTTCAACTTCCCAAGAACTTCGAATGATTATTTATTTATAAAAATGTTATCGCAAACTTATTGTTTCAATAAATATTTATGTATACTCTTTATTTGTATATAACTGTGTAGACTATGTGGGGAGAAAACATTCGTCTAACCTTGATCATGAACATAAATTGAACAATTATTGATTATCAGTTCCGATGATTTCTATCAATAATTAATTATTGTTGGCTCAAACATAAATCATTTTATTGCCTAATGATTTGTATAGAAAAGCACGGAAGGATTGAATACTAGATGCCAATTTTTGTTTTATATAATAAGATGGCCAGAACAATATTTTATCTTGTCGCGACTTTAGTCTGTAATGTTTGTTGATATATTCAAAGGTATGATAATATCAACAAATTGTGAACTTGTCGCTTTCATTTAGCTTTTATATGTCGATATACATACCATGTTTATTTTACATAGGCACACTTGTTGCTTTTCTCGCATTCTTACACACATAAACGTACTTTCTATCAAATGGAGACGAATGCTATCTGAAGAATGGCATAAAGAAAACTAAACATATAAAAGGAATTCATTTTATATGTATTATAGTCGTTATTACACCATTTCATCGTTTTTTCATAAAACATGAATACGATTTTTTTCTGTAATGAAATACACTAATGCTAATGATGCAGAACTACTGACGCTTTGCAAAAATGTCCAATTAGATGAGTTTTATTAAAAAAATCAATTTATTTAGTAGTTTTGTTATCATATTTTATATTAGAAAATTTCAATTGAATGTCTGAAGTTAGACCTACATGAACTTTTGTACTTGAAGATGGATGCTAGCAAAAAATTAAATGAAATAAAAAATTCAGTGAAATTTGTTACTAACATAAATGAACGTTTACTTCAATCCATAAGAATAATGAAAAAATTTTTTGGGAAATATATTATGTGAAGTGCTAAAATCAAATTAGTAAAGTTTTTAAGTATTATTTATTTTAAGTAAAGTTCTTATTCTCGGGCATATATAGTTAATTTAAAAGATATTAGAACGAGATAAGAAAAGAGGTTAAATCCTAAAGGACTTATACTCATCTGAAGAAACCTAGCAATGAAATTTAATATCACATACTTCTTTTGACATATATTACTGGACAGTTCTTGTTATTCGTTTTGTTAAGAAATATCTAAACCTGTCTTTAATGTCAGCAAGACTCATAATTCTTTAAGATTTATTTATAAACCGAAAGATTATATAAAATACATTTTATTGGTTGCATTTAAACGTAAGTATAACGTTTAGAGATTAAATATATTATTTTCATTTATATTAAAATTAGTTGAAATATGTGGCACTACCCGGATTGCAGCTTATTAACTTTTTTGAACCTAAACCAAAACTTACCATGAAATAACTGAAATTAACAAAAATCATCACTATCTCCTAACTCTAGATTACGAATTTCTTTTTTAGATGTGACGTTTTAATGATTAATATGAGATACAATCGGGAGCAAAAGTACTAAGCACTAATACTTTATGACACTATACAAATATCTACTGTATCTCACGAAGTAAATAAATATTTTCAATACCCAAAAAAATACATAAAACTCATTAATCTTGATATAAATAAATAAAAATGCATAAAACGAAATAAATCTACTCACTTTTGGTAGTGAATATACTTACACTACAGGTTTGTTTCAGACGTTGAAGCCAAACACGTCCACGTAAGACCAAAGCAAGGCACACTGACCAAGAGACAAGAGTGAGTGAAGAAATGTTTCAGCCCTCAGCCGCTTGGCCACATTAGGCCGAGAGTCGAGCTATAAACGTACGTTTTCGTGACAATAGCTTGTTTCGACACGGATTTGGAGGTGTTTAAACACCACAAAACTGGTTTAAAATTAGGGGGAAGTTCTTGCTTTATGATTTTTACTCACTCTTGTCTCTTGGTCAATGTGTCTTGCTCTTTGTCATTCGGTGGACGCGTTTGAACATCATCAAATGAACAAGTGGAACAAACCTTACGAATCATCAATTTAGACTGAAGTAACCAGTGAAATTAGGTGTTCGATTTATTTTTAATCTTTTTCTCAACAATTGTTTTATATGTTTCAAATAATATAACTTGAAAATTTGAAACAGGACCATGCTTTTTAACGAAAGTTTAAATACATTTTATCTATTCAGAGAACAAATCTTCATTAGGATATACGCGTTAAAAACAGGTTTTGTAAATTCTTATAACTTCTAAATGATGTTGTCAATTACGTGTATTTTAAGTTTTTAACAATAGATTAAGGATTAATAAGGAACAACTAAGTGAATTATCGTTTATTTGTTCGCTTTTTGATTTACATACCAAACATTTAACTTAACATTATAATTAACGTTAATCAAGAATTATGTGTTTTCATTGTTGCAAGTTTAAAAGTGCAATAGTGATTTGCAATAGATTAATTTTGTCAATTAAAAGCAATGATTAATTGAAGTTGTAAACTTAAAAATTAACAAGTCGTGTAACACAATAAGTTTCAAATCGTATTACACAATATTAAACATGAATTGTTCGATAGCTCAAAAAATTCCTAATGTAAGTCAGTTACACTGCCGAGTTTTAAAAGAGCGCCAAAGAGTGACAGAGATAGGAGCTTTGTACAAATATTAACATATAATTTTATATTTGTATTAAAGATATGTGTTTAATAAAATATAATTATAGAGTTTTCGTGTAACAAGTTTTTCAACAGAAAAAACTTTCTTATTTTTACTTTTTGGCTATATGATTTTTTTAAATCGAATATTATAGATTTTTAACGTCAATTTAAATTATCTCCAGGATCTTTTCAATATGTTAAAGAACTTACTAAAATTGCACAGGTATCTTATAGTGAACAAAAAGATCACAAAACAAATTTTTACATTTATTTATAGCTTACATTGTTCAAGTGATTTTCATTTAAAAGCTACCGTCTTACATACTAAAGAACTATTGAGATAATTAAAATTGTTTCAAAACTAGCGCAGTTGTAAAAGTTCAATTTTCCTCATCTTAATTAATTTTTTCTATATCATACTTATATATAGTTTCAATTCAGTCATAATAATATAGTAAAACAATACAAACTAAAAGTCTTACAGTCTTGTTGGGATTCAAACCTAAGACCTTTAAAATGATAACTCTTGAGGTCAGATAACCATTGTATTTGTATATAATAAATGACAAAGCTCTTTGTTTTCAATAATTTTATGTTCAGATTTAAAGTTTGATTGTCTATAGTTTCCCTAGAGTGTAACAAAATGTGACTCAGAATGAAATTATTTTCAAATTAGTGTAACACGCGTGCAAGCAAGTGATTTTTAAAATGTGACTTATTTTTAAAACTATGTAAATTTGACGGTTCGAAATTAAGCAATTGAAAATTAAACAAAACATTATTTATAATCTAGCCACAAATAGTTCTTATATTATGTGTACAAAGTTTTTTTATTCGCGATTAAGAGCCTTTCGAAAATATACGCATCAAGTACATTTACTAATAACTTTTATCTTTGACGAAGTTAACAGATAAGCATTTTTTCTTTAAAAACCATTTTGATAGTTTTTCCAGTTTTTTACAAGCATATTATTTTTGTTCACTTAGTGGTGCAGTACTAAGATCCATAAGATCTCCGCTCCATGCGTCAGTGGCACTGGGTTCGATTCCCATTGAATCCTAGAAATTTCAAGACATTGACCTACAGACATTTTTTGTGACTAAACAGTCGTGATAGGGCCTAAGACGTTAAAGCGGCTTAAAAGACAAAAAAAAAATATTTTCGGTATACCTCGAAAAGCTGGTATTTGGATAGTTATGAGACTCTGGAATTTGAAATTCTAATTTAAAAGAAATTTTTCTAAAAAACTGTCAAGTAATAGTAGTTGTGAATAAAAAAAAATGAATAAAAAGGAATTAATATTTTTATTTTTATTTTTTTTGTGTGTTTTAAGTCGTTTTAACAGCTAAGGTCATATCACGACTGTCTAAACACAGAAACTTTCTGTTGGTCAAGTATATCTTAGGTCTAGAATCTTAAGTCTAGGATTCAATGGGAATCGAACCCAGAACCACTTGACGCATGAAGTGAAGAGAACTAATGCTCTTGCCACTGCGCCAATAGGTGGTCCGGAATTAATATTTGTTTTATTTGTAAAAAGTAATTTCTTGAAGTAAATTACAGAATGAAATTAGGTATGCTTAACCAAACAAAAGCTTCACAATCATTGAGTAATATAGGATATATTTTTTGCTGGAAAATGCATTATTAACCAGGATCAGTGTATCCTTTTTTAAATATTTCGGAAATTTTCAAGAAAATTAAAACATAGCTAAAACCTTAGAAAAACATATTAAATACCTAGGATTTTTCCCTGAAAAATAGGTTTTCGTTGAATAACGACAAACAAACAAAAAAAAATTTTATTCCAAAATAAGAACTGTACACGCTTGGATGTAGATTAAAAAAGTAAAAAAAGCTTAAGTAAACTTTTTTTTTATTTTGGAGAAATGTTCCCTGTGGGTTACTTTTAATGTAATATTATGTTTTTTGGGTTCCTATCCAAGAACAGATTAACGAAGTGACATGATTTTTGCTTTCTTCTACTATTACATAGTAAAGGAAGTATTGTAATCGGGTTAGTTTTAGATTTTGAGATAACCTTTCAAAATGTGTATTTCCGGTGAAAACTGGAATAGTGACATCGTATCGAAAACTTTATTCGAAAGTCAACAAACTTGGAATTTTGTTTTCATATTTTATCTACAATAGTTGTGCCGCGAAGCTTTTGGTTGAAATCGGCTAGCAGGGCCCCAATTTATTCCACTGGTTTTTGAGTTTTTTCAGTTTTTCTCGAAAACGGCTTCAAATATTTTCTTTAAACTTTCTATTGCTGTAGGACTCGTCAAAACTTTGACTTACTAAATCTGACTAATTCAATGACGATGGATAAAATTTAATTACAGTTTATGGATAAAAGACATTAAAATATGCCTTTTTTAAAACGACTTAACGAGTTTAAATGAAATCAAGGAAAAAGATAGCGCATAGCCCATTTTACCAATAGATACTTTACACACACACAAAAATCAACACAAGAAACTACTCCTTGGTCCTAAAATGCAACTATTTTAACTTTTTTTGGTCAAAAGTGCATGGGCCCTGGAAAGAATTAAGACACGTACGACTATATATTGGAACTCAAACTGTCACATCTGAAAAAATGAAAAACTAAATGATTTTTGATGCATAATCTGTCACACACAAAACGATATACTTCAATTTATTTTTTGACGACTAATTGGTAAAATTCTACTTAATATTCATCTTTAATACTAATTTTTATTGTTCTTCGTCCCTTTTTCTTTTGTATAACATAATAGCATTATATTAAATCTCAGATACGTTATATTGCTTCCGTTTATTTGTAGTAATATTTATTTATTATGATGACAAATTTACGTAGTATTTCAGCTGAATATATAGTTGAATATGACCAGATATATTTGTTTATGTAAGCATCAGTGGGTATATTAAAACCAGTCGGTTGAAAGATAATTATTTTGCTTTGGTTAGCTAAAGTTTACTTTTGCAATTATCAAATCGAAAATTAATAGTTTTGCAAAAAATCGCAGGTATTTGAGATAAAAACAGCTTAATGATTTGTTTACTGAAAATCTTAAGACTATTTGGAAAAGGAGGAAATTGAAAAATACATAACACATACAATCATGATCGTACCAAAGGTTGGGTTTGGGAGAGGAAGATATCTCCCTTTAAATTTTGACTATCACAAATATATATGAGTATTAATTAGTTATTATTTCATTCCTAAGTACCGGCCTATTTAAAAATTATCACGGATGATGGACAGTGCCATACAGGGCGGTACCGTAATATAACGACGCACGGTGCAAAAGGATTAAATGGTGCCTCTCCAAATCGTATAATCATTTTTGAAATATATTGTAAAATTAGAGAATTATATAAAATTAATTGCATTTCTGAATTACTAAAAAAATGTCAATGTTTAAACGGCATCTCCATTGTTCGCTGCTATTTTATCGTATGATATCTTTATCATTCGACGCTTAATGTCAGAGTATCACTCGCACCACCCACGTTACGCCTCTGGTGCCATACTTATTGTTGTCTGGGTTGAAATATTGATTACTGGTGTGCAAATTGTGCTGTACAATATTTCTCAAAAATTTAAGAACTGTGAAAGAAAATTGAAAAGATACGTTACGTTGCTCAATAATCGCAGTGGCAAAATTTTTACATAGATCCACTTTTCCCCGTTGAGTTTCCAAAATGATGTAGCGTTTGTTGTTAATTTTTCACTAAAACTTAAAATCTGTTTAAGTGTCCCTATTGGTTCTCTGTTTTTACTTTGTTATTTTTGTATACGCAAAACGCTTTTTTCGCAAGGCTGTACATTTTCGAAAGCCTTAAGTATTGCTTTATGATTAATGGAGTTCTAATTGTTTCATTCAAAATGATGCCTCATTGATAGAATTCGGTTAAGTGAGAGGAATTGAAAAACTATTGATAACACATCCACACTTAAGAAAAATAATAAATATCTGACCTAGAGATACGAGTATATTCGGTGTATTTTTTCACGATAAGCACGAATTCGTGGTCAGTTTTTCCACTGTTTCCTTCAGTTTTAAAAAAATCTTTGATTAACTTTAAAAAAATTCAAAGAACAGTCCATCCATGCAATATTCAGTTTTCGGTGTTTTTTTTTAAGCTGAACTCGAATCCGTGATCAGTTTTGTTCCAGTACTTTTCAGTTTTCATAAAATTTCCGAATTAATTTTTTTTTTTTCGTATAATAGAAAAGTTTTTTCGTGATTTTCTAAAAACTGATGGGTATACTGAAGGAAAAGTGATCACGGATTCGTGTTTATATATAAGAAAAATATACCGGAAACGGTATGTATAATTATTGCATCTGGGTCAGAACCTATTTTTTATTTTTTCTGCGTAGCAGTGTAATTTTTTTGCTTACAGAAATAGGAATCGTATACTAATACGTTTTCACTCGTGGGAACAAAAAAGATCCCAATTGGTAATTTTGTATTATGTAGGATGATTCTTTAAAGTTTTGCTCTTGCATTGGCTCAAAGCTTGGTATTAAGCTTTATATATACGATATATTAAGCAAATAAACAATGGTTACTACTCATATAAGCATAAACATGTTTAATACTTTTTCAAGCCCTATCACTTAACTGAACTCTATAGATAGGGAATCAAAATAAAAGGAACAATCACGTCTTTATGAAAGACGTTATTTCGATTATTAAGCATAACTCAAGTATATCGAAAATTGATTTCTTGTTTCTGGATAAACTACACAAAAAACAAATTTTTGTGAACACTTCCGCTTAAAAAAATTGCATAATTTTTTTTAGTGGAAAAAAATATTTTTATGGGGACCAACATCAGTGCTCTGGTACGTCCATGTACACAGCATTTTTCAACCTTTTTTGACTCACGGATCGGTAAAATGTATAAAAATAATTTCATGGGCCGGTGTAATGCTTAATAACAATTTTTAGTTGGTATTTAATAATAACTATATGTATATGTGTTGTCTATATGTAAAAAGTGAAAAAAATTAAGGTAGGATGAAACCCATTAGAAAAGGAAGAGAATATAACAAAAATGAAAGGAAATATAAATTACTGTCGATCAGTGGTGGGGATGTGGAAAAGGGGAGGGTTTTTAAGGGTAGAAACGGTTTATCTCGATTTTCAACAAAACTACAAGTCCTATGGAAAAAAGTTAAGTAGCAAAGTTGTAGATAATAAGTAGATCTAAAACTTTTGTGCTGACACTTTTTTCACATAATCTCAAAATTTATGTGAAAAATTCAAATTACCAAATTTTTGGTTATTAATTTTTATTTTTTACAAAAAAAATTACACGAGATTTGTTAAAAACTTACCTTTTAATGTCCCAAACACACTATTTTTTTTAATTAAAATATTAATTTTTTCATCTTATAATAACTTAATATCGAAAAAGCACTGTAATTTTCAATCGAAAATTCTCACGTCAAAACATTTGATTTTTTAACAAAGTCGGTAAGCTTTTTGTCCGTTAAAACCTCTACTTTTGACAGTGCAAAAATATATAATGTATACATTACAATGTTAAATGTCTTCCAAAAAATGCAGTAATTAAAGTGTAAATTTTATTAAATTGCTCAAAATTGTACATTATATAATTGTATGCAAATACAACTTTGAGAAATTTATTAAAATTTACACTTTAATTATTGCATTTTCTGTGTAACATTTAACATTGTTATGTATATATATTTTTGCCTATCAGAAAGTAGAGGTTTCAACAAACAAAAAGCTCATCAACTTTTTTTAAAAATCAGATATTTTGACGTGAGAATTTTGGATTAAAAATTACGGTGTTTTTTCGGTATTAAGTCATTATAAGGTGAAAAGAAAAAATTAATATTTTAAATAAAAAAATTACCCTGTGTTTGGGTCATTAAAAGGTAAATTTTTACAAAATTTTATGAAAATATTGTTTTTTGTAAAAGATTTAAAAAAAAACTGAAAACTTGGTTATTTTTCACAATCATTTTGATGTTATGCCAAAAAAGTGTAGATCTACTTATTATCTACAACTTTGCTACTTAACTTTTTTCCATAGGACTTGTAGTTTTGCTGAAAATCGAGATAAACCGTTTCTACCCTTAAAAACCCTCTCCTTTTCCACTTCCCGACCTCAGATCGACCATAATTTATTTTTCCTTTCATTTTTGTTATATTCTCTTCCTTTTCCAATGTGTTTTACACTACTATAATTTCTTTTTTGTTTAAAAATTATCTACCCTAGTCTAATATGGAACTTTGTTATTCTTTGAACAAGATTTTTTTAAACGTACAAAGAAAATTCTTCGTGTACCGGTAAAATTTCTCCGCGGACCGATGCCGGTTCACCGGACCAGTAGTTGAGAATCGCTGATGTATACGATGTAAATTCGTTGAGTATGAAATGTTAAACGTCTGCTTTTGAAAGCTAGAAAATTTTCTCGAGTCTGCCAATTTTTTCCAATTTAGTTGTGACAAGTGCATTTCCCCAATTGATATTATTGTATTTACTAACATGCAACTGAACAATAACATTACTGATACATCAAGCCGATGCAGAAAAGTACGTCGCCGTTTGTTCATATCGCGGACGGCGGCAACACGGCCGCCGCAGGCACCTACTACGGAGGCGGTGGCAATGATAACAACGTCATCAACAACATCATATCGCTTTCTTTTTCTTAACGCGTTCTCTCCTCGTCGCACCCACTGCCTTTTGATTGGCTCAAGTCGAGAACCTGATTGTTGTTGGACGGCGGCGGCGACATAGAGCCTCTAAAAACACACATCGCATTCTCAGTTCTGTTTATAATCTCGATATTGTTGCACGCATTTGACAACAGCCACCGTCAATAATCGCGCTATCATCCGCAGTTACTTATTCTTATGATTGTTATAACATATAGTAAGACGTAGGCGGCTTAAACGATGCGCATTGGGAAAAGCGCGATTTTTCAAAAACAACTCGTGTGTGTCTAAATATATAAATATATACACCGCGAAAATTTTCAATATGTGTTGTGTTACTCTATCACTGAATACTCACTTCAGCACCGGTGAAAACAATACTTCAGTCATACATTGAAATTAATGTAACATCAAATATCACATAAATGTATTGGATTGGGAAAATCCGATTTAAATATTTTGTATTTCTCAAATTAGTTTAGTGAGTGAATATATTCCTTGTTATTACAGAAAAGTGAATTTAACAAACTTACCAACGAAACATTTACTTGTTTACAGACTTAGACTTTCTAGTCAAATGATTTATTTTATTCCTTTAAGTTTGTGATATCCACAGTGTTAATATAAAATTTATCATATAGGCTTATAATAATGAACGATCGTTCAACAATTAAACATATAACTTAACAACTGTGATCGTAATTAAAAAAAAATAGTGCTTTAAATATCGAAATAATTTATAAATTATTGTGATAATTACACACAAACAACCCGGGTGAGTTGTAAAAACTTCTTTCGTCCCCCATCTACTTTACAATTGTCTTAATATTTATACAAACCAAATGCGTCGAATGAGCTAAAAATATGCATCTTGCATTCCGTATATATGTAACAATTTTCTTCTCGACCACTTATGCTTACTGAATTATCTTCAAGTTCTGACACTTGGCGCGATTAAAACAAATTTTACGATTAGCTCGGAGGAAAATGACATTATTAAACCATATTCATGTGCCCCCGGCTTGCTTTCTGGGCCTCATTGTTTAACGTTCTTGTTAAGACTTGAACTAAGCCAAGACTTAAGATGCAATAGTTAATATTTAAAAACCAGTATTTACCAGATAACATGTTGATTAGAATAATTCGTAATTAATGATTCAATTTCAATCTATTTAAAAAACGACTTTAGACCAAGATTACTAGTCAAAATATGTCATAACCACTTAACTATAAACAATCCTTATACTAGTCATAAATGTGGGAAACGAAACGAAAATCTAAACGCCAAAAATATATTTTAAATCACTTCCTTTTCGTCTGAGGCGTCGTTTTATTTGTTTTGATCCAATAGTAAATTTAGAGTTAAATCTTTTATTTATAACGTTTAGTAATTTATTATTGTAATGTGAAAGATTTATTCACAATGTAAAGGCCATTTGGATTAAACGTGCAAGGATTTTTGAAATAATTTAAAAGATTTTAATTTCCTTCAGATAAATGAGCATGTGAGACCCAAGTCAGAAAGAAAATAAATTACATATTTAAATCTCTTTTTTTTTCTCTAGTTTTACGAATCTACATAAAAATTTCTGGCTTGCTCGAATCTCACAAATGCTTCATGTTTAATCACCTAAAAATTAACTCTCAATTTTGAACGTGTAACTTAAACACTTAATATTAATTGGTGCCCTTAAGATTTAAGAAACCGAAATGAGGCCACTAAAATGTCATTTTTAAACAACAGAAGAAGCGAACACGCGTTTGAGAATTTATTATAAAAGCGAAACAAACAAATTTCAAAATACAAAACTTGGAGATTTGGTATATTTTCAGTTCTAACCTTATTTTCAAATTCCTAAACATTTATTCACAAACAGTTGTACTTTGGAGTCTCTTATTTATAAATACGTTATCATCGGACTGAAACTCAAACATATCAATATTTCAATATCTTCTTCTCGTCCAATTAATTTCAATCCTTCAAATTAATATTTAATGAATTCGAGGAAAACTAAACTCGCTTCAGTTTGATATAAATGAGGGTCCCCTGAAAATTGAGCAGTGCGTAATATTTTAAACTTACATTTTTGAATCGGACGCTTCACTTTCGAAACAGCGATTTTTGGCATTCTTCTCATTCCAATGAAATACTTAAGTGGAAAAGCTAATTAAGAACTACGTGTTATTTAAGTAGCATTTTTTTAGGTCGCTAGCGATTGTTTTTCATTCGGAAAAACGGGAAAAGAGTCTCAAGCGGCTTAGATTTGCTTATGTTTATATTGGATTAACAATAAATCATGTTAAGGTGACGACAAAAAAAATTTATCTTGTAATTATTTATTTCTCAAAGGAATTTTGACAAAAATATAATTTCTGATAAATGTTTCGACAGTCTTAAATGATAATAACAAACGTCTTACTGGTAAATTAAAAGAATGTTTATGGCTATAAAAAGAGGTAAAATAAAAATAAAGTCAAAACCAACGAGCTACACGTGTAATACTGCAACTAGCAGTACCTTGAAGTGTCACTCACATAAAATAATTCTTATGGTATATATTTGGTTAGCAATGGTTATAGTAGATAGTTAAAAGAAGTTCTTTCTCCAAATTTCAAACAATAAACATAACAATAAGCACTTCCAGTTGGATGGCTATATTAGGTACATGTGTTGGCTTTTAAAATAAGAAACAATTTTATGTTTCTTTTTATCACACTGTAAGAAAGAGAAATAAAAGAGTTACGTTATAGGCTTTTTAAATGATGGGTCTATTATCACTATTTTTGTTCATCCTAGTTTAATTCTGTTACATATAGTTTGGGGTGATTAAAACTTACCACCCTAAGATTATTTCTAAGTCTAAGCCAAACCAAAAAATTAGATTATGACATCCTGATATATTACCTATCATACTTAGTTAAATTTAAATAAAATCAGTAGGAGATTAGTTCCTTAATATGTAAGTCCTTTATTCACGCAAAGAAAGTAAAATTATACGGGATTAAATCTCAATTATAGAAAATGGACTAACATAAGAGAAAAATTTAATATTTCAACAGTCGAAACCTTGGCTAGGATATCAGGAACGATGATAAAACATAGTTAGGTCGTAAATTATAATATTTCAGATTAGCGTGTGCAAAGAATTCGCCTTTCAGTTTTATATTTAAGCATAGTTTACTGGATTTCGGAATTCAAATGACAACGTAGGTTTTTAGAGTCAGTATTTATTTCAATTTTTATAACAGAAAGGCAACGAACATGGCTTACAAATGTTTGAGAGAAATTTCGAAATGCTACAAAACGAACAAAAATATAGCACCATAGGTTTTTTAGTTAGGGGTCATTCAAGTATTACATAAATACCGAAGGGAGGGAGGGGGTATTTTATTGGCTTATTTTTGATGACATAGGGGCCGGGTGGTCTAGATGGTGATTACGTCAGCAATGTATACTATATTTATTTTTTGTTTTTTTTTTTTTGCAAAATTTAGTAGATTTGTAGTGGTTAACGCGCGTAGGAAAGTAGGAAAAATATTATTGTAAATGTAGTGTTATGTAACTGTCAAATCGGCTAGGTATAGCCGGTCTAGCTCACTAATTGTATTATATATCTAAATAATAAACACCAATATTGGTGACAACTATTATAATACTACAGATTCTAATTTAAACAAATATAGTTACCCTAATAATTATCTATGCTTGATAGCGAAGAGCGTATACAAGGATTCCCCAAAACAATTGTTATTACTTAGGTACTCGCTCTCGAACAGAAAACAACGAATGTCATCGAGAAATGAAGTCATAGATTCAAATTTCATGGACTGAGGACAAATAAATTTAATTTACTAAATTTTTAATTAAAAAAAAAAAATAAGATCGTTTATAAGTTAAATTTTTTGTTAATATGCTAACGAATGTAAACAATTGTCTTGATAAAATTTATTCAATTTATATTTAATATTAAATGTGCAATAATTCACATAAATAACAATAAAGAAACCTGAATAGATTTAAAAACATACACACATGTTTACGTAAGCATAAGGCTTAAGGCCCTTACGTAAGTTAAGGTTTTGGTGACAAGCGGGAGGGAAGGGTTAAAAATGACTAAAATTTTGCTTACGATTTTCAAAATACTTGACTTAATTTTCAAGCTACTTGGTCTAAAATTTAAATTTAAAAACAATCAACTCAAAAATTAATAATAAAATATGAACTATTGGCTTCGCCAATTATTTTATTTTCCAGTCAAAGTGATAAAATTAATTCATTTCATAAAAATCCCAGCTACCTACTTGACTTGGTGAATCCCCATTTTGACTACTGTTAAAATTTCAAAACTATTAACTAAACTATTTAGAGCTTACAATTTAAAAAAAATTAAAACATGTCGTCATTAGTTTACTTCTCCTACCATAAAAAAGCTAATAAACGTTGTAAAGTTTCAAGTTATTTCGTATATAAACTCTAAGTAACAATTTTAGATACTCTAAATGGTTTTTGAAAAATAAATCGACTCAGGTCATAGTTTCAATTAATATTTCCTATCAAAAGTAGTTTAATTTGTTGTTTCTTTTCTTATTTAAGATTAATGCATTTTTTTAAGTATTGAAACAATTTATTATCTTTACGATATGCTACAAACAGTAGATATTTACGAACTGCTAATGTCAGTACTTTTGCCCCCGGTTGTACGTCCCAAACATCCTTAATCATAGCAGTAGAATTTCTGCTTATCACAAAAATAATTGTAGTAAAATTTATAGTTAGTATCCCATACAAAGTCGCCGTTAATGACAAAAGCCCCGTTTCTCGGCCGATGTCTGGCTAGCAACGCTCGGCCTGTTAATGGGAATTTGTTAATGGGCCATATCTGGTTAATTGCCGGTCGCCGTCTATTCGATCATCATTCAATATTCGTTCGTCGGCCAACAATAGGCCGAAGCCTGGCTAAATAATAAGCCTGACTTATGCTTAGGGTGTAATATGTTTTAATATTATATAAAATAAGTTGTGTAAAAAGAAAAATAATTGATAATGGATCAAGCGTTTTTTTTTTAAATAATGTGCTGAAAGGGACGAAACGTAATATGACGCTTTAATAAAAATCATTGAACATTAACTAATATGCTATATTCATTCACAATCCCATGAACATTTAAATTATAAATTAATAATGAATATGAACAAAATAAATCTATTTGAAACATAAATTTTAAATGCATTTTTTTTTCTCTGCAATTGCGTCAATTATTTTCAAATATTCGCACCATATAAATACTTTCCAAATGTGTTACAAAATTAACCAATGAACGCAAAGTATGAATATATCCTTCTTTTAAGTGCTATCTGGCGGTAAATTATTATACTTTTAACGGGTGAACAGGGGCAAGAGGATTCGTTTCGTTAACACAGAAATTGTCGTTAACACAATACAGTCGCATCATCGCATGGTAGTGTTTAAAGTGTATTATTGTATTTCAGAATAGTTCGTCTATTACTATATCGCCTGTTGATAACCAGTCTATTAAAGTCTCTGACTAAAGTAAGTAGTTCTATTTAATAATTGATTAATAATATATTCTCTCAAATTAAACTATAGATAATTTATATTTATTTACCTGATAATCTAATAGTTTTCTCATAGTGTGAAATAATCAAATAAAAAAATATTAATAGTTAAATTTAATGTTACAGATGGAAGGATTTTATGGTAGAAACTCTACGCAGTCGTTGATTTTTTAGAAAATGTTGACGATACAAAAACCATTGATCTAATTCCATCCAAGTGGATTCTTATAGAAGAAAATGGCATTTTACTTTGTAAATATCCACCGGCTGATGAGTATCCTAAAGTTGATAAGTTTGCTGCAGACTTAAGCGATGCAAATGAAAATTGGGATAAATATCTAGTCAAAATTCTCTATTATGCAGGTGAGTTAGTTTGTTATTTTTCTAGAGAATTTTTTCTCATCTTAAAATTGGTTTTACAATTAAAATTTTTTTTTCATACCTTTATGAAAATAAATCTTCTCTTTTCACCTCTTATACTATTTTAGTTCTAACTCCTTCACTCACACATATTGTGTCTTAAAAACAAGTTTATTTATAATTGATTTTGCATATTCTAGATGTTGTAACTGAAAAGTTTGGGGATGCAGAGGAATCTAAAAATTTCGCTGGCATTGTAGTCCGATTGTTTTCTGGTTGGGTGGATCGTGAGAATGGGCGATAAGAAAGAGGATCTTCATTATAAACCACCAAAAATTCCCTTTTAATTTTAGAGTGCGTGTTATGTACGCCAGGTTTAAAATTCTACTTTTGTATTAATTATTGATTTTGTCTGATTTTTTACTAAGATTGTATGTATTATAAAGTGAATAAATGATTGTATCATAATAATCGTTGAGCTGATTTTATATAATTTTTTTCAGTATTTAAGTAGTTTTATTAATTTATAATATTTGCCATTAACGGTCCAGTAATTTTTACTGCAGTCGGCCGATTGTTGGTTTCTATTAACGGCCCTGTAACCTTTGCTTCAGTCGGCCGATTGTTAATCGCCATTAACGGCCCGGTAACTTTTACTGCAGTCGGCCGATAGTCGACTGCTATTAGCGGCCCGGGGTTATCATCCAGCCGGCAACCGTAGTTGGGCCGTTAACAGTTGCCAATGTTAGGCCAACAACTAGCATCTCTGGCTAAGCAATGGGTCATTAATGGCCCTGTCGCCAAACTTTGTATGGGATTTCTGCTTATCGCAATAATGGATGTATTAAAATGTATAATTTGAATATCACCTAGGAATCAGTAGCTTGTTACAAAAAGACGTTTTTTTTTATTTTTAAAGATAAAATTATAATTTTACACATTAATCAAACAGTTGATTAAAAATTGATTTTTTAATTGGAATACACATAGCTTGAAATAGATAAAGCATTTAAATCTGAGATATAATTCACTTCTTTTATTATCTTTAGTTTGCATACCTGATTAAATTTTAGGAGATTAAATCGACCAGTTTTTTAGTAAAACCTTACACAGGTAGCTATAATATGATATTTACATTTTTAACTTTTTATATTTTTGAAAAATTTTTGAGGAAAACATGAAAACTTTTTGATGATTCGGTTCTGGCCAAAATTGCAAATTGGGGATTTTACGTTATTTGCAATTTTGATCTGGTAATTTTATTTCTTATATTATTGTCACATATTATTATATTATCTACTAGATATTGTAAAGTATATTTAAAAGGTTAAAAACTTAAACTTAATCCAACATGTTTAGTTTAATTCTTGTCATAATTTTAAAAGTAGATTGATAAGAACATGAAAATAAAACGTTAACCTAATATATTTTATATAATATGCTATATGTCACATTTACTACTGCCTTTCTCATGAAATGAGTTAAAATATTAGCAAAACAAATTTAAAATAAATCATAAATTATTTTAATATTAAGTATTTATCGGTAAATTCAAATTTTCATCTCACTGTAAATTAAATTTAATTCTATAATCGGCAAAAATCTAAATTTAAATTTGAAAAAAATACATTTTTTGCTGTAAACGACTCACAGCTTAATGATGTAAATTATTTCCACGTGCCGCACATTGACAAAATTTGCCATTCAACTTTTCGCTGTTACCTCAGCTCTAAAACCATTCTCACCTTCGTAAAGGCCACAACAACCAAATTATCTATTAGAAAATCCACAACTAGGAAGTTGATGCGTTAACATGCGATCCTTATAACAAATTTCTCTTAAAAATAAAATAATCAATTTTTTTGAATTACAATGTAATAGCAAACAATAAAGTTTTATGGTTTAATTTTTAAAGTTACGTCGCTCATGCACTGTTCTTAATGTTATATTTGCTTATTTTTGATTAAAGATTTGAGTATTCAAGACGCGCAAACCAATAATTGTTATTATAAAACAGGAACAAAGTCCAAATATTTAGTACTTGGCACGATCACATTTATTTCTGTCAATTCATTTTCGACTTCTTCATACTATCATCAACGCCAATGCCAAGCCAACATGTTATATTTACATTTAATGAACGTTGAAACCGAATGAGTTACCACGTTAATATAATCTATTCCCATTTAGTAACGCTCGAGGAAAGAATAACGAACGAGAACAATAAAATAAACGAACAAGGATGAGAGATGATTAAAGTAAACATAATTATACAAATTAATTTATGATATTTACTAAAGCGTTTTGTTAATTGTTTAATTACATCTCTAATTATAGTAATTTTAGATAGACGGTCTTATATTTGTATAAAAATGATTGAGGGTGCAATCAATCTTATGATCGAACGAGAAAGTATTGATGTGCTTGTATTTATTTATTTTTTGTGTTGTCAAGGGGAAAAACGATGCTTTTAAGGACTAAAACATATTTCCTTAAAAAATATTATTACATTTAAATTATAAATTAAATGTGATAAAATACAATCGGGTCAGTAGTTTATCAACAAGTTAAACTGGATTTTGTGTATGCAGCGAATGTAGCACATGAATTTTTAATGTTTCCTTAAGGTTATTTACGTACTAATTATGATTTTAAGGATTTTTAAAACTATTTTCTTAGACATACATTTTTTTTAAATTCCACTGTTCATTGATTTTCAGGGATGTATGAAAAAATAGGTAAGATATTTGATCTTGTTATGTTCTAGATAATGAATTGCGTTATAAAATCGAATCGATTTTTAAAACTGTTGCTTATCGGACATTGACTTCGATTTATGCTCATCGTTAACCTTAATTGGATGACAACTAGGTCAATAATCACAATATTCAACCTACAATGTGAATAATTTGTTCGCATAATACATGACGCCTCTGAGGTACACAGTTATGAATATTCATTTCATAAAGCGATTTTAGTTGGAAGGAAACATAAAGCTTCAGACGAAACATTAAAGCATGGAATTTAAACACATTGAAAAAAAAATCGCGATTTCTTTGAAATGCTTCACAAAAGAAACCTTTTAACAAAATTGAGAATTTTAATAAAAAGAAAATATGTTTAGAATTTTATACCTATCGACAAGTTTACGTTCAATAAGAAGTAATTTTAAATATTTAATGGTAAAGAAAAAAAAATTATTGTTTCTGGAGTTTCTAAAGAAATAAGAAGTGAAACTCTGAAAAACCTGGGTGGTGCTCTGGGCATTAAATTGCCTAATAGATTGAAATTAGAAGACAAATGCCTTGAAAGTTTCAACACGAGATTCTAAAGAAAAAAAGCTTTCGTATTAATTTTGGCATTGAATTGTGACTTCAAAAATATTTTACTTAGGAAATAATTACGTTGCTAAGTTATTTAAATTTGCATGGGACAAAGGTTAAAAATCAAAATAGATATTTTAGAAAAAAAAAGTGAAGCTATCATAGGAAACCCGGTTGAAATCCAGTTCTTATTTTATATATATTGTGGATTAAAATAATATGACA
Organism: Sisyra nigra; assembly: GCA_958496155.1. Classification (NCBI taxonomy): domain Eukaryota; kingdom Metazoa; phylum Arthropoda; class Insecta; order Neuroptera; family Sisyridae; genus Sisyra; species Sisyra nigra. Next base: position 33,083,374 of record OY292317.1, read on the forward strand.
ACTTTTAGAGGTGATAAGAGAATTTAAAAATTATAAACAAAGGAATAAAGCATCAAATTAATATGATACTTTTCAATACTTTTGTTGTTCTTTTGCTACCAGTTGAATAGCACAGAAGTAGAAATAGGGGTTTATTTCAGTGACAATCATTCCTTCTTGAACTTTAACCTTTCTCTATCTTATTATTTTTAGTTGAGACCTGCCACTGAAATAGTTTCCCTTCCCGTACCAAATCTTTCGAATGCTTCCTTTTTTCTTCTCGCAACAGTATACCCAAGTATTCAAAACAAATTTTAAACTCGCTGACTTATTTAAGAGGTTGTTGTTTTCCAACATTCATATTTCGATTTCATACTTTTTTTCAGTAGAGCATTTATTTGTTAATTATATTGAATTTAACGTGTAAGAAGGACTTTCGTTCCAAAAATGTATCGATAAGTTTATTCATGCTTGAGTTTTAATTGAAAACTGGAATTTTGTTGATTTTTCGTCTTAAATAAAATGTTATGTTAAATATTCATATTTTATATAATATGCATCGGTCTGAACGTATGGAATACAGTTTTGGGGAACTGCCAGTGGCTCCAGTACTAACATTATCCAGAGGTTTCAGTCTTAAACATATCGTCTCTTTGTCGATAGCCTATGGTACATAAAAAAACGACGGCGTCTATAAGATCTAAGATCTAGGCATGGCTACTGTTAGGGAGGAGGCAGTCAGGTTCAGTACCAGATATCAGATGTGATTCAGTATCCTCCCAGCCACCTAGTTGTTAACCTTCTAGGCCAGGGGTTCTTAAACTTGTGTAGCTTGTGGGCCCCCTATTGAATCCCCTTTCTAACTGTAAGCATTTTATGTTACCCTTCAAGCTTTATTTTTTAATATATAATAAAAATAATTTGTTAACAAGAGTTGTTTCCGGACCCCTGGAGGTCCGCGGACTATACTTTACGAACCCCCGCCCCAGACAATAGTAAAAAGACGTTTAATAGCTCTTTGTTCCTGAAAATGTTTCGTTCACTATCCTACAAATAGTAGTATAGGCACCCCATCTGGGATTTCCTGTCTCATCTATGCGCTCATCAGATTTGTTAATTATCGCGGGACAAATTTTAAAACAGCTTTGTGAAGTATACAAATAGTTATATAAAAGTATGCATTTCACGAGCAGTGATTGGTTCTTAAAACTCAAAAAAAAAATAAGTAAAGAAAAGCGTCAAAAAAGCTTTTACTTCATAAATATTTGTATAGAAAATATAGAAGAGTTAAGATGAATATCATACTGAAAATTTTGATTTTTAAAAATCTTTTTGATCTCCAAAAGAGGAATAAAGTTCTTATAGCAATGAGAACAAAGTATCCACTTATTATAAGAACTAAAAAACTTGGTTACGGTTTCTGTTGATCACAATAACTCATCGTGTCTGTAAAATCACTTTTTGATAAAGCATTCATTTAGATATGCATTAAAAGATAAAACTCGGCTCTTCCCCAAAAAAAATGAACATTTAGTGATCACGTGATAAATAGATTAATAAATTCACGAATGAAAGACAAAACATAACCATAAAACAGGACAGCAAAAATGAAAAACTAATAATTAAACAATCCAATCAATCAGCCTTAATTATGTAATGTTCAACAAAGAAAATTAGTAAATATAATATTCAGAACCCAAAATTCAATTATTTCACGTTGATCTCCATGTGATTTCTACCTTCATTTTAAATGGGTTAATAACCTATGTAGGTCATATGAAAAAAAAAAAGTTTTCTTTTTCATTCTATTTAAATAAACTGAACGATCAACTAATTATTTAGTGCAGACAATTAAAAAGAAAATACGAAATCATTTCCTTTAAGAACGTTTCATTCAATAAAAGGCCCATTATTTTCAGTAATACATGGAATACCTTGCCCCTTACTGGTATGAACTTCACCGAAAATATGCGTAAAACACATTTAATTGGGGTCATGAGAAGAAATGAAGTTTCAAAATATTGGCCTAATTTTTACGTCCATTGATCAAAATAATATAATCAAATCGAATGTTTTATCAAAATATTTGTCTATGATTTTTTTTGTCTTTGATTTGATATTAGAACTTGTCTATATACTTAAGTATTTAGATTTTTTAACTTGTTACTCAATCGATTTGAACTATTTAATTATATCTCAAGGATTTTCTTCTTTATAAAATTATGTATGATATTTATTTAAAGATTTCATGTTTTCATCGATTTACATACTAACATTTACTTATACAATATTGAATATTTATGTTATCATTTTTTTTTCTACGTTTCAGACAAATTTATAATAATTAAAACACTTAATTTACGTATTTAAATCATCAGTTAATTGAAAATAATTGACGCTTCGTTATCAAGAATATTTTTAAGAAAATTATCGTGACTTAGTTTGTTTTTTACTTGAATATTCACTAGAAAAGTTAAATATTGTTTAATGTAGTTGTGACGAGTATATTTGTTACGAGTTATTTTCATAAAACTTTAGCTTATAAGTCAAGTAAACTAAAATATTTAAATAAACAACTTAGAAAAACGAAGTTGGAAGAATTGATTAAGTTGGTAATTGTTTTCAAGAATATGGAAGAAAAATTTGAATTTCTTATTATAGCATTAATCAAGCTTTTCATGAATGCTAATGAAATTCTTAGAAGATATTGTAAAATATTAATTATAACTTGAACAAAAATAAGAGCTTATAAGTTACTTATTTATATTCTTTACAGAAACGTACATCTCTGTAGGTGTATAAAATAGTACTGTTAAATAGACATGTTAGCAGTTAGAGACTGAAACACTGAAGAAAAAATCTTTTTGAAAATTTCTTTAGAGAATTCATGCGTTAGGCAAAAAAGATTTTCACAACATTCAATTTGTAAATCCTTCAAAACCAGGTTTAGTCACGTTTGAAGAATAACGTTTAAGCTATCTTTTACAAATTAAGTTATTTTTTACAAAATCGTTATTAAAATAAGTAACAACCCTTCAAATAACCTATTTCATAAGCTCAATCAGTGTTAGCAAAATATTCAGAAGTTCTCTTCCTGTTATCCTATTTAGCAATAAAGTTTTTATATAGTTTTTATACGTTCGGACAACGTCGGAATTTTCAGCTAGATAGATGAAAAGCAGAATTAAAAGTTTACTTTTCGGGCTGAAGATATATAGACTTACGTTTTCAGATTTCTATCTTATTTTTTTTTTGAGGGTTGAAAAGTTAAGATTGAAAATGTCGCTTTTGAAAATGTCGCAAACATTCACGGATTTAGGTTTGATGTCGCCCAAGCTCTGTCGGTTGTGCCTTCTTTCTTTTACATTGTAAAAACTATATTTCTAATTATTTCAATTATCTAATGTTAGTTTAATTTTATATTAGTAAGTTTTTATTTTCTTACATATACAATGTAAACTCTTTATAGTGAAACAGATTGAACTTGGTAGTTTAATATTACGTTATAAAAAGTTCTTGTTAAACGGATAGAAAAGGAAAACATTCTAATTTGAATAGTAAAAATTTGAAAAAAGTAAGTAAACACGTGTTAGCCAATTACATTAAACGAATCAACACATTTCCTATTGAGTCTACGAAATATTTACAATTCTATATTGGTAATGTATTTACAGATCAGCGAAAGTAATGTTTATTGGAGTCTAAATAATATTTTACTAGCAGAACCATGCGAAAATTTCACAATTTTTAATGCATTAATTTTATTAGGTAATTAGAAATAAAAATAAAATAGAAATAATCTCAGAGTTGTCACGTGTTTGTTATAAGAAATTGTGGCACAATAAATAGCGCCTCTTGTATTTGTAGTATAAGAAATAGTTGAATATATGTTACTAGCAACAGTATTTTTGTGTTAAGTGTTTCTTTTATTTTTTCCCGGCACAGCCATTATCGGCTATACACAGAAGTTTTCATTAATTTAACTCACATACACAATTAGGGGCTGCATTGAGACCCCTTCACATTTTTTGTCACTTAATCACTTTCCCAGCAAACGTCCCGAGGCAATCGCTATCAACAGTTCTTTATGTAAAAAAAATTAAGTAATTTTTTTATACAATCATTTATGTTTAGGTACATATTTTATAATTTTTTCGAAAAGTAAGGAAGTTAAGCTTTAATATGACATGTAGTTTATTAGTTTTGGTTAAGTATTTAAAGAGATCTTGCACCTTTTAAAAATAATATATAATGTAATTATATCATCATTCAATTCATTTGTGATCAATATAACGAAGAAAACTACGAGCAATATCTATTTAAGTAATAAAAAGCTAAAATTAGAAAAGCATTTTCTTAATACCAAAAGTCTTAAACGACTCGTTTTATTACTATTATGTTAAATTACATTACAACTTTTATCTGATTGCCCTTTTGCAAAATTAAAAAATGTACTTTCTTTTACTACCTACTATATAGATAGTAAAGGACGTATTGTAATCGGGTCGAATTTTCGAATTCGAGCTTTCACCGGAAAAACGTGTTTTGAGGTCCCCTGAGTCCAAAAAAGTGGTTTTTAGAAACATGTCTGTGTGTCCGTGTGTGACAGCCATATCGTATCGAAAGCGTTATCCGATTTTCACCAAACTTGCCTTCATATTATGTCTAGGTTGCCGCGAAGCTTTTGGTTGAAATCAGTTAACCGAAAGCTCCACTTAATTCTAGAAGTTTTTGAGCTTTATCAATTTTTTTCGAAAACGGCTCCAACGATTTTCTTTTAACTTTCTATAGTTCTTAGACTCATTGTTGCCTAAAACTTTTATTTGAAACTTTTTCCTGAGAAAATTTGAATAAGGGCGGTTCTGGGGTGAAGGTTGGGAATTCGTATATACATACCTATAGGTTATATGCATACAGTTCTGTTTATATGTATAGGTATAGTTATAAAGTGCCTATATTTCTTTTAACTAACAGCGAGTTTCATAAATAAAAGTAAAAGAAAGTACTGTGACGCCTTTGCAGCAGATATTTAGTCTAACATTTAATGACCAAAAAATCCAGAAAAAATAGTAAAAACTGAATTAAACTAAAAAATTTTAACTTTTTAAAATAATAGTGTACAATCATTTTTAAAATGTTACGTTGTAAGATGTTAAAATGCAATCGTAATTTAAAATTGGAGAGTTGTCAATGAAATGTTAAGTGAAAAAAGTTGTTATACAACAAGTTGAAACACAAAAAAACTTGTCGTGTCTTTATTATTTAGTACAAAGCAATAATTCTGCGTCTCTCAGCATCAATATGTTTCGAATTAAATGCCCGTTAAGGGTTAATTAAAGTCAAATAATCGTTTCAACTTCAACATGCTCGTACTTTCTTTTACTGTATGCATCTAAACCCGTTCAACAGAGTGAATAGTCGATATTTTTCGTTCAATTTATGATAATCAAAGTAATATGAACCCATAATTGGCAATAGTTAACGCACATCCATTATTTATAATCGATCGATTACAATCGAATAAAAATAGTTCAACGGCCAACGCATAACGTGTAATAAAATCAATGCTTTTTGTCGAAAAATGATACAGTTTTAATATTGGAATCAAATATCGATACAATTTGTAACTGAATTCAATCTAGAATGATCGATAAAAACTCAAATACAGTGTCCAAGTAACGAGCTCTAGAAAGTTGTTTTACTTTTCAGTAACTGATGTGAAATATATTTATGTATTATGAGATCGGTGTAAATGCATATAAACGAAAATATAAATTTTAATTGGAGAAACGAAGAAATTATGGATGGCTATAGAGAAATATGCTCAAGGCACAGCGACAAAATCCTGCATACTTCGGTAATAATTCTATCTACGCAATTAAATAAATATAATTCGTTATCAAGTCATTAACTTCGCATTAGCATACACCATATAGTATGCAAGAAGGGAAAACATTGGCGAACCCTTAATGATTTTAAAACTTAATATATCGGCTTTTCAAACTCGATGAATCATTGTCAATGTTCAATACTGTAATTGTTTGGAAATTTCAAATTAAATCCGGCAATTTCAAGTTACAGCGAAGAATCAATCCCAAAGATCACCATTTTAATTCTAACCACGAAAAAGTTAACTTAACATTTTATTACTTTCAATCATCGTTTCTTATAAACAGCAGCTTTTTAAGAATGTAAGTTGTTCTTTTATTTTTAAATAATAGATATTACATAAAAATTTATCTTATGAGATATTAGTAAAGAAGTACAAAGTACAATTAGTATATTGTTGTTTTCATTTTGGGGCAAAGCCAGGATTTAGTCAGTGCCAAATTTAGCAACTTGTAAATGTCTTGAAATATTTGTTGCTTTGTGAAAAAGATTTATTTCTACGCAAAAGCTTAAAAAGTATTTTCAATTTATGGCCTCTTTCAGCTTATTTTAAGAAATTTTGGGTAAGGTGATTTAGGGGAAACATTCAATTGGTTTTATTTTTAGATTTTGTTGATAGTATTTTTTAATATACTTCAATATAATACTTTAATGTAAACATTAAAACTCCAAAGGTCTACAATTTGTTTGTTATTGTGGTAATACCTCCATCAATTAAAGTAAACCACATTGACGTAGTTGATACCCAACAAATTGATCCATGTCGGAAAGTTTTCTTCCCAATCATGTGAAGGTTGTCTGTATCTCAAAAATTACACGGGAATTCCTTTTTTATTGAGAGTATTTAAATTTTGGGTCATTAATTACTTAAGTATTGTTTGTTTAAATTGTATATTTATTTTTGTTTTTTGGTTTGATCCTTTTATATTTACTCACAAAAATTGTACACGTGTTGTAAGATTAACCTTGGTTTTATCTTATTCAAGATTTAAGTTGGTGCGCAATTTTATCTGAAATTGTGTAGGGTAGCTATTTTTTACTAGTAGTTACTAGATTTTGTCTTCTTCGGTGTAGGTACTAACTCATGATTGACTAACAGCCACACTAGAACCTAAATTACTAAAGTTTTGTTTATGACAGAATTAGTACGATCAGTAAAGAACGATTTTCTTAAATCCCAACTTTAAAAATTTTAATTTTTTAACTTTAGCATTAAAGACATTAGACAAAATTAAAGATACATTTTCTGTAACATTAACTCTATCTGTCGTTGTCTACAGAGTACGGATTCAAGTTGAAAACTTGTATTAATAGCTACGTCGTGTCGTATCAGTAACTACTGCAACTGACATCCCATTCTAAATGGCATTCCAACTGACATTATTTTTCCCTGGTGCGACTTCCGACATTGACTTGGCAAGACCAACTTAATTTTAAACTTTTCCACAGTTTTCCAGCAAAATAATGTGGTCATCCTAGGTTGTTATATCCAAAGAGTCGATTTTCAGAAAACTATGATGGAAAAGGGAACATATTATGTCATAATAAAATCGAAGTAGCATTCAAGGAAACAATATTACAAAGAACTTGATTCAGCCTCCTTTCATTTCCACCAACTAAAAACATTTCCTCCACCATATTTTATTACCCCTTAATTTTCGTGGAACCGCGCCACCATTACTTCGCAATAGTAAAATTCCTCCTTTAAAAACTTCATTTTGAAAATATAGTGATGAGCTTAATTTAGTTCTAATATAGAATTATCATTTAACATACAATTAGTTCAAAAGAGTGTTTCATGCAAATTAATTTTATGGAGACTTGTAAACATGAATGAATAAATTGCTTTATGGTATATTGTATACTTTTTGCATGAGAAATTGAAAGTAAATATTATATTTTGTATAACATTTAAGATAAGAGTTTATTAGTTGTCAATAATTGTAAACTAAAGAATAATAGATTTGTTATAAGTTGAAAGAACATACAACCAGTTATAAAAACCATTGATAAAAATTTGGTGTTTTCAAAGAGCATTTAAAGATTGGTATATAGGGCGCGTCCATAAGCTACGTAGCTCGCCAAAGGGGGGTCAGTTCGAAAGCTACTCTATTCTGCTTAAGGGGAGGGAGGGGTCAAGAGTCCAGTTACGTAGTTTTCTTTATGTATTTTATTTTGCCGAACGGAAATAATAATTTGCGGAATAAATTGAATTTATTTAATTTTAAACATTGTTTACTTTTATATATCACTATAAAATAGTTAGTAAACGGTTTGTTTATAGAAATCTTAAAAAATCCTCAGAACTTAGTATGAAAAACAACGTTTCATCCGGAAGGGGAGGGGGCATAAGAAACGTTACGTTAGGCTAGATGGGGAAAGGTGTTCTAGAAAGGCTAAAGTAGGACCTCGTACTTTATGGATGCCCCCATCCTTAAATAAATGTTTCAATTTCTTCAATTGATTAACGTAAAATCAAAACGTTTTTTCAATCAACAATCAAAATTATTGATGTAACTAACTGTGAACCAAGGAAGTATCTATAAATCAAATGTAATCTTTTCCCCAGTCACTCTTCAATTTAATGACTTGCATTGATAAAAATTTTACAACAGAAAATTGTCGATATATTATGTATTTTCAAGTCTTTATGGCTTTCACTGTGTGCTACACATCCTTACAATTAGTTGATAATTTTTAATGCACTCACACAAAAATTGACTAAATTACTTTTTCCTGTTGACTTAAAATGAATAATTTTTGTTATTGTATAACTTTATGCTTAACATCGAAATTTATCTTACATAATTTTCTTTTCAAATCACATGATCTTAGTACTTTTTTAGTACTTAAAAACCATGCACTTCAAGTATTCGAGTTTATCTTTTATCAAACTACATACGTCTGAAATTATCATTCGGATATAAGAATGTAGTAAATACTCTACTTATAAATTACTGATTATTGTAATCGTTATTATATTACAGATAATTTTTTATAAAATATAAAATATATTTTAACGCCATTTAATATACAATATTAAATTTGTGAGTACAAAAGATAATTAAATAATTAATTTTCTTTCTAAATTTAATTATGAAAAACCTTTGAAAGGCTTATACTTTTTAACTGAAAAGTATCTGACACAAAATGAAAGAATAAATTGTGAATGCTTTTGATTCTTCCAATCTTAGACCTCATTAGAACTTTTCTCTTATTATCAAACAAAATTTGTAAGTATTGGTAGAAATTTTCAATGCCAATTATAAAGTACAAATAAACTTATTTCAGACAGTATTAAAAGAAAAACTTGCGAAATTTGTGTATGAGTGAAAAAAATAATTTGGTATAATAATATTTTCTATTCGTCAGTCAAAATTAATGATTCTAAAAATATGAACAAAGAAATGAAAGATCGCAAATATAAAGCATACGTAATACATAGCGTATTGCTGTTATGTTAAATTGTATTATAGATAGTTACATTTAAAAATAGTTTTAGCCGTTCTAGACAGGTTGACTACGTAAATGACGTGGTATCTTAGAAAATCAAATGTGTTTAAAAATGTGTAGGTGAAGATTTCACTTGTTTATATGGAAGAGTTTATAATATATGCGATTAAAATCTTTTTAAGTTTTTTAAATTTAATAAAGTTCCTTACAATAATAAAAAAAGCATGTAAAGTATAAACTTTAGTGGATAAGTTGTCTTCAGAGGCTTTGGTTTTTTGTACTGCTATATTTTATATGCAAATTGTACAGAATATCAATAATAAAACCTTAAAGAGATTATTTTTGCAAATTTACCATAGTAAAAAAAATTTAATCAAATATAGTTTTAAAAAATGTACATACGCTATTTGATTTACCTACAAAATCCCTATGAGTTTAAATGCTTAGCCTTTCAGTCTCTCGAACTAGATTTTGATCTTAGGAAATGTAATTCCCCTGTATGGTTTAGCAGTGATCCTCTCATTCTATTTGAACCTAATCTAAAAAAGCTAAAAATAATTTAAGTTTTATAAAAAGAAATCATTATTTTTATGTTTTTATATGGATATTTTTTCATCTCTATTAATAAAAGAGTATACCAATTAACGGACGGACACATCATCGGAGGATAAACCATTGAAGATAAAAGTATGAGTTGTTAAGGTGTTACTCCTGAGTGAACTGCAGTCCACACTATGGAAGAGTTTTTCAAAATTCCACCCTTAAATAGTTACAAAAAGGGGTTGAAAGTTTGACAGCTTTAGATATATCTCCTAAAATATCAATTAATTTTTAAGAATTTTTTCAAGTTTCGTAAAGTAATTTTAAGAGAACTGCAAATTTTGATGATATAGCATTTATTGAAGCTATACATTTAAATTCTTACATAAGGAGGACTATCATTGAGTTATCGTTTCATTTTTGTAATGAAATTGCCAAGATTTGTCCTGTTGTTTTGATCGTACGGTGATTCATGTGGTTTCTCTCTTCATAGACAAAGTATTATTTTTAAGACTGAACTGGGTTTACTTTCTTATCAAATTTTATGTGAACGAAGTCATGGGTAGCCGTCAATCTAATTAAATGTCGTGTATCAAAAGTATGATACAACGCTACAATTCACCTCAGTTTTTTTTTCTGAAATACAACAAAACTAAGTTTCAAAATTTAATTTAACGTAAGCTATGTTTTAGCAACAAAATGAGACCGGAAATAAAAAAATAAAAAGTAATAATCTCTAAAAGAGAAAAAAATCATATAGATCTTAATTTGCGGCATTTTAAGTTACTTTTTTATAAATAAAATAGTTTTGTCATTTCTCATCCTTGCAAACAATTTATTTAAACCATAAACTTCCCCATACATAATGATTGATCTAATTATGTTAATCTTGAAAAATCTTGTATGAAATTGGATTTTCAAGTGCAAATTGTAGAGGTAATACCATGTTTTACAGTATCACAAGTTGGTTTACACTTTTAACAATATCTACTCTTTTATATAGCTATTAGCTGTAATACCTGGTCTTGCCCGAATTAAAATTGAACCATGTTAGAAGCATATTGTCACAAATCCAAGACGTAAAAACGTTACAATATTTATTATCTATGTCGAATTTATAATTTTTTTGAAACAAAATTTCGGATAAATCCTATTAAAAGCTATGAGACAAAAACAAAGTTTCAATCAACAATGTTTGAAGCTTTAAGTTGAGTTCACGCCATTATGTCCATTTCGTATTACGTACTATCAGTCTTTGTTTAAAGAATATTTGGCATGGATTCAATGGTTCTTCTCATAAAACTAACCTAGGAATGCCCAATGTAAGACAGTTATAATACCGAGTATCAACAAAACCAAGTTACAGTGGGATAAAGAAAGAAATTAGCACTACGTCTGCCTGGCCTTAACATTTTAGTCAAAGAAACAGACGGAATAGATTCAATGTTATAATGTCAATAGTGAAATGTTAGAAAAAAAATGACTCGTGAGATTGAATAGTTTATAATAACATTATTTAGTGTCAATTTTTATAATTGCCAACTGCGATATTACTGAAGTAGACGATGGACTTAAGCAATCTTACGTTACAACATGTACAGCTATTATGTGAGCCTAATTTATAGTGGATAAATAAAATAGTAATAAACAATAAAGCCTAATTTTTCTTAATTACCTATAAGAATTTTGAACAAATAAACTTAACTATAAACGAGAAAACGAAATAATTTATTTTATGTGGGTCGCCATTTTTCTGTGACTTTTTTAAGCTCTTGGCTTATTTTATTAAATTATTGGCAATTAAAATCTTTAATAAATTGCAATAAAAACCTGTAAATCAAGAATTCTGTTCTAAAAAATTTACACAAGTTTTCACGACAATTAGATTTGTAAATTTATCCTCACATGTCATTTTTGAATGCTATATACATTCTGTTATAGTATTTTATAAGCGTACTAACTTTTGGTTCATCTTTATTTAAACTATCAATTCAAGCTTCTGTATCTTATTTTTGAAACGTGTAGGTTTTTGAGTTTCAAAGAAAATTAATTTTCACTAAAATATTTGGCATACTCCTAATTTTTTTCCTAATGGTCAAGCCAAGGCTGTGCATTAGTTAAGTGTGAAAAACATCTTCGATCCAATCGATTCATTCTGTTAAAATAAGGTAGTCATTTTCGTCAAGAATGATTATTTTATTTGAATTTCAAACAAATTTGATCAGATGAAGAAATAACATTTCAAGGGCAACTTTGTGTACATTCATTAAAAACTTGTTTAACATGTGATGACTCTTCGTATACGTAGATACTAAAAAATTAAAAGTACGATCTATTTTCCAATTAATTATTATTGAAAAGTCAAATTAAATTTTTGGAGAAGTAGTAAAAAATTGATGATAAACACTTTGCTAAAAATATATATTAAAAAAAAGGTTTTTTTTTGCCACAAAATATGACACGTGGGGGACCCCGAGTAAAGTTTACTATTTTATGATTATACGAATAAATGTTGACAAACTACTTGTTATAGGACCTTGAGAGAAATCACAACCAGTGTTATATACATATACTTATACAATACACATGCATGTATTTCACTCAATTTAATATACACAGACAGATATAAAATAGTCGGATTTCCATGAATATTTTTCTTTCTGTCCGTATAACGAAGCTATTAGTAACATTATGAAGATGACGATTGAATTTTTATTTTTCTAATCTGATCGTCCTCATCTAGCATAGATCGATTGGCACGGAAACAAGAAACGAATTTGTTACATCTGTTATTATTGTTACTTATTTCAAATCTTTTATTTATATTTCAAGCATTTATTTACTCAGCATAACTAGACATGGCAGTTATTGATTAAACTTGTCTTATTTTTCAATATAGCGAATAGTTTAGGCTTTTTAATTTTTAACACAGCTCTACAAACATTATTTTTATTGCCCTGGATATCTCTGCAAATTTCTATGTTTTCAAGTGCACAGTTTACGAATATATTTATAAATGTAATAAATGTGCTCTAGTTTTTATGATTTAAGCGTACCTATCTAACTAACTAGTTTTGGAAAAAATTAAAGCGGAAAAGTTTAAGTTATCTCGGAGCATTGCGTAGAGTTGAAAACGGTTAAATTTTTACTTGGTCAACAAAGTGGATACAAAAAATACCCTTGCTTTATTTGTTTGTGGGATAGTAAAGGAAAACAATTTCATTGGGAACAAGATTTGTGGCCTTTGAGAAACTCCTTAACTATTGGAGCCAAGTACTAACATAGTAAAGAAGCCGTTATTAAACCGAGACAAAATCATACTTCCACCTTTACATATTAAAAAATAATTAATAAAAAGTAAATTAGTAGAAAATTTCCTAAGCTCAACATGATAAAATTAAAAGAAGGAATATTTGATGGTCCTCAAACTCGGCAATTGATGAAAGATGTAAATTTTATCAAAGTTATATAACAGTTCCGGAAAGTGAAGCTTGGAAAAATTTTATATTGGTAGAAAACTTTCTAGGTAATTATAAAGCACCAAATTTTAAAGAAATTGTGCAAAAATGTTGATATGCTTTAAGAATTTGGGAGCAAATATAAAGTATAAGTATAAAGTTGCACTTTCTCCACCGTCATCTGAATAGATTTTCTAATAATTTGGGAAATTATAGTGAGGAACAGGGAGTGTGCTTCCACTAGGATCTTAAAGTAATGGAGGAAAAGTATCAGGTTAGATGGGACCGTCACATAATGGCAGATTACTGCTGGTCTTTAGAAAGAGATTATGTCCCCTAAAAATCACAGAAGAAAATCTTATAAAAGGCGTTTCACTGAAGTACAACATATGGGTTTTCAACATTTTTCTGTCTCTTTAGTTCGATGCATACTAATTTAAAAGAGAAAATTCACATTGTAAATCTGTAAATATTTTTCTATTCTTGTACTTACAATTAGTATAAAATTAAAATAAAGATTAAAAAAAAATAAAGTAAATCTTCCAAAATCTTTGATAGTTTCATAAGTTGTGCTCTCTTAAATCAAAATAGTGACTATCGTAACTATTCACTATTTTTGCAGTGCAGAGTATACCACTAAATTCAAACATTGTTATACTTTTCATTACTAAATAGTGAATAGTCACTATTTGATAGTCGAAAGTCACTATTTCGATTTAAGAGAGTGAGCAAAACGGTATCAGAAATTAATCTTAGGTCAAGGGCAACACAATCACTGTTGACCAGTGTAATGATTAAATTTACGAAGTCTCATTCAATTAACCAACTTTTAAATTTAATTTCCTTATTTAAATTTTCAACAACAAGTTGTGGTTTTACTGGGTATATATATAAATGCAATTTTTGTTTGTTCGAATGTAAAATTGGTTAAATTTCATGGAATTTACATTTAATTTGGATTTATAGTTGTTCCAGCTATAAAAAAATTAAACAACATATTTTTCATCACAAGAAAGTTATGCAGGTACATTATATTTAAGATAATTATAAACTTGGTTGTAGTACGTCATTAGATTGCTTACGTAGGGTTGTTATATCAATTTTTTTCAAATAAAAAAAAAACACCATTAAAAGTTAAAAATTATGCAGTTTAATCGTAAAAGGATCTAAATTAATGAATCATTTGTTGTGTAATTATAATAATATATAAAACTTTTATTTATATACCTACCTACTATTCAGGTATTTACAAAAGCAAAAAAAAAAATAAAACTAACTTTTGGTTGTTGACTAAAAATGATATCATTCAAGTAATGCAATGAAATAACTGATCATTTACTTTAATTAATAAATATCCCGATTTATTTCAGTTTTATTAAAGAAGATGTCATGATATTATTACAGAATGATAACAAAGTATTTATCAATAAGTACACGTGGAACAATAAACTTCAGTTTTGATTTAAAATTTTAATTGAAACTTTAGCCCCAACGCAAGAGTATAATAAAGTGAAGCTTTTTATTTAAAAGTAATAAATTCATTATTTTTTTCAATAAAACAAAATTTACGTCATTTGAGAATTATGCAATAAGTAAATGAGTATCATAGAAAGTTGTATTAGGTATCTATTTTTTCTAAAAACTTTTATTGGTAGTTGGAATTCATTTTTTTACTACCGCATTTTGGAAAAACTGTGAAAACATTTTTTAAATAGAGAATAATTTAACTATTATCACTTTATCACCATACACAATGTTAAGTATGAAACACAACTTCTGGGAAAGCAATTTAATTTCAGATAAGCACTGTGGTGGCTTGTATTTTGTAAATTGTAGACCACAAACCGATGCGCATCTCTATTTTGTGGGCTTATTTCGATATTGAGAAATACATAGAAACTGAACTGGGTGAAACGAAATATAATATAAGGTTTTCGATAATATAGCTATATTTCGAATAATTTGGATAAAAAAGAATAAACAATAAATAGTTTCGAAAATATGTTGGCGACTGTGGTACCTCATAAATGATATTGGACTTTAAACTTTTTTCAATAAATTACCAAAAAATTAGATTTTTAGGAGAGGTTCAAATACTTAGTTAATTATTCAATTTCTGTTTTTCGATTTGATATTATTGTATGTATGTATTATTGTGGAAAAATGAAGCTTGGAATTTAACGATTTTTTAGACATATTCTTCGCAGGATGAATTTTTGCAATTTCTATTGATTTTTGAATATAGTTTCATAATGCCATTATTGTTGGTGAAGATGTTTCATATAGATGTTGCATTCAGTTAGGACGTTTGATAATTACATACATATACTTACCTATATTATAAAAAGACAGAAAGTAAACGCTTATAAATTTAAATATCGGGGGTTATCTCCAAAACTACTCATCTGATTTCAACAAGTTTTTCCTTGTTTTAAATATAGGTATATTATTTTAAATGAATTTAGAATATTGCTTATAAAAAAACCCTTATCCTAGGGTATCAGTCTTTTTTATGAAATGAACGAATTTCAATAGTATTTGGTATAAAAGCTATGTATTGAACGAGGGTGTATATATCCTAGTAGCTGAGCGTTTGCAATTTCAAAAAAGGCAGATCATTTAGACAAAAAAACAAAAAGGATAATTTTTATTCTAGAAAAGGGTTCTTGAAATTTAGCAATGAAAATTTTTATGCGTTGTTTGCTTCTCATACAGGAACATGAAACGAATCGATGTGCTTTTTTCTATGGTGTTATTTAATACGTCACGGATTACATATTATGTGTGTTGATATTTATTCTGGATCAAATATATTACTCATACTACTTTTTATCCATAAAATTCATGTTTTTGTAGGACAGCTATAAATAGAGGTTCATAAAGTCAAGTGTTTGGTCAGTATTTGGTATTTGTGCAATAAATTGAACTAAATATTTTAACGTTAAAATAAAATAAGTTGCAAATTAAATTATTTCCTTGACTTGGTATTAAAATATTACCATTTGACTTTAGTTTGATTTGATTTTAAGTTAAAAGGCCAAGTAGCTTGAAAAGCAAATCCAGCAGTGTATCTTTATAGCTGTAAATACGAAAGCACGTAATTTTTTAATCATACAGAAAGTATGTAAGTTAGGAATAAAAGTGATTTTTTTATAAAAAATGTGATGAAAGTGTATACTGTATATGTAACTAAACCAGAAAAGTGTAAAATTTTCAGCGAGCTAGTGATAAACGAAACAGTAAAGGTTTATTGGATAATTTCAGTGGAAACGATATTTAAGGCAAATTACATTTAGCTACACTAAGCAAAGCAGAGGCTTACTTTAAATATAGCTAAAGCTTTTTTTTTATTTATTTAAGATCGCATCAACTACTGTGGTCATTAGCGGTCGTCGAATCTGAAAGCCCATGAAAAAATTTTGAGTTTTTATTGCGATTCGAACCCAGGTCCACTGAAGGGATCCCAGCTAAAGCTTTGTCCATTCTTTAGATTTCAAGTGGTTACTTTATTTGCTGGGATTTTTTCAGATTTATAGGTTTTCGGGATTTAGGGGTTCGAGATTCTAGGAATAGGTGTTTTAAGAGACTCCTTCATTTCATTTCTAGCACTTTTTAGTTTTGATTTTTTCAATTTTGGGGTTTTGAAAACCAAGGAACGTTTTTGTTTTTTTAATTTTTCATTACTTGTTCCCTTTATATTAAAAATAAAAATATAAAAGAAAACAAGGAGGATATGAAAATTTCATTAACGGTTTTATCGATGTATTTGTTAAAAACCAAAATACAAGTTTGTAGGTACCTACTATATAAATCTAAATTAATATTTCGAAAAATCGAATTGTTTTGCTTTTATGCTGATAATTCATTGTAATCGATTATTATCAACCTTAGTTTTTGGAGATTGCCTTAAACGAACCCTTAAACTGCACTGCATCTGGATTAGTTCAAAACATCAATGCTATCATTCGATTCTATTATTGCATAAAATGTATTTTCTCAAATAACTATTCTATCGTTCTCAATAGCAATCTTTGTTATTAAATATTCTATTTAGAGATTCTTTTGGTTATTAATTTTATAGTTTACCTACTATATTTTCTTTAATACGATTATTTTATATAGAACAATTAGCGTCCAACGAATATGTACGCGCAGTTGCTTACACTTTTTCTCAATGAACTTTAATTTATTTCATAAGTTTCTGAAGTCATTTTGGTGATTATAATTTTTTGCTTGACCTTTTTAATGACATTTCACCTCAAGTAGGATTCCAACTTTTACTGATAAAATGATTATTTAATGTATTCAAGTATTTCTAGTCTCATCTAATTTATAATTTTAAAGTTTTTAAAATCTTACAATCAACGAGCAATAATTTTGAATTTAAAATCGCTTAGTAAATGAATCAAAAGTTAATTGATTTAATAAACTTCGTTATTACGAAAAATTTGCTATTAAAAACAATTTCAAATGTCGTCGAGCCTGAAAATTTTCTATCGACCAAACATTCCGTACCTGGAACTAAATTTCTCAATTTCCATATAAGCAAGTTAATTGTTTGAAAATTTGCAAAATTCATTTCTTCCACATTTAGGGTATTATGTAAAGACATTCCATCCAAATTTATAAGTAAATCAAGACATGCATTCAATCCCTTCGTTGAAGTTCTATTTATAAGTTGGCGCCAAATCTGTTTTAGATGCAAATTACAATATGTATAATATGACTGTTTTCCAATTCAGTGGCTACTGAATGAACTAAAAATGAATTAATTTTTCCAAATGGTTTCATTTTACATTTCCGCATCGTTTGATTATATTATCAAGAGCGACAAAAATTTATATTATTGACAAACTGTAACACGTATATAATTCTAAATATGTACACTTTTTTATAATCGTACACACCATATGTCTTAAATGTTTTATTATAATTTTAAAACGTTATGTTTAATCGTTTTAATAATATTCTTCACTGTTTTCCTTTTACATTTTCTTTCAAACAATCGTAATTAATTTTTTCTTAATTTTCCTCTTACAACATAGCGAAAATATTATCCAATTCAACGTCTGAAGTTTCTTATCAGAATAACTATATATCGTTAAGTAAATATATTTCATTATCTAGAATTTATTTTCAAAAGTAATTAATAAATTGGTTTAAACGATATCGTATGATTACACTGATTAAACTAGGAGAAAAAATAACTTAAGAGCATCTCCCTAACACGTTTTATATAAATTTTAAAACAAATTTAAAATACATAAGGGGACTCCTCCAATGGGAGCAATCTCCACCCTGTCCAAATCTTAGCCATCAAATTGGAAAAAATGACCGAGATCCCGATGGCCAATTAAAGGAAAAAAAAACATTTTTAAATAAATTTTTTGAATTTTTAATTTAAACTATTAAGTTAAGCTTGTTGGTCTAAATGGATTTAACTTGTTAAGGGTTTAATTTGAATTGCCCAAGATAAAGACATTTACTTAGTAAATTTGAACCAAAAATGTAAATAATATATTTAAATGGATTCGATAAGATTATGCAAATATATTGATAAGATTTTACCAAGGTCAGGGTATACATTTAAAAAGTGTATGGTAATTACTATATATTATATTTATTTTATTAGCAAATAAAAACTAAAGAACAACATAAAATGTGGGAATAACTACGTACAATTACCTACATATTTAGATAATTAAACAAAAAACTACACATTTTTTTTCAGTTTTACAATTGTGTAATGTGATACTGGCTTGATAATAATTGTAAAATTAAACTTGATAATTAGAGAACGTTTGAAAAATGCGAGTTTGAAATATTTTCAACTAAACCATATCTGTTTTTCCTTAGTATAAGAGATTTTACCAAATAAGTATTTGTAAGCTATATTTGCTTTATTTAATCGGTGTTTCCACAAATTTGTTGACTGGTAGAATATTTTTTTCATTATTTGTATTTACTAAAAGAAAGAAGTAATACAACTATATAGTTCCATATACGTAATTCGCAAGATTATCTTATTAATTCAATTCTATACATGGAAAATGTTATCTTTTATTTATTGTGCTATGCCTCAAATATTTTTAGACCACTTATAAAATGTATTCTACGTTAGAAAATTTTCTTGGTTACCAACATTTAAACCCTAGCTTAATGTTATTAAGTTTATTGTGCAGCTATGGTTATTATTTTTGGAAAATAGTATTTATTGTAAGCTTGTGTTGTGATTTCTACTAAAACAGGTAGTGGTAGTCTTTAGTTTTTACCCTCTTAAATAAATTAAATTTTTCGAATGTTTTTGAAGCATTCGTGGTGATAAATGGGTAGAAAAATCTTTAAGTCTAGTACTGAATAGAAGACATGTTGCGCGATTTTGGTCTCTAATTGTAAGACGCGTTTCAGGTTGTCTCCGTAGACATGTCTTTAGACGAATACCCGTCTAGGGCTTGTTGCGAAATCAAAAATCGTAGGTATAACGTCTCCCGATTGGAATAGGAGACAGCATACAACGTTAGACATGCTCCACAACATTTTGACATTTAGAGGCGAGCCATGACCAGCTCCGTTTATTAGTCTACTGTCTACTTGTGAGTACTAGGCTTTAGATCCATCAACATTTTAAGGGATTTAAATTGACATTTTTTTTTTATATGGAGCTTTTATAATTTTATTTTTCTATTCACCTCATATTAAAGAGACGTCCTACCATATTATTTAAGAATAAAAACTTTACTTCAGAATTTTTATTCAAAACCTGGTATTGTATATCGCGTTTAAATTCTCGGCAGTTTTTTATCCGAATCGGAAAGAAACTAAGTTAGAAAATTAACTTAGTAGCACAACATGCACTCAGAAAATCACTTTTTGAAAATTTGTCCTTTCAACTGTGCTTAAATGATCCGGTGATGTATTTTGCTCAAAAAAAATTGACTGAACTTTGTTACAAGCAAACTTGGAAATGACAACTTCGCCAAATTGCTGAAAGAAAGTCAAGTTTTACGGTTTTTATCAGGTTAAAACAAGGTTTGCCTCAATAGAGCAGAAGGTCCGTATCAGGTCTGAAAAGGTCCATATCAGGATTATTACAGGATTGCTTTGTCTAGAAAAATAAATATTTGCTATCAAGTTCTTCTGATTGGGTCCATCTTTAAACAATAGGTATTTGTTAGGAGAGAAATTCGTGATAGGGTTAATCTGAAATTTTTCTCTAAATGGACTCATCTACGTAATATTTTCGTCAGAGTCCTTATTTAGTAATCCTGAACTCCACTTCATCAGGTTATAAAATCTTAAAAGTCCTTCTAGGTACATTGTGGTGACTTGTTACGTTTGAGCCAGTAGTTCCAGCGTTAAATCCCATTGAAACCTCAAGAAGTTATTCTTGGACTTTTAAATTTTCCGGTTACTGATGATCATAGCAGTGCCGCATGAGCAAAAACGTGACCATAAATAACAAAATAAAGTTAATTTAAATTATAACCCAATTAAAAGTCTAAATAAGTGTTTTTCATTCTCTATGTGTTGATCATCTCGAAATTTTTCAGAAATCAAATAATAATTAAAAGACATTCCAAAAAGAGGATCAAAGTTATTATTACTTATTATTATAATACAACTTCATTTAGACATGCATTTATACAACTTTACAGCTAACATCCAAATATTGTGCAAAAAAAAGATAATATTTTAAAAGTAACATGCCAAGAAAACCATTTTCGTGTGAACAAAAATAAAGGAAATAAAAATTTCAATAATTCCCTAAAAATAATTTATTTAAATGTTCTGGCCTTTATTTTTTCAAAAAAAAAAATTATTTTATTCTTTTCCTTTTTGTGAAGCTGTTTGAAGTGAAATCCTTCATAAATGAAAGATTTGTTGGATTTAGTTGGATTAAAGAGATAATTAGTAAACGAGATTTATATATGTGATATTATACCGCAAATTTCGGTTTAAATTTCCTTTAAATGGTAATACAAAAACTTAATTCAAAGAAAACTGTTGACATACACATCATAGTTCTTCATATTTGAACAATTTACTAATTTTTTACTTTAACAATTGTTTCTTTGTATCATATTGTATTATTATGAAATAAAATATGGAAGATCTTATGAAGTATCATAAACCCAATTTTAAGTAAACTAAAGAAATTTTATTGTTTTCTGATCAATATTTTTATTTATTCAAAGTTGTATCAAAATATAAAATTACAAAAAGGAGCCAAAATAAAATTCTTACTTAAACAGCGTTAAGGAATGTTAACGGCATTATAGTTCTCACTTTCGAAAGTAAAAAAAAAGCGTTAAACCTCTTATCAAAATACTAAACGTATTATTTACAAAACTTATAAAAATAAACGAGTTGATAATATAAAATATATCTATATACTTTGAAATTAAAACACATCAGTATTTGAAATAATCGCTTCATTTAATTTCAATGGAACATTAAGTTTGCTCTCTTAAATACAATTGAACGAAAAAAATATGTGCTTTATTAATAAATAATAAATTGTACGTTTCATAAGTAGATAATAATAAAATAGGGGTCAATGAATTTTAGTGACGTTCAGTACAATAATTGAAGTACGTGGATGTTATCTAATTTAAATCTTGGCGAACGTACAAATGAATTAGATTTAAAAAAAACGTTTGGTACCATTTTCTAGCCAGGTGTAAAAATTAAGTGACAAAGCCGACTATTGTATGAAATGGTCATTTTTGCAATTATTATAAATCACATAGATAACATATTAAGTGAATGGTTATATTTAAATATAACTTGCGAGTTTTTTATACGCGAATGTTCCCGCTAAAATAATTTCAATCGTTAATATTTGTTTCTTTAATAAATATTATTTGGCTTTCGTGAAAAGATTTATTATGTTTCACTGTCTACATTTTTCTAAAAATAAACTTTTGATTTGATTTTAAGAATCGTCTATTAAAGAATTATGAACGGTAAAGATATAATCGCGAGGCTTTGAATTGAGGAAAAAAATTTTAAATTTATTTTATGGCTATTATTAGTCAATAATGCTAATATTTACTTATTCTTTGAATCAATTTTAAATATTTTTTTTTCTTAAAATAAATTAACGAATTTATTCAAGATTTGCAATTAAAACTATAAGAAATCTTGAAAAATAAACATTATTGGTAGTAAAGTTTTTTTCTTTGTTGAGGCACATATTTAAAGCTCAATTTTTAATGTAGGTACCCTTTGATAAAATTTCTTAATTCTTCGTTTTCTTTTTTTTTATATCTTAAACATAAGAATATAACAATTAAAGAGTTCATTAAAATTATATTGATGTTTGTAAAGCATTCATATAAATTGCATTACAATGTTGTTTTTAAAAGTCTTTGAGGTCATTTACACTAATAAATAATAATTCATGATTGTTTCAATTAATATAGAAAATAAATCATGCTCCCATGTATTAATTTAATGCCATTTCATATTTTCAAAATGTTTTCTTTTCTTGTTTAAAAGTTCTGGCCCACCAATATCTCAATAGCTATAATTTAAATTTCGACACAATATTTTTGAAAATGAGTGTGTTTGTTAAGAAATTAATTTGAAAATAGAGTTTCAAGGTGAAATAAATTTGTTTCTGCGAAACATTTAGTCAAGTTCAATGTCGAAAAATCATAGAAACACCTGTTAATATGTTAAATATATTTGCTTCGTAAACAATTTTTAAATATTCATTTTTTTCCTGTTAGGCAACAACATGAAGATGACGATGACGGCGTCTCCAATGGCGCCGCGAATGAACCGTAAAGTGTTACGAGCTGCAACCAAACGTCTAAACGGGAACCATCACAATCGTAACTTTTCGATAGGAAAAGGCCGATCGGGTATTTTACGCATGCCAGGAACGCTCGATCCTTGCGAAAACTCAAACGACAGCGGCTTGGGATTCGACCACAACATGGACTATCCATTACTGGGCCGTAACAAATTCCTGGATCAGCGGGAGTACGGGTCGTGGGCCAACGAAAATCATCCCGACGCTCCCAATCCGCGTAAACGTAAACTTGAAATCAAAGTCGAAACTGACGAAACTAATGATAATTATGGATTTCCAGAAAACACAGCTAGTTGCAAAGAAACTACATCGTAGGTTTTGTACTTATTTATCACATGAGAAAGTCATGACCGTTTTCCACTTTTAGACTTATTCGTTCAGCACCAACATCTGTAATTTCTTCATTAGGTCGTTCTGGAAACCATAACTCATCCCCGGCACGAAGTGTTCCTCGATGTATCCCCTTAAATAACAGAAGAGCTCCTTCTGGCCCCATCACATTAACTACTCAATTAAGTAATATTTCAAGAGGAGGAAAAGTACAGTTACAAATTGTTTGCCAACCTGAACAACAACATAGAGCACGGTATCAAACTGAAGGAAGTCGAGGAGCTGTTAAAGATCGAACAGGCAACGGATTTCCCGTGGTAAAACTAATTGGATATGATAAACCAGCGACATTACAGGTAGACTTTCAAAAAAATTATCCATAGAAATTTCTTGAAAATAATTACTTATTAGGTATTCATTGGGACTGATATGGGGCGAGTAGCTCCACATATGTTTTACCAAGCTTGTCGCGTTAGTGGGAAAAATTCAACGCCTTGTGTAGAAAAGAAAATAGAAGGAACAATTGTGATAGAAGTAGAATTAGATCCATCCAAAGAAATGATGGTTACGTGTGACTGTGTAGGAATTCTCAAGGAACGTAATGTGGATGTAGAACATAGATTTCCAGACCAATCAGGCCCTCGAAGTAAAAAGAAATCAACACGTTGTCGAATGGTCTTTCGGACAACAATCACCCACGACGATGGAACTACAGAAACGTTACAAACAAGTTCACAACCTATTGTTTGCAGTAAGTTTGAACTGAACGAACCATTTATTTTTACAAGTTCTAAAACTGATTTTGTTCATCCTTGTTTTCCTCAAACTATGAGTAGAGAAGTTACATAAAATCAAAGTAACAACTTAATGGGAAATAGGAATTATCAATATTAGTAGAAGTCGTATTATCTGATTTATGTATTCTAAGTATCAACTAAGAAACATTTTAATATTTTTTTGTTTTGTTTATTCTTTTAGCACAACCTCCCGGTGTTCCTGAAATATGTAAAAAATCACTGACCATGTGTCCGACTACAGGGAACGTGGAGTTATTCGTATTAGGCAAAAATTTTCTTAAAGATACTCGAGTTGTCTTTCAACAAAGTAGGAATGACCAAACAGACCGCGATATTCTGTGGGAAGAGACTGTCACGCCAGATAAAGAATATTTGCAACAGGTAAGCTAATTTTTTACTCATTTACAACACTTACAAACTAAACTAAACTAAACAATTTGCATACTTACCATTCCTACATTTTCGAATTGATTAACTCCAATCGCTACTTATAAATTATAATTTCGCAATTAATATAAAAACCTGTTCTCTGAAACCAAGCCTGTCATAATTACATACTATTTTACTCCATTTTTATTGTTCAGTTATTTTATTCTAAATATTAGTTTGATATCACAATCTTATTCAATCATATCTCAGTATTAACAAGGAAGTCTTTGATTTTGACAAAAAAATTAGTTAGATTTTTATCAATCTTAAATGTTTAATGGAGTAATAGTTCAAGTTTATTTATGTCTCTACAAACTATTTTTTATTTGTTTATAATTTAAATCAAATAAATTGTTCATTCAAAGAAAAATATTTTTGAAAAATATTGAATGTGAAACAAATACTTATTTATTAAATGCTTGACTTAATACGACTCTTGAACTTCGATAAGCAAACCGTTTATTTACATTAAATAAGCCATGCAGCGCTATAATGCACTTATTTGATGTTAATAGCAGAATATAATAAGTTTCTATTTAACATTTTTATATTCAAATATTTATAATTGTACTGTTAAAATTATTCCCTTTTGATACGAGTATTTAAAAAAAATGTAGTTAAATTTTGGATTTAGATTTTATTAAAAAAATTTAGATTGAAACGTTTTGTTTGAAAGATTTAAATGAAAAAATGTTTTTTTTTTTTAATAATACATTACAAAAAGGTACTTTTTTTATCGTCTATAGTCTATACGTACATAAATATGATAGAGTAGCTATATTATAATAGTATTTTTAAAATTGACTCAATATTTCAAAGTGCAATTGTAATTATTCGACAATATAATTATAAACTACGAATAATTAATGCTATAAAACTGAAAATAATGCTTTTAGTAAATTCAAAAATAATTTTAAGAGATGCACACAATTTTTTCTTCCTATAAAAATTAAGGTTTTAAGTAACAGTACAAAGTAAAGCAATAGAGTAACAAAAGTAGAAAAGTATGCTTCGTCTTTTTAGACGAAGCTTACTTTCAGGCGAGGCTTATTACTCCTGGAACAATGAGCAATTACATTTTTTGATTAAAAAGATTGAAAATAGTGAAATACGTATTTGGTATTAATAAAAAAATATAAAAATAGTACTTCCAAGTTAAATGGAATCTTTTACGTACCAAATAAAGCCCTTTCCAAATAGCAAACGATTCATTCCAAATTCAATACAATTCATACAGTTCATTTCATATAGTTTTGAAACCTTTTTTAAAATAAGTTTTACAGCCTTAAAATCAATTATGACCGGTTTTATTGCAACGGTTCTCTGCAACTCATTTAAAACGCGTGAAACAATTTCAAAAATTGAACGCCAAAAACAGTGAAAGTTTAAACTTTTTAAAATTTATAGGAATCATTTCTCTTGGTGAATTTGGGAGCTTTTCAACTTTAACAAATTTGATAAATCGTTAATATTATTTCAAAGATTGCAAATGAAACATACAGTTAAAATTATAATAAAATAGACTGCAATTGACTTGTAGGATTTGAACTCATACTAAATGAATTACAAGTTATAAACTCGTTATGAAAAAGTTGCTTGCGTCTTAAAAAAGCTATATTGAGGTTGAAAAGGCTGGTTAAAAGTTCAAATAAACCTGACAACATAAGCTTAAAAAAACCCAGCCTAAAATTTCAAATTATAAAATTCCAAATGTCCTATCTACAATCTCGGACGCCCAAAATCTCAAATACCCCAATAAGAATAAAATGTTCCCATTTGTAATTTTTCTCTCTTTTCTTCGTATCTTTGATCTCATACTTTAAAACATTTTGGTATGTTTAATTCTTAGTATTTAGGTATTCAAAAAAATCAATTTTTAAATGTTTAAATTAAATCCTAAAACTGAAAGTTAAAGGATGCATTTTGAAATAAAAATTTTCTATTATACAGGTAAATAAAAATTTTGTGAAAATTTCAAATAATTGGGTTCCATATTTGGTTATCGAGATTTGGGATTTTGAGTTTCGAAATTTCTAAGTCAACCCAAAAATAATATATATTGAATATTACAATAGGTATATATTTCCATTTTTTTATGAAGGATATTTAAGGCTACAGAAATTATATAATAGAAAGGTTGCTTGATATTTGGATATAAAGAAATCCCTTGCTTGAGCTTTTAAATTAAAAGAAAATCGTACTTTCCCATATAAATTCAATTTATTATATTATATATAAAACCTTGATAATTTTGAGTTATCAAGAATAAACCCATTTTTTTAATTGGAAAAACAAAAATAACTTAAAAGGGTGGAGAAATAATTTAAAATTAATTCTGTTTCAGACTCATCTGGTATGTGTAATACCACCGTATATTCGCCATGACATAGTGGAACCTGTCGCTGTCAGTCTTTTTGTAGTTTCTAGTGGCAAAACGAGTGAGCCGCACCAATTTTTGTACACCCCTTCCCCTCCTAGCACCTCCAGCACTGGTAAGATCGCCGCAGACTGTTGATTTTCAAGTAGATATTTTATGAAATTCATTTCTATTTTCTTTGTACTTGTCGTATCATCATCAACAACTCCAAACTATCGTCAACTTTTACATTTCTCTAAGAAAAAACGATGTTCAAAAATTATTTAAAAAATCTTAACAAGGACTTGATACGACTGTAAGGCTAACTAATTGTAACACCAAGTACAAACAATGTCTTAGAAATCAGTTTCATTTTAGAATATCTTGCATGAGTGAGCATGTTGTTGAGTGAGAAAATACAAAAATAATATGCCTAAATTTTGAATTCAAACGAACAATTATTTTTGTATAAAATTATCTGAGAAATCAAAAATATTTTCAAACGTTTCAAATTTTTTATTGTAAAAGTTTTAAAAGCTCCAATTTTGAAAATCTTTTATTCTCAGTATTTTTGTCGTAAATAACCAAAAGGCTAATTTCACATTATCAATGAAATCAAGTCAATGTGTCCAAAGAAAAAAATTCTGACTTGATTTCATGAATGAATGGTAGGTGAATGTAAGTAGGAAAAAAGCACATGCGGACATTTCGAACGGTGAGTGTTTGAGACGTTTTAATTGATGTGTAAGTGTTTTGTTTTTTAAAAGAGTTTGAGTTGATTCGAATGAGTATTAGTGTGAAATCAGCTTATAAATAATATTCAACGCTAATAGTTCGAAATTGTAAAAAAGCTTGAAAGCTCCACGTAAAAAAGGCATGTGTTGAGTATAAATTTGTTTCATCTATAAATAATATTCAATGCTGGTTGATCGAAGTTGCGATGAAAGCTTGATAACTTCGCGCATAAGTGGAATGCGTGGAATATAATTCAACACTGATTGGTCAAAAATTAAGATGAACGTTTGAAAGTTCCGCGTGTAAATGACAGGCGTTGAATATTAGTTTGTTTCATTTAAAGAGAGAGTCTCCTAATTAAAATATTTAACAGTTAACAAAAATTGATAAATAGACGATTTTTCTATGCGTTTGCTTTTTCCCATTTGTCCCAAACAGCGAACAGGTTAGTCGAGCAGAATTGCTCAGGCGCGGAGGACTTGATTCGCCGTCATGTGACCCGCTGCGCCGGCTAGAGTTGCCGACTGCGCTTGCGCTAGCTCAGCACCCGTCACGCGTCATTCAGGTTTCGCTCGCATCACGGGTACTTAAAAAAACATACACACATTTTACATTCGTTACAGAAAAGCACAAAACTTTTTACTATCTATTACTTTATCCAACATGAAACACTATTCTAAATTTTAAACCTTTCAAAACCTTATTTCGTTTTGTTTTAGACTATTTTTGAAATGTAGAGATTTTTATTCATTTATTTTAAGTCGAGAAAAGCCTTACGATTTATTTATGTCTGATCGTCAATTCAAAAATAGATCTATTAAAAAAATTGCTTTTAAGATGCGAGTAGAAACAAATTTGATTTCAGTACAATAAATAAAGAAGTTACTGGAATTTGCAGGATCATCATTTTTATTTGATATTTTTCTATAAAAAAATGATTCATTTCTGATGGTTGTAGCAGACAAAAAGCACTTTTAGCATAGTTAGCATTTGTAGTTTCATAGTTTCAGCTATTCAAGTTTATTGGAAAAAAGGGTGAAAAGTTTGATATGACAATGTTTGAGATTCCATTATTAAATTTGCATTTGGAAAACATTTTTCCTAGTTGAAGAGTGGGTAATATTTAAAAAGTAGATCTCTCACATATATGCTGATTCCATATTCGTGGATCTCTTTTCCGTGATCAGCCTTTAACGCGATACTTACGCTCTTTTAAACTCTTTTATCGAGGTTAGTCGTATGTATGATGAAAGAGCTAAAACTAGCTCGGAAATGTGTTCTTCTTTCACTGTAACACCTATTTACTTAAATCTGTAGTAACCGTACGTAACAGTGCCGGTATTCACGTATCTCCTCAGGAACAGAAAGGTGCTACTATTTATTAGACAGTACTTATATAGGCTGAATGACAAGCATGTTAAAGGCTAAATCACGCAAAATAAAAAAAATAAGGGCCACCTATTGGCGCAGTGGCTAGAGCAGTAGTTTTCTCCACTTCATGCGTCAAGTGATCTGAGTTCGATTCCCGTTGAATCCTAGACGTAAGACCATAGACGTAAGATTAAAATTGATCAACAGAAATTTTCTGTGTTTAGACATTCCTGATATGACCTAAGTTGTTAAAGCGACTTAAAACATAAAAAAAAAAGTTGAAAGTGTAGTAATTACGAGGACTTGGAGATCTACCACAGAGAGATTTTTCAAAACTCCAACTCCAAGTAGTGTAAAGAACAGTTTGAAATTATTGCATTTTTGACATTTTAAAATTTAAGCGTTTAACGTTTTATCAATTTTCAACTCAATTCTTATTATGCCGTTATTATTCAATATTTAAAAATGTAACTAATTTATACTTTTATGTTTTCATGTAAGAGATTAAAAAATGAAAACTTTCAATTCATTATCTTTGATTAAAAAGCTCTGATAATGTCCTTAAAATGCTAAATTTTTGGAAATTCTCGGAAGTTTTTCTGCTGTTCTTAGAAATGGGTTTTATCGTTTTCATTTTATAAACAGAAATTTATTTTAAAGCAGCATTTAAGTAATTTTTTTAACATCATTTACGTAGAAAAAGATACGGGTAGCCAATTTTGTTGAATATTTAGTTATTTTATTCAAAAAATTAACTTTTTTATTACTGATCTAAACTCATAGGGTTCAATGATAGCTCTGATATACAGCTGCTTTAAAGATATTTTAATAATGTTATATTGTATGTAGAAATTTTAGTAAAAAACTTACTATTCCTAAAATTACATTAGAATCCCTGAAGTGTTCGAAATAATTTAAAATGATTTAGTCTTGAAAATTCATAAATCTTCAAATATTAACATCATACTGATTTCAATATTTTATAACGAACTTATACGACTACGTCAATTCCTTTTTATTAAATTCAAACTGCACACGTAATTTATATTTAATCATAAATAAGCTGAAATGTTTCTGTGACTAAATTCAATTAAAGGTGTGGTGGTCATAATTATTATGAATTCAAATTTATGTTGTTGCAAAACACAAAAGATAAATTCGTAGACTCATTTTGTACATCAAGTCTTAATTGCATAGAAGGTTGGCTCTTTGTTTCATAACGAGTCTATTATGTTATTTCAATGCGTTTTTAAAAGCTCAAACAAGTCTTGTATGTACTTTTGTTACGTTATTCAAGTAAATTAATTCAAAACTTATAATGATAATAAATGGTTTTAATAAACAAATTAAAATTAATTGAGGCGTGCTAGTGAAATATTAAAAATTATAAATGAAAAACGTAACTAAACATTCCTTTACTTCTAACAAGTTAAAGTTTTTGATAAGAAAAAAAAGTTATCTAAAAATACAAGTTTAATGTTACTTTCTGAATGGTATATCCATTCTGAATTGTGTTCTCAATATGTTTATTGTGAGATAAGTTTCGTTAAAAACTTTGGAAGTTATTTCATTTACAATTTTTGCTATTTATTTTGTTTTTTTGCACTAGATCAGCGACCTAAGTGGCGCTATGCATAGTGTTGTTGATAGAAGATTTCATTTACAATTTAAAAACGATAAGCACAATTCATTTTTAAAATGTCCAACTAGTTGACTTTATGAAATTTCTAATCCCATCTCTTATTTCGGCGTTCCAAAATACCCTTTTGGCTACCAAACTCAGTTCTAGATAAACTAATAAGTAATAATATTTAAAAGATTATACCCAACATATTATTTTTCTATTGTTTAATTTTTAGATTTCAAAAACAATTAATAATAGTACCTAGAAAGGTAGCTACCGTCGTAGCAATGCCTAGGGGCTGCAAGGACCTGAAATTGTGTTAGCAAAAATGTGTAAAATGTTATCTCAAATAGAATTTAAACTTTTAGACCATATGCTACACTTAAGCGAGCGTTAATTCCGAATTCATCAAGTCAAATAACTAAACATTTTGTCTAATCAATTGAGTTTAAAATTTTAGTTTTCAACTATAATAACTTACTTTTATAATTCAATATAAAAATGAATTGTCCATGACGTTTCATATAATAAACATTTGACTTGAATTTGAATTGATTTTAAGTCAAGTATTTTGGAAACCAAAGCAAATAGTGAGTTTCTAGGGCGCCTTAAAATCTCCTGACAAATTTTGATTCGGGACTCGTCTATGGCAAGCTATGCCACTGGTAGTACCTTTCCGTTTAAGTACCTTAGTAGTCATAGTATGAATTCTTTTAGTTACTAATGGAACTATACACGACGTCCATGACAAAATAAATAAAAACAAATAGAGCCTTTATTTGTTTCTAGTTAATTGAAAATTTTACTGAAATCAATTTTTTTTATTTCTATTTCAACTCGAGCTAAAAAATTCAAATTTCAAACGATTTTAAAATTCGTTATTAAACAAAACTGAATTTAAACTGAAAGGCCAGATTTTTCAGGGCTAAAAGTTGAAGTGGATTAAACCTAATAATAATCAATAATTCGATTACACAATGTAACTTTTAGTTAAGTTTGATGCCGTTATTTTAATTTAAAGTTTAAGTCATTTTTATCAGTTTAGTTGAAACTAAATTTAAATTTTTGACTGAAATTAATATTTTTGGATTCTTTTATAGAAGCATATAAAATAATGAATCATAAAGTTAGTAATATTTAAAAAAATTAAATAAAGAGTTGCTATTCTTTGGGAAAAAGATTATACATACAAAGACGTTATATCTTAATTAAATATTTTGTCTTGTAATCCTTCAAATTATTAATATTTATCATTGTTTATTCTTTATTTTTAATTAATAAAAGAACATTTTGAATGTGATCTACGATCAGATCGAATGAAAAGGAGGCTTTTTCAAGACTATTTTACACAAATTTTACACAAATACGAAACACAATGACAAAAACACATTGTTTCCACATTCATTTGCGCCCACACAATACAATTATTTATATTTTCAGAACATAAACCAACAATTTTAGCAGTGTGTTAAATATTTGATATTTATTTTATTTTCTTAAAGAACATTTATTTCTTTTCATTAATTTGGTGATAGAAATCTTTTAATTTCAGTATCTTTAATTTAATTACTTTTTTAAAATCATAATATTCATACAAAAAACACTATACACAATACACAACCATTATTTTATTTCATCTATATATTTATTTTTATTTTTTTTATCAGCTATAATAATACAAATTTTCTTTTGAGAAATAATTAAATATTTAATATACATTATGCTTGCATTAATATGTCAATTATTTTTTTTTAAAAATATTTTCATTATTTTTTTTTTCTTTTTAAATTGTGAAGTTAACGTAAAATTAAAGAGTAACAAAATTATATTTTGATTTGTATTAACTTAGATTGGAAACAAAATAATTTTCTTTTGCAATTGAAAAAAATGAGTTGGTGTTTTTTTTTTAATCTTCTGCCTGCAGCTTAGCGTTCGATTCATGGACCAAACTCGGGAGATTCTGGCCTTTCGATCCAAGTCAGATTTAAATTTTATGTTTTCAGGACCAAAGCAGAATTCCTAGAATCCTACTTGTCTTTAATTGAAATGGTCACAATGCGTGTGTTTTGGTAAAAATGAAACAGAAAACGCCCTAAATTTGTACGGTCTCAAAAACAATAACTTAACAATAACTTATTTGCAATAATTTTAATTTGACTCCTCCATGTTTAAGTCATTTTTAGTAATAGATTAGAAAAAACATTTCTATAGAACCTTTAAAAAGTTTCTAGTTTTCTTAAAAATTTTCTTGTTTTCATTTTTCTATGTATGTTTGACTTGTTGATTGATTTTTCTCAGCTGTTCTAAAAAAATCCAGAACATTTGAGGGAATGTTATGAAAGGCAATACACGCATTGTGCTATAATGTCGTTTGAATTCAAGTTTCATATCAATTAAAAATAGTTTTTCAAATTTTATTCTCAAATATATTAGATATATCAATTTTATGAATACTTGAATTACTCCTTTAAACGCGATCCTTATCAAAATATCCCAATAAGTCGTCGTTGATTCAATGTTCCAGTTAAGGCAGATTATTTTTTCATTATATTCACTTTTCACAACCCATTTTCGATAGGGTACATAAATATTGCTTCTAACAGTTGTTCTGAATTACAGTGCCATCGTCTTCATCATATATCAATTCCTCAAGAGAGGATATTCGACCAATGATGATTTGGCAGACTCTGCCAGATATCACTCCAAAAGCGGAGCTCGATGTTGGTATGATGCCACCACCAACGTCGCTAATGCCCTTATCGCAGCGGCGCCCATCTACAAACACCATGAGTATGATTGTTCCCGAGGCACTCAAGACTGAAATGTTGGATGAAAACAGCAACAGTCAGAGTTCTGATCGTTTCAACGAGAATTCCTTAGATGTCCACGCAGGTGATAGTAACATGGGTTCGATGAGTGATAACAGTATGGACGGAACGTCCATGATACGCCATTCAACCATGCTTTCAAACTCTAATCCTATGTCAATGATCTTGTCACATGAAAACAGTCTATCAATGAAAACAGAAAATTCACTCGATATGAACTTAGCACGACAAAGTTCACTCAACTTATCGATGAATGAGACCCTTGTACACCATGGACCCATTAGCATGGCGTTACACAATGATAACAGTGTTGATTTAAATATTTTACGACGAAGTACTATCCATAATGAAAATAGCATGGATGGTACACAAATGAATGATACAATCGATATATTAAGACATTCCGAAAACTCGAACATGTCTATAATTGCAAATGAAAACAGTATGGATGCTATGAGTAATCGTCGAGTAGCTGAAGTACCAATGGAAATGGAAACGCATACTTCCGTTCCATTCAATCAAACAACTATCATGCCTAATAACACGGTGACTTTGATCGGTTCTGACGAGCTTAAGGGTATTGATTTAAGAATGAAAGCTCCGATGGCGACAGGTGCTGATTTAATCCATACCCAATCTCCGTCTATGGCCACACTGCGTAGATTTGGAGTGACTGAACCGGCAAATGGTCCTCTTCCAGCCCAAAGTGCACAAAGTGTTGAAAACTATTTAACGACTATTGAAAACAATAAACAACTACAACTAAACAACCACCGATCTATTTTGCCTCCTACAGGACCAAAAATGATTAATGACACTCAGCCCAATGTAATTTTTAATAATACAGCTTCATTTTCAACAAATGATGGCCAAATATCTCAACTTAACGGTTTGTTAACAGCATCACGGGAAACAAACCCAAACAAACCACCAACGTCGTTGTATCCCGAACCGGACTTAACTGCGCCACAGACAATAGCGAATGATATTTTGGCAAGTACCAATTTATCGAATTCTAATATAATTCACACAAATCTCACAGAATCTCAGTTAAATCCAAACACTGCACTTCACCATCCATCCTTAATTGCAGAAAATCCTCCCGCATTAATTCCTAGTATGTACACAACCTCCGTGAAAAATGACGTTGCTGACTTAGCAGTGTTACAACCTGTGATAACGGACAGCTTATTGTTGTCACAGGTGCAGGCGCAGCGTAACGCATCTGCCGAGACTGCCGCACGACTCGATGCCTTAGTTGTATCCACGATGGAATCGTCAATCCTGAATTCAACGGCGAAACTTGATGCTCTGGTTAACTCCACAGTCGATACCCACATGGGAAGTCCGCATACATCTGATCTCAGCCCCAATAACTCCCCCAATCAACACGTTAGTCGCCACACATCTCCAGTTCACCTAAATCAACAACCATCTCCAAACCACCCGGATAATCTACTTGCCACCTCTCCTCACGATGTCATCATTAATACTCAACCTCCGACTCAAGCGACTGACTTATTAAACACCACCCCACAAGTAACATCTGCTGCATTGTCACCTGAAATCATATTAAATCCACAAGTTTCACCGAGTCTCATATGTCACAATGGTACCACCAACCAAGAAAACCTACTTCTTAATTCCCAAGTAACAAACGCCTTGAACAATCTGTGTCAAGGAGCGTCACTTAATGTTCCCAACTCGTTAATACCATCAACATCACTAGAACCAGTATTAAGCCCAACGAGAAGAGTCGCTGTTAAAAACATTCTTCTCGGTGGTCTTAACACGCAACAACAACTTGCTGCCAGAGAAACTCTCAAAAATCTTCTCGAAGAACAACAATCGCTGGAAAATTCACCGCCACAATCTCTCATTTTTCCATCGGAAGAACCAAACAGTGCCAGTCAGTCGTTTTCAACGGCTTCGAATATCATGGCGGAGGGAAGCCAGCAAAATACGTTTTTATCTCAACCTCAGTTTGATGCGATAGTTCCAACTGCACAACCCGCACAACCGTCAATACTACCACCGGATAGTAAGGCGGTTATTCCTGTTCCTGTTAAGGAAATAATTACGGAAAATGGAAATTTAGCGGTGCCATCATCGGTTACAACAGCTGCAACGACGGTTAAGGAACCTCTTATCACACAAGAAATCACTACTATGTCCGACACCGACTTGCTTAGCTACATAAACCCTAGCTGTTTTGACCAAGGTACATACCCTTCTTAAATACTTTACTATGAAGGTGCTCTGCACGTAGCTCGTGAATTTAACACTGCGTTTATTGTTAAACCACTGTGTGAACAAGTGTATTAAATGTAGAATAAAAAACGTTTTTTTTATTATTATTGTAACGTAGATTTATGAATCGAATACTAATTGATCATTTCATTGAATACATCCAATTCGAATTTCATTTAATTAACAAATTGCGAGCTATGTTTCGGAACCCACACCATATAAATTTTGAAATAATGCTTATTCTGCATGATAAAAATATGCATGATTTCATCTCAAAGTTTTGATCTTGCATGCAACGATTTGTGCAGTCAACAGAATATTGATCAAATTATTAATTGATCATTCGAAATGAAAAACCTATATTAAATATAAAATTATCTTTATATTAGTGTTAAGAATTTAGAGAAAATATGAAAAAAAATTAGTTGATTAGTATTAGTTTTTATAACGTAGGTATCTATAATTGATAGTTTGAGCTTAGTTATTACGAAAATCGCATGCCGCGTGTATTTTAGCACATATAATTGACATAATTAATTAAATAACTGTTTTTTACAGTCTAAAGAAAATAAAGAACCATGGTGGAGGCTAAATCAACGCTAGAGGGCAACTCATTTCAAAATTCCTTATTTAAAAATTAAAAACTAAATGTTATCAAATAATTCATATCAACCGGTTCTCTATTTAATGAAAACTTGCCTGTATGAAAAATAAGGAAATCCTAATACCATTTCAACTCACCAAGAAATCATTGATTGTTGAAACGTTTTCATAACATTGTTTTCATCTTCATGGATCAATCGCAACATTTCTGTATCACATTAATTGGGCAATTTTTTTGAATGTTCGAATGAAATTTCCTATTAAAATACCTACTACGTGTGTAAATACAAAAAAGAAAATATATAACAATGCACTTTCAAATTTGTCAGGAAAATTAAATTATTTTTGTATCAAACACGTGCTTTTTATGTAAATATATATTATATATAACTAATTAATGAGAAATAAATTAGAGTTTATTTTTAATTATTTTTATGTAAATGTTTGATAAATGTACGCCATGTTGTTGTTAACTTTTAATTTTTAAAATAAATTTTGTATAGATTTTATTCAAAAGTTATATCCACGAGTTGAGCTCGTGCGTTACTAATTTTTTATTATTATTATTATTATTATTATATTATTGAATAAATTAAATTTTTTAAATTTTGTTGATATTTTTATTTTTGTTCTTAAGTAATTAAGTTTATTATAATACAAGACTAGTTTGAGTTTTTCTTCATTATTTTTAACGAATACTCGAGTTAAAACAGTATCAATATGTAATATTCGAAACTAAAAGTTCAAGATCAGTTGTACTCTTCAATGCATTGGCCTTTTAAATAAAAGTTATTTCATTTAAAGCTACGTTTTTTGGCTCGGGTAGAACATTAATAAGGGTCGTTGAGTAAAATTAGATACGTACATAATGATAATTTTAATGGTTTTAATTTTAATTCTATTATTCTGTTCAAATTTTTTAAGTTTAATTTAATAGGTATTATCCCATACAATATATTTAACATTGATTAAAAAAGCACAACTCGTGTTATTTGAACATTTTACTATCATAAAAAATGCTTAATGGTTTGTCATTTGCTTTGTTTTTAGTTAACAGTTTCCTCATTTTTAATTTTTAATGTTATTAATTTAATCTTTCTTTGGTTTTCGGATTTACTGCGGTCATTAATAGCTACAGTAATTGATGCGACCTTAAATAAAAAAATAAAATACCTTTAATAAGTGTAATAAAAATTAATATTGTTCTCTGTTGAAATTATTAATGTGAAATTTTAATAGGCTATAGTAGAAGATCCGAACCTACATCGAACTTCACCGAGTTGATAATAGAATGAAACATATTTTATCATGAATTTAGTAAATTAGAAAATATATTAAAAATGGGTTGGCAAAAAAAATGGACACTTATTTAAATTATTTTATAAAAAAATGATTTGTAATAAAATATTGCAACAAATAGAAAAAATTTTACACATCACAGACGACTGCGATGTTGGATCCTTTATTATTACACAGTATACTTACCTCGGATCTCTCTGTCACACATTTCCACGCGCATTAAAATTTAAATCTTTAAAATTTGCAAACCCCTAATAGGACCGAACTTTTTGCAGAATCCAGACAAACCTATATCAACATGTTCGCAATAAAACAGCGCTTATGATGAAATAAATTTTTTTCTATTATCTTGATGTTGCAATATTTTATTAAATAATTTCTTTTAAAAAAGTATTTAAAAATAGTCTGTCCAGGATTTTTTTAGCCAACCTATTTTTAATATATTTTTTAATATACTAAATTCATGATAAAATATGTTTCATTCTATTATCAACTCGGTTGTCAAGGTCGATGTAGGTTCGGATCTTAGACTATTAAGTATTATGATTTTATTTTGTTATGAGGTCGTTATGAAAACCTTTGAGATAACTCTGCAGGACTATTTTAAAAATCTAGCAAATGCAAAAAATTAGAATGCCATTGAAATATTCCTGTTATAAGAGAATTACCGTAGTAGTGGTAGCTCGGCAAAGGATGCAGAGGAAGAAGTGATGCTTTCCCAAAATTTTACCAAAGGGTTCGCATTCGAGATGATTATTTTCTAGCATTTTTTTTAATATCAATATTCCCATTGAAATATTATTTGTCAGATTAGCACACTAGCAGATGAATGTTAAACTATCAGAAAAAAAAAACAAGCAGTTAAAATTTTCAAATTAGTAGAAATCATTTGTAAAATTTAGGCTTGATAAAATCGCAAAATCTATAGCTCACTTGTCTATTATTGAGAAATTTGGTTTTAGTAAAATTCACACAAACGTTTGTTTTAAACTTCTACGTAAGAAATTAAATTAAAGATAATTTTTAGTACAAACTATATACTACTACGGTCATTGCACTAAGAAGGAAAAAGAAATTAAAATTTCATATTGGTGAAAAATAATTTGTGCATTAAGTAAAGATTTATATTGCCTCAACTTAAAAAAAAAATTAAATCTTATTAACTGAATAATATAGTCGAGAAGTAGAACGTAAAACTGAACAAACGAATAGTCTATTTGCAAAAGCGATCAGTCTAAAAATATTGAGTTTTCTATTTATGTATAGATCTATTTATTGGCTACCAAATGTACCTAAATATTTTTGATTTGCAAAAAAAAGTTAAACCTTTTTAAAGTCGGAGTTGAAAAATAGGTACAAAAGTAAAAGAATTTAAATCCATTGAGGTTTTTTCTAATTTGAAAGAAAACTTTCAAGTGAATTTAATTGCTTTTGCAAAGGCACGACTCATATTATGTAGGTACTATTTGTTTTGCATTTAGTCAGATCTGAAAAAAGGATAAACGTTATTAAATGTAGATATGGGCGTTGTTTACCTATTCATATCGTATTCCGAGATAATGAAAATAAGTTGAATCATAACTGAAATCACTACTGAACGAAGTTTACAGTCACCAACATGACTTCACCTGATTCTAAATGGCTTGTGAAAAAAAAAACAATTTAAAGCGTTCCAGCTGCAGGCAAGTTCAGTCTTGTTGTTGGGTGTGTAAACATTTATCCATTCAGCCTTGTTTCAGTCCTTTCATGGTCATGTGATTTTGTTCAGTTCCATATGGATCAATCCACATTCTTACTCGGAATTCCTATATTTCACTATCGATTGAAAAGAAAAGAGTTAAATTTACTAAAATAATTTTTATTTCAATTAATAAAATAGCGTACTTAATTTTTTTTAATATGGTTATAAACAGGTTTTTATAGATTAAAAAAAACTTTTAAATATTTGAATCCCTTACTAAGTACTAAATCTTTACAATTTTGAAGAAAAATCACACAAATTATAGGGAAAAGGGTATATAGTATATTAAATGTGGTAAAGCCTTTCACTGATTTTGTAAAACTATTAATATAATAATATTTAAGTTTTAAATTAGTAAGCTTAGTCAATTTTTTAAAGTTGGTGAATGGTAAAAAAATATCTTTGTACACCTAAACAATTTTCATCAACTGAATTAATGGTGGAACAGTGTTTTATTGGCTTAAACTAATAATTATTATGAGAAAGATTAAACACATAATATTTAAATTAACAATAATTATAAGAATACAATGCAATCATCGTATGAACCTAATCAGTCATTGGCTTTACAAAACATGAATCGTATCCCGTTTATGTACTTACCATATATACGAAATAATTATTCAACTATCTTAAAAATAATGGAGAAAAACATACATTTGATATATAAAATTATTCAAAACCTTCAATAAGTTGGTGGAAAATCTTACTACATGGATTATAAGATAAACTACAAATTATTAAACATTGAAAAATGATAATTGAAATAATTTTCTAAGATTTTACTTTTGTCAATTAACCTTTTAAGACTATTAATTTATCGTTTAACAACATTATATTACGTTCAAACCAATTTATTTTTATATTTTTGCTCAACTAAGTTTTTATTGGAGTTTTTAAAACACGTTGCTTTTGCCTTGTACATTTTTGAATATTTTTTTATAAAAAAGACATTTTCTAAACTCTAAAAATTATGTTTTCAGTCAACAAAATTGTTTTATTTCTAATTCATTTTTTCAGTAGAATTTTCATTGGTGTCTATTCAACTATGTACGTGTTTTCACTAATAATTAAACAACAAAACTATAATCCTTCTTAATTTTTGATCAATGGACTCAATATGTAAAATATAAGTAAATAGATATATTTTAATATATAAATTTATAAAAATATTAAAATTTTACATCTCAGAATTATCTACGCTTTTAAAATAAATGTTTAAATTGGTAAATATATTATAAAATATAAAAAAAAAACTGTTTTTCATTTTTAATATTAAGTTTCGAAATAGTTATATTCTATTGATATCTAATAGTTTTTGACTGATATGACTTGTAAATTATATATTTTTTGCATGATTCAATAAATAAAATATATTTCAGTGTTATTATTTTGATATTTTTCTGGTGACCACCTTTTATCTATATTAATCATCATTTTTAATATATTGCTAGCTAGGTCATTAATAGCTTATTTATCAGGTAAGAAACTTATAATATTAGGTCTTGTCTTAATAGATGAGAGATTAATCAATTCAAGTCTTTAGTGCTTTCAGCTTTATGTTATGAATTTAGTTTTACATTTTGATTTTGAAACAAAGCTTAAGCTGAAATGCTGGCTTGTGCTGGTATTTGAAATTTAACATTTGACTTGAATTTGTTTTCGTTATAAGCCAATAAGTCGATATTACCCCTTCATTTTGAAAAGGGGACAATCAATGTATATTTAAAATATAGGTACGTACATTAAATTACCTATATTGAATTGATTTGCACGGAAAAACAAGTTGCATGAAAAACAAAATAAAATTCTTATACGCACAAAAACTAATTAAAAACTTTCCCCGTTTAGATTTTGAGGAAATGATCTTGCTTCATGTTTGATACAATAACTTCAAAGTTGGGGATTTTTGATGTGACCACAATTTGAATACAGCCTTTGGCCAAACTAACACG
Source organism: Sisyra nigra (assembly GCA_958496155.1). Lineage (NCBI taxonomy): Eukaryota > Metazoa > Arthropoda > Insecta > Neuroptera > Sisyridae > Sisyra > Sisyra nigra. Next base: position 33,124,831 of record OY292317.1, read on the forward strand.
TTTAAAAAATAGCCATGGCAAAAAATTCATTATTACTTTCAAAAATTTCATTTTTACCCCATTTGGGGTAGTTTACCCCGGTTCCCCGACCGCTGTTATAAGCCAAAATAGCTAAAAAATAAACTCAAGAGTTGACTCTTTATGAGAGATACTCATTTATCAACTTTAGTAGTTCTTTTATTGAACTCGTATTATACTTTACTTATACTAAGCTTATATCGTAAAGGTATAATATGTACTTAAACTATGGTAATATGATATGATCTTTATGGGCTCCATACACGTTGAGAACTGCATCGCTACATGTCGCAAGTATCAGAATCGTGATACAAATCTCACGATGTATGTTCTCAGTATAGATGCATCGGTATCAGCTGGTATCACTCTGCATCGCTGTACTGCAACCTCGATACCGATCGCATGCGACTAGTACATGTTGTAACGTGTGTGGGCAGTGGTGTGATATATCACGAGTTTATCTCAACGTGTAGGAACAGTTGAAACAACATGGATACAATCTCAGATGCATGTATCGCCACCTGACGCGATGCATGTATCAATGCAGATCTCAGCGTGTAAGGGGCCCATTATTTCATTACCAACTAAGGAAAGCTAACGAGTCTATAGAAGCTTTTCCTTAAGAGCTCTGTACTCTCTGTTCTATGCGTAGTTTGTATAAGTAGGTACCTACGTAGATTTTTTTTCTAAGACAAAGCTATATTTCCTTCTCCAATAAATTATTACTACTACATCACCTAAGTAAAATTTATTAACATCTGAACTTTAAGACCAAGTTTAAGTAGAGAAGAGCATAATTTATTTAAAACTAATAACTGAATAAATGTTATAAATAGTTATCTATACTAATATATAAAATTGAAGAGTTTGTTTGTTTGATTGTTTGGTTAAACGCGCTAATCTCAGGAACTACTGGTTCAAATTGACAAAATCTTTTTGTGTTGGATAGCTTAATTATCGACGAAGGCTTTAGGCTATACCAAATCACTCTTTGACCAATAGCAACAGAGCATCAATGGAAAATGTTGCAAAAACCAGGAAATTTTTTTTCCTTTTGAGAGCGTTTGTTGCCTGCCCTGCGTAAATGGTTAAAGTTACGCAAAAATCATGTATAGCAAAATTGTTCCTCTTAAAAAGTTCTAAAAAAAATCCGCGACGACATATATCTATCTTTTAAGGTTGGCCCGCTATAACCTTTTTAATGGTTATTAAAATTATTTCAAAAATAATTCCTTAGTAGCGAAATTGTTTTTAGAAAAATATTATTAATTCTTACCCAAATAAATACGGGTTTTAATGAAATTTGGTATGATGATAAATGACAATCTGATCCATTAAAAATAATACTTTTTATTACGGGAAAATGTCTCATTTATACGGGAAATTGAAAAACGGGTTGGAACAAAAATTATGCATAAACTATAAATTTTTATTTGAAAATGAATATTGGTGATATTTAAGTATGATGATAGCTAATTATGTGAATCATTATCTACAATACGTTTTATTTCGGAAAAATTTCTCATTTCAACGGGAAAATAGAAAAACTGGTTTTAAAGAAAAATCATGCTGAAACTAAACGTTTTAGCTGATTATAATAGAGTATATTAATAGTTATAACTCTTAATGTCCTCAAGGCAAAAAATAATTTTCTTATCCTACAGTCTTATTTTTATGCAGGAAAATGTGCGGTTCCCGTAGGATAGAAATGTTTTTATTTTTTACAGAGCAAAAGATTACCATAATTTCTTACAATGAGGTGGCTAATTGAGAGTCAGAGAATAACTACATGCTACCTTTTCTGTCAGAATATAGCACGATTCCCGTAGGATAGGATAAGAATGGTATCCTTCAAGAACTGAGTATTTAAAAGGAGTTTCGTAAAAGTTCATGGATAAGCGTTTTAAGGAATTTTCCTCAAAAAAGATTGGTCTACCTTTTATCCAGGAAAAATGTATAGGCCCGTGGGTTGGAAACGTTTTTATTTTTCATAGAGGAAAAAATCGACATAATTGTACTCTTCCCGTGAGATAACAAGACAATTGTATCTTACTGGAACCATGTATTTAATAGAAGTTTCGTTAAAGTACGTGAAATAGAGTTCTAGCGCATTATCCTCAAAAAGGACTGATCTCTTTTTTATCCAGGAAAAATGTACTACTCCCGTGGGATAGATATGTTTTTGTTTGTCATAGAGCAAAAGATTGACATGATTTTTTGCAATAGGGTAGTTGAAAGGTTAGAGAAAAATATAGATTATTAATTCATATGTTAGAATAATGCACGGTTCTCAAAAGATAGCATAACAATTGTACTTATTCTGCAGGAATCGTATTTTTAAAAAAGCTTTCCCTAAAGTTCGTGAAATAGCGTTTTAACACAATCACTCCAAAAAAGTTGAAATAAAAATGACAATTTTTACTGCAAAATATGATTTTTAATTTAACATCCGATAACATTAATAAATTAATAATGAAAATTTTTTAACATTGAAACTTCTTTCATTGTTAATTTTTGAATGTCTATAATGTTTAGAAATAAACGTATTAAATTACTATTGAATTGCTACTTAAGGAACACAAGTATAGGTGTTTTATAATATTCATAAAAACGTATAGAACCAATAAGATAGCTCTTCTAGGTAGCTATATAGAATATTTTTCTGGAAAAGTAGTTTATCTGATTTTCATGAACTTTCTATGAATCAAAGATCTAGAAATATCTATCTGTCTTTTTTGTTGATGGGATGAAAGTTTCCATTATTAAATCAGTATAACTTAGATACGCTCAGCGAAGCGGGCGGGACCAGCTAGTATAAATATAAAATAATATAAATATAAAAATAAAAATAATAATTTTTATAAAAGTAAATATGCGTTAAAAAATTTATATTTTATTAAAAGACGAGAGTTTGTATCGTGTTTCCGTGGTGTAGCGGTTATCACGTCTGCCTAACACGCAGAAGGTCCCCAGTTCGATCCTGGGCGGAAACATTCTTTTTTTTTTTAATTTTTCTTACTAGCTAGCATAAATATCATTTTAAGCTATAATAATATAATAAAAACTGATAACTATAATTTTTATAGTAAAAAAAATTATTTTCTATTTTTTCATATTTGGTATAGTTCTTCAACTTTACCTTATCTTTTTCATATATTATATACAATGGCAGTACAAAGTCCTTCAAACTAAATGTAAACCTTATTTATCTTAAGAATGCAAATAAAACTAATATTATTTACTTCAAACAAGATTAATTGAAATAAAAATATTTTGGAATAATATGAAAATGTACATCTAGTGAAAATGTTCTTATTTCTATATAGATACGTTTGTAATTTGTATATTATATTTACTTACAGCTGTGTAAGTATGGGAAATAAACCTTTGGAATTTCCGGACTCATTTAAAATAAAACGTTCCATAGCCCTTCCTTTACTCAAAAATTGTTAAACATAAATATGAAATTAACGAACTTAAATGGGGTAGGTTAATAACAATTGGTTGGCAATTAATTAAATCGTAAAAGGTGGCAAAAGCTATCATTTCTCATAAGCCTCATAAGTATACACGGTACACACAATAACATATTAGTCTTTTTATCCACATATTATATGAACATATAAATTAAACCTAAGTATATATTGTACTGCAATAAAAAGGAAATAGAGTGGAGAGGTTATATAATTTTTTAATTTTAGATATGTATTGTAAGTACATGTAAGAATATTCAGAGGATAACCGTGATCCCATACTTCGTTGGCCTAACGGTTATTTATTTAATATACATTTTAGAGTTTGTTCTATTTAATACTATTTTGAGCAGTTTTATTAAATGGTTTAATATAACTGTTTTCATTATAACTAGGCACTACGGTTCGAGACTTCTTCGATAATGCGAAGCATTTACAGAGGTCCTATGATGGCCCAACCGTAGAACATTTTCGTGATTAATAATTGTTTAAGCGTGATTTTTGAGGATGAGGTGTTTTACTTCTTAAATTTATTTTTTTATTTAAAATTTTTTGAGTTTTTGAGCATTTATAATATTTCAACTACTTACTTAATATTTTTAAAATTTAAAATTTTCAAGAGCCTGTTATCTTTTATAAGAAGGCATAATGCATAAAGTATTGCCCGATAAAAATTAAATTTACCGGACGCTTAATCAAGAAGCCTCAAAAAATACCTCACCTGTTAAATTATGAATATTAGCTTAGAAGATATTTCAGAACAGATGAGCATAAATAAAAAAGAAAAAAAAAGAATTTGTACTCGTTGCAGTTGGGTCATAAATCTGAAATTTTCTAAAAGTGCAATAAACCTACCATTGCTTTTTAATCTTTTAACAGTTAACACGAGTTTAAATGCAGTAAAACATTTGATAATGTAATTAATTTCAAGGAAAAATTTGAAGATTGGAAAATAACAACGACAATTAATTATATAGAACGTTATCTTTTTTAACAAATATAAATCTATAAATATTTCCAGAATAACAAAATAAGATTTTTTTTTAAATTTAATTGTTCTATAAATGCGATTTAGTCTTTATTAAATTTTTCAAATCTTTTCGTAGAATTTTTCCACTGGGATTTTTTGGAATTGCTTCAATAAAACGAACACCACCATACAGTCTCTTTTGAGGAGATACTCTATCTAAAAATGAAATTAGTTGTTTTCAGTTTAAGAAACTTTATAGCACTTTTCCAGTTTAAAAGGATTTCGTATATTATTTTTGATGTGTGTAAGTTGTTAATATTTATATCAAAGATTTCAATAAGGACTAAGTTATTTTAAACCTGTTAATTAATAAATAAACGTAAAAAAAAGATTTTTAAGTTTAAAATTATTACAAGTTTACAAAAGATATTTAAATTCTTGATAAATTTTAAAGATTTAATTTCTTTGTGTAAATGTCTCTATGTCAAGGTGAGAATTTTAAATAAAAGTACTGAAGTGTTTATTAAATTAATAAAAATTAGACAAAGAAAAAGGATTTGTATATCAAATTCAACCACACCAAACAAAAAGATTTCGAATCCTTTGATAAAATACAATAATTACCTGCGACAAACTTAACAATTTCCTTTTCTTTTAAATCCACATTTGGCTGCTTAACGACAAACACAAGTGGAACTTCTCCTGCACTTTCATCAGGAATTCCAATAACAGCCACATCTTTAACTGACTTATGCTCTAAAATTATAGATTCCAATTCTGCTGGAGCAACCTTCCAAATAATCGAATTTTAAAAAAACGAGTTTTCTTTTTAATGATTAATAATTTACCTGATATGCCTTATATTTAATAAGTTCTTTTAATCGATCAACGATATAAATAAATCCATTTTCATCATAATAACCAACATCTCCTGTATGTAACCAACCTTCAGAATCTATGATCGAATTTGTCGCTTCTTGATTTTTATAGTATCCTTTCATAACAATTTCCCCTTTAAAACATAATTCCCCACTTTGTCTTGGACCTAAAGGTAGTTGTGTGTCTAAGTCAAGTACCTAAAAAATTTTCTTGATTTAAAAACTAAAAATATTTATAGTCGCGTTTACTTTACTTTAGCATGGATTCCGAGCGCTATTTTACCAACACTGGTTGTTTTAAGTCCCGTAGGAAACATTGTTACAGATAAAGTAAGCTCAGTCATTCCATATCCTTGACGAATTGGAAGAGTTTTTAATCTTTCAACGACAGAATTATTGATATCTGGAGGTAAAGGTGCAGCACCGCAATACAATTGTCTCAGACTAGACAAATTGTAACGATCCACTAAAGGACTCTTTGCTAATAATATACAAATTGGAGGAACAACCGTCGTTAAAGTGCCTCGATATTTTTCAATCATTTGTAAAAATGTTTCAAACTCAAATCGTGGCATTATTACCATCTTAACTTCGATTAATTGATTGTTAAAATATGTGTTACAGCCGAAGCAATGAAAGAACGGTATAAAAGAAACCATCGTATCTTTAGAATTGGCATTCTTATATGGTGAATACCTTTAAAATTATTTTAGTTTAGAAAGTTAAAAATAAAAAGGTAACATTCTTACATATAATTTGATGCGGTAGTAACAAAATTTCTGTGTGTTAACATCACGCCTTTTGGCATTCCAGTTGTTCCCGAAGAAAAGAAAATAAAAGCGACATCTTCTCTTGGATTACATTGTTCATAAAGAAAACTCTCGTCTGAACGATTTAATGGGCTAAGTAAACTTGTAAATGGAATTATTCTAGGATCAGTAGATTTTTCAATATCAAGAACAATCAAATTTGCAATCGACTTAATAGATTTGGAAACTTTAATACATCTTTCAAGTGTAAGTTTTGAACATACAATTGCTCGTGGTTGAAGAATATTGAGGGCATGTAACATTTCTCCTGAAAATAAAAACCATTTAGGATTAATTTTTTTTTTACATATTATATATTAAATTAATTGTTACTTTCATTGTAGATGGGGTTTATCGGAGATATAATGACACCAATAATGAGCCCTCCCATTACAGGAAACGCAAAATCAATCCGATTTTCCATACATACTGCAACAATATCGCCTTTCTTAAATCCCACTTTTCGAAAAGCATACCCGGTTTGAAAAGATTTTTCGACGATTTCATCGTAATATAGAGTTTTACCCGTCGGTCCATCAATCTATAGAAAAAAAATCATGAAAGTATTATAATTATTATAACTGTTAATACTCACAAGAGAAACACGATGTCCAAACTTTCTTATTGATTCAAGAAAAAATTCTCCAAATGAAACATTTTTTATTTCGTAATTACGATCTCCACCGTATAAAATATTGTTTTGTAATATCATTTTATTCGTGAATATAATGTATAACGTTTCGTTAGCGTCACATAGATTAAATGTTTCATTGTGATAATTGAAGTCAAGAAGAAGGCTTTATCAAAACATTTACAAATTCCTCTCATAAAACTCGCTTGGGCTAGTGGGGATAATTTTTTCAATATTACAACGTCCATCAGTTTGAAGTAGAAAATGTTTTCTTATGAAACTCTTTTACGTATTTTGGGTTGCCGAGTTTTGAAGGAAATCAGGTTTAAAGAAAATCAAAAAGAAGAAACCTGCTGCAAAGCTATAAGGCTTAAAGTAATATGTAAGCTATAAGCTATAATATAGCTATATATTATAATATAGCTATAAGGTTACTATACTTATAAGGTATCGCTACTCACATCCATAAATCTCATAATACTTGCGGAATTGAATTTATTTACTGCTTAGAACTTGATTTTAGAATTTGATTAGTAATTTAAGAAAGAAGTAGAAACTACAACATTAAACCAAAATAAAAATTAGCTCATTACAAACTCATTCGCCGCAAAGATAAAATGTTATATAAACTTAGCTTCTTGTTTTAAGAAATGATAACAATTGAAAGCAATGAAAATAAACTTTAAACATTGTTTATTACTATGTAAACTTAAAACTTATAAAAATTTTACTTTGTTTTTTTTTACAAAAATTATAATATAACAAATTACGTTTCTCAAAGCACTAAGAAAAAAAGTTGCTCTACGGTCTGCATTATATCTCCAGTAATCGATTCGCAAAATTAAAAAAAAAAAAAATTAAAATTAAGTTTTGCCATATGACCAATGTCGAGTAGGAATTATGAATATCAAAAAATTTAGCAATTTACGGCAGTAAAAAAAGTATGCGTTTAAAAAAAATTTACACTTTAAAATTATTTTTATAAAATCAGAATAGTTATAATCTATAAAGATTAGATTTTTTGAAAATTGTGGACCTTTATACCCCTTTCGTATTCACTGCTTGACTGAATTTTAAAGCTTCTTGATTTGATTTTTAAGCAACATGACCTAAATCATACTTAAAATCAAGTCCTGCTAGATTTAAAATTTAATATTTAAATATTTAAACAAGCCATGGATTTCGCAAGTTATCTCAGTTATAAGTCACAACATTAAGCATAGGTTACGTATTTTAAAAAAAAATTTCAACTACTTGCATTGAAGAATTCTTTAACAATTATTAACAATTATAAAATCTTTAAAATGATCATAAAATAACTTCTAAAATTAAATTATAATATAAAAATATAAATTACAGGAGTATTATATTATATAAGTATAAAATATTTTCTAAAGAATCTTGGAGACCACAGTAACAAATAGGATAAATTTTTTTATCAAAATATGAAAGAGATAGTATAAGAGGGATAATTAGGATCATATGTATACTAAGGAGTTGGGATGTGGCCTAGGCTAATATAATGATAAAAAGTCAATTTCATAAACGAAAACAAAACTATGTACTTCCAAAGAAATTACGACATAATTGATTCGTTACGTATTGAACTATTTGCATTAAATTTTTGTTTTAATAGAAAAAAAAAATGATAATAGAAAATCTTTGTCACCTATTGACAGTGTTCAATTAGTAAAGCTCCTAAATGTTACACTTTGTACACTATACTATCTATGTTTTTACAAGTTTTAAAACTGACTAATACTTAGATTTAAGTAACACAATAAAAGTATAAATAACCATTGTTGTTTTGGGTACAATAATAGGATTAACTTCTAATAAAGATATGTTAAAATTTTTTCGTAAAAATGTATTCTTTAATTTTTTACTTTATTAGAGATTCAACACTTATGCTTGTGAGGAGCTTTTTATAAGAACTGAATCTTACAAATGAATTAAATATTGAAACGAAGCTTCAGTTTTTTGTTTAGGCTAAGGTGTAACTATCGATTAAGAGAGAATAGTTTTGTAAGGGAAAGTTACGGCTTATATCTTTTAAAAAATTTTTATTACGAAGAATGGTTTTTAATTCGCTTTTCACAACGACAGTACCTAATAGAAACAGTAGACTGAATTTTTTAAAAATCTTTGTAGTGACTGCCTTTACTTACTATAAGTTCAGCATAGAAAACAAATAATCTTCAAATCTAATTCTTTACATTTGAAATACTAAAACCGAAAAAAAGAGGTAGTTAACTCAGGTTGATTTTCAACCTTCCTTCTTTATCCAGTTTTAATAATTTTTAAAGGACAATATAAAAGAAATAATTCAAATATATATTCGTTATTCAATTATATTAATTTTTTAAATCTATTTCGTTTATTTAATATGTTAAAAAATCTGCTAAAAATGATATGAAAACCGTTTTTATACAAATTATACACCTGTTCAATTCAGCGTTTTTGTAAGTTGATTGATCTGGTTCATAATATTTCGTCTCTTTTCTACTTAAAGCTTGATAATACTAAACAAGCGCTAGCGTCCTATAAGTCTGGGTAAAACAACTACGCTTTATATTATTTTATGGCTGCTATACGAAATCGAAGGGGAATTATCCGTATACCATGCGCTTTAGTTTCACTCGTTTCGCGCTTTAGACTAGCTTCACGCGCAACTCGTCCCTCTCTGTTGTGTGATACTAAACAACACTAAACAACACAAACACCCAAAGTGCTTGAGATTCTTAACACCAGCCGATAGTTGTTGTAAAATGGCCGAGGTGTCAAGTTGTGTATGAGGTGAATGTGCTCAGTTTCATAGAATTTCTCGTGTTTTGAGTGAATTTTTAAATGGATGAATAACATTTTTCGTTTGAATTGATTAGTTTGTTGTGTGTTTAAGTGAATTAAATGGTTTTTATTTAATTTTTGTTTGGTTTTATTAATAAATTTACACATTGGAAGCAGCCAGTTCATAATAATATTCGGTTATAGTAGCAGGTGGGTATTTGCATATTTTTTAGAATTTAGTTTCTAACTCTTATTTCTTTAACAAAAAAAAAAATATCTTAACACCATGAAAATGTTTTGTTACGAATTAAGATATTTATAAGTTTGGGGAAAACCCGGTTCGATCGAGGAAAATATAATTTTACCTCCCGGTTTTTAAGCGAGCACATTGTTTCTCGACTGAACGAATTTCAAAGTCAATGCAACTTGTAAAATATTTTAAAATGCTAATCTTTTGGATAAATTTAAATTTGATCAATAAGAAAATCACAAAAAAAATATGTAATATTCATAATTTTTTTTAATAATAATAATTAATTTTTTTTTTAACATAAAAAAATTTAAAGATTTATAGTTTTCATGTGCTTACATTTATTACATTTATATTTGATTTATAGTTCTAATTGTGATAAAATAATTCTAGAAATGTATAAATGGTTATGTTTTTTTTTCTACATCCAATGAACACGCAAGCTCCTCTTATCAAAGCTGATGGTGACTCACACATTTGACATATCTCTGTAGGGTTGTAATACCCTTAAAATTCACCCTTGAGCTTTTTGTATGTGTACGAACGTACACGCTGTACATCCAACGACTGTGGGGGCTGGCCATCGATACGTGCAAGATTCAATAACAGATGGAATTATTAACGTGCATCTCCCAACCAAATTATCAACCCTCCAACAATGCCTTTTCATTATAAATTTCACAGAAAAATATAAAATTACATCGATAAATAGACATTCAGAACAATTTCAAATCGAATCAATTCTCAAATAAAATCGCATTTCAAATCATATTAAGTTTTAGATTTTTATTCCTTATAAAAATGATTCTTTATTTAATGTTCTGATATAAATAAAAAAACATTTTATAAGGACTTGATGCTTAAGATAGACAAAACAGAAGGGGTAGTTAATCCCTAACCCGTTACCCATGTTCAGTCCACCATACAAAATTTAGAGATCAAAAGCCTCCTCTCTAATTGCATGTGTTTTATATTCGTTTGAACATTCAAAAATGGACACTTTCAAATTAACTATAATTTTAGGTCTTCGGTAAAAACCTCTGATTTAATTTAATCTTTTTTTTTAATATATAAGCGTTCTTCATAACTACAACTAAGTTCTATAAAATATCTTCCTTATTATAAGTTATTATTATTAAGAAAGTAATCGTTATCTTGTTATAAACACAAGCAAAATTTTTCACACAACAAAAATATTACAATTAAATAAAATTTTCTCAACTCTTAAAGCTGTTTTATCACCCTATTAAATTGAAATTTATGCGCTTTTACTTCTGTATCATAATTTTCTTATTTCTTTTCACACTCCAAAGTAAACAATTAACATAACTTTTACGATATTATAAATCTTCCCTTATTATTCGATTAAAATTACATTTCTTTATCTAGCGCTCTCGTTGTTCTCTCATAGTTAAATTTATAGTCTTTGGTTGAAAATCTCAAATGTAAATCAATGCACCACCTTTTTCATTTGAAAGAAGCTAAAACAAAGCCTTAATTACAGGTTTTAACACTGAAGCAATGTTAACATTTCGATATCACCTTTTAATTCACTGAAACCATTCTTCTGTTTAAGAAATTAATTAAAAAACCCAAACCATCTAACAAAGGAAACAACACCTGAACACCGACGAGTTTAAAAAATAGATGGTTTCATAAATCTGTTGGTTTATCTTTTTAAAAACTTCGAGGAGATTTTTTTTTCTTTTGAAAAATATATATGATGTTGGGTGATAGGGGTAGAAATGTATTCACTTGCTTGTTATTATAACGAGGGGAATTCTCGAAGATACAATCCAAATAATATGAAAAGTGAACTTGGGATTCATTTGTAAGCGCTGTTCTATTTATCAAGGGAAACATAGTGAAGCTAAAAAATAATGAGACTTAATTATTTAGATAGCAAGTTCCAACACTTGGGAATGAATTGTTTCTTTATATATTCACATTTTTCTAGAGATGAAAAAGCAAGCTTTTATTTTTTTTTTTTTTGAAAGTATTATGTTGAATATGTATGTGTTTGCTGTGAGTTTATTTTCTATAAATTCTTGGAAGTTGCAAGGAATGCTTTTAACAAACTTTTCAGCTTATAAAATGTTAATTTTCGCATTTGAATTCTAAATGAAAGTCATGCGGCAAACTTAGTTACCACCACGTACATATTTGCTAAATACGCTATTAGTTTTTCATTAAATGGCATTATCGCATTTGAATATTGTACTACACACTCAACGACTATAAAATCTATAATTTATACTATAGAATTATATCTTTAATTTAATATTATAAAGTGTTGGTTACTTAAGTGAAACATCCACGCGAATGTAACAGGCTGTTTCGACTTTTTACTTTTGCCCAAGCCGTAAAGTGTTGGAAACATTTTTAAAAAAAAAATTCTATCCCGTATAAATTGTATATGAAACTACCCGCTTCTTATGGCATAAAACGACAGTCTTCTGAATATAAAGTCGTTTCGTCATATTTCATTCGTATAACTTTTTATGACTTCTGTAGACAGAAATTGAAAACATAAAATTTTCTTCAAATTGCGATTTTGACGAAAAATTATCTTTAAACCGGGCGTAAATATATTCTCTTGCCAAAAATAAGAGTTGCAAAATTGTGTAAGTTTTCACAAGTTTTTTCTCAGTCATATAACTAAATTTCTTTCTTAAACGATCAAATCTAATTTATTATTAATATAATTTTTAATATACTTGATATACTTGACCAACAGAAAGTTTCTGTATTTAGACAGTCGTGATATGACCTTAGCTGTTAAAACGACTTAAAACACCCAAAAAAAAAAAAAAAAAAAAAAAAAAAATTTAATGTAACTTGCATAATGTTTAGTTTATACATACGTTTAACCTGAAGTCTTAAACAAAGATGGGCTTATAATCATTTTTTAAATTTCCTCCGTCCTCTGTTTTATTCATTTTAAGATCAAAACACTCTATAACAATATCACATCAAAATGTAACAATCCATATTTCTATTGACTGAAAATACACTATTAGGGGTTAAAATTGACTCAAATCTGAATCTTATAGTGATTCACAAAATGACAAAATATTTTTATTTTAAGGTTTAATAAACTGACTCAAAAGTTTCAAGAAATTTTCTGTGCGTGTGTCAAGATATTAAAAATTAAATATTTCATTATCAAACTTTTTGATGTTTTGTTATGTAAGTAATGAAAAATATTTTTAGGGGTGGAAATTGACTTCCAAACCTGAGTGAATCATCTTCTAACCTTTGAGTGAATAGTCTTTTAATTACTAACATATTTTTATTTTGGTGAATGAAATCTCCTGTGCGTGTGTTAAGATATTAAATTTCAAAACTTTGGCAAATATCTCGCTTCCTGTGGTTTAAAGGATATTTTTAATTATACAAATATTTGTAGAACTGTAATTTTTTTAAAAGTTTGAGTCGAAGCCAATATTTACACAATAACTGTTTTTGAGATCGAATGCGAAATGAGGAAAAAGCTTTGGTAATATTATAATTGGTAATCTACTCCAAATTGGTCAAATTCTTTTTTATTAACAGTTTAAGAACTTCAGTCAAAGTATATATCAGAACAAATTTTCTTCTTATCTTAATGTTTATCTTGATTAGCTATAACTTTTCATTATTTTTAATATCGTTTAATCCGTAGAAATGCCATTTCGACATCTGAAAAGTCAGTTTCAACCCTAAAATGTTTTATGCCGGTGAAAAGTATGTTTTGAGATTTTGATAATGATGAATAATAAATTTCAAAACGAATGAAATCGGAAAACTATTTGGGTAGGATTATTAATTGAAACTAAGTCAAACTCGAGTTTAAGATTAATTATTAAATGTCAAATCAAGTCAAGCATTGGCATCACAATTTATTTCATTTACAAGTCAAAATACGAGTACCAAACGCATTCTTTAAAAAACTTTCAAGCACTTGACTTGATGACTTTTTAAGTGTTGCTGTCTAGTAATATGTTTTTTAAATCATCTATTGATGCTTATTGAATTCAAGCATTCCTTAGAAGTGTTGAGATAAAATTGTGTTTAAGTATGTCCACTTTTAAGAAAATTAGAGAAAAACCAGAAAAGTACATGATGATAAGAGAAAGTCAATGAAATTGAAGGGCTCATTGAAAAAATTAGGGAAAAACAAAGTAAAAAGGATATGCACTATTTATAGAAATCCCAGAGGAAGTCCACAAAAAAACGATAATGGAGACTTTTGGTCGTCTAGTCTTTTATTACATTTTTGATGGTTGGTCACTTGGTTAAAATAATTGGAGAGAAGGGAAATATTGGAACTTTTTTCTCGTTCACATTGTCATAAAATGCTCTAAGAGCAGATTGTATAAAATTCAAATTTTAAAATAAAAAAAAAACATTGTCATAATTGATTGAAAAATCTAAGAAATAATATACAGAGATATTTTCTGAGAATGTTTCTGTCAGCGATATTTTTAAAAGAAAAACCAAATCAATAATTGAAAATTTGTTACTTACACAAACTTAAAATGATACCTACCTACTTTTATAAAATACAGTTTGACTACGAGCAGTGACAACTGAGAAATTTCCTTCATTAATCTTCATTTCCCATATGATCATATCCCTTGATATCATTGAACAACGGGAACGTTTGCTTTGTTGAAACCGAATCTACCGTCTAATATTTCTCTTTTACACACTTCAAGATGTACTTAATAATAATTTTAATTAACATTGATAAGCAGTTTTGTAAAATGTGTCTTATTTGTAAATTTATAGCTCCCTGTACATATTTGTTCTGTGGTTACCCAACACATATAGTAACAAATGATCAAGCGGTTGAAATATAATATAATTCATGTTTTCCGTTAAAATTTTTTAAGAAAAATACATTGGAATCACTCACGGATATAGCAATCAGGAGAGAACTTGGATAATATATCTAGCTTAACATTTATTGATATAAATAAGTCTTGTGGGAGTATTATGGTCTCATGTAGAGGGGTAAAACCTGCATGTTGTTCTTTCTTGCATAAAATAAAAGGTATGTTTAAGATGAAATATTTGATCCTTTGTGTGATTTATATTGATGCACTCATACAATTTAAAACAGTTTAAACAATTTATCAAGCTTTTACATTCATTGCGTATATGGGGCTGTCAAGATTGATCGAAATCAATTTATCTCTATCCCGTCTGCGAGAGTGGAACCAGAATGTGAGACACTCGTTTTATTTCTGCAGGACAAAAATCAAAAAGTAAGGAAATTTATAAAAATGCAAGATTTTAGTCTCCGCGTTTCAATCTGAACAAGTCGAACATGCAAACACGCAATATCTTTCAAGCTATTCGAGCGTTAACGAAAAATATATTCCAACTTAATTTTCTTTTTATTGTTTCGGATTTTAAACGGAATTATTAGCTTATCTCCATAATACTATAGGCAAAGCACTACGAAACTACCTTGAACGTTATATTTTGTGAATTTAAAACCTCACGAGCAGTTTATTCGCGTACTTATTTATTTAAAGTCAAGTAATTTGTGATGCAAAACGTGATGTCTTTGCCTGAACAGAGAGCGTTCCACAATCTGCATGTCTTTGAATAATTTGCTCGCCTGGTCTTTCTTTTGCTACGAGGCCATAAAATTGTTTTTACTCCATTCGCATTATTAGCTCGAAAAGCTTTGTCAGCTTGTTTGGTGTAGAGAAATAAATACACAAGCTTCACTTTTTACGAGCTTGAATTTCGGTTTTAATTAACATGTAACATGCCAAACTTATTAATACAATGTTAAATAAGTTGTTGAATGAAACTTATTCACGAAAGACAAATTCTTTTGTTATGGTGGCTAGGGTAAACACCTTCTCCGTTTGATTTAGAGATTAGAACATATTTCTCTATTGGAATACAAAAAAGTAATTTGATAAATAAAACGAAATCTTTCCTATATATACGAATTTAGCATTTAAATAACATTTAAGAGAATACGTTATTATTAATTGTGAAACACCATGCCTATGTGGCTTAGGTCAAATTTCTTTTGTATTGGCGTTAGAAGGCGTGATACAATGACGTTAAATCTTGATGTTTCGTTTTCAGAAAAAAACGTTTTGAAAGTAAATTTTGAAAGATAAGAATGGAGCATTCAATCGATTTTTCATATGGAGAAACAAATTTGAAACATCCAAAATAGGAGAAGTCCGGCGATTTTATCGAAAATTAGACAATTTAAACGGAAACCAGATGCATTTTAGGAATAATTATACCTACATAAAATTAGTCAAACATACATTTTGTATAGGTATATTTAAGCTATGGGATCAGAATTCAATTTGTTATAGTAATAATTTGAAACTTTAATGATTTTAACAGATAAAAGCACCTGAGTCTCAAATAACTTTCCAATCAACCAACATGAATCTGTTATACTCTAAAGTCTAAACGAAACCTTTTTCAGGGGTTATTAGCTTATCATAAACAAGCTTTAGAGCTTGCTGTAATAACTTTTCCATATTCATAAATTTGATGTTATCTTAAAATTTCAACCGAAATAATATTCTTGCTTTCAACAGAAATATCACTACAAACTATCCAATAGAAAATGTTCTATGTAATTATTATCCTTGCAATCCTATACTTACTCAAGAATGTTTTCATATAAATGCTAACAGATTACAATTGCAAATTACTAATAAATCGATAGATGTAATAAATAATATATTGTATGAATTAATATTTTATTTGATACTTTAGTTCTTTGTGTGGAGGAAATATGAGAGTTTTTCGGAAGGAATAAGGAATTTTTACAACCTTTTTACAGGGAATAAAACTTATATAAAAGTAATATTCTAGGATTGAAAAAAATGAAATTAGTGTAAGCATTTTATTGAATATAATTTATGTATTGTATTGTAATGCTAATGATTGAAAAAAGTAAAATTTTAACTATTCAGAGAGATAATATTAAAATATGAATTATTGTGAAGAAAATCCTTTGTATTCCAATGCAACTTGAGTATAAAACTTTTTTTTTTGCTTCACTTAAAATAAAAATATATTGCTTTGGTTTCGGTCTTCGATTTGAGTTTTGTTCGAAACCTTGCAAATTTTTTTATATGTATCTATAAAAAGGATATTCTCTTATTAAAATATACATTTGAAATCATCCATAAACTAAAAAACAGGGGGTATATAAAAATCTACGTAAAAGTGGTTCGTTTTTCAATACGCTACAAACCGTAACAGAATAAGAATATTTATACCCTCAAAAATTTATAATACATTTAAAAAAAATTAAAACCTATACGAATATATTGAATAAATTAGTCAAATAATTTTTTGTGTCATTTACAAAATTATATGAATGTTTTCCTTTCACCAAAAACAGAATTCTGTAGGGCATATAAATGATTAAAGCTTTCTATGACTATATCTTTTAAGTGAGATCTTTTTTTTTCTTTTTTAATACCTCAAATTATAAAAATAATTTTAAATATTTTACAATTATTATAATTTATTATTTTTGTATCATATTATTTTTTCCTTTCATTTTCCAATCAATTGTTTACTGGTGAAAACATTTAACTCTCTTTAAAAAAAATATAATTTAAGAAGAGACTCTCTCACACTTGCTACACTTAATTTCACCAATTACTGTTCGTAAGCAGTAAGCATAAGGACATAGAAAAAAATGAGAAATCAAAATTAAATAAAAAGTCGTTTTATTTTTTTTTTTTAGTCGTTTAGTCGGTTTTTTTCGTTACGTTATGGCTTCCACTGGGTTAGTCTTAACCTAATAAAACCTTCTTACATTAGTTGTTTTCTTTTTATACGATTTTCCAAATTCTTGAAATTTTTAATCCATTTTTTGATTAAGTGAATATCTTAAACGAATTTTTTGGGAATATATCTTTTATGTAAAAAAGAGCTTTAGGAATATATGAATGTTTTTTTTGTAGCCAAAGATATCAAAGGAATTATTGAATTTTTTAACAGATGTATTCTTACGTTATGTATTTAATATTTAACATTGTCTTTATTATAAGATTTCTTAATTTAACGTGTGCTGTATTATAAATGGCTATGTTGTTGGGTTCTTGAGGCGAGAAAGTACGCACTTAGAAAGAAGAGTACGCAACTGAAGGTACTAAAGTATATCTACTATAAAAATGCATTTCCACTACACCAAGTTACGCCAAAATCTATTGGAAATATTTGCACGATTGCTTACCATATTTGATATAAAACCTTCGTCATCTATTAGTAAGCTTTTTAAAGCTTCCATATAAAACTTTAGTTATAATTACTTAATTAATCAAAGAGTAATACATACTGATAGTTTAATATCTATGACTATCAAGAATATGTGTATATTTGTGCAAAATTTTATTTTGATTGGTATTGGGAAGTGGGTAAAGTATCATTATAACCCTCCATTCCAAATAGACTGATGAAAGTAATATAACCGTAGTCAAAATGTACGATATATCGTAATAGATGTATTTGAATATTCATTAGCTTTGATAATTTCGCTAGTATGAGTATTTCATTAAACAAAAATTTCTTTTTAGAATATTCTAGGTTTTGAAGGTTTAGTTATTTGAATTTTCCTCTTTAAGCTTACTCCCTTTTATTCCCTTTATTTACTTTCACTCTTTGCACTCCGGCTGTGATACAATTAACGAAATTAACTAAGGTAAATCTGTAGATGAATTTTCTCAAAACAAAGAAAATCCAAAAAAAAAAAAGAAAATTCGTTTTTCAATTACTTTTAGTTTTGTATATAAAATCCAAATACTATTTAAAATTTTTGTAACAAGCCATTAGGTAAATTAAATAAAATGAATTGAATGAAATTCTTTTAATTGAATTATTTTCATTGAAATTGTTACGCCAATGTTTATTATATACTTTATCTTCATATCGTTTTCTTTACTTTTAAGAATTTTATTACAAATATTTCACAAAAGATATTTTTCCTTAACATTTTTTGGTGCTATTCCATTTTGAAATAAATAAAATAACGAATACCTATATTGAATTCAGAGCAATTATGACAGATAGGTACAGATTGTAGAAAAGTGAGTTCTTAAAACTTTTGCATTTTGAAAAAAAGGATGCACAAGGTTGACTGAAGGCCATTAACTCGTCATTGAGTCAGGATGCAGTTGATAACTTATTATTATCGTAAATAAGATTTTTTTCTTCAGTTAGTCTAAAATTATATGCTACCATACATTTTTATTGCATCTAGTTTAAATTGGACGTTAGAAGAATATGAATAAATTGCGAAAGAAACTTTAAATTTTGAAATTCGATTTTAAATGATTTAACTTATTAGACGACTCTTTTTATTTTATGTACCTATCTAATTACATATTTTGACAAATGCTTTTTCTTTCATATTATTTCTAATGTTTGCGTTATTATAAAATTGACGATAAGACTTAACAAAAGGCTTCTTTTAAAGTCCATTTTTTGCAAACACGTCGCATAAAAGACTCGTTAATTGATCGATCAAATCAGAATTACCTTATAAAATTGTATTGTGTATGAAACTGAATCGCTCCATTCTCTCTAATCATAGATCGTAGCTCGGCATCAGGTTTCCCATTATACTCTTGTCAAGACGCTGACATGTTCAATGATTGAGAATATAATTTTTACCATGTCGCGTTTGTCTTTTCATTATAAGCTACTTTATTCTGACTACCCATGTCGTAATATCTGTGTTTGTATAAAATACTTAATACTTTTCTTGTTGCTTGTTTTTAAATTCCATTCTTTTTTCCTGTGCCCGTGTATTGGAACTGATAGATTGTTCGTGACTGAGTAAAAAATTTTCCCGTTCGTTATGTTTCCGTTGATGATGTCCTAATGATAAAACTGGGTGAATGTTTCATATTTTATTTCCTTTAAACGGTGATGATGGGTTTCAATTACAAAAAAAGAACATTTTAATGAAACGTTTGCATGCAGTAGCCATTTCAAGTATTGTATGTTTTGTCTGATTGGGTGGAAGAAAAAATGTTGTAGCAGGAAATTTTATACCGTTTATTTGCCACAGACGAACGTTTTCATTAAGTTTTTGTTAAATAATAACAGTTTTATAAATTTCATTGTCATTTTATTTAATCGTAACCTTTTTATAATGATCTTATAACAACTATAAAAATGAAATACATTTGATTTTTTCATTTGCTCAGCACTAGCAAGTTTCAGTTTAAAAGAAGGTTTTATTAATATATAAAGAAACTAAAATACATTAATTCAATTTTTTCATTCTGTTATCTGTAACATTAATTGGTTTTGAAACCATTATGAGCATTTTTTATTTAGATTTTTAGTAAGTAAACTATTTCCGAGAACCATTAAACTTATAAGCATCAGCTTATGCAACTGAAAACCCTTTAACACATTACATGAACCCGAAATCTGTCTCTGGATATTAATTAAATGACATAAATGAATAGGCAAAGGTAGACCGTACTGTTCAAGAGAGGTACCTGTTGGTGTTTATGTGTTTCTGGATCCAAACTCTAGAAATGAGACGTGCTTCAGCTTTTGTAGGTGACTAGAATTGTCCATTAGGTTGACAGCCAGAAAGTTAGGTTGTTAATTCGGTTCCCTAAGGTATTTTTGACTGTATCTGGCTATCTCAATCCTCACCGTAGCCACTCTGGGGTCCTTTAGATATCATAGTTGGTGATGTACCAGTGAGCGTCAATTATTTACCTCAGGATCTTAGACTAAAAGTGGTAAACCTTGTACACATAGGAGTTACTGGCGGCTTCCCACATCTGTATTCAATACGTCCAAATGGGCTTAAGTAACTGAAAATATTTTTTTTAATTTTCATATAATTTAACAATAGCACTTTTTCATCACACAAGGACGTTTGTAAATAATTTAGTCAAGTCACAAGTAGTTTAATAACTTAGCAATTAGCTACTAAATTTCTTGACTTAAATATTTTTATTCGGACACATTTATTTACTACACTACTCGCTAACTCATCTAAATTAGATGTGAAATGTGAAAAAAACTTGAACTTAGTTTTGGTCTTAAAGGATTTACGGGAGGGGGTATAATCTTAAAAAAGAAATGACTTAAAAAGTACTTTTAGGTTTTTGGCTAAGGTGTACTAATTTTATTACAAAAACCTTGGTCCAGTATAACTTGTTTCTTGATACAAAAACAAATTTCCATAAAACCAACTTTGGGACTTACATAATTTAAATATTTTTTCAATTTTATTTTTGATTTAACAATTATTATTTTTTAAGAAAAGTCAATGAAAGTTGTAACAAAAGCTCATTTTTTAAACGATATGTCAGAGTCTGTATATGTTTTAGTGAGTATTATGAAATCATTAATTTTTCTAAATTTAGAAAATATGAAAGTTATTATTTTTTAAAATATTAGATAAAGTTCAAAAGAAGATACTCGGAACTAATCGTTTAATTAAAAATGCACTAATGAAAGAAAAAAAATATGCCAATGGGTTAGTCGTATTTCATAAAGGCTTAAAATATAATTAAAATTCAACACAACTCATTAGTAATACAAATTATCTTAATTAAGATAAACACAAATCGAAGGTAGTGGCCGAGTGAAAAAGTTATATAGAAATATTAAAGAGTTATGCTCTTCGAATATATTATTAAGTTATAATAATTCACATGCTAATACGTTCATAATTTTCGATAAAAATATTATAAACTCTCGTAAAATCTATCAGAAATTTGAAAATACTTAAATGAGTTATTAAAATATTATGTTTATTTTATCATTCTTAAAATGAATTGACTAACTTGTGAATATTTTATTTTTTATAATTTGTGTTGCTTCACAATCTATCCCAAAACAATAAGCGAATCTGTTGAACGTATGGACGGGACGACAGGGCACCCCAATTGTGGTGCTTTCTATGTAACTCCAGAAATGTCAGACGCTTCAGTCTAACTGTCTCCTCGCTCTTATCCAGTAGGTTCATAGCAAGGTAACTCAGATGATTATTTAAGCACCCAAGGTATTTGGCGCTGAATCATCTTTAACAGTCGCAATGCCTAAATCTTTATGGATGTCGAAGACCTGAAAAAGTGAAAAAAGTAAACTTCTTTGCGTGACTTGACAGAGCTTCTTTGTAATAATATCAATGTTGATTTGGATTTTTGATTATTCTTAACCTTTTCTTGGCCGTTCCTTTTTTATTTTCAAAAATTAAATGCTATTATAAGAAATTAGCTTTAAATATCACCTCTCGAATTAAATATAATTACATATACAATTATAGAATAATTTTCACACCATTTTTTACCTACTAATTTTTCTATGGAATGATTTTTTTGAAATATGTGAAGTGTTATTTGAAATTTCATGTAAAACGGAAAAAAATTTGATTTTCACTTTATTATTTAGATAGCCCTTAAAAATTAAATAAGAAAAATTAAAAATACCTAATACCTAAGAGTTCAAAAATGGGCAGCCGTTGGTATACTTTAGGGAAGACTATTTACTAAATGTTATAAGGAATAAGTAAAGTTACAGGAAATCTACATTCATATAGCTAGGAAGCAAAAGTAAAATGATAGCCTTCTCGTTAATATTCTGTATAATATTACGTGTGAATAAAATGATTAAGTGGACATCTTGGCATTTTTTTTCTTTGTTTATTTTACATAATTTATTTCAAGATTAAATTTGAGAGTGAAATTTGCGACAGTAGAAAAAATAAAGATAATTTTTTTTTGGAAAAATTATACTACTATATAAAATTAATTTCAATTTTATCGTCAATTTTATAGTATTCTGAAAAAAGATTGTATATACTATTGTTTCCCGTAAAGTAAAAAAATTACATTTCAAACAGTAAACACTTCAAAAATCACCTTAAATTTTTCCATTTCATCATTCATTGACAAAATATTTTCATTTTAATTAAAGGTCCGCGTAATTTTGACCACCCAAAAGATTTAAATTTCAAGATACGATTTCTTCAACTTCTTTGAATTTTATGAGCTTAATTGTCATTTAAAGATGAACTATCAAAATTTCTTCAAATCATTACACTAAATTGATCTCATTGAAATTTTTGCGAAAATCATCCAAGTATAACAAAACTGACAATTTGCAATGATATGTGATTTTCTAGAGCATAAACTCATCAATACAGTAAAAATAACAGTATTAACATAAACTGAAATTTTCGAAAGATCATTTTAATTTGTCGTCATATCATTCAAGTCTTTCTCAAAAGAAACAACTCGTCTGTTGCGAGTAATTTGATTGAATAATTTTTTACGATTTTATTTTTCTTTTAATTATTGATTGGTTATTACATGGTTTGTAACATAGACGGAACAACGCTCTTAGCGTTTTTTTTTCTATTTTAATATCACGCTGTTTTTCTTCAATTACACACAATTATGAAATTATTGTTAATAGCCTCCAATAATGTGGAATAATAAAGAAATTAAATTAAAAAATATTTGCCGAACTTTATAGTAACTTGAAGTTTTAACAAAAGATTTTAAACTTGAAGTTTGTCTTCAATTTTAAAGTGACTTTTAAATTAATCGTTACAAGTTGGAAACATTAAAAGTTTTTTAATTTCAGAAAATGTTTAACTTTTAATAATAAAGTTTTAAGACACCGTCATTTGCTGTATTAATCTGCTTTTATATTACAGCATTAAAAATTCGAATGGAGGTAAATTTCAGTTTTGAAATAACTTGAGATATAGATCAGAGAAAAATTATAGAAATTTTTATCTGTTTTTTTTTTTTTTATAAACACCTGGTGATTTACTTATAAAATTTAATCATAAAATTATTGAAATTATGCATATTATCATTGCGGGAAAGTTCGTTGAACTAGATTTTTGTAAAAAAAAATTATTGAAATAGTAAAAGTTTGTGGTCTTGAAATTGATGAACTTTTATACGCTATATATTTTCTTCATCGTAATTATTTTATAATTGTTCAATGACTTTAATGAAATGGAACATGCGATTCTCGGAAAATTCAATTTGTAAACATATTAAATTCCACTTACCTAAAGCATGCAGTGATTTGTCTTAGTTATACTTCACTGCGAAAATTTCCATACAACCATTGCATACGATAACATGGCAACATTCCAAAATCGAGTCAAGAATTATGTACAATGCACAAATTTAAATTGCATGAAAATAAATTGAAAATTGCTACGTCTACATCTAATTTTAACCCCAACCGATAAAAAAGCGAGTACTCTAATTGAGTCGTTGTAAAAGAAACCTTTAAGTACTTTTTTGAAAAATAACTACTTAACCACGTATCGAATTTCGATATAAGAAAAGTCGTAACATTCGTGACGACAGAGAACTTGTCTTCGGTAAAACTTTTAAGACTTCCTCTTCGCCTCATTCATTATTAACAAACGTGTCGTGGACCAAACGTTGACCGTTAACTTTTATAACATCATTCACTGAAACGTTAAAGAATTGCTGTTTCTCAACGTCTTTTAAGGGTTGGAAATTGCACCATTCCTCCTACTTGAGCAAATAAAATAAATAAATTCGATCACGCTTATGTGCTTGAGAGATGAAATTGGATCTCACGTAAAACAAACAAGGGGATATTCAACGATTTTTTTTTTATATTCCCCCAATATTAAATTCGTGAAAAATGTCACTAGACTCAACTTATTTTTCCATTATTTTTTTTTTCGTTGGATGCATTACGGTGTTTATTTCCTTATGTATTTAACACCGTTAGAAAAAATGATACCATATGTGATGAAATAGTTCATTTATCAACTTACGGATGTTTGTATATTGCTTTGCTTTTATTTTATTCATTATAATATAGTGAGAAAGTAATTAAGGTGCAAATAAACGCAAAATCATGAAAACTTTGTAGATCGAATAATTTATTACTTGCCTTGAAACACTTCAGGTAACCTGAATGAACTCGTAAATTTTCCTTTTTATTACAAAAAAAGGGATGTGAAGTCATTTTAAAGCCTGAAAAATGTCATTGCAAAGATTTAAAAAATCCATAACTTCTATGAAATAAAAGACACGGCTAACGGCATTATGTGAGTTGGAGGTACAAAGTATAAACTATTAAAGTTAATTAAAACAAGTACTGAATAATGAAATATATTAAAATTGAAAAAAAAATATTGTAAGTAACATTTTTTATCACGTTTGCATTTAATACTAAACTATAAGAAAAAACTAAAGACAATAATAAAATCTGTAATTTGTTTGCTATTAGCACTCACTATTTTGCGAGAGGAGCAAATGTTTTTTAAGGCACTTATTAGCTGTTCATTTTGATAAAACTATTTCAGAAAGAGTATAAAGAACGTCGCAATAAATGTTTCATTTTGACATAAGAAATTAGTACTCTACGATCACCTTTAAAGATTCATTATCTTTATTTCTAGATAAACTTTACTTGAATTTTTTTTTTTGGTTATTTATAGTCGCTTGGAACGTTCAAGGTTATCAGCGACTTATCTAGTTCTATAAATTTTCACTTTTTCACTCACTCATTCATATTGAAGCACAGTATATACACTTATACATTTAGACTTGAGTTTCAAGCTACTTGATTGAGTGCTTTACGATCACTCTTAAAGATTCACCATCTTTAGTGGTAGTCAAGTAGTTCACTCAATATAATTGATTGATTGATTAATTGATTTTCAAGCTATTTGACTAAAACTGGAGTTAAAATTAAGGCAAGCTAAAGTTAAATGTTAATACTGAAACATCAATTAAATATTTAACCAAGTTAAGTAAGTCAAGCATTGCCTTAAGAGTTCACTATTTGATTAGTTTTTTAATCTATTTGACTTGTTTTTCAAGTTATTTGACTAAAATTTATCTTATATTTATCTATGTTTTATATTTTCATTTCAAAGTTTAAATATTAAGCTCAACTCATTCTTAAAATTGTCCAGTTACTTAATTTGATGAATCCCTACATTGACTTCATAAGTTATTTTATTTAGGAGTTTAAATTTACCTAAAGAATAATTCAAGTCCTTGGAAGGAGAAGGAGTAAACTCACATTAGGTGTTGTCTCAGTTTCACCAGGCTTACAGCTCCTTATTTAAAAAAAAATTACTAGGTTTGAATTAACACTCAAATAAAATTTTGAAAAATTAACTTTTTATGCTGATGCATTTTAGCGTCATTCTGGTGAACTTAACAGAATCCTGATGACTTTTTTAGTGGGAATTCGTCAAAAAGTGAGTTAAAACTTTGTTCTTCCAAGAGTTTTAATTTATTTCAAAACATGTCCTGTCTATTTGACTTGATAGATCACCAATCACCATAACGCAATAAAAATTTAAACTTTCAAAGTCGGTATTATAAAAACCCAACGTTTATAAACTCTCACAACTTATTGTTACTATTTGAATTTTTATCTTTTATTAAAATCGAAAACTGACAAATTTAAATTTTATAACACAAACTTTGTATCGCCTTTCATTTATTCCAATTCATTAAAATAGAAATAATTTATGATAATTGTCATTTGAAGGTGTAGAAACTGCATTAATATTTATTAATCAATCAATCAATCTTCCACTTACTTGTTCGTCAAAAACGCAACATCAAATATAAATTTAATTTTTACGAATGAAACATTTTTAGAAAGTATCTACATTTCATTCTCTCTTCATTAACAAAGTCCCTTTGAATATTCCGACTAATTAAGCAATAATTAACTCAATCTATAGGATTATCGATCGTTTTGTTTCAACAAACTGCAACTGGACTAAAATTAAAACCGAAAAAATCTTCACACATGAACTCTTCTCCGGTATTCCATTGAATTATTTACAAATAAATAATCAAAGAGTCTATAAAAAGCGTTCGTTTATCTTCAGTTCGAAAATATATCAATTTTTACTCCAACTCCTTTTCCTAATGAAGTATAAATTCGATTCCTACAGAGAGCCATAAAGGAACAGAGAAAGCCGAGCTATTTTCACCATATAAAATTGTAATTTATAGCTGTGTTCAAAAGCGCCTCTTCTATTTCACATTTAATTTTAATTAGCCTTAATTCCCATTTAAATGAATTAAATTTAAATTAAAGTTTCGATTAACGACTTTCGAAAGCGCTAATAGAATATTTATTATAAACCTACTCATAGTTCATTGAATGGGAATGTCCGAGAAAATTATCAAAAATAAGTACCACTAAAATAATTGTAACTTTTTTGAGGTTAACGGTTGAATTTTTGGGAAATAACATTAAGTGTAATCTTCGATGTAATTGCATGGAAAGAGTAAAATTGTATGTAGTGTCTGAACAATAAGATGAAAAGGAAAGATGCATATTTTCAATCACTTTCAATTTTTTTAAAAGTAGATTCAATCAATTACTGTAATATCTTAAAGTAATTTAATTATTTATTCCGTTATATTTTTGTAAATTGAAAAATAATACTAGGCTCAACAAATAATCTTATTATATTTAAGATGGTAAAGTCTTTCGTAAGAGTTTTAAAAAAATGATAATTACTTCTTACAAAAGAGACATTGTTAACGATACAGTTATCTGTAAGTCAAATAAAACGAATTGAACTTGATTACCAAATAAATATTTCAAATAAAAAATCGAATACAATACTTTTTATTTTCAAATAATTATTCTTGTTAATATCACAAAGGTTATTATTTAACTATCACGAAACAAGTTTCGACTCTTCTTCCAATTAATAGCCATTGTCGAATCGAGAATTTACTTGATGTCAACTTGATTTATTACATATAATATTTATAATCAATTTTTAAAAAATCTCAAATTTGTCGAATGTAATTCAATGACAACTGTCCTGGAGGCATTTTGCTCTCTAACTAGCCGAGGCAAACAAATATATAATTTACGTTAATCTTGATGTTAGCATTGGGAAATGAAATGGAATTACGAATTCTAAGTTTAATGTAATGCGACTGCATTCCCCTGAGTGTAATCAAATGAACCATCTCGAAGGAATACTAAACGCCGGATGAACCGAGCACGGAGATACCTGGAGAATTTACTATGGTGATCAGCAAGTACAAATCAAATACGAGTGTATGCAATAGTTGAATTGTTTGCATGGAAGCATTTGTCTTGAATAGTTTTGTTTTCTTCCATTGAAAACGGAAATTACGCCTTCAATGCTCTAATAACTAATTAAAAAACTTTTGAAACTGCATATAACTAAGTTTAAATTTCAATTGTAAAAAATTAGTATTGTATTGAAAATTAAAACTTGTATATACTTTCGGATAAAGTTTGTAACTGAAACTCTTCTGTATGATAAGATAATATGCTATTGCACTTTGGATGGGTGTGTTATGCTTAAAAAAAGTTACAATCATACTATTGTTAACTATATCAGTCACATAAAATCGTAAAAAATGATGTTTCAAAAGAAACTTTCGATATTTTCAAGATTAACATTCTTATTGAAAGGTTTTAGTATCAATTTAAAATTTTATGGCTTTGTCAATAACAAATATTGATCATCTTCACATAGGTTTGTGACTTTCAAGGAATGTCTGATAGTAAACTTCGTAAATGACAGAAAAGAGCTCAAGTAAATTCATAGATAGATTTCAAATGATGAAAATATAATTCATAATTTGAATACATTTTTAAAAAATTCTTGTTCCTGAGTTTTTCTCATCAACAAAATAAATTTTAGATAAAGAGATTTTTATACAGTAAGCTTTTTGTGTCTTTGATGTCAGAAACAATCAGTGTTTGTTTTAAAAATTAGTTCTTTAAAAAACCAGATTTGTTGAGAATACCGATTCATCAAGTCAAATAGTTGCACATCTTATGAAATGAAGCTTGAAATTGAAAATAAAATTTAGTGCCTTGGAAATGCCATTATTTTTATTTTATATTTTAAAACTAATTTCGACTTGAGTTTGGCTTGAATTATTTTAAATTCTAGGCCAAGTAGCTTGAAAATCAAGTCAAGCATTGATTATCTAATTGTGACGCAATCGGTTGGAACGAAGTTTTTTTTGAATTGTTGAATTATTGTGTATTAAAATTATATATAACAACATAAAATAAAAACAGCATAAAAATGAATGAAAATATGTCAACTTAACAACATTTCACGAAATGAAGTTTTCAGTGCTATGAGGTTTTTTTTTTTTTGTGAAATTAACACAAAATTTTAAGGATTAATAGAAGATTATAATAATTCTGAGACAGTAAGAGAAATAGTAATTCTAATTATATTTATTTGTGAGAAACATTCATTATTGAAATTTGGCATCACACTATCTCATTCTTTTATGTTTTAGTTTAAGTCGAAAGTAAGCTCTTATTCCGTACATCTAACAGAACATTTTTTCATGACAACAGACTCAAACATACAAAACGCATTTCGAGATCACTGACTTATTTAATAGGTACAAAAATTGTTAATGTATCTAACGTACGCTCTCACTTACGGCGCTGACATTTATATTTCTATTTCTGTGCGGTGCTAAGCAAGATAATAAAATCTTACACCTTTTCGGTGTAATCTTCAATCGTTAAGTTTTTTGTAATGACATAAAACACTTAATTTCAAAAGTTAATAAAACTTAATTCATTTGCGTAGTTTTGGGCCTTACTTTATATCACTTTGGAAACAATAATTTTTGAAATAGTTACGATTAGGTGTAACTTTATTATTTATAAATCATCATAAATTTAATATTGATAATAAAAGATACCTATTATCCTGTCGAGTGACTCATCGACGGAGAACTCAAGCTCGTAAATCAATGAACAAGAAATTTAGGGGATACCACCTTTGGACGTCATATAAGCATGAAAGAAGGGAGATTTTGTGATGTTACCTGCAGAGGGTGAAAAAAATATTCTTTTGAACTGCTTTAAACGCCGTCCAAATGACTAACTTTGCATTTTTGTTATTTTTTCAATTAATAAAATTAACATTGACGGAGAAGAAAATTTATTTCATTTTTAAACTATATCAATGATGTTATGTTCATGTAATATAGCCTGAGTATAACCACTTCTTGTTTCAGGGAAAATTGGTTAAATAAACAGATGGTCTAATGTAAGTGTAATGTAAGTGTAAAGTAAAGAAAGCTAAATCGATAAAAAACCATCTATAAAACAATAATTTATTGCTTGTGCTTTTATCATAGAAGCGACTTGAAAAATTAGTCATACTAAAAGTGTAGAAAATTTACAGACTAAATTATACTTTTGTTTTTCGTTATTGGAACCTAGAATGTCACAACTGAAGACAAAATCTTTTTACTTTTGGTCAAATTTAATTTCTGAAACATCTTAACTCTTCACGCATAAACTTTAATATATTCGACTCCAATACTGATTTTAGATGCAGATTTGATTGATTTAAATTTAACTTTAGTGTTACAAAAAATATTTCCAATTCAAATACACCGTGACAAATCTTGTCAACAGAAGTGACACTAATTGAACATACAAAAAAAATTCTCCGTAGAAATCTTTCTACTCTCCTAACAGCATCTTATCGTAACGAAACGATGAAAACGAAACTTAGTCGCGTTAATCAAATGTAAATTAAAACCATACCAAGACGTCTTCAATATTTCATTTTTCAAAACTTTCTATTGATTAAGTAAGTGATATTGGCCTTAATTATTTTATAATGAGGAAGCCATCGGCTCGATCTGTTTAATCAGACTAAAATAAATGCATTACATTTGTAGAAATGCGGTTGAAATGAAGTTATCAATTCCCGTGTCTCCACAATTATTTCCATTGAAATGAAGCATCAGATGAAGCAAAACGATTGACAGGATATCGAACTTATAATTATGTAAAATGAGACTCGATCTGTATGTTAGGTGCGTGGTGAGATCTACAATTTTATTGTATTACGGTTTTTTCTGCGACTCGAAAAACTGGTTGGATCTAACCGTATTTTTTTCATTTTATTTCATTTCAATTCTTCCATGATCGTTATTTATGCGTCTAAGACCTATGTATGTATTTATAATATAAATTTTTTATTTCCTGCGTGTCCTCTGGATTCCTTTTACGGCAAGCTTAGTTAATATGAGATCATTTTAAAGTTGATCAGAAAAATTAAAATTCATGATAAATTTCTCTCCTGTTAGAATTAAATTTATTACGTATTTTTTTCGCTAATGCAGTCGCTTCTTGAATCAGAACTACCGATTATTTTGTAATTGCATTTATAGCGATTGCGGTAGGTTTCATTACGATAGCAATAATATTTATGAGGCGTTTTACCTCCTAATTGAAAGTCTTAAGTGAATGATAACAATATGTCAATAAGTGAGAATCCTATAGACTCGCTATTGGGTTTTAATTAATTTTATCAAAATGGAATATAAATTACTAAACAAATTAAACTTTCAGTGATTTATTGCGAGCCTTATTTGTCGAGTTTAAAAAGAATTAAATTTAATCAGATTAAAGCAACCGTCTTATTAATATTTTATTTTTTAAATTGGTTTTTAGGTGTTTTATCTGACTAATACGAATTATTAAGGAAAGCGTTTTCCCCTTGAAACATAATTTTAATCTCTTTGAAACTTGAATCGTATTATGTTGAAAAGGGTCAAATTAAAATGAAGCCTTATTACTCTGGCTTTAATTTCTATACAATTTCAAGAGATTCAATTTGTATTTTTATATCTGAAAACGAGAAGTTGGTTGCGTTTTCCCTAACTTTGATAATAATATAAGTTATCAATTCATTGTGTAATTTAAGATTCTAATTAAAATCGAATCCTCAGAAATACAAATATTTCAGTAGGTATATAGTAAAAAATAAAATTGTTTGAAATGTATTATTTGATAAAAACTTGATTTTCTCTGACTTTATTTTCAAGTTATTTTCCTTGTTTACCAAACTAATTGACTTCAATTTGAGTTCAAATCAAACCAATTTTCATTCAAATATTAACATTCAAATACCAACTTAAGTTACATGCTGATTTTTTAAGTTATTTCATTT
Organism: Sisyra nigra; assembly: GCA_958496155.1. Taxonomy (NCBI): domain Eukaryota; kingdom Metazoa; phylum Arthropoda; class Insecta; order Neuroptera; family Sisyridae; genus Sisyra; species Sisyra nigra. Next base: position 33,156,650 of record OY292317.1, read on the forward strand.
TTAAGGCAAAATATTCAAATGTAATTTATTTCAAAAAATGTCCAGCTGTTTAATTTGCTGAATCCCTACATAGATCTGTTAAAAACCTTTATGCAAAAATCACGTCAATCTTTGATGCCACATTAAATGTTAAAAGACAAACAGAAACGTATTTGCAATTAAAACCAAATATTGCCTTTAAAATTCACTGCCGGACTTAATTTTTAAGCTATTTCACTTGATTTGAAAGCTAATTCATTTGAATTTAGTTTAAAATCATGTTCCATGAGTTTTGATCGCCGGACAAAATATGCCCATAACAAAATATTCCCATGACAAAATATCCTTAGACAAAAAATTGCAAGTACCTGATAAGTACTTCCTCAAAAAAAAAATCAGGAATAAAACACAGAAAACACCTTAAAATTAATGACATTCTAACTAAAGCGATTCGAGCTTGAAATCAAGTAATATAGAAAATAATTGACAGAGTAACAATCCTTCGATACCTCGTATTTTAAAGATCACTAAATATTAAAAATATTTTTTAAATTTAAAATGCTTTAATAATGCAGCATCTGTTTTCATAAAGATTTTCAACGAATCTTGAAAATTAATGGGTTTCATAGGAATAACTGCAAATCATTGTGTGTAAAACTTCGCGGTGTCAAGAAGTGCACATTCAGTCAATGAATGAAAATCGGGTAAACGAACAATGACTATAATTTCTTTTTTTGGGAGCTCCCTCGCCAGAGGGACCCCCTAGACCCCATTGGCATTAATTGTTGGAGGTATTTAGATGAATTAACTTTAAAAATAGGACAGTTGCCATAGTTACGTCTTAATTCACAGATTTATCAAAATCATTTCCCATAAGAAAAATTTGTCTTAAAATCCGGTTTTGATCGAAACATGGAGATATTTTGTCTGAGGATATTTTTATGGGGATATTTTGTCCGAGGATCAAAACGCCTGATATATAAAATCATGGCATACTCACGCCCAATGTAAATATTCTTATATTCAAAAAGTCAAGCATAGCATTTGTAGGTTATTTCATTTGTACGTTAAAATTTTAAGTTTAATATGACATAAGTACCATGGTACTTCGTTTAATGAATCCTCAATTAGATTTGATTTTTGAAAAACTAAATTTCTTACAAAAAAAATAATAATATTGCACATTCAGAAGTTATAATTACAAAAACTACAATTTTGTAATACAACGTTTTCAAATAATAAATTAGATTCGTTCTCTGTTACTTCACCATCAGCTGAATAATGTAATTAGTAATAGAATATTCTTAAAAACTACGAGTTACGACTTCGAATTGCAGAAAGTTAATTATAATCCACACAATTAAGATCCTTCTTTACGATATCCATTTCTTTCATATTCTAAAATTTTTCTTATAAAACGAGCGAAACGTTGAAAATGTACGACAATTTTCTAGTTTTTATGGATCTTAAACGACGTGAATTAACGATTTTATTATTTCATTCTCTTCGACTACCACCCATATTGGCGTATGCAAATAATGTTGTGTCGGCTTTGAATTTCTTGTCAAATTTATATTTGATTATCCAATATTTATCTTTGAACGTTCATTTAAATTATTTCTAGTCTCAAGTTTAAAAAAGTCGAGATATTTATTAATTTAAATGGTCGAGGCTTGTCATATTTTTTTATCTTTCATATATCAGAAATGCGAGTTGAGTATGATCGAGTTTCATCTTCTACTCGTGTTTAAGACGATATTAATTTAAGATGAGAGGAGCGAGATTTTTGATGGTTTTATCTGCAAAAAATCAGTAATAACCCGTAGTAATAATTACGTAATTAATGAAGAGGAAATACAGGTAGTGGTTAACCAATTTTCGGAATAAAACATTGACTGTTTTTTTCTTCCTTCACGGGAAAAAAAAGTTTTGAAATATTTTTTCGACTCTATCATTAATGTTTCAATACTCAAAAAATAATATGATGAAATTAATAAGAACGGTTAATATTTTGTACGATAAAAACGCGTTGAGTACGCGATTGAGTTATTAAAAAAAAAAAAAAACAAAAACTCCAAGTGTTAAAATCATGATTTTTTTTCATTTAACTTTATTGCATCGTGTCATTAAACTGGTTTTTGTAACTAATGTTTTTATATGAATCCAACTCTTGAGCGTAAGCTCAATTTACTCTTTGTATGAACTCTTTTAACTGTTAAATTGAAAGGCTTTTATAACTTCCATGAAAAAAATCTATTTTATTCATATTATATGTATTACAAACACTGTTAAAAAGCAAATTTATGTATAGTTACAATAGAAACTCTTCATTTGGGCCTACGAAGCGTCGAATGTCCAAAATCATTTGTTACGCAATTGAATAAAATTGTAATAAATTTGGTTCTACTTGTTAAGGTTGTCAAAATTCGTTTGGAACGAAACTTCGACTGTAACAAATTGGGCGAGATTTATTTTGACGATTTACGAAAATTAATTATATGGATGGGAATAAAAATGTTGGACTAAAACAATTACGATTTTTTTTCTCGAGTCACTTTTTTAGTGGAATGATACAGTTGGATCTTAAGTTTCATTTGATTATAATAAAAATACAATTCACGAAAAATCTTCAATATTTTTGTTAAGTCATGGACAATAATTATTTTAAATATCTAATATATTTAAGGTGTTGCTTTTTGATGCTGCTTCAGTTGGTTTTTTAAATATAACTAATAATATAATTAATTCAAGGATGGTATAAAGCAGTGATTCCCAACTTTCTTACCATGATGGCTCCTAAAAATCCCTTTACTTATCGTGCAGACTTTAATAACCACAAACATTGGGACCTGACCCTTTAGACTCTTCCCAAAGTTTTATTTGAGATAAGAAGATTTAAGAGCTGCCAATAAAAAGACATTGAAATAGCCATAACTCCTTTCAATATTTTTTTGTTTTCTCTGTTAAGGTATTCAAAATAAAAACCAATTAGCATCGTTTAAATTAAATCGGTATTAGTTGCCACTACAGTAGGATATTTTATAATGTTGGTAGTTTAATTTTCTTCTCAGTAAAAAGAAGAGGACAGGGAAACGTCGTTGAGTGGAAAACCCAACCCTCGGATCCACCATGGACCTCTTACGATACCTTTTATAACCCCCTGGAGTTAGCGGACCATAACTCGGGAACAACAAACATCGCTATTAAATGTTTTATAAAATAAAAATTCATTTAACTATTGGAGTAAAATAATGAAGGCAACACAAACATTTTTTGTATTGAAATCATCACGAATCTTTTTACTATCATTAAAATCATAAGAGAAAGTAAATTGAAGAATTTTTCTGAATTTATATTGCAAATTTAGTCTATTAATAATTAATTTGTGGTTTATCAATATTTTAATAATTACATTTTGAAAGTTTAATTAACATTTAAATGAACCATTTCTGTCGTTAATTAAATTATTGGAATTTTTTAAAATTTATGTTTTCATTTTTTTGTTACAGAAACCAAAAATCAGCTATATTTGAACGAAGGTATGTACGCCAAATTTATTATTTGTTTTTTTTTTTTTTCGTTTTAAGTCGCTTAAACAGTATGGCCATTTCGCGACTTTGAATGTTCACAGTTTGTTGTGTCTATTAATCACATAAGGGTTTATAAGTAAATCACTTAAAATAGGTTTATTAGAATAGTATTTTCCTTTAGTGAACACTGTTTTAATTATTGTATTATTTGTTTTATTTACCTTTATCTAAAAAAATGGAATATGTTTGCATTATTTGATTTTAATATTTAGGTTTTACGGTTGCTGTTTAAGTTTGGTTTTGAAATAGTTTTAAGCTCCATTATCCAGCTTATATTCTTCGAATGGAATAATAATAACTATAGTGCAGGCAGTTTTGCCGATAGTAATCCCCGGTCCTTGACATTTTTGATACGGATCTCTTTCATCACCCATCGTTCTAAAAAGATCGTTTTAAATTCAATACTCCTTCAGACACCGAGTCAATGATAACAATTATGAGTGTCACCTTTTTGCGATACCACTGAGTACAGGACCAAACTTTAAAAGCTCTGTTCTTAATTTTTTTGGGCACACAAATATATACACTCATAGGAAAACTTCGTAACTCCAAAATAACCAACTTTGAAGAAAGCAAATAAAAGACTGTAAATGAAGAGTCATTTCTTTGCTATTTAAGGTCACTTCAACTGCTATCAATCGCCGAATTCATTTAATAGCTTTCTATGTATTTGCGTTGATACCTTCCTATCCTTTTTATGTTAAGGGAGTTGTCAGTAATGCATTGGGTGGTGTCAGAAACAAATAGTAATTAGTACTTTTTGTACGAGCATATACAAATTTTCATTTATTTCTGCTAGTTGTAAGTATTATGAAAGATATTTAAAGTGCAAGATAAAATGGGATCTCAACAGGTTTTGATGACTTTCAACGTATAATCTTATCTCCTTTTTACAACATCCCATTCTAGACAGCCAGTTGATAACATGGGCTATAACAAGATCGATCTTCTTTAAACCTCATATAAGACTACTATACTAGAGAACTAAGATGCATCTAACGATTTAGGTATACACCATACACGTACATATATATATTATACGTATATATATACACACAAAAATAATAATTTGTAACAAAATTAACATCATTATTTATCATTAAAAAAATTTATGACCTGAGAAAATTGGCTGTCAAAAAAGCCCATAAAATCTACCTCGAAATTCACTGCATTTGAAAAAAATCCAAAAGGATACTGTCCTTAAATACCGGGTATACGAACAGGTATCTATACGAAAAAATGAACTATTTCAAAACTAAATTATCTAAGATACATTTTATAGATATGATTTGAAATATTTATTTAATCAAATATTTTTGTGGTTTTTCAAATAATAAATTAACTATCATAGTTGAATCTTGCATTGATACTTAACTACATAAAAATATTTTTGTAATAAAAATTCTTTTTACTCTTCGATTTCACTTTCAAAATCTGATTTATTCCAAGAATTTAAAATGAAATTAAAATCGATTACACAAATATCTTCTATATCGGAAGCTGTCCTGTTTTTGATAAATATTCATAGTTTATTATCAATTACAATTAATTGATTTTCCTTTACACAACATCAAATTTTTTCAATATGTAATTGACTATTTAAAATTATCAAAAGGTTGATTAAACGTACGCGATATGTAGTAATATATTGCATCAATTCCTAGAACAAAAATAATTATTTTAATGACCATGCTATATTCCTTTTATAACGAATCATTTATGATACAATTCGAGAAAATGTAATTTCCTCGCAACACTCTACTGTCTGTAAACGAGATCAAACAATTAGACAAGATGGGAGCATACGTTTGAATATATTTCATTGCGTCGAGTTTTTAATTTAATTAGAGTTATGAATTCGTTAAGAGTTGAAGAATTTTGTTAACGACATTGTGGATATAAACGGAATGTACGATAACCATGTTGAGAAATGGACGCGCCATAATTTTCAGCCGCGTCTAGAATTTATGTAAATTAGAAGAAAAACGATTAAAGTAATCGTTTGTTGTTACCGTATCTTTCTTTCTGGGTTTCAGACAAGTGTAAGTTCCGACTGAGGGAATTCAGATTGTTAAATTAAATACGTGATTTTGTCGAATAGTTTTCAACTTTATTGAATTATTTCGGCTATTTTTATTATTTTATAATGGGTAAACTTTCGAAACTTCAGCTGTAAAGAGATTCTTATTTAATGATATTTGAAAAATTTACATCTTTTCCTCTATAGCCCTTTTCCCCAATCATTGCATAATCGTTGGTTTTGACAATAGTATTGACCGTCAAAGACCTTACTTTCATTGTGATCAATCATTCATCAATTACAATCAAATCTCCGTGAATAAAATTGAAAACGGTTTTTTATTTGAGATATTAGTACCCGTCTACATTTCAATTTAAATCTATAATCAATCGCAAGGCAATAAATTGAAGCTTAAACGTGAAGTTCCATTGATTAAATTATGCTTAAAAAGCTGACGAATATCAGTAGCATTACTGTTCTATGTTTATTGCAATCCGTTTAGTTTTTGGTCAATTTAGATCAGCTAATTTTTTGAAGAAGATTAGAAAAATATTCCCGGAAAGTGGTAAACGTATAAGATTCAAGCCGTCACGATAGTAATAGAAGTATGAATATCAGTGGTGTAATAGAGAACGTAAGTTATATACACACACAATTTTAAACGTTTTACCCATGTAAAATAAAAGCCTATTATTTATCTAAAAATTAACCTTTTTTAATCTTTATTATGTCAATTGGCTTGTTTTACTACAAATATGTGGATATACTGCCAGAAAATGTATTAAATAGACAAATTACAAACCTACTTTTGGCTTAAATCTTAAATAGAGAGAATACGATAGAGAAGAGCTAAATTTCAACAATGCCTGTCTATGTCATTAATATGAATTACTCTTTTTTACTTCTGCATCATCGAAATATACACAAATGGGTTTCTTTTTAACAAATTTTGATTACTCTTGTTATAAATCCGTTACAATTTTGTCTTCATCTTTCCAGAACAAATTCTTGAACTCTATTTTAAACCCTATATTAGAAATCCATGGACATTAATAATACTCATAACTTCTATTCATTATTTTTTATTCTTCATTGCATAACTCCTAAACATTACTAATTATTGCATTTTGCTAGTGTTTTAATGCATATATTTAGCAAAACCAACTTCTTTCCAAATGGGTCTTTCATGACATTTCTTGAGTTTTAATTTCTAAAACTTTAAACACAAATGTTACTTCTGATAAAATTAAGTAAGCTTGTAAAAATTTCTTATGTATTAATTATATACTTACAAGTTATTAATAAATATTCCGATTCAGAACAAGTACCAAATTTTTTCATTGAAATAGAGAGTTGTTTAACGACTTAACTACGTTAAAAATATGCAAGAAATCTCTCAACAACTGAAAAAACCGCGTTTTTTTCTTTCTAAATAAAGGTATAAGTTAATCGATGTAATTTACAACAGTGTCAATGCTCTTATGTTATAGTAGTAGTTTTTTTTTTCAAGTGACTTCATTTGGGATCAACTTTCAGAACGTTATCGCATAATTAGCAGCATAATTGTTTCCACATTAATCACTGCATTAATTATATTATAAAAATATCGGCATTAGTTTCAAAAGCAAAATATTCACGATACCGTTAGTCAATAGTGCTGATGATGTCGTTGAAAAATTTGATCATTATTTTTAATCCGACTCAACGGCCAATTTGGTTCAAAAATCGTTTATTTATTAATCATTCTCGCTGATTTATTAAACGAGAGATAGATCGTTTATTCTCCTAAATCGTTTTCACGAAAAAAACATCGTGATTTTTTATTGATAGTATTATTGTAGCATTTTGGACAGATCAAATTTCACAAAACATTTTCGATAATTTTTTTTAAATAAGAGAGATTTGAGATAATTTGAAAATTACATTTGCACCATCTGATAAGTTACGGTGTACGTTTTGCTTATATAATTTGATTCGAATGATTTATATAAGCATAAATTTGAAGATTTGACACAGGTCGAAAACGAAATATCCATTTCGGCTTATTAGAGGCGTTAAAAACGCGACTAATAACGCCTTTGTTTCAATCTCACCGGCTTTTTGCATTGACAAAAAATTGACTAAAAACTTCTAATTTAAATATTTTTTAAAAAAATATCTTCAAGACTCATCACACAGCTAAAGAATTCAAGTTAAATTTAAAAATATCAAATAAATTATCGATGAAGATTTTTGAAATCGATATATTTCGTAATTTTATATTCAATTTTATTGGTTTCTAATCTTAACATTTTGATCGACAGTGCTTGTCGATAGTAAAAATCGGGAGTAGCATCGTTATACCAATAAAACTTTGCTGTGTAATTTGTTGACGCGATTTAAATACCTGAAAGTTAAACGAGGACATTATTTAAAAGACTGTTTTATTACATAATTACATTCGAGCAAAAACGACTAAGGCGAAAACTTGCATTTTATGCTTGGAAAAAAAACCGAAGGTAAATTTTCAAAATTATATCTGTCCAGGTAGTTCATAAAATCGACTTCGATTTTATTGATCTATTAAATTTTATAACGTTTCATTTTTCGTTTGCTAATTCTTATTACATTTTATTTCCATGTTATTTAGAATTTCAATAATTTATATTGGTCTAAAACTCTGTGGTCGTTCATAACACAAGATTGCATGTACATCAATATCGAATCCATATAATATGTAATTAGTAACTGTTGGATCAGTTGGCTCGGTCTATCCCTTAATTAAAACTGATATACGTTAAACCCCGGAGGCGATTATTCTTTTGGTAGACGCAGTCTCTTCGACCGTCTACAATCTATAGGCACGTTTAAAACTATTTCTACCTGTGTTTCTTCGACACTAACCCGTGCACATATTTAAATCGAGACCAATCCCAAGAAAATATAATAAATTCACCTGTTGGTTCGATTCTCGTTTCCAAAAGCGTTCTTACGAAATTCATCGAGTTTTTTAACGAAAACGAAGTCTTATTGAGTTTTAAATATTTATAAATCTATGTGCTCATATCGAGTTGATTGATTTTTTTTCACTATTAATTTGCCTATGGGGGACGATAAATTTTTGCAGTTAATTATCTAGTTAAGATTTAGTTTTATATTGATGGAACGATGAGTGGTCTAATCTGTGTTAGAAACACGTAGGAGAGGACTTAATGGAACGTTTTAATGAAATAATGATACAAAATATGACTTTTTAAACTATTCATTTTCGATTTAATATTTTAATTAGAATCCCACGTGGCTTTTTATTGAAATTCATAGCCTTTGTAGAAAAAAGAAGCTGAAAAATTAAGCTGAGTCTACTTACTAACATAAAATAAATAAAAAAGTTAACTGTCTAAAAATGTACTTTACTTTATATTTTCCTTCATATAACTAAAAACTCCTTGCTTGATTTGATGTTCAAATTATGTGGATTAAAACCAAGTAAAACTCAAACTAAACGCTGAAATTTAAATATCAAGTCAAATCAAGCAATGAAATTGCAAACTATTTCATTTACAAGTTTAAATGTTAAGCTTAATTTGTAGCCTAACATGCCAGATACTTGACTATTACTTGGTAGTTCTCTTTCTCTAAACATTGTATCTTTCATTTCTCTTATGTAACGAAATGAAGCGTTCTTAAAATTTAACTCTCTATTCTCGTCCATTGATAAATTATCGAATCACCTCCTAAGAAGTTTTCAAGAATTAAAACTTTTTTTTTCTAGACAAAAATCACATTTTTAGTAATATTTTCGTGTTAAAAAAATAAAATCTGTAAATATAGTAATATCTAGTTTTCCATTGTGCCGTGAATCGAAGTAAAACTAGGTTATAATAAACATAGACTTGACCAGCATTTATTCAAAATTTCCTTTAATTATTCAATCTCTCCAAATTATTTTTTACAACAATTTTCTTGGACAATAACAGATAATTATTCTATTTTTACCTCATTACAGTTATTTATTTTAATAACTATGATTTAAATTTGCCATTTTTATATTAAAAGAAAGTTTATTGTTCTCTATTGCAAAAAAGTAGTTATTATTAAATTATTGTCACGTTATTAATAATAAAATTAATTTTTATTTTTAATGAGTGAAATCCAGCAACCAAACACGGAAAATAAATATTTTACTCTCAAATTCCGTTCATCCGTTCTCTTTTTTATTATCCACATAATCGTAAAATTAATATCCAATTCATTATAATGTAAACTCAAGAACTCAAAAAATGAATTGAATTCCAATATTTTTTGAAGATATGATGAAGAAATAATCTTTTCGATTAGTTGTTTAATATCTCAAGACTACTGTTAATATTTATCGCATATACCGTTAACTGAATCAAATTCGACATTTACAAATTTTATCTTTAAAAATCGATTTTTGTCGTATTTAGTAATTTTTATTTTATTTTGTAAAAAAATTCCTAATTAGATTTAAACCATATGAAAATAAACAAATATTGACAAGTTGTCACCTTAATTCGTTCACAATTTTTTTCTGCTACAGGAAGTCAAATAAATTTGGATCTTATCAGAATTACAGCCAATTTAGATCAAGTTTTTATTTCCAATTTCTTTAGTAATTTTTTTGAATTTTTAGCAAGCCTTAGCATTCGCTACGAATGTCGTAAATGTTATGTAAAACTTAATTTATTGGTTGTATTATTTAATGTTTGAGTCCGGAAATATAAATAATTCAAACCAGAATAAAAACTTTTATTATTCAATGTTCATCTTTCCCTGGTGGTTTGACTCCTGTGGAGAATGACCTCTGCTTCATCATGACAAGCTCTGACTCAGATTCAGTTTCAATTTTAATTGTGATTTATTATTTGAAAAAATAACCATGTTTATTCAGCCTTACCTTTTTAATATCATATTTATAATATTTTTTAAAAATTTCCTCTTATATCTTAATCTAAGATAATATTTCATGTCAATATCTACTACATTAAAACTCAATTAACTGGAAAGAGTGATTGCACGTTCTCCGATAATCTAATTAATTATTTTTTTTTTCAAAAACGAACTAGTTTCAAATAATATTTCTAACGCAATTAATCCATTTACTTGTTCAATAAAATATAACTAATGGCTCACATTAACTATTCAATCGGGAAAGTTTTTTAACATTGCATATGTTAGAGAAATTATGAATATGGAACGAAAAATTATTGATTTTTAAAGTTTTGAATTAAATCTTTTGAGATTTTTAATGTTTCTTTGAGATAAGATTAAGAAATAATAATAAAATAAATGGCTTTCTAATAGTAATTTGCTTGTTTTAAAATGTTGTTCAATAATTTTTTCAGTGAAATTTAAATATTTCCCCTAAGGGGGAATGTAATTTTTTCTTTTTGAACTCCATTGTTAAGCAAGCAATTGATGTATAGATACATGAATATTTTGGTTACAGTAAAACTTCTTTATCGTTTTAATAAATAAGAATTCACGACCTGGCTTGATGTTAAAGCTACTTAACTTGATTTTTAAACTACCTGGTCTAAATTTGATTTAAAATAATACAAACTTGAGTCAAATATTCATATTTCAATGTCGAATTAAGTCAAGCGTTGTCTATCCAATTTATTTTTTTTACAAATAAAAATATTGAGCAGAATTCGTTTAAAAAATGGTTCAATTACTTGACTTGATGAATCCATATTTTATAATATCATATAATGTAATAATATATCAAACAAAGTAAACATAAAAGATTAGACACTAAGACAATGTTTGAGGTTTTTTCATTTGAAAAACTTAGGTACATATATAGAATGTTACCAAATGTGGTTGATGGATTGTTGGTGATCAATTTAAGCTTTTTGTACAGCAAAACTGATTCTACTTTTCTTATTCCTTAGACTATTTAACGAATAGCCGTACACGGAATATCAAGCTTTTTTGCTGTACAAAAAGCATTATTTACTTCTCTCCAATTCCTATATAGTCACCCTTTAAACATGAAATGCATACCTTGCACGCCCGCCTACGGCAGGTCTGGCTGAGTCACGCTAGATCACTTTATAAATTTTACCGCAATTTTTCACAGAACTATCTCTTATTTCATTAAAATAATTGATGACAATTATGTTACAATGAAGATGTTAACAAAGGACTTTTACTTCTAAAAAATGTTTCTTTTACGTTTTTTTTTTGTTATTAATTGGTATAACAGTGAAAGATTCATGGTTCTGAAATACAAACATAATATTATAGGTAAATAAATATTTGACCAACAATAAAATAAAAATTTGCTGAGAATTACGACTCTATTTATGTATTAGTATGAGCTCATAGTGACCTTACGCAATTTTTAAACTAGATTTTTGTTCTTTAAACTAGTGGTTCCTAACCTCTTAACCATTATGGACTCTTAAAAACTCCTCATATGTAGTACGGATCACTTAAAGATAACAAATTTTTAAAAATAAAAAAATTGTTTATACATACGGAGTATCGTGTAAATGAATAATGCGCAAGTGTACATTAAAAAATATTGAGACAGGAACTAGATCAGGGTTGCTTTCCATTTACACCAAAAGCGACCGCTGTGTAACGCAGTGTTCGACTATGCGTTTTCCATTTAAGACAATGTCGAACACGGCTGTACGCTGCGCGACACTCGAAAAAGCCGTGTTTCACCGTGTTTTGCCCAGGATTACCAACACAAAAGAGAAGAATTCTCTTCTCTGCCTATGATTCCCTATGCTTATTAATTATTTAGGTTCTTCAGGTTGGTATTAAAAAACCCAAAAATGCAGTCTAGTATTTGCTCTAGTCGCTCTAGTATTATTTTGAGATAACTCTGTTTCATTTGGCAGTGTTTCGCCGTGTTTCGCAATGTAACGCAGAGTCGCTCTGTGTTAATAAATGGAAAGCAACCCAGGAGTCGGCAACCTTTTTTGACTGCAGGTTATAATCAACTAATATGTGAGTATTAAATAGACGTTTGGGTCAGTGGTATTTTCATTTTAAAATAGTCTTTCTTAAAATACGCTTTTAATCAAATTTTTTTATATCCTTTTATTTATTTCATATATTTAATTTCGAAACTAGAGTGGGTCACTTATAATTATTAAACGGGTCACTTGGTGACCCGCAGGTTGTAGGTTGCCGGCTTCTGCACTAGATACTTTCGACTCTCCTTATAGGCTTATTTGAAATGAGAAGCTTTTAAAGCTGTTCACAAAAAGAAACTAAATGAGTCATAATTTCTTCTGTATTCTCTTGTCTACCACATGTTTAAATGGAAGACCTCAACACTGGGATCCATCGCGGACCCATTGTGATAGCTTTGTCGACTCTTAAAGGCTACAGGCTGTAGATTTAGAAATACTGCTTTAAACTGCCGAAAATATGGTTACTATTCCTATATTGAAGAAGCAAGACATTTTGAATTCTCGATAAGTATAACGAGGATATTATTTCTACAGTTCCCGAAAGTGAAATAAACAGTTCGTGGGGTTAAATAGACCCCAGAGCTATTATAATAATTATTTAGAGGGTCATAAGTAACCCTCATTTTTTCAGAATTTCTAAAAATTATTGGAATTGCCGATGACATCCCTAACCTTCCTTTCTTTCACTTCCACTTCTTTCTTGAGCGTCGTTGGAAAATATTGCTTTAGTAACAATCATAAGCATATCCATTTAAAGATTTCTACACATCCATGCATATAAATTTTTAATAAGGTATATTTTATTTTCACACGAGTATATAAAATAAAAATATATATTCACGCATTTCATTCATTAACAACACTATTTAACTACGTTAAGGGCTGCTTTTATATATTATCTGTATTTGTGTAAACGAAAACAGCTGCTACGTGTAATCCACTTGAAATATACTCGAGATTTTGTAATGTAGTAAAAAATAGTTGCTTTACATATTTTTTCGGTCGTGACAAACGTGCAACAAACACTAGAAGACTTCCACTAGAAAAATGACAAAGGAAAGCGTTTCCTCGACATAAACGAACGTGAAATTGCCTCAAAATACGAATGAGCATACTTATGAAAGACATTGTTTAAATACATAAATTTCATGAGATAAAATCGACGAAGAGGAAGTCCTTTTTTATTTTTCAACCCCATAACTACTCATAATATATTTATATTTGAGCCCAACAACTTCATTCATTACAGAATAGAATTGTTCGACTATTAAAGTTTGAACTATTTATAGTGCGCGTAATACTTAAGGCAGTTTAATCTACAGCTGAATTTGCAGTGGCTTCATCGAAGTTTGTTTCATAAACCTGAAGTGTCAGTTATTAAAAGTTAAATGCAGTATAAATATAATAGTTTGTCGTTGCTTTAGTAGGTTTTACTGCAGGTGCTTTTAGATGATATCATGATTACGCCTACGGGGGCAATTCCCATGACGAGTTCAGCATTTTTGAATACATAATTGATACTGTGGGGAAGATTGAAAATTCAAATTTCACTTTCAATGTATTTTCACGTAAATGAACGATATAATTGTTCGACTTAACAAAACTTGGTAATAACGATTTAAATAACTTGTAATAACAATAAAGAAATATTAATTGGTATCATAAATAGTTAAACGATAAAACTACCTCAAAAAAGTCATTGTTATTAACATTTTTTAATATAAATAGTTTCAACTGCAACGTTTAAATTACAAGGGATTAATAATTGGCTCCTTTATATTTCCATTTTTTATTATTAGATTTGAAAATGTTCATGATATATGTTATGAAAGGGTGAAACGACTTAATGTCGTTTATAAATCAATCAAATAATGAAAACTTTCCCCAAATTGTATTGGAAAAAATCTGAATACAAAATAGATTTGATTTTCATGCATAAGCTCGGTAAAATATTCCATTGTAACGCTGTTGAATGGGACGAAAACGCTAAGCGTAAATAGCAATTTCCACCTCTTCCCGTATCGATTTTTAATTATGTCTGGAATACGGAGTCATGTCAAAGGACGGAATATTGTACCAGCACACGTTATATTTTCCCCAGAGATAAAACAACCGCTCTGTTTATCTAATGGGGAACTCACAATTTTTCATGAAAATTCACGTAAAATATGACGCTGTACAAATGACTTGACAAACGATCTGACCGTCGTCCTAATGGCGATTTATAAAATATATATCAGGGCTGTAATTAGACGAGCAATCCACTTAATTGCTTTCGGTTTTATATGTTTTGAATAAATTTATCCATGTGGGAATTACATGAATTTCATCTATTATATAAATAAACTTGTAAAATATTTTCATTATACTCTCGACATCACCGTGAAATAAACTGGAAATTACCCTCATTATAACACGAAATATTTTTATATTTTAATCACTCAATTTTTTGCTAACAATAACTGTTGTAAAATGGATAAATTGATTTTAACTCTTTAAAGAAAATTTTAATATACTTTAACGGGAAAATATACTCAATTTGTTAGTTTTACTAGATCGAGGTCATATTTTCTCAAATAATTAAAATATTGAAAAAAATCCTATTGTTTTCATTTACTTAATATTTTTCTTATGTTGTAAAGATTAGTTGATAAAATTAATATTCGGGATTTAGTATATGAAGGTAATTATTTGAACGGAAGCGCTTTCCGGAGTAAACTTGACCTCTTGTCTAGAAAAGTATTGTGGAAAGTATTTAAATGTCTGATAAATTATGATAAAAACAGAGATAGTTTCTAAAAATTAGTTAAGCGTAACGATATTTTTCTTTGCAAAATCTCGTTATATTACATTTTTATAATGAAGTAGAGGTAAAATACTAATGAACTAATTTTATTCTTAAGGCTTAAAATTAGTTTTAGTTTTTCAACAATGAAAACATTTAATAAGTTAAAGTTACAAGAAATGATTCTTTCATAGACATTATTTGAACTTCACATTGAATTCAATGAATTTATATTTCTGACATGCAATTTGGATATCATATATAAATTCAATTAGCCGTTAAGTATTTGATAATTTATACTCTATCTATTTGTATATATTTATAGTATTTACTTGATATTTTGATATCTTAATAATACGACTATCGGACGTTAGTAGTATGGTCTGAAATATTTTAAGTCTTAATTTACCCTAAAATTTGACTTCGTGTTACGCTTAAATATACGAAGAAGACTTAAAAAAAACGAGTTTAAAAAGATGACATTGTCAGGAACTTGACATTTATATGATTATTTTAAGATTTTAAAAAATACCCCCCAAAACAACAAACTCGTCATGAGTTCATTTTTTGACATCTTATTAGACCTAAGCTATTTCTTAGACTTTCACAGAAAGTTTAAAAAAAAATGTCGCGAGAAAATGAGTCTAGGATTAAAAATTTATTTTTAAAAGCCAGAAGCCAACAGTTCATATAATGGCTACTTAGTGTCACAGCAGTAAGGTCTGTTAAGCCTAGTACTCACTAGTAGACATGTTGCGCGATTGTGGTCTCTGAGACACATCTTAGGTTATTTCCGTAGGCATGTCTATAGACGAATTCCCGTTTAGAGCCTGTTGTGAGACCAAAAATCGCACATCTAATGTCTCCCGATCGGAATGGGAGACTTTAGGAAACAGCATGCAACGTTAGACATGTTTTGCAACATTTTGACAGTGTGGACGCCACGATTGTCTAGAGGCCTTGTCTAGAGCCACGTCCAGGTCCTTTTATTTTGTTTATTTTATTTCGTTCTCCATTGTGGTCTGCGTAGATGAGCCTGAGAAATTCATATTGTAGTGTGAACAATAGACGAGACACAAAAAAGTGCCTCTAGATCGTGCCTATAGACCATCTCTAAACGGTACCTAGACAAATAACGCAATATGTCTACTAGTGAGTACTAGGCTTTAGACCACGGGTTCTCAACCGGTGGTCTATAGACCCCTTAGGGGTACGTAGAGCACTTCTCGGGGGTACGAGAAGCGCGGCCAGTATACAAATTTTATAAAAATATAAGGTGAATAAATGTTTTTTCTTTATATAATATTGTTTTTTGTTGTATATAAATAACAATAAAAATTAGGGGTACGTAAGATAGATACTAAATTGTTACCAAAGGGTACAATTACCCCAAAAGGTTGGGAACTATTGCCTTAGACTTTCATTCTATGTGCCAGGGGGGTAATCCGTTTGATACAACAAGGGGTACTCCGTTTGACCCCGCGAATATTAGATATTTATAGATTTCAATCGTGATATGACCTTCGATGTAAAAGTGGCTTAAAAACAACAACAAAAAAAAAAAAGAAAGAAAAGAATTAATATAGTTTATAATAAAAAATTAACAAGAAATTTATGTACAGTGAACAATGGTTATCACGAAACTGAATCGATCCAATTTTCGGGTTAAATGCATTTCGTGTTAAGAAAGCACTATTTTCAAAGATGATTTGTCTTTCTTATCTTATGATTGTGTCGTATCATTTAGACTCTATTTATTACTGTATAACTATACTTTACTGTGTTGTGCTATGAACTGGTCAGACATACATGCACATATACGTACATTCAATTTTTTTTGCGAATTCTTTTCGTTCTAAACGATTTTTCTTTTGTATTAATGGAAAAAAGTGTGTAAACTTTGTAGTGGTATGTCGCTGGAACTACAGTATTATTTTGTGTCAACCAAAATTTGTTTCAAGCATGTTCGTGTTAAAAGTTTTCCATTATATGTAAGTTTTCAAAGAGATATCATAAATCAGAAATCTTTCAACGTTACTGATCGTTTTGATTTATAAGACATAAGAATTTGAAGCTTTAATATTACAATCCTTTATAAACATTTATGCATTTTTCTGTTAAATCTAGATGCTTGTTTTGTTATTTATTTACTAATATAGTCTGAAAGTCCGTAAGATTCGATAGCTTTTATGTAGATTACAAAGGTTTTTGTCCTTTCATTTTAAATATGCAACAAGAACTCGCAGAATTTGACTGTGTTTCTCGAAAAATTATGAGTTGCGGTCACGTAATCTTTTCCTCGAAAATTCTTTTATTTACTCAGCTAATTTCCATCTACTTTTTTATTTCAGTAAAACTTCATTTTTTACTGTTAAAACTTGTTATTTAAACTTTACTTTTATATGGGTTCTAAAGGTATTCTTTTGTATTAAAACATGAAGATATTCTATAATAAATGATACAATTTTTCATAATAATCACCACGTTAGAACGCACGACCAAATTCCTTGGTGTTTTAAATTAAAAATCGAATTTTTTTCTATGATTAATATTGAAAGATTTTAATCTGCTTATAACAAAGTAAGTGGTTATTTGTTGACAATGCTGAATTCCAGTGAAGCTTTTTGGGCATGTCATTCTTTCAACAGATAAAAAATTAGTTAAAACTGTCCACTGCTTTATTCCACTGTACGTATATGTATCTTATAATACCAACGAAATAATTTATAATTTAGATAAAATCACCGTACATGTGTTCGAACTCAAGACGCCAAGTGATTCATGACATGTCATCGAAAATACGATAAGTTCCATTCTACTTGACGACATGTTATACTTAATTTTTTATCATTTCAATAATCGCATTAAACATTCGAAATTTGCACGTTTTATTTTGAAAAACTGGAATTTTGAGATTTTTTTCTTTTTGATTTTTTAATCAGAAACGGAAACAACAATTTATCACAAGTTATAAAATATGTTTGTTGAAATTCAAGTCCAGCAAGCATTCGTCATTAAAACATCGCTAAGAAGTTTGTTGTCCATCTGTGTGTATGTGTGTTTGTGTGTATGTATTTGATGTGATTTTTTCCCATCTCAAGCAGTGGAAGGCATGTTATTATTTTATACCTTTTTGAATCTAGCAGCAGGAGAAATACGCTTGGAATCAATTGGACTAGATCAAGATTAAAGACATTTAACACAAGACTGGTCTGTCAAGTATCTCGTATGAACAACTAAGAAATAATTGCTCTTTCACCCGCCTTTTGTCGTTCACCACAACATCCTTTCCTAGTACTCAACATTTAGTCGCACATGCAACTTTAAATAAGCGACTCGTTCCAAACGACTTGCAAAAAGGAAAATTTATAACGAAAGTGTTTTCAGATGCAAACCAAGCCATTTTTCAGATCTATTCACCGATTTTTAATCCAAACGAAAGTAGGTTAATTGCTTTGATTAGTTTTTACATATTCGGAGTTATCAACACATCCAAATATTATACCTATTTAATAATTATCTATCACTTCTTTGAAGTTGTGTTTTATGTTATCTTGATTCTAAATACTCGTATATTTGCTTTCGAGGTTCATTCAGGGCTTCTCACATATTTTAAACATGGCTTCAAAGAGGCAGTGAAATTGATTTTTGCCCGTTCTTGGCTTGTCGGAAATGCATTATCTGGGAGTCACGAACTCGAAACTGCATGGTCTTGCATCATTGCTTCTCATTGGTGGGGCTTAGATTTTCTTGTTTGCTCCAAATTAAATTAAGTCGAGGAAATCTTTAGCATTTCCAAGTCTGTAACATAATACATTATCAGTTTTATCATAACGTATAATATATGAGCTTAAACTTCATCTTTCACATCTTTATTTCTGGATTAAAACTATAACGTCATATAAATTTGCCTCATTTTTTAAAAAAAATCTTTAGGGTTCGATTTAACTTTTTTGAAATGTAAAACAAATTACAATTGGATAAAATTTTAAACTGTGTTTGCATTAAATCTTACCAGATGAATTAAAATGTTTATAATTACATTTATAAGGAGGTATGTTATCCCATGCTATTTGGGAAGAGTGTGTTTTTAAGGATAGAAAATGTTGTGCTTAGAGTGACATCAAGAAATAACATCAAGAAAAGTACACTTCTATTTAGAATTGAAATACCTGATGGCATTGCCTGGACTGATATTTATCAAAAATAGATAGAAATTGGAGATTCATCAAGTTTAGTAGTTTGACATTTTTTAATGAATTATACTTAAAAATTTTGGCTTGAAAATGAAATAACATTCAAAAGCTTGACTGGATTAGACATTTAAATATTGGTATTTGAAATTAGTTTGATTCAATTTCAAGCCATATTTTTTATATAAACTTTTATTGTTTTCTGTATTACACTGATATACACTGAGCGACGTGCTGCAAGCCATATTTAAGACAAAAAGTTGCATACGCTTTTGAAAAGAAAAATATTTGCTGCGAGGCGTCACAGTGATTTATTTTACTTTTTTTTGAAACTCTCTATTGGTTGAAAGAACTATAAGCACTTTATAACTATATAAACAGAACTCTATGCATACAGTCTCTATTTATATACGAATTCCCACCCTTAAACCAAAAACCCTCATTATTTGAATTTTCCCAGGAAAAAGTTTCAAATCAAAGTTGTAGATATTAATGCGTCTAAGAACTGCAGCAAGTTTAAATACAATCGTTGGAGCCGTTTTCGAAAAAATTGAATACGCTCAAAAACTCTTAGAATAAAGTGGAGCTTTCGGTTAACTGATTTTAACCAAAAGTTTCGCGGTACACGTAGGTGTAATATGCTGTCTAAATTGGTGAAATTTGGGTAAAGCTTTTGATACGATATTGTTGTCACACGCAGACACACATAAACACAGAAATATTTCGAAAAACACACTTTTATGGATTCAGGGGACTTCAAAACGTGTATTTCCGTCGAAAACTCAAAATCGAAAATTCGACCCGATTACAATAATGCCTTTACTATATAGTAGTACAAGAAAGTAAAAAAAAGAAATTTGCTGTACGTATTATTTAAGGTAAATTATAGAACGCTACACTAGGATATTTAGGAAAAAGAAATAATTTAAACAGTAATAATTTTCCAGGCAACATTTTGTTGGCCAAAAGAACATAAGACAAGAATAATTAATTTAGTATTTTAAAACATTGTTGATGTTTCAAGTCAAATGTTAATTTGATGTTTTCCAAAATTCAAAATCTTGCACCTACAAACACACTTTTTCCTCTATAGTCTATACTAATGAAGCCATAAAATCAAAAACTATATACGAACAAAACAAACAAGTTTTAACAGTTTGTTTAAGAAGAGAGCGATAAAGATCAACCATTAATTTTTAAAGCCTCTTCTTACATTGAATTTACATTTAAGAAAATATATTTGGATGTCTCTTACGCATGCATTAGTGGTTAAATTTATAGAGAGATTATTATATTCTTACAATTTTATTACGTTTTTTTATCTCTTCAACTCAATTGAAGATTCAATTAAATCCTTAACGGTACTCAAGATAACGTTGGAACGTTGATATTTTATTTTGGAAATATTTGGATTTAGTTTTATCACCCTTTTCCTCATACCCGTTATGTCAAGGCTGTGAGACTTAATTAAATACAGATTTTTTTTCTTGAAAAAGCAAATTAATTAAAAGTTAATAAACGCGAACAAATTTGATGTTTTTAAATTAATGATTTGCCAATAGTCATTTTTCAAAAAATTTGATTTGATATGCATATACTTATGAAATAAATTATTTATTTAAATTATCTTAAAATATCACTCAATCATTTCTGGTTTAGTATTTTTTGCTCTGTTGTCAACTAAAACTTGATCTTTTAAGTCTCATTTTATTTAAAAGCTAGACAAAATATTTAGCTGTTCAGAAGTCAAATTTTCTACGTAAGCATAGTATTTTATGTTATTTTATTTCAGGAGTAAAGTTAGACAAAAAAACATAGGTAGATGTTAAGTATTTGAAAAATGTTAATGGGTGAATCCACTAGGGATATTTAGCGAAAATTATATGTCAAAATACTTAGATCCCCATCATTAAATAGAGATATTGTAGTAATAAAAAGGTCGTTAATTAAACGAATAAAGAAACAGTAATAAAATCATATTACACCGCAACATCATTAACTCTATTTTCGGCTCTGAATGAATCTTCCAGATCAAAAAGAAGATAATCTATTAAATAAATTAATTTACAATAACGCGATATATCATTACAAATCACAGAAAAGGCTATATTACATGTGTAACGACGTATATTATAACAAATAGATAAATAAAATGTCCCGCTGTCGAAATTAAAAAGGTCCGCTATTCCTAATTCATTTCATCTCACGCCTAGTTAATTACAATATCATAATTACAGCCGGAGGCGCTTAATTGAGGTAATTCAAAGATTCAAAGTTGCATTCCTTGTTATTTTTTGTCAGCAAACATTATGAGAGTTTTTTTTTATAAATTCTTTCAGTCATCGTCTATTTCGTAATTTTCAGTTTTAGTTGAAACGCAATGAAAAATGTTTTCTATCCAGGAAAATTACAGTGGCTTCATTATTTTCTATGTTATTAAAAAGAAACAATGGTTTTATAAAAAAGCAATTACTTTTTTTGTCGCGTAATTTAATTAAAAAGCTTTATATATCCGTTTTACATAAAGCTCTTGAGTTTTAGCGTATGAAAGCTTCAAATGTAAGGTTTTGAAATAAAACTTTAATAGCATACTAAAGTTATGTTTATAGTAATACAAAGTTTCAAGTATATAAATTAAGGTAGAAAAGAAAACAAAAACTCAAAAATATAATAGTTTTTCAAATTGGATTCACTGAGTATTTTTGAATGAACTTCAAAGGAAATTGTTAAGAAATTTGATGCTTGAAATGCTTTAAGCTACATTCATAGAATTATCCTGCTTTTGTGACACGGTAAAATTTTATTCTTAATTTCATCACGTGTAAGAATTACTCAATCTTGACCCTTTTCGTAAATCTGTGACATGAAACAACTTTTTAAAAGATTTCCGGAAATTCGAAGGACTTGAAAAAAAAACAACGTCTGAAATAAAAATAAAAATATTTTCAAAATTCATTTTTTTACGTTTTTCATTACACCAAAAATACACATTAAAATTATTTAAATAAAAATGTTACTATCATAAAAAGTATCAAATGGACGATATCTTTGTTAAAGTAATAATATTGAAAATTATTACGAGCTGAAATACCACAGTGTTATTTGTCCTGTTCTATAATAGCAAGAGCAGGAGCTTCAACATTTTATACAATAGAAATAGAAATCTTTTGAGTTAATCTTTTTTCTGAAGAAACTTTATGTATAAATATTAAATAGCGAATAAAATAGTTTGCCAAAGTTAACAATAAAGTTAAAAAAATTATGGAACCCTCTAAATTTTAGAGTACCAAGGAACCTAAGTTGAAGACTTCTGTATTAGGAAGTAAAAGGACTCAGTGAATTCAAAACCAATAGTATCACAACAACATTAAAAAAATTATTATCATTATTTATATTTAAAAAAAAATTTTACTTTTCTTCCATGCGAGATATTCGTAGACATTCTTATACAGAGTCTATTGTAGATATCAAATAGTTTTTATTTAATGCATATGACTTGTATAGGAGATACAATCAGAAGCAAAAGTAATGAAAATTAATAACTCGTGAACATCTAGTGATTGTTTTTTTTTATAATAAAATAAATAAATAGTTGCAATGTTAAAAAAAACTTTAGCTTTATTATTATTATTTATTTTCATTACGTATATTTTATACAAAAATGCATAAAACGAAAAACTTAATTGCCTTTTGACAGTAAATATATCTCAATTTACACTATGCCTTAACCAGTAAAATTAAGTTTTAGATGGGTATGTTTTTAATTTTTTTCTTAACTGAATTTTAATTAAATTCTTTAAAATTGTTTTAATAGTTTAAACAATTTAAAGTAAAAATTTGAAAAAAATTGTTATCTTTTTGACTTATTCTAAATAATCTTTATAAGAACGTAGGTATGTTGAAATAGAGATTTTATATTGTTTTAAGTTTTAAAAGATGTTCTCAATTATATAAAAATTTTGAAAATTGATTTAGGATAACTAAGACTTGTTAATTATCATGTTGATTAAGCTCTCAAACAACCTTAAATATTTAAGCAAAATCGAAGTTTTATTTAGTAATTTATTTCTTATTTTCCCCTACTTATTCTTTATTTAATCTTTTAAATTCGTTAAGTTCCAAAGTGACCTCTTACCTTATAGATAACATAAATTTCGAAACTTAAAAATGATATAATTTTTTTGCTAATCTCAAGCAACAATGTTAGGTTATAGACACAAAAAATTTTTGAAATTCCAGAAAAATGTCGAGTAGAAATTCCTCTTTCACATCCTAGTACATTAACAAGAGAGACAGGAGTATAATAATATGAATTATAGACTAAAGTTTGGTTAATTTGATATATTTTTTGGTAGATTTTTTAAACCAATTTCACGTAATATATTTTTAGTGCTAAATTAATTATACTATTGCTATCACTCAAATTAAAGGTTAAATGTAAATAAAACTGTCTTCAAAGATCTATAATTATTTCAGTGCGAGGAACTAGAATGTTTTTCGCAAACACTTCCGGTAGCATTTTTACATAGTTATGCCAAAAAAGCGATTGAATTAACGTGAGAAAATCTTTTTAAATTCACGAATTGACTTAATAAGCGCTAAAAGTCTGTTTAGTTCTCCAAACAACCAAAAAATCTTGTCTTTAATGTTAACATTAGTCAAAGCCAAATAATTAGTAAAATTTTTAGACGTTATTTTCGTATTCATGCTTTTGCATTCTATGTAAATATTATGTTTTGAATAAATTTTAGGAATAATTTAAAATTACATCATCATATTTTACTATCTTTACTCACATTATTGATTCTTTTGCGAAAAAAATTTAAATGATTGAAATAAATGAATGAGGAAATTGAGGTCAGTTTATATTTATATAATAAATAATTTTGCTGTGTTAATTTAATGATATGAACGCTGTAAGATATCAAAGAAAGTTTTAGTGTCGATTTCTTTTTTGAAAACCATTTAATTAAAACATCTTTTTTAACATGAACAATACAAAGTTTTAAATTTAAAATCAATTTTTGAACGATTAAATTAAAAGAGTTACCTTTAAAAATTGGTTGCTTAATAATTATTCAAAGAATGTAATTTTCTTTATCTAATCGAATTCTACTGTAATTGCTTCCAATTAAGTCGAATCAATACAAAAGTGAGCTGTCAGCAATTTTTACTTAGAATCTTCATTCTATTAGATACATATTCAAATTATAAATATACCTCCTATCAAAAGGTAATTAATCATTCAATTTATTTAAAAAATCAGTAGCATGTTAAAAGTCTTCACTTAATTACACTTTGAAGCAATTAAAATAAGCATCTCAAATTTCACTAACTCGTCTTCACCTTCATCAATTTCCTCTTCGATCAACCAAGTTGCGTAATAATCATGAAAGTTGGCGGAACTTTAATCGAAGTTTAATTGTAAGATGTCCGCGATGTCTTACTTAGAATAATATTTGATTGTACCTAATTTACATGAATAATTTACCTAATTATTTAAATTTTTGACTTTGAGATATATAGAGCATTAGAATACCTTGCGTAAATTATCTCTGTTCATATCAAAATTATAATTAGACACGTATACGTCCTCTGGGAAAAAAAAACACTACGTAGAAGAGTAATCAGCCTTTCCTGCTTTTTGTAATAATACAATATGAAAATTATCTAGACTATGTAATAATTCAAGGGAAACAATTTTAATTCAACAGAAATTAAAGAAAGATGTTTCAATTGTAAAATTTGCCCAAGCGATATAATTATAAAATCTTTCTACGTATTGATAATTTTACTGTTGCAAATGTTAAGGATTGGTAATTTGAATGTTTCAAGAAACGAAACGATTTAATGGTTGAAAATTATTAAGTGAAACGTTGCGTGTATATGCTCTACAAAATAAAAGTTGTATAAGTTTAAATATTTGCAAAGAGAACATTGCAAGATGAAAAGTATGAAAATAAACCCTAAAGTGGTTTGTAGAAAATAAATATCATATAATAAAAATGGCGTTACAAATCCAATGCATTAGAAGTATTATAATAAACGAGCTAAGTGGTTTTTGATGGGAGAAAAACCCATCACAAAATCCATAAAAAAAAATACGTTATACGTTCTATGAAAATGTGGAAATCCTCGGAAAATATATAATAAACTCGAGCTCATAATATGCACCTGTAATGAGAAATATAATATCAAAATTACATTTCGTTTACAAACGCCATATAACGTATTCATAATGTTTTTTCATACACATTAAGAGCAGGATATTCCTTTTCATTAATTTCCTCTTTAAATTCTATTTTGTGAATTTTAAAGTGAAAGTAGAAAATTCATGGATATTTATTTAAGCCATACTATAATTTTTTTCTGACTCATAAAACGTTACAACTGTTTTTATTGTATTCTTTTCGTGTTCTTCCAGCTAAATTGCCATTGTATTTATTGTTATTCTCGAATGCTTTGATTGCCAAGTGCATTTCAAAGATAAAAATCTGAAATTCAAATGTTCAAAAAGAGTTCCAATGCAAATGATTTATGGACACTTAAACGTTTTTCCATGTTTGGTTTTAACAGCTGAAAATGTTTGAATTTATTGATGCATATTTGGAAAGATTTTCTTTTTAGGTTCAGATAAGCTTGATGTGATAGATATTTGTTAAGTGTTAAAAATTTAGATTTTAAAGTCATGTTTAACACTGTTTATTTATGGTAAATTTTTTTGTAGAAAGGTTGACTATTTAAAAATCCTTTTGATAAAAGCTCCTTTGTAAGCAACTCCAAACAGTGCCTATAAAAGTGTTTGCTATACATTCAAATACATGGCTAGATAATAAGAGTTAATAATAATAATAAGCTATATTTATTTATATAAATAAAATGATAGCTGTTTTCCAATCTTCGCTTTTAACTCAAAAACTACTGGATAGATTTCGATCATTTTTGTTTTGTTTTACTTCTTATATACTTGGTCCTTATCTAAAAAATAATTATCACGATATCTTCATTAAAAGCAAAGAAATTGCGCAAAAAAATGCGATTTTTACAAGCAATACTTGTTAAGCGGTGCATTTTTCGTCGCTTTGATAGAGTGGGACAAACGATGAAATACGCAAGAGCTGGAGAGAATATGTTTCTCCTTCCACTGCCTACTGATTATTTCATATTTGAGCGTAGACTTAATGCACCTTATCGAGATATGAGATTAATAAAGATTTTGAATTATATTTTCTCTTTGTTTAGCAGTTTTTAAAATATTTTTAAAATTGAATTACTAATTAACTGTACACATGGAGCAATTGCGGATTCGAAAAGAACATTTAAGGAACAATTTTTTGAAAAAAAAGTGATTATTTTGGATTATATAGCAATTTTTGTTTTTGAGTTTACTAATTTTTGAAAAATTAGTTATTGATTTTGATATATGATTTAGCGAATTCTGAAATAGCAATTTTTTGGCATGTAGTTTAAAATGTTCTACGCTAAGTTCTTTCCGGTTATTTTTAATATATTTTTGTTTTAAATTTTTAAAGGGTTTTCCTCTGTAAAGTAAATATTTTCTTAACATAATAATCTAAGCAGACGACGTCGCGGGTATCAGCTAGTTAGTAATAATTGCAGTGGTGAGTGCATGAAGGGGTTATGTAATAAAATGTAAAAAAATAAGTTTTCAGTGAGAATGAAGGTGTTATGTTAATATATGTTTATATGTTTGTTATGTTAGATTGTTTTTTGACACTGACTTCTGCTCTCTTAAGGCTTTATTGACTAAGATACTGGGGTCATGAAGGTTTGTGTTCACAAAAGATCCAGCCTTTAAACTTAAGTTCAATTATATCTAAACTAACTTTTTGACATATAATCTCTTCATGCACTCACTCCTTCAATAATTATGAAGGCAGATTTTTTTCAAATTTCAATAAACTATCTTTGCTGAAGGTATGAAGGTACTTTCGGGTGGATGACTACTAACTACATCACCTATGGTTTAAAGAAGAACAGTGAAATCCTTGGATGATTTAAATATTCTTTAAGGTCACACATTTTGGTGTCTCAGATTAATGATTCCAGAGTAAAAATCTCTCAGGTTTAAAAATTAATATAAATGCTTAGAATGATTGAAATTTTTAAAGAAATTTGAAAGAAATACGTAAAGAAAACTAAATTCGTTAAAGCAATGAAAGAAAATGTTTGAACCATTAAAGATTCGCATAAATTAGTGTAAGGATAGAAATATGCTTAGTGAAGAAAATAATTATTAATTTTTAGTCTTAATTAACCTTGTAAGAAATCAAAAAAACGAGCAAAAATTGTCAATTTGAAAAAAAAATTGTGAACCGATTGTTTGTCATAATTTATTTCCTAAGGATTAAACTATAAATTTAAGTTTGAAAAGCCAGAAAATTTATGTACTTTATTACTGAAGAATCCTATCATAAAAGTTAAATCTATTTGTCCTCAACAGTTCATTCATTTCAATTCTAAAGATTAAAAGTCACTAAATCAATAATATAATACATTGGTTAAACATTATGCTTAAACAGGCTTACCTTAATCATAAAAATAATTCTAACACTTTTTGAAGTTTCAATACAATATCTTCTTGTATATTCTTTTAAAATCTCAAGTCTCAACCAAAGACAAATTGGTCTTAGAATTTATTTAACTTTATCATGAATAAATACATCATACACCATAATATTTTATTACCAGGTAATTTGTATGAATGCTTCAAAAAAGAAATTAAAAAAAAATTACATTACTATAAATCTTTTCAAGCAAATTAGTTGACTCGGAAAAAATCTTTCCTCACTTTTTCTACTCATAAAATAACGTCTAACTAAATTTCACATGTCGCAACGTCTTTTATATTAACTCGAAAATTAATAGCTAAACATAGATATTGTCAAGATCTTTAAAGTATCATTTCCAAAACTAATTTATTTTAAGTACTAAATGCGTGTTAGAAATATGTAAGTCAATTTTGTATTGGAGGTGTGGTTCTTATCGTTAGTATAAAGATGATGAATTTATTATTGAAGTTTTTTCAAATGAAATTGTCATCAAGTTAAAAAAAATGGTTATAAGCCAACAGGAGTTCTTGAATAAGTATATAATTGTCAATAGTTGGCTCATCTCGTATCGAAGACAATATTTAAACTCTGACGAATATTAATCAGTTGTCTGAACGTAGTAATTATTCAAATTTTAAACAGCTCCATCGCATTTGGGTTGGGCCTGGATTGAATTCCTCGTTTTGGCTTTAGTTTCTATAAACTATATCGAATATGTTCTGAGAATTTCAAATTAAACCGTGAAATGACTTTTCTATGTTAAAATAATTAATTTCGATATTTAAATAATTTATTTCTATGCTTGAATTTTGGAGATTTACGGCTCGATTATGTTAAGTTTGATGAAGTGGAAGTTGCAAAAAATTCGATTGATGGGAAATGTTTTATTGGCTTTTGATGGTTTCCTTGGAATGAAAAAAGACTGAAAAAAAAAATCTCGACGTAGTCTCATCTAGCTGTTAGTATCCTCATATGGCGATAATGGCAATATTAATAAAATGCCGAAGACATTTGTCATAGTCATTCCACATTAATAGCTCGTCCAAAACCGTTGATATGAAAAATGAATAGAGTCGTTGTCGCATCTCACCTCTTCTGCATTAAGGTCAATCCTCATCGATATTATCAACGTCGAATGTTCTTTGTATCTTTGCTGGAAACTCCAACGCCATCATATACCAATCGAACGAATCGAATCGAAATGCATATAAAGAGAAGAACGGTCAGAACGACTTTTCTACGAGACCGAAGAACGTGACTATTGCCGATATGATTGCAGTCATTGTAGACTTGATGCTGCTGGGTTTAAATCCCGTTGTAAAAAGGTTATATTATTTTATATACACAGGGAACATATCTCTTATGCTAGATAAAACTCCTGCATGGCTCGGAAGAATTCACTCGTGAGCATATATAAACAGGGCCGTATCCACCTTTTGGTCTAGGAGGGGAAAAACCTTTCCAGAAACATTTTATAAATGTGATATTATCAACTGTATTTTTTTCTCACTGCTAAAAACTTGGTGAAAACTTGATACCTTTTAAAAACCCGCTCACTGAAGCGATTTCTGTATGTAAGATAACAATTTATAGAAAATAGTTATCCGTTCATAGGAAATGCTATTTTGTCATCAAACATTGTTTAGAGGTATCGAAAATTTACAATTTTGCCATAAAAACGTTTGATGTATGTAGAATTTCACAAAATAATATAAAATAGGATTACACTTAACTACTGGTGTGAATGGTTATCGCCGTATACGTCTATGATTTAAAAGTAGAATCGCAATGAAGACCTTAATTTTTTTTAAGGTTTGGTTTAACATTTTAACCTTAAAAAAATAAAACATTAAAAATATTACGTAAGTTTCCGTATTTTCCAAGTTTGAACTGGGCTTAGAAAAATAAAGATTTGTTGTAATAACGACGGAGACTGCTTTGATTTGAAAACTCGATGGGAATAGGTTGATCTATGATGGGACCTTATCACTAGACTATTAAATTCTCCAAATTCTTAAATTTTGAAAAAAATATTATTTTAAAACACACTACGCTAGAATTTACTAGTTATCATTATCAGGATTTCTTTTCAGATGCTAATGATTTTGATACTGCTAATCAATCATGTTAATTTTGAAATAAGAGCTTAATTTTTACCTCATCTACGATTTCATAACATGGTCCTGGAGGGGTCAGCTGCACCTTTCTGCCCCCTTTGGTACGTCCATGTATATACATAATATTGGTGATATTCTCCATTCGAGCCCGATGGGCGACCGCGACGATCGGCTTGATGATGATGACGGTGTTAGCTCGGAGAGCGGTGAGCTCTGAAGCTCCGAAGCAAGGCCATGTGAATGACCCTATCGCGTCCTCGCATCATTTCAATTTCAATAGCTCGTCATGTTATTAGTATCATTATACCTTCCAAGTTTATCTTCTAGTTTCATTTCACTTGCAAAATATTGAAATTATTCTGACGCCCAAATTAATACAAAAGAGCCTAACGGAAATCCACTCGCAGTCAACCATCTACCTACCTATTAACATTTCAAAAAAATCTAAACGTGCCAACTAGAAAAATAATTCTATTCTTTATCATTTAAAAATTAACAATTCTCATTCACGGTAACAAACGCCTCTTTAACAAAGGTAACGTTTGTTTTGCCTTGTCACGTTCGATTTTCTCAAAAAGTTTTCTCAGAGTTATTATCATAGACGAGACTGTATTATCTTGAATTTTGTATCATATCTGCTCTGCATACAGCAGGAAATATGACATTAGGGACATTTTTATCCTTCTATTTACATTTTAAATTAAACTCGGATTCTCAAGCTGGTGCGGTGCTCATGAAAATATTAGTATGTTACACTGTAAAATGTGAAAGTTAGCACATATACAATACTTTTCAAGCTGTTAAGAAGTATTTGTAATATATCTTTATCGCGGAAGTTGAATTGTATTGAAATACTATTGTGCATACGCAATGATATGCAGATATGCAGCTGCCAGTTCAAAGAGTTGAGAAAATATTACCTTAAAATGACAGTATATGCATTTTGGTGTACCTGTACATTATACAATTTATATTTCCAAAAGTAAACTGTTTTAAGTTGATTAAATGCATTTTTAGTTGGCAAAGAATAGTGTGTATTAACAAACTTAATGTAGGTACTTTGAGCTTTTATTTAAAGCAACTTCTAAAAAAATAAAGTTTCAAATTGTCATATTTTTTTTAACGTAGTTAATGCAATTCCAATACAAAACCTTCAATGCATATCATAAAACTAGTAGTTGCCCGTTACATTCGCAGCTAAAGGTTTTATCTCAATAACATGTTTAATATGAGAATAATCATGTAAATAGCCGGTTTGAGCAAATAGGCATGTTTGAATGCCGTGCGCTGTGTCAAGTTACCCCTAACAACGTTTTGAATGCGTAAGTAGAGATAACAGAGAGAGTTGTCATACAGAAACATTCAGGGGAAGCCTGTCAGCCTTTAAGTTGGCATAGCGACATTAAATTATTATTTAATATTAATAAGTAGTCATAGCGACATCCCATTCTGCACGGACGCCAAGAAAGGGAAGTTATATATAAGATGAATTTATTTCACTTTCAGTGAATATTCTTCACTTTTTGTTCACTGATTTTGTTCTAGTGGCCAATTCAGATTTAAAATATTTTCTAACAGAATATTTTTTTTTTGTTTTGAACAAAGTTTGAACTTCTTTGCACAAAATTTGTGAAATTTTATAAAGAACTTAGCTTTCAGTTAAAGAATTATTGCTTGGCTATATTTCAGCAGTGTGTGTTAAAATAATTCACAAGTAAAAATTATAATTTTTCGCATTTAAGCATAATTTAATCCTTGAAAAAAGTTTATAGTTGTTTTCATTGTAGCTTTTGAGACACATAGTTTTAAGTGTCCTGTAAGAGTAGTTAATAAAGGAGATAAGCACAGTAACTTTCAACACCGTACTTGTTGTAGTCTCATCTACACCTGTATTGCAGTGGAACGGTGTTTTTCTTTTATGTTTTAATCAAATATTCGTTGGTGACGTTTTATATTATTACTTGTAATTATCCTTATAGATTTCATATTATTGATCACTTTTGAATAAAAATCTTATTCAAATAAATTACTCGATAATGCTTATCATTGTCCTAAAAATGTAAAAATATTTCAAAATCAAAACTCTTTATAGACATTACAAGTATTAAGTATTGACTTATTTGTTGGAAATAGTTGGTAGCTTATACAATTTAAGAATTTTAAAAGTCCAACTTAAAGAGAAACAATAGAATAGTAGGGTAACAGTATAGAAAATACACAAGAAAAAGGTAAAAATAATCAGATTTTCCTTTCGAGTTAAATTTATTAGATTTATTGAGTTTAGTTTTGGTTTCGAAGAATCTTTGAAAGAGCTTAAAAGTTTTGTAAGTTTTAGAGGGCATACATATGCCCTTAAAGAATTTGTAGTTAAGTTTATTGAGTCACAAGATGGAACGACAACGTTGAGAAAATAACAAATAAGTATGTAACAAAGTTTTAGAAAGAAACTTAGTTTTGTGTTACAAAAAAAAATATTTACTACTCATATTAGTGTCAAAAGTTTTAGTTATCAATAGAACAATTAAACTTTGTGCACTTTCTTGAATCGATATCTTAATTATGTTGAGAAAATTTTGATACAAAATTGAATGGAAAACCAATCAGTTTCAAGGATCAAATAAATTTATTTTATAAACACCCATATTAAAAGATTTTTCCATGTGCCTATAATACCTAGCTAATAAAATGGGGATGACATTTTCCACAATATCATTTAATAGTCAACCGATTAAGTTTAATTTTATATATATTTTGACATCATTTTTTTTCACTGGTTCTTTAATGTCTCGTCCACATTTCTGTTCTTAGCGACAACTGTTGTGGTGACTAGACTAGCTTATATATCCTCCAGGACACCCAGGAGACACCCAGTATTTTTGTTCAGGATCTTTTTTAGTTCACTGGTGTTGATTGGTACACTTAAAAAAGGAGCACTCACTAATTACATGTGTCATTGTTAGTTAATTTTTTTAATTCTGATTAGTTTTTATAATATTTATATCGTTTACTCTACTTTTTGCATGTGTTTTGTTACACATCTTTAGTTTTTCTTCAACGAAACTATTCACGGGTATATTAAAGCACTTATGTATAGTAATGATCAAACATTTCTGAAATAAAAACATGATGAAGGTAATTAATTTTTTTTAAATAATTAGCTTGCTCGTTGGCGTTTTTTATGCCCAACTAATAAATCATACATTAGTTTAACCCAAAAGGCACAAAATACATTAAAACATAAATTGTGCTTTATACAGAAGATATGTTTGTAATTATTGATAACAGTACAAAAGCTTAAAAAGCACCAAGAAAATATGTTAAACTTAAAAAAAAATGTGTTAAAGATAATTAAAAAGAAAATTAAGTAACAGGAAAAGCAAAGTAAGCATATCAGAGGCGACATTTTTTTTCAAAATGAAAAACAATAAACTTTGCTTGATATCGTGCTTCCTCTATATAACGCAACGCTAGTGTAAAGAAAATATTTTATTTGCTTACCAATTTACTATCAACTGCAGAGAAAAACAAACAATCAAGCATACAATAAGTCTGTCAAAGATAGACAATATTTTTATGAGATAATTTCTTGTTTAATTAAACCTAAAATCCGTAATTATACGGGTACTATATTCTTTAGCCGATAAAACTTAAAAAATACCTGTACAAAATTATAACGCAGGAATTTTCTTTCTTTATCTTTTCTAAACCATAAATTTAGTCGTATTTACTGCCGGAGAGAAAATTTTTATTTGAACATCACTGAAATAAAATGTGTTGGACATAATTTTTTTGAAATAACAATCTTTAAGTCCACAACCGCGCGAGCTTCGAGCTTTTTTTCTCATTCAATGTTCTAAAACAACAATAAAAAAATCAAATAAAAAACTTAAATTGAATTTTTATTATTCATCTTGTTTTATGTCTCCATGGTTTTTTTACATTCTTGTAATTTATATACCTTCTGAAAAAAATAATCAAATTTTCGTATTAGGAAGAAAAAAAAATTTCGTCAAATTGAGTGTCGTTATTCTGAGATGTTAGAATGTCAGGCAATTACACGAAGAATGTAGCGGAAATCGTCTTGTTTTGATTGTAATTAACTTTTTAATAATTCAATGAAAAAAACTAAACGAGCAACAATTATGATTCGTTCAAGATGCAAATCAAAAAGAAAAATTAATTTCACTTTAATTATTCCATGAAACAGTAACAATCAAGTAACTTCTAATGATTTTCAAGAGTATTTCTTTTTTGCATCATTAACATTCAATTTCTTCCCTTTTTACTTAATGAATAAACAAATTTATACACAAAGCATTTTAGTTTATGAAAAAAAATAATCGAAAAACGTAAAACAAGTCATTAGGGAAATGAGCGGTTAAATTAATAAATTAGTTATTGAATTTGTTCTTGGTAATAACTAATAATATTACAGATAAATAATTTCAAACTTTCATTTGAAGTTTTAATCAGACGACTTCCTTTGTGGAATTGAAAAATTACAACAAATTAAACATTGTCTTAATCAGATTTATCAGTTAATTTCTTTTGGAATTTGTTCTTTATCGAGTATAATTTCCGGGTAATGATTTATAAAGGAAATATAACAAAGGGATACATTACATTTTTTAGTAAATGGAGGATATTTGATAAACTATAAAACTTGACCGCTATACATTTCATCATATTTGTGAAACTTTGAAGAAAACTACGGAAATTTTTATTTGAAGAAATGAGCATATACTAGTTCTTTATATTTTGCGTTTAATTATATGTAATAATCTAATGTTATTATTTCTTGCTTTAAGTATCTAAAAAACAGATGTAGAGAATGGAAAACTAGTGCACAAAGTTACATTTAAATAATTTCATTTCTTCTATTAACTATGAAATTCAAGCAGGAAATTGAAATCAGGTCTTTTGTATAATACGGTTAACATTAAAAGATAATAATATGATCTACTCTGATGTAGCTATCAGCAATCAGAGAAGATGCTGTATTACACCTCTATAGAAACATATTTGCACTACATTTGATTTATAGTTCAAGAGATAACTCTTACTAATTGGAAAACACTTAAGCAAATAACAGTTAGTTTGAATCAATGAAATACAGTTGATTTTATTGGAGTTGTAATTTTGGTCCAAAACCTGTCCTTTATCGAAATATTTAAATTTTATTCGTCTGGATATTTGGTACAAGATTCTTCCACTAAGATATTCTAAATTTTTGGAATACATTTTATTTTGGTTTGTTATTTTAATAACACAAAATCGTTGTAAGCAATTAAGTATAAAATCGTTTTTTCACTGAAACTGAATTTTAATATTATATACTATTTTATACTATTTTACTATGCATAGAAAGGAAATAGAAAACTATTTTAGTCTACATCTCTACCATAAACTCATGATGAAATTTCTAAGTTGTTTCAGTGCTAT
Source organism: Sisyra nigra (assembly GCA_958496155.1). Classification (NCBI taxonomy): domain Eukaryota; kingdom Metazoa; phylum Arthropoda; class Insecta; order Neuroptera; family Sisyridae; genus Sisyra; species Sisyra nigra. Next base: position 33,192,284 of record OY292317.1, read on the forward strand.
TTTTTTAATTTCAAACGAGTTACAATCATATTTTGCAAAAAGAAATTCTTCTTTCCGGGCTAAGTCTGATTTCCAGGTCCGTAAAGCCCCCATATCTTTGAAATATATTAGAACATTGGGAAATTATATAAAGTTAAATGCAATATTAAAAATTTTAGAGGCTATGATGTCAACTCTTATATTCACTGCTTTTATAGCGCGGCATCTTTAGCCTATTTCATCTTTATCATTCAGCGCCTTGTGCCGGGGCACGGCTCGCACAACCCACAATGCTCTACCAATGTCTACCGATGCTCGTTCAAATATTTTCTCGCTTAATATTTATCAAAACTTTTCCAATTCATTCTACTGATTTCATGGAGAATAAATCAGGAACTCAAACTTAAGTTGGACGATTTTTTAATCTTAATACTACTAATAAGAGATTTCAAAGGATCCAACGATTTTAAGAGTTTTAAAGTCATCCCAAAGCTACTATCAAAGCGATAGTACTACAATAAATACAGATAATAGAAGACGTTTCACTTGCTCTCTTAAATCGAAATAGTGCCTATAGTGACTATTCACTATTTTTGCAGTGCAGAGTATACCACTAAATTCAAATAGTGGTATACTTTTAACTACTAAATAGTGAATAGTCACTATTTGATAGTTGAAGGTCACTATTTTGATTTAAGAGAGTGGAGTTGTTGCTGATCATTTTGAGCATCCGTAAATTTGCGGCAAACTTGACAACATGAATGCAATTGGTATATTTGAAATGCTGTGATTATAGTGGGACTGTATTTTGGTATATTATAGTAATCTGGTGGAAAAAGAATGTCACTTTCAAGGGATTGCCGCTTGTTAGAAATTAGAATTTAACTACTTGCTTCGATTTTAAGGCTGCTTGACTTAATTTTAAGCTAGTCGGACTAAATTTGACTTACAATAAAGTCAAGTATTGACTTGGTAAGTTATTTAATTTACAACTTAAAACTTGTATTTAAAAAAATGTCTAGCTACTTGACTTGTGAATATTTCTACTAACAATAGACGTAAGATGTATATAGATGCACCAAATCCGCAAATCTCAAAAGATCACAGGGGTCGAACACTGAGTCAAACTTCTGCTTAAACCTGAAAATGAAACTTTAATTTATCGAATCATCCAAATGAAACTTATGGTACTATTAATTTTTTTCATTTTTTCTGTTGTTCATCTACGATGCCATAATATTAGGGAATTTATAGACAAAAAAATTCCTTCTGACGTCATTTCGTTAAGGGATACATAAAAGGTCCTTTACATTTTGTTATAAAATCTCAGTAAACAATAAGTATTATAAAATATATTTAAGTATTTATTTGTAAAATAAAAATAACCCTTTCATATAAAGTAAGGAAAAAATCGTAATTTAAGTATAACTTCTAACTAAATTTTTGGGATCAAAATATTGAACCTACCTCTAAAATATAAAGTAATATGGTTTTTTATAGTTTGTTTAGAAGAAAGGCGCGGTTTACAGTAGAGCTTAAGAAATCATTTAATTTTTAAATATAAGTTTTGAAACCAAAAATGATAGACAATTATTCATATAATTGCACTTTATCAAGTCAAATTCAAGAACGAAAAAAAATTGTAAAACCATTAAAGCTAATTATAACTGATTTTTCCCACAAAACAATTAAATGTCATTCATTTTAAATCACTCTGATCCCAACATAATTACGGTAATTATTTCTCTTCTCTCTGCATTACAATTACAAATGAAAATTGAATTAATACACATACCCAGTTCGTGGTTTCGTTCTGTTTTTGATATGAAATCAACGATTTGTATTCTTTTCAATTAAATCATAATTTCATGTATCATTGTTTCAAAAAAAATTATTTCTCATTTAATTGAATTCTGCTTTAATACTTTTTAATAAAAATCAAGAAAAAGGCGTTCCTCAAGTTAATAGGATTGTCACGTATAACGTGAGGTTGCGTCTTATAAGGCTTGAATTTTAATTAATTTTGATCTTCAAATATACCTATAAGTCTTAATCTTGAGATAATGACCTGAGTGCACGTCTAAAATTCTTATGTTCAAAAAAATTAACGATTATATTGAAGGCTAATGGATCATCTTTTTTTTTTGTAATTGTTCATTTCTGAATCACTGAATTGTTCAAGTCTTTTTGAACTATTAAAGGAATTGACATATTGAGGTTGAATATTTCTTTGGTGGAATAAACGGATCGTTTCTTGTTCAATCGTTCAATAGTTGTCAGATTTTTAAGAAATATTCATTCTTTCTATTCGATTGAAATGAATCCGTTGGAATCATAAAAATAAAATTATCTATGTATGTTAAACTGGTCTTCTCCTAGCCTCGAATATTCAAATTGAATCTTTCGATTCCGATATCTTTTAATAGGTCACGAATACTTTTTTAAATCTTAAGTTTAAATTACTACTATACGATAGTATTTTGATTGAGATTTAGAAGGCAGTAGGCGAAATTTGTGATTTTTGTTGAAAATATTTTGAATATTGTAAAGGTCGAAACTGTGATAAGCGATTGAGATGCAAAGTTTAATGGTGCGGTAAATGTTAACATACTCAGTGAACAAGTTAAACATGAATATAAACAATCTTTATGGCGAAGCAATAAAAATTTTCTACCAAATAATTATTTTCAATTTATAATTTAAAAAGTGAGATTATACGACGTGTAAATTGATTGTTGGAGAATGATATTTCAAGATATTTTAATCTAAGTCAGGGGTTTTCAACTTTTTACTTATAGGAATCTTAGGAGAGTTAATGGTTTTTTTAATACTAGTTTATATTTAAGTGGCGAATAAGAAAGTCTATCAAAGCTTATTTCGACTCAAATTTGTAGTATTATTTTCTTTATCTTTATGTAATTTTAACGCATTCAATGTCCATGCCCGGAACCCAACTCATCCGCTCATGTAAGAATTTTTTTCTGATGATTACTAAAAACGTTTTTTTACTACATTACACGTAGTAGGTAGTATATGAGAAGATTAATGCCTGTGCTTAGAATTTGGTTAGGTTACTACCCCGGTATGCAGTGGTTCAGCACTGCATGTTGGTACGAACATCCTAACCCTTTTAGGAGAGTTTCTCAATCTTATTGGCCTAGCGTCTCTTTCTTAAAATAATAATTACTCAGTAACCACTAAATCAGTAGTCGCAAACTTTTTAAATCTTAAGAAACATCAAATTTGGATTTCAAGAAGAAGAAAAACACCTGAGATTACTAAGACCTCCTGAAATATTTGAGCGAGAATTCGAATTCGAGAAGAGGTTCCCCAAGGAAATCTATTTTGGAAATAGCTGCTAAACTGCTTAACAGTAAAGTATAGCAACAAATTCTGTATAACCTGGTGCGTTAATTATCAGGATCATTCCAACGAACCAAAAAAAAAGTTGAAAATGCATTTCAAAATTACTATCAACGTTATTGGTACTACCACCAAATTTGTATTTTTAACATGTTATTTTTAAAAGATTCTTAGGAAATCACTAAGTACTTGATTTAATTTTTAAGTTTCTTGACTTGATATTTAAGCTACACAAGTGTTTTAAAGCTGACTTTAAATTGAGTTAGTAAATATTATCAAATTATTGAATTGATTTTGCAAGTTATTTCATTTGTAACTCATAATTCCAATCATAAATCATTTCAAAAAATGGTACCATGCGTTTTGATTCCCGGACAAAAAGTCTCCGATAAAATATTCGCGACAAAATATCCCCAGACAAAATACATCCATGGAAAAATATCCCCAAGACAAAATATCCTCAAACAAAAAATTGCAAGTACCTGATAATTTGTCGGAAAAAAAACAGGAATAAAACACAGAAAACACCATAAAATTAATGACATTCTAACTAAAGCGATGCGAGCTTGAACTCAAGTAATATAGAAAATAATTGATAAAATAACAACCCTTCGATACCACGTATTTTAAATATCACTAAATATTACAAACATTTTTTTTAATTTAAAATGCTTTAATAATGCAGAATCTGTTTTCGTAAAGATTTTCAACGAATATTGAAAACTAATAGATTTCATAGAAATAACTGAAAATCATATTTGCCGCATAATTTTGCTGTTAACACATTTAGTTTTGTGTGAAACTTCGCGGTGTCAAGAAGGGCACATTCAGTCAATGAATGAAAATTGCGTAAACGAACAGTGACTATAATTTCTTTTGTTTATAATTTCTTTGTCCCAAACCCCCACCAGAGGGACCTTCTGGATCCCTTTGGCATTAATTGTTGGAGGTATTTATATGAATTTACTTGAAATACATGACAGTTCCCATAGTTACGTCTCAATTGATAGATTTATCAAAATCATTTCCAATAAGAAAAATTTCATAGAAAACATAGGGATATTTTGTCCGGGGATCAAAACACCTGATACGCAAAAATGTCTTACAACTTGAGATTTAAAATTTATTTTTAGATTTCTTAAAAATTTAAAACACGTCTAAATCCTTAAATTTTTAATTTTTAAAATAGTCTGAAGTCTCAGGTAATGGTAATTAGTTGAAAACAAAACAAAAATTTCGTAAAACACCCAAAAAAATATTTTAAAAATACTTTTTAATTTAGATACTTATCGGATACCTTAAGGTCAATTGCAGATATTCTTTTAATTTTCAAATTAGAGGATGACAAGCTCATACCTTCATTACCCGGTGGCATAAATCCACATACTATACCATAATTAAAAAATAATGATAACCATCACCTTGCTGGTATTATAAAATATGTTCGTAAGTGTGAAAATCACATATTACAAGTATTCTGCATTTGTATATCTTATTTGACTAATTTTTTGAACATTTTAATTGTAAAATGAAATTCACTTATATTTATGTATTATATTTATTTAATGGAGCTTAAAATAATACTTAAAAAAAAACCCTCTTACCAAACCATTGAAACTCAAGTATCTATTATATCATTCTCATTTGTATGACTTTAAAAGAAGAGCTACTTTTAAAACTATTCATCTGATCTAAGATTTATCATAGTTTATTAATCTAATTTTACATATTTTTATGTGAAGTATATAATTAAGTAAATGGTAAGAGGGTTTCTGTATCATCTTTTTCTTTGAATACAAATGAAATCTTTCAAATCTTGTCCTACATTTCTTTCACTGAACTTGACTTAGTTTTATTTCGAATAAAACCCACTCGAGTTCTTAACATTAGATCGTTTAATTTAAAACTAAATTGTATCTTTTTCTTTTCAGATATCAAAGAATGAAACCACTTTTACTGCCTTCGATATTCCTGTTCCGACGTGGAAGATAAAAATATGTGTGAAGCCAGTTTGAGTGTTAAATAAAATGTGCAAAAATCAGGCTTTGAAGCCTGTTGTTATTTTATTTTCGATTCTAAGTTTATTTTCATCGTTGACACATTCATATTTATTGATTGTAAATGAAAATCAATTACCTGGTGAGGTGATATTTAATGCATCAATCTACAAATTAGGCTCGGAGCGACATTATAAAATTAACTCACATCGTTCAGCTGGTTTTGTCCATCGATTGCTATTTGTAGATCCTAAAAATGGACAAGTTGTACTCAAAGAGTCTTTACAATGTGATGGACTTTATTATCCCAATCTTTTCACTTTACATATTGATTCGACATCGAATAGACTGAGAAGTATAGACTATTATAGTCTACCATTAAGAATATTCATTGTCGGTCAAGAATGTGGTACAAATACAGAAGATCCAGAGCTATTGTTCGGGCCGGAAGATCAAGAACATTTCACCGAATTGGTCGAGGAATCCGAACACCCAAATAAAAACCATCGAAGCCAGCGTGACTTATATCAAAAAGTCGGATATGTTGAAGAGTTAGAGTTAGATTTACTTCGCCGAGAAAAATTTTATAATACATTCCAATCACGTAAAAAACGCGACTTGAATATTTTTGAAAACAGTAACCAAGTGACGCGACTGAAAATCACAGAAGCCAAGCAATGGATTTCGGAAACGTATGCATCATTTTCAATTCCGACGGCGGACAAGTGGCAGAAGATATGTTTGAAAAAATCACAATTTATCAACTCAATAGCGGCGTTTATGCCAAAAACGATCAGTCAAAACTGTGTGGTTAATTATTTAGACCTGAACGATCCACGATTTCGGATCGAGCCCACACAGGGCGACTTGGTAGCCACTAAAGATATATGTATCCGAGAACCGTTATGGAAAGTGATCATACTTTTCAACGCACAATGCAAAAATGTAAATCTAATCGATACAGAACACCGTCTTAAAATCGTTTATCATCATCAAGAATTTAATGATACGGATATAGCAAGGCGAGTTCGTCGAGAGCTACGCAATCAATCACCGTTTTTTGAACAAGCTCTCTACGTTGCGAGTGTACTGGAAGAATGCGATCCCGGTGTACTTGTAACGACCGTTAAGGCGCGAGATCCTGAGAAAAGTCCCGTCAAGTACTCAATGACAAGCTTGTTGGATTCCCGATCGCAAAAAATGTTCGACATTGATAGCAAACTAGGAACGGTTACAACAAAAGTTAAATTAGATCGAGAACTGGTTGATGTGCATTACTTTCGTATCAAAGCAGAAGATAACAGCTTTCCACCGCGCTCAGGAACTACTACGTTACAAATTAACGTGCTTGATGCGAATGATCACAGTCCAGTGTTTGAAATGAATGATTACGAGGCAAATGTTCGAGAAGGTGTTACTGTTGGTACTACAGTCATTACAGTGAAGGCATCTGATCAAGATATCGGAAAAAATGCAGAGGTTTGTTTAACTTATAAAATAATTTAATTTATTAAAATAAAATCTCTTACAATGACTGTGGGAAATTACATGAGTTTCGATTACTACAAAATATAATATTTTTCGTAATATTTAAAACCTTCCACAATACAACTTATATAAAATTATCTTTTTTAATTACCAGGGTCTATTTCAAGCAAGTAGTTTTAAACGATTATTAAAGTTCTCAAGCTCATTCCAAAGGTTTAAAATTTGAGAATACAGCTACCTCTTTTTTATTTTAAATATCTGTAGTTATTAACAATAAATATTTTCAAAATTATTTACAAAACCGAATAGTTAATATGATATTTTCAACTGTACCCTAAATATTCAAAAAAATACTTTTTAAAATAACTTCAAACGACATTTGAATCCTAAAGGGATAGCTCTTTTTATTGAATATGAATAAATTGGTTCTTGATGCACTTTTTCTTTAAAAATAATATAGAATTGTAAATACTAACGTTCGATAGTTATAGAAACTAAAAGCTTACGCTATAAATAATTAGTCCCACCATTATTATGTCTAATGTTTAAAACCTCTGCTACTTAGATATAGCCCAAATCCCAATAGCCACATTAAAATAGTTTAAAGGAAGAAAATCTGATTTATACATTTTATAATGTATAAATCAGATTTTAATGTGGATTTAAAACGGGGTTCCCAGGGACCCCGTGTTATAAAATAGGATAAAATGTAGATTATAAAATAAATTTTTATATTAAAGTTCTTTCAATATGAAAACAAGTAATTTTAACAATATTTTGTACATTTTACATTGAAAATTTTTATTCTGCGGTTTGGACATGGGTTTTGAGGATCCTTTTTTTTAAAGCTGTCTGGGTCTCAGGATTTTCCTTTCCTTTATTATCGCGACCTATGAGATCTAATTTAAAGATTTCTTAGACCAGCGGTCGGGAAACTTTTTTTGCCATTACCCAAAAATATTTTTGCGCTAGTCGATATTACTTAGCCCTCTCATTTTGAAAAGGAGACAATGTCAATTTAAATTATTTATTGAATTAATTTACCCGAAAAAACTTCCATGGCGGTTGTAAGAATGCAATAGACAAACAAAATAAAATTCTGATATTAGAACAAACAAAAATTAATTGAAAACCTTTCCCCTTCAGATTTTGGATAAATGATCTTGCTTCGTGTTTGATACAATTATTACTAAATTGGGTCTTTTTGATCTAAGAACAATTTAAATAAAGTCTTCGGAAATGCTTACATGTTTATAAAATAGTTTTGCTAGCCCCAAAAATTTCATTTTTACCCCATTTGGGGTAATTTAACCCGGTTCCCCAACCGCTGCCGTAGACGACCGTATTTTTGCGCGAGCCAAATATATAATAGTCTTATGAGAAATCCAAAATTCGAATATTTTCTGTTAAAAGGTGAATTAAGTTCGTGATTGAACAAAGACCCAAAAAATTTAAAAATTTGATACAATGATATAAAATACAAACCGCCAATGATTGAAGAGGTTACAGGTATTACAATGGTTAAAAAAACATTTTTTCTCTAATTTTTTACGACTTTAATTAAAGAAATACTTATTCTATCTCTCACCATTTACAAAAAAAAAAAAATAATATTAAGTATAATTTCCATTGAAAAGTTTTGAAAATTTTTTCGTTGGAATTGGTTTTCAGAAATTCTTTAAAAAATGGTATTTTTGTAGAAGTTAAACAATTTATAGTAGCTCGATCACTAATCAAAAAATCGAAATATTTCTACGAGGCGGAAAATAAGGCGTCTAGTTATAGTTTTCGGCCCAGTTTAATCTAAAAACTACAATCTAATTTTCGGTCAAATTATTATACTAATGTTACCTTTTATGTTTTAAGTCACTGATATCTAAGATCATATCACGGTTATGTACGGTGTAAGCTCACAAAATGTCTGTAATTCATAAATCTTAAAATATATAGAATTAACCGGGAATAAAACTGAATATCACTGTCGTATGGAGCGGAAGTCTAACATATTAACCGTTGCACCACTATGTGCAGTAGTAAAACTTATTGCAGTCAAAAAATAGTTTTTAAACCAGTTGACGATTCTATCTAGAACGTGCAAAATTTCAAAAAAACAATGGAAGAATTACTTTTAATTATTTGTACCCTTCTTCGACTTTAAAACTGGAATTAAAACACGACTTCAGTTTTTAATAGAAATAAAACGCGTCTAATGGAAAGACTTCATTTTGATAAACTAGAATATACTTTTAAATTGTTGTATTATTAAGTGAACAAACGAGAAAATTACTTATTTGATACTTATAAGCTCATGTAACTCCTGAGGGCTCATTGTTGTTAGCCAACTAGTGTTTATTTAAATAAGAAAATTAAGGGAAATTAATCAATATATTTTTAGCTGGAATATTCAATTCAAAGTATATCCGGAGGCGGCCTATCAACTCCCGAGGAAGACAGTCAAGCATTCCGAATCGATGGGAAAACAGGCGTTATCAGCACCCGGACAACTCTCGATCGCGAAAAAACCGAGGTGTACACATTAATCGTACAAGCTTCCGACATGGCAAGTCCACAATCTTCTCGTCGCTCATCCAGGTATTCTATTATAAATACCAATTGCTAATCACAACGATTTTAAAATGATCGATCGATCTAATTTTAGTGCTAGTGTTGTAATTACGGTGTTGGACGATAATGATAACTATCCGCAATTCACGGAACGAACATACACGGTTTCAGTCAATGAAGATATCAACTGGGCAGAAAATCCGGTTATTGCTCATGTAAAGTAAGTGAAGATTATTAGGCCATATTTTCTTTTTTGTTTTCATTTTCTAATGATTTTATACGTAATGTTTTTATTAGAGCTACGGATGCGGATCAGGGCAATAATGCAGCGATTCGATATGCCATCATTGGTGGTAATACACAGTCTCAATTTTCAATTGATAGCTTGTCCGGAGATGTTTCTCTAGTTAAACCTTTAGACTATGAAACATTACGAAGTTATCGTCTGGTTATTAGGGCACAAGGTAAAATCGACTGTCTTGTATCATTCAAATTGGTTTCTTATTTTTTTCTATTTTGATTGTTAGACGGAGGAAGTCCATCTCGATCAAACACCACACAACTGTTAGTGAATGTAAAAGACATTAATGATAATGCTCCAAGATTTTATACATCGTTGTTTCAAGAATCTGTTACAGAATCGGTGCCTGTTGGATACAGCATTGTTAGGGTTGGTTAAATAAACATAATTATTTTCTTGACTTTCAGTGCTTATAACTTTCAATGGATTTCAGGTACAAGCTTACGATGCAGATGAAGGAGCTAATGCAGACATTAAATACAGCATTTCAGCGAGAGACTCAAGTGGTGGTTCTAGTGATCAATTGCCCGTGACGGTAGACCCTCGAACCGGGTGGATTTACACCACTCGTGAGCTCGACCGTGAAGTCCAATCCAAGTTTATGTTTCATGTACGTATTAAATCCAAAAGTTACGCTCCATTGCATCCCAGTCGTGCTCTCCAAATTACTATTTTTATTGTGTTTACAATGATGATTTCAAATTGTGGATTTTATTGGTTTTTAACAAAAGCTTAATTGGTCATGAAATAATTCTATAACATCCGTGAAATTATTTTTTTCAAATCAAACTTCGGTCTTATTAGCGTTGTGTTTATTTTAGGTATTGGCTGTAGATCAAGGTGCACCTCCTCAATCTGCATCAGCCAGTGTTTTATTAACTGTACAAGATGTGAATGATAATGACCCATCATTTGAACGAAAAGAATATGAGGCTGTGGTCGCTGAAGATGATCCACCAGGAACTCCCGTTGCATCAGTAGTAGCTAGTGACCCCGATGAAGACCCAAGGTAAAACAACTTTTATTGGCACTACAAATAACGCGTAGCTATGCCTTTGCGAGATTTTATGTATGAAAAGGGAAATTTTCGAAACCACTACATCAATGTTAATACCTTTTTTTCAATGTATTTATTTGAGAACTAGAATATTTGTTTTAAAATGATTAAAAGGATTGTAATATAGCTAATTCAGCACAAGGGAAAATAATTTCATTCCCAGTTTTCACAGAACCTAGCAACGAATCAATGTGATTTTTGTTAGAAATTAGTTTGCGAATTGAACAAGACACCTACAAACTATGTTTACTGAAAATGGCTGACCGTATTTTAATGAAACTTTTTTTGAAACAAGTTTTTAAGGGTATGGAAGGTTTTCAGCGTAAAAAAAAACACTTCTTTTGTGATTTTTTTTTTTTTTTGAAAGTATGGTTTGAGCAAATTTATTGAAACCTTTTGTAAATAATTAAGCATACTTTTGACAATATTCTGTAATTTTTTCATGCAGAAATATTGCAGAACAAGCCGGTGACAGAGCTTGCCCCAGAACGTCTTAGAAAAAAAAAACAATTTGCGGTGTTCACTATATCTCGCTCGGAAATTAAAAACTATTAAAATTTAGTCCAAGTATCATTAAATCCTCCCCCTAACGTTCTACGATTATTATTTTTTTTCATTAAAACATTTTTGGTGGCCATCTAAAGTGTAAACTGATATTTTCCACGAAAACTAAACGTTGGGGAGTGGTATTTTATATGTAGGAAATGTGTACAAAGTTTGAAATCAGTCGGCCAAGTAGTTTGTAAATAGCAGTGAAAACGGACTTTGAAAAAGTAATTTTGAAAAAAACACGTTTAAAGCTTATGAGCTGCACTGCCTTCCCGAATAGTTAAAGGACAGGATACTAACTATAGACAATAGCTTCAAGAGTTTTGATCAGATCGACTTAAAACTTTGAGAATATATTCTTAAAATGTTTAACAATAGGATAAAACCAAAAAAAATCGATATTTTAAAAATGTTAACCTTCCCCCTTAAATTAACTTAAAGTAACAAAAACCATTTTTCTACAGAATTCATTATGAGCTAACCGGTGGTAACACACGGGGTCGATTTTCAATTACATCTCAAAATGGACGAGGCTTAATAACCATAGCTCAACCATTGGACTACAAACAAGAACGACGTTATGTCCTCACAGTCACCGCTACCGATTCTGGTGGCAGACACGACACTGCAACTATTTTCGTCAACGTTTCCGACGCCAATAACTTCGCTCCCGTTTTCGAAAATGCTCCATACACAGCCTCTGTTTTTGAAGATGCACCTGTAGGAACTACAGTTTTAGTAGTATCAGCTTCCGACAATGACGTTGGAATTAACGCTCAAATTACATACTCTCTTGGTGACGAACTAGCAGAAGCTAACGAACAACCATCTGAATTCACAATTAATCCACAAACTGGCGCTATCATCACAACAAAAGTCCTAGATCGAGAAACAATTAGCGATTACTTATTAACAGTTACAGCCAAAGATGGTGGAAATCCTCCATTATCAGATACAACCGATGTAGAAATTTCTGTAACTGATGTCAATGATAACTTCCCTATTTTCAAACAAGCGATTTACACAGGAAATATTCTCGAAGACGCATTGATTGGAACATCAGTTGTTCAAGTTTCTGCCTCAGATTTAGATATGGGTCTTAATGGTAGAATTAAATACAGTCTAAGTGCAAAAGATGTGGAAGACGGGTCGTTTGTGATGGACCCTGTTAGTGGAATTGTTCGAACTAATAAAGGTTTAGATCGAGAATCAGTTGCATTGTATCAATTAGAAGCTGTTGCAACAGATCGTGGAACTCCTGCGTTAAGCAGTACAGTTCCAATAAACATCCGAATCGAAGACGTCAACGATAACGCTCCAGCATTCGAATCCGACAAGGTTTTATTATATATTCCTGAGAACAGTCCGGTAGGTTCAACTGTTGGAGAGCTTCATGCTCATGATCCTGATGAAGGCGTAAATGCAATCGTTCAATATTCCATAATCGGAGGTGAAGATTCAAATAGCTTTTCTTTGATAACACGACCCGGATCTGAAAAGGCAGAACTAATTACAATGACGGAACTGGATTATGAAAGTTCCAGAAAGCAATACGATCTGATAATTCGAGCTGCAAGCCCTCCTTTACGAACAGATGTCCACGTGCAGATTATAGTGACTGACGTTAATGATAATGCTCCAGTTCTCAAAGACTTTCATGTAATGATTTCTTGTTTAATTTTTTAGATTTTTATTAATAATTATATCAATTTCAGGTGATGTTTAACAATTTTAAAGATTGTTTTCCTTCTGGACCGATTGGGAAAGTTCCGGCTTGGGATGCTGATGTTACAGATCAGCTTAAATTTAGAGTATTGAGTGGAAACAATGCTAAGCTTATTACTCTAAATCAGACAACTGGGCAGATAACTTTATCTCCTCAGTTGAACACTAACGTCCCGAAATTGGCAACAATGGAAGTGTCTGTTTCAGGTACTTGGTTTTATTTGATCACTTTGTTAAAGGCAAAGCTCACTTTATAGTAAAACCGGTTTTATCGTAGAAAATTTCCAGGGAAGTCCGACTTAACTAAGAATGTTGTCTTTGTCATTTGATTAGATATTTGATTTGTCAGACTTGTTAAAAAAGTCGATTAATATATAGTGGTTGTGCTTTAACTTAAGAGGGGTCATCCTATGGGACGGCCTGTTTTTTAGGGATTTTTAAGGTTTTTTTTTCTACGACCAGTAAATTAATAGAGCTTTAAGTTTATTATCATTTATTAACATATATTTCAACAGTATAAATATAAGTTTTAAGCTAAAAATCTTGCGTAGAACATGAGTTATAGCGTTTTGAACACCCCCGCCTCGAAAAATGAGCTCGCACTTCCTCCACGATTCCGGCTGATTAGCTAATTCGAAACAAAAAAAAAACAACGGCGTTTTAATCTTTAAGCCTAAATGCACGGAATAAACTATTATCAAATGAATATACAAAAAATTGGACTTTTGGTAGACATTTGAAATAAAAGTTGCGAATTTTGCTTTTTTTTTGTTTTTTGCTATAAAAAAATTGAAATTTTGAAAATTTTCGATTGTCAATAGTTCATTCTATGCGTTTACATGTGTTGAGTGTACCCTATAAATTTCAAGTCATTCGGTTTTGAGAAAAACGCGTTTAAAGTTACAAGTCAATAGGCCCGGAACCCAACTGCCAGTTCAGCGCTCCGAACAGCTCCTTCTGCTGTATCTTTAAAACGACTTCGAATTTTCAAAAATTACTTTACTACTGTATTATAGACGTTTTAAGAAAGTAATTTATGAAAAAAAAAATAAAATCGATTTTTTGAGCCCATCACATGGGATGACCCCTTTAAGGAAAGTCCAAAAAATATTTCTATTAGATTTTGCTTAAAAAATCTAAGAAAACTGGAAATTTTCTCAGAAAATGTCGACTTAACTAAAGTTTTTCGTTGAAGATCTTGGCAAAGTCAACCTTTTCTGAAATTTACCTAAACGAAGCCGGTTTGGCATAAAAGCGAGCTGTGCTAGTCACAAATCGACAAATATTAATTTGAATTGAACTTAATTGGGGTACTGAATTGAAATTTTTTTTTTTTAAGATGGTGTGAATGAAGTTAAAGCATTAATGCAACTTAGTGTCCGATTAGTCACCGAAGAAATGCTTTTACGATCAGTCACCATTCGTTTGAATGATATGACTGAGCAAGCTTTTCTATCTCCTTTGCTGAACTTCTTCATTGATGGTCTCGCTGCAATCATTCCTTGTCCAAAAGAAAACATATTCTTATTCAACATTCAAGTAAGAAAATTTCGAAAATACCATTTTTGTTTTTTTGTTATAATTAATAAACTATGTTTTTTGTCTTTTCATAGGATGATACGGATGTACATGCAAAAATTTTAAACGTTAGTTTTTCTGCCCGAAGACCAGACGTTCCTCACGAAGAGTTTTACTCACCGCAATTCCTTCAGGAACGTGTCTATTTAAATCGTGCCATTTTAGCCCGTTTATCAACAGTCCAAGTTTTACCCTTTGATGACAATCTTTGTGTCCGAGAACCTTGTTTGAACTACGAAGAATGCGTCACTGTCCTGAAATTTGGCAATGCTTCAGGATTCATTCATAGCGACACAGTGTTATTTAGACCAATTTATCCCGTTACCATATTCGCATGTCGCTGCCCAAAAGGTTTTACTGGCTCGAAAGAACATTATTTGTGCGATACAGAAGTTAATTTGTGCTATTCAAACCCGTGCCAGAATTCTGGAACATGCCAACGACGAGAGAGTGGATATTCTTGTATCTGTCCTCCAGATTATACTGGCGAAAACTGTGAGGTGGAACTAACGAAAAATGTTTGCTTGGAACACCCGGCTATTTGTAGAGGGGGTATTAACTGCTTGCCTCATATGGGCGTTGGAAATATTGGATTTGATTGTTTAGGTTGCACTGAACAATACTTTACCAAGTTATGTGAGTTGCGAGCCAGAAGCTTTCAATCAGGTTCCTTTTTGACTTTTCCAAGTCTGAAACAAAGGCATCGTTTAACAATTCAATTGAAATTTTCCACGCAAAACTCGAATGGGCTTTTACTATATAATGGACGATATAATGAAAAACACGATTTTATCGCTTTGGAGATTGTAAATGAAGGAGTTCAATTTTCGTTTTCACTCGGTTCGAATATTACTAGAACAATAGCCAGAATTCCTGGCGGGGTTTCGGATGGAAAATGGCATTCAGTTCTGGTTAAATATATTAATAGAACTGCAACAGTTGCTATAGACGATTGTGATACAGAACTAGCGATACAACATGGAGATACTTTAGGGGGACAATGGGCTTGTGCAAATTATTCAGAGCATATTTTAGACGCTCGTTGCTCTTCTCTTACGGAAACGTGTCATAGATTCTTAGATTTAACAGGACCATTACAAATTGGTGGTCTTCCCGGAATTCCTGGTAGATTTCAAGTTGAAAATAAATATTTCACTGGATGTATTTCTGATTTACATATCAATTACAAATTTTTGGATTTGAATACTTTTGTGGCTGACAACGGGTCAGTGGCAGGATGCCCTGAAAAAAGATCTTTTTGTCTATCTCAACCCTGCCAAAACGGTGGAACTTGCACGGAAGGTTGGGCCGCTTATACTTGTGAGTGTCCTGATGGATTTTCTGGAAAAGACTGTAGCGAGGAAATAAATCAAGCTTGGCAATTTTCGGGTGACGGAGTTTTATCTTTCAATCCTCTTTTAAGACCAATTCAACTTCCTTGGTTGAATGCTTTGTCGGTAAGAACGAGGCAACAAAACGCATTTTTGATGTCAATTCAAGTTGGTCAAAACTATTCAGCCGTTATATCCGTAAGTTTATCTTACATTGTTATTTTACTTAACAAGTTCATACTTAAATTTTTCATAATTTTTTAGATCAAAAACGGAAATCTTTGTTACACGTATAATGGAGAAAGTTTAATTTTACCTGGAAATACTATTTCTGATGGTGTTTGGCATAATATCAATATTCGTTGGCTTGGAACTGAAGTTATTCTTAGTGTTGATTATGAACAACGTAAAATATCTTATCAATTTCCGGCAAAAATTCAGGGTCTTTATGTTGGGAAGATTTTAATTGGAGGTCCTGATTCATCTATCGGAAGTTTATATGCTGATTATGGATACTTTGAAGGATGTATTCAGGTATTTTCTGGTTTTTTGTAAAAAAAATATGATATGATTCTAATGTTTTTCTCTGGTTAGGATGTTCGTATTGGAACACCGCAAAGCTTATTGAGTCGGCCGACTGTTCGAGAGCATGTGAAGGACGGATGTGACGATGAGGATGTTTGTGGGGATCCTGGTTTGGCTGCACAGTGTCCTTCTAGTTCAAAATGTATCAGTTCTTGGCGTTCAGCTACTTGTGACTGCTTAAAGGGGCATGTAGGTCCTATGTGTCAGCCTATTTGTTCTGTCTCACCTTGCAAACATGCTACTTGCATTGATGATAATTCACGCCCTCGGGGCTATCGTTGTGACTGTAATTCTACAGAATACTCAGGTAATATATTTATATATCTATATAAATAAAATGATAGCTGTTTTCCAATGTTTGCTTTTAACTCAAAAACTACAGGATAGATTTCGATCAATGGTTTTTTTTTGTTTTATATCTTATATACTTGGTCCTTCTCTTAAAAAAAAATTATCACGATATCTTCATTAAAAGCAAAGTAATTAAAGTTTAAAAAAATGCGATTTTTACAAGCAAAACGCGTTAAGCGGTGGATTTTTCGTCGCTTTGATATAGGGGGGCAAACGGTGTAATGTGCATGGGCTGGAGAGAAGATGTTTCTCCTTCCACTGCCTACATATTACTTCATATTTGAGCGTAAACTTAATGCAGCTCAGCGTGATATTAGTAATTAATAGATATTTTTTGAATTCTATTTTCTATTTGTTTAGCAGTTTTTAAAATATTTTTTGTAGCTTTTTTTTTAATTCTCTTTTAGCATTTTTTATATTTTACTGTAAAAACAAATTCCATATACATTTTAAGTTACAACCGTTACAATAATCAAATAACATTTCAACACTTCTTTTTATTATTGTATATATTTTTTAACCAGAAAGAGTTAAATTAAGGAGAAACATTTTTTTTTAATTAAACTATATGCCAAAAATTGCTCCTTCAGAATCTGCAATTTTTCCAATTGTATCGTTTTTAATTGATTAATCATTAATTTTTCAAAAATTTGCAAACTAAAAATTAAAGTTGCTGTGAAATACAAAAAAAGTTACTTTATTAAAGTTTTTGTTTTTTAAATTGCTCCTTAAATGCTCTTTTCGGATCCGCAATTGCTCCAGGTGTATAGTTAATAGTTAATTAATAGTTAAATTTTAAAAAATTTTCAAACTAGAGAATTAAAATCGCTATAAAATCCAAAATAATTTTTAATTGAAGTTTTTTTTTTTTTTTTTTGAAAGCTCTTTCTGCTCTTTTTAATACGCAAATAATTGATCAAATTTTTGCAATATTTTTAATAATTAATTATTTGTAACTATTTATATATGTATTGTTGTACTAAGACGTCATCAACTGCCGTTGGATCTTAGAAACATGAATAGTTTAAAAATTGAATTACTTATTAACTATACAACTGGAGCAATTGCGGATCCGGAAAGAGCATTTAAGGAACAAATTTTTGGAAGAAGAAGTGATTATTTTGGATTATATAGCAATTTTTATTTTTGAATTTACAAATTTTTGAAAAGGTATTTAATGATTAACGAATAACTATACACTTGGAGCAATAGCGGATTCTGAAGAAGCAATTTTTTGGCTTTTTTTAATAAGTATATTTGCTTTCAATTTTTTAAATGTTTTTCCTCTGTTAATTAAATAAGTTCTTAAAATAATAACCGAACCATAATAAGACGACGTCGCGGGTATCAGCTAGTATTCAATAAGAAGCTAAAAAAAGGGAGACTACTATAAAAATGTGGCTCCTTTTGAGAATGAACTTGTAGCGATATTACAATTGTTATTGCAATCCTGTCGCAGCTACTCGCAGTTTATATCTAAAAAAACAACACAGACTTTAGATGTACACTTTTGACGAATTTATATTCAAGAATTTTTTTTCGTTTGTATGCCATCAACTTCAAAAATAACTAAAAATGGTTATCGGTTATTTCTAATAAAGTGGTTTATGCTGTCTACAAATCAACTGCTGTATACACTCAACAATTGTGACATAAATATTATAACTACTTATTAATTATACAATCATTTTGTGTAGGTGAATATTGTGAGACCAAAGTACAACTTCAATGTCCTGGAGGATGGTGGGGCCACCCTGTTTGTGGTCCATGTGACTGCGACGAATCTGCAGGATATCATCCTGATTGTAATAAAACCACTGGCCAATGCCACTGCAAGGTACAAAACTTGCGACATTTGATAGCTTTGCAAAAGAATAACTTAATTTTCTTTTGATAATCAGGAAAATCATTATCAACCAGTAGAAGGTGGACCATGTTTACCCTGTGATTGCTACAGTACAGGCTCTTACGATTCAATATGCGATCATCTAACCGGTCAATGCCAATGCAGAGCAGGAGTAATTGGACGTCGATGCCAAGACTGTCCAAATCCTTACGCTGAAGTTACCCTACGAGGATGTGAAGGTAAGTTTTAAGCTTAAATTTTTTTAATTAGGTATTTCAAATTGAACTTGATTTATAAACAGTGGTCTACGATGGATGTCCACGCAATTTTGCCGCTGGAATTTGGTGGCCTCGAACTGCATTTGGAGAAACATCCGAAGAAAACTGTCCTGGCAAATCAATCGGTCGTGGTTCAAGATCTTGTGATAATCTTTTGGGTGGTTGGCAATTACCAGACATGTTCAATTGTACCTCCGAATATTTCATCGAACTAAAACGACAATTAACTCAACTAGAACAAGGAGACCTAGAAATTAATACTTATGTTGCCATCAAAATTGCCACTGAATTAAATACGGCCACAAATTTCACTTCAACATTATATGGAATGGATGTCCTCGTAACACAGGCTTTGGTAAAATTACTAATAGCCTACGAAAATCGTCAACATGGCTTGACTTTAACACATAGCCAAGACAAAGATTATATTCAGAACGTTATTCGTTCTGCCAGTGTTGTTCTCAATGAAGACTATCTTGAACATTGGCAAAGAATCGAAGAAGTGACTGAAGATTCCGTCGAGCTTCTAATGCAATCATTGAATAAATACATTTCAATTTTATCTCAAACTCAGCATGATACTTATACAAATCCGTTTGAGGTGGTTTCCAAAAATATTGCTCTTGGCTTAGATATAATAACAGCAGAATCTATATATGGATACGAACCAGAACAATTGCTTGCTTCGACCAATGATGGTACTCAATATACCACAGAACGCGTTGTACTACCCGATACTTCAGCATTTTTAAATCCCCCTCAAGATCTTGGAAATGGACACAGTACAACTAGTCAAATGGTGTCCTTCCCAAAATACAACAATTATCTACAAGATGAAAGCAAGTTTGATCCATACACCAAAATAATGATCCCATTAACATTACTAGGAATTAAACAACCAGAAATCGGAGAAATTACATCAAAGCATTCATTAACCGATTCAAGGGCCGTTGTAAGCTATGCTCAATATAGGAAAATCGGTAATGCACTACCCGCTCGTTTTGATGAATCGGTAAACCGAAGATGGGGCGTGGACGTCGCTATTGGATCTCCCGTGATTTCAGTTAGTATTTTAAAACCAGAATATGTTAGTATCGAGTCCGATTCAAATGCAGTTGATACTCATTATCATATTGGAAGTTTCGAGGATAACGCTAATATCAACATAAAGAAAAAGGATAACAATATGAAAAAGCCACTAGGTGATTTTCATGTTAAGACTCATGAAAATGATGCTGGATATTTAAACGATGAAACACTTGAACAGCCTCATTTTGAGGCTTTGGTTAGTGAAAATTTGGCGAAGACTGAACGTTTGATTGATGGCGAAATTAAAAAGTTGACTTACAAGTCTTTGATTGGAATCCCCTTGGAACTTCCAGTTCGATTACAAATGTGGTTGGATTTGGATGCTTCTGAGTTCTCGGATAGGTCTAATCCACAGTGTGTACATTGGTCTACTGCCAGAGGGTAAGTTTCCTCCTCTTTTAATTATAACTCATTGTTGATGCTTAATCTAATTCTAGATTTGGAGAATGGTCTCGTGTTGGTTGTTTAACTGAACTGAGCGATGATTGGATTAATAACGACGAAAATAAACCGGTATTAATCAATTGTACTTGCAACCACTTATCAACCTTTGCAATTTTGGTTGATGTCTTAGATTTAGAGGTACTTTAAATGAATTCAATGATTGATTCTTGTTTGAAACTTTTTTTTTACTTTAGTATATTCCCGAGCCGTCATTACTTGAAGATATTTCAACGTATAGCAGTTTTTGTCTTTCACTTCCAATTCTTCTGGCTGCTTGGTTGATATTGGTACTACTTCGAGGAGTCAATACAAATTCGAATTCAATCCATAAAAATTTAGTGGCTTGTGTTTTCTTGGCAGAACTTTTATACTTCATAGCTTTGAAAGCTCGAAAACCTCTTGTGGAAGAAGAAGTAATGACTTAGTAACCCTTCAAGCTGGTTTAAATAACCTATTTAGCAGTTATCTTATGGGCTCCATACACGTTGAGATCTGCATTGATACATGTCGCAAGTATCAGTATCGTGATTCAAATCTCACTCTGTATGGGCCGGTCTCAGTATCGCTGCATCGGTATCAGTTGGTATCTCTCTTTGCATCGCTGTACTGCAACGTCGATACCGATCGCATGCGACTGATACATGTTGCAACGTGTGTGATCACACTATTATGTATCGCGCTACTAAAGCATAAGCAGTGTGAATAAACTGATATATCACGAGTTCATCTCAACGTGTAGGAACAGTTGAAACAACATAGATACAAATCTCAGATACATGTATCGCCACCTGACGCGATGCATGCATCGATGCCGATCTCAACGTGTATGGGGCCCATTAAATCTTAACAATCATATCTCTTTGTAGTAATGAATGCTATAATTTCTGCCCTTCCCTTAAATTGGATTAAAATACCTTCTTACCAGCTTGAGGGGATTGAATGATTAAATATTTGTTCAATTACTTAATTTAGGGATATTTTCAGGTTGCCTGTAAATTGACAGCAATGGGATTACATTATTTGTGGTTGTCTGCGTTTTGTTGGACGTTTGTGGATGCCATTCATTTAAACAGAATGTTGACTGAAATGAGAGATGTTAATCATGGCCATATGCGATTTTATTATAGTTTAGGATATGCTCTTCCTGCTATAATCGTTGGATTAGCTGTTGGTGTTCGGGCTGATCAATACGGGAATGTTTACTTGTAAGTATATTCAAAGGTGTTTTGTACCATAATCATTTTGAAACCAAGAAAAAAGTGCTAGAATGCTGCTAAACTTCTCCTTCATTTTTAGAAAAATTTAATGCTTCACTTGCCAACCCGATTAACTCCACTGTATACATTTTATTAAATCTGAACTTCAAAGCTCATGATTGATTCTTTTAACTGTTTTAGTTCAAAAAAAGCTTATTTAAAAATACGTTTTAACACCATTCACTAACACCATGGTCATATTTCTCAACTTTTTTGTGCATTTAATCGATTTGGTATTTGAGACCTTTATGTAGTTGTTGTTTAGGTCTTTGTATATTGATTACGTTATGATAACTTTTGTGCTTTTTTCAGTTGCTGGTTATCCATTTATGAAAGCGTCGTTTGGAGCTTAGTTGGTCCAATTTGTGTTTTGGTGTTATTAACACTATTTGTTTTGATGTTCTGTCTTCGAGCAGCTTTTACGTTGAAGGACCATGTGCTTGGATTTGGAAACTTAAGGTTTGTAAGACTTATGAAATTTTCTGATTATTTTTTGATATATTTATCTAAATAATTACTACTATTAATTTTATTGATTAAATAATACCTGAGATGTCGAATATTTGAATACCCGGAAAAAAAAGTTTTTGTCTAATCATATATTATCATATATAATCAGATCTGAAAATTGGCCAGGTATAATCATATATAATTATATATGATTAGACAAAAATATTTTTTCACAGGCAATCAATTACAACAAGCAAGAACACATTTTTCGAGAGTATTATTATAAAAACTAAATAAAATACAATAAAAAACACAAAGTATAGCGATAAGTGAAGAGATATTACAATATGAGTGAGAGTGTGTCCGACAAAAAGTTTTTTTGTATAGTCATATATAATAAGATCTGAAAATTGCCCAGGTATGATCATATATGATTATATATGATAAGACAAAAATATTTTTTGTCGGGTACTCACTCATATTGTAAAATCTTTTTAGTTATCGTCGTACTTGATGTTTTTATTTTATTTTATTTAGTTTTTATAAAAAAAAACTCGAAAATGTGCTTTTGTTTCTAGTAAGTGATTGTTCAGAAAAAAATATTTTTGTCTAATCATATACAATTATATATGATCATACCTGGCCCATTTTCAGATCTGATTATATATAATTAGACAAAAACATTTTTCCCGGGTAGTGTTTGAAGTTAAGTGTGAGTGCGAAGAAGAGAGAATGTTGAAAGTTTCAATAAAGAACGGCAGTTGTGCTTTAAGAACCGAATTAGATAGATAAAATTGAAACAGCTTTTAGACTTGCAAAAAAAAGCTTATTTAATGTTAAAATAGTAAAAAAAAATGTAGCTTTTTTGGTTTTGGTAAAATGGATGTTTCGCTAAATTTTTATTTAGGATTGCCACAAAAAGGGAGTTGACTATTAATATTTTTTTTAGAACATTACTGTGGGTATCAGTTGTTTCTTTGCCATTACTGGGCGTTTCTTGGGTTCTGGCAGTTCTAAGCGTCGCTGAACACTTACCAATTTTATCATACATGCTAAGCGCTGCCGTTTTAATTCATGCCATATTTTGTTTAATCGGCTACTGCTTTGTCAATACACGAGTCAGACAAAATTTATTCCGTACATTCTTACGATGTATGGGTAAAAAATTGCCTCTCTTAGAAGAGACTTCGTTGAATGGAGCTGGGAGTACAAGTAGCCATAACGTCAATTCTCCAGCTTCGGTAACTATAATAATCTTTTAGTCTTTTAAAAACACATCTTATTGAAATTTGATAATTTTAGCGATCTGCCTTAGCATATCACAACACAGGAGGTGCATTTGAGTCGGCCAGAAGACATATTGGGATATCAACTTCAAGTACCACTTCTCGATCTACGACTAAAACTAGTTCTAGTCCTTACAGGTAGATATTTTAGTCTGAATATGATTTGGAAGTTAGTAAAATTTACTTACATTTTTAGTCGTAGCGATACACATTTAAGACATACTTCAACAAGTACATCAAATTATAATTCAACAAGTGATGTACCGTCTTATTTAAGAGGATTTGAACAAGATTCAACTCTTCATCGACATCGAGAAGTTGCTGAAGAGTCAGAGCGGAGAGAGCGAAGAGGAGTCACAAGCGATTCTGATTCGGATGGATCTGACGATGGTCGAAGTTTAGAACTAGCTTCGAGTCATTCGTCTGATGATGACGAATCAAGCAATCGAAGAACTCGAAGAAATAATGTAGCTGGTGCACCTCCATCTTACCTACCAAATATAACTGAAAATGTTGCCACAACTCGATCTTCAATTCAAGCACCGCCTCCATTGAATATCGTTACAAACTCCCAGCTATTTCCTAATATAAAACCAATGTTTGCACCGAGGTGGTCCAGTCAGCTTCCCGAAGCATATCTACCAAACTGCAACAGTATGATTAGTTAAAATTAGAAAAATAAATTTTTAAATTTCATGTTTTTTTTTTGTGTTTCAGTTCCAGAAGTGGGTCGATGGTCTGCTGAAACAGCATCCGACAATGAAATCCATTGTCACAAGACGAATTCGCCAAATCCACTACCAAACCCAGATATCAATGATCCGTATTTAGTCAAATCGCACGAACCAGAATCTCAGTATATGGTGAAAACGCAACATTATATCAATTCCGACCCACAGTATATCACTAATTTACAATCTGATTATTTATCAAATACGGGGAAGTTGATTAAAGACGATTATCATATGATGCACAATAAGATAATGGCGTCACATGAAAATTTTCAAGATTATGGCGACCGATATTCTGAGACTGAAGAAAAACAGCATACCAATGATAAATATTTATTCCCTTATACAGGTAACTATACTTAAAAGATAGAATTTTGATTTTTTTTTTTAAAAAAACTTTTGTTTTTAATTATTTTTGTTTTCTTTCAATACTTTTTATGAAATTTTTATAGCTGAAGAAGACCATTGTGGAACTGGAAACTATGGACTTTCTTTATCAAGTCGAATGATGTCACCAATGATGATCAATGATGTAAATAATCCAGGTATGTATTATATAGCTATTAGCAAATGATTTTTTACAGTGGTTGATTTTTGTAAATTTTGTCTTAGGTATAATTGATTATCAACATGGATCTCGTATCGGATCTCGGATAGGGTCTGTAATGGGATCTTTACATGGATCCATTCCAGGATCAATTCATGGGTCCGTTCATGGATCTGTTTGTGGAAGTGTTAGAGGGGGATCGCCTAGTCCATTGGTACCACCTGGTACAATGCTACATACCACGGTAGCACCCATGACGGATGCCGAGTAAGTTTAATTTTTATCAAACCATACAAATTTATATTAACTTTCATAATGATAACATAAAATTATTTTTATATAATAAGAAACAGAAATCAAATTAAATGCATGAATATGATATCTTAAATACATGGGCGTACTCAGGTGTTGGTCTGGGGAAGGGTAAATCCTGAAAATGGATTTTTTTCTTTTTGTCCTCACAGCTAAATAACTCATTGTTTTTATAGGAATCTTGATTTAGATGTTAATAATAACTACGTTATTGAAAAAGTTAGTAAAAATTTTACTAACTTTTAAATTTTACTTAGTCTCTCTAATTTCCTGTATACAGAAGAATTTATACGTCGACCTAACTAATGAATCATATCAAATGATTTAAATCAAAACCCAGAAAACAGCAACTATACTTTTCATTGGTACGCTCATTTTTTAATACAAGGTGCGGTGAAATGGATAATTTGGTTAGAAAAATAATTGTTTTAGAGAACTTATTCATATAACCTACTGTCTCTTTCGGCAAGTGAGACAAAAGTTACATCATAAAAAAGGCCCCCAAATCTGGGCTTCTCTTACGGTTCGGGGCTCATCTTTTAGGCAGATATATGCTTTAATTATAAAAATTTGACGAAAATTTGCACCTAGTTTTATGTACGGAAATGTACGATAACCATTGAAAAATTTAAATAAATAATTAGTTTTGCTATCTTAAAACTCAAGTCATTTATTTAAATCTATTAATTTCGACTTTATGTGCTGAAAACGTGTCGCTTTCCCGCCTAAGAAATAGCAAAAACTAAGCTTCGATAAAAATTTAAATTTCGCTGATTTTGGACTTAATTATTATATTTCACAAATACTATCCACTAAAATTCACAACACAAATTATCTGGATAATTTGTATCTGGCGATACAAAATTAACAATTTGGATTTTTTGTTTTGTGGTTTTTACATTTATTTTTACTTTAATTTATAATTTTAGTGGATAGTATTTATGAAATATAAGCTTCGATACTTCGTCAGTTGGTATCTTATTATCATTCTCATGGGTTTATTTTCTCAATTGTGAAGTTTTGTAATGGAAATAAAGCCTCTAATAAATACATTTGAGCCGTTCACTGCACACATTGATTAACTCCACTTTTTCAACTTTTTAAAGTTTTCACGTCAAAACACTGCGTTGACTCCTATTTTTATATATCCGAAACCAATTTCTCAAATACTTAATAACCTTTAGCAGTTTGGAATGACAATTTTTTCGGCTTTTGCGTAATACACAATTATTTCAGAGGTCAATTTTATCAACTTCTTGCTTTACGGAGTTAAATAATATGTGCACTGAACGGCTCATTTTGTAAATACCCAATAGTCCGGGAAAGAAAGACAAAAAAAGGTCAAAATTCAAAAATATTAAGGGAAAACTGAATTTTTGCATGGAGCTTCCTTTTGTGGTTTACCATTACCTCAGTAATGGTAACTTTTTACGAAAAATACTGGTTATCAAGTTTGTAGCTTAAGAAAAAATATACAAATAATATTTTATTCCCTTTTTTCGTAAAACTAACGGTTTTTGAGAAAATTCGATTCGAAAAGTTGTAAAGTACAGTATGCAGTCCTGAACGGTATTTGTGTGTCAAATATTATATTTGTAATTAAACGATAATTGTGACTTTAAACATTGGGAAATTTATTTTCGTAAACCTTTCAAAACCTATAATAATGCAAACTAATGCATATGTATTACAGTTTACATAATAGGTAGTGTCAACTTAACTCTTAGCCTAAGATCCCGATTCTCGCTTAATTGCGCGCACTTTTAAATTGGCACCCTTATATCATCATGAAAAAAAGAGCTTTAGTTTGATATTTATTAGCTACATTATAAGTGTAGCAATCATGCAATGGGATCTTAGGCTAAGAGTTAAGTTGACACTATTTTGTAGTACATATGCATTAGTTTGCATTATTATAGGTTTTGAAACTTTTACGAAAATAAATTTTCCAATGTTTAAAGTCACATTTAACGTTTAATTACAAATATAATATTCGACATACAAATACCGTTCAGGAGTGCATACTGTACTTTACAATTTTTCGAATCGAATTTTCCAAAAAACCGTTAGTCTTACGATAAAAGGGAATAAAATATTATTTGTATATTTTTTCTTAAGCAACAAACTTGATAACCAGTATTTTTCGTAAAAAGTTACCATTACCGAGATTTTTGCAAAAACTCGTTTATCGTAACATTTAACCACGCGTAAAATGTTTAGCGACGCATAATATATTGACGGAAATATATCGACGGGGATTTTTGAGATAGTTTTTAGAACCGCAAAAGGAAGCTTCATGCAACAATTCAGCTTTCTCTTAATTTTTTCGAAGTGCAATTGTCTTTATTCCCCATACTAAAAAGTATAGGTACAATTTTTACATTTGCAAAAATTTAAAATTCAGAATTTAGAATATTATTATAGAAACAGTAAATTTTAAAGAGGTTGTTTCGATAACATAGCGTAAAGATAGAGAAACAATATTTTTTGCAAAAATCAAAATTGTAACAAATAATTTTGTCACAACCTTTGAGCAACAAATAGTTAATAAAACATAGGTAATTCAAAATAAAAGTAAAAAATTTAAATAATTTAATAATTTATTAAATAATTTCTTGTGTTAAAAGTCTTTCGCACATGTAAAATTTATTTCTCTAACTTTATCTATTTTTTTCATTTTAAGATAATATTCTTTTACGTATAAATCATGCGTTGATTTTATTTTAACTAGCTGTTTTTTTTTGGTGCCGTGAATTGATTAAATAAAAGTTTTACGTAACATTTTACTAAATTTACATATTATTAAAAATAAATTAACAAATGGTTATCTGTTTGGCCGCACCTGGTATTATCTATCAATACCGATCAATATAAAAACAAACTTGGTGGTTGGTTTTCTAATTTCTTTTCTTGCTTTTTATCAACGCATCAGATGGTGTTGG
Organism: Sisyra nigra; assembly: GCA_958496155.1. NCBI lineage: Eukaryota > Metazoa > Arthropoda > Insecta > Neuroptera > Sisyridae > Sisyra > Sisyra nigra. The sequence continues at coordinate 33,220,334 of OY292317.1, forward strand.
GGAGATTGAACAATTCTAGTCAGAAAAAAAAAACTAGTCAAACCGTAAGTAAATTTCTAAATTTATCATTTCAATCACAATTCTTAAAAAAACTCACGTTAACAAACCAATTTTTTCTACATCTAACTTTATATAAGTAGGTACTTTGTAAATGAATCTCACTCTACTTCATATTGAATGATAACACTTTCATGTAAGAAAGTTGATTTCAACACTTCCTAAGAAACGATTTAATTGGGTATTTTATTGACTCAATATGATAAGTGTAGCGTAAAGATCAATGTAAACGAAAAATGTAAATATAACAAAATTAATTACACCCTAAACAGTGTAAAATTATACGATTTCTTTGAAAATTTGAAACTGCTTTCAAACCTAACAGAAAAAGAGTGATTCATATTTCTTACATTTCAATTTTATTAACAATAAAAATAACAATTTCTGTAAAGTTTAGGTCTATAAACAATTGTTTCTCTTTGATGAAACGATTACTAAAATTTTTTTTTTCTTTAGGAATGACAAAAATGAAGAAACTCCAGTGTGAACAATGCTTTATTTTACTATTATTTTTAAGTAATATATAATTTATAGACAATTTTGTACAAATTTTTTATAGATCGAAAGAAATACTCAAGACTCAAATTAATTTACTTTAAAATGCAGTCAAACGTTAAGTTAGTTATTTAATCTTATTTAATAATAATTATTTAAGGTGCGTTATTTTTGTTCATATACGTGTACAGAAAGTCTAGAAAAGACAGTTTTAAAACGAATTAATGCCATAATAAATGTCTAAGCATATAATTATAAGTAAAAAACAATATTTAAAAATGAAATTGGAGATTTTATAAGACATTTTCTACATATATTTTCTAAACTTGAAGAATAAATGCCACGATTATTTATGTATTATATACTGTAGATTCGGAAGAGAGAAAATGTAACGTACGAGAAGTAAGTTTCTATATCTTAACATAAATGTGCTATTTTGCTAAAATGTTTTTTATAAATTATAGCTTACATTTTTGATATTATGCTCTACAAACTTTGTATTAAATGCCATCGTTATTTTCTTTTACACATATTGCAAAGAGTGTGTTGTAGATGTTTAAGTCGAAAAGATTCTCTCAAAATATTCTTGTAATATCTTTTGAAACATATTTGCTCATTAATTATCATATATCATTAAAATGTGCGAATTCCGAGTGCCTCTGCTTAAGCATACTATCTTATTTATTGCGTTCATACTTAGGCTTTATTTTCATTCAATTAAAAACATCTTCAACAAGAAATTATAATGAAAATCAACAATTCAGTTGAAAATAATTGATTTGATGCTGTTAAAAAACGGATTTGAAAATGAAGTTAAAATAAAAGGTACATCGAATTATCTCTGGAAAAGATCTCTTCGTATTTTTCTAATATAGGTACATTTATATTTGTGCTAGCTTTTGTATGTAATAAAGTGCAGCAATGTATATAGAATGTATATTATAATAATGCATTTACAAAGACCGTAGTTTCATGTTTTTGCGTTTGATGGAAAAATAATTACAATTCATAAAGATGGTGTACTAATTGCATATCAGCTGGTGCAACCTAAGTCATAAATGACAGCATTTTAGCATAAGAACGAATTAATAATCTATATTGACGTGATAACGTCTTATAAATTGATAAACACTGGCAGAAGGCATGAAAAAGTGTCACGTTCCGTTTGAACTGTGCGTGTAAGCGAGAACGCGATACAAGCGATAGAGAGGCACAATAGAGTTCTGCTGCTAGAACGCCGCCACGCGAGCTTCTTCGGGAACTTCTACAATAAGCTATGTCTCGTATTCAATAATTGTTGAATCCTAGACAATGTGTTTTGTGTTTTTTTTCTACAATTTACTTAATAAAATTTAATTGATTTCCTTCATAATTTTTAGTCTGATTTCATTTTGAAAAAATTGTTAGTATTCAATTTAATCCTTCTTTGTATTATACAAAATAATGATAATTCATTGATAATAATTCAATTCAATTCATAAAAGTATGCAATTTTTCATCAATGTTTCTTTATGACGTTATCATGTAAAACTATAATCGTCCGTTAACCGACTTTACAGACAACCAATTTTTTTTTGTGTTCAATAAATACTTAATTTTCTAGTAAAGTTTTGCCAGGATATAAGGCAGTAATTCAATCAATTTCATAACGTTTACTTAGTTTATTGAATAAAATCCTTAGCAGTTGGATTAAGTTTTTTTATATTTATTTTTTTATTAGCCAATGGTCCTTTTATCCAATCTGCTGTTTAGATCGGGCTTGATAGAGAATACTCCCAATGGAGTATCTCTTTATACCATAACGAGGTCTTGGAACACCTTCTTCTTTAATTACTAAGGATTTAAGTTGAAACCTTAAGCTGATAGAAGCAATAAAATGTAGGAGCCTTTTGTAATTTTACATATACCAAGCTTGGATGGAATTTCATACCAAGCTTGGATCTTTGCCTATGATCCATATTTTTTAAACAAACTGCAATTTGTATGATTTTACGGTCTTAGTAAATACCTTAAATATAAGTATCCTAGATTTAATTCTCCTCCGAATTAAATGTTTCAAACTTTCTCTTTAGCACCATCCATTTAATATCCGTTTAAAAGAATATTTATGTTGCGTCAAAAATTTGTTTCTACGTACTTAAACCTAGATTTAACAATAATATATTCTAAAGAAGCAACGAAGTAGTAAATTTATCACTTTTTATAGAATCAATTTTTACACATCTCATAGAAATAGTAATAGGAAAATTTTGCAATACTCATTTGGAAGACTGAATTTTGAGAACTTTTTACAATCGAGTTAGAAAGGATGATAAGAATGTGAACTGAGTTTTGTAAAATTTTTACATATAATAGACTTTTTTCTTGGCTTGGTTTTGATTCAACGTTTATGAAAATTTTGGATCAAAATTACAATTGATTAAAGGATTTTTTGAAAATGTTAAAAGTATGTGTGTGTAAGCTTAATGGTTTTCAATTTTTAATTTCGTGATATATTTTTAATGAACATCAAATCATCCAGTTTTTGATAATTTTTTTATTTATATATATATACACTGTAAATCTCTCGATATAGTATTATAATTTGTACTGTTTAAGAAATAAAGTGTTGTGATTTTTTTATATTATATATGTATTTACAATGAAAACAAATTAATAAAATGATTTTTTTTTATAATTTTTTTTAATGATGCGTCAATATTTCTGTCCTTAGCGACCGCCGAATTCAAAAACTTAGAAAAACATCTTAGACTTTCATTGGGATTCGAACCCAGGACCACTGGCGTATAAGGCAACTATCTAGTCCACCACGCCACTAAGTGACCTTTTTATAATTTGTTATTTATTATTTATATGAGATATCCTAGAAACAAACTACAAAAACTTCAACAAATTATATTTCAAATAATATTCATTTTAACGATGCCAAGTTTTAATCTTCGACTTTTTTGCGAACAGATAGAAAAACAAAATCGGACTATTGTTCTTACTGAACATTTTAGACCAAATATTAAATGTATGTTTGTACTTATCCTGAAAAAATGTAAAATAATAATTATTCATTTCAGCACTTCCTGTAACGGGAAAATTTTATGCCCATCACGAATCTGTGGATTTAAGTCAGGCGAAACCTGAATGGCTTGATATTGTAAAGGAGTCAAGCAAACCATTAACCGAAAAGTACAAATATCCCATGACAAGCAACCAATCGTAATATATTATTATTACTATTTAAAAATTCAAAATAGTCAGATCTTAAGTCAAAAATGACTACTCGTCAAGTTAACTACGCTATAAAAAGGTCAATTTTTATATCAATGATCAGCATTAGTGAAAGAGCCAAATATGAATATTGCAATGATATAAATATCATTTTTTTAGTCACATATGTTTATCTGATGAAAAATTAATTTCATAACTAATAAATATTTGATTTTAATTGAATCATGACACTAACTCAGAACATATTAAAAGTGAACAATTAAAGATTCACTACTTGACTTAATTTTCAAGCTATTTGAATTATGTTTTGTTTAAGACCAAGTTATAATTTAAATATTAAGTCAAGTCAAGAATATAATTTGCCAGATTTTTATTTCAAAATTTATAAGTTGAGCTCAATTTAATGAACAAGATGTCCAATTACTTGATGAATTCCAACGAATAATTTTTTTGAATCTCTTGGGAAATGTTAAGTTAGCCAGGTTTGAATATTCTTGTTCATAATTTTAGGAAGGATTCCAGGTTTGTTACGATTATAAGACAATTTCTTATTAATAAAATTCATGCAAGGTGGAGTGGGGTAAGTGCACCCCAGTTTTAGTAAGTTTGACTTTCAACCCATTTATCTATCATATTTTGTATAATACTTTAACATTTATTGAAATTAACGAATACTTCAGTTAATAAGATTCAATTAACATTGACAAAACGTCAATTTCACTTGTATATTTTATTGTTTTTTTAAAAATTGTAAAAAATCCAAGAGTTGTGCACTTGCCCCGAAAATGGGCAAGTACATAACCGATTTGAAATCTTATATTTATGCTACGGAGCAAGAGCATAACTATTGAAATGTTTTCTTTAACCGGTGCTTTCGAACTGATTGGCGTAAATCGGGAATTTCCCTTATTATTTCGGGAATATCTACGCGTATAGGATGAAATTAACCTTGGATAGATGATTATATATTATATATCGACATTTCTCCCATATTATGTTAATACGAGCCCCAGTGGCGGAACTACAAATTTTGCCCCACTCCCCCGCAAAAGTTATATCGGCCCTCCAATCTTAATATGAATTTTTGCTTTTCGTATTTAGTGTCCTATATAATTTTGGTAGTTTTGCTAAACGATCCTGTTCCTTTTTCAATTTTATCTTTGTTGCTCCACCACTAGTACTCCTTAGTTTTTATTCCATTTTTTAGCTCCTTGAATTATTTGAAAACAAAATACTTATTACTTTAAAATACGTAAATAAGTATACCTATATTTTTGAGTATTGGCTAATATAAAGATTATTAGCGAAAGATTATTATATATAAATTCTATACTAATAATTTAGCTATTCACTAAAATTAAAACAAATATGAAAAATAAGAAACTAATGTATACCTACTCGTATAAGTACTTAAACACTGCGATAGTAAAAAAAGATTTCTAATGACTTAGGTTTTTCGTTACAATAACTTTTTCTTATTATTATAAATTCACACCGTTGTTCAATTAAAAAATTTCATGTTTCAACAATCAACACTGTTTAACATATTTTTCATATTTAAAAAACATCGTTGCGCTATTCTCGTATAGACTTCCTTTAATCACGTTATAATAATATTTATTACTAATTTATTAAATTATTATTTGTTATAAATTATACTCTAGTTGTTATGTAATATGGTATTTTTTGAATTGAATTACTATTTTGAATATGGATAAACAATCTCGTTATTGATTTTCTGAGATCTTACTAAACGTAATATTTAAAAAATGTTATTTTTTTTGTACACTTAAGTATAAAATGCAACTAATTTCTCAAAATTTTTGGGCCCCCAAAAACTTCGCCCCCCCCGCGTCGTGGAGTCTAGCGGTATGGTAGTTCCGCCACTGACGAGCTCGTTTATGCACTTACCCCACTTCACCTTACCTACAATTATAAAGCTTAAAGCAAGTTGTTTGTATAAAAAGGTACAGCAGCAAAAGTTAGCTTTTCATAGCTTCTTTGAAGTTCAATATTTTGTTATCTGTGTTAATAATTCATATTTTAATTGAAATTTAAATTTGTGGTAACTTAATAAAATCATGTAAGTTTATTGTGCCGTTTTTCGAGATATCGTGGTTTTAAGTTCTATAAAAATTAAACACTTTGATAATGGATTTAGGTTGTGTTTTCATATATTCTAATTTCTCGAAAATAAGCCTGAATTAGGAATTCTCCTTGTGAACGTTGATGGACGGCTGAAGGGAGATTCCAAATCCATCATAAGTTCCTTTTTCGAAAAAGGTGGACTTACGTGGTTTTACTATGGAGCCACTGAAATAGATTTGAATTAAACTTAAAAGATAAACTATCAAATTTTAGTTATGGATGGTATTCGAAGCCATTAATTGAATTTAATCGGCAAGATCGTAAAATGTACAAGCCTTGTACCCAAAGTCCCATTACACAAGTCGAAACTTTGATCAATGCTGACTTATCGATGAAACGACCGAAATTCACAGGCATTCCATTTAAGTTAAAGTAACGCTATTTTTCTATAGCAACAATGTTTTTTAAAATAATTTTATTTGACATATTTTAAATAGATTTTATATTATTATATACTTACATTAGAATTGTATTTTACATTTTTATATTTATACACATTACAAATATATTCAATATTTACATTTTTATTAAATTTTTACAAACATTTTATTACATACTGTAATCAATGCCGATTGATACACGTTTAGTTGTCGAACAATATGAAAAAGCTAACCGAGTTAGCGTCCTTGTTGAAAATTATCGACCAAATCTTACAGGTGCTGTTGAGTATAAACTTTTCATTTAAAAAAAAAAAACCTTATTTTAAAAATTTCTGTTTCCAGTTCCAAGTTTAACAGGTAAATTTTACGCTCACCATGAGAAAGTTGATTTGAAAACGGCAAAGCAACATTGGATTGATGAAATTAACTTTGTAAAAGCATTGATTCCGAAAAAAAGATATCAATATCCTTTGACCACAAGTCATAAGTTATTACAGAAAGTTTTATTGGCAAAAAGATTAGTAAGGCTTTTTTAAAAATCATTTCTAGTTATGGATGGAATATAACGCCGTTAATTGATATGAATCGATCTGATCGCAGATTCTATCATCCGACCGTTCAAAGTTCTATGACGCATATTGAAAGTTTGATCAAAACAGATCATACCATGAAACGGCCTAGATTCACAGGAATTCCTTTTAAGTTATTATGATTTTGTTTCTTATTTTATTTACAATTCTTTTGTATATGTCTGTTTTTGCATGTACCTGTATTATGTTCCTACAATCTCATTATATACTAATTTCTTCTTCACGGCTTCTGGGTATTGATGTTTTTTGAAAAATACTCGTAAAGACATGCCGGGCTCGATAAGCGAGCTTTTTGGGAGGAACAATCTAACATACGTCAGAATATTATATTCATTTGTGATATACACAGTCGCGATACCGCAGTTGTTGAAAGCGACAAAAATGTTAACAAAAAAGAAAAGAAAATAACTCGTAAAGTTGGTTGTCGCAAAACCAATTTCTTTCTCGAAGACTGAACTCAATGAATCGTTAATTTTAACTGATGTTTAGTTTAGGCAATTTCTATACATATTTAGTATACTAGTTGTCCATACAAGCCTTATAATGAACTATTCAATAAGAAATTGCTTTACCTAAGATTTGATATTTCAGGAACAACGGAAATTTTTCCCAACCTGCCTCAATTATATATTATATATTTATATATAATATATATTTATATATAATTATATATTTTTTTCAATTTTACCATCTTTTGTTTTTAATGTTCATTGTGAGATTCATTATTTTTCCTACAACCACATCAAAGGCGAATGCAAATAAAAAAGTCGAAAAAAATTCGATATTAAAATCTTTATTTGCAATTTTGCTGAAGCTTTTTTAAAGTCAATCAAAAAAATTTCTGCGTTATTTCCAATGATACCGAATTTATTACTTAAGAGACGTTAATCAAACATTCGACTTGAAAGTAGCCAAAATCTCTTTTTCAGGAATTTTACAGGTTTTAGTTTATTTTTCATGTGTGGTCAAACCGCATTAATGATATGGATTGATTGGAAATTGAAGCGCCATAAACGTAAAAATTGTACATGAAAGAAAATTTCGAATGGTTTAATGGTAAAGTTTTCTGACTTTAATCTTATAATCGCAAGTCTAATTCAATAGTCGTAATAAGATAAAACAAAAACCATAGATCTTATAAATTTTTCGTTAAGGAAAAAAGAAAATTCTTAGTACTGAAAGTAACTGAAAAATCAAATAATATTTCCATGTTAATTTATGAGATTCATAGCAACCAAAAAAAAAAATTGTTTATAATCAAAATTTTTATTCAATGACACTTTACAAAGACTTATAAAACACATTTTAATATTTTTTAACTCTCTACATTTTACAATTTTATATACACTCCGTGTGTTTCACTCAATTTTACTCATTGATTACATTTGAATGTTAAGCTGTTTTAAATATTAAACTTCAACAATGCCGATTAACCCAAAAATTATAATAGAACAAATAGAGAAACAGAATCGAAGTTTAGTTTTGTGTGACAATTATCGAATCAATCCAAAACGTAAAACTTTTCTTTCGAATGAAAGTGATTATACACTTAATAAAATAAATTCTTATTTCAGTTCCTTCTGTGACAAACAAATTTTATGCCCATCACGATGTGTTAAATTTGAACAAAGCAGATCCTGAAATACTGAAGAATATTTTGACTGTGAAAAGTTTTGGGCCTAAACAGAAATATAAAAGACCAATTACAACAAGTCACAGGTAAAAATGAGTACTTTCACAATAATGATAGATATTTATTCATTTTTTAAAAATCTTTTAAGTTATGGATGGTTTTCAAAACCGTTAATTGATACAAATCGTAACGATAGACGATTGTACAGACCTTGTACTACCACCCCTATGGTTAAAGTAGGAGAATTGATAGCTGCTGCTCACATTACAGCACGACCAAAGTTCACCGGAATTACCTTTAAATTGCAATAACAGCTAATAAAGCATTTTTTCAATTTCTTTTTTTCTTTTTATCAAGCTCACTTTTAAAATTTTCATCTGCCTGTGTCAACAGAATTTTATAACCGATATTTTTAGATTCAATTATTTTTTAATAAATATAGGTATTATATTTACATCAAGGTTTATTGTGTATTAAACATTTTTTATAAGCTCACGAAGTTATGGCGTTGATTTTATATCGTTTATTTTGAACAGTAGCCTACCAAGGTAATTGGTGTACCCGGTGTACCTATAAAGATATACGAGTACTAAATAAAAGTAAAAAACATAATAAATGACACTACAGCTGGTGTTATAAAAGTTGCCTTAGATCAAACATACTGAAATTGGTTTAAGGTTTGGAAAAATTTTGGGCAATCTCTAAAAATTTTCTAAGCTTAACTAGTTTTTCCTTATTCTCACAGGTATAAAATAACGTTTAGACTCAGATGATATATTACTGTTGATGAAAGCAGTAAAACAGTTTTTTTTTTGCAATTAAAACTATATTTTTGTAAGAAATTTTTTTAGATACACAAACTATTTATCATACATTTTATTTTAGGGTGTACTAAGCTGTTCTAAAGGGCCGAAGGGGCGAAGTAATTTGAAGCTTATTACTTCGGAGCCTAAAACATTTATCCAATAGTTTCGCAATACTTTGGACTACACTTCAATGTATTCAAAATAAATAGATAGACAGTCAAAAGTTCTTTTGAACGGATATCATAATATTTGTTTGATGTTTTTTTAAAATTTTGTACTACGTTTCGCTACTTTCGTAGCTTTTTCAGGTACTTATTTATAAATACCAACTGTTGTATTCATAATTTCAGCATTAATTTCTTATATGTGTTGATAGTATCCTCTCAATAATTGAAATATGTAAAATTAATATGAAATTATCAATCACTCAATTTAAAAAAAAAATATAATTATAAATAAGTACCTGAAGAAACTACGAAAGTAACGAAACGTAGTACAAAATTTAAAAAAACATCAAATAAATAATAAGATATCCGTTAAAAATAACTTTTCACTGTTTATTATTAACTATGGGTAAGAACTCGAATAATAAATAGATAGGTTCATTACAAAATAATGAACAAAAATCATTTCGAAACAACCAAACGTGTAATTTGCTAATTATTTGAAGCTTTTACTTTTTTTCTTTTCTATACACTTTGGCAAAGACTAAATTTTCTAAACTTTTTTTGCAAAAAAAGTATAGTTATTTTAAAATAGATTAAGTTATTAATAAATTAATTTTTTGACGTTGTAAAAGACTAATTTATTGATTTTTGATCAATAAAATTGATACATATTTTTATACTTTCCGCTGCCATTTTGGCCATTAAATCTATCCTGAAAAATTTTTCAAAAAAGTTTCGTCGGCAATTATATTTTGTTTGGTATGAAATTTATTAACTCTATTTGCCGACAGTTTGAAAATCTGCTACTTTTTATAATTTAATCCAAATTAACATAGAAAACATATTTTCATGCCAGTATCTTGAGGGAAGTTAGATTTCATGACCACCAACGTGTAAAGGTGAAGCATATTGTATTTTTATGATAAACATTAGACAGCTTGTCAAGATCAAGACACGATATGTTATACCTTAAGTACAATTTAATAAGAGAAGTGAATATTCATATGAGGTTTGTATAAATGGATTTTATAAATTAAAAAAGTGGTTGCGTGTACATATGTACGCGCGTGAGAAGTTATACTTCTTTGGTATCATTAAAAATTAGTTTTTATTAATTTTATTCAAATAATCAATTTTAAAAAACTGCAATTTAATATTTAATAATAATTATATATATATTTAAAGATATAATTATTAAAAATAAAATTAAAAGTATAATATTTTAATTTATATCAATAAATAATATCCACAGAAAGCTGCAAGACGTTTATAAAATTTGCCAGGATCATTTTTCTGGCTAACAATTCATGCATGTCATGAAAACGAAGCTTCATAGAAATTGCGAAATAAAGTAAGTAACTACTTGTCAAAGTAAATGTCTTAATCTTATTCATATCTTGTGTTACTATATTGTTATTCTAAGATGGTTGAATCATTTCAGAATCCCAGATTTCGTAATAACTAAGAATATGCATGGAATGCAGACGTCATTTTCAACATTAAATTTCAAATAGTATAACAGCTACTGCAAAAGTCGAGAAAAGTAATAACTTATTTTTTAATAATTAATTTAATAAATTAGTAAATAAATACAACAAAAACTCAAATTACGCGCGTCTAGTTAAAAATACCGAGCCGTTTTGCGGGCAACTTCATCTTGTTAATTTGTGATGATTAAATAGAACGCTCTAATGCTTCTTAAACCGCGCCGCGATGCAGACGTCATTTTCATCATTAAACTTCAAAAAGTACCTATAACAGCTACTGCAAAATTCGAGAAAAGTAATAACTTATTTATTAATAATATGTGTCATTTGTATATATAATTATTTTTAATTTAAATATAAAAATAATTAAATAAGTAATTAAATACAACAACAATTCAAATTACGCGTGCCAAGAAACCCAGGGGTTTTGCGGCTAACTTCATTTTGTTAATTTTTATCTCAAGATGGCCGTCCATCTAAAAATTTTACTCCCATCATTGTTTATAACGCGCCTAAAGAAGTATAACTTCAAAATAAATTATCAAATAAATAAAGTAAAAAAAAGCCGCCTAGAAGTATCTAGGTTTTAATATTTATCTTTTTTATAACATTTTTTTTAAAATGCTCAAAAACAAAAATACTGTTAGATTTTTACCTAATGGTTTTCTTTTTGAAACTGCTCATGTTTTATGTTCAAACGAATAACGCTTTGAGTAACATAATGCAAGAAACCATATTTCTGTCTGTACTGAAGCTAGGATACAGAAATACCATCTGATCTCAGATCTTAGTCCCATTGAAAATAAAGAGACTAATGAGCATTGAAGTGAAGCGAAAAGCACTATGAAGTAAAAAGGATTTAATTCAATCAGTTCGATCACAAATCTGGACCACCATCACCGAAAATGATAGCAGTGACTTAATTTCCTTAGTTTCAGATTACCAGGACGTTTAATTAGGGGTCATCTATAAACCACGAAGCGCATTTTTATTACTTTTTGACCCCCCCTACTCTGTAACGCCATGTAGACTGCCTAATATTATATTATACTGCTTTAACATTATATATACTTTAAACGTACATAACATGAGAGCATACCCCTCCCCCCTGGTAGAGTGCGTTACGTGGTTTATGGATAAGTGTTTGAAGTTAAATGGGGATGAATAAGTTAATAAAATAAGTTAATTGTTGATGTTTTGTAATTGAAGTAATGGAATTAATTGTTGAAAATTCATTGTAGTGTTTCTTTTTTTTTTCTGAATACTATATGGACGGACCATAGTTTGGGATTGTTGATTGTAGCTTCTAAATTGAAATGAATGTAAAGTATAGATAAAAGTGAATGACCGTATCCCAATGCAGGCCAATGCAGTTGAAAACACATTTAGTAATGTCGTCGGGAAGAAGACTGGTGTCGTATGTGTAGATTGGTTTTTTCTTTTGTAAAATAGACGTTGTGTCCGCGACACAAACGACGACGTCTACTTTTCTGATTTTATGTACGTATATATGTCTATAGGTGCATTACATATACATTATATTGCACTATTTCTTCAGTAGACGTACCTACTTACATGCACTGATACAGAGTTTTTACAACCGTAAAAATAGTTCCATGTGTGTAGATCTCGTATGTATTCGTTCGTTCAAGTATTTGTGAGTACACGTGTTGTCTGACCTAGGGCAATGAATATATTAGAGTGTTGTGAAGGAATTCATGGATACGATCCACTTCTCAGCCCAAGATCGCTATTTAGCTCCCCATCGGCGTCGTTGATGAGAACACTTCATGTTATTTGAAGGATTTCGAGAAAAAAAATTCAATTGTGGAATAGTTGAATGCAATATCTAGAATCGGATGGAGATAAGAAAGTCTTCGCTTTCGGTTTCCGCCACACGAGTTTGTTGTGGTGAAATTTATCTTTTTAGACAAATTCCACATTTCGATAAGGTGACATTTTTCTTGGCTATAATTAAGGAAACTTAGAATATTTGCCATTTGAAGTGGCATTTGTATATTTGCATATTAATAAGGTGCTTGCATTTTTATCGCTTAAAAATAAAACAACAAGAAAAAAAACTTATCATCCAGGAATGTTTCAAGACAAATAATTTATGACATCTAAATCTAAATAATAAAGAGAAAATAAACATAATGTGGTCTGTCTTTTAATAAGCCTTATTTATAAAAATAAATTAACTAAAACTTGCCATCTTTTTAAATAGTAATAACAACTTTGTATTTTTAGCAATATATAATTCCAATACAAAAAAAATATGCCACTTTATGTTAATATTTATACAGCACTTTAAGCTATGTATAAAACTATCTATAGAGATTTATAGATTTTTGATATCCCCTAAAAATCAACATTGTGTATAAAATGTTCTGAAACAAGTTTCAAAATTCATTGGTAAATTGTGTTACCTACATAAAATTTGTACCTATATAAAAAATATTAGTAGGTACCTGAGTTGTAAATACCTTTATCAACAGCTTTCTTATCAATTGTAGCGATGAAATTTAAAGATCTGGAGATAAACCTTTTATTAAACTTCAACATCTTCATAGGCGTTCTAGAGAATGCATCTTTGGTATTTACCGTACCTATATCTAAAACAACATACATACGACGGACGTGTAACCTTAAAATGTTAACATCAGATCTTAAGGGGGTAGATGCACTCAGAAGCGTAAAAAAACGTCTATTTAAAAAAAAATTATTTTTACAGTAATTATGTTTATTTAACAAAATAAATTATACAAATTTTTTATACAATGCTTTAACTTAACATTTATGAAAAAAAAATAAAAAATATATATTATTTATTAAAATATTGCCATATTGGTTGGATGCTCTCCCGCGAGTAGTGCTTCGCGGTGACCATCACAGCAGCCTTGTGGATCATTTGAGTTTGAAAAACCAAGATGAAACCTTTAGTTTAGTAATAAATCTAGTCTTTGATCGAAACTTTTTTTTTTTTTGAAAATTCACAAAATGGTGGCAGTCGAAACTTTAAACTCTGATTTTTGATAAAAAAATGAAAATTAATTGTTTAAAAAATATAGTAACTGTCAACAAAAACCAATATCCTTTGATCAAAGACTAGTTCTTAATGCCAAAAAGATAATATTAAAATTTCATCAATATCCACCGAATGGTTTTCAAGTTATATTGGTCACCGAATGAATAAACACAGTTTTGAGAAAAACGCGTTTAAATAGTTGCAGCTGCCGTCCGCTACCTGCTTTAGTCCCAATCGATAAGTTTAATGTTGCTTTAGTAATTACTAAATATCTTGGAAACTATTCATCAGATTGACTTGAAATTTTCATAGAATATTCTTAAAACGCCATACTTTAAGAAAATGAAAGAAAAAAAAAAATCGATTTTCAAAAATTCTAAGTGCATCTACCCTTTATGAACAAGATTTCTTACTTTTAATGTTCCTTGTATCCTTAATATTATTTTTTAAAAATAGAAAATGGTCCTAATTCACTGTCTAAGGGGCTGTAGATTATATATAGCTATCATTCAAACATCAGTTCTCATTTTTTTTTTTTAGATACCATCTTCTTAGCAAAGGATAAGCATAGCTAAGGCCCCATCTAATTTTGAATATGAAAAATAAAATATACTGCATGAAAATGAATTAACATTTTTTAAAGGTTTTTATTAGTTTATATGGACTTGGAGATCTCAAGGAAATTCTTTTTTTAATCTCTTAATATTACCAATTTCCAGAAAATTGGAGTTAAAATTAAAGGTGAGTATGAAAGGATAGTTAAAGAAAGTTAGTGAAATTTAGGGTGTCATCAATAAAGTTAAGGAAAAATATAATACTTACATAACTGAAACTCGAGCCAGAAATATAACCAAAGATACTACAATTTGAGCTTTAAAGTTTAACGTTTTGAAACTTAGAGATAGTAATCGAACAGATTAAGAAGCTAGTGATGAATTTAAAAAAGCTCTGTGAAATTGTGGGAATCATCTGGGATGTCTCAAAAGAAACATAATACAAAGATCTGCACTAGGAATGTAAACTCTGAAAGAACAAAATTTGTTCCCGATCCCTTTTTTTAATTTACTTGCTTCTACCACCTTGTTATTTTCTTGTTACCTATGTTTTTTCATAAAGTGAATAACCTATCTTAAATTTTTTTAATTTTTTGAATATCAAAGTTATAAGAACTATACTAGGAGGATACTAGGAGCACAACTAGTAAGAAGGTGATGAAGATCATCATTTCAAAGTATTATTAAACTGAAGTCGTTCATTTTATCACCAAGTTTGGCTTACAATTAAATTTGGCAAACTTACAGTAAGTATCATATGTATATAAATTTATTTTTTTTTATAACAATCTCTTAGGAAGCATTTTCTGGATATATTTATTCTTTATTTAATTGTATGAGAAATAATTAACATAGTTTTATTTTTACAGTTATCTAGCAGGAAAAATGCATTTTTCGAGGACAAAGGTGTTATATACAATGCTTGAGTCTACAAATTTAATTTACTAGGTACTAATTTTATACGAATGATTGTTCATCCCTTTGTAAGAATTAATAAAAATGGTTTTTATTTATCCTTTTTGTATTTTTCCATAAAAAAAGGGGTCATATAGTATCTATTATAATTATCACTGAAAACAAGTTTTCCCTTTAAAAAATCCGGTTTTCAGGATTATACGTTTTCCAGAATAAACTATAGTCTATGTATTATCTGATGTATAAGCTATATCATATCAAGTTGCAATAAAATCTGTTCAGTAATTTTTGCGCAAAAGATCAAAATCATCCATACTTACAAAGTTTAAGTTTAAGTTGGAAATGTTGAGAGACGAGTCCTTTGAGACATGTCGTTTAAAAGTGTTCATAACCCAAGGAGTTAGACTTTATAATGAAAGCCAAGAAGAAACAGGTAAGCAGGACCCCTGTTGTTAAATAATAAACACTTACGATATCGATAAAACTTTATTTTGTAAATTGCCTATAAGAAAAAAACTATCTAAAAAAAATTATCTTCGATAGAGAAATCGTGGAGTAGAAAAAATCTGAGTTGTTTTTAAAAAAAATTACCTACCTGTGATTTCAGTTGCATATTTGTACAAAAAGCCAACCCTGGTTTATATATTGTGCAATTTTATTCACACACGCAACGTTCTAAAGTTTCAGTTTTACTTTCTGACATTTGGCCCCAATCTTCCTGTCAGCTGCAGACGTAAACCTATCAAACATTTATATTCTCATTACAACTAGCTCTCGTAAATTGATTGGGTTTTATATTGCATGCAATACTTTTCCTAATATTATAAATTCATTGAAATTAAATATAAATTTAATCTGAACGAAACAATTCCCCAATTTGCCTTTGAAGATTTTCACGACATGTCCGTCCATATAGTGCCTATATATCGAACAACTAGGTCGATACTTTGAATTCATTAATGGTCATTTGCCCGATGAATATTTGTCCAATGCTCGAGATCCATAAATAGCCGCGGCTTAGTAAACACAAGATAAAAATAAACATTTCAATTCGTCTCGTTTTTGAGAAGTGCATCAACTGGATCAATCAAAAATAATTGTAATGAAAATAAAGCAATGCGAAATGAATTTGATTCGACGCTCGGCAAAGCAGGGGACGATCCCGGAAACCAGTTTGAAGCTGAGAGATGAGCTTGTGATTTATATATGAAGGGAATTTTTTAATTCCGCAGCGTCGGGCCCGTTGTGATCCAAGAAAATGTGCTGCATTTACAATTCTAACAATGCATGATTGAGAAAAAATGTTCGAGTTGATGATACGAAAATAGCGGTGGTTAAGTTTTGTTGGCACAAAAGCAACTATCACACATTTATTTGTACGTTTTCACTTTTCATTTTTCCGCATTTTTTTTTTTTTAATTTTAAAAATCAAGTGAAAATTTTCACTTCACTCGAAAATTAACGGTAATACGCAATTTTGTATGTAAATTGTCATCAATGTGTTTTCACGCGGTTATAATTTTTACCCCATAAATCGTGACGTTAATGTCGTTGACATTGTTAGCATATAAACATCGCGCCGAAATTGTAAAGTGATGAATTATTATTGTCCAGCCAAAGTTTTCTTCGGCTGAGTTCTCAACAATGCGACACAGTCTCGTTGAAATGGCACGTGGCCAATACAGATTGAATTTTCGTATTTTTACACCCATTTTCCATACTCATTTTCTATATTTTCACAATATAGAATACATTGAATGTATTAATAATTAACATGCGTTCGTCTGTTCGGATTAAATCTGCTCCTAACTAATTTATTTGATATTTTTGAGATAGACAGAAAACGAAGAGTATTGAGTGA
Organism: Sisyra nigra; assembly: GCA_958496155.1. NCBI lineage: Eukaryota > Metazoa > Arthropoda > Insecta > Neuroptera > Sisyridae > Sisyra > Sisyra nigra. Next base: position 33,237,677 of record OY292317.1, read on the forward strand.
TTTTGGAATAGAATTCGCAAGACATTTTTGTGGTAATTAAAATAATTTCCCCGTCTTTCTTTGGAAACTTCTTTCTTGTACAAATATCAAATGAAAATTGAAAATATCTGCTAAAAACAAAGGCAATAAACAAAGAAGGTCTATAAAACGTTACTCCTATAATATACTATAAAGAAAAATGTCATTGTATTTTTCAATTTGACACAAAAGTTTATCTGAAAATTTTTTGAAGTTAAACTTCTTTAGGCACGGCAAGGGTACTAATTAAGTACACTATAAAAATGAAAAATGTTACGTTATACGTTATGCTCATTGCAATTATTGTATTTTCAGAACAACAATAGATGTAAATTAATTTTGCTAACACAAATATAACCAGCATTAGAACCCGATAAGCAATCATAGTATTGAAAATTCACCACAAAAGGAAGGCGAGTAAAGATATATTTAAAACTAGGTTCTAATCATTTGATAAATGAGGTATCATTAGAAGCATTTGGAACATTGACTGATTATAGACTTCTGTATCTTTACATATTATAAAACAAAGTCTCTCCCGCTGTATGTTCCCTTAGATCTTTTAAACTTCACAACGGATTTTAATGCAGTTTTCAGCAATTGATAGAGTGATTCAAGAGGAAGATTTTTATGTATAAAACATGCATATTATAATAGAGAAAAGTCGGGAAATTCAAAGATTTGTTATGTGATGTCATAACAAACATATTTTTGTGCACTTACATTGCAAACGATTGATAAAAAAGTCTGCGACGGTATATACATATGTCTATCTCCTAAGGATAACCCACAGGAACCATTTTTATCTTTTACGTATTACAAAAAGAAAATAATGGCTATTTTAAACAATGCAGTATTATTACTTATCCAATTAAATACATTAAATACATTGTGAATTTCATGTAGATCATATTTGCTCTGCGCAGGATATCGTCGAAATGAATATCTTAAAAGATATCAGAGATTTAAAAAGCGTTGGCAGAACAGCTGGCTATTTTGTACGGCGCGGCGTTTTTGTAATGGCTGTTTTATTGATATCTTTTTCTTATATATATGTAAAAAATGTTGGTCCTTTTTTAGTACAAAACTCAAAAAATTTACACCAAATGAGTTCAAATTTTGCTACAATATCCGCTTCAATGTGATAGTTAACGGGACAGAAATTGATATAGATTATATTTAGATTGCTTCTTACGCAGGAATAATCGACGGTTCGCATAGGATAGCACAACAATTGAATCCTACAGGAACCGTTTATTTAAAAGAAGTTTCGTTAAAGTTCGTGAAATAAGCTGAAAATTAAATACAATCTTAAAATATACAATAATTTGACTGAAAGTACAATAATATTACGGCCCTGATACAATAACTTTCTTCTCGTCTGCCAACACTGGTCAGGCCTCACTGTTGTCGAGGAGGTTAACAGCCAGGTGGCTAGGATGTTCGTTTAGGCGCCTGAGGTATTTAGAACTGAACCTGACTGCCTCCTCCCTGACGGTAGCCATGCCCAGGTCCTTATGGATATCCCTGTTGGTGATGTACCATGGGGCACCGACAATTAGTCGCAACATTGAACTTCTTCAAGTACCATTTTTATGCTGTTGGTTTTTCTCGGGGGTTATTTTTATATTATATTTTTATATTTGCACTATGAAAATTATATGAATTTACATCACCTATAGAAAAAAATTTAAGAAGTGATTAAATAATTATACCAGGAAAATAGTCATGAACAGTTGTCGAAGTGCTGTTGATAGTTGAGCCAGGTCTGTTATAAATTGAAGGTAGTCATTTAATGTAAAGTAGGTACTCGTACATACTACCAAATGCTCTAATCGTATCAAAGGGTGTCCACACCGATGTATGAAAAAAAAGTGGTTGCGTGTACTTATGTACGCGCGTGAGAAGTTATACTTCTTTGGCATCATTAAAAAAAAGTTCTTATTAATTGCATTCAAATAATCAATTTTAAAAATTGTCAATTAATATTTAATAAAAATAATAATATATATATTTATCTAAAGATATAATTATTAAAAATAAAATTAAGAGAATAATATTTTAATTTATATCAATAAATAATATCCAAAGGAAGCTTCCAGACGTTTATAAAATTTGTCAGGATCATTTTTCTGGTAAAAACTTCATGTATATCATGAAAACGAAGCTTCATAGAAATTGCAAAATAAAGTAAGTAGCTACTTTTCAAAGTAAATGTCCTAATCTTATTCATGCCTTGTTTTGCTAAATTATTATTCTAAGATGGTTGAATCATTTCAGAATCCCAGATTTCGTGATAACTAAGAATATGCATGAAATGCAGACGTCATTTTCATCACTAACATCAAAATAGTATAACAGATACTGCAAAATTCGAGAAAAGTAATAACTTATTTATTATTAATATGTGTCATTTATATGTATAATTATTTTTAATTTAAATATAAAAATAAATAAGTAAGTAAATAAATAAAACAAAAAATTCAAATAACGCGCGCCAAGAAACCGAGTGTTTTTGCGGTCAACTTCATTTTGTTAATTTTTGTCTCAAGATAGCCGCCCATCTAAAAATTTCACTCTCATTATTTTTTCATAACGTGCCTAAAGAAGTATAACTTCAAAAAAATCAAGTGCAGTCGATCGAAGTGTCACTTCTTATATGCGTCATATTGAAACAAGCAATTTGTTTTTTTTTCAAAAGAAAACTATTTATAACTTTCTATGATTTAACAACAAAAACTTCTTTAAACTATAAAAAATTTCTTTAAAAAAAAAACAATTATGGAACACTTACTGCAGTAACCATGTTCATAGACTTTTTAGTTATATCATTCATATATTTAATAAAAAATAATTCCACGACCGAAGCCGTTATGAGGACCGTTAAGAAAATTTTCTTATTTGTAAAGAGCTTATATGCTATGTAAATAACAAAGCTATTACCGTTTTCAACTCTTACTTTACTACTGATTAGTATCGTAATAGATATTAAAATTTTAAAATTAATATCTTCAATTTTTCACTTCCAACATTTTTATTCAATACACAAAAGATTAAAAAAATTACTTGTTTAGATTTCTAAGATAAGTTGTAAGAGTTGATACCTAATAAATATAATATAAGTAACAAACATTCTTACGATTTCTTACAATGAAATAAAAACTTTTGCTTTTTCTCGAATGATTAATTCAAATCTGGAGGCTCATTTTTCCTGCTTAATTGAAATATTCAAGCACGTATTTAGGAAAGTTGTATCTACTGGTTAGAAAACAGAAGTCGATATTGTTTGACAGAGAATAATGTAGCCTCGTATATTTATACCAAATACAAGCCGATCAAAAAAAAAAAAAATATAATCACTTGTTTAGTTGTGTTTAAAATATTTCCCAAAGGCGGTAATGCTATATAAATCAGAAATTCAAAGGACCAATGATTAATCAAAGATAAAAAATCTCTATCGTCTTAATAATATTTACTTTTGATTTATTTGATAAAACTATGGTAAGTTGTATGAGTAATAGCCTACCTTTCTTGACAGTAAGAAGACGATACAAATATTGAATAAAAATAAAACGAGAAAAAAAAAATGCAAAAATGATTTGCTCAGAGTGCATTTGAATAAAAAAGAATGGTTATACAATAGTTTAATTTATTTTTTTTTTCAGAAGTAGAGAAGTATTTGTTCGATTATTTTGAAAGTTTTCTAAATTTTCTTTTTCTTCTTATGCAGTCTAAAATTTAATCAATTACTAAATCAGACCTGCAGGATGTTTTTTTAACATTTTCAATTGGATCAATGGTAAAAGGTTTTTGCTTTATCCTTATTTAACGAAACAAAATATAACCTATCTTCTTTAATAACTTATCATTTTGTGCAATGCTTTTTAAAATTTACACTAAAACTCCCACAGGACTGTGAGGCATTCATGTGATAAAAAGTGATTGTATTTAGTGCATTAGTGCAGTACTTCGGGTATCCCGCCTATCTAAAGTGAAAAACTACTTCTTCACACTTTCATGATATTAAAGCGTTTAAGTGACCTGGGAAATAAAACTACTTGCAAAAAAAATTAAACGTTGAAATAAAATAGCTTACATATTCACTGGCTAACTGGACTTGATATTGTAACGTTTTTACGGGTTCTTCGATTTGTGTTTGAAAGACGATAAATTTATTTTTTACAAATGTTTATTTATTTACACTATTAACACTTTAACAATGATTAAGTTCACTGTTATGATAACCACTAATTGTCATTGTTTATATTTTTTTGTTAGATTACGATTTATCACTTCCGATTTATATTTCACTCCCGATGTCGATTTATTTAAGACTGGACTGTTTGTGCTTGTCTTCTCTTCCAAGAATTCTTCCAGAACATTCAATTTTATTTTTCGTTCAGAAATTTCCATTCTTTTGTCTGAAAATTAATTATTTCTTGGAACAATTAGTTTTATTGTTGCTATTCTGTCCTTTTTATACTCGTAAGGACTTACACATAGAATGTACTTGAAGATTGTCCTCTCTTTCATACACCGAGTAATCCTTTTGGTCAAACCCTTCGCGCCACGGGTGGTTCTAGAGAGAAATAGAGAAGTTTCTAGAGTTCCTGGAATTTCTCTTCCATCCTATAAACACGTCGCTCCTCAACTGGCTAGTTGATTAGCTTGGCCCACCCACAGCTGAAATAGTTTAAAGAGCAATGTCAATCCCAACCTCACAAAATGGTGACACTCCTCCATTCTTAAGATCCTTAGACTGTGATAATATTTAAATATTTGATTTGAAATTAATTAATTAAAGCTAAAATTAAGTCAAGTTTAATGAAAATCCAATAAAAAAAATCAAGTAATGAATCCCTTTTTATAATGTTCTTGGTTTCAATTATTTGCAAAAGTGTTATCTGTGACGGTTTGCTGAATGACAATTTTATAATTTAAACCTTTCAGGAATAAAAGTTATTTTTAAAAATATTTCACTAAATAAGCCTTATTAATTCAATTGATCTATTTGATAGATTTATTGATATCATTACACAGTTTCTAATTATCAAATTAGATCTATGAAAGGTGTGTCAAATTTGTTTTGATTTTGATAATCAGATGAAACACATCTAGATAAAAAAATGCGTCAGGAACTTTTACAATATTATTTAGAATCAGATAAAGATTTTCTTGGCTGCAAAGTGCGTAAGACGCAGGGTTACCAAATAGCCTGGCTACTTTCATTCATCAACGATGCCTAAATATATTCAAATATTTCAGATGTTATCATCCATTGCTTGTAATGAGTTAAGAAAATAAATAATAATTAGTTTCTCATTTCCTCTGCATAGGCCTACATTACATCAAATATCACACACAGATTTGACTAACGGTTACATTCATTAAAATCCTTATCTTATCAACCAAAAACAGCCCATTACTTAAAGTTAATTACTTCGGCAAATAAATCATATACGATTCTTTCGGTTTCGGATATTTATTTGCAAAAAATAACGATAAATCCAATACTGTGATTAAATTTCTCTTTGAAATTCGAAGGACTGTTAATTGGTGTTGATATAAAATATTAGATAGTTGAAAAGTGGCAAGATCTTGATTTTATATAATGAAAGTTAAAAACGCCTCTAAGAAAAGGGTTCTAATTTGTATACTCATTTTTATAAATTATGAATCATTAAACGAGAAAAATAAGTCAAAATTAAAACTTTATACAATTGACATTATGAAACAGTTGTCTTATATAATATTTTGTTTTCTGGGATTGACTTCCATTTGTACTTTTTCATCATGATGTTATGCTGGAAGCAAGTTTGACGTCACATCACTTCATCACCAATGAACCGTATCTTTAATCGATACAATAATTACATAAGAGGGAAGAATAAATGAATTATATCTGTGCATATGAAAGGTAAATCGGGACGTATTGGTGGTAATCACTAATATTTTTTTCGGATTGATCTGATCTATACGAATTGGACGTGCAGGAACGAGATCGATTTAACCTTGGAACTTCGTAAAGTTGAGCAAAATAGAAATTCATACGGAAAAATCGTAATAATAAGTTAAGAGTAGGCGAAGAAAAGTGTTTGGCTTAGTAACAATGAATCGATAAGTTAAAAGTAAGTTAATAAGTAGTTAATAAGAGTCAATGTTATCCTTGTGTGAATTATCTTTCTCACGTCCCATATATTGTTACGTAACTACTACGGAGTTTATTATAATTTGTACGTCAGTGAGGTTATCAATTTATTGTTGAAATGAGGAGTGTTACGATCTCACTTAAATAACTAACTCGCTTTATTCCAATTCTTATTCCGTATTCTTACATGTTAAGTATTTTCTTTGAGTCTTTTCGTAACATGTATCAAGATGTATCAAATTATAAAGAAAATAATTTCCTTTCCTTTCTTTTTTCCTCACACAAACAATACTTATCCCAAAAAAAATTATAAGCTTATAGATCTTAGAATGTATTACAATCAGAAAATGTTTTCATTTTTATAACAAAGAGAAAACATAGCAATATTTAAATTTTGACTTTGGCTATATCCCAAAAAATATAATCTTACGGAAAAACATTCGTTGTAAAATTGCAGCTAAAAATTTGCAATAAGTTTGCTTTCATTCATTTTTTCTCTATCTCTAATTGTTTCTGATATATACACTTACGCCCGAAAAATTTTCAAATTAAAGGAAAAAAAAATTGTACCTCTCATTTTTGTTAAATTTTACTTTAAGAAAATTACATTTATTTTAACTGATGTTGACGTTATCAAAAGTTAAAACATGGAGGGCAGTGTAAATGTGTGCCGGAAAAAACTTGGACTCGGTATTGGGAAGAGCTTCTCTAGGAAATCTGTGTAGGAGAAATTATGTAATTATTTGCAGGTTGAGCATTGTGTATGCCACCTTGACTCATTCCCACCTGACTATTGGTGAACGGAAGGGTTGTGGGGGATGTGAAGACGCCCTGTCAGTATATCATGAACTTGTGGAGTGAAGCCAGTGCTATAAGGAGTTAAGGGAGCGGTGTGATTTACCGCCAAACATCGAAAGATGCCTCACCTACCCTGAAGGGATCCATGCGACCCTAAAGGTCTTGAAAAATGCTGGTTTCTATCAAAAAAACGTGAATTAGTGTATTAGTGCTGCAAACGTGAGTGTAAATGAAAGTCGCGCATGACAAAAGCCGCTTAAGTGCCTTTAAATAAGTAATTTAAAAAAAGGTAAAACAGTTGAAATTATTAAATCAATTTGTTCATTTATAAGTGCGACTGTTTACTTGGTTTTATAAATTAAGAATGAATCAATGAATTGAAGTTATTTTTACAAGAACATAGAGTCTCACAAATCCGACACTGCAGTAGTCTGATACGTCCAATAATCCAGCATCCTCCTCTAATGTCACCCTCAACCCTTGTTCCGTATTTAAGAATGCTTTATTTTATTAACACACTAGTTGATATACACCCGCTTCGCTGAGTGTATCTACATTTAACTGAGTGATTAATTGTTTCCCTACCTTTCTAGCAAAATAAAACAATTCATCTATTTTGACAGAAAAAGTTGATAGATTCTAATAGCCTTGAGATCCAAAGTAAATTCATCAAAATCCGCTAAACTACTTTTCTAGGCAGAGATATATATATAACAGCATATATATATAATAGCAATCTCAAATGTTCCATACGATTTTAAGTATAACAAATACCTGTGTTCTTTTAAAACTTGAAAATCTTTCATACCAAATATCAATTAAAGCTGTTCCACTTTTCAGCAGAAAATATTAGTAGCTCTCCTATGGGAACCATGTCTCTTTTAGGATAAATAATATGTAATGTACTTTGTGAGTGAAATGTGACTCGTGAGTGTATAAATGTGATCAAGGGTGAATGCAACTGTGCTTCAACATGAATGAGTGAGTGAAAAGTGAGAAGTTATAGAACTAGATAAGTCGCTGATGACCTTGGACGTTCCAAGCGACTATAAATAACAAAAAAAAACAAAAAAAAAATATTTAATGTATTTTTAAGATCTCCGGCATGTTAAAAAAGCACCATTAGAATTTGTAAAGTACTTTATAACTTTTTGAAATTTTTAGTACCTATATTGTTTTAAGGTGTTTATTTCTACTTGATATCGTCGACAATGAACAATAAAAAATTCCGATATTAAGAAAAATTCATTTTTATTATCTTTGTGATAAGTGATCTTTTATTATCTCATTTTCTGACCCCCAAACTATGATAGAAGAAAGAATCATATCAATCTTTTGCTCTGTAAAAATCCCAAACCATATCTATCCTACAGGAACAGATCATTTTTCCTGGGTAAAAAAATTAGATCAAGCTTTCTTGAGAAAAATGCGTTAAGGCTCTATTTTGTGAACTATAACGAAAATTCTAAATAAACTTTTAAATACACGGTTCCTAAAGGATAAAATTGATATTGTTTTGCTATCCCCGGGAAATATTCATTATTCCGGCATAAGAAGCAACCGTTTTCATCTCTAACTCATAAACTACCACATTTCAATAAAGGAAGTTGATCTTTTCCTCTGTGAAAAACAAAAACATATCTATCCCACAGGAACCATACATTATTTTCTGGATAAAAATTATAGATACTACCTGTACCTACATCAAACTATAACCTATATCTACTCCAAACATCCAAATCTGTTCAGCCTTTCTGGCGTGAAAGCATAACAAACAAACTCATTTTCATATTTTTAATATTATTAAGGATTATGATTTTTTTTTCAATTTTTCCAATTGAATTTAATAATTCAAACATTTCAATAATCCGACACTTAAAGACCTGTGGGTAAGATAGACGACTTTTTATCATGAAAAAATACAGAGTTCCTGTGGGATAGTTGTTTTTCACTTTTAATAAAATTGCTTAGCCAAATTAATGAAATTTAACATAAAGGTGTCATGTATTTATAAAAGAATAGAAAAAATTATTAACTCGAAAAAATACATGCGTTGTGTAACACACCAGCATGATCTTTTGATTTCAGCCTGTTGATACCATTTCTCTACAGTTTTGGTATGAACATTTCTTTCAGGTGCCTGTTGTTGTAGGCATTGCTAAGGAAGTAAAGATGTCTACCTAATATGAGCTATCTGACTAATCTGTTAGAAGGGCAGAGAGAAAGACAAACAATCATGAAAATCATTTGATTTAAATTATGGATGGACCTTTAATATTGTAATAAACCATGTTTACAAGAATAACTACGAGTATATACAGGAACCATAATATGACAACGCTATCTGTTAAGTTAATAATGATTTTTGTTATAATATACATATAACGATTTATGACTTCCATTTTTTCGACCTTAATATTGAAAACAGTAGCTGTATTTGCCTTTCTACCCCACCAAAATGTTTATAAATTAATTTTAGGAAACTCAAAATCAATAAACATATTTTAAAAAAGCTTACAAATTGTCCGATAAATAGTTTTCTTTTTCAAAATGACATAAAGTTCTTTTTACGTAATCATTTTCTTAAACTTAAAAATATTATTACAACTTACAAGGATATTTCTTGTTTAATTATCAATGGTTTGTATCAAAACATTTTAAGGTTTACTGTTAAAAAAATATTAAGAAAAAAATGAGGCTTTTATTTTAAACATTTATGAACACAATAATATTTATAACAGTGCAATCAGAACTAAACATTTATGCTGCAATTTCGAAATAATCAGTGAAATATTTGTCCTAATCTTCAATGAGGCAATATTATAGATTACTGCAAACTTCATAAAATTAACTAACTTTCTACTTGAATTCGAAGAAATCTCTAAAACTAGAACAATAAATTAAACCGAAAAGAAATTTAATACCAAATCAGTTTTATTATTTCAGCCGGCAGCTCCATTTTCAATTTCAAAGCTTCATATCATTCCCGTTTTAATAGTTTTACACATAAGTATAAATAAAATTTACATCTGTAGATAATTAATTTGATAAAAATCTATACAAACACATAACACTTAATCAAGTGACATTAAATTATCGTTATCTAAACAAAAATGGTAGCCAGCAGAAAAAATATTAATTGAATTTTAGATGCAATAGTTAAGTGCACTGAATATAAAAGCATTAAATTTCGAGAAATCTTAGATAGGTTATATTGATACATAAGTGTATTGTGTATACTAGTAGATTGTATATATGAACGCTAAAATTTATTATGACACAACGACTAATGCAATCAGCTACTCAATCAGAAATATTACGATTTATTGGATCTCAATAAAATATGCAGCGTTTGACAAACCCATGCAATCGTGCTGGAATTATCCTCACACACATAATATTCTATACTCTTTTACAAACGTATGAACTCATGCATATAATTTTTTTTCGTTTACCGACAATTTGAAACGAGAAGATATATTTTATATTGGAGGAATTCAATGTGCATTTATTACTGTTGGTACAAACTGATCAATCTTTTTAAATACTGCTTGTTCGTCCTCATTTAATACACAATATACATAATTTATGTTGTGCCTTTATAAGCATGTTTAAATTATACTTGCACTGTTGTTTCAGAGATGAAACTGATATTTTTAATGGTATTTCATCTTAATTGTTGTTACTTTCAAGGGAAATAAATTAATGATTTATTGGAATCGATAAACGAACTTCTCTTAGCACGATTACATCGTTTTCGCATGCGAACATACACACTATATTTTACATATGTTAAATAATAATATTAACTATGTTAAATGTGAGTAATTATTCATATTTTTCTCGTAGTCCTGTCGGAATATTTAATTCACCCAAATTAAATGATTTATAATACGTCTCTAATTGAATTTATTTCAGTTAGTTTATCTCCTACATATGCTAAATAAATTGTGACCAAGTAGTCATATTTATGGAACAAACTTTCTTTGGTGTATTTTTTTAGGCACATATATTATTTATATTTTTTTGTTAATATTTGTTATAAAAATTGAAGTATTTATTACATAAAGAGAAATTTATAATTTATTTTCTTAGCTTAAGGTTGCCAATTCTAGCTGTAGATTTTAAATTTAAATTCTTAATCGTCCGTGTTAAACTTTTGAATTAGAAGAAATTAAAAATTCAATTTTGTAAACCATTTTGCGACTAATTAAAACGACATATTTTTCATATAGAAAAATTAATAATAAAGATTTTGATTTAGTAACTTGTCTCTGTAAAACCAAAAAGTAATTTTTTAGTTCTATAATATGTAAATGGTCTTAAAATATTTTCCAATCTATGTTTCTAAGACTTTTACGTGTCAAATTGTTTATGTAAGTGTATGAATTTTTATCATTTAAAAAACTAAAATGGTTGTCAGGTTGTATATGGGTGTCTTAAAGAAGTTTTCTCTTATTTTTTCAAAAATTTTAAAAAATTAAACAAATAATTACATTCTTTTTAAGGAACTGATAAAAATGTTTCAAACATTTTTTGGAAGTGTGTAGAACCTTAATACTATCTTTTATAATTATATAGTAAAGGAAGTATTGTAATCGGGTCAAATTTTCGATTTCAAATTTTCACAAAAATCAGTTTTAAAAAAAAATGTCTGTGTGTGTGTGTGTGACAGCGATATCGTATCAAAACCGTTAACCAAATTTCACCAAACTTGGAATTCACTTTTATATTACGTCTAGTTGTGCCGAAAAGCTTTTGGTTGAAATCGATTCACAGGAAGCTCTTTTCAAGCTTTATTCTATGGGTTTTTGAGTTTTTGAGTTTTTTCATTTTTTTTTTCGAAAACGACTCCAACGACTTTTTAAAAACTCGCTAAAGTTCTTAAACTTATCAATTCTTACAACTTTTATTTGAAACTTTTTTTGGGAAAAATTCAAATAAGGACAGCTCTAGGATTAAGGGTGGGAGTTTGCATATGCAGAGAGGCTGTATACCAGTGGCGTGCGGTGACTTTTGAAACAGGGCATGCGGTTAGAAGTGGGGGGGGGGGCTTATAAAAACCACATTTTTAAAATTTATTTTTTTATTTGATAAACGTGGTGTTATAAGTATTTTTTTAAATTAGCCTTATTCGACGCTCCTTTTTACAAAAATCATCAACAACCGCATCATATAATGTATTTAAAAACCACGAAAATAGTTCTTATCCTAAATAACAGAACATTTGTATGGCCTTTGGGTCAATAATTCAAAATAACTCACGAAAAGTATCAGTAACAATTCACTGTTTAGATTCAAAACGGAAAGCGCATCTACAGGCCGTTATTTGGCTATGCGAACTGCCGAGAGAGATAGTATTCGACCGTACTAGTGAGCATGCGCGACCAATTCGAAGCAAAGAATCGCATGATACTGTCGCCAACGCATTCATTCGGCTTTTGCCGTTCATTTGACTTGGTAAACTATGCCAATTTTATGAGTGATACCTTTCATTATTACGTAAATTAAAAAATTTATTAATGATAAAAATATATCATTTTTAGAATGATTTTACAAATGCAATTACGTAAATTAAAAATTAAATGAATAAATCATAAAAAAATATTCAATTTTTAAAATCGTCTTACAATCCATAGGCATACGCCGCATCTACAGCATGTATGGACCGCACGCCTCTGCTGTATACATATAGTTCTGTTTATATAGACATTTATATATTATTCAAATCATTTAACCAATTGGGATTTGAATAAAGGACTACGGGCGTATAGCCTATGGGGCAACTATTTAGTCAACCACGCCACTTAGTGACCTTTTGGTACTTATTTTAGTTAAAATAGTGAAATTTTATTTAGAGGTAAATTCTTCATATATGCCTTGTAACACCCATTGTTTTTCAATTATAATAATTAGCATTAAACTAAAAGTAAGTCATTGCTATTGCCATTGTTATCATTATTATTATCACGTTTCAACTTATATCAATATTTTTTTCATTTCATATCTGTTATTGTTACCAAAAAACGAATTAATTATTAGGCATAGTACCACTTTCCTCAGTCGCTAATAGCCCAGGAAGTTGAAGCGACTTTAAAATTAAAAAAAAAACAAAAACAAAAGTTAGAATTATAACAAAGCTTTAATTAAAATTGTTTGTCGTTATATACACTTGGTTCTCTTTTGATGCGGTAGATACGTTCCAAAGGAAAACGCATACAAATAAACCGCACAAAAAAAGACTCGACACACGTATAAAAAGAGAGGATACATTCCATAATTTTTAAAACCGCATAAAACTAAATCAATGAGTTACAATATACCAAAAATCGCATAAAAAAAAAGATTATTAAATTTCAGAAAAATAATAATTAATTGGTCTTACCATATTCTTTCTGAAACATTTATTCATAATTTTATAAAAACGTTAACAATCATAACCAAGTTTATTAAATTTCAGAAAACTATAATTTTAACATATTTCTTCTAAACTTATACGGAAAAATTAAAAAAAGAAACAGAAAATTTTTATAAAAGTTTATCTTTTTTCACATTTTTTCTTTAGAATTATCGTCGCTATATGAGAGTGTTCGGCATAATTTGCGAACTGGTTCGAAATCACTTTAACTACTAGAAGAGATAGTCAGCATATCAGATCTATGTCCTGAAGATAATGATTCTTCACAAGTAAAATTAGTCTCAACTTCACATGTTGTTTTTCCCTTTGACATTCAGTGATTAAACTTTGCGAAGGTTTTGCTAATTTTTTGTACAATTCCTGATACTACCCTTTTAACATGTCAAAATGGTCTACAATAGTAATTTAAAAAAAAATACTTCTTGAAATAAAAACCACATAACTTCAAAACCGCATAAAAATAGTACGCATAAAAAGAGGACTGAGTGTAATTGTTAAAAATTTCAGTGATATCATATTAACGTTAAGATTTTTGAGCTTCCAACATACACTTCAAACAAACTTATTAAAATCTCAAACGCGAAAAAAGAATTTTAGTTTAAGTTATGACATTTTGTCCATACGGGTAAAATTTATTTTTAAGTAAAGAGAAAAAAAAAATATTTTATTTTCTTCAAAAAAACTGGTTCACTTTCAGTATCACATCTACTCGTGTATGCAGTACTTAAAAGCATATATATTAAAATTATTTCTTGGTAAGTTTTGTATAAATATCCATAAAAACATGTAATGCTCTCGATAACATCTACAAAATAAATCGGTACATGTAGATATATGTGTATAAAATTATCTAGTTGTAATTTACGAGTAATTGCAGGGGCTTAATGTTAAAAAATGGAAAATACCTATACCGATTTTATTAGAGTACCGTAAAATATAATATTGCATATCAAATAGAATTAATGTAGATATCTTAATACAACTGCAACGATAAATGCAATTAAATAAGATAGTAAAACAGAAAAAAAAACTTTTATCGGAATAAAAAAGTTTATGTAAGTCAAATCCAACATAGCAATTAAAATTAAATCACTATTAATTTATAACCATGTTAAGGATAAGTCAATAAAGATTAAATAAAAAATATAGCAGAACACAAATTTTTATAATTACGACTTTATGGGTTTATTTTTTAACAACACGTGTCTTATTTATTATACCACGATAATATAAAAATAAACTAATCGAATTCTTTAAGGAGAAACACGATGAAATCTTACAATATTCGCACAAAAACAAAGCTTGTAACTTACACTAGTAGTTTTCCTATTACGAATACTCCATAAATATTTTTGCTCAATTTGTAAAACAGTGTTTCATTCAGTAATAAATTTGCTGTGTTTTTGTTAGTTTTTTTCCAATTGTACGAACACTGTTTACGATAGGCAATATCTTACGTTTTCTTGTATTACGTAGGTTAACTATTTGAGAAATTACTCATTCACACTGTTTTTCAATAGGCGTTTAGGCGTATGAGTTTTCGTGAGACTAATAAAATTTATAAGGGACCAATTTATATTGGCCAAGACTATTAATTAAATTATTGCCCCATTACAAGGATTAATACAATTTGTTATTGTATAGTGTACAACGTTTGTATCACATACAAATTGATAATATAACCGTAATCATCTTGATTATTGTAGTAAATATGTTTCAATTAAGAATATCGTAGGTATACCGATGGCAACGATGAGGATCTGCCAGATTTCAACTAATTAGGTTTTCCAGATGTTATGAGGTCATTAACTTGGTTGCATAGGCGGATAATAAGTTAGGGAAATAATTAAACATATAAATGACGACAGAGGTAAATTTATGACCACCTGTTAATAAAACAAGTATTTTATTAAGTCTAACAGAAAAGCTATTTCTTCAATTAACGTAACTAGGGGGTTTGTCGAGACAATTTATTTTAGCTCAACTTGTTCATGAGCAAATATTTATCATAGCATTGGTATTCAGAATATTGAATTCGTTTTGCTGTTCCATTAAAATGTGGATGGAGAGAAGCTTTTCTGATAAGCTTATTATCGAGACATTTTTCTGTGAAGGCATTACATCGACTTGTTTGTGTGGTCTGGATGAATTGCTTTATTTATTGAGTTTGATTTGAATTTGAAGCTGAAATATGTCAAGAATGATTTTAAGTGTTGGAGATTAATAGGCTAGCGGGAAGATAAACATTGTGTACGTTTAATATTTCATCGGGTTTAATCTCGCTTATGTAATTAGTGCATTTTCAAGTAAATATGAATGCATCAAAACTTTAAAATTCAAATTATTTTATTCTTATACTGAAAAAGTTGTTTAAATAATTAAAACTATTTTTGATGCCATCAAATTGGAAAGATTTTCGAAATATAGGTTCTTGCGTACCTACCTATTTTTCCTTAATAGAAATATAGAATAAATAGTATAATGTACAACGGATTTTTTTTTGAATTTACAATTTATTTTATAAAAAATTCTTTATTTATTTACTTCTTGTAAAAATTATGACTACCCAAAATTTCTTATGAGTGCCTTATCTTGATACAAAAGCTTTATCTTAGTAAAGCTCTAAAGAGTTGCAGTATGTTTGCAGTAGTATTATGCTTTGCATGTTTCTCATTTTACCAAAATATCGCAAATTTAGTGATTTAATATATATATTTAAAATAATTTTGTTATCAATTTTCTTAAGAGCTAATTATTTCATATAAAATGTTGAACATCTAAAAGAGATTTAATATGATGAAATAACCTCCCTATACATCGATTTGATGGAACGAAGTCATGGTTATTAATAGGGGATATAAGTTTAAAAAAATCTCACCATTGTTGATTGGCAACGTTTTGTCTCTATTTATTGAGACTTTCTCAAGCTTTCAATTTACTCTATAAAATCTATAACGCCAATAAAGTCGCCAATCATCAGTGGTCTATTATTTTTTGATCTTATATTTCCTATACCTTTAAGTCAAATCCAATACCTTTAACTCCATTCAATCTAATAGAAACATTTTCAAGAAGCCCTTAGCGCTTAAAGATGTATTGCAAATAAATATATCAATAATTAAAAAAAATTGTAACGTTTTTACGGGTTCTTAGGTTTCTGTTTACTGACGACAAATTTATTTTTAACAATTGTTTATTGATTTATCTTACTCTATAGACACTTATAAACTACACGTTAACAATGATTTATATACACTTAAACTGTTATTTAGTTCACTGTTTAACTATTCAGTGTTCACAGTAACTTATTCACTAATTATTGTCACTCACTATTGCACTGTTTCACTTTATTTCACAATGTTCACAATTTGTTTAACACGGTTCACTTTCATTATTTATTTTAACACTGGTCGAAGATTTATTTTAAGACTGACTTGCCGATGTTTGTCCGGAGCTTATATAGGATTTCGGAATCCGTCTAGAATATTCGGTTCTATTATTCCTTGGTAGAAGTTTGCATTCTTTTGTTTAATTCTTCATGCCAGGTGGTCTCGAAGACGAAGCTCTTAGAAAGAGAATATTCTGGAATTTCACAAGGTTTCTCACCATCCTGTGATAACGGTGCTTCTCCTTTGGTTGGTGATTGGTTCGGCCCATCCACGGCTGAGAGCAGGTGACACCACCCTCAGAGTCATAAAATGGCGGCACTGCCTTTGAGATTCTTGGGCTGTGACAATATAAAATTAAAAAAAAAATCTGTCTTATATACTACAAAAAAATGGTTATTTAACAGGAAGTAAATTGAACATCACGGACACAAAAATTGGCAGTTTAACTATTAGGTACGCCACAAACTTTTTTTTCATTAATTTTTCAAGATCATCATTTTTATTTATTTATTTTCAAGAACCAAACTTTGTTGAAGTGAAGAATGAAGTGAATAACATATCGTACCAAATGATAATGTAACTAATTAATGAAATTTCCACTTTGTTTAATATGACAGGTTTGTCTATAAAGGAATCCTTTATTAAGCGTTACATTAAAGTGATTAAGGGCATTTCAAAATTTGTTTTAATTTTTTTAAATCTAGTACCGGCGTTAAACTAAGTTAAAGATAAGGTATGGTAACGTTTATAGATAGAAAGATAGTACAACTTTACTCTTGACCCATAAAAAACACGAGTAGTTTTATTCTATGCGAGAAAAAAACAACTTTCATGTGAGCTTTAAAAGCTTTTAATCCAAAACGACCAATTTAGAGATGTATCTTCATTCTACAATGAGTGCGATATTTGCAACTGCCAATAATAATAAATTGGATAGATTATTAATCTACCAGGCCTCTGTCAGTTAGAAACTAACGACCAAATAACTTATAGAAATTGCAAGTCAATATAAATAAGCTAACATAAGCTAACGAATTATGTTTTTAGCCTCTTCTAGTTCTAGTTTTGAAAAATTGATTAACAAATGCTTAGAGTAGTGCATTAAATAACTTAAGTCTTGTGTATCATAAATAACATTATGAAATTGAACATTTTTAATATTAATAAGTATCAAGTGAATATAAACAATTTTTAATGCCTTAAAAGAATTTATATAACTTTATGTATAAAAAACTATGTATATATAGTTGTGTGAAAACAATAATTAAACTGAAGAATGTGGAAAATGTAAGCTGGTAATAACACTCGAAAAATAAGCGGCAATCAACAAGTTATTTCATTGTTATATAAATATAATAACAATAAAAAAATAATAAAAAAATTTTAAATAAATAAAAAACGGTAGCGAACGGCGTATCGCATCCAATTTTTCAGTGCAATAAAAACTTCATCGGTAGCGTAATTATAGTCTATGTCCATTCTGTTGCAAAGCAGTTTATAGTTTTGCAGTTATCTATATATGGCCAGAGATTTTACGACGTCCATCTACATTTGCAGCCATTTTAAGCGAATTTTACTGTACTCTAATCAAGTGTTGTCATAAATAACCTGAGCTCTGTGGATTATGATGCTCGAAGATAACACCATAAAGACTGGATTGTAGATATTTCTGATTTTTTGTCAGTGAATTTATTGCACCGAGATAAGAAAGAGTTGTATCAACTGAATGGCCGCAGGCGGAAACTTTGGCCTGATCTGTGGCCTCACACGTAATCGTAAATTTGCTACTCGCTTAAGTTTTGCTCAAGTTAAATTGATTTCACGTAAAGACAGACATAGAACATGTGAGGCCGTGCAACTGCACAAGATATCTATATTTGTTATATATGGAATATTTAGTTTACAATGATTTATCGGGTAGATTATTGGCTTAAATGCAATGTGAAAGCTTTCAAATGTATCAATTTATACGGTATTATGGCTGGGTAGGAAATGTAAGATAGTATAAATCAAATCAAATTAAATAAAATGGAAACAAGGCAAACAGGAAAGTCAAAAACGTTGAAGGTATGAGGTTGAATCGGCCGATTTCTGCCAGCCGATTGAAATTTGGGTGTTGGATTTTAAATATCAACGACCTACTTGCACCTATTTAATATTATCATTAATTACAATTAATTAAAAATTGCATAATTGCAATAAAAATGTATAAATCTTGTGGATACAACACAAGATTTGTACACAGCGCACGTTACATGTCTATAATTAATTAAGGAAATGCTTATCTATTTTAATTAAAAAAAATATTTTAAAGTTCATATATTTTTTGTGTTATCTATAAATAATAATTATAGGTATTGAAAAAGTTAACAAAAATGAACTAAATATTTTCAACACCTACTGAATTACCTCGAATTTATGCCTCGAGAAGAGAATTAAGGTAACAAAAGAAAAAAAAACTTTTTGAGATTTGGTTTCTTAAAAAGTTTAAAGGCGAGTTTATTTAAAAATCTTCTTTTTAAGAATTATGAATTCAATGAGGTAATTATTGTTAAACACTGCAAATAGTGTAATTTGTACGTGTAAGCTTTGCGATTAGTTAGAGAATGTTGTTATGATTAATAGGTGAAATCCTATAATTATTAATAACCGCAGGTGTAACTGATAAGATTAATTTCTTTTTGTTTAAACACAGTAAGCTCAGTTCTTTGGTGTTGAATACATATATAGCAAGTTTGCTCTTAAATATAGCTCAATGTTAATTTGAAATATTAATTTTAAATGCAAGTTTAGGAAATTTAATTTGAATTATAAATTTACATGATATAAGAAATCCTTAGCTGTCCCACAAAGTTTTTTGCAGGTCAAAAATATTTTTTCTAAGGAGATATAACGCAATTTGTTTCGATACAAAATCTTAAAAATTTTAATTTTACACAAATATTTATAATATGTTCATATAAAGTAAAGTTATCTCCTGATCTATGCGATTAATTTGTTCCTCAAAAGCATCGTGCAAAGTAAAACCACGTAAAACAGGAAATCTTTATCCCCATTTCATTACCTAATATATCGTTGTTTACATTTGTATAATTAAATTGGGTACTTTTGAGACCAATCTCCATATTAATTATGGAGATTACGAATTAATTAACGAATTAAATTAACACATAAGCAATTTAATTTCTAAGGATCATTAAAAAGAACAGTTTGGCTTTAAAGAAGAACACAATACTGAGATACAATTCGAAAGGCTTGTAAATAATATTACGTTTGAATTTAATAATAATAAACACACAGCGGCACTATTTTTTGGCAAAAAGAAGGATTTTGATACTGTCTGGCACGCTGGTCTCATTTATAAAAAATAAGCTACACTATTCCTGTAAAAATCGTGTTTTTAATAAACAGTTTTCTATAAAATCGTAACATTTACATGGGAAATAATGGATTAAAATCGAAAATTAAAGATGTTATAGCTGGGGCTCCAAAGGGCTTAGTTTTGGGACATACGCTTGACTAACTCAACATGCAGGATTTTCCCAAAATAAGGGATGTTAAAAATGCAGTTGTACGGACAATACCGTGTACACAACGTTCATAAGGTTTCAGCTATTAAAAAGCTACCTGAAACTCAGATAAGTATCAAAGATTTTTAAAGATGAAAACAAATCTAAAACGGAGTGCATCATTTTTACTAAAGATCAGAAGTAAATTGCAACATGGTTGTAAATGATGCACCTATAGAATTATCAAAAAACCTTAAATATCTTGGACTATCGATTAACCATCACCAAGCACATCAATTATATAACAAATAAATTCACTAAACTGTAATTAACCTTATAACCGTTAATAAATAAAAAATCTAAGATCAGTATAATAAATAAGCTTTTGCTATGTAGGACAATAGTTAGTCCTGTTACTGCTTATGGATGTCCTGTATACTATCAACAATACACTTACAATAAACTACAAATATTACAAAATCATTTTGTACGTTTCATTGGTAACAATCTAAGACATATGCTGAAAAAATGTACCAAGAACTATCAATTGAATTTATCAAAGACTATAAAAAATTAAGATATTTGACCCAGAAATGCAATATATAGTTTGAAGTGTATTTTTTCACGCTGATGCTTTTTTTTCTACAGCTCATGTAGTTCTTCGTGTTCAGTTTTCAGAAAATCACTGAAAAACTTTCAAAAAAATTGAAGAAAATGACCATTACTTGTAATTCACACTCAATATGTAGTTTTAGATGTATTTTTGGACACTGAAAACTTCTCACGAAGTTCTTGGGGATAAATACTGTCAAAATAGCTAAAAAACATTTTTATATTATATTTTGGTATGATCACGAAGTATAACTTATGTATGCTCAGAGAAGCGGGCAGGTATTAGTAAGTATTTGGATAAAATGATGAAAATATTTCAATTATTTTGAATGAAGCGTTTGCTTTTAAGATATACATATATATATATATATATATATATATATATATATATATATATATATATATATATATACTATTTTAGTTAAAAGGAGATTTTCTTTTTATAAAGGTTCTGACTTACTTATTATAAAAGAAATATCAAATATAACAAATAACGTAAAAATCTTGAAGATTTACCTACACATTAAAACACCGAAGAAACTTATAACTGGCTGAAATACTATGGCTCCCAATCTTATTAACTTTTGTTTTCAAATTTCATTAGTTCTTTTAAAATTTTATTAAAAATGCTTGCTTATAATTGGGTTGTACCGGATAACACCAAATTTGTTACTATTACCAAGAAACGAATTAAAGAAATTAAGATTTTAGTCAAAATGATTTGCTTTAATTTCACCAAAATTTACATAACAAAACACAAAAACCAGCGGATATATTTGATTAATTACCTTAATTAAATCGAATTTATTTTCAGTCAAAATGACATCTCAATCGAAGAAATCCGCGAGTATCGGTCTCGGCAAGACTCTCAGAAAGTACTTAAATCATGATTAATTACCAAAATCTATCCGACCAATCGGCTAATTAACATGTATCTCAAATTTGCAGAGAAATACATGTCGAAATCAGATAGACTGCACATTTTCACTGTTAACAAATTCAAAACTCGTACGAATTACACGCCAAAATACATTTGGGTCAATGCAAGACGTAAAATTGTATTTCGCTCGAATTCAAAATTACATATTAAAAAAGTGTGTGGGAATCAAATAAAAAATAAAAAAAAAATTAAATTAGCAACGCTATAAACTTCTGTCTAGCGTCATAAATTTCAAATGAATTGCATTACTAAATCAAAATTAGCACAATGAAAATTTTGACCAGTGACTGTTAATTATTGAATAATTATAAGTTTAATTTATCGAAATTCTGTACTGAATTATAATTATAACAACTATACTAATAATTTTCGAATCGATTCCCGGTTTTAAATAGATCGAACACGTTAAAGGTGTATTTAATGTGTAAAATTGTTAGATTTTAATTATAAGTTACAGAAACGTTTTATCGATTGTAACAGTTGTTTTTTTTTTATTCTTACATCTAGTTTAAAAAATTGAATCCACCTTCATTTACTTATATGCTTTGGTATTCATTTGCAAAAGGAGAATGTAATTGAATTGAGATGAATTGGTTCATCGTTATTTAAATATTTTCTCGTCAACTCTGTCAAATATGCAAATATTTTGCATTAATTGATTTAGAAAAGTAAGCAATTAATTAAGTTCTAAATTGATTAGTAACAAACTGTGGCGATAACGAGCAGGATTAGACATCAGACTAAAATAAATTTAAGTAGCATGGAATCGTATTAGTGGGTTTAATAATGCAATTTTGACACGTTGACTGTAGCCTAATTTTTATAATTAATTAGCTAATGTAATTTTACAAATTTTGTGTTTGATTTATTAAATTGTTTTCGTATAGCTTGGGACCACCAAGGCAGATTGGAGAGTGGAGTGTTGAAATATGCATATATTATTTAATATGTAGAGGAAGAATTTTGGATCGACATAACGTGCACTTCTAAAGGATTTGAGCTTACCAAAGTTATGCCTTTCTGACACCAAAATTAAATGTCAGAACTGTTATAGATAAAATTACATTTTTTTATACTAATAGTGAGTGAAATATTGAATAAATTCGAAACATTTCTGCTGAATTTTTGATGATAAAATGAAAATAAATTATTTTGAGAAACTCAAAACCGACGTTTCCTTTCTAAAACTGAATACATAAAAATATTGATGAGAAAAGTAGGTATTCAAATGTAGCTAATACTGAAATTTAAAAATTTTTTTATAAAAAATTATAATTCAACTACCTAATTAAAAAAACTACCCTTCATAATCTGTACTTTTTATAAGATTTTAAGTTTGTAGCTATTTTTTTGTTTACAAAAGTATTTTATGTATATGTTGATGATTTATTAAACGTTTTTGTTATTCCTGGACATGCTACTTGCTTTAAGTCGTGGAGTGTTGGTTCCCCCCTCCATTAAATCATAAAAGTCTGATTGATAACGATGATAACGTTTTTCTTTTTTTTACTTCTATAGTAACCATGTTTATTTCAAAAAGAACTTTTTACATTTCAAAGGCAACCTTTTATATTTCAAAAAATATTTTTTTTAAATTTTCAATGGATATGGAATGAAATGTTTTAATTTGTATAAAAACCATGTGTTTGCCATTCATATTTAGTGGCCAATCATAAACCACGTAAATTATTTTTCGTACTTCTTGACCCCCTTGCTTCTCGCATATAACACCATATACTCTGCCTAATATGATATTCTTTAACCGCACATAACATGACAGTATACCCCTCCCCCCGTCTAAATTCTAGACTACTCTAAATATCTTGAAATATTACAATAAGATTTCCTTAGGATTTTATAAATACTTTTATGAAAATGTATAATCTGTGAAAATTCTTCAATAAGTAATGCACACTTTCGTGAATGTTAAGGTAACGAAGACTTAAATTCAAGAAGAATTAGAGAAAAAACTTTCAGCAAATGAAGTTTGGAAAAACAGCTTTCAAAATGGTGATCGTTTTACCAAAATTTACTTCAAGAAACTTTCAACTCTAGACTTGAGCCTGAGTAGACATTGTGACAGAGTGAACATTGGCATCAAAAATTGTTGTTTTCTTTTATTTCCACATTGTCGAATAAGAATTTAGTTTTTATTGAACTCTTTTTCTTAATTGATTTATATTTATACATTTTTTTTATATATAATCTCCTTTTCCATACTTAAAATTGCAGAGAGAAGGTTATAAATTTTGTCGATTATCAAGAAGTGGCATCCTTAAGAAGATTGAGGATAACTCAATTATAAAGTTAGCTAATGGAATATGGATAGTTTTATTATTACCATCAGGTAGCAGTATCAATAGTAGTGTTGATTAACCATGACTTAAGATTCGAGTAGCTAACTCATTCTTGTATTAAACGTAGAGGAGTAAGTATAGGGCAGATAGAATTATATTTGGCAGATTGATTATATTAATTAATTAATTATATTAAGGTTTTTAGTTAAAACAAGAAAATGATCACTTATATATAATAAATAATATAATGATATTAGCAATAATCACAATAGTCTCCAATGAGGAATAATATTGTGAAATACGAGCTATAATTTTTTGTCCTGACTTTAAAAACCAATATTTATATTCTTCCATCTAACAATCCATTATAATTAGTATTTTAACGACTTAGCTTGAAATAGTAAAATAAGCATTAATTAAAAAAAGGTGAATCCTAAGAATGTTGACTAAATTTTTTTTCATAGCTAATTAATTAAAGCTGGTGCCAAAGCAACACCGAATATTTTAGCTACAGTTTTTCAACTCAAACAACTCAGAAAAGCTTTCATGTAAGATTTTCATACAGAAGAGCTGTTTTTATACATAACATAAAGAAAATATTTATTTTTGGAACCATTAAAACTTAATTAATATTGCGTTATGGACGGATTTCATAATCATTAATTTATTTTCTCATTTACGACAGTTTATTGAAGAATTTATCAAAATTTACTGTATTGTTTTACAAAAGAAAAAAATTATCTTACATCATTCAAATGCTTAATTGAGCCAAATGACTTTTTTTCTTCGATCAATTTTAATTGCCGTCGTTAAACTCCAATAAATTTGCAAACCGAATCTTAAATATCAATTTTTTATTGTCTTTAGAAAAACAAAATAAAAATATTTAATTGACCTAAACACGAAGTTTTATTTATCTATTTGCATATCGAGGTTTGAAAATAAAATTAAACTCGTTCATTAATTAAGTAATTGTAAATACAGTTTTCAGCTGCATATTTGACTTATTTATAATAGATAAAATTGTAAATGATTACTCAATTCAAAAGTCATCAATCATTAGAAACCTGAGAAAGTAGATGATGTATGATTTAATTAAAATATTTTCCTATTTTAATAATTTAGATGTAGAATAAAACAATTTTTGACATTTTCGACTAGCTTATTTTTTGTAGAGAAATTCAAATAGAAGTTATTTAGAACGGAAAATTGCCAAATGAAAGACGTTAAGGCAAACGTTATTTGTGTTAAAGTTGAATGAAAAAGTCGACCGAGGCGTTAATTAAGAGACGATCGTCTCTAGGGCAAGAATTAATAAATGATCATTAAAATACAAAGAAATTGATTCGAGTTGTATTTCTTTGAATATTTTCATTAATCTTTATTATGCATCGGAATAATCAATGAATTAAAGAAATGATAATTTAAAGATTATAAATTCTACCGTTTTTCATTTGAAGAGATTATTTGAAAGACACACAATAGCGGTTGTTGTACAAATTTTTTTTAAAAATTTTGAGAACTTTTTGGAGAAAATTATAAATATTTTTTACATGTCATATTATTTGTACCATTTCTGATTACATGTTTTAAATCATAAATATCTCCACCTCTTTATAATCTTCGAGATAGTAAATGTCGATTTCCCAATAAGAATATTTGCATTTATCAATATCATTCCAAATAATTCATCCACATATAAACTATTTAAAAAACGCGTTACATAAAAATTAGAGGACAAAAATTAAAGCAAGAACAAGCGTATGTTAATTTTTTATTGTAAAAGGGGCGTTTCTTGTTTTCTCTTAATAGAAAAAAAATCGTCGCTTTATTTACGATTACAATATTCATAGAGTTTATGTTCTGTTGTAATAAGTTTTGAATATTGCAAACGCTTCGCCCTCTTTTATGTCTTGAAATTTATTGAGCTTATTACAAAATAGAAAAATGAACTATCTTGAATTCAATGAGTTACATTCAAAATTTACGGTCTTAGTATCTGTTTAATTGCATTACTTATGCAAATGGTATGATCTAATTTATTTGTTACCTGTAGAAGTTGTAATTAATTACAATTTCAACACTGTCCTCATATCAATTTGATTTATATATGGGTTTGAAGCAGCGATTTTTGCGAATTGAAAAGGTCAAATTAGTAAGTATTATTTAGATTTTATCTTGATTATTGGTGATTTATTATGTGACGAATTTTAAGTTGTTAAGGTTTTATATAACTTAAGTCTTATTATTTTATTATTAGTATTATTAGTTCCTTGGGTTCGGGTTCAAATTAGGAGAATATCTTATATTTTCACTTCAATCAAAAATTTTAGGAAAAGTTTCCTGTAAGTATATATACTATGACTTTATTAGATTTAATTTGGAAAATACAAGAAAAATTAGTAAATACAGTGGTTACTTTTAATTTGACATTGGAATTGACTTACACTGCTCTTGTACACGGTATTCTGAAGGTCCTACAAAAAAAAGTCTCCGAGAGTGAGCAGAATATCTCCGGTTTGGATTACTTCAAATAAAAATCTTAGGAAGATTCTATTAGTGCATAGATAAATCTATGTATTGATCGAAAGAAAAGACGCAATTTTAGTATTTGAAAAAATGAAAGCTTCAAAAAAATTCCGTTTTCAACCAAAAGATTCTCTTTAAATTGTTTAAAATTTTAGAAATTTTCATCAGAAACCTCATTCCTTTGATTAGTTCCTAACGAATAAATCTGAAAAAATTTTTAAATTTTAGATCGATCGATTGAGCCATTTTTGAAAAACATTGCTCGCTACTTTGAAAAAACCGTTAAAAAAACGCATTCAAAGTTTCAGAAGACGTTTTTGTGTAATTTTGTTTTTTTTTTAATGTTTTTTTTTTGTGTGTGTTTTAAGTCGCTTTAACATCTAAGGTCACATCACGACTGTAAAAGCACAAAGAATTTCTGTTGGTCAATTTTTACCTAGGTCTAAGATCTTAAGTCTAGGATTCAACGGGGATCGAACCCAGAACCACTTGTCGCATGAAGCGGAGAGAGTAATTGCTCTAGCCACAGCGCCAATAAGTGGTATTAAAATGTATTGTTCTACCAGGTTCAGCAATAGTTCGCTATACATAGACATCATTATTTTTTATTTTAATTTACATGAGGTCATCTATATTGCTGGACCAATTTGAAATGTTTAAAGAATATACTCAAATATACGTGCATTGTGAAAACGCAATAAAAATTTAATATTTTGAAAATTATAGCTGACTATAACTGCTTAAATAACTACTATGAATAACCATCACAATTAAATGGCTAAACAAATATAAATTCAGAAAACTATTAGGTCAGTCCATAAGTACGTGCGCATTAATAGCATGCACGGGATTCGCTGTTGAATCACTACCAGGTCAATAAGCTCTTGAATCTATTGAAACTTGTCGTCAATCAACTAATCAGTTACTTTGTCACAAATTTTCTAAACGATTGGACGCATATTAGTACCCATAGAAAATTAATATCGATAATCAATACAAGCGTGGCGTAAAGACCTTTTTGCTGTTGGAATTGGCTGCTTATCTTTATCTGTCCACTGTCTTTTTCATGTGACGTTAAGATAAATAAACCATTTTTCGTCACCTGTTACCAAACGATCTAAAAATGGTTTTCTTTCGAAGCACGATAAAACGGAAGTGAAAATTTTTATTCGGTTCTGGCAATTGGCTTTGGACAATTCATGCAGTACCTACCCACTTTCCAAGTTTGGATACTTTCCCAATCTTGTTTTTATGGCGAAAGACTGTTCCATAAGACGAATCCATCCTTTTTGCGATCTGATCCACGGTCAATAGTGGATCTGAATCCACAAGATTTTGAAGAATGTCGTTATTAAAATTAACATAACGTCCTAAACGGGATTCGTCAAAAATGCTGCTTTCTCCGACTTTAAATTTCTTAAACCATTTCTGGGCATTCCTCACACTGATAGTATCTTCATCGTGTATACTATTAATTTTTTTACCACTGTAGATCTGGCAGATTCGCCACTCGAAAATAAAAAAATTCTATGCGTCCAATCTTTTAAAAAATTGGTGACAAAGTAACTGATACATTAGTCGATTGACGACAGGTTTCAATAGGTTCAAAATCTTATTAATCTGGTAGTGATTCATAGCGAATCCCGTGCATGCTATTAATGCACACGAACTTATGGATTGACCTAACACAAACAAAAAGTTCGTTCATTTGAGTGTGTTAATCTGTTCATAGACAGAATAGTACCTTCTTACTTATTTTGTCGAATTTTACTTGAACGAAGTCACTGGTAGTAACTAATCATTTGATAAAGGTCTTAAAATTTTAACGACTATATTTATAAACATGATATTATTAAGTTATTATTTTATGTAATTCAAATATCTATTTTTTTTTAAATCAATATAATTTTTTGTGAACAAATATATTATTATTAATATAATCAGTCGTGAAGCACGACACGATCTCAAGCTCGTGAGCTTTATTGGCAACGACACAAATCAGATTTGATTCATTTGCCAGTGAAACGTGTTGAATTGACCTTTGTAGTTATATCTTTAATTCTTGAAAATATATGACTTATATCAAAACGAAGGTTTTTGATTAATTTGAAATATTAGATGATGACGATAGAAAGAAAAATTATATAATTTCAACCACACGACCGAAAAAATTAATATTTCAAATGCATGTACCTTTATTTAAAATGGCAAATTTTCTCGACATAAAAATGAATCATTGAAGTAATTTCCATAAATTCACGTGAGTATAATTAATTGATCATTTGAAATTCTCGGTTGTACTTGTCATAATTTTTAAAATTTATATTATTGTTTAGTTCTTATAGATTGCTTGTCAGGATATTGTCTTTAAGATAAATTATTTATAATAAGCAGAAAATTACTTTTTTTTACGTGAATTTAAATAAAACTTGTCTTGATTATGGCTTATTTCAACAGTGTGTTTGTCGAACAAGGCGTGAATTTGCTTTTGAAATACTATATCATTTATTTTATTTCTCGCCACAGCGAAAAAAAAATTGCCAAATTATACACATGCTTGTACACAATCGTAATAAATACGAATGAGAAGAAACAAATTTAACGATGCCTGGTATCTTCCAGGTAATTGACAAAAATAATTATATGATATTTTAGAGTTGAGAAAATAAGCAGAAGTTGTAACACCTTGCCTGACAGCTATCAATCGTAATTATTAAATGAAGCAAAAAAAAATATATTTGCAATTGAAATACTTAAAATTATCACAGGACCTCTCGTCGCTTGTTGCACGTATTGGCGAAAAATACGCTGATTGAATATTTTATAATAGCGGCAAGTGTTAATTGAAACGTATACGGTCGACACACGATAATAAAAAAAAGCTTTCAATTTACAACACATGAATTGCATCTCACAAATATTGCATTTCTGGCGTGACTTTTTTCACACCACTATGTGTTTACTTTAATTATGCATGAGATAAATTAAATTAAAAACGGATTCGTCGTTACAGCCAATTATTGCAGTGAAGGCGTTTTTGTTCGGTGCATACTGAATAGAGTTCCAATTTTACTCACACATATGCCGTGCTTTTTTCTTTTACCTCAAAATTACAATCCACATACAATATATGTTATGGCTACAGGATAAGTAAAATACAGTAATAGGCACTGCTTAATATATTATTATTCAATAAGAACGAAGTTTGAGTGTGTAATTTTATAATTAAATTATAGTCTCGACTCACGATTTATTAATAAAAACGAACCTTACAACATTGTTAAGTAAAAGCACTATCTACGTTTTAGTAAATTTTGTAAGAAACTGCCTTAAAACTTATTAAACTGTGGTAATTTTTAATTTTAAATATTATTATAAAATATTTAATATCAAAAATTATAATTTCTTACTGGCTAAATATAGCAAATTTTTTTTCTATATTTTCCAATTACTTAGTTATCGTTAAATTTGTTTTTGCTCTACTCAAAGTTGATAAGGTTTTGGTAATCTTAATGATAGAGTTAAACTTTTTGAGTTTTTTTGAGAAAAAAATTTGATGTTTTAAAGAAAAGTTAAAATGTAAGACACATGTTTAGAAATGCTAAGGTAAGTAAAAATTAAAAGAGAAAATTTTGAAAAATATACAAAAAATATATAAATTAGTTAGCTTATGTGATCAGGCGCAATTAATCGCACAGATTTAAACCTCTCTGATGGCGTTGGAGAATATACTGAATCTAAAGTGGCGGTACGGTCGGGCAGGAGATCGTGAGTCAAGAAGATAGCTGGAAGCCCTGCTCTCTGTTGTGAAACACAGAAATTTGGTAGACCAAAACAATGTCTACTCATCTCACAGATTAGATGCGCCCGACGGAGGGTTAAGGAGGACAAGAAAATTATACAAGGAAAGAAGTTGTCATTTTATCATCTAAATGGACCAAAAAGTAAAAAGAATGTTTCAAGAAATACTTTTGTAAAAAGAAATTTATTCTTCAGATCTTAAATATGTTTCATAGATCTTTGTCTTTTAAGTACAAGCTTGTACAAAGGAGATACTTTTACAATCACTACATTCAAATAGTAAATAAAAAGCGGTTAAGCGTTTTTTAATGAAGCTTGATGTCTTTTATTTTTAAAATCAGTAGATCGACTAAATCGGCAGTGATTTGGAATTTCTATTTTAAACATTGCACTTACAAAATAGTCAAGTTAGGATTAAGAATTCACCATGTGAAGTAGTTGGAAATTGTTTGAAATAAATTGTGCTTGATGTTTTAAAATCTTAATGAAATTGTAATACTTGTGGGGTTAATGCTTAACTTAATTTTGAATTTTACTATTGATATTTGACTTGATTTCAAATCAAATTTAGTTCAAGCAGCTTGAAAATTAAGTCAAGTAGCATTAAAATCGAGTCAGGTTATGAACCTCTGGTAGGAATGCTCTAACTTATATTTATAACTCTATAACAATGAAAAATTTGAATATAAATGCTCTCTAACGACTTTGAAACAGGGTTAAGTGTGTTTAAAACTATTTATCCCAAAAATCGTTCTACTTTATAATACTTAAAAATCTCAAAAATTGTTGATAATACAATAACAAGTAAAATAAATACCTATATGTAAAATAAGAAATAATTTCACTGTGGGAAAACACTTATTAACAGAAAAGACTATATTTGGTGAAAAAGCTTAAAATTGACAAACAAGATAGATATAGGAGGAACCGGTTACCACGAACTCATATAACGTGGAATTCGGTTATGTATTATCTCTAATCACAAAGAGATTTGATACGATCAAGTTAAATACAATTTGATAGTTTTTCTCCATATTTTCTTTGGATATATAAGTTTTATTTTCTTTTACTATATAGTAAAGGAAGTATTTTAATCGGGTCAAATTTTTGAATTTGAACTTTCACCGGAAATACATGTTTTGAGGTCCCCTGAGTCCAAAAAAGTGGTTTTTAGAAACATGCCTGTGTGTGACAGCCATATCGTATCAAAAGCTTTATCCGAATTTTACCAAACTTGGAAATTTCCCTACATATTATGTCTTGTTTTGCCGCGAAGTTTTTGGTTGAAATCGGTTAACTGAAAGCTCCACTTTATTCTAGGAGTTTTGTAGCTTTTTCAATTTTTTTCAAAAACGGCTCAAAAATGTTTTTAAATTTTCTACAGTTCTTAGACTCATTGATGACTACAACTTTTATTTGAAACTTTTTCCTGGGAAAATTCGAATAAGGGCGGTTCCGGGATGAAGGTTGGGAATTCGCATATCTATATGTACGAGTACATAGGCGCTTTGCATATACAATAGTTCTGTTTATATGTATAGTTATAAGTACTTATAGTTCTTTTAACCAACAGTGAGTTTCATAAATAAAAGTTAAAGAAAGTACTGTGACGCCTCGCAGCAGATATTTTCAATTAGTGTCTATTCCTTTTTTTTTCAAGATAGATATTTAGATTACCTTCTGCAAAAACTTTTGCGCTATTTAATTCGGTTTTTTTAAGCACTAAAAATTAACACCAATATCAGGAACTCATTAAAAATTAAATTAAACTGGTTTTCATCTGACATAAGTCCTTCATATACCATCAAAATAAGCTAGTAGAAAACAAAAATATTTAATTATTTTAACTACTTATTGGAATCATGCCATTTACTTCTTATAAAGGAATAGGCATATCCTTTTGCAAATTCTAAAGGTAATATACAAATTCAATTAGATGGTAGAATATGTATATTGTAAAATTTATATAGGTAAGTATGTATAATAACATACGTTTTAAAACTTTTATTTTGCAACATATATAGTATATTTGAATTACTTAATAAGACCGAGTAATTAAGGTAATCAGAAGAATAAAAATTAATATGAATTAAATGAATAAAAATACAAAGAACAGCTTTTTACATAAGTCCATATCAATTCCATACTAATTGGTTACATTTTGTGTCGTAAAAGGAAAGAGTGTCCAAATAAAAATTTATTTTTATTGAGTAAATACTTTTTTGAGATCGCATTGATTAACGAACTAAGTGAATTTCTTCAAGTTAATGATGATAATTGTTTACAACAAAACAATACAAAAACGTACGCGATACGTCCGTTCTACCTTGGCTTATAGCTTTCGGCGTTTGAATTTTTTATGGTCATAACTGAAATTGCAATTATTTTACTTTCATTGCCCAAACACTTTTGAAGAACTTAAATTTAAGAAAAATTAATAAATTATACACATAACAAATATCTTGATAAATATATCTCTAAGTTTTAATTTTTTAATTGAAGGTATCTGCAATATACTACAAGTACCAAATAAATTAATGAAGAGATATCAAATAGGTAATGTTTAGTATAAATTGCTCCAAAAGTTGAGATTAAATTTGGAATACTTCATCCCAAATTGATTTATCGACTCTTTAGCCAGTATTAGACTGCTTATTGATTGGAAGAAAGTCTTAAAACAATTTATATTCTTAACGTGCGTTCAAACTCAATAATTTATCACATTTTTGTCGGCATCAATTGACTCTTCGACATTATCAATCTCGTTTCTGGAACGCTCAAGACTGGTAACTAATTAGATGTTCCTCTTCTTTGATGCTTTACTATATAACCGATAAAATAAAGTAGCTCTAACATTTCATTCTTGAGAATCTTCATTTACAACGTGACGCACATTTAAATAAACTCGAACTTATAGGTAAGTCTAAAACTGTGTCTAACATGTATTTAATATATTCTTAAAAGAGATCAGGAAATCTTCAAGTGTTTGGTGTTGTGTAAACGCTGTTGGTGCAGTTGGAACGGGTGCATTAATCGTTTAACAAACGGCTGCTCTATCGGTTGTATAGATTCAGAAGTCACGAGATTCGAGGATTGTTGAAATGCGGGATTCATCATTGTTATCTGTTTGAGATGTACGACTTTACACGTCTTCTGAACAATAAGTAGTTAAGATAAAATTACGTTTTCGATGACATGATATAAAAGAGTCGAAATCAATCGTTAAAGGTTAATCGATAATTTATGTTTTTGCTGTTCTTTTTTCTTCATAGAAATAACCTATATTCGTAAATAAAGAATCAACTTCGTTAACACAAAATTTGTAAGACATCCAAATATATTAAAATCGAACATTTTACATAAAATCCAAATCTGAATATTAAGTGTTATACATTTAATGAACTATGAAATAAATTCTCTCAGATTTTTTTGAAGATTTCAGAAAGAAACAATGGAGTTTCAGATTCAAAAGATTAAAGGGAAAATATATTATCGTAAATCTTTTATATGTACTGTACATAAAAAATATGTATTCGCTTAAGTTATTTTCAAAGTCACAGATCATTAATCATTTAGAAAATTCAAAATGTATTGGCTCTGCATGATTTTTAAAAAAAAAATCTCTTATGCTTTCTTATGAATTTCAAGTTACTTTTTATGCAACCTTATTAAAATAAAATTATAAATAATTCATATGTTTTTCCTTCATTCCTTCCATACTAAGTTTAATTAATGCGTGATACATCTCTAGTTGATATCTACCATTTAAAAGTTAAGACTGTTTTTTTTAAGCTCTGTTTTTTTTAGTAACTCCTAAAAATTCTTAAATCGAACATGCATTAATGATTGAATTTTATGCAATAGAAATCAAAGGATAAGGAAAAACTATCACTCTCAGGTATTTACCCGTGTAATAAGATGAATCTCAATTTTTTAAATTAAATTTTTTCTGAATTTTTTTCATTCAACAAAATTTCAAAATTGACTTTTAAGACCTTACAATGATATTTTTTTTATACATACTAACGGCATTTTTCAAACCTATATTGAGCTTTTCGTTAAAGGTTCTTTTATTCGATGGGAATTTTACAAACCGTTTGTTAAACTAAACCGATTTATTTATTTTAATTCGTTGATAAACAATTTTTCACAAGTAAAGTAAAATCTCGATATAACGAAGTAATTAGGGTGACGGAGTGTCCGTTAAAGTCGAAAGTCCGTTATGATAAAAAGAGGTTTAAATTAAATCAAAAAAGCTCCGGCTAGGTGCAGGTCTACGAGCAGGACGGCATTATGTCTTAAAATCTGGTGCTAGACGTATGATGTAATTATCATGACTGCTAAAAATTGTTTACATGTGGCGACACTTGAATTTAAGCATGTATAATATTCGCAGGGAGTTTTTATTTTTTTTTTACATTTGATCTGATTTTTTTCCGTTGTATCCGAAGTCAGTTAAAAAGAGGTCCATTACATCGAGGTTTTACTGTACCCGAAACACATTTTTAATCGCTCGTTCACTGTTACTTGAACCACTTGCATTCATAGAATGAATCCCTTAAAATCAATGTGCGTTTTTATATAGGCAAATTTTGTGATCTCGAACAGTCCAGAAACTTCGATTGCCAAACCTTTTGAATCTTTCAAGATCGTTGATAAGAGACACAGACGAAAAAGCAAATTAAAATATTTCATTGTTGAAATCGAATTCTCTCGAATGTTCTATACTGTGTTTTCCACATTGTTTGTTGTCTCTGTCTTTAATTGCAGTTTAATCTTTAATCGTAAAGGACAGATCAGATCAAAAGTGCCTACACCAAGTGGATCCTTTGCAAGTATCAACATTTTGTGTCCAAATAAGATTTTTTCAATGTTTTTCTCTGCTGTAATTGTTTTTGGTAAATTTTTCACAGAATTTGTATAGTTCAGATTTTTTCTGAATCTCTTCATATGTATCTTTTTCTGAGGATTTCTTCTTTAAACTATTTATGAATTCTCACCTAAGTAATATGAATAAAGACTTACTGATGGTTAAAGCGGTATAAGAAAATTTACACGCAGATTTGCATATTAAAAGTGAAACTTTACCAATTACATATTACATTTTTATATAGAATATACCTAACGTTGTCGATAACTATGTAAACAATATCAAATTTTTTCTTCCAAAGATAAAGCATAAATTTCAAAACCACTAGATGTCAAATTTCCAATGTTATGGTAACGTGTAAGACCTATAAGCAATAAAACGTTTTGAGAATTAACGTAGTTATAAGTACACCTATCCCCCGATTTACACTGAAAATGGGTTCCAGACAAATCCGTGTAAAATGAAATCTTTGTTTTTCTATATAAAATCGTTAAAATGAAAATAACTGCGCAATTAAGTCATTTATTCAAATGAAACAAGAGTAAAACATATCCAGAAATTTTAAACTAGGTATAGCTTGCCCAAAAAATAGTGAACTTATTATAAAAATGAAAACAAAAATAGAAACAAAAATTTTTTCAAAAAGTACCTGCTGAAACTTAACAAATTCAGGTATGTTCAAAATTTATTCGCTATCACTTTGAGGAACTATCAGCTTTTTCTTCTTGATTGGTATAATTTCACTTCCATCACTAGAATATTCCGAAATTTTCCGAATTTTATTAGTTTATGAACCGTGTAAAAGCGAAATCGTGTAAAACGAGTATCGTGTAAATCGGGGGAAAAGTGTACTTAAAATTGTTTTACAAGAACAAAAACATGTCATATTCCAAAATAAAACTAAATTTAAGACAAAAGAATTAAAATAAACAATACGGAAAAAAAATTTTACGACATAAATTTTTTATTATTTTTGACAAAAAAATATTTTGATCGCCCACGATACCAATAAAAAATTGCTTAGAAATGTTTGGTTTTGAAAATATAAGATTTCAAAAAAATGATAAAGTTATTTAGTTTTTTCCTTCAAATTCTAATTGTAAAAAAAATTATTTTCTTATTAAATTAAGTAGTTTTTTAGTATTTAGGCATCAAAATTACTAATAAAGTTGTCTTATTAAATCCATAAAAATATTGAACGTTGAAATTAAAGGTCCATTATTATTATATCTCATGAAAAACTGCCAATAAAAAGTGTTGAAATATTTTTTTATCTTCCTCAATATCTGTGTGTTAAACGTATAAATATTTTATTTTCTAATAATTACATACACACAAGACATATTTTAATATAATAAAAAATAAATCTTGAAAAATTTGAAAGATTATATTTTTCGATAATTTTTCTTTCATTTTGTAACTTTGCCAACGGTCTTTTTTATGCCACATTGAATGATTTATAATTGAAGTAATAATACATGAAAATAAGGTGTTGTTACAAAAGCTACAATCGTTTATCTTTCAAAATCAGGCAGGATTTTGAGAAACGAAGCGATAAGTATTTATGATATAGTATATTTTATGATACGTTTAATTTCGAAGGCAAAGTAAATATTTATAAAGAGGTCTCGAGCCCGCAATCGGGACGTGATGCCAACAATAAAATATATTACGTATGAACAGTTTGACAAGTTAAATATATGGAAAATGATGTGGCATCAATCAAAAATGTTTTTCGTTGTGTATAACAAGGTTGGTGAAAACATAAGATAATGCTATAGCATCGTTACGAATATAATGCCATATTGTGAAACTTGAATGATAATTCGCTTGCTTTTAATTAACAGTTTCACGTTTAATCCCGACGTGAACACTTGAAGTGATAATAAGGAATGTTAATTTGGCCGCTTATCATTTCCGCCTTCCCTTTTCAATGTGTGAGAGCAATCCATAATTTACTATAAGTTAACAATAAATGTCTTTGTCACTTAATAAATTCCACGATTCCTTTTTTATAAGTTATTGCTGCAACCATTATACTCCACTAATTGGTCTATACTTCCAATTAAAAGTTTCTGAACGTTTTGGCCGATTATGGATATTTGACTGATAAGGAAAAACTACTGTCCATTTATCACGACGTTGTCGTTCGTATGGATAAGACCAAGAAAATGGAGATACTAAAACCTTTGAGTTATTTGATAAATTGAAATAACGTTATTAAATGGATGAAGGTAACCAGAACAAAGTTTCAAATTGGTAATAAATTATTACAAGTAGATTTCCACACCAGTTTAATTTAAATAAAATTATATATCTCTATATTACAATTACGTAAAATATTTAAGACCAATGAAAAAAATCAAAAGTTTTCACTTTAGAGTTTTATCATTCTCAAATAATATAAAATTTGATTTTTCAACACAAGAATAACATTTATCACGAAAATTTAAGCTTTTCTTAACAAATATAATTTTTGCAATGCTTGCTACCAATTTTTCTAGTTTGAATCAATTTATAATTTCTTAGGATCTTTTCAATTAATTGATTTAACATTGAAAGCTTCAACAATTTATTTTTAAGTTAAGTAATTAAAATATAATGTAATATTGTTTTTTTTTCAATGATGTATAAACGCTTTAAGCATTTATCGGAATTTTTTTAATATTGTTTGTTCTTCAATTCAAATGCCTTAAGCTTCTCTAAAGAAGATGTAAATGATTTAAAATGTAAATGTTAATATATGATTTTTAATGAAGTTGTAAGAAAACTTGGAGTTGTTTCGTCATAAATTTTGTTTAAATAAAATTATTCTGGAAAGTAATGACTAACATCTGATTACCTTATATACGGAATTAATACAAAAATTCAATTTTTTCTAGCTATTTTAAAAATTTCCAAATCTACTTTTGAAAAACATTAAAGCGTTTGTTAAGATGATAAGAATAAGGGCTGTCAAAGTTTTTATTCAAAGTTCCGCAAATAAACATTAGATATGAAGATTTCACCCTTGCTCAGCAATGAGGATAAATCCTACTTAAATTTTGGTAGATCTTATTTAGTTCGATTCTATTAGCTAATCCACAGTTTATACAAACATTATTAAGATTTAAAGACGAATACAATAAAAGGACATTTATTTTATTTTAGAAAAAGGCATTAACCTAAAGGATCATAATTTATTTTTTATATAGATCATCGAACAGGATATCTACTTTATGGGTGGCTTATTTATAAAAATTTCAATATGTCGATACATTTAATCCTAGAAAAATATATGGTTCACGCATCAACTATAGTTTGTTCGCGGGTCTCATACTGAACCGATAACGAATCAGTTTAAGACAGATTTAGGATAATCGCCAAATGCACGCACGCTTATGAATTGAATAAAGGTTATTTTTCCGTTAACGACTTTAGGATTGCCGCGAACTAAGACGAAGATTAACGAGAGTAAAAACGTTGACCGTAGTTGATGCCGCATTCACACGAGTCAACTTTAGTTGACCGATTTTAGTTGATCAACAAAAGTTGAATGAAAAAGTTAAAAACCATATGTAAGTCATTGTGATTTTTCGTACTAAGTTAGTTTATAGGTCGAATTTATATTGATATTTATTCCATAACAATTATTATTCCTGTATGAACTCTAAAACTATGAATAGGTACCATAAAATATGGTCCTCTAACAAGAACCAAACAAAAAACGAATGTGGTTTTCTTTATAGAATCAATTTCTGGGTAAAATGACATAATTGACTTAAAATTCATGTTTCCTGAAGGATAACTATGTAGATGATAACAGTTGTTAAAGTAAGCAATCAAATTACAGTTGTCAGCTGTGCGCATAATACCGTCTTTTTCAAAAAATAAGACATCCCCCAAAAATAAGCCATATCGTGATTTTCGGAACTTTTTTTAATATAAGCCATCCCCCGAAAATAAGCCATAGTTAAAAAAATATGAAAAAAAGAATTCGTTAAAAAATGTTGTTGATTTATTAAGTATGTTTCGATGCCCTAATACTCGTACTTCGTATACTCGTATGGTTCAAAAATGGCGTGCAGGCTACGATAACCTGTGTCAACTGGTGGACCAAGGAAATGAGAAAAAACGCAGAGTTGGATCCGGTCGGCAGCCATTATTTTCTGAGTTGGAAGAATGCATCTGGGGATAGATTGCCGACAGGAGAGCAATGGCTTTGGTTGTGCACAGGGCTGATATTCAAAAATTTGCTCTTGAAACGGCAATTTAATTCAATATATCCACATCAGAATTTAAAGCATCGTCACACTGGATGGACAACTTCCTTCAACGACATGAACTGTCTCTAAAAAGATCAACAACAATGTTTAAGTTGGAAGACAATGAAGTTGCTAAACGTGCACTTGCGTTTAAGCTTTTTGTTGATAGCATCGATTTTTCGAAATAACAACTCTCCAACATGATTGCTATGGATGAGACCGCGGTATTCCTAGGCCAAGGAGCTCAAACGACGGTTCACCACAAGGCTTCCTCGTGAATTTACGTTCCTTCTACCGGTTACGATAGTGCACGTGTTACCTGTATTTTGGAGATTCGTCTAGATGGCAAGAAAGTATCGCCATTTTTAATCACTAAAGGTAAAAAAGACCAGATTCAACGCGTTTCAGGAATTTATGTCATTGAAAGTGAAAAAGCCTAGTGCACCCAAGCAGTTATAAGGAAGTGGGTCAATTTTATGCTGCCACCACTGTTGAGGGGTCGAAATAGAAGTTTACTAGTTTGGGATTCAGCCAGTACTCACCGCGCTAAAGACACGAAAAACTTTCTTGCTGAGAGGAAGATTGATCAAATAATGATTCCGGCAGGAATGACTGGTTACCTTCAGACACTTGACATTGCAATAAACAAGCCATTCAAGGATCCTTTACGGATGGAAATCAATGAGTATATTGAAAACAGAATGTTGAGAAATCATCGAGGTAATTTTGTAAAACCAGGCTTACATGAAGTTGTGAATTGGGTAAAAAATTCATGAGACAAAATAACTGACGGTTGTGTTTCCAATGCACTACGAACAGGCTACTTAGACAAGAAGTATTCATTTAACGATAGCTATATTGCAAGACATGAGAGATTCGGACCAATAATTCCACGGAAACTGGATTTGGAGAAAAATCAAAACAGAATTCAGAATTTGATAATTTATGACGATGTTCCAGAAGAAGATGACATGACTGTAATTGAATAAATTTAAATTTCTATATTCTGTGTAAAATAAATAAATATTAAATAAAAATATATAAATATACTTTTATTTTTGCCCTCTCCCGAAAATAAGCCATGGCGCATATTTTGAACCAAAAAAGAAAGTAAGACAGTGTCTTATTTTAGGAAAAAAAAAACGGTAGAAACTTTTTAGCGCTACATAAAGAGTATCAAGGTTTATCAATTTTAAACAATAACTTTGGCACAGTATAAATGCAAAAGTTTTAAATGATTTTCTCTTAATCTATCAATCCACTTGTTAATACTTAAAAAATAATGACATAACACCACTAATATGACATGTGGTACTCATAATTAAAACCAAAATTTTTACTTTAATTTATAGTCATATTAAAAAATAACACATTCAAAGTTATAAAACCGATATTCAGTCGTAAAACCCACTTTTACTTTCCATCAAAATATGTGTCATCTTAATTTTGCATCGAACAATATGAATTTTTCAAAATGCTCGGCCTCGACATGCATACGTTTAGAATTGGAAAAACATTAAATTAGGTGTTTTTAGACAATCGGATTCTTTGTTAAGGATTTTGTCAAGTTTAATATTGAAATTAAGAAAAAATGCAACGGTCATCACTGACACAAATATTCAATTGAATCGTTTTGTGATTGCTTGTTATTATTAAATTAGCAATAATTTTGTCGTGCGATACGCTTTAATGCCGATATGTTTATGCTTGTCGGCTTTTATTTTGATTGACTTTATTTTATGTTTATTGAAAAAGTTTCTTTGTAAAAATGCAAATAATAATTATAGTTATACGTCAATAATACAAACAATTACCTTAGTTAACCATTGCTTAATAGTGTCTTACAAAGTAAATTTTCTTATTAAAAATGTTAATTTATTTTCGAATTAAGGACTTAAAAATTATTACATAAATGGAATGTTAAAAGCCTTCATCTTACATTGTATTTTCGTTTTAAATTCAAAAAGAATTTACAAGTGAAGAAACAGTTGTAGAAAAAAATCTAATGAGAAACAAGTTTCAGTTTTTCAATTACGATAAAGCAATTCTTCAAAGTTTTTTTCTTTTTCAGGAAATGCCTTGCAACTTAATGTTGATCGTTTTAATTAATTTCATAAAAGCATTAATTGGTCGCTAATAAGTAAGGCAAGTTAGCAATGTCTATTAAACACGACTCAACTGCATATTAACCACCACTATCAATCTATAAATAATTGAAATTGTTCATTTATTCACATAATTGTAATTAATTTCATACTGGATAATTTTTTCATCATTAATCTTAATCAGTTAATTGATATTTCTATATTATTAAAATTAAAACATGTAAAGGATAAAGACGTCTAATTATAATTGCGTTGATAAAAAAAAACTTGTTTTAATTTTTAATAAGTATTTCCAACAAATGAAAAGTTTTTATTATATTATTTAAAAAAAAATTAATATCTTTGTTAAGATTAAATCAATTAAATGTTTCCTTAGAAAAAAATCACCGTTACTAGGTTTTTCATTGCAAGTCTCTTTTCGCTTAAGCAGACTAATGTAATTATAATTTATTAATAAAACTCGTCTTTTTCATCAATTAAATAATTGAGAATAGCAAGTTAGTGACATGTTAGTTTGAAACAAAGAACTCAAGTCTTGAGCGTCTAGTTATAAATATTAGAATAAGTTGCATTATTCAAGAATATCTGCTTAAAATAAAATGCAATAATGAGTGTTGTCTTGTCCTTAGTTATAAGCGTTTGTGATTGGATGAGAATAATGCACTAATGAAATCAATGATAAAAACTTGTGTGATGAGGACATGACGTTGCGGAATGTCTTCAGTACACGATTATGGTCAGAGAAGTATTTGCGAACGTCTGTCTATGTATAAGTTGTCAGTCGAGCATGAAACAAGGTGATGTACTCTACGCCTTCTTTCAGCCTTTTATTCCTTCGTGTATACATGTCTACATGGAGAATCGTACGAAAATGTCTACAAATACTAAATTATTTATACGTACTTTAATAGTACTAGTAGTACACTTTTATGTGGATGGACAAGTGAATGGAGGAATTTCTAGTGCGAAAATTACACTAATGGGATTTGCAATCTAATCAGAAAATAAGTGTAACACATTGGCACATATTATTATACACACGCTCACACATACTTTGACGGCATTAAATAAAATGTCTCTATTTACTTTTATTATAACGAAAGTGATAAATTGACTTTTTCAGAGCATCGAGACAATTTGTTCTTGATATTATTCAAAGAGTACATTTGATGAATCGGAAACCTTGCATGTGATTATTTCCTGTTTTACACTGAATATTTATGATATTAAATTATGAGAAAATTTGTTCAAATAACAGTTTTTCAGGTTATTACTTCATTTACAGGTAAAAATAAAAGAGTATTCAAATTCATATAATATATGAACGGTAATTTTATAATTTAATATATCTGTGAGTCTTCAGATTTTATATATGAATAATACTTTGAATAAGAAAATCAATAAAATCGGTACATTCAATTTATCAACCTAACATTGAAACCAAAATGTAAATATTATATAATATTTCCAAGATTGGTCATATCAATATGGTTTTTATTAGGCAAATCGGGTACTCTAGGGATACGTTTCGGTGGCTGCATGAAGGCTCTAGGAAGGAAGTACATAATAGATTTGTTCCTCATGTCAATCTGATGATGTTCAAACACTGTCACGGAAGACAAAAAGCAAGGCACATTGACCAAGAGGCAAGAGTGAGTGAAGAATATAAAGCAACTTCTCCCTCGAGCTGACAAACCGGTTATCCAGTGTTTAAACACCTCCAATTCAGTGTCGAAATACGCGATTGTACAAAAACGTACGTACATAGCTCGACTCTCGGCCTAATGCGACCAAGCGGCTATAAGCTGAAACATTTCTTCACTCACTCTTGCCTCTTGGTCAATGTGTCTTCTTCTTTGTCTTTCGTGGTAGTGTTTGGCATCAACGTAACAAACCTAATATATCCTATCTGAATTTGAGGAATGACCCAAACACAAATTATAATAAAATATTGCCAGTTAGTGGTGTGGGAGTTGCCGTATTTGTTAGTAGCAAAGATATTGAGAGTACTGATGTATGTTAAAAATAACACCACGGTGACTATTCTAAAACTGTTTCTTTTTTGGTGTTCAAGTCATTATAACATCTAAAGTCATGCCACGACTGTGTAAGTACATAGAATTTCTCTAATTTACAAATGTAAAAATATTTAACGATCCAGCGGGAATCGAACCAAGTATTACTAGTGTATGGAACAGAGGTCTAACAGATTTAACTACTGCGCCAATAAGTAAATTCTACACTATTACATTGACGTATGTATTGTTATCATTATTTACAAATATTTTGTCAGTTTTGAATTATTTTTCCATAAGAGGTTTACGCATTGCCAATCATCTACCGTGGGGGGGTCTGGATATAAAAATGTGTAGAAGTGTCTGCATTTCTCTTCCTCTGATATTAGTATCTAAACAAAAATATTTTCAGGGTGGTTTTCGACTTTACTCAAAGGCTATTAGATGTAAGACAATAAAAAGTATAAATTTCGTTTTGTTTTTCTACATAAATAATTCAACTACAGTTCATTAATTCAATAAGGGTAATTGATTTAAAGATTTACACAATAGTTTTAAGGCTATCAGATGAATATATATCTATTATA
The DNA here is from genome assembly GCA_958496155.1 of Sisyra nigra. Lineage (NCBI taxonomy): Eukaryota > Metazoa > Arthropoda > Insecta > Neuroptera > Sisyridae > Sisyra > Sisyra nigra. The sequence continues at coordinate 33,281,957 of OY292317.1, forward strand.
TATGTATGTCATAGTCAAAGGTCAATATGCAGTCTCTTCCCGGAATGACTAGTTTACCCTAGGTTTGACCAAAGCCCAAGGCAAAGCCTACGGACAAACCCGAAGTCTTTGGCTTCAGAGAAGTTGACTTCAAGTCAGACCTGAGGATTGACTAGTCAAACCCAGCCCCCTACCATGTTACAGAAAATTACTCAATTTTGTCACTGCTTGCAGATAGCGCTAGTAGTACAGTTGACGAAAACTTTTATGGAGGTTAGAAATATTTTTTTAAACGTCAATCAAATTATTTTTATTGTTATCATTATTATTGGTATTATATGAGAATAAATATGAAGTTGTCATTGGTGACAGTAACAATTATCATCAGATGAAAAAACTTTTTAATATCATATAAAAACCCTTTATCAATAGCCAGTCCCTCTAACAAGTACACCATCGTCACTAAGTAAGTAATCTTTGTGCTTAGCGATTCCGTAAGTTTTTCAATATTGCATAACTTACCGAAGGTGTAAGAAATATATCCAATAAGCTTGGAAAGTGAATATACATTTTACATCAAGGGTGGAAGTAAAGGATTTTTTTTTTAAATCGAATGTATCGGAAAAACTAACGAAACAACTACATTGCAAGAAGAGCATTATAGTGAGATTAAAACCACTATCGGTAGCTGATATGTAAGAATAATTGAGCCCAAGACATTTTTGCTCAAAACGCAACCAAAATAAAATTTTTATTCAGGGTGTATGTAAATATTACCACAGAGAAGTGTTCATTGTATGGACGGTATATGAAACAACGACTATTTTAAATTAAATGTGTACTTGTGTTGTGTTATAATAGAAATAAATGTTTTCATACTAAAAATTTGTTTACAGATGGAAAATCTTTTACATAATTTTTGAGTTCATGAAAATTGAAATATAATTTGGGAATAATAACCATTAATTTCATTTTTTCGTTAGCTTCGAATGCTTTTTTCCAAAAGTATAATTTATGAAGACGGTAAGACGTTCATATATCATAACATATTGTGGCATTTAATAGAAGATTGCGGCGTATGTTTAAGATTGTTAAATTGCTTGCGATTACTATAATCACTAGAACTCAATATTGTCTATTAATTCAGACATTAAAATCATCCTTATATCTCATTATTGGTCGTAAAGACGTTGACGTTAATTTTCAAACAGAAAATTACAACATTGAAAATCTTGGTGGGCTTTCCAGGATAATAACAATCATGTTTAGAGTATAATCTTTCTTCAAAATGACTCATTATATAAGATTTTTTTATTAAAATACGTTTCATATCTTGTGATAAATTTAAAAACTAACAACCTACATTTTGAACTTCTTCATTGCAAATTATAATATTTCATTTTTATTGTTCAATTTTTTGATAGATCCAATTGCAAAATATTATATTCGTCTTGAAAAAATTAAGAAGAAACAAATGACGAGGAAAATAAAACTAATAAAATAAAGCTTGAAATTTTAGTCAAAATAATACGAATAAAAAATAGTAAATGTATCTTGCTTAGAATCAAAATAAAAAAAAGAATTAAATACTCTCCATTACTCATCTTTCCATGGTTTTATAAGTTGCATTTTATGTCTATTGCAATATAATATTTGACTATTAAATTACTATTTAATGTAGGTAAAGGCCAATTTCATAAAATGTCTAAATTTATATTTTCAATTTGTAACAGTTCCGTTCAAGATGAGAATATCATGAGTATGTCATTTGATGAATTTATGATAAATATTTGCATGTATTTAGATAGTTTTACTTATTTTAAAATCTTAAGACTCATAAAATACGGTTATTACAAAATTGAAACTCGTTTTGAGTGACAGTATTCATAATTGAATGTGACAATATTCCATTTGCACAGAAAAATATAGAAAGTCATAAAATACAATCTAATAAAATTGACACTCATCGATATAATGTGGTCTTTTATTTATCTGTTATATGGTTACGATGGTCAAACCTCTCCTTTTTCAGACCCATTTTCCGAACCAATCGAATTGGTAATATGCGTTACCTATATATGTAAATACGAAGACACATATTATAAATTTATATTCACGTATGTAAATGTAAGTGTGGCTTGGATTATACATTTTAAGACAGGTAAATGGCTTTAATATTACAGAGCGGTACTGAAACGGACAACAAAGTATTGCCCTTTGGGCTGAGTAAATATAAATAATGGTTTTTACACGACACTAGTATTACGTTATTCCTTTTTCTGCTTTCTTTCTCAATTTGATTTTAATGCCCTTTAGGGATGCGCATTTATATCAGTTATTGGTCATAAACTTGCACATAATGTTCCTAATTTTTACGTTTCGTGTGCTTTAATGTTTATTATATTATAGAAGATGTACAGCTAAATCAAACGACACCTAACACATATAATTAGAAATGCTATAGGGTATTAAATTAGTGATAAAACATAATTCTAAATGATTGAAAGATAACATTAAATTTCCTCGCTATATAATACAAAGTAAAAACATTTCTAGTTCCTTATAAATTATAAATGGACAACGTTTTCTTATAACCAAAAATAAAACAGTTTTTAAGGTATTTTTTTAACGTTTATTATTTAAGCATTATTAGCAAATTGTTACAACTTAAAATAGGAGTTCCATTTAAGGATTGAAAAATTATTTTTAAACTTAAAAAACTAAAAACATAGTACTTAACCCTGGTGGTTCGCCAATCGGTAAGTAGACAAGAATTGGAAATGAAATTTCAAAGATGCTTCATTTCGTTACACGAGAGAGAAGAAAGATAACACGTATGGAGAAAGGTAACTTCATATAGTATACCAGCACTCGGAACTGATGCAAAAGAGAAATATATATACACTGAGACAGAATGGCATTGCAATTGTTATAATGAAAATACTGAATATTTTTATACAAATTTTGGCATTACTTCTCTTTCTCTCTCTCTCTCCTTGTCTCTCACACTAAATCTCTTTTATTTTATTAAGACATTTTACTTCTTTCACGTGTATAGTTCAGTACGATAATATTTTTCTTATATGGTACAAATCGGTACTTTTGCAATATTAAACAGTAAATTTTGATTGAGTAAATTAATTAATTTTTTAATGTTTTATTTAGATGACTCTTTTTTATTTGAATAGAAATGATGTATAGAACATTTTTTTGTAATTTCATGCTTCACTTACTGAAGTCATAATCTCTGAACTCATCTATATAAATAAGTTATGAAAAATTTCAATGAAAATATTTTTCCCAATCAATCTTCATATTGATATCAATTTATTAAAATCGTTCATGATAGCCTGGAGAGTTATTAATAAGCATTGCATAAGTATCTGAAAATAGATAGTAAAAGCTCTATGAATAAATTACGGACTGTGTGTAGGCTCAAAATTAAAATGAGTCAAATGATATAATTTTCCTTAAATATATTTAATATAAATTGTGATCAAATGTTTCATTTGAGATAAGGTGATTCGTACGTATATTTGCTTGCAATACTCATAAAATTATCGGTTATAAATTACACAGAAATTATTATAAACATATTCGAGGTAACTTTCAAGTCATAGATATCCTGTTATTTGATAATAAATACCTCAACGGCTGGTAATACCTTCGAGTCCATTTATCAGATTGGATATTGTGGTAATGTTTAGATTTTAAATATAGGTACAATAAGAGTGTCCAATTTGACCCTCACATGTCAGAGTTGTAGATCGGGCGGCGCACGACGCTCGTGACGCGCCGCAATATACAACAATACTTTCATTCTTTGAATTTATTATTTCCAATACGAATGCATTTATCTACGTATTTTGTACATATTTGCACGTAGGCAAACTACAATATTTACTTGTCTGGTTTGTTTTACTTATGTGTTATTTTCGCGGTTTTCGACATCGTTCTTTTCTCTTTTCCTTATGCGAACGGCCAAACGCTCCATTTTCACAGGCAATCGGTCAAGTTTCCTTCTTGTAAACGTTCCTGTTTTATAATTACAAACACACGATTCAGAAAATATTCACGAACATTTAATTTCAGTTATTTGAGTCTTGCATAATTTTGTTGTCTATGTCAGATTTCAATTTAATGCGTTTTGCTCTTAATTTTCTCGGAGGTTAATCAAATATTTACATGTCGTAAGGCAAGTTTTACTACTAAGAAAAATACATTTTAATCTATCAACTAATTGAAAAGTAATTATCTATATATGTATCCACCCACATGTACGTTTAACATTTATATAAAAATATATTTTGCAAGTGGTAAAAGTAAGCTTTGTAGATATACATTTCTCGAAATTGAATAAGAATTCAAATTAAGTACAAAAAAATATTTAACACAAAACTAAATAGGCCGAAATAGTTTTACGTAGTTAGAGACTTTTTAACTTGATTTTTAAGCTAGGTACTTGACTTCATTTTCAAGCTACTTGTGTTAAATTTGGTTTAAAATCAACCCAAATGAAACTCAAGCCAAATATAAATATTTAAATCTTAATAAAAATTAAGTAAGTTATATCATTTCAAAGTTTAAATATAAAGCTCAATTTATTGTCAAAAATGTCTAGATACTTGACTTGATAAATTTCTAGTGTTAAACGATTTGGATTAAAAACCCTGTTTTCGTAGACATATTAATCTGCATTTTGTTTCATTGTAGTTTTCGTATTTTAGAAACACTATTGGCTACTGTAAGTGATGTTATATCTTATAAGCCATTTATACGTAATTTATAATCCATTGGATAAAAAAAGTTTAATCAATGTTATTGTTATATTGCCTTTTTAAAAAAAATCATTTCTTAAACTTTGATTATTTTTTGTGTAACACATTTTATTTCAAGTAACCTAGCCAGAAAAAAATTGGTTAAGCTTAAAGTAGTTTTTTTGTTTGAATTACGGTATAATTACGTATTAAACGAATTTTATATTAACCGTTTTTTAATATAGATGCTGTTTGAAGGTTTATTATAAAAGTTTGAATCTACTTGTATACTTATTTTAATTTTTATCATAAGAACTTGTTTCATTTTTTTATATTTGAAAAACTGATTATTCTAGGCATTAAATAGAGATGGCGACATATTTTCTAATATAAAGTTTAAAACAACTATTTGCCATATTGTTTTTAAAAATGCTGATACCAAATATGTTATAAACATTATTGAAAATCTTAAAGTTTTCCAGAAAACTCATAAAATTTACACTTTGCACTTAAAAGAAAATTTATAATTCTTGAAAACGCGGATTAAATTTTTACAGATTTTCGTTAAATTTATTCATTTTTATCAATGTTGATAATAGATTCGGTAAGTATCTGCGACTACTGGGCAACATTATGATTACCATTTGTTTCGATATTTATATCAGGCCATTATTACAATACCAAAAATCTGTTATTTTTAATCGGCAATTTTACTTGGAATCTCAATTTTAATAAATAGCTTGAAAAGGTGGTTTGTAATTGACTTGAATTTCTTTAGATGCAAACAAAACTAAAGTCCAAATAGCTCGAAATTATTCAATTCAAGTCAAGTCAAATTCAAACATCAACTTCTCAATTTCAATGCAATTCAAATATTAAGTATCATGACTTGAGAGGACTTAGGAATCTCTTGCTATCCACTGTATTTATAAATTTCATCAACACAAGTTTGTGTTTGTTTTATCTTTTAAAAGCCCAATAACGTAACTAAAGATTTTTCCATGGGTTTTGAGATTCGACGGCCGCTAATGCACATAGTAGTTGATACGACCTTAAATAAACCAAAAAAAAAATTAAGGAGTATGAAGTCTTTACATTTGGTACAGGAGTAATTTTTAATCCTAAAAAACTCACGACCTCAAGGAATAGATTCAAAAAATTTTAATTTTTTACGTTTTTTTCCGTATATACATTAAGCGTTTTGACAATGCCAATTTTTAGGTAATTGAGAAGCCAAGAGGTAAGAAAAAATTGTATCTTATCCAAAAAAAATATATGGTTTTTGAGAAACAACTTTTATCTTCTTCTATCAATAAATTAAAAAGGATTTATTGAGGTTTGGTATAAAAGTTTTTGCGATTTTGAATGGTTAAATACTCGTATAAAATTTTCTATTCCAAATATAAGATTAGTTAGTTAAGTACCAGCAAGTTGTGCTAACTCTAAAAAAATTTAATGACAACCAAGCCAGTTACATTTGTAAATTTGTCTATCAATACATCTATATAGATCTTGAGAAAACTTTATTTTATATTTTAAAGTTATTATATTAATTTTTTCTTAAATTGACCAGATTGATACTTGGTACACAAAAACATTTCATATTGGAATCATTATAAGAATAGTTTATATTTTCGTGTATGAGTTTAGTAATGATATGAGTCAAAAATAATACAATTATTCTGTTTATATTTTTATATGTTTTTATTCCTTTAATGGCATGCACTTAATTGTATGGAGCCACGATTGAAATAATTAAATGGTACTGCTGAGAGCTACCTAATTAAAACAAAAAGCTATAGCAATATATTCATAACTTTAAGACACTTATTTTATACATAAAAGCTACGAGCTTTCTAAAACTAAAAAAAACATTGTTTTTACTTTGAATAGTTAGTTAAATCGTATTGTTACTAAAAGAAAATAATCGATAAATTATTTCCTTATGAAATTTCAATTAAACCAAATCAGACCAGAAAACAATAAATGCAATTTCTCCGGCTGCGGTCGGACGGCCGTAGAATTTATTTGAATTGATATTATAACTAATTCATAATTGCACTCGGGGCCTCAGTCATTGTTAACGGATTTCCGAAGTGAAGATTCCATTCAACTGCTCCTTTCTAATTTCGATGATCGGTCCGATAATTCGAAACCGATTTTTTCACATTGAATGTGCAATATTGGAAAGAACGCGCACTCCTTTGTGAAATATTAATCTAAAAATAAATATCTAAATATGTATTGTTTCGTTGTAAGTTATTAGTTATGTGAACAAGCAACTTTTTTCTTCGAGAAAAATATGAACAATAGCGCAGTGAGAATCGAAGTACAAAGTCATGATTTCAGCATTTCAGCATCCATCTGATGGAGATTTTTGTATTTGTTTTATTTGATCTTGTTAATCAAAAGAGATTAGAAATGTTGCAAGAGATACCAATGTTTAACAAAATATGCTTTTAAAAAAAAGTAAAAAAGAAAAAACCACAAACGATATATGCATCCCTTTTCCATTTCTTCTTAATACAAGTACTGTTATTATCAACAATACCTGCACCTTTCATTCATATTATTAACTTTGTCAGTAAAATAGTACCGATAAAACACATGCATAAATATGTGGTTTGCGGTTTCCCATAATCATCACGCATTATTTCAATATGTTTACAGCAGGATAACAATACTTCAAGTTTAAAGTTATATAAAGCGAACAGAGTAAGTGGAACCATCAATGACTGTTTGAAATTATTTGGAAACTAATGAAAATATATTTACAAATTAAAATTGACTGATGAATTATGGATTTGAAATGATGCGTGTGGTTGTGGTTGATGTTTGATATCTAATAACGTTTGTTGTTTTTTTCTTTGTCTAGTTTCTTTTTTTAAATTAGATCGTAAATTGATTTGAAAAGCATATAATAGATGACTGTTGGACATACTGACAGATTATTTAATAATTAATGAATCACGTCCACAACTAATCACATTAAGTATTCATTTGATGCATAGTCGTGATTCAGGTAAATTTATTTTAGATTAATTAACAATTTTCATGAAAACTTAGAAATACTTTATTAATTTTATTAAATAACTTATGTAGTATATTGAAATAAATTGTCTTATCACATAAGTAGTTAATTTTGAATATTTCTTCTAAAAATTTATACATATTATGATGCCTCACGTTCTGATTCTAACAAATTTAGATGGAATGTAAATATAATTTAAGATTAAAATACTTTTTAAATATTTTATACGATAAATATTGGTCATAAATCTTAATTTTTCGACAAGCGTTTGAACTAATTTTTAGTTTGCTTATTTTAACAGATTAATAAACGTATGATTTAATAGATTTGAAGAATTAACAAATTAAAGATTTTTTGAATAGTGGAATGAGCGAAACGGGGAAAAAGCACTTGATATGCCGCTTATTTGAAGGTGACAACTGCAAAGTTAATATTTAAAGCAAGTCGGTAAACATACAGTAGAAAACGCTCAACACGAACTTGCGTAACATGGAAGTTGATTTACACGAAATAACCGTACGATCCAAACAAAATTTTATTATGGATTCAATTTTTTGTTTAAATAGGGAACAAAAAATGATAAATACGAAAAAATCACACTTTTAAGTGAAAAAATCACCTCAAAAACTAATTTGATTTTTATTAAAAAATTGACATTGCTTAAAGCTTTTTCTTAATTTGAGATTAATGTTGGTGATATCCCTCCGAACAAATAAATTAGCAGTCATTTTTATTTTTAAATAATTGTTATTTTATCATAGAAAATGTTGATTAAAAATACTTCTCTAAAAGCTGTGGCCATGGCCCAAGCCTAAAATTTATATCAATATGTGTTTATGAAGAGTCTTAATTTGGATCTTTAATGTGGAATATTTTCCTTATAGAGTTATATAAGCACTCTAGAAACTAGTGTTCCTTTGGCACAAGAAAATACTTCAGTTCCTTCGGTTTTGTGTTATCCGTTGTTTGCTTTATTTTTATCCTTCTGATACAAAACATTTTAATACAAAAATATCTCCTGCGATGCGTCACAGAACTTTCTTTAACATGAAACCTTCTGTTGGTTAAAAGAAAATAAGAAAACCCACGATTGGTCAAAACAAAAAGTTAAGTAAGATCTTCTATAATTTTCACCGGAAGACTTTGCTAGAAAGCATAAATTGAGTAATAATTTTATAGTACGATTTCATACGAACTGCTACCCTCTTCTCCGGAACTCTTTTATTTGAATTTTAGTCCATAATACCATATTATCCACCCAGGATACTATTATTTTTAACGCTATAGGTTTAAAATATGATATATTAGATGTGGGTTCTAAAAGAAATTCCTCAAGAGCATAGCAAAACACCTTACAACTGTTACACTTGTAAATTTTTAAGAGTGCCTCTACCTTTTGAATATATATATATATATATATATATATATATATACTCGTATATAAATTGCTTTACAAACTTAACTATGTTACCTACAGATGCAGAAAATTAGATAAACAAAATCGATAACCGAGATAATATTAAACATCGAATGAATTTTAATGAAAATTAGGAGGAGAAATTTTCCCTTAAGAAGCTAGGGCATAACTATTAGACTTAATGTTCAAGTTATTTGACTTTAAATTGACTTAAAATCAAGTTAAACGTTTATATTTAAATATCAAGTTAAATTAAATATTGGATTTGCAAGTAATTTATTTTGTAAGTTTTAACATTAAGCGTTACAAAAATGTACAAGTATTTGACTTGATGAATACCTACTAGAGACATTAAAACAGTTGTTGAGCAGTAGGTTGATTTTATTGGATTGAGCTTTATTTGTAAAAAAACAAATACAGGGATCTTGGTGAAAGGATAATAATACTCCTATGATACTTTGAGGTTTATTAGACTATGCTTTTTGAGGCTTTTAACATTTTTGAAAGGCGTTGATTTCTTTATGTCATAGATGTTCTTAATACTATTTTACAAAATAATATAGGTAGATAACTACATATGTACATTCTAATATAAACTTTTAAGAAGAAATAACCTAAAAAAAAAGAAAATTTCATAGTTCATACGTTTAATTTATATCAGTTTTAAATGCGGAAAATTAAATAACAGTTTAAAATTTCACATAATATGTCTGATGTTTAATTTGATTTTATATGCAAGTATTATGATGTCTGCAGATATATAAAAAAATATGATTGAGCTATCGTACATTTAAACGATCTTTTTACTATCACATAAATGTTTTTCCAATTACGCAATTACATTTTGAGTCGTATATTAAAGTAATTTTTATATTAAACATATCCATTTGTAAAATAAAAAAAGTTAATGAACACTTTTTTAAGTCATTAGGTTAAATATAAGTCAAGCCTGAAAGATGATAATAATGACTTTCATTTTTCACGTTGCAGACTACGTAGCTCTCCTCTTCCATCTCGAATTCATCATTGCGTATATTTTGATAGGTCTGCAACAGCATATCAACAGACCACAAACACATCTTATTCTTCACATTATATTTTATAATAATGATTACACAATTCGTTTGCAAATATAAATAATAACACTATTAAAATGTGATGTTAAACAGATCTATCTCATTTTCACATACGTTTCATTCTGGCTGCCTTGTCGAGTGCAGCCTCTCCAATTATTTATCAACAGATTATAATTATGTTTAATTCACACCTGTCAAACAACAATATTGGTGTTGTGTGTGGTTTTGTGAGATTGGGGCCAGTCGGGTCAGTTTGTAATGGACCATTTTATCCGAGTCTATGCTGATTCGGGACTGCAATTCTTTGTGTAAATCTTTAGTTCGTTTGCCTCGATTTATTTGACTCTTATCTTATCGAAAGAATAATTAAGCAATGTAAATCCAACAAAGGTGTTGTACCTATATCTTTGGTTGAAATTAAATTAAAAGCTTTTTTTGTGAGTTGTTATCTACTAGATGTACCTACTTCGCTAGGTATGAACAGATCTCAATTGATTTTCTTCATAGTAAAAATAATTTTTGTGCATAATATACAGATCTTTACAGTTATTTTCTGCAAAATTTATGAAAACAAAATAACAAGGATTTTCCAAATTTATTTATTAAATCTCTTTCGGTTACGTGACAGAAGTGGAATTTAACTTCTCTTTAACTTTTTCTCTCTAGTTGAGACTTGAGACAAAATTTGTTGTTCTCCACACTTATCACCAAATATCTTTTTGTGCCAATATTGTTACATACACAACGAATTTCAAGCCCAATGACTTAATATATTTAACTGGTGCTTGATACTCTAGCAGCTCTGATAATAAAATTTATGTTTTCAATTTTAAGATTTAAACTTTAGTTCCTACAAATAACCGAGACATTTTGGGATTACTTTAAATTGTTTGAAATAACTAATAAGAAAATGAAACAAAAAAGACGACAAAATACACTTACTAGTTATTTAGTTAAATGGTTAACATCGATGAAACTGATTACCATTTCATTTATAAGAATAATGCTTTTTAAGAATTTAGCAATTCTATGCCTAAGTATAGAGAAAAAAAAATTATAATTATTATTATTTTGAATGGATAAATGCATAATATTAGAATATGAAGTAAATTATTCAAAAATTTCAAATAAAATGAGTCGTTTTTAAATAAAACGGTTTTGAAATAAAAAAGGATTTATGGAACATCACGGGCTGGACGAAGTTTCTTTTGCTTTGTATTTTATTGTATTAACCGTTTTGCTAAACGTTACTTTACTTGTAACGTAAGTATATACTTGTAAGTATATACACTATTTATAATAATAAATTTCTTTCACACCACCTATTGGCGCAGTGGTTAGAGCAATTGCTCTCTCCGCTTCATGCGTCAAGTGGTACGGGTTCGATCCCCGTTGAATCTTAGATTCAAGATCTTAGACCTAAGATTAAAACTAATTTTAGATATTAAAGCAAATTATAAAAATACCAAAAAAATATTCTTTCATAGCAAGAATAATTTTTAGTTCTTAAAAATTTTTTTTTGCGAACGTGAAGACAAAATTATATGAAATTCACAGCATTTCAGTCCAGTTTTTAAATTTAGAAACAGTGTTTTACAAATTTGTAATTTTGATCAAGAAGAAGTGGGAATAGATATACGAGTATATAATTATATTAATTATTATTATTGTACATATTTTAAGGTTCCCATCTATTAATGTAGTTGAAATTTGGGGGCATACTGTTAAATGCGACATCAGTAGGTGTTTTAAGGAACACTCTAACGAATATTACAAAAGTATTAATAATATAGCTGTCCGTTGTAGATATGTAGCTTTTCTCTGCCTTATTCTCTCTAGTCGAAACTTGAAAAAGTTTTGTCTTCTTCGTTTCCTGTTCATATCTTTTAAGTGTATTTCCTGACCTTCGTAGTTACTGAACATACGAAACGAACTCAATGATACAAAGAATACGAGGTATTTAATAGATATAAAATTAAAATTAATACGCTCAAACAAGCACAAATCGCGCAAAAAGTTTAGTACAGGGACTGGTTCTGCTAGACAGAATGCTAAACCTAAAATAAGTAAGAATCTTGTCTAACTAGAATAGATGACCAGAACAGGAATACAATAAGCTTAAAGCTGCAGTGGGGGGGGGCGACCTCTAACCTGTTTTTCTATTAACAGAAAAATGACACTTTTTGTACAGCGTGAAATTTCCTTAAAACTCCTTTTTTCAGATTGTAGTTACGATGAACTGTTCCAAAGCTATAAAAATTTAAAATAAAAAACATTATTACCCGTGTTAATTAAATGGAAAATGAAAAAAAATGGATTGAGGCAAACTTGCATATTGGTACTAAGCCCTGGTTAAGGCACCAACATTTTTTATTTATATTATATACTATCAATTTTTGGACCAAATAAGAAAAGCACTTTTTTTTGAAACACCCTAATGTATATGACTTATGATCTCTAATACACTTCTGACATTCAATTTCTAAACGATTCAGATCTTACAATATTTGGCCTAGTTCTCATTCTCCAAATACCTTAAGTGAAACGTGCGATAAGCAAGTTCCAATAAAAACTTCAGATATCTCAAGTTCATGTTTTCAAAAAAGTAGTTTTTACAGACCATTATTGTTTATAGCTTTTTAAATATTATAGTAATCAAAAATTTTTAACGTTGATTTTTTAAGGAAGGTTTATGTTTCGAATCAGTGTTGCGTAATGATGTTTTTACTCACGTGAAAAAAAAAATGTAATCAATATAGAATGCGGTAGGAAAGACGAAGCGTGAAGTGCATGTAAAATGATGCATTCTGCATATGCAAATAGTATTGTGTGTTATGAGAGAGCGGCAAATTTGCCTAAATTATATGGTGAGGTATCAGCCCACCCCCAGGAGTTGATTACAGTAAACTGTGGCGATAACGCCCACACCTCGCCACTAACTTCGCGTATACGTGCATTATTAGGCCCATTATTATTGCACATAGTGTTAATGCATGCGATTTCATTATTGCTGTTAAGCGTAAAGTCTCACAAGTTTGTCGTTTCGTTCGTGATCTCAGCACACATATGTAACTTATTATATTTTTATGTTAACAATTTCATGTTGAAATCGCGTAAAATTTGTGATGGTATCATATAGTCGATTGTTTGGCCAAAAGCGGTCATTATTGCTACGTTTTTATTTATAATTGGGACAAAAAGAGTTATGCCTCAACCGGGGCTATATATGGCCCTTATTTGGAAGCACTCACTTCGTTAATTTAGGGTATTACAATCGAAAATTGTTATCTGTTTTCTTTGAAGTAAATTTAGCGTTCTTTAAATTCATTTGGAGGTAGGTAGGTAGAAGTAGATACGAATATTCCTGCATGTTATTTATGTAACACGACACACGTGGATTTCTCGTTTTCTTTTATGCATGAATGAGGATCTCACTTTATGATCTTGATTTCAAATAATTTAGATTAAATTTCGAAATGCATTCAATGCATTTTTATTTATATTTAATACCATGTTTTAATAATTAATTATTGACACTGCCAAAAGAGAATTTTTTGGCGGAAATCGACAAAATCGTTTTTTAATGAACACCAACATACCTTGCAGGATAAAAAATTTTAAAAAATTTCTGATTTCTCTTACCGAAAAAAATCTTTTAATGTTTTTGATCTCAACAAAATAACAGTGGATTTTTAAAGTTGGAAAGGAAGAAAGTCAAATGTTACATAAAATGTCATAAATGTTAACATTTACGTTGTTCAAAAGTGAGCTTAATTTTTAGAGAAAAAAAATTAACATTTCATGTTGAAAACTGTGGCAGGAAGAATCGTTATTTAGGTAAGTAAGTGACTTCAAAAACTCCGCTGTATAATGTGATGGAATGACGTAATTTCGGAATTATTATATAATTACAAGTTAAATTGTTAGATATTCTTGAATGGTTTCTTTGATGTTTAATCGTTTGTTTGGGATGTTGTCATCAAGTTTTTCTTGTTTTTTTACATAAAGATGTTCTACTAGAATCTAATTAACTTCTTCATAATATTATCGTTAATTTAATACTGTATAACTTAGCAAAGACAAAAAGCGTATTTTTAGAATATTTATTAGCGGTTTATGCAAATGTGTTATTGATTTTTTTCAATAAGTAAATGTATTTAAAAATAATTCTACGTTATTATCTGCTATTACACTTTGTAAACTGAAATCGGCGATTTCCAACTTTTGCACATTTATGTTTTTACTTATGCAAAAATGAGGTACTTAAAGTAAATTATCCTATTTACAAAAAAAAAAAAAAATAGTTCATTAAATTTTAAAAGTGAAACAAAAATACTTTGATATTGAAAAAATAAGCGTAGTTATTTATAATTTCTTTTCTATTTAAGAAAATCTTTGAAATATATATATACATAATGTAATATAAATAATTGATGCTTATCAATGAAAAATTCTCCCACTATCATTTTCAAGTATCAATTACTTAAACAGTTTAATTGTTGCAATACTTGTTTTTTCTTATTTATTTTTTCTCCTCTTATGAATTTGATTACATACTTTTTAATCATCGTATTTAGCCGTAGTTAGATTCTTATGAAAATACTTTTGGAAAGGCTACTTTTAAAAGTGGTTAAAAGAGAGATTAACCAAAAATTTTATGAATGCTAATTCATTTCCTGTGGAAATCCATTGAACAATAAATTACAGTTATTTGAAGTTAAATTTTGTTATTTCTATAATCATATACTTCCAAAATAATGAATACTTAAAAAAAATCTTTTAACGCCATTCATACTCAATGATTCATTCTTGAAACATGTATCTAATGTATAATACCTTTACATATTGTATCATATTTAATGTCTATGTTCAATAAGAACGAATTTATATTTTCTAATGGAAATCTAGAAATATTAATTCCTACGATTAACTTAAAAACCTTGAAATTAAGAAAGATTTAATGTGTCAAAGGTGTTAAAATTTGTTCCAATAAGATTTTATTATTGATTGATTTGCTACTTTGATTATTACGAGTAATTAAAATCAGAGCTCAAGTTAATTAAAGCTCAGTAGGGTTTCAATAAACTAGAGCTACTGATTGTTAACTTGTTTATTATTTCCATAGCTGTCTCAATTCAATTGATTGAAATAAGTTATAACATCGCCTTCTTAATTAAAAGCTTTAGGTATATCCTGACTAAAAAAGCTCTTGGTTAATTTTTTTTTTAGTTATTTATGGTTGTTTTCAACAACTAGGCCACTAATGTCCGGCAAATCTTAAAAAAATTAAAACATTTCATTGTGAGAATTAATACAAACATAATTATATATAAAAAAATTTTTGAGTATGTATTAGTAAGCTTTTTGATTTTTTAAATTGCTATAGAATTTTGAAAATTTAAGAGAAAATTAGCCTGTAGTTGCCTAATACTGTTTTCATAAACAATGGTATTGAAGTTTTTTCTAGACAGACTTCCCACAAATTTTGTAAATTTTATCCTAATTTGAATGAAAAAATAAAAAAAAAGAACATTTTTAGAGTAAATATTAATTTTAGTTTAAAACAAATATCAAATTAAAAAACTAAGTATTAATATTAATTTAACTTAAAACATTTTGGATGTCGAATTTTGTTTGTTTCGGGAACCATTTGGAACTTCTCTACAAGTGGTACCCATATTATGAAGAATTTCTGGTTCTTCCTCGCTACGTTTCTGTTTCTAAGGATTTTAAGTCTCTTATTAAGAATGATTAATATGTTATAGGCTAATTTTCTTTGCCTACCATTTCAGCTTAAATGACATTTGTCGGTTGATAGAGCAAAGGGCTTATAAAAATTTATTATTAAATATAATAATTTATATCAATAACTCTCGTAGACTAACGTAGGTCTTACAGTAACGATAGTATTAGACCCGATAGTATTAGATATCTTATTGGTAATATAATTGGATCACATTTTTGGGAATACTAGAAGTCATACAAGACGCTTTGTAGTTACCGATATCGGTGTTGTTAATCGGTTTGTAAAATTCTTGAATCAAAACTTTGTCCCATTAGACAGCTAAAAGATGTGACTTCAACAAAATGATGCTTAATCAAGTGTTATCCACGACCGATCGATTAATCTTTAGATAAAGATTAATATTCCCCTGATTTGAACCCACCCAAGATTTTCTTAACGTTACTTGAAGGAAATGCATATCTTACACAAACTCTAACCTAGATACATAATTAAAATTGAATTGCTCTATTTACATAAAAAACGACGAAATTGTTAAGAAAAATATATTTGAACGAGATATAATTTGAATCTCCACTCAATTTACAGTGTACTACTATAATTAGTTAGGTAACTATTAGTTTTTAAGTTAAAAACTCTAATATATATAATAAACTTTTAAAAAACTATAAAGTTTTATTTCATTGAAACATTGTTAACAAAATATCGACTTGTAATATAATTCCAAGCATTTTGTATCATAGTCGTATTTAGCATTTTTTTCAAACTAGCTATCATTCAAAAATTCATGAAGATTTTTTGAGAACCCCATGGTTTTTATGTAATCTTAACCACTTCTTAAACAAACTATAGTTCAAAACAACAGTTAAGAAAAAATAATTTTAGGAATTACTGAATGAACTAAACTTTTTTACTATAAAAGTATAAACACATAAAACTAAATGTTCCATTGACAATAACATAACTAAAAATCGCCAATCCCAAATTTTACCACATAAATATTACGCAGATTTTTAGCAAAGCAATAAAATTGGAAGTTGATAATTTTTTTTAATAACTCTAATAAATTATACAGATTTTAACCTGAAAGTAGAAATATTTTAGACCTAATGATGTTACACGGCTATTTATGGGGGATTTATTAGTTGATATGAGTA
The DNA here is from genome assembly GCA_958496155.1 of Sisyra nigra. Taxonomy (NCBI): domain Eukaryota; kingdom Metazoa; phylum Arthropoda; class Insecta; order Neuroptera; family Sisyridae; genus Sisyra; species Sisyra nigra. The sequence goes on from OY292317.1 coordinate 33,299,117, forward strand.
ACATCCATAAATGAAAGACGATTCCAAATTCGTTAGGTTTTAACAAAACTTTCACTTTTTGCACATTTTAAACGATTATTTAATACGATAATAATATATTTGAACTCAGAATGATCAATTATGTGTGGACGTAAATGCACGCACCTATTTTTATTCCAAAAAAAAGAAACATAAAATTCCTAAATACGTAATTGGGTAATAAATAACATCAAGTTGAAAATTTTCGTTGAAGTATTTAAATTGTACGTGTTTGTGTAATTTGCGAAAAAGATAAAACAAATGTTAATTTTTCATTTACTAGAGAATATTGCGCATTATGTAATGTAAGATTTAAAACTTACAACATGAAGTGTTTATTTTAATGCAGAGACAACGTGAGATACAGTTACAATATCCTAAACACCACGACAGTATAATTTAATTTCATTACGATTTTATGTTAATTATCTTTTTACATTTCTTCTCAGTCGGCTAAATTTAAATATGATTCATATTTCTCTTGGTGTAAAACTCTATTCTATGCATATATCTAATTGTAAGACAGATATCCAATATTTATGTACTCAACGTTTCAAAAATAGTTCTTTATTAAACAAAGCCCTTCCAATACTTTGCTTTTTTTTTCTCTTAATTATATTATAAGTACTACAGAAAGGCGTGTTCATTTCCAATTGCATATTGCAATCGTGATTTGAATTCTAAAAAACGCAAACTTAAGTAAACAAATAAACACGGCGAAACTGTTACGAAGAATAAAACGCTTTTTATATTGTCATAAATAATGTCGAAAAAAAACTCGTTGTTCAACAGGAACTAAAATCCGCAGATTCGTAACCAGTTTCAAAAATTTTAAAATGAATTAAAGTCTAGATAACAGATTGAATGTCTGGGTTATAAATCAGTCATTCACTACAGTAATACTTAAAGTTTTAATCTCTATTTTCGGGGTTTAAAATATTACTAATTCTTTGGTGTTTTGAATCACCTATTAGTCTTAATTGAAAATATCATTTGAAAGTTACTTAAAAGAACTTAAAAGAGAAAATAATTTTATGTATATTGATTTATAAGCAGAAATACTTCTTAAACGCCAATTTGGTCAAATTTTGTTTTTCATTATGCATGCATTAAGGACGTAGAAAGGATTGTAAGAGAGGGCAAATGGTCCGCTATTTTTTCAATTATTGTCTTGAAACTTTAAATTCGATTTATATAATGTAACGATCAATTTAAATTATGGTGCTTACATGTCTTACAATTGAGGATATTAGAATGAAAATTGAACATGCTTGCCAAATTTTCATGTAGATAATTTGAAAACCGATTTTTGGTCAATTTATTTGCCAATTTTCAAATTAAATAGATATAGTATAATAACAAAAATTTTAAGGAAATTATTCAAGCTTACTGCTTTCATGTTCTTAAAAAATTTATTGTAATTTAAGACTTTGTTACGGAAAGGGAGGTAGTGAGTGTCCCTCGTTTAACTATTCAGTCTTGACCACATATTTTAAGGTTGTTGCCAATATTTAGTAATAGGTATAACTAAACCTATTTACAGGTTTTAATGAAAATTAACAAAAAAATGAATAATATATTATTGTTGAAAACATAATAATCTTGATTTTTGAGGAAATAAAATAAATCTGAAGCGAGATGCAATTAAAAGAAATGTCTCCCTAGAAGTTAAATTTAAATATGGGCTCTTATGGAAAAATGGATTATCCCACAATAGAAATTCACCGTGAAAAAACCAATCTATAGGAATCGGCGATGTGTAGAGAAAAGGAAAAATGATTAGTGAATATAAAAATATTTTGTTATTAATTTGTAAAAACTAGTATAGAGGTTTTATATTCAAGAGATTTTATTTAGGGGAAAGTTGGGTATTTGAGAACAGCGGCTAATTAAAAACAGTTAAATTTTAATTATTTCTGTATTTAAAAAAATTTTTATTAGTGTTTGAATTGACAAGTGTGTGCTTTATCGTTCCTGACAGAAAAAAATATTTAAATTGGCGTTCGCATACTGTCACGGTAAGTAAATAATTAAAATTTGATGTTTTGTTACAATTTTTGCCGTATGTAAAAATCTTTGAAAAAATTATTTCTTGACCTTTAGTGCGTATTTTTTTGTTATTATCTTTCATTTACAATTCACTTATTAGTTTTATGTGGCTATTTAAGTTAAATGAAGAAAATATTTTAAGTATCGAGCATTTTAATATGAATTGCCTAAATCGGGTAATTTGGAACGATTTTCGCGGGGTAAATGTGGACGTTTCTTATTAATATGTAAGAAATTAATTGTTTTACAATGTTTTCGAAGAATTTTCTTATTTTAAACTCTGATGCAACGTTTCGTTTTGTTGACTTGTTGTTGTTGTTGTTGTTGTTGTTGTTTTGTTTGATCAATTTGTTTGGATCAATTTTATTTTGTGCTGTTGTTTCCAATAATTATGATTGTTCTACGGAAAAAAAAATTCTCTCTTTAGATGCCCAGAAATTACACAAGAAAAACAACACCGCGGTACACAATTGAAAATCTCCAACGCGCGAGACATGATGTGAGATGTCGACGACTTTCTTTAAGCAAAGCAGCAACCAAATACGGAGTACCAAAATCAACATTATTTCGACAAGTGCATCTAGAAGAATTTAAGAAACCGAAAAAAGGACGATACCCTGTCTTCAATCATAGTCACAAAATCAATTGGAAAAATACATCCTCGATTGTTGCGAGTCTTTTTACGGCATCACACCTAGATCACTACGAAAGATTGCCTTTACATTTGCTGAAGCCAACAAATTGAGCCATAAATTTAACCAAGAATCTCAGATGGCTGGTAAAGACTGGTACTATTCATTCATGTCTCGACATCCCTCCATCAGTCTACGAACTCCAGAAGCAACGTCACTTAACCGAATTCAAGCGTTCAATGCCACCGAAATTAAATTGTTTTTCGATCAACTAGAAGCCCTCCAACGCAAATACAATTTTCCTAGTCACCGTATATTTAACATTGACGAAACCGGTATCAACACTGTTCAACGTAATTCGAAAATATTGGCGCCGAAAGGTTTGAAGCAAGTTGGAAAAGCGACAAGCGCTGAGCGCGGTATCACCACTACCGTTGTTTGTGCGATAAGTGCAAACGGTATATATGTACCTCCAATGTTTATCTTCAAACGAAGGCGTATATGTGACCTGTTGCTGAATGGCGTTAATAACGATATGATTGGCATGGTTTCTGATTCTGGTTGGATAAATGAGTCCATATTCGTTGAATACCTACAGCACTTCATTAATTTTGTTAAACCTACCGAGGACGAGCCAATCTTGATAATACTAGATAATCATGAAAGTCACATTAGCTTGGGGGCATACACGCTTTTTCGAGAACACAACCTTCATGTTCTTTCCTTACCGCCTCATGTATCACATAAAATGCAACCGCTGGACTTAACTTTTTTCAGTGCACTGAAATGTGCATACAATCGACAGTGTGAGCTCTACATGATTAACAATCCTGGCAAACGGATCACCCAATACAAAGTGGCCGAGCTGTTTACTAATGCGTACAACAAGACAGCCAACATAAGCAAAGCGATCAATGGTTTTAGAGTGGCTGGAATTCATCCCATCGATACGGACAAGTTTAACGAATGCTTCGCAAATATGCCTTTTATTGATAAATTCAACACTGCTGACAGTCATGACAGTCCACATGCTACTTCCGTTCGTGATACTACTACTACTACTACTACAGCTGAGAAAACAATTCCTGTGGACGATCAACCGACAACATCACACAACCATAATCATGAACATCAAACCGATTTAACCATACACTCTTTTCTTGCTCCGTTAACTCCTGTGCTCCTCTCTGACATAGCCAACGTGCCGATCATTCCTAAAATAGAAACTTCACAACGAAGAAAAAGAAAACATTCTCAAATTTTATCCAGCACTCCCATAAGACATCAATTAGAGGAAAAACAAAAACGGCAAACTTCAAAGAAAAGTAAAAATATTCAACAACGAAGAAGTACAACGAATCCACCATCAGTCAACAATACAGCGGTCGTTAGAAATTTGAAAACGGTGTTCGAGGAAAGTGACGGCGTGGACTATTATTGCATATTCTGCACGGAAAAATATGAATCGCCCCCTAAAGAAGACTGGATTATGTGTACCAAATGTAAGAAATGGGCCCATGATGCATGTACGAACGGTCAATACATGTGTAATAATTACGTCTGTGATTTGTGTGAAACATAGTTAATCATTAAATTTTATATTATATATATTATCATTACCCAATGCAGTTTCTATTTCCCCCGTGGATTGAGTTTAATTACCCCACACACTACCGGGGAAATAGGAATGGCAATAGTTTTTATATTCTATATTTTTGTTATTCTAATGTTAATTTAAAAAAGTTTTGTGATCAAATTATTAAAGTAGATAAGTTAAATTTTATGTTATAGCAAAAGTTTACTAAAATTGTTATTTTATATTATTAATTAGGATAATTTAAAGTTTATTGTTCTCAAATACCCCACTTTCCCCTACGATTTTAAGGTGAAAAGGAGTTAAAATTCAAATTTTAAAAAAAATTATTTGGACAAAAGAATTATATAAATAAAACAGGAACTCAATGTCAAAATTATTGATAAAGAGAAATATTAGACCGAAAATATTTATAAGCTATATAAAAGGACGTACAAAATGTTTAATAACAAATATAAAAAAAATGAATTTTTCTGGTACGAAAATCTCAGATCTCAAGTTTTAGTGTCACTTTGGCTCCAAACTATGTTTAAAACCCATAATTTTTTAGCTTACAATTAGATTATTATAGTTGTAAAAAATTAGAACAATTATAACCGACCCTTTTAGTCAATTGTCTGATTTTTATAAGAATATAGATAATATTATTTTAGGTCTTTTAGTTTGTGCTTTAGTTGAACTGTTATTAAAAATAATTTGAAAATATTTGAACTTCAGAATTTTTTTTTGGATAGTTATTGAAGTTAATATAGCATATAATAGTTGATCATGGAAAATATATATTTTAACAATTTTTTTTGTAGAAACTCAAGCAGAGTTATTTTTATTTATACAAAATATTTTATGGGCCCACACAAAAATTCATCTGGTCATATTAATAAATTTCTTTGAGACAATTATTTCAATTAATGAATTAATTTACACCCACTTAAGTATCAGAAATTATTTTTATTGAGGTAATTTTAAAACAAAATATTTTTTAATTTTTTTCAATCAATGTTTTATTATTTTTTATTTTCAAAAAAAAATTTTCATCAATTCTCCATCATGCTATACGAGTCTCACGATTTTCCTTCCCTTTATCACCGCGGCCAAAAAAGTATTATGAAGATTGACAACAAACTGAGACTTAACTTCTTCATTATCAACTAAAAAATAATCAAAATTTAAATAATTAAAAATTAATGTTCCAATGCAAATAGCTTACAAGTACAGAAAACGGAATTATCTAACTTATAACTTTAATCTAGTAAAAGCCCGGTCGTCAACAGAATTGACTGCTGTTCTAGTGCATGGTATCAGTGTATATGGACTATTTGAATTACGTGGCAACTTCACTCCATTGGCTGGCACTGTTACGCAAGAAACCAATAAGCTATCGGGGACAAACTGACACACACTTAAGCTGCATATGAATAAGATATTATGCAGTATTTGTATTGTATAAAATAACGTGCAGTAATTAAGAAAAATATACAAACACTTTACATTGAAACCATTTAGCACATTTGGTTCATCTTAATTTCTAGTTTTAATTTCTAAAGTAAAAAGTGTAATGTAATTTTTTCTATCATATACAACGAAACAAAGTTTAATCTCAAATTTTAAGAAAATTAATTGAATTTATTCATCCTAAGAAGAGGTTGGCTTTTTACAGGATAGCTGCTAATCCATTCTACTAAAACAGACAAAAAATGGCATTTGGTATAAAGGTTCTAAAGTATTAAAATAACACAAGTACGTACTTTATAATATTAATAAAAGCCTATAAGACCTGTGAGGTACCTAATATCTCTTATGAACTTACTATGGATAGACTTCCAATTAGAAGTATTTATCAATTTTTATATTTTGTGGTGAAGGTTTCTTATAATCAATCCGCTTAGTTTGGATACACTCAACAAAGTGAACGAGTATCAGCTAATCCGACTATATGTAGTATTTGTATTGTAAAGCGTACATTTATCAAGAAAAATATACAAACACTATATAAGGTTTGTTCCAGACGTTTAAGCAAAACACGTCCACGTAAGACAAAGAGCAAGGCACATTGACCAAGAGACAAGCGTGAGTGAAGAAACGCCCCAGCCCTTAGCCGTTTGGCCGCACCAGGCCGAGAGCCAATCAATGAACGTACATTTTTATGACTATAGCTCGCCCAGGCACTGTTTTGGAGGTGTTTAAACACCGCAAAACCTTGCTTTATGATTTTCACTCAATCTTGTCTCTTGGTTAATGTGTCTTACTTTTTGTCATTCGATGGACGTGTTTCAACATTATCAAATGGACAAGTGGAACAAACCTATAATGAAACCATTTAGCACATTAAGTTCACCTTAATTTCTAGTTTTACTTTTTAGTCTAATCGTTTTCAACCAAATTATTATCTTTATAAAAAGAATAAAAACTAACACAACTTCAAACCTAGGTTCATATTTTAATGTTAATTACTAATTTTTAATTGTTTCCAATTTTAAATATCTATACTAATGTTCAAGTTCTTAAATTCGCAATAGGTTAAGCCTTAAGACATAATGAAATGTATTAAACGCTTCCATAAATAATGAAAAATAATTTATATTGCAACATGATCCCATACAGTCATGAATAGGTACCTATTTATGATACTCTTTTTTTGAAAGCGAAAACTAAATAATTTATGCAACAGCCTCAGAATGAAATTCCCATCTCGCATACTTATCTCAGAATTCACTCACGATCAAATAAAATATCTAATAGTGCACAGATTGATCGGTATCGTAATTTATCCATCTGATTTATATTGGTGTTAAAATTTACGCAAGCAAGTGTTTGATTTCTCCCATTCCAGACTTTTATTCGTGACACAATGTTTTACGTTCTGTATTCAATTATCGTCGAGGAAGAAGAAGAAGAATCCAATGTGTATTGATAAAAATCGATGTAATTTTATACATTATTCTTCGGACTGTTTCAGCTCATCATATATTTCTGGTTTTTGATTAGAACCCGATCGTTCCGATAGATCTAGTTTATTCAAATTATTATGGTTATTATTCTGATTTATTTTGTTCTTTATTGAATGTAAGCTCGTGGATGAGTCATTTGAGTCAAGTGGATATATAGGTATAGTATGTATTATTACTGGGTTACAATTTACAAGATTTGTTGGCATAGATTTGGTTGCATGTGGTGTGTGATTCTAGCAAAATTTCGTGACTGAAAAAAGTTTAAATATGTTTAATTTAAGATGTAATAAAATGCGTGACGTGGCTTTTTTATTGTATACGAAAAACTGAAGAAATTTATGTTTTTGAAACGATATTTGTTAGACGCTATAATTAATTTAATTCCTACATCTATATTTGTTAAATTGCTAAATAATTACGAGGCCGTTATACTTTTATGCGTAAAATTGTGTTTATATAATCAATTCGCACGCCATCTTCTTATTTTATTTGATTTTTTTTTTCTTACACTGAAAATTTATGTGCTGTGAAGATGAAGTTGAAGTGATTTTGTAATAGTTACGTGAAATGAATGCTCATATCACGTTCACTCTTTTTCACATATGATGTATAGTCGGCACTTTTCCTCCAGGCGGTTCCCTCATGTACAGATGGAGGACGCGTGCGTGGGGCATGTGTGATTTTCATTGGTTGCGTGGGAGTATTTGTACAATCGTATTGGTGGCCAATAAACCGGAAGTGAAAGCGAGACTACCACATACGGAGAGACGCGACTACCGTAAAGCCATGCGGTTTTCGAAATACGTTTTTATTTATTTTCTTTTACATGTACAGCATACTTAGCAATTTCTTTTCATACAATTTAAAAAAAGAATGAAAAAAAAAATTATCACATCTAAATATTAATTCATTAAGAAACATTTTTTGGCCCGTTTTTAACCATACAATTATATCTAATAAAAATATATAAATACAATACCATACAATTATGATTGATTTCGCTTCCTAATTATTGTGAACTTAGAATTATATTTAGTTCAAGTTAGAGTTAGTTAGAGTTATAAATCGCTTAAACAAAGTCAACTTCAGTTTAAAATAAAGGAAACCTAATTTGGTTGCCACAAATGATGAATACTTTGAAAAGCTGCGCCATCACTTTAACCCATTAATACCGCCACTACTAAAAATTAAAACTCCAAGGTTATAGACGGCTAAAAAGAAGAGTTGACCAGATTATAGATTAAGGGGAGTCCTCCATCGGGACTGAACTCCATCATACCTAGCACCCGCCATGATATTAGATTATAGGACTCTAATATATTTGTATTCTAATATGATCTAATGATATTTGTAATGATATTTTAAATATACATGATATTTGTATTCTGTATGCTTTAAAGCTGAGGGTCCACCTCAGTCTAGAGTAGAGGGTTATTCCCGGGAATTCCCACCCGGGAATTCTCGGGAAAATTCTTTAATTTTTATTACCCGGCTCCCGGGAAAAAACGAAACGTTCCCTGAGAAAAAAAAAACAAATCATTATTCATGCCGATTGCGATACCGATACCAAAATCTTTGTTTTAGTTAACTGTAATGTCGTAAAAAATATAAAATTTCATAATCATCATTCGCACTTATCAAATCAGCATTCAGCACTTTATAAATCAAAAAATCGCTTAACAAAAATAAATTGATTAAATATTTATGTTGCGTGGAAAAATTATAAAATGCCATTATATGAATTCTGAAATATTACTACAAATCTGCAAAAGAAATTGGATATTTTAATGACTATACATCCCGCATTATGTGGGGGTATATTATCGGTCACAAAAATATACGGACATGGGTCGACTCTGGCCTAATGTAGTCTAATGTAGTTCTTCATTCACTCTTGTCTCTTGGTCAATGTTGTTTTGCTCTTTTTGGTGGTGTTTGTAATCGTCATGGCAGGATGATTGGAACTAATCTTTTGTGACATCCAATTTTTGTTTCGAGAGAAGATAATCTTTAAACGACTTTTTCCTTAATTGCCTCTTGTTTCTATAATGTTATTTTCTAAACAAGTATATGCATTGTATTTAATTGATTAAAGGTTTGTTCGCGGTAGTGATTCGGAACTGGTACAGAATCAATCCAAGTGGGTAGGATAATCACCAAACGCATACACGCTTATGAACTGATTAAGTGTTATTTTCCCGTGAACGAGTTTGAAAATGTTCGGTAGTTAGACGAGGATTAACGAGAACCATGAAAATTGTTAATTAAATTGAACGTTGACAGACGTTGATGCCTCGTTTACACGAGCCAACTTTGGTTGACCGATTTTATTTAATCGATCAAAAGTTGAATGAAAAACCTAGTGTGATGACTCGTTTAAACTTTTTTTGATCGACTAAAAAGTTGATTACGGTTCTCACACAAGGTTTTTCATTCAACTTTTTTTGATCAACTAAAAACGGGCTACTAAAGTTGAATCGTGTGAACGCAGCATGACAGCGAAACTGGATTTTGAATTAGCCACAATTTAGCAAACTGCGCATGAGTAAGAAAATAGAATTTTTCATCTTAACAAAAATCTGAGGATCGCTATGGATCGCTAGAATCAATTATGAATCGATAATGAACGCATTTCGTGTGAACCGCAAATATCGGACCGTAACTCGGCTCATAAACTTGCATGCGCTTGGCGATGATCCTAAATCGGTCTTGAACTGATTCGTTATCGATTCAGTATCACATCCGCAAACTAATCTTATATATTATATCTTACTGTATTTATTTTATTTTTGAGTTATTTTCTTTTTTTATTTTTTGCAAGAACAACATTTATTTAATTTTTTCCATAACTTTTACAATTTCCACCTGAAATTTAATAGGTTTTAAATTTCTGGGGATTCCCGAGAAATTCATTTTTTAATTTCTCGTTTCCCGGGAGTAAAAATTATCAGGGAAAAGTTACCCTCTAGTCTAGAGCGCTTAAGTACAATTTGGTTACTTGCTGAGAGAAACCAACCAGTGTTGGTACTCTCTTGATGGCCAATTAAAAAAATAAAGAAGTAGTATGACAACTATTACATAAATCAAACTTGATGATTTCTAAAAAATTTATAAAAATTTTTTTTAACAAATTACAATAATTAATTAATTAACGATAACCAGCTCTCCATATCCATAACTCAAATAACATATTCTGTAGTTGTCCGTAAAATTTAAGCTCTCTTATACGGATAACAATTCAAAATGATCTCGAATTAAATTATAATATTTCCAATATCTTTCAAAGATAAATGATATTCTAAACACAAGAAAATAACATAATTAAATGAGATAATTTGAAAAATGTTTAATTATTAAAAAAAAAAATTTAATGACATCTATCATATCTAAACTATAGTTGCATGAAACATTATGCATGTATATATATATATGCACATCTTTTAGTTGTACTAAGAGCACAGTATCTAACATTTACTATAATAACATTATTTTATTTAAAACTAATCTTACTACTTATAAGTTGATTTATCTAACTTTTGTGAATTAATGTTCAAGGCTTCAGTATCATTATCTCCTTTCGTCATTTAATTATATATTTGTTTCACGTTATCAATTTACAGATAATGATACTGAAGCCTTGAACATTAATTCATAAAAGTTAGATAAATCAACTTATAAGTAGTAAGATTAGTTTTAAATAAAATAATGTTATTATAGTAAATGTTAGATACTGTGCTCTTAGTACAACTAAAAAATGTTCATCAAAAGTGTTTTAATGTTATTTTATCTAGTTGTAATAATAGTTTATACAAATGGTGATAATATTTTAGCTATAACTCCAATAGCTTCACATAGTCATTCTATTTGGCATCGAGTGTTACTTAAAGAATTACATACCAAAGGGCATAATATAACAATATTAGGCGTCGATAATGAACCCAATGATCAAAATTACACGTTTATTTTGATGGAAGGTAATTTTATTTTATTTACTGAAATATTATAAGAATCAAGCACAAAAAATATTGTTTATCTAATTTTTTAAGGGAAATTTATAAGAACTATTTTTGCAGATATTTATGAGCAGCTAAGAGTAAATTTTGATTTAGAAAATTTACCAAGCGATCCATTTGATACTTTATTGTCCAAATGGGCGGAAGATCTGTGTTTATATGGATTGAAATCAAATGGTTTCAAAACTATTATGAAATATCCAAAACATTTTTTCGATATTATTATCATAGACATAGCAATGGGAAATGCTTGTTTTTATCCATTAATTGCAAGACTCGGTAATCCTCCAATAATAGGAACGAGCGCTTTTGGACATTCGTTACGTTTGGTAAATGAAGCTGGTGGCTTTATATATCCTGCAATAGTACCTCACTATAGTCTTCCATACACGAATAGAATGAGCTTTTGGGAACGATTTTATAATTTTGTAGTTCAGCTTCATATACTTATAACAAATCAATATTTTTCGAGACCTAGACTGCAAGATGCAATCGCTGATTTTTACGATTCACAAGACTTAAGACAAATTAAAGAAATTGAAAAAAATTTTACCATAATTTTTGTAAACTCGGATTCTATCACTATGTTTCCACAACCTTTAATGCCAAATGTTATTTCTGTGGCGGGTATTCATATAAAAACTACAAATAAATTACCTGAGGTATGAACTATTTTTCAACACATCTTAAGATATTAATTTTTATATTTATTTTGTAGGACATAAAGGAATTTTTGGATAACGCAAAAAACGGAGCAATTCTTTTTTCACTTGGTTCAAATGTACAGTCTAATCTTTTATCAGAGAATAAAAGGAACATTTTGTTGGCTGCATTTTCGAAGTTACCTTACCGAATATTATGGAAATGGGAATCAGATTCGCTTCCCGGAAAACCTGAAAATGTCATGATTAAAAAATGGGTCCCACAATGCGATGTTTTAAGTATGGTTAATCTAAATTTTCTTAAAAAAACATCAAGCTTAAAAGTTAATTTCAGATCATCCTAATTTGAAACTATTTTTTTCTCATTCGGGCTTATTAAGTACACAAGAAGCTATTTATTATCATGTGCCAATTGTGGGAATGCCATTTTTTTATGATCAAATTTACAATATACATCGGGCTGTGACAAAAGGAATTGCGATGGAGTTGGACTTTAAAACTATTACTGAGGAGAAAATAATCAAAACTATAACAGAAGTTATTACAAATCCAAAGTAAGAAGAATTTTTTTAAAATTATTTATTTTGCAATCTGTCCCAAAACAATAAGCGAATCTGGTGAACGTATGGACGGGACAGGTCACCCCAGGTGGGGTGGCTGCTGTACTGCTACCTGTAGGGCAGCTCCAGAAATGACACGCATTTCAGTCTGGCGGAATGCTCACTGTTGTCGAGGAGGTTAACAGCCAGGTGGCTAGGGTGTTTGTTTAGGCCCCTGAGGTATTTGGAACTGAACCTGGCTGCCTCCTTCCTGACGCTAGCCATACCCAGGTCTTTATGGATGTCCTTGTTGGTGATGTACCAATTGGCATTGACAAATAATCGCAACACCCATTAGAATGAAACCTCTGTATAATGTAAATACTGGAGCTGCTAGCAGTTCCCCAAAGTTGGATTCCATACGTTCAGACCGGTAAAATTCAATTGGAATTTATATTAGTTTTAAGATCCGAACCTACATCGATTTTCACCGAGTTGATAATAGAATGAAACATATTTATCATGAATTTAGTATATTAGAAAATATAGTAAAAATGGGTTGCCTAAAAAAATTCTGGATAGCCTATTTTTAATTGTTAAAAAAATAATTTTTAATAAACTTTAAATATCATGAAATTGAACTAACCAAAGCAGTATTCGATTTTGTTGGTCCAAAATAACATGTACTATTTTTACTATATGAAGGATAGTAGAGGTACCTCTACCCTCCATGCGCACTTTCTAATATTTAGGGTCCCATCACAGACGACTGCGATGTTGGGTGTTATTTTATTACACAGTATACTTTCCTCGGATCTCTCTATCACACATTTCCACACGCATTAAAATTTAAATCTTTAAAATTTGCAAACCCCTAATAGGACCAAACTTTTTGTAAGCAACCCTATATCAACGTGTTTGCAATAAAACAGCGCTTATGATGATATTAATTTTTTCTATTATCCAATCAAGTGAAAGTAACAGGTATCGACATACCTGTTTATACCTGACAACCCAGTAGTTCGCCCAGGTAAATAACAGACAACCCAACGGCTGCACATTTTATACGTCTTATACTTTAAGTCAGGACAACATTTTCTTATTATCTTGATGTTGCAATATTTTTTTTAAAAATCATTTTTTTTTTTTTAAATAATTAATAATAGTCTCCAGGATTTTTTTAGACAACCCATTTTTAATATATTTTCTAATATACTAAATTTAATAAAAGGTTTAAACGATGTTTAATGTATCACTAAATGAACTCATTTTAATTTCATTTTCATATTTTCAATACTTTTGTATGCAGTGTTAAACGAGGTACTCATTCTGAGTTTGATGTTGTCTGAAAAATCTTATTCTTTAATTACATTGAGCTAATTATTTTTTAAAGGTATCAAAAGAATATAAATGTCTTATCGGAACAATTACGAGATCAACATGAAACGCCTTTAGAGAGAGCAGTATTTTGGGTAGAACGTACTCTTCGATATCGAGGAGGACATCACTTTCAATCGGCTTCAGTACATTTATCAGCTTTTAAGGCATATTGCCTTGATATTATTACCGTTATTTTGCTATTTATAGTTGCTATATTTTATACACTATATAAAATGATAAAAATATTTATATATTTGATCAAAATAATATTATGCAAACTTAAAAAAGAATCAGATTCTAAAAAAAAAATAAATTGATTTTATGATTAAAAATACCTTGTATAACTATGTATTATACGTATCAAGTCATATAACAAAATAACAAGTCAATAACAAATGTTTTAACTAAGTGTATATTTTGAGTACCATAATAAATTGATATTCGATAAAATATTATATGAATTTAAAAAAAAAAAAACTTTAATATAACGCATAACTACATAAATTCAATTTTCTATTGCAAAAAAAAACTATAGGTAAATATTCAGTTGAAATGAATGAAGTCATTCTTCTGGAAACAGCATTGCGCATCTTGTTACGAAAGAACTGCTAATTCCTGTAACTTCCTTAAAATTCCCCAGTTGTTTACAAGCTGTCAAAACAATCCCCTAAAAGTGTATTTGAATTCACGTTTTCTCGGGTTTTCTTCTTTTTTTTTAAATCATAAATTGATTTTTCATGTCAACATCGGTCGCTGTAAATGACGTCTGTCATCGATGTTTTTACCTCAACATTAAAGTCAACCTCAACAATGTTTGCGTGTTACTGTCAGAATGGGGAACAAAACAAATCATGTTTTTTTTATGCTTGCATATTTGAGAGAATCTTCGTTTCTTATAATTTTGATTTTATCATGAAATGAAAGTTTCGAAATGAATTAAATTCTTCTTTCAGATTTTGATTTGTTTGAATGAAGTTTGGCATGTGATAGTTTGTTAAAATTTGGGAAACGAATAAATTCATAATGACTTTATTGGCTGTAATTTATTCCAAAACTCCTTTCAATAGATGTAGTAAAATAGTTTTAAAAAAATAAGCAAGGAAGTACAATACAATGAATCTTTTGGAAATTTTTGAGATAAACATAACAAGAATTATTGAAAAAAATCGTTAAGTGTATTCATGAAGTGTTATATATTAGGTAACAAGCCGATGTTGGCTGATCTAGAACGTTTTTTGTTTGTTTATTTATTTTGAATCGGAATTAACTGTCTTTAGCGACTGTCTATTTAGAGAGATCTTTAGGTGGATTCAAGAAGCTGATGCTTTTTTAAAAATGTTTTTAATTTCTTCCATGCGATTTTGGTCATTGAGTATAGCTTTATACTTATGGGTGTTAATAAGGTGAATCCTTCTTCTATTAGTTACGGGCATTCACTGAAAACATGGGTGACTGTCAGTGCTTTGTCCCATCGGCTGCATTGTTTTGGATTGGATCCATCTAACAGGTGCTGGTGGGAAAAAGTAGCGAGTCCAATCCTCAGCCTGATCAGGAAGCACTGGTCAGACCTACTACAAGGTCGCGGCCTCCTCTCCCAAACATTCCCATGGGCCCGATGCAGTTTGATGTTCTGTGTTTTCCATTCGGAGTTCCAACGTGTCATGATGTGGTTGTGGATGGATATAGTTTGTAGTCTCTACAACTGGCCAGTGTTTCGGTGCGCTGTCCATCATTTATCGATTTTTTGGCGCCCTCATCAGCTTTTCCGTTACCATTTATTTCCTGATGTGACGGAATCCAGGGTAGTGTTATTGTCCTTACTTTTGCTTGTGATGTGAGAATGCTTTGGCATTCCTGGACTATTTCATTGCTATACCTTTTCTGTTGAAGAGACTATCTACTGTAGCTTTCAAATCAGTGCAAATCAGCGCTTTATACAGCCTCAGTTTGTTTATTTTTAGTAATGCTTTAACAATGATATAGATTTTGCTAGAAAAAGTGGTTAAAGTGTTGAGTAATTAATATTTATATATTTCATTATTTATAACCACTAAACATCCACGTTTTCCGTTTAAGACTGATTCATCTGTGAAATCTTCTGTATATAAGGGATATTTTTGGATCATTGAGTGATACAGATTTCTGAAGACAGTGATGGGGAGTTTTGTTTTTTAATCGATTTGGTTTAAAATGGATAAATCAAAATTAGCAAAAATGGGAGACCAGGGAGGAATTGGGCTAGTATGGAGATAATTTGTTTGAATGTTTGGAGAGAATTTTCCATAAATTTGAACAGGAGAACTGGATGGGATGGGTGATTGGAATTTGGCTACTCTTGTCGAAAGGATGTGATTCTCGTATGTTTATCTTAGGGATGAAATTAAAAGTGAGTTCTAATCGCTTGAGTTCTAAGGGTATTGCATTTGCCTCCGGATCTAGAATGTTATTATCGTCTATATCTATTTATTATTATTGTAAGAAGTATTGGTTTACAAGTACCAGAATGATCTCTAAAATTAATAATTAATTAATTATATACATTAAAATTTTCTTTCAAGAAATAATAACTACACTTTCACAGAGTTTTAAGGGACACTGTTTTTTCTCTCCTAGAAAATCAAATTTTCCTAAGATATCCTGATTCCTTCTTTTTCGGTATATGAAAGAATTGCAATGAAACTTGTTATGACTGCAGCATATATTTTAAGAAATTCACAGCGCTTATTAATTCTGGAGTAATGCAGTAGTTTTGTAGAATGATTAAAGTATTTATTACTCCTTGCACAAAAACAGAGTAGTCTACGGAGTAGTTTACAGGTCGACAATTGCGTTTGTTAAAATTTATACTGAAAAAATGTATGGTTTTTGCAGGATAGCTGTAAATAGAAATATATGTAGATATGCAAATTCTTATACAAGAAATAAACAATAAATCCAACTAATGTTTTGCATTAGATCAGTTTCCTAATAAGATGTTGTAAATACGTCCTACTTCTTATCCTGGAAAAGTTTATATATTCTTTAGGATTACTTTAATAGAAAAATGTGTAACTTACTAAAAATGAAGTACTAAAGCAACCTACAACCTACTTGTTCCTATTGAAAAATCATAAAAACAAAACTATTTATTGGATCTTCGATATAACATGAACCGACGAAATGTTGTTTTAAATAGCGTAACTTGTTAACAGGCTGTTACGTGTTTATGTTATTTGTTAAAATGGATAAGCGAATGTGAGTAATGATATTTTGTATGACAGTATCTTCAAAATTGTCAATATGTTTTTAATGTCTTATGGATCTAAATAATAGTAAAAAAAAAAAACATTTAAAATAACAAAACAGCAAAACAAATTTTTCAAAATTCCAATAAAATGTGTTTTATAATTTGATGATTGTCTTCTTTTAAACTATATCGAAACTACCGAAGAAACTCTATTAGAATCGTTTACATTTTTTATTCATTATCCAGATTCGCAAAAAAAATTGCCAAGGTAACACTTTCCAAGTTCCTAATGTTCCTAATCATAACCTCTATGTCGTAGTTTACCTTCAATTGTCGCCATATCTCATAATTTTATTAACATCAATTGACACCTTGATATAAAAATTCGCTTGGTTTGAAAGTTCGTGATGGCATCAAATAGTTAATTATAGCACGACGAAAAAATCATGTTCAGCTAAACCTTAAGAAAATAAAAAATCGATCATCTTTAATTTTTAATTGAAAATATTAAACGAAACCTATTTATCTAAGTAATTTATTCGCTAATAGAAAAGGCATAGTCTCACGACTTTCCAAAACCAAAAAAAAAAAAAAAATGCTATGATGTCACTGTTTGAGATGAATAAATTATCATACTATGTTGAATTAACATAGAAGTTAGAATTTGAATTATGATTTTTGTGAAATATGGTCTGAGTTTGAATGAACTTTTTATGGGCATAAAACTAATTAATAAAATTTATAAAACTAATTTATCATTAATTAATAATGAAAAAAAGTGATAGAACTGAGTGAGTTCAACAATAAATTATTAGAGGTCTTGACTTTTTCGATATTGCAAAAAAAGTTTTATGTTTGGGAATTCTTGAAAATTATCATTCAGCTTCATTCATCAATTTTAAACACCAAAGTATTGTAGTGTGTGTTTAATTAATGAAATTCTTGGTATTATTAGTGCTTGGTGGAATCAAAATGGAGCGTCGATTAATTATCCCTCCTGCTAGTATTTAATTAACGGTTCGTTTAAAATGTGTAATAAACTGGTCACGATGAATGATTAGCAATGATATTGGAATGTATTGATTGGTTCATTGTCTCATTGCAAATGTGTCAACGATAAAAACCATTCTTGATTAACAACAGGGACACATACATATGTAGGTATAGTATGTGCGTACTACATGAGCTCTCAGCTCATATGCAAGTATGTGCATCGCTTTGTTCATGCATGAAGTGTAACAAAAAGAGACTCAATGGGCCTATTGGGCGTGCCTACAAAACAAGAAAAAACTGTACATTTTACACATTGATTATTTACTGAGCCTTAAATTATCACATCTGTTGAATTTTTTCTTCAATTTATGATTTCAAAGATAATTTTTATTTTTCAAATACTTATATAAAATGTTTTATTGTTATTATAAATATTGCTTACTGAAAATGAAAATCTAAAAACCACTGTTCATCTAAAGATAAGGATTTATTACTTGGCTTGATTTTCAATCTAATCGATTTAAATTTGGTTTCCGATCAAGCCAAATGTAAATATTAAAATATCAAGTCAAGTCAAGAATTTACTTTGTAAATTAGTTCCTCCTTGATGCTTAAAATCCATTGAATAAAATGTCCAGTTACATAACTTGATAAACTAACTAACAAGCTAGCTAACTAACTAACTAACAGAATTTAATAGCAAGAGTTACTTACAGAAATTATCATCTCACCTTGGAAAAATTCAAATTAATATTGGTGCAGAAATTGCAGTTACGGTGGACAAGAATTATTGGACAGCCAAACGTATTTATTTTACAAGAAAATATTTTTTAACCAACTTCAAACAGAGGGGGAGGTTCTCAAATCGACTGTATTTTTTATGTTTGTTTCCTCAGTACTTTTGACTGAGTGAATCGATTTTGATAATTATTTTTTTATTTGGAAGCTGGTGCTTTCCATGTGGTTCCATTTTAATTTGAAAGACATTTTTCACCTCTAAAGGGTTGAAAACTAAGGGATGAAATATTAACTTTTTATTATATAGCTCGATTTTTATAATTCTTTTTTTAATGGTAAAACAAAACTTTAAATTAATCTCATTTCCATTTTTTTTAAAAACTCCCACTCATAAGGGGTTAAACATTAGGGATGAACTTATACATTTTTCTTGGCTAACCCGGTTTCGATAATTTTTTTGAAGTTATACTTAAAATTAACAAAATAAAGTTGGCCGCAAAACCACCTGGTTTCTTGGCGCGCGTAATTTGAATTTTTGTTTTATTTATTTATTTTTATATTTAAATTAAAAATAATTATATATACAAATGACACATATTATTAAAAAATAAGTTATTACTTTTCTCGAATTTTGCAGTAGCTGTTAAACTATTTTGAGGTTAGTGATGAAAATTACGTCTGCATTCCATGCATATTCTTAGTTATCATGAAATCTGGGATTCTGAAATGATTCAACCATCTTAGAATAATCATTTAGTAAAAGAAGATACGAATAAGATTAAGACATTTACAAATTTTATAAACGTCTGGCAGCTTCTTTTGGATTTTATTTATTGATATAAATTAAAATAATATTCTCTTAATTTTATTAATAATAATATATATATACATATATACATATATATATAATTATTAAAAATAAAATTAAGAGAATATTATTTTAATTTATATCAATAAATAAAATAAATAAATAAGTTCTTACATTAAAATTAAAAGTAAAAAATTTCAACCCTTGAAGACAAAAAGGGATGATGTAGTAACTTTTAACATTTAACGACGCCGCCTCATATGAGCAGCGCGTTTAGCAGGTTTACCCATATTCAAAGAAATAAAATCAGTTATCAAACTTTAGATCACTAAAAATCGAAAAATAAATAAAAATTATAACAAAATGAAAAACCGACTTCAAAACAAATAAAAAATCTTAAGAAAAAAATGCACTAAAAAGTAAAAATAATTGCGTATTGTTGCAGTGTATACGACTTACAAATTATTTGGATGATATAACGTACAACTATTGTTATTTTTGGAGTTGGTGTCAGTCAAGGAAATAAATTGTAATGTTCATTTGTAAAAAGGTTTTTTTTTCTCCGTTAGCAGAAAGCCAGGTCGGGGCTCGTTCCCCCCGCACTGCAGCCTAAGGCCTAAGGTAAAAAGGTTTAGTTGGTTATTGGTTTTTTTGTAGTTTAAAGGTCGCTAGATATTGCCACAGTACTAGTATATTATATAAAAGTTCATTTGAAAAATAAATTTCATAAGGCGTTCTCGCTTATTGCTAAGTACCAATATAGTCGTATTTCCTTGGCTGACACCAACTCCAAAATGAACAATAGTTGTACATTGTATCATTCTTATAATTTGTAAGTTGTAGACACTGCAAAGATACGCAATTATTTGTTTACTTTTTAGTGCATTTTTTGTTTAAGCTTTTTTATTTATTTTGAAGTTGGTTTTTCATTTTGTTATAATTTTTTTTTTACTTCTTAAAAACGTTAAAATTAAAATGTTCATATGAAAAGGGATAAAAAATTTTTCCCTGGTCGATTACACAGGTTTGCTATTATAAAAATAATAACCACATTATAAGCGACCGCGACGTGTTAAGTCCATCAATGTCAATCAAAGCCGCAGTTATCGACTCCTATTCCTCACCAGTTTCGTTAATCTTCCATTCAAACTCAGTGCCAGATTCATAATAGTGTAATTGCAATACGATTTATTGAAAATGATAAAAACGTTACCGACCATACAATGAAATTAACAAACGTGCTCCTCCTTTTAATACCCCATAAAAGACATGAACAACAAAAACTTAAAATGTGAAATAAAAAAATAAATAAACTTTCTTTTCTACCGTAATAATAACAAATTGCCACGCAGAAAATATATTTATGTAATTGTTTTTAATTAATTATATTTTCCATTTTGGTATTGTGCGCAATATAATTATTAAATTTTTCCCTGTTTTAAAATTATATATTGTTTTAATGTTGCATTTTGTAAGGAATGTAATTGCATTTTGAATCTGAGTTAAATTATGTAATAATTTTCTTGTCATTAGTATACAAAAGAAAGTTTTATACGGAAGCTCGAGTCAATGAAGAAATATTCAATTTATTGTAGGCGGTAATGCGTTTTATAATAAAAATCTTATGATTAATCGTTGAATCATTTAGGTTTTTATTTGAATAAATTATCGTCGAAACGCTAACATCTTCATAAATGATTGCGACTTGTATGACTTGAAATGCTATTGACTCGGTTTCAATAAGAACTCTATTGAGCATTTATAGAGAAATGAAAGATGTCTCGCCTTGAACAAAGTTTTTTTCTTGTAAAAGATTCAGATAAGAAATTCATTCAATTAATTTTTTAGTGACTCTTATATCGAAAATTGAACATTCAAAATTGATTTTAACCATGATTATTACAAAGTTTTCCATAGAATTTCAAAGTAAGTAAGCGTTAGTCTTGGTTTTCCCTCATCATTTGTAACATATACTACGCTTATAAAAATCGTACTTTCCAAGTCGTTTATGTTAATTGTTACTAGATCAGAGTTCACACCTTCTCTCTCCCCCTTGTTTTCTCATCTCTTCTCTCTCATGTTATGTGAGTCTTATAGTATTCGAAGAATATTTTATTTATAAAACATACACCGCGTTATTCTCGGGTAGAAAAAAACAATTATAATATTTTATTCTTAAATGATTTTGCCATTTTTTTACACAATCCCATCAATTTCGGCAATTTTGTTTTTCGCAATGATTGTTTTTTTGTCCAGTTTTCCTTAAGAATGCATGTTTAACTAATAAAGAACTTTTTTAAAAATTATACCTTGTTTCGAAACTGGACTTTGAACTAGTCACGATTTATCAAACTGCGCATAAGTAAGACAATCGAATTTTTCGTCCTAACAAAAATCCGAGAATCGCTTGAACCAATTTTGAATCAGTGACGAACGCATTTCGTGTGAACCGTGAACATCGGACTGTTACTCGGTTCAAAAGCGTGCATGCGCTTGGCGATAATCCTAAACTTGTCTTGAACTGATTCGTAATCGGTTCAGAATGAGACCCATGAAAAAAGCTAATATTTAAAAGAAATTATCGCTCTTTCTGTTAATTTTCATTAAAATGTGTAAACAGGTTTAATTATATTGGGATCATCCTTTAATGTAAACCTATTCAGGTAAAATGGTGTTAAACACTGACATGCAGTTTTAGGTGTCAACCATTTAATTACTTTTCAATTTTTTACCAATTGTTGAAAACCTTTAACTGCAATTGGCTTAAAATTTAATATGTGCAGTTGATATCTAAGCTAGTAACAAATTTAAAAACCAACCAAAATTTGTTAAATTTTTTTTCTTTATTTTATCCTCTGTTATATTAAGTAATACATTTTTTTTTAAATTTATTCTGTTAAATAAAGAGGTTTTGCTCTTATAATATGCTATTTAATTTCGGTCCCTAACATTGTAATGAGACCTTACCAAATCTGATAAGTCTCCAACAAAATTTTTTAAACGAGAATGTCTTCATCTGCAGATCGCAAACAGAGATATTCATTTTCTTTTCAGACACTGAAAGCAATAAATAACTTGACTTACAACGTACATACAAAGTACCAGCAGTTCTAATCGGAACTCACTCAAAAATTGTGATTAAAAAACTGATTGAATCAGTATTTAGTTAGTTAACAAGCCTACCTGCAGGCTGGCAGTTTCTTTCAAACAAAACTCCAATATGAAAATAAAAAAATGATTTTGATCAGAAATCAATATTATTTATTATTGATATGGGCGTTGAGGAAATGACATATTATCGAGTCAGTTTTGTTCTAACCACGAATTGCGTGACAACTGCGCCTCAAAATAGCATAAAGAATCTTCTTCAACACTTTCATACTGAGAGATTCATCGCTTTTAACACACAATCAATAATATAAAGTAAGGATAGTCCCAAGTTTTTTATAATTTCAAGATTTATCGATGAAAGTTTGTTCGGTTTAAGAGAAAAAAACGTTCGTTCACCTCGTAATTATTTTAATCGAATCAAACTGCACTCATGAAATGATAAATCAAAGGTTTAAATAATTAAATAAATACCCGACAAAAAATTAATTTTCCTTTTTGTTTCAGTGTTGTATTTTCGAAAATTATCGCTCAGCATGAAATGAAATAAAAAAACACTTTAATTAATTTCATTGATAAATCACTGTAAATATCTAGCTTTTAAAAACATTAATAAGCGAATGATGCTTTATATTTTTAAAGCAGTGATTTCATCAAATTCCGGCAAGAAAATATTTTATTGCAAACTTTTTTTTGGGGGCAAAAAATCAAAATTTATTACACCGACAATGAATTCTTGGATTGAAACTGAAAAGTTGTGTTTTAATTGGTTCATAAATTCAATGTGTTGCGAATGGTTACTAAGTTCTAAAAACACAATTTTTTGTCTAAATTTCACTTAATTTTAAATTATCTCTAATTTGAAATGATGTGATGAAATGGTCGACGATCGATAGACGTTTGTGTCGATTTTATTTTTATTTTTTATATGCCTATAGTAGTTAACATATGATTCAGTGACTATCAGTTTCTTAATCTTTGCAGTTAAAATCATTCCGGATTTATTATATTAAGAAGATGGGTATATTGATAGGTATGTCATCGTAAATTTTATTTAATTTATTTGCAGAAGTTACATTTAAATGTTTGCTAAAAGCAAGATGAGGTTTTTCAAGTTATCATTCGTTTACTGTTGGTTTTTACATAAAAGGGTTTATACTTGAGTTTGAAAATAAATTATTTTAATTTTTGTAAACAAATGTCACCTTGAGTGGTAAAAGTATCGCTTCTTTTATAACTTCAATGCCTTTTTATTTTATTTTTTTTGTAACATGGTAAAGTGAATTTTGTTTATAACGGCGATAAAGGGACCTCCATAATTCCGTTGCCATTTCCAGCAGTCATTAAAAACGAAGGTACAAAGAAATCAAGAAATAATGAATGAAAAAAAACTTACCCTGGTTACACTGTCCCACTTTATGTAAATAAAGTAATTCTACTGTATCCATAAACCACTGGCCAACTGTGCATGTGAACAAAAGACAAGAAAGCTTAAATTCTACGTTTGGTCGTAGCATCTGCATGAGATTTCCAGGACCTTGTGACAAATGATTCATTAAAACGAGTCGCTATAACAGAAATCAGGAGTGTATTCGAAGTCGTTATAGCCACATTATTTTCATCTGAAAATATACTATTGCATCCCTAAGATTTAAATGTGTTTGTGCATATAAGCCTTGCATCTAGTGTCCCGCTGTGTGCTCACTGAAGCATGAAAAGTAAATAAAGGGAGAGTGGTGAGCACAATGAGATGAAAAATGTTCTAGAGGTTCCTTTGGGAATTTTTGATTTAAGAGAAAAAGGATAGACAATAATAATTAGGGTCGAATATGAATATAAATGGAACAATCTGGAGTTCGAATAATCTGGAACCATGTCTGGGCCCATGTATATAACCAGTTGATAGCCGGGAGAATCACGTCTACACAGTTAGTGAGTTAACAACGGATGGTCAGCTATAAACGGTTAGTTAATTAGTTATAATCAAGTTACAGTTACAGTTAAACAGTGAGATAAACGATTGTTGAATTGTTAATAGATAAGTGTAATAGTGTCAAATAAATAAATAAACTTGTGCATAAAAAAATTATTGTCTTAAAACATAAATTTTAAGAACCCGTCAGTAAAAATAGTTAAAAACGTAACATCACTTTAAATTCAAGAGGCTTCAATATGACGTTGCTATAACCAAAAAGTCGTTGTAAATGATATCCAATTTTAAAAATACAAAATCAATTCATGAAATACTAAAAAGAATATATAATAAGATATTATTGATATTATTGAGTAATGCATAGATTATGGATCCTTTCAGCCTTTCTTGATACTTAGATTTGGTTAAATCACTTTTCTTTGGTTAAGGCCACGCCAATAATCTGAAAAGAAACAAGAAAACATTTTGATCTTTCATTGTGATTCAGTCCAACAAGACCACTAGTATATAGGGCCAACAATTGACAACCACCACGCTACTAAACAACCAACTAAATTTATTAATCATCCATACGAACTTTTTGAAATTTATAAAATGACTCATTTTCAAAACTGAAAAACTGCAGTTTTTTGAATTTGAAATTATTGAAAAAAAAATTGGCAAGAGCTTCTCATGTGGGAGTTCCAAACAAGAAATCGAAATCAATTTTATTATTATTTTGAAAATAAAATTTGCATATTGAGTAAAGACGTTATTTTTAAAAGATCTAATAAATTAGGATGTCACCTATTTTAATCCCACGTGTGCGAGGAAACAACTTTTCTGTTGCAGTGTTGGCTGCGATAGAATAGTTATAAGCACTCGTTATGCAAATTCCCGGACCTATCCAGACCGTCACGTTGACCCTGATCTTAGAATAATGGAAAAATGTCATCATCATTTCATAATTCACCACACGACACCTGGATGCATTTGATGTAAGATTCTGTTATTCAATTTTAAAAATCAAAGCAATAATTTGTCTAATTAATGGAACGAGCGATAATGCATTGAAAGATCAAGGCGTTAACGGCCAATTTTTCACTTAAATTTATGATGTGAGATTTTTTTTAAATTGTTTATTATAAAACATTAAATTTAATATATTATTAGTCAAGAATTAATAATGATGTTTGATTTTATAAATTTGCAAATGGTTAAGACAAAAATTTATTGCAATGACTTATTAAGGAAACGTCCTGTTGATAAAGAGAAAAAAAAATGAGAACGATGATTGTCTGTCTGGTTCTCTATGAATTTATAATTTTATGTGGAGAAGAGAGTTCCGGTTTGCGAATTTATTTCTCTAACGAAAACACTTCATTATTCATTCAGCTGTTGACAAAATATATGGATAAAGAAAATGAAAAACTAAACTAAAATTAGATAGAATTGTGAACGCGCCCGCACCTTCTTCCATGTGATTTATTTTACGACGCGACTTCTAGAGTTTTTGACGTAAATTTTTACGGCATTCGTTCTATAGAAATTTACACATTAGCTGCAGAAGTCAGTCGGCGAGGAAATGAAAATTAAAACAATGTTTACGAACGTTGATAATTACATTTTAGATACGGTCAAATTAGATTTTATTTAACATAAAACGGAGCATAAATCATGTCAGTTTCGAGCCTAAAGCGAGTCGATTTATAATAGAAATTTATTGATTTTCATTTCATTTTGCTCATTTACTATGAATTGTCTCAACGTTTTACTCTAGAAATAAATTTTATCGTGTAAGACATGATGAGGACCAGTTTATACGACATAAATGGACGATGCTGGACCACCATGCTTTAATATTTTACACCAAATGAAATAAGATGTGAGAGCTGATTTTAATAAATATATCATAATACATTCCAGTAAGAATAATAAATTTGAATATCTTAAAATAACATTAAGAAATTTCTTTTTAACATATTTATTTATTAACTAAATGTTATATGAAGATTAAATATCTATTTCAAAAGCATATTACGTATGGATACAAGGAAAATAAAAGGTTTATAAGCATACAATATTTTGCTAATAACTATCTAAAGTTGCTCTCATTAAATTGTTAAAGCAAATCAAATATTCAAAATATCAGAAAGAAACGAAGTTCATTGAATTCTCCATTGATGTGATTTTTAATGAGAAGCTGACACATATTCAGTAAGCACCAGACATTTTTTTTATAATACGCCAGGACTTTTTAAATATTTGTGAGCAAATGTACTTAAAGAGTGCTTAAGAATTTTTTTTTCTTAATACTTTGGGAAGCAGTTTTGGACAACCAAGTTATGAGTTCTATAAATAAATGAAGAAGACTAAATGTTGATTACAATTATATGAATACATATAGTTTATTATTGAAGGTAAAGTTTAAGAAAAAAATTTACCAGACGCCAGAGTTTTTGGTAAGAAGAAATAATATTCGGGTGTAACTTTAAGGACATTTTTCGCATAGCTATCAAAAATTATGTTGATTATTGATTAAATAGATATCATCAACATTCGAAGGAAGGTATCCTCCGGTAAAGTGTTATATTAACTTCAAGTTTACTGACTAGCTGACGTTTTCCATAACGCTCGGGGTAAACAATGTTTAAATAGATATGGATAAGATGGATAAGAAGATATACATATATAACGCCAAATCTTTAAAATGGACAAATTTAAAATAAAAATAAATAAATCTTTAAAATCTGGAAAATGGTATTCTTCTAAGTTTCTCGACTCTTCTGGTTAGTAGGTACTGGATTTTTGAAATAAAATAGTACCAACATACATAGAAACATTTAAAGATAAAAGGATTTGTATTATACAGTGGGTGATCGGTAAACGAACAGTTCGGACTGCGAACAAATCGGACAACGAACACATATTCAGATAATATTTGATATTCGATTTCACAAAAAATCTATACTAAATCGATGATCAGTTAACGAATAATTGGGATAGCGAACATAGTCTTGGAACGGATTATGTTCGTTACCCGATCACCCACTGTATTTAATGTTAAGTTACTAGAAAATAACTTAATTGTAGGATAATTGTAAATAATCAACCATAAATAATTTAAATTGTACCTTCGTTCATTTATATGTAGTATAATTTTTAATAATTCAATTGGAAAAATGGTAAAATATTATAAAGCAAAAGCAAAATAAAAAATTCACGTGTCATACTCAATGGTTGGAGTCTTATATAAAGCTCAATGAATAACTGAGTCGTTTTAAGATTGCTTCATAACTAAAAGGAATGATAAAAACATCCCATGACTGTGTAAGCTGTCGATAATGTTACAAGTTGACAGATAAAAAGCTGTGAAGTTGAGAAGAACACTGAACTTTCTTTTTTGATAACTCATAATTCACAGAACAACTCGTATAACAAGCAAACTAAAGAATACATTTTATGAATTTTAATTGGTTACCTATAAATGTATACTCATTATGACTCTAATAGGATTTATCAGGATTTTTACTTAAGAACCTCCTCCTACGATATATATTTTTTAAATAAAGACTACTTGTTATCAAATATGATCTGTAATTCTTTTTCTAAAACTTATTTATTTATTAATTAACAATTACAAATTATACGAATGATACCTGAACCTTATATTTTTCTTAAATTATTTTCTTTTAGTTCCTGAGCCATAAACTACAGCCTTTCTATAAAACTGGCACTTGGTATATTTTTCTTATCTATAAAACCTTTCATTGTATATCTCTCTCTACACCGCACTCTAAACTTTATGATAAAAATCGTAAAAAGTAAATATTTATACATACGTATAAGCCCACTTAAGTCCAAATGTAGGTGTAAGGAACTAAAAAATTTCATTGCAAATCGTGGGTAAGATGCAAATAAAAATTCACTAAAACAAGGGATTTGTTTCAATAATGGGATAAAATAACGTTTTGTATCTAAAAGACGAGAATTAAGATAATATTTTATGTACATATTATGCATTTAGTTTCTTGATATCTGATAAAAATAAGTCACTTAACTTTATATGATGTAACTAGAAATATTTTTGATAAAAAAATATTTTGTTGGTTATTATCTAAGTTCTTGGTAATTAAAAGTTCACACTTTAATTTAGATGTTGTTTCACATAATCCCATATCGTATTATTTAATCGTCTTAGAATCAAGCCAATATATATATATATATATATACTTCAATTTGCATGTTTAAATTTTAATACAACGTGGCATCGTTAAAGATACAAATATTTTACATAATTTTTCATTTGCGTCAATAAGCTGTAAGTAGCTCAATACTGTCTTGAAATACCCTAACTTTTAATATACATATAACATTATGTATAACATTTGCGTCATGCTTATGAAACATAAATGAGAATATTTAATTTAAAATAGCGTTGTTTATTAAACATTGATAGTTTTAATACCAAATTTGGAAAATTTAAATTTTATATTACTTGAGATTTATGGGGAATTTAATAATGTTATAAGTTATTTAATTACTTAAAGAGACAATCTAGATAATAACAATAAAGTAATACGTAAACTTAATATAAGAAGGTTTTTTTGAATCGGGTATATGGTACCACCTGGTGAGATAACTAGTATTATTGACCAAGGGAGTTAAGTGCAACTGTTTGTATGAAAAATAAATAATTAATTTTTTCTTTTGTTAAACTAATGTGGACAGTAAATAGAAAATCACCTGGCGATCGAATCAAGACATTAGCATTTGCATGATTAAACTCTATATCAAAGTACAAATTAGAATAAAATAATAAACTAGTCGTATTCATGTCGATTGCATAAACTCAGTTAAGATATTATTGAGACGTCAGCATTAAAAAGAAGTCTTGTCTAAATTACAAGAGGCCAGCAGGCCTGCAACTTTGTTGCACCCAGATGTAAACTCGAATCATCTTTTTTAGATGCAAGTATTTTCCCCATCACTGCCCACACTCAAAATGTGCACATATGATAATTTGTTAAACTAACGCAATGTTACCTGACTTTGCCAATAAATTGTGATCATTGACAATGTGCAAGAATTCGCGCCGTCATCCTGATGCTAATGACATGTTATATCAGATTTATATCATCGACCATCGTAAATATGCGAGATTTGCCACAATAACTTTCCTTCTGAGACAATAAACATAGCTTCCTCATCAGACGATAATCCAGAAAAATTTCAAATAAATATCTCAAGCTTATCAAAGAAATGTATTAAAGCCATTCGAGTTTATAAGTATTTATTTATTGATATTCATGCTGGTGTGAGTCTTATTTTTTATTTAACGTTAATGAAACAAAGCCGCGCCCAATGTGCCCAAAAAACCACACTGCAAATCTTATTTAGCGCGTTATACTTTCACTTATTTATTTTGTGAGGGTAGGATAATTATTTTCAGTTCATGGCAAAAATATCCAGTTAAATAAAAAGAAGTTTGGTACTTTTATAAAAATTTCCTATGTTACAAGCTAAGACGATGTGTAAAAAAAATTAATTCATTTAAAAAAAAAAATTCAACTTATTTTTGTAATCTCATACACTTGTCTTGCTTAATGCTAATAATAATTTATAATCGGGGATTTGGGCGTTTTGTTCTTGGATTAATACAAATTAGCCTTAATTATACATTATTTAACATGTAAATAATGAATATAATGAAGTTAATGAATGTAATATGTTACTATTTCAATGTTATGCTTGTCTTAATCATTTATTGCAAATTAATAATAATTATATTTGACCGTTGAGAAATAATTATGTTTGCATTTTAGAGATTAACTTTCAGAGGCACTTGCATTATTGATTTAAAGAAAAATATTTTAAATAGATAAATAGGGTTCTCTAAAATATCCATCAAAGTTCTTATAAAAGAAAAAACATAAACAGTGTTCCAAATATAGCGTTGCATTTAGGACCTAACAATTTTTTTTAAATTTTTTTGCATTTGGATAGACCTGTAAGTATTTCAACAATTATTTGTATCTATTTCAGATCAATAAGTATAAACTCAATAAGTCAATCAAAATTGCAATAATTCAGTCACTTACGCGTTACAGTCACTTTTTCATATTTTTACATTTCTTATGAAAAATTTCAAATTTAAATTCTTATAGGGGAATACAGTGGAAAACAGTTATAACAAAATTGTAGAGATCGTAATTTGTTTTCGTACTAAACAAGTTCGCAACGTTACCTGATTACCTGCGTTTTAGTTATAAAGCAAAACATAAAATAATCCTTCCTAATATTATAAACGTGAAAGTTTGTAAGAAAGGATGTATGGATGTTTGTTACTCTTTCACTCAAAAAGTACTGAATGGATCTAAATAAAATTTGACATAGATATAGATTATAATCCGGTGTAACATAAAGTATACTTTTTATCCAGACAAAATGAACGGTTTCCGTTGGATAGGTATTTTTTTTTTGTTTTTTAAAAAGCAAAAGAAAAACTTCCTTTTTTAAAATGTGGTTGTTTAGGGGTCAGAGAATGATATAGGTTACTTCTTATACAGGAATAATGAACGGTTCCCATGGGATAGTAAAACAAGTATGTATTCTGTAAGAACCGGGTATTTAAAAGCAGATTCGTTAAAGTTCACGAAATAGAGTGTTAATTTATTTTCCTTGAGAAAACTTGATCTACTTTTTACTCAGGAGAGATGTACTATTCCCGTGGGATAGATATGTTTTTTGTTTATTACAGAGTTAAAGATTGATATGGTTTTTGCAACGTGGTAGTTTGGGGGAGAATGATATATAGCTTACTTTTAAGGCTAGAATAATGCATGATTCCCATGGGATGGCAAAACAATTATACCCTACAAGAACCGTACATTTAAAAAGTTTCGGTAAAGTTCGTGAAATAGAATTTTAACACATTTTCCTCAAGAAGTCCTAACCAATTATACACAATAACAAGAGAATTCTCTACAAAATTTAAATTAAAAAATTGACAATTTTTACTGGAAAATAAATATGAATTTCAATTTAACACCCGATAAAATTAATAATGAATTTTTTTTAAATATTTGCATATTTTCATTGTTTGTTGTTGAAAATATTATTTACAAATAAACATATTAAAATAATAAACTAAAAATTTCAAAAAATTAACAATTACTTAACCGAATTAATGAAGTTTTGTTTAGGATAGATACTAATCTTTTCTTTTAAGGGAACATCCATAAATTACGTGAGGCGTTCAGGGGCCGATGGGGTCGAGCCGAATCTTAACTTATCTTACTTTGGGGAAAAGGAAGGTCTCGCAAATATCAAGTGTTTTTATTTAAGAAAACACGTTTTGAAATTATCAAATTAGATTGCGGGTTGGGGGAAAGGGTTATGCTAAAGCTCATGACATCTTACCAGAGGGGAGGGGGTGAGATTTCAAAAGTCGCAAAAAACACCTCGCGCAATTAATGGATGCCCCCTAAAATAGCTGAACGGTTTTAAATGACATTTGGTATGAAAGATTTTCAAGTCTTAAAAGAAGGAGTACAGGTACTTTTTTACTAAAAATTGTATAGAAGCTGATGTGAGACAGCTAACATCTCTTTCTTGAAAAGTAGTTTTACAAATGTTGATGAACTTGCTTTGGATCTAAAGTCTGAAAGTATCTATCTGTATCTATCTATTTTTTCTGTCAAAATAGATTAATTTTTATATTTCGCTATGAACGTAGGGAATCTTTTAATCAATCAGTTAAATTACGATACTCTCAGCGAAGCGAGCGGGTATCAGCTCGTATATAATATTTATATGATATATTCCAATTTTTAGAGTTTTTAAGGATTGATTTTCATAAGTAGGGAAACGTTTGTTGAAGTTGTTGAAAGTTTTTGTAATCATCTATGTTTTTCTTATATAAATAATTCTATATTCAGCTCTGTTCTACTAATTGACTGTTTTCCATTAGGAGTTTGTACTCGAGTATGAATGCAGGATATTAGTTGTTGTAGAACTTTAAAATGTTGCAGAACATTGTTATAGCAAATGTCAACGCAGTACATTAAAGTTGGCTTAGACTATCTTTAACTTTGTTCTTCCTATATGATTATTACTAAATCTATTTTTGTTCTAGACATAGAATTTTATCAAGGAGTAAGCTTCAGTCGTACGTTGGAGCTGAGACACAGCATTTTTAAAATTTAATTTTGTTAGTTAAACATTTAATTACTTTAAGCGTTTAAAAATAAAACACTTTAGTTTATAATGTACTTATACGTCCATATCACAACAAACTCGAGTGTTTTATTTTTACACTTAACTAAATTAAGTGTTGAAGTCAATTTTTAAGCGCTTTATGGTGGTTCGTTTTTTGTCATTAAAACCCTTTAAGCGTTTTATATTCACAGTGTGAAACACAGCGTGCTTCACAGTGTGTGAACACGTTTCGTCTGCACACGCGCAAAAAACACACCATAATTAAGGTGCTTAAAAATTTACACAACATTTAATCATTTTAAGTGCTTGAAAATAAAACATTTGAGTTTATAGTCATAAGATCGAATATTTTTTTTTTTGTTGTTTATAGTCGCTTTAACATCTATGGTCATATCACGACTGTCTTACATACAGAAATATTCTGTAGGTCTTGAATCTTAATTTTTAGTCTTATATCTAGAGATTCGATGGGGATCGAACCCAGAACCACTGGCGCATGTAGCAGAGAGAGCAGTTGCTCTAACCACTGCGCCATCGGTCGAATATTTTATTACTAATATTATAATTAGTTTTAAAAAAACTTAGTGTAAATATATTATTGTTTCACTATATATAAATAAACTGAAATTACTTTCTTTTCATTTCTCAGCAAAATCTCTTTTATTATAATAAGTATTCATAAAGGCAGGCTAACATTTTTTCATTGCAGCTAATTTTTTTTATTTTTCTAGTTAAACCATGAGATATTAGTTAAAGTTTAAGAAAATGTTATGTTTACTGTTTAAATAAAATATTAGAAAGTTGTCTTCTAATTTTTTATTAAAAGTCAGTTAAAGATTATTTACATTCCCACTTACTAAGGGTAGCATAAAATTTTATTATATCTATAATTTAAGTAGCTTCATTTACTAATGTTTCTATTAAGATAAATATTTATACCCCAATAATTCGTTTTGAGATATTTATTAAGATCCTAATTAGAATTTAATATTTTAATACCGTAGAAATTTCTATTGGACGCCAATAAAATTTGAATTCTCTCTTCATTTGCAATAACGCTTAACTAAGCGGCATAAACAGAGGAATAACTTGTTAAAGCCAAATAAAAATTTAGTGCCAAATGCCTCCAGTAAAACGTCACAACAACGACAATATGCGTAATTTAATTAATACGTATTTTATTACTCTTATTTAGAATGTAAATTTGCATTAGGCATAATATAAATCAGTTTCAATATTTTATTATACCTAGTATTATAGTATGTAAATGTTTCTAATAAATTTGACTTTATGGTTTTAAGCGATTATAGTCAACTAGAGAGTATTGTCAGTGATAGATTCTAAGAATTTTGTGACATTTCCTGTTTGCTTTTTATTGTAATTACCGCTTCTTGTTATGCACTTAATTTATTTCATTATAAATGAATGTGATTTGATTTACGTTCATGTAGGTAACAACTAATAATTTTTTTATGTAATGTTTAATAGAATTTCGGTTGAGTTCAAATAAACTTTTACAATATCGTAAAAGAAATCATTAAATTTATAAATGGCAAAAGATTCAGATGCTTTTATAATGTGTTTAAAACACATTACCTGATCTCTGGCTACTAAGTCTTTGAAAAAAGAAATCTGAAGAAGTTCATGTCAGTAAAGTTGGAAGGTAAAATTATGGTCAGTTTTACGGGAAAATTAACCTTTCATTTTTTAGTTTCCCTAAACTAATGCCAAACATCGCATCACTGTTATTTTAAGGTTGTTCCCTCACCAGTTGTGGACATATACGCTAATCTTATTTTAGACGTCGTTTATTTTAATTATTATTAGATTAGAGCTCACGCCATTTCTTTTCCGCACATTATCTCTTTTCTTCTTTCTCGTCATAGATGTGTGAACTTTATAGTAATTGATGAATATTTTATTTGCTAAATATACACCGCCATCTATCATTGGGGACAAAAATTTCATTAAATACTTTTATAATTTTGGGTTTTTCTTACACAATTTCATCGATTTCTCTAAAGTTGTTTTTTGCAGTGAATATTTCTGTTAGACATTTCCATTTTTCCAGGAGCCCATTATGTTGATGTGTTAATGTTTCTAACAGTATTGTTTATTTTTCTGTTAATTGTTATTAAACTTTGTAAATAGGTATAGATATATTGAGAACAACCATTTAAGGTCATAAAATAAAAAATAACAATGCCTAATTTGAACTGTAGATTGGGTTGTAGTATGGTTTCAATTAATAATGATAAAAGTTTAATTGTAATTTATTTAAGTAGAGTTCAATCTGAGAGCCAGAATCAAAGATTTAGATATGACTATTCTCAACCACCCAATACCCTCGACGAGATATAAATTTGGTTAATTGGTTTACAGTGGTGCCACGAGGGAGTTCAGAACGATGGGAATAGATATGGTTCTGAGTCGTGAGTCCAGGATTTTTTTCGGCAACTATATGCTCCTAAAAATTAAATAATAAGTTCTGATACGACATCAAAGATGTGTATCTTATTATTACAATTGTAAAACATTAGTAAAATTCATTAAAAACGGTTACTTAATTATAAAAACTTAATCATTTAATATACTCGATAAATAAAAAGTTAAATAATTAATATAATATAATTATTGAAAATATAATTATTAATTATATTTTCTTCTAAAATTTAAATCTGGATTTTCAACGATTGACAAATCCTCACTTAAACTTTTTTATGAGCACAATATGAAAGAATGTCGTGTGCTACAACTTAATCGTTTATAAAAGTATTTGCTACCGTTTCATTATGCAACTATGTCAATATAGTTATTAAGACGAGGCCAAGCTGCTCAATTTGTATTGATTACGACTTATCATTATTTGGTGGTGTCGTGGGCGTAACAATACAAATGTTCAAATCGATTGTAATGTGCAAGAACAGATTGTTCGATCAGAGGAAATTTGATCAATTGATTGACACACTGTCTGCTAATATATCGGGTTACACAAGCCTGCCAAAAAATTAAAAACGAAAATCAGGCGAGATGTGAAATTGGATCGGATCAACGTAATGTTCTATATTATTTTTTAAATTGAAGTTGTAAAAAACTAAATGTCATTAATCTCCGGATTAAAATGATAAATTTTAAGTGGATCAATTTTCATGTGAGTGTGTTTCTCGTTTTAACCCATTTATATTAAAGAAAACGATTTTTTTTCTTTGTGTTATTGAATTTAATATATGAGTCAATTTTATTTGTACAAGAATATATTGTATTGTATATCGAGTTTTATTTCATTCTCACTTTTTGATTGCCTATTTTTTGGGTGGCTCAAGCCCATTGAACTTCGAGGAAATAGATCAGTTAATCTTTTGAATAGTTTTCAACAAGTGTTAACATGTTTGATTGTCTGGTGGGTGGTTTTTGATGAAATAAGAATTATCGCTTTATCATTTTGGCATGGGGTAAACAAACTCTGAGACGTATTTGGGAATCAAGGTTAAAAAACTTGTCAAGAGGGTTACACGATTCAAAAAAAACTTAGAACAGAACAACTCATTGAATCGTTTCAATATAATGCGTAGTATTTGAGGGCCTTGCGGAATAAAAAAAAACTGAAGTTCAATATGTCTTTGGGTCTATGTAAGGAATTACACATTGCGATCGATGAAATTAAAGATTTAATTCAGGAATGACATTTAATTATTTGTACTTTAAAGTTTTAATGAAATTTATATTTCTAATGTACTTATAGTTTTAAGTAATTAAGGGGGATTTTTAGTTATTCGAATGAAGAAATAATTTTTAACTAAAGATATACGTATACGAAATTTTCGAAGTTATAGAAATAATCTGTTAAAATTTTAAAAGCTTTTTTAAAAGAAAAAAAAACATTCTTGAATAAAACTTTGGCTATACGGGTTCTAATGTAGAAAAAATGGTGTTAACATTTTTAACATTGATTGTATACTAGCTGATACCCGCTCGCTTCGCTGAGAGTATCGAAATTTAACTTCTTGATTAATAGCTTTCCTAAATTTATAAAGAAATAGAAAAATTCATCTATTTTGACAGAAAAAGATAAAAAATACTTTCAGACTTTAGTTGGAAGACTTTAGATCCATAACGCCCCCTTTAAGGAATAGATTAGTTGCTACCCTAAAGGAACCGTACTTTTTTTAGGATTAATGATATTCAACATATTAAGATCTAAGGTATCTTTAACAAAACTTCTTTAGAATTCCTTTCGTTAAGTAATTGTTAATTTTTTTAAAATTCTTAGTATATTATTTTAATGCACGTTTATTTATAGTTAATTTCATCGACAATGAACAATGAAATAATTACAATATTTTATAAAATTGATTTTAATGGGTGACGGTTTATTTTCCAGTAAATTGTCATTTTTTATTTTTATCTTTTTAGAGAACTTCTTTCATTACTGTGCAAACTTCGTCAGGCATTCTTGAGGAAAATGCACTTTGTTCTAGTTTACGAACCTTAACAAAATTTCTGTTCCTGTATGATTCAACTTTTTTGCTATCCTATGGGAACCGTTTCTTTTTTCGGTATAAGAACTTTACTTACATATATCATTCTCTGGCCCCCTAAACTACCAAATTGCAAAAAAGAAAGTTAAAAAAAATCTCTTGCTCTGTAAAAAAACAAACTATTTATCCCATGGAAACCGTATATTTTTAGTGGATATAAAGTATACTCTATGTTACACCAAATTATAACCTATACCTACGCCAAAATTCATTCAGATCCATTCAGTACTTTTTGCGTGAAAGAGCAACAAACATCCATACATCAATTCTTACAAACTTTCACGTTTATAATATTAGTAAGGAAAAGCGATTTTGAACAATGGTATTTAAATTTTGGAAGTTGTAACAGTACGAAAACAAGACATTTACATAGTTTCTTTTCGTACTTGATCTCACAAGGAGAACTTTCTTAAACCAAACATGCAGAAATAGAAACAATTTTTGAAGCTTTATACTTTGTGCAGTTTGCAAACTAAAAACTAAGTTAGTGGAATGCCAATTTAATTCATTTATATTCATTCTTACTTTTACAAATGTTTTGAAAAATAAAAAGCCAATTAAAGAAAATACATTTGTATCAATTAGTAAAAGAATCGTAGTAAAGTTTAATGATTTCTCTGCATTCTAAACATCTCAATAAAAATTCTTTCTTCCTAGGCCTAATTTCCTTATTAATTAAATTTAAAAAAGCCTATAAGCGTTATGTTTGTCATTCATTGATTGAATTTTTTTCTGAAACTTGTTTAGCTATGTTTAACACAATCTACTCAAATAAATTTAATTAATTTATCACAAGTAATAAATCAATTTGAAGAAAATTAATTGATTTAATAGGGTCATATGTTAAATCATAATATTAAAACAAATTAAAAATTGAATATTTTCATCCTCAGGGAAATAATTTAGTTAAGATTTATAATTAAATATTATATAGAATTTTCTTTTGAAAATTAAATGATAATTTATAATAATAATTTGATTTAATTAAAAAAATGTTTTATTAATTTTTTATTGTAATTATTGTCAAGTAACGATAAGAAATAATAAAATACGGAAACATTTTTGAAGTAAGTTTTATAAGCGAAGTATAACAAGTTTTTTATGATTTGAATTGTAAATTTTGGATTTTATTGAAACTTATTGAAACCATCAAGATAAAAGGTAAGTGAAGATTGAAACATTGATATGGATTTGCTATCAGTTGATCTTAAATCGTTTGACAAATTAGCTGCAGGAGAATATTTTTAATAAAGTGTAAGTAATATGTATGGATAAGTGATAAAATAATTTCTTCTACAAATTTGTGATCATTTAGATTGAATCAAGATTATAGGAATTGAAAAAAAATTCTTGTTGTAATGATAGTAATTAATATTACAAATAGTTGACACAAATAATAACAGTTATTTGTGAGTTAATGATAGTTCTTCAATTTTCTTTAATATTTTTCATCAAGTTACGCATATATTGAGAATGAAAGTCTGGAGGGATTTCGAACCGAAACGCTGATAAAGCCATTGGAAATGTATCAAATCCATTGGCTCCGCAGATTCGCTCAAGGGCCATTAATAAGAAATTCAAAAATATGACGAGTGTACTTAAGTAAAATATTAAGGTTCTTACTCACAGCAAGATGGTGGATGTTAAATTGATCAATTATGAATCGTGTGATCATTTAGATTGCTTCATAAAAATTCCATACAGGAATGAGCAATGTTTGTTCAATTTTTTTACGCATATTTCTTATACTGTCTGATAAAGATCTAGAGTAATAATATAATAAGGGAATTTTACCGGTTTCACGTCGGCTATGTAGAATGTCTATGTGTAAAATATTTTTTCATTCTTTGAGAAATTTCTTAGTTTTAGCGCTAAGGTACGTACAGGAATGTTTATTGTTTGGAATATTTTCATGATTCAGATTAAATGGAAAGTCAAAGAATTTTTATTTGGCTTGACAACACTGTGATATATTATATGAACGGCACATAATTTGCAATTAAAAGTTGATTTTCATTTATATAAAGTCTAAAAAAGAAATTTGTTGCAAGAAGTAGAAATGAAAAGAATGAAAATCAAAGTATGTTGAAGATGAACAACATTAGGTATGCGGACATTGGGGTTTGGTTAAATGAACCCATAATCACTACATCGATTTCTAAAAAAGAGATTTTACCAAACACTTTAACTAAACCATTCTTATTAGATGACCTTCTGATCGATTTTTTATAATTTTAAGGGTTGTACAGTTGCAGCATCGGTTTTAAGGTGTATATATTATCATCTGATAATATTCGTGAACTATAGATGTAACTCTAATCTTAAGTTAAATCATTTGTCTCAAAATTTTAAATCAAAATTGATTTGATAACAAAACAAAATATGAGGATTGAAGAAGGAGATGGGTACGCCACACTCCATCCAGGAGGCGATGGGAGACCCAGAACAGTGGGACAGTGCTTGCTGTTTCCTCCAGAGGCTGGGAATTTGGAGTGACATTTAACGGTCTATCATAACCAAAGAAGCAACCTATTCCTAACTAACATTGTGCTAATGACCGTGTAGTTAAAGCACATTAATATGGAAAAAAATATAAATAAAAAATATGCGCTACTGGGTGACAGAAAATCGAGAAATGATCACCAATGTAGCCTTCATCTTATTTGATACATAAGTAACAATATATTGTATTGGAACTGCAAGTTGGTTCTTAAACCTTACGTTTTTGAAGATACATAAGACAGAATACTACGAGTATTACTACCTAATTGTTACTAGTAAAAGGTACAAATAAATGCTGACGTGTTCAAGTGTCTCGCTGTCTTGGACCCATTAGAGCAGCGGTCGGGGAACCGGGGTAAATTACCCCAAATAGGGTAAAATGAAATTTTTAAGAGTAACAAGGAAATTTCTTGCCATGGCTATTTTATTAGCGTGTTAGTATGGCCAAAGACTTTATTGAAATTGTTTTTACATCAAAAAGTCCCAATTTTTATCTCTCCAAGAAAAAAGCTCTCAATTACCAACTTTGATTTGTTCCAATATGAGAATTTTATTTTGTGTATTTCATACTTACTGTTTATTCATACAACTTTTTTTCGTGTCAATTAATTCAATAAATAAAGTGTAAAGGCCCTAGAGGTATTAGTATGGTGAATTTGCCCCCGAAAAATATTTAAATAATACTTGGGGAGTTTGTAGGTATTAATTAAATTATAAGATCCTTAAAGTTTCAGATCCCTAACGTAATTGGTTTTAAAAAAAAAAAACAAAATTTGTAAAAATAAAAAAAAAATTAAATTGATCGTCTCGTTTTCAAAATAAGATGGTAATATCGACCTATGTAAAATTATTTTGGGGTAATGGTAAAAAAAAGTTCCCCGACCACGGCATTAGAAGTATGATGAGTCTAAATTGGTGTTACTGCCCATACAGATATCCTGACAACTGAACATTTACGGCAAATTTTTGGGAGGAGATTTCCCGAAATTTTAAAATTACTTAGCCTCTCCATCAGAATCATAAAGAGGGTGCTGCGAGCGGTTCTCCGGCACCACGCGACGGTTAATAAGGATGCCGCACGATAAAAGTGGTGAACAATAGAAATGCTCTATTAATTTTAGTATAGTTCTATAAATTTTCAATATATTTCAAAGATGGTTACAAGATAGGTTTTGACTCTGCTCCCCGCTCACTTTACTTTACTGCTAGACTTCTTCCTGTTGAAAAATGTGAGAGGTAGATTATACAGTAACACAATTGATGAATGAAGACCAACATTCATGAATATTTGAAGAAATAAGCCACGAAAAATTACGATAGGCAATGGAAAAGGTGATTGTGTGAAAAGCAAAATGGTGGTAATTTAAGGGATGTCCTTTCCAAGCTAAATTCAATTTTTCTTTAAGAAGTGTTTTTGAATGTTTATAAATGAGTTATAAAAAATGAACAAGTTATTTCATTTTAACATGGAATTGTAGCTTATTTGTATAAATGGTTAATTTGTCGTCTAATGGTAATTACGACCTAATTTCTAAAAACCACCAAAATCTTTATCATGTACTCCAGTTAGATGCTTTTATTGTCCGTTTTTTGTTCATTTTCGTAATCTATTTTGTTTTCTCCTGTTTTGTTATTTCGTTACGTTGTGGATTTTTGTCAAAATGCTTGAAATTTCTTGAAATATATCAAACCCCATATCAAACGAAATCCTTTACTAATTTGATACCAAAATTTAGAGTTTGTTGAATATTAACAAGTCGCACAGATCAATTATGGTATCACGAGCTTCAGAAAGTATTTGAAAACTCATAAAATTAGTTTACAATACATTTTTCATAGCTTAATCGACCAAATTACGTGAAAAAATAGTTTGTTAAAGTATACGTTCTTAAGGCAATCCAAGTTGACACGATCGCTAATGGCGGTCCAACATACTCCCCTATATAAGGCCTTAATAATTGATTAAAATACCAAAATGCTTCCCCGTGTAACTCCTGATCCTATTTGGTAAAATTCCATTAAAAACTTGTAATGCGTGATTATTTTTTTTTAGAAAAAGTAAATCAAGATATCGAAATGAAATTATTTAATGTGTAATAATAACATGAAATAATTAAATCTGTTAAAAAAGTTCAAAAATATTCTAATACAGGAAATACTTTTAACCATGCAAACTTAAAAAAAAAACGAAGAAACCCAAGAAATAATTACTTCAAACCAAACGTTCAATTTATAATGAATTAAATTTACGATGAAAAAGTGTCAAGCGTTTTTCTCTGCGGTTGGTTTGATTAATGCATTTATGATTTAGTCCAATATTGACATTAAAAAATTAATAATCTCTGTATAACCTGTAATCAAAAACATCACATAATTGAATAAAATTATCAATCAAACAAATGTATTAAGCTACTGATATAAAATATTCATACAAATACACTATAATCAAACGTAATATTTTCGGATCGCGTGTATCAAAAAATTAATCTCGCGTTGGGTCTAGAAGAGAAAACTGGCACTCATATAAAAATTAGTTTATGGAAAAAAATCGAGATTTAATGTAAATTGTATCTTGAACGCTCAAGGGCTTCGGTTGGAGCATTTTAAAACAAACATCTTTCTTTGGGACGCGCAACCATCATTATTGCAATGAAAAAGCAGCTTAATACGTTTTTAAATCGCCGGCTTTTTTCAGCTCGGAATTGTAGTTTTGAGAAACATTTCCAGTGTGTTATCTCATAGAAATTTGTTGAGGTTTTAATTACTATTTCGCCAGTCGTGAAATGTACGATAAGAAAGAAAATTAGCAAGCTTTCTCTTAGTCTTTTCTGTTATAAATGCAAGTGATTGTTTGATTGCATCAATTATAAATTCAGTAAGAAAGTGACATCATCGTAATTATTAATTCATAATGCTTTATAGTAAAAAAATATTCAAGTGGTTGCAGAATTTAATTTGAATGTTTTTCACTTTAAAACTGTACAGCAATTTACATAAGTGGTTACTTACTGAAAATATAATCGTAAAGGTTATTAATCATAAACCTTTTAACCACAATTTACGGGGATTTCAGCATCATTTCAGAGAAATTCTTCCGGGCCTATTACAATTGTTTCGCGGAATTAATGGCCCCATTCACAACAAATCACTGAAAGGAAACATAATTAAAATTGACCCCTGTTATAAGGTTAATAACTTACATACTTTATGCATATGATTTAATCAAAAATTACTGTCCAATGTATTGCCACAAAGATAATTGGATGCTTTAGATTCATATTTTAAAAAGAATGGGACGGGTTCATAAAGCAAAAATATAATAAAAGTGAAATTTTGCTTCGTTATTTAACTGAAAATTAAAGCGCTAGCAGATTAAATATATAACGAATAACTTTATTATAATTATTGTTTCGTTACACTAGCAATTTTAACTGTAGCGAATTTATTTTGCCAATATCCATTTACCTGTTTATATTTACGATATTCGTGTTTGAATTGAACTCATCTCGGTGCAATAATTAACAGCTTTTCTTTTTTCTGAGCGTGCGAAAATTGAATTGTTTTGGTATTATTAATACTATAATGAGGGTTTGGTGTTAAAATAATTGTTACAACTTCATTAAAATTTCGTTTTATTACTGTGAAATGAATTGATATTAAGATAATTGCATTTTTATGATTTGAATTTGGAAAGGTCGGTGAAAGAGACATTTTTGATGGAATTCAAAAAAGTGTTCAATTTTATTACTCAGTAAGGTGCATGTTGTGGTGTAAAGCAATTTTCGAGTTTCCCTGGGAAAATCAAAAATATCATTTATGCTTACAATTAGTTTAGAAAATTTCAATATAGGTACTTTCTTATTTGGCAATATATGATACATTAGATATAGTATATTTTCATGATGTTTTATAAGTTACCTTAAATTACATCTAAAGCCACATTCAAGGTGACAATTTCAATTAAATAACTAGGTTTTGAACATGGTTGTCTCTAATA
The DNA here is from genome assembly GCA_958496155.1 of Sisyra nigra. Classification (NCBI taxonomy): domain Eukaryota; kingdom Metazoa; phylum Arthropoda; class Insecta; order Neuroptera; family Sisyridae; genus Sisyra; species Sisyra nigra. The sequence goes on from OY292317.1 coordinate 33,342,994, forward strand.
ATTTGATATCAAAAAAAAAACAAGGGTTCTTTTAAGCGTGAACTATAACTATATACTAATATTATTGAGAGAAGATCTTTGTAAACTTATAATCAAGGGATAAATAAACGTAAAAATTAATAGAATCTTGTGACGCCTGGCCACGGGTGTCTGAATTGTCATTGGAGTCAAAATGAAAGATTTAGAACAATTTGTACGAAATAGAGTTGTGAGGATATACATAAGCATTCAAAATCAAGATAATCCAGACAATTGAGTCCAAAATACTCGAGATGCCGGTAGAAGGACCCATGGTACGTTTCCAGCCAAACAATACACAGATACTTGTAAGTGCTATTTTTACAGAAAACAATCGTGAAGAGGTCCTGAAGTTACAGGGACCGGTATGACAGCCGTTCAAAAGCCCTGATAGCCAACCTATTAGCTGATCCCCTTACAAACAGAAGATTTATTAAAAAGACCATGGCCTGATGAATTTAGTTAGAAGACAGCACTTCAATACTGATGAACTTCAGTAACTTTGGCGGCACACTGGCCATAATATAAACATTAATAATGTTAGCTTCTCTAAAATTTAGCGGCACATTTCATGAATTTTGCGGCACCCAAAAGTGCAGCGGCACAGTGGTTGAGAATCACTGGACTAACTGATGACCACACATCAATCAACCTTATTCAATCTTACTATTCCCCCGGCCCTCTATCTACCTCTTCATATGCCTACCTCTGCATATAAATTAAACATAAAAAATATACGTCAGGAATCCTTGGTATGATGCTTTCTATAAAGGTAGCTAAGTTACAAAAAAAAAGTCTCAGAAGGAAATTTTTAGTCCCAAAAAAATACACGATTCTTATAAATATCGATAAAAACAATAAAGTATTTTTGTTGTACATCTTACACAGGAGCAAAATAAAAAAATATGTGATTTTTTATAAAAGAATATTTGATTGGTGGAAGATAACATATTTAACAATGTATGATTCCTGCAGTACAGCTATAAAAAGAAATACGTATCTGTTTTTAGAAAGTAAAAATGCATCTTTCTTTTAAAATATCTTTATATATAAAAACAATTTTATCGTTTTTTCAGAGAAATAAAGTAAGGAGTCAAGTGGCTTTTCAACCCCAAGAAAAAAGGGTAGGTTTGTTAGTTAAATTAAAATCAGAATATTTAATTTTCAAAGTCAAAGAGGCAATTTACATAAGAAATCGTTATTATTTAGGTAAAGTCCATAGCTTAAATTGTTTACTATAAACTATGCCAAGCATACTGCAAGTAAAGTAAATCACGTTTTATCCTACGATGTTCCTGAATTTGTACCGTAATAAGTTTGTGTATGATTTTGTGTTGTTTGTTTGTGTCCTCGTTTTCTATAAATTTATTGTTAAAAAATCCTATTCTAAAGAATCACAAACCTAGAGAAAACTAATAACTGAAAGTTGTTATAATTTTTAAGTTCACAACATGCGTTACAAAAAAAAAAACTAATTTTTTCAGTTGAATGAAAAAGTATCGTAATTGAACAAAAATTATTTTCGGTAGTAAATAATAATCTCATTTTTTGTACGTGAAATGTATTTGGTTAAATAAATATAAAAAGAAATACCCACTGTGAGTTAACACGAATGAAGACTTTGAAAATTATACACCACTTACTTATTTCATGAGTTATTTTAAAATTAATTTGTTAGTTTTACTACACTGAAAGGTTTAAGTTCATAAAATATGATTTTTACTTCAGCAATTGGCAATGCTTTCAGTTTTATATTTTGTTAAAAGGATTAAAAACTTAAAACCGGGAAGGCTCATATCAAATTCAAGTATTGGCAAAAAACCAGTTATTCCACTCTTAAAAATAATAATGAAAATTACACTCGATTCAAATTTTATATTTTAATAAAAAGAAGCACGTACATAGTATATATCATATAGAAGAAAACGTGGACTTTTCAACAAATGATTCCAATTAAATTTTCAATTTGCTTATAAAATACAATCCTGCTAAAAAGGAAAGATGTTTTTGAATCATTCATTCACAATTGCAATTATGTACATCTCTTACGATATTAATGGTCGATGTTTCGCAATAGTTGACTCAGTTTGTTCTCGTAAGTCAGTGCGAGCCTTTGAATGTGGAGACTCAAGTTGTAAACTGTTGACTTCATAAAGAACATTTCAAATAGAACAAGTCATATGAACAAATAAGTCCAGAAGACAACGTTTTAGATTGGCACACGTTCCACAAGATTTCCTGCTATTGTACTGATAGGTACATTTATTCTAATGGCCCAATGGACGTTGTTGTAAATTGAATGATTTGTTTATACGGAGTTTGAGGTGGATAGTGTTGTATGTGTGTATGTATACACAAGAACGCTCCTTTTATAGCGAAGACGACACAGAACAATTATTATTAATAGCACGTAAACATAAGATTGTTTTATCTCAGAAACTTCACTTACGAATTGTCTATTATTTACATGTGTTATATACAGCCTTTAACATAAAAATATTTTACGAATTTACAATTGAAAAAAGAAAAGAACTGTAATGCAATATGACAGAATGACAGTAAAGCTTTATAGTCAATAAAAGAACTTTTTCTTGTATTACATACCAAAAGATCATAAACGTCTTCGTGACAAGACTTTAAAATCTTCTTTCATATAACATGTATTTTATGGAACTCTTAGGATAATACAAAAGACATATTTGTTTCTAAAAAAATTTACTAATAAATGGCATTTTTCTTTAGCCGTAATTGCTTGTTATTTATTAAATTGCATATAAAATATTCAAAGCTTTTATGGGTTGTTTAACTTTTTTCATAAGCATTAATTTTAGATAAATCTTAAAATTCAATCTAGGATGCCTTTAAGTTTTTATAATTGGTGCAAAACGAAAGAGGTTCTCAATCCATATGTAATTGTTTATGTTAGACCAGGCATAACTTTTTACTTAATGAGCCGATTTGGATGTATTTTTTTTATTCAATAGGAAAATTTTCAAAATTTGTCTCATTTTAATTTAATGGAAATTTTTTATCTCTTAAGGACTGAGGGATGAGGTTATGACTTAAGACTTTAAACTGGCTGATCTGATTTCGATAATTTTTTTTACGTACCTATAGTATACCTTCAGTTATTTGCATTATAGTTTGAGGAAAGAATCCACTCTTGAGGATGAAATAGTAAGTTTAAATTGGATGATCCAACTTTGACATAATTTTTTTTGTAAAGTAGGTATATCAAGTAAGTATAGTAGAATTCAACTCAATATTTTAATTTTTTTTTATTTAACCAGTTTTAAAAACAAAGAAAAACTGAAAAAGGTAATGATGCATCATATTACTAACTAGTAAAACCCGGCAGCAAACAGAATTAACTGTTGTTCTAGATATTATGAATTGTGGTTAGTAAAAAATCTTATAATTATAATTAATTGTTATGGAAATTGAATTTAACAATGATAATAACAGTGTATATGGACTATTTGAATTCCGTGGCAACTTCACTCCATTGGCTGGCACAGTTACGCAAGCAACCAATAAGCTATCGGTGACAAACCGACACATACTTTAGCTTATGTTATATATAAGATGTACATTGTGCATAAATAATAAAAGACTAGATATTTAAAAAAACTGTTTGATTGGACCATAAGAATAGTAACTTTGGAATAAAAATTAAAAAATATTTTTTTGTTTACGAAATTTAAACGGACAAAGAAACTTAAAAGAATGAAATCAAATATAATAATTTTTATTTAAGAAATTATCACTTAAATTGAACCATTTTTAAGTCGATCCTAAATAAAAAAAAGAAAAAAAAAAAACATACCAAAAATAATCCATTGGTATAGAGCAGGGCTTCTTAAACTGTGGGTCGCGACCCCCAGGGGGGTCGCGAGACTACTGAAAGGGGGTCGCAAAGATCTGATACTTTTCAATCATTATAAATAAAATTTTAAAATTAGTATACACACTACGTACAAATATAAATACAAATAAAAATCATACAAAATACTATTGTAGTTTTATTATAACTATTTTTTGAAAAAAGTGGCAATGCAAAACTGTTATGTAGGGCCTAATAAATGAAAATATGGAAGTAGCATTTAAAATAATAAATACAACGCGCTCCTCGATTTTCAACTGAACGTTCGACATTGATGTCTGTCCAATTATATATATGTGAAATGAATGGGTACGTATTCTTTAATCCTTATTTTATTTACATTGTAAAATAGTGCGATATAACATCTACATCTACGGTTAATGTATATTTCATTATATGAAGGAGGGGGTCGTTTAAAATTTCCTAAGCTTGAAGGGGGTCGCTATATAAAAAAGTTTAAGAAGCCCTGGTATAGAGTAGAAAACTGGATTACTTAAATTTTAAAGTACTATAATTTAATGCAATAATCACAATAGGTGCATGGGTTACAATTTCAGCTTAAAAATTATAATAAAAAATTATTTAAAAAAAAATTGTTTGCTTAAAAAATTTTGAATAAATCGAAATTTTACGTATTAATAAATATCGTAGAAGGAACATCTTAGCGATTTTCTTTATCTTACAAAAGACCTAATGGGGTTATATCGATTTAAAGTTATCTAGTTATTTGCTACACTTGTATTAAACGTGGATAGAAAAAAGCATTGTTGCAACTTTTCGTACAGTGACAAGAAATTGTGCACGTTGCAAAATAACTACAAGATCAGTATGATATGTATCCTCACGTGTGTCCGTTTCTACTCCTATCTAGAATATATCAACTTCAGGGGCATTTGCCAATCATTAGTGCGGCTATTTTATTTTTTACTTTTATCCTTTAAAAAGCCATATCTCCAAATTTCATATATTTTTATGCCTTTATGTAAAATATCGTTTTGTTATTTGTTTGTTTGGCACCGACTCAAAACTGATTAAATTCAAGAGCTAGGTAAGGTCTTAAACGCATTATTTTTATTTTTTGTAGGTTTCTTTTTAGCGCCAGTTAAATTTTTTGTAAAAAGTTTTACCAGAGATAATATTTTTACTTTTAGTACTATCTACATAAGAAAACAGGTCACTTATAATTATAGCAACGTGGTGGACTAGATAGTTCCCTTATACGCTGGTGATCCTGGGTTCGAATCCTAATGAAAGCTTAAGATATTTTTCATGGGTTTTCGGATTCGACGGTCGGTCGCTAATGACCATAGTAGTTGATGCGACCTTAAATAAACCAAAAAAAAACAGCTTTCAGTCAGTTACTAAATCTTGAATTTTTGTTGTCAGGTTTGTTTTTGCTCCAGTTTTAAAATAAATGAATGTTTCTCGAAGTCAATATTAAATTGACATATTTATCAATAGTGAAGCTTGTCTGGTAAATCAATTTAAAATTGGCACACTATATTGTTCCTGTTATAGGTGCTCTAGTGGCCTTAATTAGTATGTGTTTTGTGTTGGAACTGAAATATTTTTGAAATTGTTTTGAAGACAATGACGGTAGTGACCTCGGTGGTTGCAGCCAAAGCTGAAGGCAATATCTGACAAAAGCGATTTAGTCCATAAAAATCTTGTTTGGCTTCTTGTGAGCAACACCTATACATGACAATTATTAAATATTTCTCCATCCACACATAACGAGAACGTTAATAACCGCGAAGTCGACAACTACAAAACGTTTAACGAACAAATTATTTTCATAATTTGAAGCTGGTGAAGACGGGCAAAAAACTGCGAAAATATTTGCCTGTCGTCAAAAAATCGTCGTGTGTCTGCGTAGGTACTTTTCGAATTCATCAAACGTCAATGTCTTGTACTTGTCAGATAGTTAAAAACATTTAAAATAAAAAGTCGACAATCCAAAAACGCTGTGACTGGCACTACACAATTTAATCGTGCCAAACTTCATAATTTAAGATAATTACAAGGCTCACCACTAATGGGACAGAACTGGCCTGACGAAAAATGCGAATTTATCTACCAGACGACAGCGCAAATTTAACTTGCGAAAGAAGAAACCGAAAATGCAATCAATGTTGTTGGTCCGGGCTGCAATGCGCTCGCTGCATGTAGCGAGAATTTTTCAACAACCCGTTCATTATGCGCACTTTAACTGCTCATTATTCGGCTGGCTCTCTTTCTTTTACTCTTATTTCGCCTGCTTTAAATTGTGACTTCATGCTGTAAATACTGCATTTAACTTTGTTTAATTATTTGTATTTTAAATGTGTGTAATTTTTAATCATCGAGTCCCGTGCAAATTTAGAGGTCGGCATGAAGATCACCACCCGGATGGTAAATTGTTACTTATAAACATTTCGTACTTAATTTTCAATTAGTCGAACTTAATGATTGTTATGGATATGGAGGATTCGGGCGATCATTTTAATACGAATTTTATGTTATACTGATGAAAGTTTGAAACGTATATATATACGGCATAACATTTAATTTACTTCATGTCTAAGGGGCGTTCATATCGTAAATGCGTTTTGACGTCAATAAGGGAAAAGAACTTTTCAATAAAAACGAATTTTTATTTCTCACCAAAAATGTATTAATAGAAAGCAATTTTCGAAAGATAAAGATAATTTTATAAAGAACGTCTTATTGAAATCACAGACAAAATCTTATAATTACATAATAAATGGTGGATAAGAAAATTTTTTAAGAAATCCATAAACTATTCGATTTTATTTCACCCTTCAGAATTAATGAATTGAAAACGCAACTTGACTTAAAAATTGTTAACTCATGAATTTCAGTTCATAGTAATCACTATATAAATTACTAGCTGCAATATAAGGAGAAATAATGACCAATTCATGAAACTATCTAAGATTTATCGCAGCACCAATAGGAATAAAATTTGCATTCTTTTTCTGTTATTAAGTCGTCAAGTTCTTTTCCAGTCGGGTTTCCAATACGGTTCGATTAGCTTCGTTTTAACTAAAGTTTCTAATGAAATATTTTAATCAGTTAACAGTATTTTAAAGATTTATGTCTACTAGCACAAATCGTTATTTTTCTCAGATCTTAGCAATTTTAACTTTAGCCGAACGAACTCTGACCTGGAACGTAGTAACTCGCTTTTAACCTTAGCACGAGACGAACAATTTATATATAAACTTGCCGGAACTAAAACAACACGTTCGTCGATAATAAACTTATGTGTGAAGTATTTAATGAATTAATGTAATACTAATTGCCTTACTAGCCACAATCTACCCAAACGGTTTTCTGTTTGAGAAAAGCACAACTAATTATTTAATAAAACTAAATGAAATACGAACCGGCTTTCTTTTATCATATCTACACTTGTCGTGTACAATATTTTCATCGTCATAAAATATTTAATTAATTAGAAAATATATTCAGTTACAAAGCCATATAAAATTGCAGTGCGAGTACTACTTAGGTATATATATACATATATAAATATTTTGAATTGCTCAATTGATACGAATGGAAAAATTTTGTTTGATTTGAGAAAATTTCAAAAGTTTTTCTCAAACGTGTTACGTAATTGTCAGGTCACGTTTCTACTCTTTTCGTTTCTGGGTTTTTAATTTTGGTTAAATGTAGAAGAAATTCAGTCTTAAATCATGTGGATATTTGAGATTCATATGTATCAAATGAGTGTATGTTTCAATAGTTTTACCAATTAAATTTAATAATGTTTAAACATAGATCTATGTATCACACAGATCATTTGTTATTACCGTAAAGAAATTGAAATAAAAATGGAGCATACGAATTATATTTGAATTATAGATTGTCTATAATTAACGATGTATAATTGATGGTTGTATTGACTAATAGGCGCTTCACGTTTCAATTAATAATGCACCATTTGTAATTATGAACGTTTCATAATTCTCAGAGATTTGAGTTCAATTTGCTGAGGAAATAAGAAAATTGTTTAATGAACTTTTAATTGTTGTTTGTAATAATGAAACAAGTAAATAATCAACACAAGTTTTTTTAATAAGTTTCAATGTATAGAAGCATGTAAACGCTTGAAAATTACTTTCTTTCATTTGAAGAAGTGTCCTTGAAGAATGGGTCACAACTCTTTTAATATCAACAATTTCGAAATTAGAGAAATTTTTCAATATACAAGGAGCTTTCAGTTTCTAAGTTGGTAAATTTTTTATATGCAGCATCTTTTATCACGTAAGGTTAATAACTTAAAATGAATAAGCATCGATTTTCAGTTTTCGCAGCAAATCGGTAATATACGAACGAATTTGAGACCGAAATATAACACATTTCAGCTATCATCAACTAATTTATTAATACTTTCAATCTCACAAAACCTTGCATTAATTGTTACTAAAACAAAAAATAAATTTGATAGGTTCCATTTCCATTTTCAGCCAAACTTATTGTTCACATTTTTCGTTTTTACTTCATTCAAAAAATATTGTATATCAAAAAAACTTGTGCAGTCGGGAGACCACTGTCAAGAAGAAAGTTCTTTACATTATTTAAGCGCTATATAATTTAAAAAATAAATTAAAAATTAATAATTAATAAGGATTTTGACAATTTTCTTGTTTTTAAAAATAAAAATTGAAGGTTTCTTAGGATTTCTTAGGATTTGTTTTCTCAAAATTTTATTTATAGATAATAGATTTTTACAGCTTTTCTAATTTAGTAAGATTAACAGTCGTGTCATCTAGTTGTTGGTAGAATAATTCTCTCTCTTTATATTTCCCTATCTTGAATTTTATTATTATATTTAAGAATAAGATGTTTGCATTTTTTTGTAATATTACACGTACCTACTTATATTTCTAGCTCACTCGGCATACTTCATTTCACCAATCACTATTGACAAGCAGTTAGCATATGGAGATCGAAAGAGAAATTAGAATTAAAGAGAAAAAGAGGTATAGCTGTCTGGTCGGGTTTTCATAGAGTTATAGTCTCTCCTGTTTTATTCTAAGCTAAATAAAGGCACTTTGATTCAAAAATAAAAGAAATTTTGGTTCATTAAGGAAAATGAAGGTGATTTTCAATGGGCTAAACATTGAAAAAATAGCCATGAAACATGGAAATATACCAAACAGTTCATATTTTAATTTAATTGGTTGCATTCTAAAGCCAAGAAAAAATGAAAGGGTTAAAACATATTTTTAGAAAATAAGAGCTCCATATGGAGGAAAAATGTAAGCCATAAAGACATTACATGATTCAACGAAGATAGTGCATTGTAAAATTAGATTTTTTACTCTTTATCTAACCTTAACCATACGATTTCTTAAAAATTATACCCATTTATAAGTATTTCAGGTTATTATCAAGAATAATTGCATTTGCTAAGACATTAAGAAGATACCAAGTCTATAATTTTATTTTAAAAAAATAAAAGTAAAAGCCGCAATCTCTAAAATTTGGTTGATTCTAATAAAAATTCCAAAATCGAATTTAAAGATAAGAAAAATTTGCACTAACCTCGTATGATCCGTTCAATTTTATTGTATATTTAGCAATATTTCGACATAAATTTGAACGATATCGATTTAACATCATTCATTCATATTCAAAGTTATTCAATGTTCATACCTACATATATCAGACATGCATCCAATTCTTTGATAAGATAAACGAATATTACGAACCCATAACGAATCACTGAAATATCCTAAAATTACATAGTGAATGAATATATCTTCGTTATATCTTGAAGATTTACTCATGCATAAGAGATGAAACACAAAACGAAATAAACCGTTTGAAAATTGAAAATAATATAGCTCGCACATGAGATATAATAGATCAATATGTGTTCAAACTATTGATTTTATGCTTGTAATTAACTATTAAACATTGATCTTTTTTGGTATACTTTCAAAAGAAACATGATAACTGAATACAGGTAATTACTAAGAAATCAATAGAAAAACAATTGTTGAGAAATTATATTATACAAGTGCGTTTACTTTTGTGAATTTCAGGTATTTTAAGGTTATTCATCGCTCATTTATCTTAAATACTTCATATTTACTTAAATAATTTGTTTCAAAACATGAAAATTATCGTTACTAACCAGATATGTGTCTTGATGTCTGCTGATAGCGATTTTCTTCCTGCGGCATAACCGTGACTTATAGTGTGTCGAGTAGGTGCGGTCCAGATCCAATAAACGATTCTGTAATAAGACGAACAACAAAGACAATAAGCCAAAGTTAATAATAATAGCTACGCAAGTGAAAAAACAATAAATTGTATTATGTAAAAGTACAATTAAAAAATAGGAACATGCAATGCAAGCAATGCATTTCTCAAAAATAAAAATCGGCAAAAAATCTTAATTGCCTCTTACAAAACATTAAAATTGCGTATAATTTTTAAGATTCAATTTTATGTATGTATATGTTTTTTATTGCTTTGAATTTTCTTGGTTTGTTAGCACACGTGTGTTACAATATGTTTTTCATTCTTTGCAATGACACAGCAAAAAGTTTCATACAAACCCGATATAGAAGTGATCAAGTATAAAAAATAAGAAGAATCAATTGAACTTAATTTTATCTACGAACCAACAACTTTCTAAGCAACAAAAAAAGATTCATCTAATCATATTCTACCAATTCTATACTTGTACTAATATTTGTTGCGTGATAATTAACACAAACTAAATTGTCGAATAGTCGCACTCGTGATCGCATAATAAACTCAATAATATTGATTCATAGCTCATAACGGTAAGTTAATATTTTTGAAATGGAAAAGAGTTTAGGAACGGTAATGAAAAGAATGATTGCTAATTAGTGCTTCGATTGGTATTTTGGTGATTGACCGAGCCGCGAAAGTAAGCGCCCCCACGATTAGGAATATTTATTTGTGAATGATGTGGCACATTTCGTTTTCACTTGATCAATCAAAGCCGAATATTACCGTATTACTAATTATAGGGTTTTATATTTTTATTGTCTGTTTCTTTTGAGTGATTCAATCGAAGAATAGAAACATTTCTACAAAATATGGCCAATCATTGAATATTTTCTCTGCACTTGTATTGTGGAAATTATTTTTTTTGTCTATATCTTTTAAAGAAAAGAAAAAGTTTTTGACATATTTAATATTCGATTTTTTCAGGCCAATTAGAATGTTAATTTTTCTTTATACTTATTGAGACTTCAAACTTTTATTTACGAGTAGGTATGTAGATTTTTTGTTAATATTCAATCTTACTTTTTGAAAACAAAATTTACTTTCCTTTAAGCTACAATTTTAAGCTTACCAATAGAATAATAAGTAAGAGCCATAAAAAATGTTCTCAATCGAGCAAATAAGTAAGAAAATTAACTTAGATTTTGTCATTTAAAAATATTAACTCCTAACAAGTCTATACTATTGTATTACAGTAGACTATCGAGTCTCGATAATTCGACATTGAAGGAATCAATGAAAAACTTCATAGTATAAAGTGTTTGAATTATCAAGAAGAAAAACTCCATAGTATGAACATACTACATAAATGCTACAGTTATATGTATAGCTTATACAAACTCATGTAAGCTATATGTTTGAACAGGATGCTAGGGTAGTTATAGCCTAGGTGAACTCTGCATGATTTCTACACCTATAACGTAGTTTAATAATTTATATATCAAAGTAAAGCTCGTTTTTTCAATGCATGATAATATAAGGGTGCCAATTTAAAATTTCCCGAAAATAAGCGAATATTCATGCACAAAAAAGAGCTTTAATTTGATATATACATGATTAAACTACATTATGGGTGTAGAAATTATGCAGCTTATGCATAACTTTGAATTATCGGGTGTTGCAGTCTCACCAGTCAAAGGATTTACTTTGAATTATCACATATATCATCTTGCACTGCTTTATTTTAAAATATTAAGAGGTTTTCTAAATCCTTAGCATTTAAGTACTTGGATTATCGAAAGTTTCATATAATCAAAGATTTGAATAAACGAGAGTCCGACGCGTTTGTATTTATAAATGTACTTCTATGCACTTTTACGCACATAAATTATTGCGATCTTAGTAAAAAATATATTGCAATAAAAAGAAAAAATAGGCTACTTGTAAGACAAAAAAACAGCTTTTTAATATTGAGGAAAATCATAAGAAAAAATTCTCAATTCTCAAAATGGAACGCAGAATGGACCACACACCAAACTAAATTGAGCACTCCAATCAAAACACAGACGAGACCAAGTGATAATCACTGGACTTCGAATAGACCATACCGTTTTCTCCCACGCATATTTACTGGAGAAATGTGCCCCTAGAATTTGTTCGAAGTGTGGTGATTTTTTAACAGTTTTCCATGCCATCTTTCTATGCCTCGCACTACAGCGTTTAAAAATGGAAAAGGGAATCCCTAACCAGATGAGTGAAGCTCTCAATAATCTATCGCTTCTGGAGTCAATCAAGGAAATCCTCCAATCCCAGAACCTATTGGACAACATATAGTATACCATATAGTCGCTAAGAACCTTCGGGTTGATGCGACTTTAAACAAACAAAAAAAAAAACAATTCTCTTCAGTTAGTAATAAAATGATACACGTCAGCTCCGATATGCGATTGGCGTTTATTCCATGGCATGGTAATAATAATAGAAAAAATCAATGAGTAGAATAAAGTTGAGCATTGTTTTGATTACAGGAAAACTTGAGTGAGTAAAAACTGGCATAGAGAGAAAACTCTATAAGTAAAAGTTATTGCTAGATTCCGTCACTTCAACCCTCTAAAACCTTTATAAATGAGAAACAGAAAAAGAAAACCGTTATTAACTCATGGACCTCAGTAACTGACACTGCTACTTTCCTGTATTTCTATAAGCGACAATCAGCCGTATTTAACATCTGCTATATATGACTTATTCTCAAAATTCGTGAAACTAAAAGCAACATTTTTAATGTTTTCTTAACTGATATTGTTTTTGTGTCATTCGAATGGCTAAATGTGCATGTGTACCAAATTATTGGTCTTCTTTGACTTTTAAACCTATATAAGACCACTCCTGTACTATAAGCCAAAAATTTGTGTTAATGAGAACCCTCCATATGCACAAAAGAGATCGAGGTTTCTTGAACTCTCTTGAACTCTTATACAGATTGAACTGTATACCATATAAGAAAAAAAAAATTAAACACATGTTTAGTAAGCTTTCAATGTCACTCACCATAGTTTTTTTTAAATCTAAACCTTTATAGTATAAGAAAATTAATTCTTAAGAAGTAAATTCTACAAATATTAGCACCAAGTTGATTTTTTATTGTTTTTATATTTGCAAGCAAAAACTACGATTTACAATAACAGACAAAAAGAACTACTATGCAGTCTTAAATCAATAAATAAAACATAAATTATATTGCAATAATCAAATAATACGATTTTATTGTAATACTATGATATTACGATATACACGATAGAAGGTGTGAGAGCCATAAAAAGATTTTATGCTTTTCTATTATTTATTTCAATGCTTGCTAAAATCAACTCCAGGAAATTTCGCAGTTAAAATATTTATGAATTTTTAAACATTTTTCTGCTGAACATTCTTACTGTAAGCATATAAAAAGAGAATATTCATCGTATTAATCAAATTAAAACAACATTTAAGCATTTAATTTTTTATGCATATACTTAAAAAAGGAGACCACTTTACATAATGGGTAATGAGAACAAAATAATCCAACGCAATTTTTATAGAGTAAACCATTCATTTCCTCATCCCATCACCGGTTTATTTGTCTGCAAAATTAAAAATAACAATTGAAAAAATATAGAGGTAATTAAAGGAAATCACGCAGATCGCTTAAATCTCAAATACACTCGACTGTAATTATCTGGGACGAAACCATATGATTTTAGAGTTCAATACAGATAATTTAGTTTGGGCGTATATTCTTTCTTCATGTACTTCGAATGTTATATGTAAGTATTCATATGCGAGTCTTGCATTTTTTTGAACAAATTAAGACGTAAAAATACTCCCACGAAATATTTATATCGTTTCGTTTTTTTTTTTTTTTTACTGCAAAACCATCATTTAAATGCGGCCACGATTTTAATATTAAACCCTAATTGGTGCAGTTCCCCCTTTTAAGGATTGAAAAATTTAATATCCGTTTAAAAGTAAGTGCACAGTAATTTTTTCTTTGAGCTGCTTAAAATCTTTTAATATAAGTCTTTGGGTTATTTTGCTTTATGAAATCTGTTTTGATGGATTGAAAAACTAACACGATATGTCTATAATTATGTAAAGTAATTCCGGTTCATAAAATACGCATTAATAGTTTTGAAAATATTCGAGCTATTTGTTCGTGCGTTGATCGAACAGTCACTTTACAAGTTTGCAAATTTCTTTTTTACACCGTCCTTTTTCTTATTAATACAACCTGATACGTTAATGTAAAATTTTGAATATAATTAAATAGGCCTGAATCTAAGCCTTAAGATGTGTTATTAATAATCTTAAGTAGTTACTTAGTAAAGTTAAATAGCGTTATATATTACTCTTTTACCCATACCGAAAAAAATCTTATAAATTTGGTAATTCCAGTTTTAAGTGTCAACATTGACAGAAACTGAATAATGTTAAGATTGAACTGAAAATCAGTTTTTATCATGTTATCATGGAATCGGTTGTAAAAATCTCCAAATACATGTAGTTTATGTGTAACACAAACGTGTTGTGAATAAGACGCGTTTTTCAGTTTACAAGGATTTGAAATTGAAGAAGAAATAAATCGTGTCGTTTTTCTTTTGGGTCTAAATGTAGGACGATAGGTGAGAGACAATGTGCACCGCCCGTTGTCGGTATTTTCAAAGCGCGTGTTTCATCCAATCTTTTTTTTACTTCCATTTAACAGATAACTTACAACTGCTTAAGTTTTATGGGTTTTGAACACTGTCTTTGCATTTTATTGGCTTTGTACGGTTTGGAGGTTTTTTTCGTCATGTCGTACCGAGTTAAGATGAATATGTGTAAGTGAAAGTCATGGCCCAAGGGTGTGAAGATATTACAATAAAATGATGATAGTTTTTATTGCTTAGATTCACACACCATATAAATACGTGTAGATCTATGAAAAAATTATAATTAAATTTATTTGTTCCATAAATTATTCACCTGTAAATTTCTTGTTGTTTTCATAATTTATAATCAGATAAAAACAAAATTTATGTAAAAAAATATTATTTGCTTATATCTTCTTTAACGTTTCTTAATAAAAAATAAAAATTGATTTGAATTTACAAAGGAAAAAAAAATAAAAAATTAATAAATTAAAATGCTTGAACTATAAGTAAATGTGTTTAAAAAAAGTCTCGCCTTGGTAATTTTTTATACCAAAAGGAATTGTGCGAGGCGAGATTCAATGAGGAAGTTTTGATAACTAATTTTGTTCATTATAATGTCTTGATTTTCTTTTTTTCAGATGTTGCGGTTGCATGATTGGCTTGAGTTACCTCATATTTAAGTCAGTCATAGAAAAGGAAGAGTGTCATCTGGTACCGTCTATCAAGAAAGATGTTATCAAAAGTTACTCTTCCACTTTTAGCGAAATGCGTGGTATATACATTTTATTTGTGTATTTAAATATTGCAAACTTAGCGAATAATTTTAGTTTTATATTAAGGTTTCTACATTTGTCATTAGAATCTATTCCAGTTTTATCTTATTAGCTCTATGTAAAAAGGATGGGTTTCCAAAAGATTATCTAAGGTGATAAAGTTGATATAGATGATGTATATCATGAAAGATTAAAATCATTCTATAGCACGGTTTTGACGAAATTTTAATTTTTATTTAAAACAAATAATTATTGTTATTATTTTTACAATTTAACACCACACTTCTTGGTCATCATCAATATTCATTTAGTTTTTAACCATCGGCACATAATAGATAAACTATTTAAACTTTTAACAACCACAGATAAATGTTCTCTTTTAAATTACAACTATTTACGGTATAAATATATTAGTTGATTAATAACAACAATAAAAAGAAATTCGAAAGGATATGACCTTTTAAGCCGCGTACTGAACCCAAATTTCCATCATTTTGGGAGCACTTTCCAAAAGTTCAATTACATTCAAAACAGAAAAACAAGACCCAATTAATTGTAATTAAAAATGAAATTTTTTTTTCCATAATTTTTACAACTCTTAAGAACTTGTGAAGTTTTACAAACTGTCTAAACTGCCAATAAAGTTTTCGAAATGAAATGTGTTTTACCAACATAGTTCATTTCCTCAAAATCATACTTTAGACTTTAGCGATTAGAAGAAGCATATGAATGCTTTTCAATCTAGATTGTAAATGTAACATTTTAAAAAATTATACAATTATAAAAAAAAAACTAGACAATTATGAATAAAATTAGTACCTACCTATATGGAAAATTCAAATTACTCCCTCAATTTTCATTCATTTGATAGAGTTTCTATGAAAGAGCAATTGCTAAAAAAAAACAATCAGCTATGTTAAAATATTGAAAACTATTCAATTAATAATTCTTAAAATGTAAAAAATTTTGGTTCCCTGAAATTTTCTAATGTTGATAGTACAAAAATAAATCTTCTTTAATCCCCTTTTCAACCACTTGAAGTTGGAATTTGGAAAAACCGTGTTTTAGCGGATCGTAACTTTCTTGTACTATCCGATGTTCAAAAATCAATTCCAATTCCAGTTTCCAGTGCTGTTTAAAAATACTTTTTAAGTTAAAATGCTCCAATGTTTTAAAATCTCTATTTACTCAGCGTTAAATTGTCCCATTAGTAAATATGGTTGCTGGTGTCTACACGTTCAAAAGAAACTCTCATGGAAGGACACCTAAACGAAACCACCTTCATATAACGTGTATGGTTCAAAATAATGAAATATTTAAAAAATTTTACAAGTTTACTTCTTAGCAAGATTTTTTGCCATCAACCTTTTTCAATGTATAATGCAAAATGTAGAAATATTATTAGCTTATTTACTCATATAGACGTACATTCAACAACATTTAATAGTCTTTCGCGAAAACAGTTCAAGTATGAGAATTTGAAAAGAGACTTCAAATTTCAACATTTTTTCTCAACCTCATTTTTTTTTTGGAACTCACTGTTTCTTAAAAAGTACAGAAAACGAAAAACTTACAAATGTGCAATTTTGAAAGCTTTGAGTTTCAATTTCGGAACATGCGCATACGATATCTTACAAAACTTTAATATTAACTCATTTTATTTCAAAAATATTAAAGAAGTTTTCATTTTATTATTTCTCATTCCGACACTGGTCTTATGTGAATGGCATATCAAAGAAAAGTGCGCTTTTATACTTTGAAGGTCAATTATAAAAACAATTAAATCTAGATTTAATTGTTTTTTTTCTAGACAAAAACTTTTTTTTAAAAACCCTTTCAACACTTTAAAACTAGTGAATTTTATTTTAAAAATCAAACGTTTATGAATAACATGCTTAAGAAGTTATTTTGAGCTTTCGACACAATTGTAATCCTGTTCCATAAAGACCGGAAAATTATTATTTTTAAACAATATTTGAAAAAAAAAAAAACAATTCAAATTTTTCAATAATTAGAGTTTATAAATCTGATATAAGGTTAAATTTTTTAAAAATAAATAAAGTGATTTCAATGCTTTTCAATAAAAAATAGCCTATTGTTTTTGGGCACCTGACACCGACCACCTTATGTCTTTATATAACCCAAAATGCAACTGTAATTATGTCTAATTTTCAGATAAAACAATATAAATAAAATATTATAATAATTCTAAACACAGATATTTGAACATATTTCTTACATAGTATCATGAATTTTGAATTACCCCATACCGTCTTACGTAAATAATTTACGTACTCAAAGCTTTTTTGTAGTTTTAGAAATATGCGATTGTCTTTTGAGTTGAAAACATTGATCACAACGTGCCACACTACAATACACTGCAGTAATCGAAAGGTGATCTTACTGTCTCGATTCGATTACCATAACATATAATGTTTGTGAATATTTATCGCTATTATAGTGACGACCAGAGATTATCAAACAGTCGTCAAAAAATCAGCAATCATAACTTTAAATAAAAACCCTATCATTTAATTGAAACTGTTTGTTGTAAATTGAAACAAAAATTAATTTGTTACATTTTTTTGTAGTTATTTTGCATATTTAATGTTATTTCATCGATGTTAAAATGTTCGGGTTGTACAGGAAACACCTATTGAGAGAAAACCATCTTCATACAAGCAGTTTAGATATATTACTACCACATTACTTGACTCGAAAATCGTGCCATTCTGGTTAAGTTTGTCTTGTTCTTATAATAATGTTATAGGATTCCCTGCATTTTATCGTTTGATTTAATGTTTTGAAAATACGAAAATATTCGAGTTAGATACCTATCGCTCTATTCTATTTACATATTGAGTTTGTATTGGCAATTCTTGTAGTTTTCACCATCTAAAAATTTATTCAAATCAACGACAAAGCGCGACAGGCAAAGCGATGACTTCCAACTTGATTAACTTGAATATTTATGGATTTAATTCTGTTTGTAATATACATATAGATTTTTTGCCTCGCCAAGAAATGCTACTACTTTTTAGCCGTGACAGATGCAAAAAAATAGATTTGCGAATTATTAATTAGTGTTAGGTGTACGATTTTGGCAGTGGTTGAAAATAAAAGATTTGCATTAAGTAGAATTTAAATTAAGACGATTTATCTTATTAATGATTAATCCTAAGATGTGAAACTTGTTGAAATATTTCACTGATTTGGCATGAGAAAATTTTCGCACAGACTTTAATTCATGCAAAATATGTTATTTTTGTTTCCGTAAATCGCTTTGTTCAGCAAGTTTTAAATTGATGTAAAAATAATATTGACGGAGAATGGTAAGACATTAAAAAGCAGATAAGAGTTAATTTTTTATAATTTTTTGTTCAAATTTTGAAAATATAATCGAGATTTAAACGTAAATATATCAGTTATTATATTTCGTCAATAACCTTTCCTAATTATACTTTTTACAGCTTCATATTCTCGATGAAATTACTTCGATTAAAATATTCAAGAGATGTAATTAAAAGTAAACAAGATGGTGAGTAGAGGTAATCAAAATTTATTCAAATAGGCCCATGAATAATACAAAACTATAAGTGTATTTGAGAGCCCATCTTAATATATCCATTGAAGCCTATTACTGTTACTTGAATTTTTAAATATACAATTAACTTGATTATAGTCTAGAGTATCATTTTTAATACAGGTAATAATTAATAATTCTTCTTCTTATAATTATGGTTGTTAACACTAAATATTGATCTAAGTATTTCTTAAACGACAGTTAGTACTGAAAAGGAATTGTCTGATGTAAGTTCAATTGAATGATGTCAAAAGTTGAATATTTGACTTGGAAATAGAGGTATTATTGACGATCCCATGACCTGTTTTCAAACAGACTGATGGGATGAAGTTCCGCAGTTCGTATAATCGTGGTATAAAAGTACAGCTCCATCCACACTAATTATATGCTTGGAAGACAAGAGGATTGGATTTCATGCGCTTTATGGCAGAAAAGTGAGAAAATATTCAATTCATATTTGACACCCTTTTATTAAGAAAAAGCATACGAGCAAATACAATACGGAAGATTTTTCTTGTTTGTTGTGAAGATGTTGCTGTTGCTGTTGGTGGGACTTTGATAAATGTACGCGTGCGATCAACTTGTCAGTAACAACAGAATATATTGGCAAATACATGAATAGTTATTGGTAAATGATAATGGCAAAACAGAGAGGAATTGAAAAGATCAATTTCTTTACAGCTACATTTGCTTTGTGTTAGAAATATTTTCGTTTTTTTCCCAATAAAATATATCGATAGAAATGATTTGTTATTTCCTTGTTTTTTTTTTATCAAACCAACCTCGTTAGTTGTTTTAACAAGGTAAAATTAAATGTAGGTTGTTTTAATAAAATAGTTCCAATAATATTACTAATTTTCTATATAATTTTGAAGAAATAAAATAATAACATGGTATTATTAATAAACTTCCGTTAATTATATTTTGTAATTACAAGACAAGAAAAAATCCAAGCCTTAATAAATTCAAAGAAATAAATTGGAAAAAATTTTCATTGTATCTCATTAAGTTTGTATAACTTTTATTTTCAATGCAAAAAATATAAAATTTGAATGACAAAGAAATTAACTATTGACAATGCATTTTATAAGATATCATGATTTGGCAAAAAAAATAATAAGACTTATTAGGTCCTTATCAAGAGTAATACCTTGAAAACTACTGTGATGATGGGAATGTTGATTATATAAAACCAAAAAATATAGCCAATGATTGAAATGATTGTAACCCTCACATCAAAATATTTCTTTAAATACTATGAATTTATATAATGACTATAG
Organism: Sisyra nigra; assembly: GCA_958496155.1. Classification (NCBI taxonomy): domain Eukaryota; kingdom Metazoa; phylum Arthropoda; class Insecta; order Neuroptera; family Sisyridae; genus Sisyra; species Sisyra nigra. Next base: position 33,363,417 of record OY292317.1, read on the forward strand.
CAATACTCTTCATAGTCTTCAGTAAGTGTGATATTTTTAAAAGAGTGAACGTTAATAAACTAATTAATTAAATTTACAAGCGTTCTTCTCCAAATGTTATTGGGAAAAAAAAATGCTTAACTTAAATACAACATATGTAGATAATAATCAGCTAAGTATATTTTTAAAGTAGAAGATCCTAGTTTAACATTTTTTTTGTCAATAATTAAAAATAAATTGACATCTCCATCCCCGCCCTGTGCGTATTCCACTTGGTTTTCATAAAAAAACACAAGTAAGGCCAAATGCCATAAGATCAATTCAACCAGTATTTGGTTTTCCAAACTGAGGTACTTGTCGCCTAGTTTGATTCACATAACGTAAAACAAAAATTGGCAATCCAAAAAAAATCCTGATTAAATTGTAATTCCAAAACTTAATGGCCTGATTCTGTTTGCCAGAATATTAGAATTCCTGATTGATATATTAAGTCGCAGAAATCAAAGGCTTGCCAAAATTAGGAATGTTGTAATTGGATGCAATTTGTATTAAGGTATGATATGACCTAGCTTTGGCAAACTGTTGGGGTTCTTTGCTATTATCTAGGAACAATAATCAAACGTTTTTCAAAGTTTGGTGCACTTATGTTGAAAGCAGAGTTAGTAAAAACAATGATTTTGGAAATTGTTCAATCCTTTAATAAAAGACTTAGGAAACGTATAATAATTTAAGGCTCCTTGAACTATAATACAGCTTAATAATTCCTTAATGAGAATTTTTAAGCCCTCAAACTATCAAACTTAAGTTAAGATTGTTTAGAACCAAGTAATTTTTCGATTAAGTTGAAATATTGTTTTCAGCGTTGAAATAGCGTTTTCCTTCGATCCAAACTGTCCAAAAGTAAAGACCACAGCTTGAATCGATTGAGTGTGGGGTATGCCAACCCTCCTTGTCTCTTTATGAAACAACACAATGGTTAATTGTGTTCAAAGAAGTGTCTTATCTTAACATCTTTTAAGGTCCATAAATACCTTATAATTTATATATTAACAAACAGTTGAATGGCTTTCTTGGTATTCCTTACACTCTTTAAATTTAAATTAAGCCAATTACTGTTGAATCTTTTGAACCAACACCCTCGGGACTGGTTCTAGAACTCATAACCCGGAATAACCGGGTACCGCTATTCACTTAAAAATTATAGTGGTAGCTCGATTTCCAGAGTCTTGGACTTGCATAAACGTATTTTCCAAAAAAAAAAAAAAAAAATCAAATTGTTACTGGTATACTAATATTATACATTAAAGTGGATGTATAAAATATTAAAACGCTGCTAAATACTGAAATATGTACATAAATAAAAAAAAATTTAGGTGAAATAAAAAGAATCTTAATCTCGCTTTAATTGAGTGATAATAGTCAAATAGTTATTAATATGGTGCTGAGACGAATATTTTATTGTTTGGAAATAGAATCCGCTTCCAATTAAACTTTTTTCTGTCTACTTTCTCTAATGGAGCCCGGTTGTGGCTTATCAGATTTGACTTTTAATAAAAATCAGTCGAAAAAGCTATTTACAATGGTTGTATTCCAAGCAGAACTCTTAGATCAAGCAAAATGTTTTGCTTCCCAAAATGACAAATATCAAAAATTTTAAAAATAATTTTTGAATAGTAACCAAATGGAGCATTTCTATTTACACATGTTAGTGCAATTAACATGACTCTGGGGGTGGTGTCACATGTTCTCACCTGTAAGTGGGCCGAACCAATCACCAGCAAAGGAGGAGCACCGTTATCTCAGGATGGGGAGAAATCTTATGAAATTCCTGGAATTCGAGAATATTTTTTCTCTAAGAACTTCGTCTTCGAGACCACCTAGCTCGAAGAGTTAAACAAAAGAATGGAAATTTCTAGCAAACAAATAATAGGAGAGGACATACTCAAAACTGAACAAACTAATATAAAAAGAGATTCATTTGAACGAAGAATTCTCGTGACAGTGATCAGTGTGAAATAAATCTTCGACCAGTGTTAAAATAAATAGTGCAAGTGATCAGTGCTAAAATAAATAGTAAAAGTGAACAGTGTTAAATAAATTGTGAACATTGTGAAATAAAGTGAAACAGTGCAGTAGTGAGTCACAATAGTGTAAGATAAATCATTAAACAGTTGTTAAAAATAAATTTGTAATCATTATACACAAACCTAAGAACCCGTAAAAACGTTTCAATACTGTACTGTAGGTTACACTATTGTATAGTAAATGCTTAAGATTGCAAAATGTATTAAATTTTTTTTACTATTTTTCAAAATATCCCGTTGCTTATGTAATCCATTTCAAATCTTCAAATCTATTTCTATCGTTATCCTTATCAAATTAACTTTGCCTGTCTAGATTTTATTTAAGGCTTAACTTAAGACCAGCTTATTTATTTCAAATAAGCATAATATTGTCGAAACTAGATTCGCAAGTAAAGAAAACGATCAGTCTTATGCAATCAAGAAACTTCAAGTCAACATGACTAAGCATGAACAATAACACGGTGTGAACAACTGTTTATTAAAACTTGCCTTTCATCGGCAAAATGAGTCTACTTAAACCAAAAAAATAAAAATAAATAAATTGAATTAAAGAAGACTACTCTACAAGGGAAATAAAAAGCATTGCTCAATGACGTTGATTCGAATGGAACATAGTGAAAAAGTCTTTGGTAAAATGAATGATTTTCTTTCATTTACCCACATTTTATAAATCTTACGATGTTACAAATCGAAAATCTCTTGTCGGTTTTCTAATTTAATTAAGGCTTGTCAAGTTATAAATATGGAAATTTACTAAAAATATACTTAGAGATTTTTTACCTTAATAGTGAAATTAAAAAAAAATCGAAAATAAAAATTATCTATGTCAATCACAAATAGTATTTGTAAGGCATGACTCAACATTTCCGACTTATATCAATTGCATATCAGATAGTTTGAATTTTTGTTCAACCGGTTAATTAAGCTATCACTACTTGTATCGGAGTTATAGATTGCTATGTATAAATTAGATGTTTCATTTAAGTTAAGAATATTTTAAGGTTCTTTAATGAACAATTAAACGTTTAATTCGTTTAATCGTTCAATTTGTTATAGAATATCGTGAGTACTTAATGTATAATATGGTAAGATTAGATCTGATTACTTGCAAAACATTCTTGTCGTTTGGACTGAATAGGACGAAAGAAAAACGATAAGCGATTTTATGTTGATTACGATCTATCAACAAAAATAATTAAAATAATTACATAAAACCGATATTACATTTGAAAACCGTTTCTAGTAGGCGGTTTCAGTATCAACATGAGCCTTACGCATGTGTTTTACTTTTCAAATTCATTAAAGGCAATTTAAAAACCTTTCATAATGTTAAATGACGATATCAACATTAATCATAAATGATTTGTTTATTTATTGGCCAATATCGAAACATTAAAAATTGACATTTTCTCTCCATCCACGTCTAATTTGAGGGCGAACTCATTTTGCCTAAGAACCGATTTTTTTCAATTGCTTTCCTTAAAATGTCTAACCTTGTGTTGCACAACTGGTTAAATGATTTAGATTTTTGATATTGGAAATAATTAATTTGGTCCTCGCATAAAAAACCGTTAACCTATCATTTTCCCAATTTGATTGATTTAATGGCTGGTTGTTAGTGTTCATGTATTTTACAAGTGATTGATTATGTTTCGGCTGAACGAAGGAATAAGAACGAAATTTTTATGATCTTGTGCGTGACTGGACGTGTCATAATAAAAATTGATGTCACATTATAAAAGATTAATACGGTCCAGGTTTATGAGGAAGCGAGATTTCTTATTGTTAATCAAGAATTTAGGTGACATAACTTACGAATGAGTGGGATTTTGCGTATACGATACGACTAATTTGGGAAAGTTATAATGAGTTTAATGAAGTTTCGATAAATTATGTAATTAAAAATAATTTGACATTTATAACGCTGATTTTTATCAGTACCTGTTTTTTACTTTATATTTCTAGTAAATTGGAGTTTTACTAATTTTCTTGAAACTTTTTTTCAGCTTAATAAAAAATTTACATAAAAGTGGCATCAATAATAACTGACGTGTGTTAAGTCTTAAAACACAAAGAAAGAGAAAGCGATGAAACCGCGAAGGGATTCTTTAATCACTGATGCGATTCTTAAAAGAATAACTTACATTTCTTAAATGAAAATCCTGAGTTTTGAAAGCTAAAGAAACGTTTCTTTTAAACGTTAAGTTTATTATCTAAGGTACCGAATATAAGAAAACTTTCTTATTGAATTTCTAAATTACTTTTCATAATTTATTAATTTTATTTACATATACAAATTACTAACAAGAACTAAGAACTCACAAATAAATGTTAACTTTTAAATAGGCTACCGTACAAATCAATTTGATAAATTAAGAGATTTTCATCTAACGTTACAATCATTTAAAAGAACTGCACTAAATATTAAGTTACAAAAATGCTTCTCGTAACGCTGTCCATATTAATAACTATCAAAGCTGCAAAGACTAAAAACAACCGGTCTGAGATAAGAGACCTGAATAATTCCCAAAATTTGTATTACTTTCAAAATAACCTAACCATGTTAATTTAAATTTTTGATTAAACCAACATTTCCGACTACCTAAAAAAGTTGTACGAAGTAGATTTTTTATCAAAGCGAATCTTAATGATGTAATCAGTGCAACGATAATAAACAATCTTGTCAAAATAAATGAAGAAGTTCTGAGGAAAATCATAAAATAAACATATCTTAAACTAATTTACGCTAATTATTGATATTTATGCAAGTCAAAGTTGGACGATTAGTGTCTGTAACGTCTTCATCATTAGTAGGAAAGTGCAACTGGAGAGCATTTATTTAACGTAACTATGTCGAAAATATTTATAGTTAAATAATTTATTATTATTATTATAAATAGTCATTAAAATGATGTCATATCTGATATTAGATATTCAAGTCATTGTTTCGTAATTATTTAATATTAAATATTATCATCTTGACATTTCTGTCACGGAGTGGATTTTTTCTCCCGGTTTAGCCGGGAGAGCAGATTGATGAGGAAAATTAAGGCCGTGAAGGTTTGGAACTTCGTTTCGAGTTACTATCGAAGTCTTAAGACGTATTTAATTTAAACTGCTTTTTAAGAAATAATTAAGGTAGGTACCATAAAAACCCTTCGCTATGTGAATATTGATTTTCGTAGGCTGAAATAAAATACCGTTTGCACTACAAAGTGGTTTTCATATACTTATGAAAACATGTGATTTGGACTAATTTCAGCAATAGTGTTTTATTTTTATAGATTTTATCAAAGCTTTAAATATTATTACATTAATAATAATAATTAATAATAGGCAAGCTAGTGATCAGAGAACAATTGCATAGGATATGATAATATTAAGTTTTGAACTACCTAATTAAAGGTAACTCTTTTGCGATAATCGAAGTGTAATATTTATCGCTATTTTGAAAAGATAAAAAGAGAAAATAATTGAGAGAGATTGAAAAAAAAAGATTGATAGAAAAAAGATTGAAACATTGTTGAGAGAGATCCTAATGACAATGTCTATGCATTTGAAGTTTGTTGAATACTCGTATTATACGTATATAAGATACCAAAATTTAGTTTAAACAATTCGATTGGTGGATTCGCCCTTTAAACTTTTCGAATCTGAGACTAGCATTTTAATTGCTGAGCCACAAATATAAAATTGAGAACCTATAACAGAACATTAATACCAATCGTTTCCAAACTGTTGGCATGCAAACATTTGCTATTATTATTATTTTTATTTTTATTATTATTATTATTATTAGTACTAGCAAAATTTCAAAGTTTCACTCACGTAAAATAACCATAATAAAAAGTGGTTTTAAATATTGACTTGGTTGACAGTAGTTAACTATTAAGGCTAACAGAGAGTTTTTTTAGAAAGATTTTCTTCCGCGTATTCACCAAAAATTTGCACTCTCACTCAGAATCATCCAATCCTCCAGATGCTTTTCTTCTGCTGGCACCTCCTCCCATTATCATAACCAGCCACTAACCTATCACTTGTATATAAATTCAAGTTACTTAATAAAAACAACTGAAAAAAAAACTATGTACAAATTTTTTGTAAATTTCAGAGTAATAGAAGAACGGAACTCCGTTCCAAATCAAAATAAGAACGAAAAATTACAATACATTACGATACCGTACAGTTACGATACAAGTTCTGAGCAGTATACAGCAACTTTTTGTAAGTTGTGTAAATGTACAATTATACTGTAAATGTACAGCTTAGTTTTTTTTTCGTTGATAACAGACCTTAGAACTGAAGATTCACTATTCAATTTTAATCCAGCCATTTTGTAGCCAATTTAGCCAAATTAGCCATTTATGTGTTTAGCATTTGCATAGTGGAATAGGAACTGAACTGCAATGGGACGCTTGTTTAAACGCTTCTATTCAGGTAAGGTTACAAAATTTTGTTTCTCAAGTAAGCGTAATCTAAAAATTAGATTTCCGCTTTATATATTAGTAAAATTGAATCAATAAACATTAAATTATATCAATTCCATCCCTGTGCATACTTATCGTAAAAAAATTTTTTTAGATTTTGTTCCAATTTTGTGAAGAAGCATTACAATGTACTTACTTTATATAAATAAAGTAACAATCAAATTTACAAATAAATTATAAAAATAATAAAACATTAACAAATAAATTTTAAATAGGGCCACCTATTGGCGCTGTGGCTAGAGCAGTAGTTCTCTCCACTTCATGCGTCAAGTGGTACGAGTTCGATCCTCGTTGAATCCTAGACTTAAGATCCTAGAACTAAGATTAAAATTGACAAACAGATCTTTTCTGTATTTAGATAGTCATGATAAGACCTTAGCTGTTAAAGCGACTTCAAACACCAACAAAAAAAAAATTAAATAAATGAGCTATTTAAAAATCGTTTTATCTTTATTGGTATTCTTGTTGCAGAAAGTATAAAAAAAAAACATTCTGTCCCTGATTACTAAAAAAGCTGTGCAGGAGTGTTAAAAATGATAAAGAAAACTACGCAAGCTTGTATTAAGCCGTTACCAGAGAGAAAATAATAAAGTAAGGTTAATATTCTACAGTAATGAATTGAATTTTGAATACTATTGTATTGTATTTGTAAGCCCCTAACAATTATATTTTCTGCAAATTGCTTACAAATCTGTTTAACTCAATTTATGACAATTTTTTTTAATAAAAAAACTTCAACTAATAGGGAAAACCCATAATAATGTCACACATATTTTATGATTTTTGACTTTTCCACCCCTTGATCTTGTTAAAGATGGTCACAGTTTTGACCCCCTCAATAATGTCACAATATGTCACATATTTTACACTTTTACATCTAGAAATAGTTAAATAAAAACAACAGCTATCAATTTTTTTAGTTTTTTTTGCAATACATACTATTAAGTTTCGTGTTTAATATTTTTAATTTTTAAATATGATCTAACGAAACTAATGACACCTCTATCCCTCGACACACAATGTCACACTTCGTTGACGCCTCACTCTCTTAACGTGTGACATAATTTTTTGTATAGCCTCTTACAAGTAAAGTATAACTTACGGTCAGTGAAGCAAACTGTGTTAATAATTAAAAACTAAAAAGCAAAACAGTTTTATAATTAAAGTAAATTAAAATGAAATTAAAAATGTGAGCCTATCTTCTTCTTACTGTACCAAAATGTTTCTATTTCTCCAGATTCAAAAATAAAAGTTCAAATACCAAAATTTTAATTTACATTCTATCACATAAAAGTCAAAAGATAAATGAAATGAATTTTAAATTGATAAATTTCCATTTATTCCTAATAGCTCAGTAAGATTTATATTCTCAGTTATAGTCCATTTTAACACTAATTTCGGTAGTTGTTTTCCGTATATTTAGCACAAATATGATAAGGTCAAAATCGGTGATACTCATCAGTCAACGTCAGCAAGCTTTTAATTCAATAAAAAAAAAAAGAAACCAAACCAAAAACCGCTTTGTTGATGAGGAAATAAATTAATTCTCAAAAAAAGAAATCTGTTTCAGTGCTACATTTGACTGCATTCAAGGAAAATATCGACTTATTTTGTTGAATAAATCTAGACATCAAATACTTAAAATAATTAAGAGTTGCAATTAAAGAACGAAGAAAAAATAATTCATAACTTTATCATTCATCAAACCACTAGCATTTTTATACGATAAAAAATTGAATTTTAACGACACCTGAAAAATCTTGATATGTCCGATACCTATATCATGAAACGATAGGGGTACATTACGTATGTTAATTTCCAATTTAAAATTCGAAATTTATACCGATCAACGTTAATGATTACGGTGAAATGATTACGAGCAAAAAAAAAAGAAAATATTATTATCGCACATAAATGAGAAAGCAACACCTATTGATATTAAATTTGCGTCTTATTGGCTAGTGAAAATAAGCAACGCCTCGATGTGAAAGAGTGTACGATAATTAAGAGAACGACTTGTTGAGACAATATATAAAATACGAGTGTATATAAACTACGCAAAATGTAAAATATATGCGACACAATTGCTTAAGACTTAAATGTAAACCAGATTGTTTCTTATTCAAATCATGCAACGCAACAATTACGAAATTCGCAAATTTCCACTCACACTTTACATGTTTTAAGTTAATTTTAAGACTCATTTCCGCGTCTCACCACTGACTCAAATCACTATTGTATTGATAAACGTCATTCAAGCTAAACGGTATATCAGCAAGAATGAAAATGAGCTCTTTTCTTATGCGTATATCAAACAAGAACATGGATTGATAGACAAGGCATTGTGCGGTTCATTTGTACCATACAAATAAAACGATCGTATGGCTTTAGGAGGCTTTGTGAAATTATTACTATGCACGTATGTAATTGACAAGAATGGCCGATTTAAGCTGTCCGCGTATTGTTAAGTCCGCGTATTGTTAACGGCTAAATGGTCAGTTGCTACTGTGAACTTGGAATGTGCCAAGTTCATTGAAATTCCAGTTCTGACATGTTAGACTATTTCACTTTAAGACTCATTACCATAACGTTTATTACCTCACCGCAAAACTGCTGCAAGAAGTCGTAAAATACGGTTTTTAAGCACGAAATTCTATAAAGATGCTTCAATATTATATTTTATTGAGTTTCTATGAGGATATATAAATTGGTGACCGATTGATTCTCTACACTTCTCTAATGTCTAATTATTTTGATCAATTGATAGCTATGTTTCTCATAAAAGCTCGTATAATTTTTTTAAAATGTGCATTTATATGAAAAGCAATAAAATTTTTATTGCATAATGCAACATATTTAAACATCAATTTATCTTTGTTTGTAAAAAGTACCGTGATTAATCGACACATACTGGAGATCCAAACCAATAAAGATAACTTGATAGAAATCGATTCTTAGTGAAGGATTTTTTTTATTAATTTCACCCCTAAGTAGCTCAAAGAGGGTACGAAAGTGCGGTTTTTTTGAGTTTTACTTCTAAATTTTCCAAATTTTTCAAATAAGCAAGATTCATAGGGCTGATTTTAAACGTGATAAGACCCAAAGCTATTTTAGATATGAGGCCTTTTATAAGTTCTATGTTTATGTAAAAAACTTCGTGAAAAGTATGGAACGTTCCAAACGTGAGGCGTTGAAACAAATAATGCTACAATATATACATACATATATATATATATACATTCAAAAAATTTGTTAGGTTATTTAAAGTCACTTATAACATCTAAGGTCATCAGTGACTGTTCTAATTCTAAAGATCTTTTCACTTTCTTGGTGTTTTATTCATACACTTCTTCTGTCCTATTTGCACTTTTTTAGTTCAATTTTGGCCAATCATGGTTCACATTCACACACGCAGTGCATAAACATGCTGAAACAGTGTCGATGAGTGTCAATATAAGCGCTCGTCACGATAATGGATGTGCTGACTGCTAAATGGGGCTGGATGTTCGCACGGAACGAACCTGCTGAAACAGTTCTTCACTCATTCTTGTCTCTTGGTTAATGTTGTCTTACTCTTTGTCTATTTTCGTGTCTGTGCATCGCCATAGCTGGACATTTGGAACAAACCTACTGTATCATAGCTCGATGACAAGGTTGGCCTCTTTGAGGAAGTTCAGGCTTACTGTCATCCAATGCTCTGTATTCAGACATTCTTTTAAACAATGTAGCTCCAACCATCTTCGTCTCAAGCTCTGTTTCCTGTTATATCAGCAGCAGGTGCTTTACGAATATATCGTGTTCACATCTGCTACATCGCACTGTCGTTCCACTGAAAATGTGGCTGTGGGTCAACTTGTTATGTCCCACCCTCAGCCTAGAGAAGCTTAATCTCAGGTTTCTTGGCAGCTCTTGTTCAGGTGAATTTTTTGAGGTGGATACTCTGATATTAGAAAGCTTTTGAGGTTCGGGGTGCCAAAACCCGTTCCACAACGTCATTGTTCCTTCCTTATACTGCCTAAATGCATCCTCGATAGCTAGTGCCTGTTCTTGTCTCAGCTTTTCATTAGTGGCCTCAATATGTATTAATATTCAATATACTTCAATATATATTGAAGTCTACATATATGCCAATTGCTCACTTTAACAAAAATTTGTTGCGACCCCTAAGAAAGTGGAGCCCCTAAGCTAGAGCTTGTGAAGCTTATACGTAAATCCTGCACTAATGATTTAGCATAATAATATGTTACAAATTCTTTGCTTTTCTAGTTTCTTAATTCTTCGTTTAAGATAAATCACGTCTTCCATTCAAGATAATATTCTATTAAAAAAGCACTGTATTTAAAGTTGATATATTCAAATATTCAAGAAGGAGGGTAAAGTATTAAATTTTAATTCATATTTTGAAAATATCACTACCATTATATTACATAGCGACAAAAAAGTTTTTTTTTTCTAAATTTGTAAGACCCAAAAAAAAAATTCTTAATGCATTATGAAGGACTTTTAGTAGCGTGGTGATTAGATTATGTCCCTTATATGCCCGTGCCCTATTTTATTTCCCAGTGGAAACCCCAAAAATTTTCTTGGGGTTCCAGATTCGTCAATTGCTAATGACCACAGTAGTTGATGCGACGATAAAGAACTGTATATTCTTACTTGGTGGCGTATTTCTACACTTAGATTAGTTTTAGGCATTTTCAAACGATTCCTACTCGAGATCAAGTACATACTGATATTACTGGTTCAGATTCGTACAATATTAACTCATAAGTTCATCTGGGTACTGGTACACAAACTCACCCGTCCAGAAACAGTCACCGATTATCTGGAACGCTATTTTGCCGTTCATGTACGGAAATGTACATTTGTTTTTCAAATAAAACGATCTTACTGTAAATCATTTTAATATTAAAGTTTATTTATACCATTCGAACATTTCAACTTCCAAAAGAAGTTTACAGATAGAAGTCATTCAGATATTCTTACAAAGATTTATATAATTTTATTGCACACATAAAAATGATTTTATACAGCATAAACGTTGTAATTATTAACAACTTCTCGGAACAAAAATATTAAATGCTGATAAGTAAAGAAATAAATCAATGATTTATTACGATAAAAATTATCAAAATGCATTGCTATTATAGTTAATACCTTGCTAATAAGAACATTAAATTGATATTTCTAATAAACTTTATTACGATTTTAAACGAATCCGAGGGCAAATGAAATTATTGAAATGAAAATCAAATGCTCTACTAACTGAAAACATTAATCAAAAGAGACAGGTCTGAAGCAGAGAATCGGTAGCTGAGAGGCTTCTTAAGTTGCGTACATTAAGAATAATTAAAATAAATTATGACGTAGTATTTCATTGAAGAAATATACGAAAAAAGTACCCGTTATGTGCGTTTTGTTACTATCTCAACAAATCAAAATATTATTTATGATTCTATTTTAAATATAAATTGTCTTAAAAGAAATATATAAGAATTTCAGGACCAGCGTTATTTATTCGATGTAAGGTGTTCGGGGATATGATTAATATTTTAATATTTATTCAAGTCAGGTTCTGATTTAGTGCTTACAGTTCCAGAAAAAGAAATATATTTCATTTAAATTAAAGTAACAGTAGCAAACGTCATGAAGTGGTTACTATTAAAATTTTAACTATATGTTTGTAATTAAATGAAAGAAAAACGATAAATTTATATTTTTTTCAAAATGTATATATACGACTTTGATGATTAAATGTAAAATTGAATATTAAACGGTGCAATGAGGCTGGGTGGCATAAATATGCCATCCATAAAATATACGGTGATTTTTTATGAATTAACACGCGTTAAAATCGCCGTATTCTGAGAATATATCTATGAAAAATAAAGCGTTTAATGGGCGCATGCAATATGAAATTGTTCACAGTTCTTATGCGATGTAATCGAGGTTAGGCGAGGCTTAAAGTCGTGACCTCTGGCCCGAGTGCCATCCCTGCTGTATTCGAACTTAACTTTCTGATCACACTGGGAGTGAACATTTTATTTATTTATTTTTACTCGTAAGACTCTTGAGACTTGTTGATACCTTTCACTGGAGGTGATATGGATGTGAAAGAAAACAATACATCAATGAAGTAAATTAGAAATTTTGCGTGGTCGATGTGAAAAACAATACCAAATGCATAACACACTTACAAATAGAAACATATCGCTATGAGCGAATTCAAAAATGCAACATTAATCTTAAAATCGTGCTTAGAAACAAACGTTTTTAATAAGACCTGCAAAAAAAAACAACGCAAGAGGAACGATTTATGGAATGTTTTTGGCAGCACAAAATTCCTTCTCTCATCTCGTGTATATTTAAACTTTCTTCATAAGCTTTTATTTACCAAATTGTTCTATGAATATGAATAATCTCATTTTGAATATGAATAAAAACATTTTTCTTAGTAATTAAATTATTGTACGTATAAACAGAAGCTGAGTCAAGACTCTCAGTGCCTGGGGATAAAAATAAAGTTTCGTGCCTACGCTAGGTCTTGCACAAGAAGATATTGAAGGAAACTTAAGATATGTATTTTATTATTGGTCAAATAAGGATGCAGATTATACATGTTTATATACCAATAATACTAAATTGGCGATTGAAGATAAACTCGACTCCAAATCCCTTAGGCTCATTTCGTTTTGTGCCCGAAAACATGCGATCCCATTTCTCTTTTATCAATGCAACTGTAATATTTTTTTAGATTAATTTACATTTAAAAAATGAGGTAAGATATTAATTGACAAATTTAATTCAGACTGAGTTTTTATATGCGATGATAAAAGTTTTTTATTAAAAAACTAACAGAACTTAAATTGACTGTAGTAATGAAGACAAACTATTTGATATTAGAAGTCCTTTTAGAGACACAGAAGTTCTAATAATCTTGTTCTTCCTTAGTTTTGTAAAATACTAATTTTTTTTTCAATTAATTAAATCAAAATATAAGAATGTCGAGTCAAATACATGCATAAGACATTATAACTAACACCATACAAACTTAACACATTATGTACGAGGGGAGGTCCAAAAGTTCGCGGAATAGAGGGGTTGTAAATTAAATAAAACAAAGAGACTAATTTTCTTTTTCAATATAATTCCCCTTAAGCTTAATACATTTTTCAGATCTTGCGATTAGCTTCTCTAAACCATCAAAAAAATATTTTTCCTCTTTGTCCTCAAAATGAGCCGATATCGCCTCCTTCACTTCTTCATCGCTGTTAAATTTTTTTCCCCTTAAATCTTTTTTTAAATTTGGGAACAAATAATAATCGCTGGGGGCCAAGTCTGGGCTGTAGGGTGGATGGACCAGCGATTCAAACCCACACCTGTGTAGGGAAGCCATCGCAACATTGCTCGTGTGAACCGGTGCGTTGTCTTGCAAAAGCAGCACACCCTTGGTCCATTTTCCTCGCCTTTTTTCTTTAATGGCTTCCTTTAGTCTCTCCAGCAATGATGCATAATATTGTCCGGTAATGTGGACACCCTTTTCCTTGTAGTCGATCAACAAAATTCCTTTGCAATCCCAAAAAACCGTAGCCATTAACTTTCCGGCCGATTGCGATACCTTAAACTTCTTAGGGGGTGGGGTACCCTTTTTATGCCATTGCATTGATTCTTGTTTGGACTCAGGTTCAAAGTGATGAACCCAAGTTTCATCCCCAGTCACAATCCGCTGCAAAACTGGGGTATAATCTGCGCCACACAACTTCAAAAAGTGCTTTGACGCTTCGACTCGTTGTTGCTTTTGAGGCGGCGTGAGCATTCTTGGCACCCATCTTGCACTAACTTTTGTCATGCCAAGGTGATCGTGTAGAATCCTCAAAATGGTGGTGTCTGATACTCCAACTAATGCAGAAAGCTGTTTCTTCTTTAGACGAGTATCTTCTGATATAAATTTTTCCACTTTTTCGATGATGTCTGCCGTAGTGGCCTCAAGCGGCCGTCCTGGGTGGGGATCGTCTTCAATGGACTCTCTGCCATGTTTGAAAAGACCATGCCACTTGTAAATCATGGTTTTACCAGGGCATCGGTCCCCATAAACGGCACCCATCTCACTCATTATGTTTTGAGCGGTTTTTCCTTGCTTTGTAAGGAACTTTATAACGGCACGAAATTCGATTTGCTCCATAATTGTAATTCAATTCGGGTTTGACTTGATTGTTGGGCGATATCTCGTAGATGACTGAAGTCATATGGTTGACACTTGACACATATATTTCAAATGAGTCCCTAATTAGTAGAATTCTAAGCGAGCGTTTCCTCCCCCCTCCCTTCCCTTCCATTCCGCGGACTTTTGGACCTCCCCTCGTACCTACCCTGTAATTTTAGATCATAATTAGAACAGAAAATATAGGTTAATACTGACTATTACTGAATAACTAAATAATAAAGTGAAAATTACTTAGATATTTGAATGAAAAAGATTCTAATGACTAATCAATAAAGGAGGTATTCTAGTGTAAACATTTGAAAAATCTTTTTTTCTTTTCTTTCATATTTTCAAAGCTAAAGCCTTAAAGAATATGCTCTTAAGATAATTTTTATTATTTTTGGACCAAGAAATGCCGGTTAAAAAAATTTAACTATTAACTACCATTGTATGGCCACAGCACGTAACTTTACTCAAAACTTTAAACGCGTTTTTCTCGAAACTACTTTTTTCAAGACGGTTGCTATGATGTCTCAAGTTCTACATTACTCTACCGCACTAAGAAAAACTAAAATAAAATTTTAATTATTACTATTTTTAAAAATTCAGAAAGTCCAAAAAGCTAATCAAAAAATGTCTTTTTATTTAAGACAGCCGCTATTTTGCGATTTTTTTTTACATTTCCACAGTTTGGACGATTACAGCATTTGTTAGGATTAAGAACTGATTTGAATTTGTGATTTCAGGTTACTTGGAGGGTTTCAATCGTGACAAACAGGGTGCCCCATTTTTTTGAGACCTCCACTCTATCAGCCTGTCACTTTTTGAAATCTGAATTTTTTCCTTTGATTTTCTTTTTTGAATTTTTGAAACATTAATATATATTTGGTAAAATATTGGCTGGTAAAAATATTATTTGTTTTTTTTTTTTTTTAATCGCATTTGAAAAAATAACTACAATTCATTTCTCTAGACGTGAATACCCCTTTAAGTAGTTATTAATTTATTATATTTCATACCCTTTATTGAATATTAAATGATTGGTATTAAGGTTACAAATGAGGTGCTTTTACCTTTTTCCCATTACTAGAAACTGTTAAAGTTAAGCTGTTATTGGATATAAATACCATGAAAAACGGCAAGAGGAACAGTCTGGTATACAAGTTTATGTGTTGTAGTAGTTTTGCAGAATTATTGTAATACATATTTAGATGGGATCACAGTCCTATATTATTTCGAAATAACGGAAGTTTGTTCTAAGCGTAATCATTACAAACGTTTGCCTCATTTATATTGAAAATTAAAAAATATATATTAAAAAATAAATATTTAGGTTAGAAGTTGAAAGACTCCTTTGTTTTCCTTAGCTTTACTTAAGTTATCTTTCTATTTACCTTAGGTTTGTTTCAGGTGAAAATAAAACTGTACATTGTACATCACAGATCAAGTCTAATTTAAAATTATGGCATTTTTTTATTTTCTGTAAAACTTTTGGAACGAAATTTCTTTATGGGCCTTTACCTAAAGTAAAAACATGGAGACAGTAACGTAACGCAAAATCGATCAGGTGGTCTTCCATTTATTTCTATTTAATTCTAAATCTAATTCTTTCTTACTCTTTCTTTTTATATGTCTTTATTCTTACAACTTATCAGTAGTGGTAGGTGAAGAGTGAAGTATACCAAGTTAGAGAGAGGAAATAGAAATAAAAAGAGATAGAGGGAAGAAAAATTTGATTCTATTGGCTACTAGATTGTGCGTCTATCGATTTGACTAAATTATAAAAGTCATAAAAATCTATTTGAGAGAACGTTAAGAGTTGAAAAAAGAACTTAAAGAGCTTCGTACTCCTCACTGAGGTCCCTCAACCGCAGTAGTTTTTTTAAAAATTTACGATTCTTATGATTAGGGAATTGCTTTTCATGTTAATGACTTAAAACCTTTATTTGTTTTTATTCAAGCAAGTTCTTAACGAGCATAAGAAAAAATTGGCACAGATTTAAGGATTAAGTTTATTTTATAAAGAGAATTTCAGTAATATTAGTTTAAGTCGAAAAATAAGCTATGAATTACAATTTATATTTTAGAAAAAAAATCTAGCATCTTATCTTGTCTACCTCGTTAAGAAATATAAGATCAAAACATCAGAACATATCGAAATGTAAGAAGAAAAATTAAAAAGTTCGTCTCAACGTTGAAAAAAAATTTCTCAATCATTTTAAGAACGTTATTAATTAAGTAATTAGTTGAAAAGGCAATTTCTCCAAAGCAATTTTAGCGTTATAGGTTATACCTACGGTAAAACTTTTTTTGTATATGGGAGTGTCCTACATGTCCTACTGGTTGGTCCAATAATAATTTAAATTTGAGATGTTGTTGTCGTTGTTAGTGTACATATGTCTCCACTTTATTATCTGTATTGATATATTATTATTAATATTACAACATATTATCTCAACTCTGCAATCTGATTAATGTATTCTTGTCACACTCCGAATTTGTGGCACAGGAGTACCTTTTTTTTCTTCTCCAACACAAATATTCTTTTTTCAAGTTTTCTCTTTTATATTGTTGTCGTTCGGAGATTTATCAAAATCAGAGATCAGTTCTTTGAAATCCGAGCGTGGCATACGTACGACATTTATTGAGTGACGCCTTTACGTCTGATTGTGTATTTAACGGATTTGCTCAGATTTATTTCTAAAAATATACGACTGAAGAGAAAATACGTTTTAAAAACCAATAATGCGTCTGTTACTTAATATACTTAATACTCAAATGATTTATAAGAATAATTTGCCAT
Source organism: Sisyra nigra (assembly GCA_958496155.1). Lineage (NCBI taxonomy): Eukaryota > Metazoa > Arthropoda > Insecta > Neuroptera > Sisyridae > Sisyra > Sisyra nigra. The sequence continues at coordinate 33,380,973 of OY292317.1, forward strand.
ATAACATATCTTAATGGAAGAAGGTTTTGTTTCCGATAAGAAAAGTGTTTGTTCGTAAGAATGGATTTAATACCTTACATCATTTCATGTTTTGGATCCATTAAAATAGCAATCTGGAAATTTGTAATTGAGGAAGAAGGATATATTTTATAGTTGTGTTGTCTTTTTCTCTCGTTGCTCCATTTGGAAGCTGAGTTAATTTTTGTTGTAGTTATGACAAGAATCTGACATTATGAAGAGATTAAAAAGAAGGTGGATTATATTTTGTGTAATAGGTCTCCCTAAGTCCATATTAATTACAGCTATTAAAACCTGACTTTGAATTAAATTTTTTTTTAGTTTTAAATACCACCGTTGCAGGCATATTCAAAAAAATTAAGAACGCAAGAATTTAACACTCTTTTAAAAAAATTTGTAATTTAATTTTTGCTTTGTTAATAATAATTGTCAATGCAATATCAGATTGCGTGACTTTTATATAATTTAGAGGATAAGAGTTCAAGTTCTCTTATGCAATGTTAGGTGGATGCTTATTAAATGTTAAGATTAAATCAGAATCAATTTTGTTTAATTATTTTAAACGAAAAGTTGTCTCGAATTCACATGAGGGCAAGACGAAAAGTGTATTTGGGTGGTTCGGTTAATTAAATATTCGGTTAATTTAGCATGCGTAAATGAACTCAGTTTTTTTAAAGAGTTAAGTCAAAAATTAATTATACAATACGATGTTAATTGCTTGCGCTACCAAAATGAGGAGGTACCTTTGATACTTTTAATGCTTGTATAAAATTTGACTTAAAAATTTAAATATTTTTATGAGAAAATTTAATAATTGGGTTGGTTTCATTTTTAATAATTTTCTTTTATGCATTTTAACTCTTTCCAATGCATATTTCATATTTAAATTAAAACTATTCGTGTTTATACTTAAAAGTAATGGATTACAACTCTCACAAGTTTCATATTTAAAAGCTGATTCGCAAATTTATAGTGGGTAAAATATATTATCGATTTGAATTCTTAATTTTCATTTGTAAGTTCCGGATTTTTATGTTTCATAAAGTGTGTTATTTATTTCTGTTGTTAGAGTTTAAATCTTAATGATTGCAGTTATGTAAGTATAGGGAAAATAACTATTTTGCATACAAAAAAAAATTGCATATAAATCAGAGGAAATCGTGGGTTGACACTTACTTTTACTGAATGTGTAATTCTATACTTTAAACATTGCTAATGTGTTTTCGGTGAAACTAATAAAAACTTTTTTTTTTCCCAAAAGATCCATAAAATATTGAGGCACTAAAGTTTTTGTTAAATTATATACTTTTTTTACCATTTATTGACCCAAATCGTTTTTTTTTTTTTCAATACAAAAATTTGCATTTAGTAGGCTATCAATTTTGTGAAAGATTAACTCCTCTCTTGTTGTATTAGTTTTCTAAGTTTCAAGTTTGAACACTCACATACCTAAGTAATACCGCCTTATAAGTTATAACCCTTAATTAATATATTCGATATATTCAATAGGTATATAATATTTTTATAAATAAAATGATAGCTGTTTTCCAATGATCGCTTTTAACTCAGAAACTACTGGATAGATTTCGATCAATCTTTTTTGTTTTACTTCTTATATACTTGGTACTTTTCTAAAAAAAAGTTATCACTACTTATATGTTAGTTAAAAACAAAGTAAGTAACGTTTTTAAAAAATGATATTTTTACAAGCAAAACGCGTGAAGCGGTGAATTTTTTGTCGCTTTGATAGAGTGGGCAAACGATGTAATGCGCATAGGCTGGACAAAGGTTGTTTCTCCTTCCACTGCCTACTAATTATTTCATATTTGAGCCGCTCTGTGCACACATCGTTTAACTCTATTAAAATAGTTTAGTATAGTATAAGTATTAATTTAAAAGTTAATTATTAAAACTAATAACTATACACTTGGAGCAATAGCGGATTACACTAAGATCAATTTTTTGGCATATATGTAGTTAAAATGTTCTACGCTAAGTTCTTTCAAGTTATTTTTAATATATTTTTGCTTTCAATTTTTTAAATGTTTTTCCTCTGTAAATTAAATATGTACTTAACATAATAACCTACGCAGACGACGTCGCGGGTATCAGTTAGTTAATAATAATAATTTATATATAATAATTCGACATAAAATATATTTCGAATGATACCAAGATCTATAAAAACCAAAAAAATTATTTATTTGCAATACACATGATCTACTTTTATCTGTTTATTCAGTTTTCGTAATAAAATATTTTTTTCATTTTCTTATGCCTTTATGTTGTAGAAAAAAAAATGTAGGCGTGATCAAAAATAAAAAATAATATACATGTAAAGAAGAAAAAAGTAGAAATATTCATATCTATAAAATTCAGGCATTTAAAATTTAATGAGCATTTAATTTGCTAATTAAATATCGGTTTATTGAGAATAAACAGTTAATAGCCTTTAAATCTGCAATTGGCATTATACGATAGGAATTTTTATAGTTATTAAATACCTAATTATTTTAATTAAAATTGGAAATAATAAATAGTTCAGCTATTATTAAAGTAGGATTGTTATTATCGTTGCAAGTTTTATGAATACGTTTAATTTTACATAAATTATAAATAGATAATATTGGCTATAGTAAAATAGATTGCGTGTACATCTATTGCTCAACTAGTTCTAATAATATAGAATTAGAAGGAATGCAAGTGAACATATTGAGAAAAAATTAAAATAGCAGATAGCCGATTGATGCCAAGATAAGGATGGATCGATGCAGGCCTGACTGCTTGTTTCTGGCATTTTATTGTACTAATGCGGACATACACAAGTTAAATCTAATCAAGAGTAAATAGTATGGAATTATTTGCTTTTCTCGTGGTCGATGTGTTCTTGGCCAATATCTGAAAGATTCAATCAAAAGATTCATTGTATAAATCGGTCGCTTACCTTGCATGACAGGGGGCAAGAAGATCTTTCTATCTTATTATATACATATAAATTTTTCGATTCCCACACGTTTAAGTTGTATATGAAATGTTTTTATATTTCTATCCACTTTTGCACTTTTACCTGCGACTTGTCAAATTACAATTTGTCAAGAGGCTGTATGGAACAAGATTAATTATCTGACTGGTGGTGGCTACTAATTAACAATTGACAATATCTTGATCGTTAATATATATTAATTAAATTGTAAATGTTGATTTTTTTCTGCAGTCACGGATATAGTATACACAACGACATCGTTAAGATATAAACATGATAATGACTTTTTGTATTGGTGACTTTGCATCATTTTTAATGTGGTCAGGAATGTCAAAACTGTACATGATGCCCCTTAAAAGAAATTAATTCTTTTAACTTTTATTAATTACGAACAAACGATCGATTATAGTAAGCTTCAAAGTATAAACTTTGATTTATAAAGCAAAAATTTGACAAAAATTAAACACTTTCATTTATTTAAAGATCATTATTTTCCAGTTACTCAATAAAATAAAAGATAAATAATAATATAAATTCAATATTTTTTTCTTTTTTGACGTACCTACATAGATAAAATAATTTAATCTCCAACTGTTTCAAAAGCATTAGCTAGCAGGTTGATTTTTGTAAAAACTTATTATTTATATTCACTTAAATTTTTTTTTTGGTATTTATTTTCTTATCTGCATCGCGTTCAATACCAGTAAGGTGTACGTATTATTAATTACGACTTAAGATGAAGGAAATAAATGTGAAGAAGAGACATTTTGAGCTGCCTCTTTGCTGATAACACTCTGAAAGCTTTATCAAAAATAATTTGCAAATATAAGAGAAACTTTCCAGTTTTTACCATGGAAAATATGAATAGCATAGTAGCATGACCACTTAGTTATTTATCGCAAAACTTGCTAAAATTAATGGCATTATAAATTGAATTTATGATCATTGGAAGATAACAATATTTTTTTCTAAATCAAATTAATATTCTTATTTTATTGCATTTAGTCAACTAAAAGAAGCATTCAAGTGTTAGTTTTTCAGTACTAAAAATGTTCTTTTGATGTCATCTCGTAGTTTTTTTGATCAATTTTTGAATTAAGTTTTTCAAACTTGACATGGTGACTCTTATGAAGCTGGTAATGCTTAAAACATCCAAATTTTCATATCCATCGGATAATCTAAATTGGATTTATGATGCTAGCTCTTATTTTATCTTGGTGTTACTAAAGAACATACTAAAGTCTTTTTCATTTTTTGACAATAGGGGATAGACTAAATAATAACATCAAATGTTTTCCCGTTACTTTGTCGACGTAAAATTTTATAAAATCTATAAATACAGTAAGATTACGATAATAAAGCTCTAGATATGAAGGAAAATATACCAAAATTAACCTACTGCAAGCACAAGTGTACTTTTTGAGAATCTTATTATAAAAATTAAACACCGAAAAACACTAGGGGTAAAAATAAATTAATTATAAACCATACTATGTATGGTTTATAGTAGTTGAATACTATGCCCAGTCGCTAATAACATGGGAAGTGGACGACTTTAAATAATAAAATAAAAAAAATAATTTGAAAAATATTATCTAACGATTTAGTAAGGCCATTTCTTTTGGGATTTCCTTGAAGTTATTTTATAAAAACTACAAAAGTAAGGTTCTCTAAATTTACGTGTCATAATATGATAATGGCAAAAATAATTTGATGTTGTTTTAAGAGGAAGACTTAAAAAGCACAAAACTGGTAATTCAACTTAGGGGTAGAATTTTGAAAAATCCATACCACAGTCTTCTCAGGGATAGCACTTTAAAACCTTCTGATTTATCTTCTATAGTTTAGTCTTAGGCGTGTATATCAGTCTAAACAGTCTACTTATTATTATGTATTGATATTATAAACTTATAGATCAGAGTTAAAATCTTTGAAAATAGTAAAAAGTGAAACAAAATTATAATAGGATGAAGCCCATTAGAAAAGGAAGAGAATATATCAAAAATGAAAGAAAAAAAAATTACGCTTAATCTGAGGTGGGGAAGTGAAAAGGGGAGGGATTTAAGGGTAGAAACGGTTTATCTCGATTTCCGACAAAATTACAAGTGCTATGGAAAAAAGTTAAATAGCAAAGTTGTAAATAATAAGAAGATCCACAACTTTTGTGGTTACACTTTTTTCACATAACCTCAAAATTTATGTGAAAAATTCCAATAAACAAGTTTTTGGTTTTTATTTTTATCTTATACAAAAAAAAAAAAAAAATTTCACGAAATTTGGTAAAAAATTACCTCATTGTCCCAAACACTCTGTAATTTTTTAATTAGTAATATTTATTTTTTCACCTTATTTTGACTTAATATTGAAAAAAACCCTAATTTTTGATCGAAAATTCTTACGTCAAAATATCCACTTTTTTAAAAAAGTCGGTGGACTTTTTGTTCGTTGAAATTTCTACTTTCTGATGGTACAAAAAAATATACATTACTATGTTAAATGTTCCCGGAAAATGTAATAATTAAAGTGTAAATTTTAATAAATTGCTCAAAGTTGTATTTGTACAATTGTATTATGTAGTAAAGGAGATTTGCAGAATTAGCGTTAAATATTTGAAAAGATTGGATGAACATCCAAACTACTCTGCATTGAACTCACTGGATAATTACAAAGCGATGGTAGGTACTGTTAAAATATGGGGCCCACTTGATGTACCTGATAAATTCTAATAGAAATATCATCAATATGGAGTATTCCATAAGGACTACTCATTTCACGAGCTAATTACGACCGGAAGCACTAATAACACCGCTGTACAGATCGTCCATAATTCAGGAAAAACAAATTTTATAAACATCTTTAACCTATGGCCTACGTGTTACTATGCGAATGCAAAAAAAATGCAGTGAAAAAGTACTTTTAATAGTTTAAAATTAATATTATTTATAGTTGATAACAACATTCTTGAAGCATCACCTACAAAAAGACGCCCGGGGATTTTCTTGCACTCTTTGATTTATTTTCATTACGTTTATTTGAAATGAATTATCTATTAGGTATTTATTTAGTTAATTTATTATCGAAAAAATAAAGTTAGAAAGTAAGTTATTTTAAAAAATTTCTTAAAAGTTAAAATACGCTGACAATAAGTTAAAACTATTTTATGATCCATATTAGTTTATGTAAAGCAAACAATAACAATTTAAAAGGAAATAAATAAGGTAAGTTTACTTTTTTATTTATAAATAAACATATTTCGCAAATCAAGCACAAGTATATTAACTTTTACTTTTTTTGTCCTTGATCGTTTTAAAATCTTTTTATGTCTTTATGTAAATTTCGTACTTCTTGCTTCGATCAAAAACTGATAAAAAATTTTTTCTTGTAAAAATCAAATATTCAAAAGAAAGCTATACCTATATTGATCCCATACACACGCATTTCGCAGATTAATATTGAAATATTTTATGTAAGAGATATCATTTGAAATTTATTGAATTCTTAATCGAAAATTATAGCTTTTACAGTCAACTCAAATAATAAATTGCACTATTCTTCCTACATTTCATACAAAAAAATATTTAAATTTATTTAATGTTATGAAAGTTAAAGAAACAATGATTACATAAACTATTATCCTAAATAATTAGCATAAGTTTCATTATATCTATTATTGCATTAAGATTTTTCTTTGATTGATTGAATTGTCCCAATTTCTTGTTAATCCTCCGAACTGAGAAGAAAGCTAACCGTAAGATATGGTTTTAATCAACGTGTAGGCTTATTCTGTCAGTCTGGATAATACATATAACACCAACATTTATATAATCGTGCGGCTTACATTAGGTTGGGATATGCGAAGCACTTAACAATCAATTTAAGTGAAATTTTAAGTCACTTAATAATTTCATCATTCGTATTTAAAATCTGCAATTTATCAAACTAAATTTTAAGTGTACATAAAAAGTGAGGCTTGATGGTACACGCCTCGAAAAAATTTTCATCTCATTATAATAATATGGAATTATTTAAGTGAAATTGAGACTAGATTGATTGGATTTCCTGAAAACAGGCGACGGAATTGTTATGGCGTTTAGGAAACGTGTTTTTGATGTGGTTGGTTAATTTAGCAATAGATTTAATATCGTATTCACGAAACTCACCTTTAATTGAATAAGTTGAAATAAATTCGTATTTTACAATGAAACAAATCTTACATGTCCTGCATGTATTCTTATCATCATTCAATCCACACATGCTTTACGATATGAAGCCACAAAATGGAAGTGATTTCCTTATAAATAAAATAAACCGAGTCAATATTTTATTCGTGGTGCTTAGGTAAAATTGCACGTAGGGTATTGTATTCAATTTACAATAGATAGTTACAAGCTGTACATTGTCGAGAAAAGGCAGACGTGAACGAATGAAAGAGTCGGATTGGATTGATATAGTATTTGATGTGGTGGAGACATTTTCTCAATGTGTAATAATAATAAAAGAGACTACTCTCATTTATCTTGCAAGTCCCACAAGCATACATGTAATGTGTGTATTTGGCCGGTATTCATGAGAGAGCTATTGGCGCGGCAATTTGAAACAATACCCATGCTTAATACTTGTAAGTGCTCTTTCGTGAGTCGAGAACTTGTATCAGGGCGATTTGAGCGTCGCCGACAACTATTAGACCAGTGGTTCTCAATATGAAAGGTACAACTTTCCCAGACCCACGAACCCTTACCAGATGAAACGCCAAGATTTTTAAACAAAACTAAATTTTATATCCCCAAAAATAAATTAAACTTCATATCGTATCAAATTAGTAAAAATTCAATGACTTAAATAAACAAATTTTCATCAAAATCTAATTTTTCATTTAACTTTAAACAGTGAACATCTTCTTTTTCAGTAGAATGAACCTCTTTGTGAAATAACTTTTTCAATAAGGCATTTTTTCGAGACCCAAAAAACCGGAGATCACTACTTCAAGCCTTAGTTTTTAACCTTAAAGGGTAGTTTTTGCTGCTTTAAATTCGGTTCGAAGGACCATAATATTTCGTATATTGAAGACGCCCAAATATTTTGTATGTAGGCAACGCTTTGTTGTGAAGTGGACTGTATTGTTTGATTGTTTAAAATGATGTCGAATTATTGTCTCAAAAAAGAAAACTTGAAAATAACAAAATTCCTTTGTTGTAATTTACGCCAATTTTATTAAAATCATTTATTAATAACTAGTAAAACCCCGGTAGTCAACAAAATTGACTGCTGTTTTAGTGCATGGTATAATGTGGACTATTTGAATTCCGTGCCAACTTCACTCCATTGGTTGGCACTGTTACGCAAGAAACCATAGCGACAACATAGCGACATTTAGGTAATTATTATTATTATTAATATTATAAAAAGTTGGCATAGCGACATCCCATTCTGCACGGACGCTAAGAAACGGAAGTTATACAATTATATAAGATGTTCTATACATGGAAGAAAAAGTTATCAAATTTGGTCAGTTATAGTCAAACAGTATGTGTTTTAAAAAATTGCTAAAAAGCATTAAAAATTCATTCAATCTCGAAAATGTATATAAAAAATGCGGTAGCCATCTTATTTGAAGTCGGTTAAAAGTAAAAAGATATAAAAGCGCAAAACTATTTTGTTTCTGCTGAGGCATAGTGGTACAAAGGTTGAAAACCGCTGGATTAGATGAACTCAAAGTTCCAAAGAACTTGACTACTTTTACAATTCTTGCCTACTACAACTTTGTCTTGTATGTCGTTAATGTTTGTACGTAGTTCTTACTAATACTTAGATAGTTTAATCTAATTCATGCGTTATTGTACTAAGTGGTTTCTTTACAATAATGCACTCTCTATTGAACGTGCTATGAATAAATTTGATTCGGTGCATTTGAATCGGTTCAAATTAAGTGTAATTCATAGTTGCATCAGTATAATGGGTAATTTTAAATTACCTTCTTATATTGAAATCCATATCTTACAAGGTTAAGATAAAATTTGTATAGTGTTGTATATCAAATAATATCTAGCGTGTTCATTAAGGTCTTTTATAAAAAATTCATAACTTCAATAGCATTAAAACTTAAAAAAAAATTTGCTTCTTGTCAATAATGGGTTCCATTAACATAGATTTCAAAGTATCTTGGTGTTTATTTTTTCATATAAGCACAAAAGTTTTTTGTTAAATCATAATAGAGTCTTTCCTTTTATTAACACAACTTTAGAAAATATTACAGTTGCAAGAGTAAAACTTTTTATGAATTTATATATTTGCATCCATCTTATCTACCTTAACTCTTGGATAGCTTTTTATCCTTTTTTGTTTGGTTGTTAGTTTCTTGTAAAAGTTAAAATGATCCCAATTAAATTAGTTCGTTTACATTTTATTGTGTTTTATTATTGAAATCATAAATGGAAATATCAATATCAGAGTAGTAAGAGAAAACCTAAATTACAGAAATATATTAACTAATTGTTAATTGTAATTTAAATACATGAACGTCCTTTAACTTATTAAATAAATCGGCGAGTTTTAAAAATAGTTAGAATATGTTAATATTTTGTTAATGCTAGAGAATGCATTTGAATAATTATGTACATCGTAATGGGTAGAGTCAAGTCAAGTCAAGTAATTGAACATTTTCTTAAAAATTATGCTTGATATAGTATTTATTTTTTAATGAAATAACTTGTGAAGTCAATACTTGACTAGGTTTGACGTTTAAATATTAATCTTCCACTCGACTTCAAATTATTTTTACGTCTAATTTAGTTCAAGTAATTTGAAAATCAAATCAAGTAATAAATCCCTAGTAATGGGATAGATAGAAAAAAAACTACTTTCATTTTAAGTTTTAAATGTAAAAAATAAGATGCAAGCCTATTTAACAACAATAAAAAGAAACTACTATTATATAACTTCTGTCGTATCGTAAACGTAAATGTAAGGGATCTTGTGATAAAGAATCAAATTGGCTATTTATTTGCGAATTCTTTGTAGTGTTAATTTTCATTGAATTTGAAAAAAGTTATCAATTAATACCTTAATATTTTTGCTATAACAAAAAGCAAAAATAAATTAACATAACTTGTTTTACGTTGAGCAAAGCGAGCAAGTAATATTTTACTTATACCCAAAGCTTTGCTTAATATTTTTAGAATGGTCTCTAATTTTTAAAAACATATTCTTTGAGAGAATATATTAAGAAGTATTCGGTTATTAGAGCTTCGAAACTAAACGCATTTCGTTAACTTTCAAAATTTTATTATAAACATTGAGGAAATCACTGAATATTGATTGAAATTCATCGATTAAAATTACCAAAAGAAATGTTCAAGTTGTCAATTTTACTGTGTATAATTAGCCAGACTTTTATTAATTACTATTAAAATAATTATCCATAACATAATCAGATTAATAAAAGAAAGTAATTTGAATTCACTTATACCGATACTTAATTGTGAACTGAAAGTGTGGCGAGCTAATTTAACAGACGTCTGAATAGCTTGTAAATTTGCCGTAATTACAATTAATAAGAACACAAGAAACACTCCAAAAAAATCTTAAATAATTGGATTTTACATGCAAATTATTATCAAAAATGGCAAAGACAAGTATTTGACATACCATAAGTTTGCTTTCAGAATTTTATTGACCAAACCAAAGTGTTTATCATAAAAAACTTTTATTTGATTATATAAATACGAGCTTCTTATACGAAAATCGATTTATTCATAAAAATGATAAGAAGTCATTTTATTTTGAGTAGCGCTAAGATATCGCTTCCTGATCGCCTTCTTTACGCTCCATCTTAATTAAACAAGATCATAACCCTTAAAAATATATAGTCGTTCATCGATATATATTTAAGGCGATAATTATAAAGTTCAATTTACAAACCCATTTTAATATAAGCCAACGGTTTATTAATTAATAAAAAAAAAATAAGGCGCAGCTACTTTTTATAATCAAAAATTCATCGAAAAAAATTTGTTTTACTTCTTATATTCAAGATGGTTATTAATGAACTGCAGTGAAAATTGGCTGTACTAATGATTTTTTTAATCTATAATAAAGTATTTGGGAATAAAATTGATTTTTTAGCGTGGCCGATCCCATTTTAAATGAATCATCTTTGGTATTTAAATTATGAAAATTTTATCATCGCATTTTCTATTGATTTGATTAATGCATGTGACGTTTGAAAGGTTTACAACGCTCACGATCCTAATTAATTATTTAGGTAAGTTATTCTTTCGCCAATTATTCAAAAAATCGCATTACTTGTTTGCATTGATCAATAAATCATCGATGAAGTGTTTATATTTTATTGCATTGTAAATTTATCGTCATTCATTGCGGCACAAGTGTCCATCTTGCTATTAATAAGAAGTGTTGGTTTTTCCTCATTGACATTAACACTTGAACAAATATAGAACCAATCCAGAGTCAAGCGGTGTTAAATGAAGATATGTATTAAGTCACATTATGTATACGTTACACAATACACAGTTAGGTTTTATTGGTTTAATGAATTATTTATTAATCGGTTTTTTAATTGTAAATTATTGCTGAATCGCGGCGTTACCGCCAAAAAGCGCAATTAAGATTGAAACGTCGATGAAAAATATTGAACAATGATCGAATATCTGACGATGAGTAAAATTGATGGGGAATAAAGGGCGCTAGTTGTGTAGTGACGTGGTTGGCACAATCGGACGACACGACATGACGTGACGTGACATGGTGTGTGATGTGGGAGCGCAATGCGTGCCGCACACACAGCATCCACTATCCAGCATCCAGCCAACCGTGACGTACTGCATGACATGTTGATTACTGCTTGGTCATTGCATTCATCTCAAGATGCGCATCCCGGATTTCAAGATGAAGCATCCATCAAACATGCATCTCATCATCATTGCAAGAATTCATCCGAGGTTCAAGTATGGTTTTAATAAGAAAATTACTATATCAACAAAATAAAAACTTGATATCAAAAAGGAAAACTTAAAAAAATCAATAAATTTACATTTAAAATGAATACTTCTTCATAACACGTTATTAAATGATATAAGAAATCTTGATTTCTTATCGAACATAAATATTTTTTCTCAATTTGTTCCATTCATCAAATTCATTAACTTTTTGATCAATTTAATGCAGCCAACATTTCTGCTATTGTTAAGACGTTAAAAATGAAATAGTTGAAGAAACGAAAAGATTAAAAAATGAATTATTTTCATACTAAACACTTAGGGTTTAACGAGAAATACTTATCAGACACTTGAAAAAAAACTAGTACTGCTAGTGTGATCCAACGAATCCGTGATCGATAAATTTTTTCAAAATATTATTTTAATTAGCCGTTTAACTTTCAAATAAATATGAAATTGGATTTTCATGTTTTAAATTTTTCACACATGGAACTGCTAATAAATAGATTTCCTGTAGTCATTTTTCAAAGGTATTTATTAGGGGCAAGAGGTCATGAGATAATTGCCGATAGTAGATCATCATTAGTTTGCCACATGAGTGAATCTTTCTCTAGCTCTTTGACTTCATATCTCGAGAATTTCGAGGTCATATTGCTACTCGTGATTTGTTTTTAATTTTTAATAATTTGTTTTAAATATGAGTTTTCATATTGCCGGCAGAAATAAAATGTTTTTTTGGATTTTTTTATGCTTTAAGGAAGGCAATGTATAATTTATATGATCTACATGCGGGCATTACGTTAATTGTTATCTTACTCGTAGCTCAATTCATGTCTTAGATTCAGACAAAATACCATTGTAAAAGTGATTAATGACACTTGTTTCTTCCTTTTTTAAGAAACGAGTATGTTGTAAATAATCATATTACCATTCAAAATTCAAGATTTTATTTATTGTTTCAATTTTTTGTGTTTAAGGAGTAGATGTAAAATGTACATCTAATATAATATTTGTAAAGAGAAAATGTTTGTAAGTGTACATGTTGGAACTAACATGTAAAACTAGTCATCCAGTTTCAAATTTTTTTTGTCCCTTTTAAAAAGATACATTACTTACAATACCCTTTTTTAAATATTTAAAACGAATTTTAATATTTGGCACAGAACCGTAGCAACTTAATTACAAACTCACCAAAGAGTTTCGTACTACAATTGAACTGCTAGCAATATTTTTTTTTTACTAAAATCAAATTTCTTTAGATATTTAGAAAATTAGTAGACTTAAAATAAAAACCCGAAGTTTCAAAACTGCACTACATTAATTCAAATTTTTGTGACAGCTAATAATTCAAACAAAAGCTGTAAATTCTAGTAATTTAAAATCAAATATTTTGAACAAAGTAGAAAATTATCAACTGAAGAATAAAAAAAAACGACGATTACAAAATATAATTATCGATATCGATTGTTGGTGACACCAAATGAGTAATACTGTGGTTGTCTTAAGCACAAGGGATGGTGAAAAAAAAAATTTTCTTTACAAATTTGGGAATTTTATCTATTTTTCTTGTAAATTAAAAATAAAGTCCTATTAATAAGATGGTAAAAACGATAAGTAAACTGATAGCTAAAGAAAATAAAGATCGAGAAGAAAATTCTCAATTTATGATTGTATGACGATAATAAAATGTAAGAAAAAATAAAAACATACAAAATACGAAGAAGCTAAAAATAATCGAACTAATTTAATGATAAAATTTAGAAAATTAAATTCAAAGATTTTCCAGTGAAGATTGAGTAAGCACCTATAGTTTTTTTTTTTAACTTTTTTATTTGTTTATTTGAAATTGAGCACAAAGTGCTCCTAGCCTAAATTATTGCGCCTCTTAAAAAAAAATTAAAATATATAGCACCTATAGTGAAATTGATTTTGACGAAATTTCTTAGATATTATTATACGAAATATAAATTTTAAAAAATAAAAAAAAATATATTTGAACCCCTGAACATAAATTCTTTCATTTGGATATATAGCATGATGCATTCGGTATACATTTTTTTTGTTAGTTTTTTCACTTTATCTTTCAAAATAAAATGAAGTAGTCTTTCTTCTCGAATATCCATGATTCTTGTAGGAGCTTTAAAAAGAAGGGAGAATTCTGTGCTCCAAAAAAAAAAGTTCCGTTTCTTACAAAGGAATGAATAGACATAATTTTTCAAATAGGACTTATAGTTTAAGGTTGAAAATTATTGATATCAAATAGTCAAATATATATATATATATATATATAACGGGTTAACGGGTCTTGTTTCTATAAAATTTGACTGCTTTTTATCCCGGAAAATTAATGATTTCCCGCTGGATAACTGTACAAAAATATTCATTGTTTCTCGCATAACAACAAAGTTAAGAGTCACCATGAATTTTTGTATGACAAAGTTAACCTAATAATTGGATACGAAGCGAAGCAGACGAATTATTTAGTCCTACATAAAATCGATACAGAAGGAATAAGAGAAGAGTTTGTTTTCCATGGAAAATCAATATTATCTTTTTTTCCCAATTTTCCCGTGTTCAAAAAAATCTATTTTAATTTATGGATCAAATAATAGTTCGTATAACTTGAAACATTGTTGAAGAATTGTTTGTATATATATTTTTTACATTAAAAGAATTCAAAATATTAAGAAACTGAATCAGCTGAATTATAAACCGAATATTCACCTGATCATACCATTTTAATCGAAAAATCGGCCTTGAGTAGCAGTATCGAATACTCAATTAGGTCCAAACCGGTAAGTATCGATATCGAGAAAGTGTCGGCTTGGAAATATATAGCGTTCGATATTGAATTACGATCTTCAAACTACTTATACAAAAATTAATAGAATCGATGATTAACATATACAAGCATAATGATTTACTATTGAATATCCAAAAGTAAGATATAATTCAAATTTTTTCATGTCTCAAAAATATTTGATCTGTAATTTTTGTTATTTAAATTTTCCCCAAATATTTGTTACCCAATTTTGAAACTTTCTGATCGAAAAATACCATTCTTGCAATGATCGTAAGAAATAAAGGAACTGGTCTTAATTATATACAGTGAAACCGATTTCTATGACTAAAAGTTTTCCTTTTCAAATTTCATATCCGTCATGAGAATTAGCTGCGATTTAAAAAAAATTACGATTAATAGTATTGATTTTTAATTTTTTTTAGTATTAAACGCCATTGTGAAATAATAGGTCAGCGAGATATCTAATATTATTAATATACGCACAATTTGATGCGTGAAAAGATTAAGAGGAAGTTTAACTTGTAGAATTTACTGGTTACAAAATTAATAGAATTAACACTCTATTTGACATTAAAGGAATTAATTGACACAAATTTAATAGATAGACTTCTTAAGCAATCACAAGATCAAAAAAAGAAATGGTGAAATTTGAATATAAATATAAATCAAAATCAAACTTATTGATTCATCAATGTAAAACATAAATAGAATAAAAATGAATGAAACTTTTTAAGAGTGAATAGATTCCAATTCAATTCTAGTAGCCAAATGATTGATTGGTATTTTCAAGTTTCGGAAGATAAAAGGAAGCCGTTTAAAGCATATGTATATTTGTACGAATCTAACACTTTTCCTGTCAGCTATTTCTCGAGTATTAACTGTACTGAAAAGAGCAACTTTCAATCATCTTTTTGATATGCATAATTTGAAACGATTTAAAAGGCATTTGACTACTTTTTATGTCTGAAAATAGCTAACGATCCGATAATTTGATCGTTTTGACGAAGTTTTTCATGAAAAGTAAATATGTGTTTAAGACGAGGCAATTAATATAATTATAATTATTAAGACTGTTATAAAGAGATAAATATAAATAATTTTTGATATAATTGATGAAGGTGCAGTTTATGATTTAATGAGAAAATTGTGAATGCTAATTGCTGATTTTTAAATGAACCATAACAAGTCTTGTTGGTGGTCTGTTTTGGTGAGTATAATTGAGTCGAAATTTTCATCCATTAAGTTTTTATCTATATATTGAATGTAACTCAGGTGCAATTTAAGAGATATTATTATTTCTTTTAGTTTTTTAAGTGTATTTTTATATTGGAAGTTACTTGAATTTCAACATAATATTTTGGGTGATGCATTTTAAAATGAAGTTTAAATAACTAGGTATATCGTGTTTCAGTGAGAATTATCTTAATTTGGTCACAATATTTAATACCAAATTTCAGTTGAAATTTTTTTAAATGATTTTTAACTAAAAGTAATTTGATAAAAAAAAAATCTGTTTGGAAATTATAGATATATTCTTTCAGCATTAATAAACGGTACGTTGTAATATTTTTTCAGGTAAGAGAAATTATCAAAAAAATAGTTTTACCATAATCTTACATTAGTGGAAATATTTTCTTTAAAACAGAACTTTTTAAAGTTTATAAATTTAAACAAAATATTAACGACAGAAAAAATGACAGCAATTGCAGTTTGAAACTCAGAATATTACTTAAGAATAAAGTAAAGAGAGACCATTTGATCACACAATTTACACAGCAGTTTCTAACGCTATTTTAATAACTCCTTTGCTGTGTGCATATTGGTAACAGGGATAAAAGAATCGACAGTGGCGATACAAGTGGCGATAGGAGTACTGATTGACAGTTTTTTTTAGTTTTTGATAAGAAAATCTTATTGTTTCAAATGGTATAATATTTTTAATGCAATAAAAATTCATACTATGCAAAAACAAAATTTATCGGGGACCCACGTCAGGAACGAAGGTCTTTACGATATTTTTTCAACTCTTAACGGTCTTTAGTTTCAAAGCTTAGTAAAAAAATAAACAATTTTCTTACAATTCCCTTATTTATGAAAATGAAAATTGGAGTTATATCACTAAAAATATTTTTATATTTAAATAACTTCGTAATTGGATTTCGATTACAGAATTTGGTTTATATTATAGAATACACATTTTTAAACAACTTTATAACTTATTGTTAGTAAAATCGACAGACATGTCATCTAGTAGTCCGTAGAATCAGTTTCTCTTCCTCTCTCTTAATTTTTCCGTCTATTTTTCCATTTCTATTTTTTTCTTTTTTTGTTTTTTTGACATGCATGAAAAAATGTCACGTTCCCTTTGAGCCTGTGCGTGCAAGCGAGAACGTGAAACAAGCGATAGAGAGGCACGATAGAGTTCTGCTACTGGAACGCCACCACGCGTGCTTGTTTGAGAACTTCTACAATAAGCTATGCCTTGTATTCAATAATTGTTGAATCCCAGACAACGTGTTTTGTGTTTTTTTTTCTACAATTTACTAAATAAGATTTAATTGATTTCATTCATAATTTTCAGTCTGATTTTATTTTGAGAAATGTTAATTTTCTAGTTAATTTTCAATTAACTCCTTCTTTGTGTTGTCACAATCGCAAGATGGCGAAGCGGCGCTATTTTCAGAGACTGGGGGTGTTACCTTCCTCATCTGCCGGCCAATGAGAAAGCAGTCTGGTTATCAGATTAGGGGCGGCGAGGGACCCCTACCGTAAGGGTGTGCCGAAAAGGATTACTAGGTAAATTAAGAAGGGGTAAAGATTCTCGAATGATCGATCGTTCCAGGAAAACTAGAAAGTGGTGGCGACAAATAGTTTCCAAGAAAATAAGAAAGTTGTGGCTCCTGGTGAAGGAATAATGGAATGGAATGTACTAAAAAGATTGCAAAACCCTATATAAGCCCGGGACAAGCATAAGGCGGACAGAATTCAATTAAATCTTCGACGAGTATTCAAATAAAACTTCGAACAGTGTTAAAGTGTAAACAGTGAAAAGTGATCAGTGCTTAAATAAATAAAAAGTGAACAGTGTTATATAAATTGTGAACATTGTAAATAAAGTGAACAGTGAAATCGTGAGTGACAATAATTAGTGAATAAGTGACTGTGAAAACTAACTAATTGTTAACGTGTAATTTATAAGCAACAATAGTGTAAGATAAATAAATAAACAATTGTTTAAAAAAAATTGTTGTCATTAAACACAAATCCTCTAACCCGTAAAAACGTTACAGTATTATACAAAATAATGATAATTCAATTCAATTCATAATAGTATGCAATTTTTCATCAATGTTTCTTAATGGCGTTATCACGTAAAACTATTGTGCGTAAACCGACTTTACAGGCAACCAAAAAGAAAGTTCCCCCTAAAAAGAAACCTTGGAAAGGAGCACGCACTGTAGCAACAGCAGCAACTGACGATGGCGATAAAGAACCCGAATTTATTGTCGATGAAAGGCAAACATTAAATGTTCAAAAAAAAGAAGGTGCATATATTATAACAATGAATCCTTTGAGAGAACCGAAAAAAGTGTACGACAATGAAGACCCATATCTGAACATGTTGCCACTTATATTTAAGATATCTAAACCTCAAAAAACCTATTTGCCGGGTTTTTTCGCTAATATGTCGCTAAAAAATTTTTATTTGCCATTGATTATTTATAGGACATATCAAGTGCTTCTTGTGATTGTTTCTCACTGGTTTAGCGAACCTCAAAAGTCACTAAGCATAGTTCTGATGAAATTGATTATTTTAATGTCTGTAATAGCTGGAAGTTTATCATTTATCCTGAAAAAATTTATTGAAACATTTTTCAGATTTTTTAAAAAGAACTTCCTGCGGGAGCCTTCTCTTTAAGCTTCTCTGAGATCTGCAATGGCCCATTAGTTCGACGGAACTTGAGCAGAGAAAAATGTAACCAAAAAAAATATTATTTTTTTATTTTAACTTAACTAAGTAGTTATGTGCTCTTTTATGGCTATCATGCTTAGCTTGTTATGAATTTGAGAGTTCCGTATGTACTATGGTGCCTTCAAGATAATGTGCATGTTGATCTATATACAGAACAGCCATAAATTAGTATTGGTCTGATCATAGCTATTTCTTTTCTGTTGGCAATTAATGAGCATAAAGAAATAGAAAGAGAAGGAAACTCCTTTGGTCCCTTTTTAGTTACACTATACAATCTCCACGGTTTTACTCTAAACTCAGTAAAGGAACTTCGTTCCAATATCATTATTTTATTACCTACTTCTTGAGGGTGGTTTTGAAGAGAAATCGATAGTTGACTTTGCCACTTGACTTTGAAATTTTGCCAGATTACAACAATATTCGTATCCCTCTACTTTCAGCTGTATTGTTTAACAAATAAGTTAGACAAGATCTTATGATTTCTGTCCCTCTTCTACGCTTAAGATAAAGTTATCGATATATAAAAATTTAATAATGTTGAGAGTTGAGACTCAAAAAACATTAGTAAAAATTATCTACCGTAGGTAAATCTCATGATATGGACTTCTGTAAAAGTGAAATGATGAATCTTACATCATTTGTTCTTAATCTTAAAATGTTTCATCTTTGATAGCATGCACTTAGTATTTCCGTTCTGAATTCTTTTAAGAAGTTTTATTTTAGTTTTAAGAAAAATTTTACATCAAGGGAATATTTTCTTTTGAGATAACCTTGATATATTTAAATTAACAACGATTACTTTATTGTTTGAAGAATGAAAATATGTAAGATTGAAATATACGATTGTAAAATTTTAAACGTATGAATATTTTTTCTAACTACATGATTTATATAATTGGAAAAAAATGAAACTTATTGAGTTCTAGTGGATGTTAATTTAAAATTCATTGCTATTGTAAAATGAAAATAGGTAGATAAATGAGAATGTATTATAATTATATGAATAAAATACTAAGTGGGACCCATAGAAAATAGAAAAACACTTAAAAATAAAGAAATAATATTTTTCTTTGAATTTATAAGAATCGAAATAAATCTAAACGTGGTAAGCCTAAATATGTATATATAACAAGTAGGTGTAATATCGTGAATAAAAACTATGTAAAACGACTATGAAAACGACAGGATTATTGTCTCGTAGGAGTAAAGAATAAAAAGTGACAGTGGTAATGGTTGTATTTTTTATGACATTAGGGCACTAACGAAGAGAAACGAGTATCGTCAACAGGCTGTACAAAAAATAATACAAGATCCGAGGCAATTTCTTCAAGAATATGATGTGATCAAGATGCAGAAGGTTACTTGCTGAGACCAAATGAATATCAAACAATAAGAAAACACGTTGTCGCGTAACGGTTTCAAAGAACAATATTACTGACATTTTTATATTCACCTAAATCTTTAATTTTATCGCCTAGTAAATATTTATTTTATTTTAAATTGTTATTGACATCATCATTATCATCGCCATCACTCAATATTCAAATACATGAAACAATGTTATTGTAACGAGACGTTTTACTGAAATTGTTCTTTTTTCTCAAGAAAATGAACAGTTTAGCATTGACTCTGTCATTAAAAACGAATAAATTTTGTCTAATTAACATCTAAAAAGACTTACTTATTACGCTGTTTATAAGGTGGATGAAACAATAAAATAAATAACAGCTACTGCTTGTCTTACTCAATAAACGATTTATATTTATAATAAAATAAAATGAAATTTAAAATACATTTATGTTTTATTTGAAATATAAAAAGTTATATTTCTTCTTTCGATCTAAGTAAAACATGAAAACGGAGTCATAAAAGAACTAGTTTTTGAAATTAACCAAGAAAATAAAGATCCTTGCGTTATTTATTTTATTATTGCACTAAAAATCTTAGCCATGAATTTTAAGCACATTATTTGTATAAAGTAAGCTGATTTTTGATGTGTAAACGTGCAAACTTAAACGTTCCTGAAAATGAATAAGATTTACAATTGTAAAAGGTTCGGTTCTTTGGAAAATTAACTATTTTTGCGAAGAAGTTTAATGCTGAGAATTGTGACCAATTGATAAAACCGTCACACAAAAAATAAAAAGTACTGAACTAAGAAATTCGATAGGGTATATAGTTTTCAGTGTATTTTTTCACACTGAATATAAATCACCCTTCAATTTTCAGAAAATTGAAAAAACAAACTTGAAAAAAATGCCCACTGCTTGTAATGCATATGCGATGTATTTTTGTGTATTTTATGGGTATTTTTGGACGCTGAGCACAAATCAGTGATCAGTTTTTCTCCAGCACCTTTCTGTTTTCAAAAAATGTCTGGATCAGAAAATTTTTTCTTATGTGGCGGTGAAGTTTTTCAGCTCGGCGATTTTCCGAAAACTGAAAGGTGGTGGATAAAACCTTCCCACGAAATCATTTTTCGTTTTTAGCAAAACGAAAGCTTTTGGAATATCAGAATGAACTATGAATTTCAGATAATCTTATAAGATAGAGATATGGAGCTTAAATCGGTAAGCGTGACGACCACTAATAAGCATCTGATTTAAGGATGAAGCGTCCTTGGAAAAGTTTATTTTAGTATATCAAAATTATTACGGTATAAGCTTCATTCTGTTAAAACCACACATTCCGCAAATTAAAGCGATTCACGATTGAACATAGCGTGATGGTGATAAAAAATTTGCTTAAAAAAATGTATCTGAGGCGAACTCTTACCCTTTTTTCGGACATTGCACGGTTGTTACTTAATTTACACTACAGAAAACATTTTTTTTTCCCGTTAGCAGAAAACCAGGTTAGAACTCGTTCCTCCCGCAATGCATATATCCCCGTTGTACAGAGATTTTTGCTTATTCCAACTTCAGAATTCTGCCTAGCTGAAGCATGCCCTATACTAAGCTTTTTGCATGATTTGTGCCTGTTTGGGTTTCATTTATCAGTGCAAGGGTTTTAAATAAATAAGTTTCTTTATTGCACCCTGTACCAGTGACGCCAGATTGTGGGATTTCTTTACCCCTACTTAGTGGGACAAACGCCGACAAATTGAGGAGAATAATGTCCCTTCCATATAACACGGATAGGTAACACACAGTTATAAAGCGTTGTATGGGTGTAGTTTTACCCATAGTTTTACCTATCCGTGTCATATGGAAGGGACATTACTCTCCTCAATTTGTCGGCGTTTGTGCTGCTAAGAGGGGGTAAAAAATTCCCACGATCTGGCTACACTGCCCTGTACTATGGAAACATCATAGCGAAGTATTATAAAGTACTGAAAGTACCATTCAACCAAGTTACCCGATCCATCTAAAAAGTATTAAAAGATTCTATTATAACGCCTCATAAAGCCTTAAGAATTACCAAACTTACAAGAAAAAATGTACGAGTAAATGAATATTGGTCGAAAAAATTCATAAACTTACGACTGACATCAGGACATAATTGAATGAACATTTTTTTTACAATACCAGATTTTACACCCCTTGAAACAAAAAACAAAATTCAGGTAATTTGAGAATTTTTCCTCGAACCATTACATAATTTTGTATGAAATTAACTAAAAATGACAAAGAAATCAAATTGCCGTTATCAAGTAGCCCGATTCTTTGACGGTAAACTACGCAAGAGATTATGCAAGAAGAATTGGTTGCAGTGTTTAAAAAAATACATAGAAGTTCACACTGAAGTTTGTGGTACTATAAAATTAACTTATAAATACCTACATTTACCTACCTACCTAAAAGGTATGAGAATGAATATTATTTAAGTAAAAAAATAAATAATATATAATATATAAGTCAACCATCAATATTGTAGTAAAAGTAATATTGATCGGTACTCGTTATCCACTTAAAAATAGATCACACAACAATAATTTTCAAATTTAATTGACCAATAAATAAAAACCAGTTTCTGAGGATATTTTTAAACCCAATTCTTTTATGTTATGACGTGGTTATTCCATTTTCAATCAAACAATATATTTTTTACATCTAGAACCCAATTTAAAATTTTCTTATACTTACAATTTATGTTATACTCAGCATCAACATAATTTAAAGACATCAATTTTTAAGTTGATGATTTCCTCAATGTGTTCATGAAAAAATTGCCGAGATTGTGTTAAATCACAAACTCAAGGTTTACCGTCAGGATCCACTAAAGCCATTATTTGAGAAAAACAACACGCCAAAAATCGAATAGCGACTATGCAAAGACCGGTCTGCCTTGGTCCAAACTTATGACCCTACTATCCCATATATCATTCCATCGTATATTTTTATTTCACGTATTTTTTGAAATAGGTTCTATTTTACAGTATTCAATCTATTAGAATCTGTTTCTCTCGTTTCGCTCTCTTCAAGAGACATAAAGTATTTGATGAAAAATCACACTAACTACTTTGAATAATGGTTACGCCATTCCACCATGTCGTGTTCAATCTCGTTAGTTTCATGTTTTCAAAATCAAGTCACTCAATGGGTGGTTAGAAAAAGAACACCGAACCATATAGAATTAAATGGCGCTAAATATTCACGTAACACGGTAAAAAAGGAAATTTAATACGATTTTTTTTTCGGCAGAACAACACGAGAATAATTGGCTTGTATGTAGAATTACAAAAATGTGGACCTAATTACTTGCGGCTCGGGTTGAATATTTAAGTATTTATCATTATAAAATAAGCTTGCAAACTAATTAAGATAATAAGGAAAGTATGTACGAAAACATGACGCTAAAGTTACTAAAACGAGCAAGTTTAAGTGTTGATGCCGTCCCACTGTTTTGGTTTCCGGCTAGAGGATTCGGTTAAAATAAATCAGATTTAAGTAAAATAAAATTGTTACGTTTGTTTTGCCAATTATATAGGCTTAAGAAATTTTTTTTAATAACTTTTATTTTTCGTTGTAAATAAAAGTGTAGTCATTTGTTATGAATTTAAAATGAGTGTAATTTAAGGAAGATTCCTTGGGAAAAATGCAGTTATTTAAAGTAATTTATCTTAAACCCGCTCTTTATACAGGGTAATTGTAACAGTTGAATACAATATTACCTAGGGACAAGAAAAAATCAATTCCTTTTGCGTTGAGGCAGTTTCACTTAAACCAATTATATCTATTATATTTCATTATATACGTTATCTTAAATCGGCTTGAAATAAAAGTGTACCAACTATGAAATTAACACATGCGATAACTATCAGATGAGGGATAACGAATGACGTATTTAAACCTTTTTTGCCAAGATCTTGAGTGGAACGCGGAGCAATAGAGCAATTATATTATTGTTCTCAATATTACTAAATCTATGTAGACATTTTAATGAAAATTAATGAAAAAATCGTTGTAAATATACTCCTGTTGTTTTAATGGTTGGAGATAATACTGTATGAAGATATAACTAAAAGAAATAATACCCCAAAAATTAAATTTCAACATTATTACTTATGAAAAAATGGAAATATCCCACAAAAATAAAAATCACTGAAAAAATCAATTTTTTTAAATGAAATCCAAATATGAAATTACTATAATATACCTATACATATTTTACGAAGAAAACTTCAATAATTTTTGTAGGCAGTCACCACAAATGGAATAGTAGATTCCGAACGCAAAACAACTATAAAGAAGACCTAAAAATTTGACCAACACTGCGACAGTCCATCTCTGGAATATAACATGGAAAACACAACAAACCCAATTCCATAATTGTAGAGCCTCTGTCCGGAAAAACAGTCACCGGTAGAAAAAACCAAACAAAAATAACTAGACTGCGTATTGGACACACAAATTATACACACCTGGGGGTACTCACAAGACAACAAAAGGATAGGTGTCATAAATGCAACCACGAAAGAGCGGTCCAACACGTACTTCTGCAATTTCCAGCGTAAAACAATAAATGAAAGGCAACTAAGTTACCAAAAACAACGATAAAGTGCTTCAATACAAACGTAGACATCTACAAATCTATAGAATTTCTTAAACAATCCAATATTGGGATCTGATATAGCCTCAAAGTCAACATAAAGGCACACTATGGGAGTCATTTATGACTCTAGTTGCTGAAAATGACTTTAAACATTAAAAAAAATATTTAAAATGGTATACACTAATATAATCAATAAAAATCTGCACAATAAATTACGTTTACATTTGAAAAAGTAACCTAAAGAACTTCCTTTCTGATGTGGGTCTCCCGACTACACTAGTTTTTTTGAATTATTATTAATTTGTGAGTTTATTTTTCTGTAAAATAAATGACGACAAATGTGTTATCAATACTTTCTCGCTTAGACGACTGGATGACCCTACACTCTACATAGACCACAAACTCATCGCAACTTCTCCAACAGTACGATACCTAGGATTCCATCTAGACAAACACCTGACGTGGAGTACACACATAAAAATGAAAAGACAAGAACTAAACCGACGATTTGGACTATTACGTAGACTATTAGGTCCCCCATCTAAAATTGACGTAAAAATAAACTGACCATATACAAAGTTTTAATCCGACCTATATGGACGTACGGGATAGAACTGTGGGGTTCTTCTAAGCTTTCCCATTTACAAACCATCCAATCCGTACAGTACAGTCAAAAATACTCCGCCGCATCCTAAATGCTCCTTATTACGTTCGAAATGAAGTCATACATAATGACCTAAAAATTCCATATGTAAAAAACTTAATCCAAAGCCGTTTCCAAAAATTCTATGGCAATCTACATAATCATCCCAATTCTAATACTTAAATCCTTTCTTCCAGATCACATTCAAGCAATCCTCCACGCCGTCTAAAACGGCGGTGGCCCCGGGACCTATTACAAAATCCCTAGAGAGTCCCAACACTAGTTGGCTGCTCTCGTCAAGTAACTCGTTGTGTCTGTGCACTCAATGAGGGTTGATTCCTGTTTTCAGGTCACCGACTATATTGTATTTCAGTGGCACATTGCTCAGTGTATATAAATGTACTTAATACAGAAAGCAATAACAATTTTTATAAAAAAAAAAACTTCTGTACATTGTTGATGTATAGATAGATATAAGATATCTTTGGGGACGGGAAAGAAAAAATGTATTATAAAAAACATTTGAAAAGGTAACATAACGTTACGCCTTATGCTTATACCAGTCCATTGCATTTTGATTACACGACATATGTCCAAATAGTATGCGACCAAACCGTTTTCAAGCATTGGAAAACAATAAGCCATCATATTACTCGTAGGTATTGCCGAAATAGAATCAGAACAATGCAACTCAAAAATAATGTATAAAGAAGGTGCTACTCTAGATTTTTATCATTTTGAAGACTAAAATTAAAGATGTTGTGAATAATTTAAAATTAAGTTTTGCATTTTCGGACTCGAACAAAAATTAGATATTTATATTTTAGAATCAATCACATAACATAAGATCTATTGAACTGAAGTTCATCGATTTGTTCGTCTGACTCAACTACAAAATACTAAATACTGTCTCAAAAACTAACTTACTAACTAAGTAATACTATTGCATTTTAATCTTACAAAATGTCCTTTGCAAGGAAATCAATTGATTATCTACCTTTTTAATATTGATTATGTAAAGTTTTTAATACATTTTTACTTTTTATGCACTTGTAGGAAAAATAAATAATCTTACAATTATTTTTATATGTTGTTTGTTTAAGACTAAAAAATTTCTTTTTTTCTACATTAAGTTGTACATCCCAGCCTCAAAATCACCAGAACCAATATCTCAAAAAAGCAGATTTCCTATTTGAATAAGTTTGATTTGCCTCCGTTGATTTCCAGCATGATTATTTGATTTAAAAACTTTCCCTTTTGATTTGAAACAAGATTTTCTCTGTTTTATGATCATATCAAAATAAATGATGCTAATAATACACACGCATTACGTATCGCTAGCAAATTAATTACAGTGAGCAAACAACAGGTGTCTTATGAAACCAGAAAAAGAACGAAATCTTCATTTTAATAAACATAAGACACGCCTGAACTGGCTATTGATGAACTCTTCAAGACAAGTTGTCATTGTTTTAATGAGCCATATAAATCTTAGTTTTGATGTAGATATCGTTTATTTGTTCCCTTGACGCGATAAGAGAAAATTTCTACAAACTTGTCATGAAAATTATTAAACTCTCTATTGTCGTATTAATGAAATTATGGATTTCCTCGACACATTTAATGAATGAAGAATTTTATTATTGTCGTTAAGTCGGTGGATTTTTGCATTTAATTTGGATGGATCAGATGCAAGCGAGTCTTGAGAATCGAGGCATAATTCACCGTTAAACGTAGCATAAAAACGTTAAATATTTTGTTTCAAAACTTGATTACAAGTTTTTATTGCTTTGTGATTTACATGTTTATCACTTTAAGGTTTGGCTCGAGTCTTTTAGCAAATTTAAGCCAATGTCAAATCGAATCATAATTTACACAGAAATGGACAGATTTTAATCTGTTTTTAATAAGTATTGGAATATTTTATCGATATATTTATTAAAATATTATACAATAATATCACCGTGTCGTCACTTCATCTCAGACTACTCGTAATGAATCTATGAAACACATCACAAACTAATTATAAGATATTGAAATAAAAAATTTTCTTGTAAATGAAATCGATGAAAATTAAAAAGTACATTAATTTCATATTATAAATAGGTCGAAATTTGCATATTCGTGAATTATTATTTTATTGATTGACATAGAAAAACTGATAATATTAAGTAATGTAGTTTTTCTTTTTTATGATGGCACTGTAATTAAGTATATTCGACATTCTCGCCGGAGGCTACTTTAATAAAAGCGCATCTTTCACAAATATAGCAACTATGTAAATTAATCGTTTCACTCATTAATTAAAAAAAATTAGCTATTAATATTATTGATCAATTTTAAGAAAATGATAAATCGATGTTTGGTTTATAAGTAAAATAAATGTAGAATAATTTATTTAATAAAACGCCATCATTTATAAAACATTGAATTGTTGAAATGTAGATATTATTATAATATTGCCTATTTAGCATAAGTTCTCGTCGCATTTTCATTGATACAACTTCATTGGAACGTTTGAAAATAAATCTTTACCCACTTCCTGGCTTCACTTGTAGTTTTATCTTTTTTGATTTTTATTTTTACTGTTTCTAAGAAATTGTTCGATTTCCGTAAAACGGAAGCTTTTTATTTCCTGTCTTTGACTGTCTTTGATGCGTCTTTCTTACAAAACCAATAAGAAGTTTTCTTCCTGTGAGTATTCTCTTTATTTTCCTTTTAACTTAACTAAAAAAAAAAAAAAAACAAGATAACCCATTTACAAACAAAAATCAATTTAAGGACAGTCAATTTTATTTATCTTACCGAAAAAAGGCATCGCTTAAGAATTTTATTACTTAATTTATAAGGAAAATTTCTAGGTAAAGGTAATAAAAATTTTCCTTTTAGAGCTCGAGTCTATTAAATTTAATATGTATTAATGTTTTCTCGGATTAGAAAATTAATCATTTTCAAACGTATTTTTTGACAATATAGATCCAATTAAAACCAAAAAAGCAATAAAATAAAAATAAAATAGCTTTATTATAATTTTTTTGTAATAAAAGTTTTATGAACTACTAATCAGTTTTTTAATAGACAAAAACTTTTATGAACTTGAAAAAATTGTTTTTATCAGAACCACAAATCACAAAATGGTCATAAACCATTTAAAAAAAATACTTTTAACATCAAACAAAGAATTACTACCACTATGAAAACTCAAATACCAACTACTGTCTTTGGTTGTAGCGATATTTTATTAAGACGTTTTATGCTTTGATTTTTAATTTGCAATAAATCTTTCTATCGATAATATAAAGTTAGTTGAAATTCACATTTGTTATTTTTTTCGACTGAGATCAGTGTATAAGCAAGGACAACAGTGTCAGGGGATTTAAAACAAAATTTTTGTTTTTATCTAACAAGATGATAAATTTGATTTGATCGATAAAACAAGATGGTCAAATTTAGATCTAGGAACATTTTTTTCTCTAAAAATTTATGGTTATCAAAAAAAAATTTACGATCTGTGAAAAAATTAGTATCTTAACTTCAGAAGATCGAAAAAAATTAGTTCTTGAATGTAGCACTTAAAAGTTTTTGATAATTTAAATATCCTACGTACATCCTTTAATTTAAAATCATTGTCATATTTTATGTTAAAGAAAAAGAATAAAAAATATTTTTAAAAAATTACAATTGATAAAAAATTATGCATTAGCATTTGCGAAAATATGGATTTATCAGTTTCATGTGGTGGGTTTTTTATTCAAGGGGAGTAATAAGGTAAAAACATATCAAAATCTATTTTTATATGAATATATAAATTTATATCTATCAGATTCACTTTTTAATATTATATATAGAGGAAGTGCATTTTTATATACAGGAAGTATATTCCGTATTCCATAAAACGAATCAAAAAATTGTATCTCACTAAATAAAAACTTGACTATCACCGACTAATACGATAAATGGTATATTATTTCTTGAAAACCGCATTATCCTGGAATATCGCGATATTATTTTTCAAACTGATGAACGAATTTCAAACAAATTTATTTTTAAGGTAGATTATACTTCAATACACACACAAAATTTTTTTTTTTTTGGGTGTTTTAAGTCGCTTTAACGTCTATGGTCATATCACGATTATCTTACACACAGAAAATTTCTGTAGGTAAGTCTTGAAACATAATCTTATATCAAGGGATTGGACGGGGATCGAACACATTACCACTGGTGCATGTAGCAGAGAGAGCATATTGTTGCTCTAACCGCAAAAATAAATTAAAAATAAATTTTAGTTTGAAAAAATTAACGATTTAAAAGAGCTTTGAATAGAAATATATATTTATAGATTCTTAAACCGATACTAAACAATGAATCAACATGAATTCTAGATCAAGCATTACCCATGCTACTTTTATCTGGGAAAAATGAATGTACCATGCATGATAATTACTAATAAGAAATACGAAAAAAATAGAAAAGCGTGTTAGTTATAATAAAAAATTAAGTTATTTTTAAGGTTATTTTTAATAAAAAAAAGGGTTTAAAAAGCTTCAATGATTTGAAACAAGGAGAAAAAGTAGGGAAAACCCATCGAATATCACATATTTTGAACATAAACCATCAAAATTTTTGATCTCATAGAAACTTTAAAAAATGAAGTTTTTCTGTGTTTTCTTGAGATCTTTAATAAATAAAAGTTTACACTACGTAAATTCACTTTTTCTGCTAACCTGATTGACCAAAGTATAGATTATGAGATGAAAGAAATTGGGGACGTTTAGCGTCTATACCCATACAAAGTTTGGCGACAGGGCCATTAATGGCCCATTGCTTAGCCAGAGATGCTAGTTGTTGGCCTAACATCGGCAACTGTTAACGGCCCAAGTACGGTTGCCGGCTGGATGATAACCCCGGGCCGCTAATGGCAGTCGACTATCGGCCGACTGCAGTAAAAGTTACCGGGCCGTTAATGGCGATTAACAATCGGCCGACTGAAGCAAAGGTTACAGGGCCGTTAATAGAAACCAACAATCGGCCGACTGCAGTAAAAATTACTGGACCGTTAATGGCAAATATTATAAATTAATAAAACTACTTAAATACTGAAAAAAATGATATAAAATCAGCTCAACGATTATTATGATACAATCATTTATTCACTTTATAATACATACAATCTTAGTAAAAAAATCAGACAAAATCAATAATTAATACAAAAGTAGAATTTTAAACCTGGCGTACATAACACGCACTCTAAAATTAAAAGGGAATTTTTGGTGGTTTATAATGAAGATCCTCTTTCTTATCGCCCATTCTCACGGTCCACCCAACCAGAAATCGGGCTAATTTACCAGTGAAATTTTTAGATTCCTCTGCATCCTCAAACTTCTCAGTTACAACATCTAGAATATGCAAAATCATTTATAAATAAAATTGTTTTTAAGGCACAATATTTGTGAGTGAAGGAGTTAGAACTAAAATAGTATAAGAGGTGAAAAAAGGAGATTTATTTTCATAAGGGTATGAAAAAAAAATTTATCTGTAAAACCATTCTTAGGATGAGAAAAAATTCTCTAGAAAAATAACTAAATGACTCACCTGCATAATAGAGAATTTCTACTAGATATTTATCCCAATTTTCATTTGCATCGCTTAAGTCTGCAGCAAACTTATCAACTTTAGGATACTCATCAGCCGGTGGATATTTACAAAGTAAAATGCCATTTTCTTCTATAAGAATCCACTTGGATGGAATTAGATCAATGGTTTTTGTATCGTCAACATTTTCTAAAAAATCAACGACTGCGTAGTTTCTACCATAAAATCCTTCCATCTGTAACATTAAATTTAACTATTAATATTTTTTTATTTGATTATTTCACACTATGAGAAAACTATTAGATTATCAGGTAAATAAATATAAATTATCTATAGTTTAATTTGAGAGAATATATTATTATTCAATTATTAAATAGAACTACTTACTTTAGTCAGAGACTTTAATAGACTGGTTATCAACAGGCGATATAGTAATAGACGAACTATTCTGAAATACAATAATACACTTTAAACACTACCATGCGACTGTATTGTGTTAACGACAATTTCTGTGTTAACAAAACGAATCCTCTTGCCCCTGTTCACCCGTTAAAAGTATAATAATTTACCGCCAGATAGCACTTAAAAGAAGAATATATTCATACTTTGCGTTCATTGGTTAATTTTGTAACACATTTGGAAAGTATTTATATGGTGCGAATATTTGAAAATAATTGACGCAATTGCAGAGAAAAAAAATGCATTTGAAATTTATGTTTCAAATAGATTTATTTTGTTCATATCCATTATTAATTTATAATTTAAATGTTCATGGTATTGTGAATGAATATAGCATATTAGTTAATGTTCAATGATTTTTATTAAATCGTCATATTACGTTTCGTCCCTTTCAGCACATTATTTAAAAAAAAAAACGCTTGATCCATTATCAATTATTTTTCTTTTTACACAACTTATTTTATATAATATTAAAACATATTACACCCTAAACATAAGTCAAATATAATAGACTCAAAGTGACGTATAACTCAGGGTGACTTAGGGCCCCCTCAGGGTACTTAGGGTTTATAGTAAGGCATCTAACTTTTAATTATTTGCGCATGAGCAAAAAATTATTTAGCCAGGCTTCGGCCTATTGTTGGCCGACGAACGAATATTGAATGATGATCGAATAGACGGCGACCGGCAATTAACCAGATATGGCCCATTAACAAATTCCTATTAATAGGCCGAGCGTTGATAGCCAGACATTGGCCGAGAAACGGGGCTTTTGTCATTAACGGCGACTTTGTATGGGTACTAACACGGTTTAATCGATGTTAGTGAAACTATGTATGAAGATATTTTTTTGGTATAATATTGATAAAACATACACTGTAAAGCATACTTTTAATGTCAAGTAGATTAAAATAAAATGCAACGAAAAAACCAAAATACAGTAAGACAGTCGTCTAAAGTTATTTTGATTTAAGTATACTGAAATCAACCAAAAACATCTGATATTAGCAGAGCCGTAGCGTGATATGACCACGCTTGGCGCAAAAGGATAAAATATTCTCCTTTCTTAAGAAGCATTTTTGAAATATATTGGAAAATAATATACTTTAATTTGCAAAATTAAATGTAATTTTAAAAATTCTTCAAGGTTATGAAGGGCATCTCTATTGTTTGCCATTTTTATCGTACGATGCCTTTATCTTGTGACATATTTTTTATTTGGTGTCTAGTGCCGGAGCACCGTTTGCACCATCCACTCTACGTTATTAGTCAAACCTGCGCAAAAAATGGACGAGTCTGAGTGTATGAAATAAATAGCGATGAATGCAACGTATGAAGTTAAATTATAGTAGTACAAGTGATCGTTAGATTGTTTCTTACGTAGCTTATTTGCGAGAAAGAGAGAGGCGATAATGAATGACAAGTTCATACTCTAATAAAATAGGTATCTATAAGAAACGAAAAACTTTAAAGCTTAAAATGGATGGAGTTTCACAACATTAACTAATATGTAGCTAATATGTAACCTTTATGTAAAGAAAAAATATTGATTTTGAGAGATTTAATGCTTCCCTTGCTTTTACATACCGTACGTCTTTCACTCGTAATGAAAATGAAAATTGACAATGTATAAAATCTAATGTTTCGAAATTCTTTAAAATTTAGAGCTTGAGAGCATTTACAATACTTCTTATTACGATTTTTTTACTCTTAATTTTTAAGGCAAATTTTCTCGTAATTTCTTGTTGAACAACGGAGAATTCAAAAATATTCTTTAAATCTTAAGATAACACGTAAAATATGTGATTAAACAAGAAACTTTGTTTCAGGATAAAGTTTACATGTTAATTTATTATATTTTATTTGCAAAACTATCAAATATTCTATCAAACTTCAAAGTTTTCATTGTCAGTGCTAATTATTTTCCAATGACGGTTGAATCAATGAATTTCTCCGAGTTTGATAAATAACTTATTGAATTTTGCTTTAAAAAAAATAACAATTTACATGCATTTACACGCAAATCAATCATCCACGACTAGAATAAAGAGATAACTAAATTCTTCTCGCAAATTAATTTTGATATGTTCTGCCCACAAATGGGACACGTCTGACCCGAATAACCTGAGAATAAGCCGCATATTAAATATGAAAAATTTAAAACATTAAATACACTGCAAGCATGTTAAATTGCGAATCAAGATTGAACGCGGGGTCACGACTGATTCTAAGGCATGTTATTTACGTTCAATGCTCAATTATTATTATTGTTTAGTCAAATTTTGGGAAGATGACCGTTTTATTGTAAAATGACAAATAATGATTTTTTGTTTAAGTTTTCTAATATTAAAATAGAAAAAAAAATCTTCACGCTGATAAGTGAAAAGAAATTTTAAGGAAATTAGAGAAATTGTCTATGAAAATTTAAATTATATGTTGCTTATAGGTTTTCCCATATTTCATTTATTCTTTCTTCTTTATTTTATTACTGTTATTATTATTAGGCTACGATTGTCAAAATTGTTTTCACTTAAAATGAAAATAATTATAATTGAATATCCATTAATTTTTTGTTGTAATTTTTTTCTTTTAATTTTTATGCTTTTTAAGATTATGCAGAAATATTTATTTTAAAATTCTCAAAAATAAAACAATAAAATTACAAAAGACTTTCTTTACATCCATAACATATTTTCTCGAATCCAATTGTCGAGACGAACGCGTAAAAAATTAACAATTCTTAATGAGTTGCCCATTTTAAATCCTACAGGGCTAACCTTTAAGAACCCCCTATTTATGAAAGTTTACATTAAGATTCTCAGTTCTTCAATCTTTCTCCGGTCTGTCATGAATCTTCAATCAATTCCCAAACAGAAACGGGTATTGAAAAAACGAGCTTGCAATTAATCATTTTTAAACGACCAAAATTATAAATGTATTTAATTTTAAAACAAATCAGTTGTTCGACTTCTTGGTTCGAGCATTTAAAAATGCGCCTCCGGTGACATTTTTACATTTTTCAAAACAAACCATTTGGATTTATGACAAGAAAAAATATTTGCAGTATTTAAGCTTGCTGCTTGTGATTAATGGCTTGCAGTAGACTAACAATTGAAGGCCTCTAGTTTTTCCTTATCTTACCGTTTCTATAAGGAAAATCGTAGATGGATCTGATTTTTGCGTTTCTTAGAAAGCTGGTGGCTACTCGTTGATGTGGTAGCTTATTTTATTCAAATTTAGCGTTGTGTGTTTGGCTTATGGGTAGGTACATATAATTGATTTTAAATATAACCGACAGCAATAAACATGCGACCGAGATCAATCGAATCATAAATCAATCAATTTAAATGTGTTAGATAGCGTTTACCCACACACTTCTATAAAACTTGACACGATCACGTCAACATAAAACGTAGTGCAAGTGACAGAAAAGCTGTCTTTTAACGACATTTTGTAATTTAACATTTTACAATGATATAGTATGAAAGGGATGTAAATAAATTATTTGTTTAATGCTTATGACGACATTAAACGAGCACTAATTGGATAAATCCTCGCTATCGGCCCTCCTGCCTTTTTCTCCCGGTTTATTCGATGTACCGATAATTCTTTGCACAGCAAGACCGACCAAGGTGGTGGAATCTTGTTGCTTCGTTAATGTGTTTTACGCATTTGATTTTAATAGGTTCTATGTAAATTTATTTTGTTGTCTGATTATAAAATATTGATAATCTTGAGTCTAATGCGCAAAGTGGAAACGATAACTGCAGTGATATGGTTCAAAACATGGAGAAGCGAATCTCTTGTCTTAAGGTTTATCATTGCATGTTTATTACAGTTTTGCGTTCCATTGAAAATTAAATGGAGTTTAACTCTAAAGTTGCAATTTTATTGCGAAATTGCTATATAACTCATTGGAACAAGCTCGATGAAAAATTTCTTCTCCGATTATAATTGCCTTATCACTTAAAAAAAAAGAAACTGGTATTTAAATCCATATTAGTTTCCTTACAACAAATATTTATAAAAATCAATCATACAAGCGTACATGATATAAAAATTAATAGCTTTCAAGTGAAAATATTACAGCTACATCTTATTCACTGATAATTTGGAACGTTGAAAAATGAAAAAAATGTTCAAGTGTTTTTGTTGGTCGATACATTATTTCATGTTCGATTTAGTTTCGACTAATAGTAAATTAGATAGGCGCAATGTGAATCAATATTGGTTTGATAATAAATTGTTTCAAGCTATTTTGTTGATTCATCTCTCCATGGGGTATTTTATTAAATATGAACAAACTTTAGTGTTTATTGTCACGAATGTAACGCGTTCGAGATCAAACTACATTAAAAAATTTAATAATTCCTTGCTTGATCAGTAACAACTATTGTATTCCCGAAAGAAATAAATTATACTATTTATAAAAATAAGATAAAATATTTCATTTTCTTGGCATTTTGAAGCTTCTCTGTTAGGTGCCTATATTAACATTAAAATTTTTAAAATAATTTTTTTTAAAAGGTATACTTAGCCATTGTTTTCTAAAATTATAACAAAGATCGCTCATTTGGATCGTAGATATAGATGCAGGGGAAGTCAGCCCAAAACGGGTAGCGCTCCTGTATGAAACATTAGCATTTTGTCCGCGTGCGCGGAGATTTTTGTAACTCTGACGAGCTTTGATCAACTAAGCTCGAGCGCCGGAATTGTTTACAAACATAGGAATTTTAAATAAAAGTTTTTTTGCTAATTATACTAAAAAATTTCAAGTTAAGTATATCCTGATTCATCGAAAATCGTTATAATGTTCGTATCATCGTTTTATTTTAATTTTATATAAGCTTGAAATTTGAACACTTTGCCTGCTTTATCTGCCATTTTGAGATTATTTCTACTTTGAAAAGAAAATAGTGCCTCGAGCAAAACGGGTAGATAGATATAAGCAATTTAACATGAAAAATACACAGAAAATAAACGAAAATGTATTTATGCTTTGTTTGTGGTGATCGGTATGAAGATCCACCTAAAGAAAACTGGATCAAATGTGGAGATTGTAGAGAATGAGCTCATGAAACCTGTACTTCTTATTCTGGCATAGGACATCTTATTGTGATTTGTATCAAGAATAAAGGTCAGAAGCATTTTTGCTTCAATTTACTATCAGTTTGTATTTTCTATATGCTATCTAATTGTAATAATTATTGTTCTATATTACAAAATTAACATATTTGATCTCTATAATAAAAGGTAGCTCTAAAAATCTGATTAAATTGAATTAAAAAAAACTAGTTAAACGTTAATTCCAGAAAAATAGTTCTATAATTTTAATGCACACCTGCTCTCCGGTTACACTCAACGGTCAACAAACCCCCAGACTAGGGAGATAAGATACTTGGGAATGCACCTGGACAGATGCTTAACTCGATTAAAGCACATCTAATACAAACATAGTCAGGTAGACGTGACTTGCCGTAGCTGTGGTGGTTATTCAAGAGCAACTCCGGTCTGTCTCTGGACAATAAGCTTAGGATCTACATGGTGATCATAAAGCCCATCTAGGTGTACGGCATTCAATTTGGGGAGCAGCTGGTAGCTCCAATATCAAAGGATACAGCGGTTCTAGTCGAAGGCGCCACGAACAATAACAGATGCCCCGTGGTATGGTCACCAACCACGACATACACAAGGACCTTAACATTGCGACGATCAGGAGCGAGATGGTCAGATTCAGCCAAAATACATTACAGTTGTGGAGGCACATCTGAACCACCTGGCTGTCCACCTCCTAGACAACACAGAGGAGCATCAGCGGCTGAACCGTTAGTCTTTTCTGGAGCTGCCCTACAAGGATCCATGTACTGCATGAATTACCCCCAAGGGGATGTGAACCCCTCCCTCGCCTATACATGGATCATATTCGTTTATTGTACAGAGACAGATTACGAATACAAGAAAGAAGACCAAAGCATTTAATGCAGAGAGCACAGTCAAATGTTCTGGGCACGAGTCTCACAGCATTAGCTGGTGACAATTTGACTCGCACCAATTTTAATGGTCTTTCTTTAACACAAAGATCCTCTTTTCCTTGATTCTGAAGGTCGCTATCTTAGCGTCCACCCTTGAACCCTTAATTACAATCCCTAAATTAAGCCCACCAAAGGGGGCCAAAAAAAATAAGAGAAAGTCAGGTGATTTTAATTATCTTATATGTATTCATATTTTTTACTATTGAGCAAGAGCAGCATAAATGTTCCTATTTAGATATTTATGAATATATCGATAACGTAATGGTAAAACCACCAACCCTACAGATATATGCACATTAAAGGAACAATAAAAAACTATTGACCTTTCAATAATACTGCTGTAATAAGTAGCTTATAAAATATGAAGTTATTAACATAAAGAATTAGTTTTGAAGTCTTACGATTTTTTAAAACATGGAAATGGAAAATATTAGTAATCAGATAAAGTAAATCCTGAATTTGGAAGTACGCGGTTTTACTATTGAGCAATTGATACTTTATTTTTGTGGAGAATTTAAAAATTTATAAGACGATTTAATAACCAAACGATTTCTAATTTTTTAAAAATGTAAAACTTATTTTAAAAAGCCGCTAGCTTTGAACAAGCAAACTCATGTTATAAATCTGACCAATCTTTCCACAATCTTTCAAGTTTCTATGACTTCCACTTTAATTTTTTATCTAAACTTCATCTTTAATTTAATCTTGTTTTAAACAAACGAAGAGTTGCAAATTTTTTTTTCTTATCATAAATCAAATCAATATTTTACTGTACCGTAAAACCAACAAATTAATTTAATCCCTGTCGTTTCCACTATATATTTATTTGACGTGGATAAAAATGAGTAATTCCTCGGCATAAATTGATGCAATAAATGAAATATTTATGCATACTCGTGTGTTGATGACAAGAAAGATGATTACAAGTTTCAACCTTTCATCTTTTTAAAAAAGATTCAAATATAAATAATGCAGATAATATTAGCACTACATATTCTGCCAACCAGCCCGCGATACGTTAATGAGCAATATGGTCGTTTGGTCAGCTTTCCAATACACGTCTGGCGTTAAAATGGATAATATTTATGATGTAATTCCAATTTTATTGCATCTTTTATGTAACCGTATCAAGATAATAATGTAATATTTTAAAAATCTAATTTTCGGATTAAAATTTAATGTTGATAAGCCAAAAAGTAATTATTTAAGATAGAAGACTATATTACGAGTTTAAGCATAACTTTTTTCGTGTAAAACATATTTTTTCAGATATATTAACTGACATATTAAGAGCAATCAATTGCACGATTTAAATTCATTAAGCTTGTAAGAATTGAAATGAAAAGTGAAATGACTAGCATCTATTTCTATATGACACTTATGCAAGAATTGACTGCATACTTCTGATAATTTAATAGATAAGTTTGATAAACTTGCTAAACAGACACTGACATTAAGGGATAAGATCAGAATTTTTCAAACTTCTTAGAGTATCAGTTTGGATTTTCGTTTCTCAGCCAATATCGTATTTTAAATCCGAAATGAAAATTAATTCCCTCGTTCGAAGAATGGTTTAATTTATACAATCTAAAACGTTGAACTTTTACTTATAAAGAAATTAATTTCAGATAAAATCGCGAGACCAAAATAGGGTTAGTCGTGGTCTAGGTAGACTTTTTGTGCAAATAATTAAAAATATCTTGATTAAAACCAGTCTTTCCTATATAAGAGAAATAAGTCAAAAAATAGAACTTGAAGATGAATGTTTTTACTCTCAACGGTGTTGCAAAATGAATCAATACGGTAGCCGCCTGCATTTTTTCCATCGATATCAGATGAACGAAAACGTTCGAGTTGATATTAGCAAAGTGTGTTTGATATAACTCAATATCTTATCTATTTAATACGACAACTATCTTCATTAAGTATGGACGTAAGTGCAGAACGTGTGATGTGCAGTTTTCAGTCTTAACAAGTTAACTATCTCCGAGGTTTACCTACAGGTGTAACTTCTTTTCCGACCTTTGATCTCTCTAAGTATCACTTTTGTGGAATTATTTTCAACTTAATTAAACAACTATTGAGAAAATTTTCATACCAATCACGAATTCTGTACAACAATTTTACGTAAATTGTTCAACTTTTTCCATGAAATATTTCCTTTCTTTGGAAATAAGTAATATGAATTGAGAACTTTACAGTTATCTTAAATATTTATAATAATATTATAACAATTTAATAAGTTCCTACTACAGGTTTTCTTTTTGTATGTTTAAATATATTAAAGTGACACTAAAAGTCATTAATTCAAATTTTGAATAAGGTTAAAATTATATTTGAAGTGATATTAAAGTAAAATATGCTATGTAAATACAATTTGTGTTGAGCTCACAAAAGAAGAATACTCTTTCAGCTTTTCTATGTGATATATAACACAAATAACATTAGTGATGATAATATTTTCAATTGTACAAAAAATTATTCAGGATTAAAGATCGTATAACAGCGTTGAAAGTACTTAAATAAAAATATACATATACTACAAATTTTCCAACTAAGTTTTTTCTCTATTATTCATAATTTAATAGTAATTTTCGATTCTACAACATATAAAATATTTCTTACTATATTGCGTTAATGTACCTATGGTCTAAAATATGTAATATGGTATAAACATACTTTAATATCTAGACAATCTACTTTAAATAGTTTGTTATTGATGACTGGACGCTGAGAAAAGATGAACCCAGAAGATGCCCCAATAGGCAAACACACATTGATGTTTACTACCTACTATCAAGATGTGGCAGAATTCCTAACAGAAAAGAACTTGACCCATCTTCCCCAGCAACCATAATAATTATAAGAAATGTAAAAAATAATACCAATACATGAAAAATAAAACATTTATATCTTGAACGCGCTAATACAATAGACCAGTGCTTTTAGCCTTTGAAAATGGTAAAAAGTGAAAAAAATTATAGTAGGATGAAACCGATTGGAAAAAAAAGAGAATATAACAAAAATGAAAGGAAAAATAAATACGGTCGATCTGAGGTAGGGAAGTGGAAAGGGGGGGGGGGTTAAGGGAAGACACGGTTTATCTCGATTTCCGACAAAACTACAAGTCATATGGAAAAAATAGCAAAGTTGTAGATATAATAAATAGATCTACACTTTTTGTGCTAACACTTTTATCACATAACCTCAATCATTTATATGAAAAATTCAAATTACCAAGTTTTTGGTTTTTAATTTTTATCTTTAACAA
The DNA here is from genome assembly GCA_958496155.1 of Sisyra nigra. Lineage (NCBI taxonomy): Eukaryota > Metazoa > Arthropoda > Insecta > Neuroptera > Sisyridae > Sisyra > Sisyra nigra. The sequence continues at coordinate 33,421,698 of OY292317.1, forward strand.
AAAAAAAATTTTAACGTAATTTGGTGAAAACTTACCTTTTATGTCCCAAACACACTGTATTTTTTTTTATTTAAAATATTAATTTTTTTACCTTATAAGTAATGACTTAATATCCAAAAAGTACTTTTATTTTCAATCAAAAATTCTCATGTCAAAATATCTGATTTTTTAAAAAGTCGGTGAGTTTTTTCATTATTGTGAACCTTTTGTTTGTGAGATTTTTGTTTGTTAACCTCTACTTTCTGATGGTGCAAAAAATATAGATACATTACAATGCTAAATGTTCTCAGAAAATGGAATAATTAAAGTGCCATTTTTGAAAAATTGCTCAAAGTTGTATTTGTACAATTGAATTATGTACAATATTGAGCAATTTATTAAATTTTCTACTTTAATTATTGAAATTTCTGAGAACATTTAACATTTTAATGTAGGTATTTATTTTTTGCATCATCAAAAAGTTGAGAATTCAAAGAACAAAAAGCACATCGACTTTTTAAAAAAATCAGATGTTTTGACGTGAGAATTTTTGATTAAAATTAAAAAAAAAAAATACAATGTGTTTGGGACATTAAAAGGTAAATTGTTACAAAATATCATGAAAAATTTTTTTTTGTAAAAGATAGAAATAAAAAACGAAAAACTTGGTTACTGGAATGTTTCATATAAATTTTAAGGTTATGTGAAAAAAGTGTTACACAAAAAGTGTAGATCTACTTATTCTCTGCAATTTTGTTATTTTGCAATTTAACTTTTTTCTATAGGACTTGTAGTTTTGTCGAAAATCGAGATAAACCGTTTCTACCCTTAAACCCCCTCCCCTTTCACTTCACTACCTTAGATAGACCGTAATTTATTTTTCCTTTTATTTTTGTTACATTAATTTCCTTTTCTAATTGGTTCCATCCTACTATAATTTTTAAAATACATACTACAGTTTGTGAGCTTATAAATATTCCACTTCCACTTCTGACACCAATGTAACGTTTTTACGGGTTCGTTGGTTTGTGTATAATGACTACAAATTTATTTTAAACAATTGTTTATTTATTTATCTAAGACTTATACACTACAACAATGTTCACTGTCAACAATAGTCACAGTACTGTTTATATTTCACTTATTCACTATTACACTGTTAACTCTATTTACAATGTTTACAATAATTACAATTTATTTATACTCGCGATTCACTATTCACTTTATTTAACAATGCACTAATCACTTTTTACGATGTTGAAGATTACTCTCGAACATTTATTTGAATACTGTCGATGAACACTCGATGATTTATGTTAATACTCGTCGGAGGTTTATTTGAATACTGAACTGTTGGCTCACCTTTCGGGCCATTTATAGTAGCGATCACCCGTTTCTAGATTTTTCGATTGGTAATCTTAGCGCCTGTCTTTCTCTCCTTCATTGGTATACCAATGGAGAGAATTCTAGAACAACACGTTCTTCGTCTCATACTTTGAACTGTTAATCCGTGGTCATAAAAGAACTTTAGGTGGTCCATCCTTTTGTGCAATTCTTATTGTTGGTTATTGGTTAATCCTCGACTTTCAGGCGCCAGACACAAATGGGTGTCTTGGATTTGTGACACTGCCCCCTCTTTAAAATCCTTTCGCCCCGAAAGGTTTCCATGGCGATAGCGGCAACCCGAACCATAACGGCAGCCCGATGTTTGGTAAAAGAAACAGTCCACAGTCTTTTCTTTTGATAATGACGAACGGCCGTAGCAGCATACCAGGACGTGAATACCAGTAGACCGGAAAATCACTTCTATCATGGTACGTACTATCCTCCAATCGGCACCGTCGAAAGCACTGGTCAGCTTTGGGATCGCCACCTTCCTGATGTGTTGTCGCAGTAATTCTTCCTTCAATTCATGTAACGCGTTCCATAGAACTTGATATCCCTGTTTCTTGCCCTCCTGGGTCCGTGTCACGAGATAAAAAGCCTTCCTGGTGTTTCCAACTGGGATCTGGAGTGTTCGACCCAATCGAGGATGTTGATTTTGAAGTTCATCGATACCTCCATATTTCGTCCGAAACACGGCAGCCACTCCATGGGACATATCCAAATCAGTAGAGACGCAGTGAGCAAGAGAATACTCCGCAGGCACTCGGAATAGATCTTGGTTCCGTTCTTCTGTCACACCATATCGGATTGTTCGAGTCCCGGAGAATTCAGCCATGAACTCCTCGAAAGTCATTTCCTTTGGCGCTCCCATAGTTCGTAAGCGGGCCTCCTGTGTCGGCTGATTGTCGTCTCCGTTGTACGGACTTAAGCGATTGAAGTGAATCACTCGAGGTTTTCCCTTCGGCTCCTTCTTTATTCGGTAGATGGTGTCGTTGATCCGTTCGATTACCACGTAAGGACCTTCCCAATAAACTTGGAGTTTCGGCGATAATCCACGTCGTCGTTTCGGGTTAAATAGCCACACTTTACTGCCAGGCTGGTAGATCTTTCCGTTGACACCGGAGTCGTAACGGTCCTTCATCCGATCGCTTGCATTCTGGATGTTCACACGAACACGCTGATGTATGTCATCCATTCGGTTCCGCAGTTGCGTCACGAAATCTTCTCCAGCAATTTCTCTTCCAGGTGGGCATCCAAATTGTAGGTCACATGGCAAACGAAGTTCTCGACCCATGATGATCCTGGCCGGTGTTTCTCCAGTTGTTTCCTGGACTGATGATCGATACGCCAGAAGAAATAGGCTGAGGTACTGGTCCCAGTCTCGTTGATGGTCAGAGACGACTTTTGATAGATATCGATTGATGGTTCGATTCATCCGTTCGACTAATCCATCTGACTGCGGGTGTAATGCAGTGGTCCAAGTCTTCTTGATGTTCAGGATTCGGCATACTTCTTGGAACAGAGTAGATTCGAAATTTCGGCCCTGATCCGAATGTAACTCCAAGGGCACTCCAAATCGGCAAATCCATTCTTTGACCAGTACATCAGCAACTGTAGTCGCTGTTTGGTCCGGTAGAGCGTAAGCTTCAGCCCATTTGCTGAAGTAATCCATTACTACCACGATGTACTTGTTCCCTTTGTCGGTTTCCGGGAATGGTCCAGCTACGTCGATAGCGATCCTCTCGAATGGACTTCCTACATTATACTGTCGCATGGCGGCCTTCTGCCGCCTCTGTGGCCAATTACTCGCTGCACAGGTGGTACACTTCCTACAATATTCCTCCACATCCCGCCGGCTATTGACCCAGTAAAATCTGTCCCTCACTTTCATTAACGTCTTTGTCACTCCAAGGTGCCCTCCAGAAGTACCAGAGTGGATTTCCCTCACCACCTCTGGTATCCTACAACGTGGAACAAGAGTCTGTCTCCGCTCTTCTTTTCCATCCGCATTCACCAGTACCCTCTTCAGGAGTCCGCCGTCGACAACCAGGGATTCCCACTGAGCCCAATACGCCTTTACATTTGGGGAATATTTTGCCACCTCCTCCCATGTAGGTTTACGGTCCTCTTTCTTCCATTCGAGAATTGGTTTCATATCCGGGTCCTCTTCTTGATCCTTTTGTACATCGGTTGCTTGCCAGTCGTCCGCTACTACGGTGGTTCTGTAGAATTCGGTATCGCGTTCTTCCGTCCTGGTACAATGCTTGCAATTGTCAGGGCATGGTCGTCTTGACAATGCATCAGCATTTCGATGCGATGTTCCAGCTCGATGTTCGGTGTTGAAGTCGAATTCTTGAAGTCGTTCGATCCATCTGGCCACTTGTCCTTCGGGATTCTTGAATTGCAGGAGCCATTTCAGAGCTGCGTGGTCGGTTCGTAGCAGAAAGTTCTTTCCGTAGAGATACTTGTAGAAATGCTCGACTGCTTTGATTACTGCCAAAAGTTCCCGCCTCGTTACGCAGTAGTTTCTTTCCGGCTTGGATAGTGTCTTGCTGAAGTATCCGATGACTCTCTCTTCTCCATCCTGAATTTGAGATAGGACTGCTCCAACTCCTACGTTGCTGGCGTCGGTATCCAAGATGAATTTCCCCGATGGTAGTGGGTAACTCAAAACAGGAGCCGTAGTCAGAGCGTGCTTCAGCTTTTCAAAAGCATCCTGGCAGATGTCCGTCCATTCGTACTGATGTCCATTTTCGGTTAATTTGGTCAACGGCTTGGCGATGTTGGCAAATCCAGGTACGAAACGTCGATAATATGTGCAAAGTCCCAAAAAGCTTCGGATTTCGTGCTTGTCCTTCGGTACTGGCCACTCTTTCACGCTTTGGACTTTCTCTGGATCGACTGCTACTCCCTTATCGGATACGATATGGCCTAAATATTGGACCTTGCGTTGGAATAAATGGCACTTCTTCGGGCTCAACTTTAGTCCAGCTTCTTGTAATCGTCGAAATACCTCCTCCAGGTTCTTCAAATGCTCCTCAAATGTTCGTCCCACAACGATGATGTCGTCAAGATACACCAGGCAAGTCTTCCACGACAATCCTCTCAAGACAGTCTCCATCAATCGTTCGAATGTCGCAGGAGCATTACAAAGTCCAAATGGCATAACTGTGAACTGCCATAATCCCGAACCAATGGTAAACGCAGTCTTCTCTCGGTCCTCGGGTGCCAATTCTACTTGCCAATATCCACTCTTCAAGTCAAGGGTCGAAAAGAATTTTGATCCGGCCAAAGTATCGAGGGTGTCATCTATCCGAGGAAGTGGGTAGCTGTCCTTTTTCGTCACGTTGTTCAGTTGACGGTAGTCTACACAGAAACGTGTCGATCCATCTTTCTTCTTGACCAAGACTACCGGTGAAGCCCAAGGTCCATTTGATGGTTCGATAACACCATCGCTTTCCATTTCGGCTATGATGTTTTCAGCCTCTTCACGTTTTGCCAATGGTAGTCTTCGCGCTGGTTGTCGGATTGGATTGGCATTTCCCGTGTTGATCTTGTGTTTGACGATGTTGGTTCTTCCTCCTTGTCCATTTCCGATGTCGTAGACATTCCGATATTTACCGAGGAGTTCCCGCACTTTTGTCTTCCGATCCGGCGTCATTTGTTGGGTGGATTCTGCCAATAACGTTGTGAATTCACTTGGGAACTTGGTATCCGTATTTTCTTCCGGCTTGACCTGTCGGACTACAGATGAAACTGGCGTGCAGTAGCCCAAAACGGTGCCCGCCTTTATCGTCATCGGGCAATAGTTGGTGTTCATTACCCGTACCGGAATTGTTTGCAACACACGAACCAGGGATTTTCCAAGTATCATCCCTTTCCCGACTTCAGTATCATTGGTTTTCGGCTCGAACATCATGATGTTTCCATTGGCGACTCCATTCTCCACAGTTCCTTCTAGGATTGTCTCGCTTCGTTCTGGTAATGACACACCCTCGGCCAAGACGATGCACAACTTGTTTTCATCCCGACGGTGAAGTACGAGTTCTTCCGAATTTATTTTCAACACACCGCGCTTGAAATCCAGTGTGAAACCCCGACTTCCGATGATGTCCATTCCAACGATGAATTCTTCGTCGATGTCCGCCACGAGCACTCGATGTTCAAAGCTGGTGGTATCGATAGTAAGAAGGACGTCGACTTCTCCGTGGACGGTGGTGGCTTGTCCATTTGCCGTTCGCAGTCGCCATCGTGATGGTGAAAGGCGCTTTTTCGCTACCACGTCTCTTCTTACTACTGTTCTCGTTGCTCCTGTATCCAGCAGGAGATTTCGTTGTTCCCCATCAATACTTCCGTCGACAAAAATACTGCTGGACTCGTGTCGTAGTGCGGCAACAGTCGCTTCCTTAGTCTTTGTTGAGGTCTGTTTGATTCGGGTCGATGATTGCACCAAGTTTCCACAGCCACATCTCACTTCCTTGGCTTTTTGTTTGGCTGGTTTCCGGCTTTCCATCACGCGAATCTGACTTGTTCCATAGACGATCATCTTTGCTGCTTCGATTTCGAGAGCACGGGTGAGGGCCTCCGTTAGGCGGGTTGGCCGAGCGAGAACCAATGCCTGGCGGGTTTCCCCGTCCCGTACCCCGTCGACGAAAGCTTGGACGGCCAATCTTTCCACGATATTCTCCGGTGTTCCTGGGTAAGCAAGGCGAGCCATTCGGGCCACATCGGCTTCGAACTCTTGTAATGACTCTCCCGCCTTCTGGACCCGGTTCTTTAGCTGTGTATGGAACACATGCTCGAGGTGAGTCTGCCCATATCGCATTTCCAATCGTTGGACCAGCTGTTCGTAATTGTTCATGTCATCCGGGGCCACGACCTGGAGGATATTTAGTGCATCCCCGGATAAGGAAAGCACAAGATTAGTCGCCTTTTCTGCTTGTGTCCAATTGTTATGCTTGGCCACAGTTTCAAACTGGGCGAAAAAGTTTGCCCAAGGAACTTTCCCATCGAATGTTAGCAGCTTTACCAGATTGTGACCACCTGAATTCGTCGCCAAAGGTGCCCTTGCGATATTTTTATTTTCACCAACGATTGGGCTCACCTCAAATTCCTTGAATTTCTTTTCGATGAACTGGAATCGGTCGTCGAATTCTCCCTTGATGTTGTCGACTTTCTCGTCAAGTTTCTCCCTTATGTCGTTGACTTCTTCGCGGAATTTTTCTTCCATGCCGTTGACTTCTTCGCGGATATTACCGACCTCTTCGTCGAGTTTTCTTTCGATTTCGTTGAATTTGCTTTCCATCGTTCCCTTTAGGTCCGCTCGGAGGTCGTCGTTGTTCTTTTGAATCGTTGCCCTAAGATCCTCGCTGTTGGCATCGATCTTCTTCAATTCAGCTCGCAGGTCTTCATTGTTGGCCTCGATTTTCCGTTGTAGATCCTCATTGTTCTTCTTCAGTTCTTCATTGTTAGCCTCGATTTTCCGTTGTAGATCCTCATTGTTCTTCTTCAGTTCTTCATTGTTGGCCTCAATCTTCCGTTGCAGGTCTTCATTGTTGGCCTCGATTTTCCGTTGTAAGTCCTCCAACATTGTTTCCGACGACTTGAATAGGAACGTTTCCGGATCATGTCCTTCCGATCTTAAGGCCTCGGCGAGTCGTTCCTTGAGTACCGTTTTCTTTCCTTCGGTGCTCAGCTCCCGCTCTTCTAATTGTTCTTTCAATTCCGAAACTTTCAATTTGTCCAACGTCGACATGTTGAATTTATTTATTTTTATCACTTTATCACTTAATTTATTTTATGTCACACAAATCCCACTTCTGACACCAATGTAACGTTTTTACGGGTTCGTTGGTTTGTGTATAATGACTACAAATTTATTTTAAACAATTGTTTATTTATTTATCTAAGACTTATACACTACAACAATGTTCACTGTCAACAATAGTCACAGTACTGTTTATATTTCACTTATTCACTATTACACTGTTAACTCTATTTACAATGTTTACAATAATTACAATTTATTTATACTCGCGATTCACTATTCACTTTATTTAACAATGCACTAATCACTTTTTACGATGTTGAAGATTACTCTCGAACATTTATTTGAATACTGTCGATGAACACTCGATGATTTATGTTAATACTCGTCGGAGGTTTATTTGAATACTGAACTGTTGGCTCACCTTTCGGGCCATTTATAGTAGCGATCACCCGTTTCTAGATTTTTCGATTGGTAATCTTAGCGCCTGTCTTTCTCTCCTTCATTGGTATACCAATGGAGAGAATTCTAGAACAACACGTTCTTCGTCTCATACTTTGAACTGTTAATCCGTGGTCATAAAAGAACTTTAGGTGGTCCATCCTTTTGTGCAATTCTTATTGTTGGTTATTGGTTAATCCTCGACTTTCAGGCGCCAGACACAAATGGGTGTCTTGGATTTGTGACAATATCATGTATTGAAATTTTTAAGTGTATTTCAGACATTTTATGTACTTAATTGCTTTTCATAATGACGCCGAAAATTGTTTTTCAGTCTATGAATTCTCTTATGTTAAAATGTGTTACAATATTATTAAAATATTATTGCAACAATTGATAATACCGAGAGTACCATTCAGGCACTCCGATAAATATTAACACTTTAGATTTGCATTTTTAGCCTCTTAGGAGTCATCATACAAAATTTGGAAAATTTTAAATGAATAATGACCGAAAAATCACTAAACGGTGTAATGGTGTACTAGGTACAACATATAGTAAGTATTGTCGGATCGTATTTTCAATTATGAATTTTCACCGAAAATAAAACGATTGAGTTCGAAAAGGTGGTTTCAAGAAAATGTCTGTGTGAGACAACGCGATATACATTATATCGAAAGCTTTATCCGAAATTCACCAAACTTAAAATTTTGCTTTTATATTTTATTTAGTTGAGCCGCAAAGCTTTTGGTTGAACTCGATTAGCAGTAATTCCCACTTTATTCCATGGATTTGTAGGTTATTTCAATTTTTTTCATAAACGGATTCAACGATATTGTTTAGACTAGCTATAGTTCTTAGACTCATTAAGGCCTGCAACTATTATGTGAAATTTTTTCCTGGAAAAATGCAAATAAAAGGGGTTCTGAAGAAGACGGCGGGAGGAAATATAAATTAAAATAATAACTTTTATGATAATTAGCGAAGTCTATTGATAAAAATAAGGGCACATTGTCCTTAACTTTTTAATTTAACCAATCGTAAGTTTTTTTACGTTCTTTTAACCAACAGCGTTAATAAAAAGTTGTGTTTATAAATATTTTATAGGTTTATATTTTACTAATGCATGTTACTGTAATGTTTGAAACTTTTCTTGAAATTAATACATTTTATGAGATCCAAACATTATGATAACATTAATTTTGCAAAGATTGAAGGACTTAAGAAACTGTTAATTTAATCCTAAACAATTTAAGAATTAAAAGTTATCATATCCTACAAGGTTTATTTAGTTGGTAGGTATATCATATAACATTAAATTGGCTTTTTTAAAAACAATGTTAATCAAAGTTATATCAATATTTTTTATTGATATATATTTACTCTGAAAAAAAAAATAATTTTCCTAGTTTCACAAGAATATAAATTCTTTGTAATAAGAGTTCTTAAAATAGTTGGTAGATAAATTTTCTTGGCCAGTAGAAATACTTTTAAAACACATTACAACTGTTTGCAATAATATTCTTGTTTGAGTTTTACATAATTTAGTTCTTAACTCATATTTAAATAATAAAATTTATTTGTTGTTTTATTAAATTAGTTTTCATTGCATCGATTGAAACTAAACACTGAAATTTATCATTCTTAACAGACTTAACAGACTCGTTTATGTACTTTCGTTAGAAATTTAAAAATTATTAATAAATTTTAATTTAAGATCATTTATTAAATCCACTTGTAGCGCTTTTATAACATTCCTCTAAGTCACTTCAAAGTCGGTTGGGCTCTGCGATAAATTCCAGTGACAAAAAATGAACATATTATTTTAAAAATAAGTAACACGAACATAGATATTAACATCCAAATCGATTACTCAATAAAATATTTTAGCGACAAAGCCCCGTCGCCACACACGTCACTTAGCTCTGCTTATAAATATTTGCCACTTTAAAACATCATAATATGTGACTGAGTCATGGTGGTCCTACCCAAAAAAGCTATTAGATAAATTATTGTTATTATTGAACTGATCAATAACTTAAGATTATTACATCTAAATATATCTGTCTATGAAGATTATTCCAGTACCGTAGACTATGGAGATGTGTCACTGAACAATTATCTAATTTTTTTTCTGGCTGGCATTGGTAAAAATGATTTTAATTATTATCACCTCAAGGAATCATTATTTAAATCTTAAAATATTTGCGTGAAATTTACTAATTTTTAAACGGTTTAATTATTATTTTCTTTTATTTAAATCAAAAAAAAATATATATCAAAGAGTAATTTTTTATTTCAGTTGGATCAAATGACGGGAGTTTGATATACTAATCCTCAATGCCATAAATAATTTTAGGGTAATAATTATTAGAACGATTTCAAATCACCAATGGCTGTTAGCATATTGCGTGGGTATTATTTTATTGTTGATATTCGTAGTTTAAAATCATTTTAAGTATCTATCCGGTTTCTTATGTCTTCAAAGTGATTTCACCGAATATTTAATTTTGCTGCTTGACCGTGCGTTGAAGTCTCCATGTTCGTATATTGGCAACGAGAAAAATGCTTTTTGCTCGTCGCATCTAATTAAAAGTTGAATAAAAACGCATTGAATTTCAATTGAAATAAGACAGGAATTGTAAGTTATGTCCATTCAGAAAATCATTGACCTATTTTTGAGAGATGGACGGTGTTGGATTGTCTGTGTGTTCATGACAGTGTACAAGTATAAGTTCCACAGTGAATTATATGCAAGTACAAAAAGAAAGTAAAGCAAAAACAGGCTGCATATAAATTGGAACAAGTGACGAAATTTTGTTGAGCGACTGTCACTGAAGTAGCATGTTTCCAAATCCAAACGCCATCCCCTCAACCACCCTGACTGCGTTGTTTGTAGACTTTACAGATAAACGAAATATATTACACGAGAGACAGATTTATTTTACATTGAAATTTTGTGATTTTCAATTTGTCTTCGTATATTTTACGAGCTCAACATAAATGGTAGACAAGACTGGACAAGCTGGATAAAATGTTGAGTCGTACACACTGAAACCGCGGTATCATCTTAAAAAAATAAACCTGACTTAATTTTTAAACGAATTCAACAGATAGTTTGGACATTTTTCTAGTGATATCATTCAGTAACGGTATGAATCTATGATTTGATTCATTCTTGTTCACAGTCTCATTATTTAACGTCAATTTTATCTGGAATTACAAGAAAATATAAATTATATATGTGATAGGAAATTCTGAAAAGATAAGAAATGCATGACTGATTTCTATATTGAAGTAATATAACATTGTATGTAAGGCAGAAAAAATGCAAAACTCGTTTTAATGTCGTGTTTTAATCAAAGTATACCGCCTTATCATAATTTTTTTCGTATGTCATAAATATTTGTGAGCCAATTTCCATTTCAATTCTAGCATTGGTATCATTACCTAATTGGAAAAGCAATATCAATATTTTACATATACCTACTGACGAACCAAAAATGTATCGCAAACAAAAACGTAACATACACATATTATTATAAATCGTAATGACTTAATTTTGGATTTTGATCAGCCTACCGATTCGATCGAGTAGAATCAAAATTATTGCTACATTAACGATTATTTATCCCTGGTATTCATAACAATAATTTTGATTTTGCTGCAGGTCATCAATGTATAATTAAAATTCAAAGTGTACGTTGTGTTAATGTTGTACGCCTTGGACATAAAAATCTTTTTAACCCTACTAAAAAACTAATATAAGAACCTTCAAATCGATTTTAATCTTTTCAATTTTATCAAATTAGGAGAAACCAATAAATTAAATTATGAATAAACACACGTTTATAACACACGTTTATAAACACGTTTTGAAATTCATAACTTAGTCTTTTTTAAATCCTTTAATTCTATGAAGTCATTCGTATATCATTTTGCAAGTTTTTGCAGTTTTTAATTCTTAGAAAAGAGTCATAATTTTAATACTGCCAAGAGTTATGGATTAATTTTTAATTTTTGTAGTTTGATTTCCATTTGAAATTATTATATTTCACAAATACAATTCACAAAAATTCACAAAATAATTTTTGTGAATTGTATTTGTGAAATATAATAATTAAGTCCAAAGTCAGCAAAATTTAAATTTTTTCATTTGAAATTAATTTATTTCAATTTTATTTTAAAAACATCCTGGCTGTAATGCTTTAATAATTATTACAACATGCCATAGGATGTGCTTATTTAAATTGCAGCGTCTTCAATTTCAAGTTTTTCGTTTTAATAGGTATTGATTTTACTTTCCATTGCATTTAAAGTGTGTCTCTGTTGGCTATAATATGTTCTAAACGTGAATTAAAAATAATTCTTAGTTACGTGGTCCTTCGGCCATGGTCTTAAGAAAATAATGGTCTTACTAATTTTATCAAAACGTCAGACATTTTCTAATAAATTTAAAAGTTTTTCTTAGTATTTTCACAATTTTGTATCTACGCCTACAGTTTTGTATGCTTCTCAAGTACTTACTCATACTTATCTATGTCGAATTATCATCGGTTAGTTTTATTTTCTACCTATTATCCTTTTGTGGAAGGAATTTATATAAACCTTCATACTTCAAGAAATATTTATGAAAATTATTTAATGTAAGCTTCAACACTTTTGACTCTCTCTTACTGTTGTAATGAAGAACTGTTGTTCTTTTTGCACTGTTGAATTTTTTGTCGCGATTTTGTTTTCTGAAAATTGTGTTTTAATCAGACACTAGTTATAACTATTTGATTGTCGTCAAAGATTTTTTAGTAGTTCAGGATTGTTTTAAAATTTTCCTTATTCAAAAATTTTGGACCGTTTTATCTTTGGTTTAACTGGTGGTATAATTTTTTGAGATACACTTATCCGTTACTTGAATAGACCCCTATCAGACTAAAAAAATCCTTACACATTTATGACACACAAACTTTCTTTTTGGTTACCAATTAGTTTAACTGTTTATCTAACACATAATTTTTGGATTTCATTCACTAAAGCTGATACCAGAGTATAGCGCAGTGGCGTAGCTTGGATTTATGCCATCGAGGGCAAACGATGAATTTGCCCCTTATTTTCTGAGTTAAACAAAATCATATAATAAAAATAGACAAATGTATATATGTCGATTATGTCGAGACGGTCTGTATTAATGTTTTGTTAAAAATTATAACGTATTTTTGTGACCCAGCGATTACAGTGACAGTCTCACATGCGAGAAGTCTAAGACGAATCCCACAATAGTTATTTTCTTTATTTTAATTGTGCAATAATCTGGAATACTTTGCTGATGCTTGAAATAAAAATCCAAAATAAAACTTCTGGTTCCATGGGCTTTAATCCCCGAACAAAATTTCCCCATGACAAAATATCCCAACGATAAAATATCCTCGACAAAAACTCCTCAGACAAAATATCCTCAAACAACAGAATACAACAATCCATCGTGTATTAACATTTGTTGGCCTTTCTGCGATAGTATAAATTTTAACGGTATGACGAAAATGTAAAGATATACATATCAATATCATAAATTACAATTATAAATCTGTTAAATTCCAAAATATGAACGTTGATTTTCAATAACAATTACAGTATCTAACAACGTCTAATTTGGTTAAAAACAACGCGATGGTCACACCTAACTAGCTAATTTATCTTGAAAAATAAGTTGGGATGGTTTTATTTTTATTGTGAGGGCTGTGCCCCCAAAATTTTCGCGGGGGCTGCCCCCCGGGCCTTACTTCCAAAATAGTTGCAATATTTTTTCATGGGGGTATATTGTCTGAGGATATTTTGTCATGAGGATATTTTGTCCGTGGATATTTTGTGATGGGTATATTTTGTCCGGGGATATTTTGTCAGGGATATTCTGTCCGGGGATATTCTGTTCGGGGATCAAAACGCCTGATACCAAACTTCTTACTAAATAGATAATTTCATTTTTCACGTTTTTATAACGCAAACCCATTAGAATGCATTCGTTCAGATTCTGGAATGTTTCCTTTATGGTGTTGCTAAAATAGTTATAGAGCTATTGAAACTATTTTCAAATTTAAACTGTTAAAACATAATTTGAACTTCACTATTTAAATACCATTTAACTTGAAAAGTAATTTCAATTCAATACAAAACCTATTGATTTGTAATAGATTATTTTTTAAGATAAGTCCATGCGAGAAAATTAATGCATTCGAGTATTATAATTTTAAACTTGAACAAGAATTAATGTGAGTTATAATTCTAAAGTGTTGCTACTTAAAACTGAAATTATTTATTCTATCGACTCTATTTTTTCCATTTCATTAATTAGCACTCAATAAATAAAAATTCATTTGCATTCTATATCAAAATCGAATTTAACCAATAAACCACATTTTTGCTGGTTCAAGGTTTCATAAACCATGCAAATTCTAGGCTAAAATTATTCAGTTTAATTCAAACAAACCAGATATAGATTCAAACAAGGGGTTCATATTAACACTTTTGACACAGTACTAAACCAGTCAACTCCTACACACCTTAAACAGAAAAATTATTATTAAATCATATCATTGCCTGAAATCCAATTATTTTTAGGCCATTTTTCAATAGTTATTTAAAGCATGTTGCCAAAGACTTTTTGACAATATATCAGTCATGTGTGAAGTCCAAGCCTATTTTCAAATATTTAACATTCAAAAATTGCATTTAGAATGTTTTATTGTTAGCGTTTAGATTATATTATATGATAATTAACCTTTGCTTAGAACATAATCTATTTCAACTCAAGCGTTTTAAGTTTTTAAATTGACTAATCCATTTTTTTGCATTTCCAATACGTAGTTTATTAAATCTAAAAATAAATACCGAAACATGTTGTGGCTGAATTCACTTATTGAGACTAGTATTTATATGAGTATAAGATAAAATAAGTTTCCTTATCTGGCTTGCGAAATTTCCTTTTTTTTTTGTTTTGAATGAAGAGACGCCGTAAAACATTTATGGGAATTTTTATATTATTTCAAATTCGTCTATGTCAACAAACCACACATTCTTCTTTCCAATCTATGCAAATCTTTAAAATCTACACACTCGTTTTCCTTGATTTTGCAAATTATGTTGAAGGAAATAGGATCACTATAAATTTTATCAACTTCTCCATTCTTATCGTATTTGAGAGAGATTAATCATTACATAAATAACTGAATTTATTTAAACCATAAAAGAGCTGAGTATTTTGAATTTAAAATATGAATTATTAATTTTTTAACTATCGCCTGTATTAAACACATTAAGTCTTATTGAATAAAAAATTATTTACAACTCACATTTCATTTTTAATTATCTAAACAACTTTATAGCAGTTTTTGAAATATAATGTTAATGACGAGTCATGTTTTTGCTTTACCTTTTCATGTAAGCAATAAAAAAATAAAGCGCATTTTTAATTAATTAATATTTAAATGAGTACAATATCGTTGAAGATTTCTTTTAGCCGTAAATCATTCAACGCTGAAACGGTGCCATCTGAAAATCCCATTTTCTAAATTATGAAATTTCGGTGTAGGTATGTATGTTGTCAATCAATATGTTCAAATGGGAGATTTCACGAGACTTTTTGACAATTTTCAAAATGGAAAATATTCATGAGAGTTTCTTAATTTTGAGTTAATAATTCAAAGACTTACTTAACGTCTTATAAATAAGAAACAAGAATTTTTTTAGCTATTTGAATTGTGTCAGTTGAGAAACTATCGTTTTTCCCAAGGAACTCAATGGCATAAAATTGATGATTTACGCGTAATTAAATGAAAGACCTTATTTAAAAAAAAATTGTCAACCTCATATTTGTAAGAAAAATTGTTGATGCTAAATTGAAATGTTGTTAAAATTATTTATTAGCTGATAATGTGATAAAAGTCACACAGTAATTACAAAAGTATCAGATTAGATGAAAGGATTGAAGACTTGATTATTGTAACGTTAATGTTCGTAAATTATTCCACATGTCAAATGCAAAATTGCGCTATTAAATAATGTGCAAATCGTCTCGCGTTTTCCTAAGGCCTTGATGAAAGATGTTTCAGTCATTCGAATTATATTTTATGGTTTTGATAGAAGATACTCTCTCTCCCGTTGTGCAAATATTATTTTTTATATATATAAATGACTTGAAGGAATTTGTATATATCGATGAAAAATGCTAGTTATTAAAAAATATAGTCACAGTATTTAATATTTGCTTCTCAAGTGAATACGGCAAGTCAGGGAATTATTAATCTAAATAACAAAGTAAACCGGTAGCGATACAATAAATTTGTAATGGTGGGCGTGGTTACCCACCTTTTATTTACATAAATATATATACAATAACATAGGCCAAGCGCTGGCCAAGAGCAGATCACATCATAAAGGTATATCATATATTTTTCCCAAGTCAGCTGCGAGAGATAAACTGCATTTTCAGACGCCAATTTCCAATATCCAGCCACCACATCACTCCCCTCCTAGTGACGATGGTCACGATTGTCGTCGGGCCGTGAGACTCTAGGCTGCTGGGGCCGTCGTGGAGCAGAGACCGCTTGGACGAGCTGCTGGGCTCGAGTCCGTAAGACGACGCGGGACGAGTATGGAGTAGCTCAACCGAAGATCAGGATGCAGCTACTCCACCGTTGAGTTCCCTGGTGAGGGGGCCGGATGTATGTGGCGTACTGGCGGTGTCCATAGATGAGACGAATTGACAGGTCCACGCAGAATGACTGGTCCTCGCTGTTGTTGCGTGTTCAGATCACGTCGGGGTCACCAGAATGTAATGGTGGGCGTGGTTACCCACCTTTTATTTACATAAATATATATACAATAACATAGGCCAAGCGCTGGCCAAGAGCAGATCACATCATAAAGGTATATCATATATTTTTCCCAAGTCAGCTGCGAGAGATAAACTGCATTTTCAGACGCCAATTTCCAATATCCAGCCGCCACAAATTAATTCAACAATATTCCATGTAATTTTAACGGGGTTGCTGCCACGCAATAGGGGGCTTTATATTAATATGTGGCAATGAAGCACGTAAGAAAATGTTTGTCAGATATATATCAGAAAGGCTTCTTTTTAATATCATACAGGTCATGTTGACAGAGAGTCAGAGCTCTCATTAGATCTTTCTTTCGCGCAACATTTGCAGCATGCTGAAAATCATTTACGTATATTCTCTGTCTTGTGACCTAAGTTAATTGAACTTTCATTTGCTCGATGTTGCATTGCGACGAGAACAAGACACATGCATGTACCTTCTTTATAAAATACCATATTACATATAAACGCTCACATCTAATATTTATGTACGACAAGAAAAAGATACAGAAGAACAGGAAGAGCAGCCAGGCCACATGATGAAGAATACGAAACATCATTACTGGCCACAAGAAGTCTTCTCTGCAATTAGAGGTGTGAAGTGATTTTAAATGAAGGAAAATCGGCTGCCTTCAACAGATGTCTATCGTTTCACTATATTACTTCTTGCAGCTTGTAATAATATAATAATAATATTGTTATTAAGGCGTAATGATTTCGCACATTCATTGTTAATTGTAAATGAACTTAACCTCTTTAAAATGGAAATTATAAATTGATTATTATCTCATTATTAAAAAAATAATTCGATCACAATAATGTCGATTTAATTCATTCATCACGAATCAAAATAATATCTTTTCTGCATGATGGTTAGGTACGTATAAAGAAAGCGAATGTAAGATTTATTGTTTTATTTCACTTACAATTAACAATAAGGATCAATGATTTAAACTAGTTTTGGCCAACAAAAGATTTGCAATTTTATTCAAAATATTTATTGTGTTTTATCTCTTTGCAAGTATAAGCGCAGTTATATGAATCATGCTAGTACCTTTCTTATCTATTGTGTTTATAACAGACCTAATTTTAAAAAAAGGAAAAATACTTTTGATACAATTCGAAAGAATTTTACAATGAAAATTGCTTTTACAAGTCGAATAGTCATTGCTGTACGGTACAGCCTGTACCTTAATAATATACAAAACTTAATTGTAATTGTAAGATACTTTAAGATAAACTGATAATTAAAGTAGATCGATTATAGCTTTTTAGAGTGATGAGTTACTTCTCAGACATTAAAACATATTTAAAAACATTTACGAATCTGCAACTATGTTTCAAACCCGTCTTGAAATAAAAATCTTCTTTTTCTGCGTTTTGTGTTATCATGGAGATGGCCATGTTTGAACTTTAACGACACAAATGTTTATACTCGTATAAACCTTTTTGTGAAAATATTACATCAGCTTAGGAATGTATCAAACATAAATTTTTTTAACTTTTTGACGTGATAACGTCTTATAAATTGATGAATACTTGGGTAGGCTGCATGAAAAAATGTCACGTTCCAATTAAGCCTAAAAGGAATAGAAAGGCACGATATTATTTTTGAATCCTAGACAACGTATTTTGGTTTCTTTTTTTTTCTAGAATTTAATAAGATTTTATTGATTTTCTTCATAATTTTCAGTCTGATTTCATTTTGTATGCACCTCAATTAACTGTTTTCTTAAAACACCAGCAAAAAAGGTAATTAATTCTTGCATTTTAAGAATAATATGACATAATATGACTATAATTGTTCGTGATTATATTTAAACAAATTATTTAAATTAAATTTGTAATAACTGTAAATAATATTTGAAATTTAAAAATTAATGTTTTAACCAGTCTTAAAAATATTTATGTCAAATTATTATTATTGATAATAATAATTATAAATAATTAATACGTGCAAGAAAGAACGCAATACAAGAGATAGAGAGAGAGAGTTCTGCTACTATAACGCCGCCACGCGAGCTTCTTCGAGAACTTCTACAATAAGCTATGCCTCGTATTCAATAATTGTTGAATCCTAGACAGCGTGTTTTGTGTTTTTTTCTACAATTTACTTAATAAGACTTAATTCATTTTCTTCATAATATTCAGTCTGATTTCATTTTGAAAAAATTGTTAATTTTCAATTAACTCCTTCTTTGTACTATACAAAATAATGATAATTCAGTAATAATAATTCAATTTAATCCATAAAAGTATACACTTTTTCATCAATGTTTCTTTATAATGTTATCACGTAAAACTATCGTTCGTAAATCGACATTACAGACAGCCAACTTTGTTCATAATATTTCTATTACGAAGAAGTATGAAACATTTTTCAAAACAGGAAATGGTATTTTTGCATATAAAGATTTTAAAGCTTAAAAAATAATGATGAAAAATGATTTTAAGTAGGTATTGTAAAGAAAAATAATAATTAAACTCGATTAATCAACAAGTTGAGTAATTCTAAAGAAATTAAGCCAAGCAGCTTAAAATTCAAGTCAAGTAGTGAGCTCTAAACGACATTTGAAATTCAGTTTGCTTCGCTCTTTAAAAACGTGTTGCATAAAGTGAAAATTTTAACATTGGTAGCGATTAGCCTCCTACAACTCCATGTTACAGAAAATTACTCTATTTTCTCATTGCTTGCAGATATTGCTAGTAGTACAATTGAACGAAGACTTTTATGGAGGTTAGAAATAATTTTTTTTAACGCTAGGCAAATTATTTTTATTTTTATTTTATGAGAATAATTATGAAGTGAATAATTATGTATAATAGTGACAATAACGATGATAATAGCATAAGGAACTGATAAATGACAACACAAATAGTTAACAGCTGTTGTTCAACTAAATTTTCAGCGCCACCTAAAAGTACTAAAACATGCGACACAAAGGGTCACTTTTTTAAGTCTTTCTCGTATTTAAGTGACAAGGGGCTGGTAGCGATTATTTAGTTCTTGTACTACTTTGAAGAAGTTTCCATATTATTTTAATCGAATGGCTTTAAGACTTTATTTAGAAATTTAAGTTGTACCTAAAAGAATTACCTAAAAACCATATACGTTGAACCTCTCAGTACTTATATTTGAAAATAATTTAATAATAGTATTTAAAGATGTCAAAATGATTATCAGAGAAAAAATTGTAAAATACTAATTACGTAGAATCGAAGCTTATTAAAACCATTTACCTTCTAATATATACCCATAAATAAAACCTTAACAGAAACATCTCCGTAAAATCTCACTTGCTTCTCTTCACTTTTCCTTTTTAAACTCTTAATAAATTAATTACAAATTGTCAACGCTCAACTTTCGTTTTTATATTCTAGTAAATCTAGTAGCTGATGGCCGTCTAGTTGAAGATATTTCTAAAAAAAATCTTCTGCAAAAAAAAACATGCAATGATTATCCATACAAATACGCCTACTAATTACTAATTAAATGCTTGATCACACATAAATTATCAATTTAATTACACACATGCAAGTGTGATGATGATAATAAACTAATATCACGCAAAAAGATGCTTAAGATATTTACTTTGTACATGCATATTATACGAAAATATATTGCATATGTTGTGTTACGGTATGAAATATTTGATGCTCTTTGAACTTTATTCGTACAAGATTTTAATTCATAAGGAAAATTTTTTAAATATATAAATGCATGTAATATTTGTACGAATAGATATTGGATTCAATTAATTACTGGTTATTCTATTAAAAAAACCATCCAACATTTTTTACTGCAACCATCTTTCACAGGGAACTTGTCAATTTGTTCTTAAGCTTAATTTCTTCATTGCCGAGAAATTTATTATTTACTTAATATGTTATCTTTAATGTGTTCATTAATGACTTGTTATTGTTAATAATATAATATATACGTGCATCCATTATAGAAAAAATAAAATATCATAACGATTTAATAAGGATCTTCATTTACGAAAGATTCATCAAATCAAGTGGTTGGATGTTTTAGAATGACTTGTGCTTGATATTTTGACTTGTAACCTACTTGCGAAATCAATGTTTGATTTTATTTGGCATTTAAATATTATATAATATTTATTTCGGGTTTGAGTCGATCCCTATTTAGTTTAAAAACAGCTTGAAAATCTCTTCAAGTGGCTTAAAATCAAGTCAAGTAGTGGTTTCATCTCATTGACTTTTCTGATTCAAGAAACTGTAATTTTAATTTATAATGAATTAACAATTGTTTTTTTAACATAAGTTATGTAGTTACTTACTTTATATTGCAGTTAATTTTTACTTCTCAACAGTTTCATTTTGAAAGTATTTGCACTTAATCTACTAAAATAAAATTCATCATAAATAAATCATAAGTCACAACCTTATTTGTATTAAAAAATAAATAAAAATAAAACAAACTAGAAAATTATTTCTGAGAAAATGTACTGAATCAGAAAGTATAATGGCAATAAAAATATTTTTTTTTGTTTGAATGAAAAAGTCTAAGTAAATTCTACTTAGAAATTTTTTATCATTACTCATTTCTGAAAAGCTATTTCAATCGGGATATATTGTGGGAATTGGAAGTTGGTCATGAAGTTTCCATATTAAGTACAATAATGGAAATATGTAAAAAAATAAACTTGCCCTGAATGTTATAGCAATAAATAATTTATTGCGCTAGCTACAAATCTATAAATGTAAGAAATAGGCTTAAGTAATAATATTTTATGATTATTGGAACCATTTTAATAGAGGCTATCTCATTATTTGCATTGTTTTATAAAGCATGTGGAGGAACAGTTTTGATGTTTATCTACTATTTATAATGGTTTGTATTTAATAAAAGTAATTTCATAAATTCTTGCATTAAATTCCAGCTTTCTTTATATGTTTCAAAAAGGACTCATGTGATTATAAAACATGTAAATTTTATTTTTTTTTTGAATGATCTTAAAGAATTTGAGTATAATAACTTTTTCTTTCATTAACCTTGATTACTTAATATAAGTACCGTAATAAATATTATAGATCTAAGAAAAATCTATGAAAGAAAAAAAAATGTTGTGAATAAGTGACGTTTGTGGGTGATGATAAATACACGTAAGGCTTAAAAATTGATAAATAGCAGATAAAATATAACTGGCGTGTCCAGTTTTAATCCCATTATGGTATTGAATCAAGGCTACAACAGGAACAACTTCTAGACAGAACATCAACAATCACAGCATTTCGTATTGAAATAGAAAACATTACATCTTTCACATAGTTTCAACGTGATTTATTTCCAATATTTGAGAAGCGATTTCATCAATAAAATTTTGTAATTAACATATTTCAATGAAGCGATGGCTTGGTTTTGATAGTATGTGAAAATTGAATGTGCTCGTAGAAGAAAACGAGTATTGTTTAAGTAGTCACATCGTTGGTTTCTAAGGTTTAGTGTCACGATTTGGTTTAAATCTGTAATTAGAGACGCGGATGGAAGATAATTCTCTAATCGTGTTATGTATCAATTAACGTTATAATTTTTCTAACCATTTCTTTAATGAATAAACATATTGTGTTCTAAGTATTGCTACATAAATTCATGAGAAAAATTTCGATTTTTCACTCACATTTTCTGATAAAACGATAAAAACCTAAGTAGTTAAAACTATATTGAATTAAGTACTTTAACTATTAATACAAAATTAAAATCAGTTAATGTGATAAGAAACTATGATTATTCGAATTTTGTTAAATTTAGAAAAATAGTGCTAGTATAAATAAATACCGTTGCATTAAATAGTTTTAGTTCTTGGTAGATTTGTGATTTGAAAAAATCAAAAAAGTTCTACTCATATCAATGTAATCAATGTAAAATAATTTTCCCACAGATTCGTTAAATATTTACTACCTGCTAGCTACAAAAGTTTTTCTGATTTTTCTTCTAACTCATAAGAAAATTTTCTATTCACTGTGAAACTGTATTTAAATAAGATGGATATTAGGTTTATATAAAACCTATTTGTACGTAGGGCATATGTGCATATATAAATAACAAAACGTTCGTTAATATCACGTTTCACGATTTGTTAAATTTAAACGATGAATTTGCAAATGAATTTTCTATTAAGTATTAATTCTACTTACATTTAAATGAGAAGATGATACCCTCAGCATTTGTATTTAAAATATGTTGAGATTGAAATACAAGCCATTCTCATACCTGAAATAAAAACAATATAAATTGATGACTTCAAATCATTACAAGTTAAAGTATTAATACCAGATACATCTTTTTCTTATCTATGCATAAATTTATTTAAAAAAAATATATCCGGTGTTGTTTTTTTAAACATTACTTAGTATTAAAAAGTTTCATCTGTACTCCTATAAATAAAATATCTAAATGTTTTATAAAATTTGTAACAATAAAAAATATTGTTTTTGAACACTTTATTATTTGCGTTATGACGTTGAGTCTGGGTTTTTAACGTTAACGATGAGTTTATTTTTCCACTGAAATTTTACACCTAAACAGTTTTTGTATCCCAATCGTAGATACGTTAGTTTGCATATGTCAACATTCGATAGTGAAACTAACTTATAGTATATTAGGCATTTCTATATTTTTTCCTTAGTTAATTATCAGAGTGGCAATCTCTACCTCTTTATGACGTCGGTTTCGCAAATCGAAATTTTAAAAACCCCGATTGAGCCTTGTGGAGCCTGATTCTTTTGATGTGGTCATTTGCCGCTTCGATTTTAAACCTTTGTCAACCTAACTACGCTGAAAGTGAACGTAAGTAGGTGCCACTAGGCTGAAACAGGGTTTCTTTCTCTATATCTTAAAATCCATTTCAACCTAGATGGCCTAGCCTAGGCTAGATAGTAGGTAAATGAACCCTGTTTCAGCCTGGTAGCACCTACTTACGCTCGTTTTCAGCGTAGTTAGGTTGAAGAAGGTTTTAAATCAAAGCGGAAAATGACCACATCAAAAGAATCAGGCTCCACAAGGCTCAATCGGGGTTTTTAAAATTTTATGATCAACCCAGTGACAGAGCTGAGGAAATAAGGAGCTATACCTATGGTCTGTGTTACAGTGGGCGGCGCCCAGTTTTAACACTTTCTATAAAAAATAATAATTGGTAATTTGGTATTTAAGGAAGTTAGCCCGACTATTTTATTTTCATACTTCAAATAGCTACACTTAACCGATTTCAAAGTGATTTTCTTTGTTTTTAACAGGAGTTCAAGCATCTTTTAAATATTTCAAAAAAGGTATAACGGCCTATTTGAAAATCAAAAGTTAGATGTTGAATCTTCTAAGATGGTTCAGAAAAAAAGGGGTGGAGCGTTTAACTTATGCCACCCTGTATATCTTATAAAAAGAATAATTCAGCCATTTGTTTTCGAGATATAGGAAAAACCAATTTTGATTAATGACTGACTGTCTCTAATTCTATTGTATTACCTAAGTCACTGAGGCTCTGGGATTAAGTTCAATGTTAGAAGTTCGAAATTTTATTCAAATATAGCTAAAAGTTGGAAGGTCAATAGATTGAATTTTTTGGATAGAAATAAAATTTTTATTGGTAAAAAGAATGAAATGTGAATCTTGATCTTTCAAAGCTTAATTTCAGAAGCTCTGACCATTCCTGGAAATTTCAGCAGGGGGAAATATAGTTATATCACTTAATATGTCTTTAATTTACTTTTCCTCCCTTTGATTGAAGCCCATCCGTCAATTATTTTGAGAAAAATATTTAACAAAAAAAAAAAACTGTGTGGGAAATACAAATAAGACCGGATTCTGAAAAGCTCCAAAGACTACACTTATTGATATTTATATGATGTTTTTTCCTACAAACGCCAATAATTTCAATTATTACAATCTACAAAATAACTAAGGTAGGTGAAGTAAACTATAAAAACAACTTATTTAGTTGTTTTACTTCATAGATTGTTTAAATAAATTATTTCTGTTTCCGCCTTTGATAAACTCCCACTATTTACAACCTCTCATATCTTCCCTTGCTTCGCCTTGTCGGTTATAAGATCTCGTTAATTTAAAACGTACAATTAAATTGCAATTATAAAATTAGCATAACTTATTAAGATAGTTGACAACAACAAAGACTGAGATTATAAATAAGATTGTTAAAGTGTTAATAAATTGAATTATAAATAAATTTCCATATGTTAATACAACGTAAATATGAATGCCAGAGAAGTAAGATAAAAATACAGTTTGTAATTATTTGAATCAAATTTTTGCAAAATTTTCAATAAAACTAAATAATCGAAATAATTAAGAATCAATTCTCGACTTTCTATTTTTATTGTTTCTGTAGCAATAACTTTATTCACGTATAATTTTTAACACCAATAAATAATTTTAATATCGATGGTATCGAATTACACATTACATACAGTTGAAAGGCGCTACAAAGAAGTTGGGCAATGTTAATACGATATCCCATTTCGAAAGGAATTTCAAAAAAAAATCACTGTATTCGTTTAATATTTATTATTATAATATTATGTCCGATATTTAACCGATAAAAAGCATGTTGCAACATAATGCACGCATTAAAGTCATTGTTTAAAGAAACTTTTTGCAATATTATCATTCATTGTTTCAGAACAACAAAAATAATGAGAGAATAAAAAATAATTGGGCTTCACGAGTCGATAATATTTGGAACTATCGAAAATTAGACGAGTGCATTGCTCTTCTTCAATTAAATTTCGAATTCATGAGTTATTACATTAAAAAAAAAACTATTGATTTACTCAAATTTCACTGCTATTTTTTCTTCGATTGATGAAAATAATTATCTTCTTGCAAATATTCACTATTACGTAAACGAAAAAAATGATATATTTTATGATTATTTTCTTCCAAATGTTTGTGTAACGATTGAAAAGATTCCCAGGAAACTGTAAGTAATAACCTCGAAAATAATTTAAAACAATCGATTTCGATTGCTGCTAAATTTTTAATGTAATTTCCCAATCACAAAAATATAAATCTAGGTCACTAAGACTACATTGAGATGATTTTCTTGTACGCCTATAAATTAGATAAGAAGTATTATAATTTAACGAATAAACGCGTATTAATAGTATTAAGCGTTTATTTCCGATTTAATCGAAATAAAATTATATATAATAAATTAAAATAAATAAAAAGTCCTTGTCACATTTTCATACGGTTAGGTTTCACGTTCTCGGTTAAATCTGCTCCAAAAAGAGTGTCATGATTTTTTTCGCTTTACTTTTTTTATTTGCCCTTCAAACCTTTTGGTTTGTTGTATTTCTCACGAGATGAATTTTGAAAGCGTTTAAGTGTTAATCATTATTTATTTTTATAATAAATATTTTTTTAATAATAACACAAGCCATAAATATGTTATTTCATCAATATTGAATTGTAATTATAAATAGATAGTTAAATAACCTTTATAATGACTTGTTCATTAGTTATTTAATTAGAAATAATGAAACAATAAATATTTTTGTTTGTAATTAAATAGAGATTGAACAATTGGTATTAATTTATTTAATTTCCTTTTCAAACACGATAGTCATGTCGTGAAGGTTTTGCTAGGCAAGGTGTATCTCAAAAAAAAAAAAATAAAATTGTTGCAGAAATATGTGTGAATATTAATCTCACAAGAGAAGCAAAATTTTATTTTTGAAACTACTTGTTGCTTACTGCTTACTTTCCTAAGCGTAGAATAATCTCGATGTTAAGATCTAAGGTATATCTTTAACAAAACTTCATTAAAATTCCTTTCGTTAAGTAATTGTTATTTTTTTCAAAATGTTTAGTATATTATTTTATTGCGTTTATTTATAATTAATTTCTTTGACAATAAACAATGAAAAAATTCAAATATCTTATAAAATTTTATTATTGATTTTATTACTTTTGCTCTGTAAAAAAAATCTATCCCACGGGAACCGTACATTTTTTCTGGATATAAAATATACTATATGTTACACTGTATTATAACCTATATCTATGCCAAATTTCATCCAGATCCATTCAGTACTTTTTGCGTGAAAGAGCAACAAACATCCATACATCCATTCTTACAAACTTTCACGTTTATAACATTAGTAAGCATATCACTGAAGGTATTCTGTTAGTTACATACTCACATATATGCATAACTATATTCGAGCTCAATAACCTGCTTCTCAAGTATTTCATGTGTGTGTGTAAGGGTTTGTGTTCTCTCTTATTCCACCGACAATTCTATGATTTTTTTCTATTACCCTTTCCATCCTCAAGATTAAAATGTAATGACTTTAGATTTTTTATTTATTCTTAGAGATTCAAAACTTGACTTGATGTTCAAGCTACTTGCCTTAAATTTGGCTGAAAATTAAATCAAACTCAAATCAAATTTTAATAAATAAATTTATTTTGTTCGTATCCATTATTAATTTATAATTTAAATGTTCATGGGATTGTGGATGAACAGTATATACATTAATGTTTAATGAATTTTTACTAAATCTTCATAAAACGTTTCGTTTCAGGACTTTTATGACTTTTTCAAATTTTACTATTCAAATTTTAATATTTAAATATCAAGTCAAGTCATGCATTGACTTTGCCAGTTATTTCATTTCTAAGTCAAAATATTTCAAGTATATTTTATCAACTCATTGCACAAAATGTTCATTAACTGGATTAAATCTGGAAATAAATTCTTACTTATTCTAGAAACCTAGCTTTCAAAAAATAAAATAGATAAATTTGATCAAAATCTATTCATTGTTTTTAAGACAAATGCGCATTAGGGATGAAATTGTCTATCATTTTATTTTTATAGATGTTAATTTTTAAAAATCTGAACCATTATTTTACTTTAAAATAGTAATTACAATCTTTTTTTTTTTGGTTCACAAGTTGTTTCTCACAAAGTGTGTATCACAAGACGAAACATGCAAGAAAGTTTTAAGGAAATGTCAACCATTACAAGAAAAATTCAACATTTTGACTGTGACACCATAGTGAATGTGACAGGAATTTTTCATGGTAAATTCGTACATTAATCATTAACGACAAAAGCTTCGCAAATATATTTTATCTTAATTCAATCACACGATCTCATCGATCGATGTAAAAGAGATGAAGCGATAATAATAAAATTAAGTTCAGATTTCCGTACTTTTTACGACAATGTACCTCGATAAGTAAATTACATTGCATAAAACATTATTTTTCTCGCATGAATACACCTGTTTACATACAACATATATTAAAGAGATGTAAGCATATATAAACATGTGAATGGTTCTGCAATCGTTTAAGGAAAGGAGGAATTTATTATACCTCAAATACGGTACCGCACTATCTTCATTTTTATGTGTTACTTTATGTGCAAAATTATCTCAGTCTCGTGACCGTGTCTTAAGACTAAGACTTAATAGAACTGATTTTAATCAACTGATGAAATTTTAATCAGTGATTTTAATCGAACTGTTGTGGTATTGTCACATTAAATCTACAACTATTTATCCATCTGATTAAATACGACAATAAATTATCAACGAATTGAAAAAACCGCATCACGTTTCTGCAACTCTTTCATTTGGAATCTCAATACCGATATAACATAAAAACGAAGAAAATATAACTTAATTACCACCATTTTGTTAAACAAATACTTGAGTTATTTCCAAATATAAATTATTTACGCACTTCAATTTTATAAAAAAGTATTTTTGATGTTTAATTTTTAAGTCAAGAATAAAAAAGTTGAGTAAATTGAGAAAAAATATTTATACGCTTGTGAGTGAATAAAATGAGCGTGAATAATTTTTAATGGTTTTCTGTTTTAATGATTTTATTTACGGTGAATGAAAAGTATGTAATTTGATATCAAATTGAGCGAGGAATGTGTTAATATTTTAATATTCGTAACTAGTTTTTCTTTAAGTAAACGCCGATATTTTTTGAATCTGTCTGAATTCATTGTAATAAATTACTAACTACTAGTTTTATTGTTCCGTGCAATTTCGTTATGTACAAGGGTTTCTATCTTTTTAGTTTCAATCGATAAAGAAAATGAAATAAAGCAAACGTATGTGCATCTAGAATTTAATTTTTATTTGGTATTTAGATCACTTCAACTTCTATGATCGTTAGGAATTGCCGAAACCGAAAACCTAAGAAATATTGTAGGTTTCTATTAAGATTTGGGCTTAGAACCACCTGCGTATAAAACTACATCACTAAGTGATCTTAATTATAACTTTTATTTTCAGACAAATAATAATTTATGTAACACAAGAAATTGGATATCTTCGGCTGCTAAAATGACTCATTTTATCTTCATATTTTAATGAAATAAATAAGCAAGTTAAGGATGCCTGAATAAAAGTCTAAAGAAATTGACTTAGGTATTTAAAAGTATAAAATAGACTTTAAATAAATCAAATTAGATTGTTCGCTGACTTTGAACAGTTCTACTGTTTATACAGTATATAAAATATATTGTGGTCCTATTTATGCAATATAATTTAAATATTCTAAATAAGTAATAATTTAAATAAGTAAACTATATACAAAAATTTAAACAAAAGTTCAAACTTTTTTTTTGGTGTATTGCCCAAATACGTAATTCGATTGCCGAGCAATTTTCATCAGTGGTCATCAAGCAGTATTGATCACTCCGTAATTGCTATATGACGATTCACATACGTGCTTCAAGTGAGTTTCTAAGTAAGTTCCGATTACTTATCTTTTAGACGCTATAAATTGGTATATACTTACTTAATCTGTACAGAATTTTTGTACAGTTTCTCCGAATTTGCAACCAAAGAAACTGTTATTATAATTAAATCAAAATTCCAAATTTCAAAAAACCTTTAAATTAAACTTCACGTAGTTGTAAAGTTGAGTGTTAAAGATTTACCATATTGAAGCATTATAAACGTCGCTGATTTAATTTAGAAACCATAAAGGATTTATACTCCACATTGGACATTTTTCAGTTCAAATTAAACACTTTTATAATCAGTGTTTATTATTCATAGGAATTAAAGATTTTTAATGAAAATCATAGTTCAACAAAGTTTTATATTGGTAATTCTCATATAATATACGATATTTAAAGAAGCTGACTAACAATTGCTCAAAGTTGTATTTGTACAATTGTATTGTGTATAATTTTGAGCAATTTATTAAAATTTGCACTTTAATTATTGCATTTTATGGGAACATTTAACATTTTAATGTATATTTTTTTTTTGCACCATCAGTAAGTAAAGATTTCAACAAACAAAAAGTCTACCGACTTTTTTAAAAAAGTTGATATTTTGACGTAATAATTTTTGATTGAAAATTAGGGTATTTTTTCAATATTAAGTCAAAATAAGGTGAATAAATAAATATTTTAAATAAAAAAAATTACAGTGTGATTCAGACATTGAAAGGTAAGTTTCTACAAAATATCATTTTTTTGTAAAAGATAAAAATAAAAAATGACCATGTTGTTAAAGCGACTATAAATAAATAATTAAAAATAAAAAACCAAAAACTTATTTATTGAAATTTTTCACATAAATTTTGAGGTTATGAGATAAAAGTGTTAACACAAAAAGTGTATATCTACTTATTATCTACAACTTTGCTATTTAATTTTTTTCTATAGGACTTGTAGTTTGTCGGAAATCGAGATAAACCGTTTCTACCCTTAAACCCCTCCTTGCCACAGATCGACCGTAATTTATTTTTCTTTTCATTTTTGTTATATTCTCTTCCTTTTTTAGTAGGTTTCATCCTACTATAATTTTTTTCATTTTTTACCATTTTCAAAGGCTTTAGCTCTGGTCTACTTGGAAATAGTCCTACAATTCTATCAAGTGGCGTTGTCGAACCAACCAACCGTTAACCAAAGTTAATCCAAAAAACTTTAAAATAATTTTCTGTTTAGGTTTCCATAACAGTGTATTGAATAGACGTAAACTGTATACTATTATGCTAAAATTAAAGAGGTCAAATTGTATTAGAAAAAAAAGATAAACTTTATAGAAGTAGTACCTATTCTTTAAAACTGAAATCGTAAGATTCTCTATCCCTATTATATTTGTAGGGAAAACTACCTTAAATCATATTAGAACTAACACTTTAAAAAACAATTATTTTAATGGGATTAGCGTATTTTTTTACAATATCCACGTTGCAGAATCAAAAACAACTTTTTGATTGCCAATGTACGACAATAGAATCTAGAAGTAGCCAATTACCCATTATATAAATCTGGTTTCTTCATCTGCTTAAACCACTTATGCTCAATTTAAACTTGAGTATAAAATAAAAAAAAATGTTTTATAAAATTTTCATGTCAGATTTTATAAAATATTTTTCCAAACAGTTTAAAAAATTCTTGTCAAGTTCTTATAATAATAAGCAAAAAATAATTGAAATTCTACTGAACACAGTTAAAATGAGGAAATAAATTATAATTTAAAAAGTCTTTAGCTTAATTAATGCATTTAATAATATTTATCTAATAATTAATCAAACGGCAGCATGTGAGTTTTGTCTCTTAATATGGTTTTTTTTTTGTTCGCAAAAATTCCTTTTGACTTGTAGCCAAAATAATTATTTATTTTATTTAAAATTTTTGTTAGATTTGGCCAAATCAAATACAATTCAAGCTCGAAAAAATCCTGTAAATAATAAAACGGAATCTATCAAAAAATTTAAATCTATGGCCCATTAAATTCAAGGCTACCATAAAAACTTGTATCATTCTTTGCATATATACCGATTACGATAAGGCGGACGGAAAAATGTTTAAATTTATTAGCATGACACTTGCACTGTTAAAGGAAAAATTCATATGCATTTTGAAATCGTCTTGAGTCACAATTTTCACTGCCTTTTTTCTCTTTTCGATGTTAATTTCTTTCACTCGTATATAAAAAAGGTAAAAATATATTTCTGGTTTATGATTCACTTTATTCATTAACACATTACACGTCGAAAAAAAATCAATTAATATAACTGTATGCAGAAAATTTCTTAAGGTTGGAAATAATGTTGAGGTTAATACTAATTTATTTATTTAATTCCAGTTGTACTTTAGTTTTAAGTACAAAAATATTTATAGAAAATGTTCCGGCGAATGAATGAAATGAAAAATGAGTTAAAGAAATTGTTATAATCATGCGCTTAGCTCAAAGAGAATTTAAATTAATTGAAATTTATTTTGTTTGAAATCAATGTAATTAATTTTGAATAATATTGAAAATCTTGTTATTATACCTAACACTATATATCCATTAGATACAATAACGGTTATGGAATGCAAATAATTTTCTTGAGGAACAAGGAAAACCTTCACAATACCAATATCTGTGTCAGGATGGAAATAAGGAGCGTATTAAACGAGTGAAAGGTTTTATTTGGACTATCATGCAATAATCTATTTATGATTTGTATAATTTCAATAATGTCTTACCAATAAAAACTATTAAAGATCAATTAATTTCCATATATTTCGTAAAACTTCCATTCCGTTCAATCTTTTGTATTTAATAAAATTAAAATCGATTAACGTAACTATTACTACTTAACAATTTACATCTAAATCTATTAAGTAGAACATTCATAATTTCAAAGTTATGGAAGTGCAAGGTTAGTTAAACGATAAATTTTTTGATAAGCCTAAAAGATGTTGTTCAATAAAAACGAATGAAGAGTCTTTAAAATAATTTTAACAAGACTAGTTAATATTCTAAACACGATACTAACCACAGATTCCGACTGGTAAAACTAAAGCAGAAAACCACACATATCAAAATTAATTATATGCTCTAAACGGTTAATTAATCAAAAAGGAAAAAAGGAAACAAAAAGAAAGCCCCTGAAAAATAAAAAAGCGTAATGTTGGAATTATACAACTTATAAAAAATAAACTGGTTTTATAAAGAAGGCAGATTTAGTTAATATTACTAATTTAGATCATTTGCGCGGCTTGGCAACTTAGTTAATTTTAAGTGTACGGAAAAAAAACGGTATGATCAAAGTGTGAAAAATGAGAAGAATTTTAAGGTCATTTCTTCCACGCTGAAAGTGAAATTATTTTTTTTTTTTTTGCTTAAGTGATTAGTTGTGTATTTAATCAATCAATTGATTTGATTTAATATTAAACAGGCGGTGTTTTTTTTTTTGTTGTTTGGTCAATGCAAAATTTTTGATGGTTATAATTACAATATTATTAATATTCATTAATATACGAGGCTTGTACGAGTTGTGGAAGTTCTGCTAATTTTTTTCCATTTGTCCTTGCTCTGATTCACATAAATCAATTGATTGACGCGCAGTGCAATTATTGAAAATTATAGTTTTTCGATGAAAAATTTATCAGATCGTAATATGTTGTAAAAAATATTTTTTCTAACTTTGTCTCTAAGTTGAATTCTTACAAAAATTGATCATCACTTTTAAGCATATAATGTTCCTAATTATTAGTATATTCTTATTAGCCATAAAAATAAAGCAATTTTGTGTCTTTAAACCAACATCTAACATTATTAAAACACTGTTTCACCATATTCTCTAAGATTTTTTGAAATTTTACTAAGTACAAGGGCCACAATAATACTAACTAAGAAGACCTTCAAGATAGTGGTTTTAGGCGTCACTTGAAGAATTGACCATATTTCAAGCGGAGAGCACCACCATAGTCATATGTTATGTGCGAAAGAAAATCTACATATGGGTTATCGAAATAGGAATAAAAGATGGTAAGGAGCTCCATAACTGAAACTTTCATACCGGTAAAATAAATTGTATAAATCCGTATCCATATCCAGATTTGAAATTTTAGATCTATTGAGATAATCTGATAGAAACATTTACATTCTCTCTGGCAGTCAGGCAGCGCTAAAAATGATCACCAACATAACAATCAACTCTAAATGCCTTCAACTACCATAAGACCTAGCAAAGTATAAAAACGTTAAACGTCATTAGAAGTTAGGGCATCAGGGAACTGAAACTAACAAAGAGGTTCAGTGGCCCTATCGAGGGTCCAGAGCTGAATGTAGGAGATATCAAATATGCTGTAAAAAGGACAACAAAAAATTGACTGAGGCAACAGCAGAACAAATATTGTCAAGAAGTTCCTGGGCTAAAAACTTAGTAAAAGAATGGTGGAGGAATTTAACTTTTACTTACTGTGAAGTTACTACACAAGAAAGGGACTAACTCAGGATTGTGACGGGGCTAATATCCGGATGTTATGAACTGTAAAATCGTATGCAAACAATTGAGAAATTCCAAAGAGACCCAAAATGCAGACTGTGTGAGTGTGCGGACAAACTTACATCATATTTAACTGTCCCGGGCTACGGAGGCCAAATACCTTGGAATGCACCTAGATAGACGACTCACCTGGTCTAAACACATCCTCCACAAACGCAACCACCTGAATATTACTATCCGGAAACTGTGGTGGCTACTGAAAAGAAAGTCCCAACTGTCCCTGGACAGCAAATTAACAATATACAAGTCCATAACTAAACCCATTTGCACAAATGGGATACAGCTGTGGGGAGCCGCCAGTAACTCCAATGTGGACAAGATTCAGCGCTTCCAGTCTAAAACTTTGAGAACAATAACCGACGCTCCTTGGTACGTCTCCAACCACGCCATCCACCGGGACCTCAAAGTGGCTACAGTGAGGAGTGAGATAGCCAGATTCAGCCAAAAATACTTGCAGAGACTGAATGAACACCCCAACCATCTGGCTGTCAACCTCCTAGATAATTCCGGCCACCATCGAAGGCTGAATCGCGTCCTATTTCTGGAGTTACCCTTTAGAGAACCACTATCCTCTTAAGGTACCCCTTCTAGGGGGTGCGGTCTTTCCCACCTGTACATCCACCATATTTGCTTAATGTCCAAGGACAGATTGCAAATTAATAAAGCGGAAAAAAAAATTTAACTGTGACTATTTGTATGGTGGGATCAATAACGTCCAAACAGGCATAAGTCGTGCTAGAAACTTGGTACAAGGACTACTTCGACTAGACAGAATGCTGAACGTGAAATAAGGAAAAATTCTTGTCTAACAGAGGTGTATAAAAAGACCAGGAGCACAATGAGCCTAAGGTTTCAGTGCAAAGATTTCTTGTTATTGAGAAAAAAAGGCATTCCAAAGTTCCCTCTCCGATTGGTTTTGTTTGTTTGAGCTGATTTTTTTTAATATGTAAGCATCCCATTTTTATTTCATAAAAAATATTTGAATATGTTCAAACAAACCCTTAAGGTTATCCTTAAATGCATTCTATTAATTTTTGCTTGACATTTGCAATTATTTGGAATAGTACTTTTTAAGATTAATCTACGTTCAACATGATGAAAAATGGTAATAGAAATGGTGGTAAAAAAATTTGTCTAGTTTCAATAAAACGTATTTTGAATAGGTGGTAAAACAATTAAGAAAACACTTTGCTTGTTTTTCCCTTCGAAAAAAGTAGCTGAAAAATTCAGTTCTCAAGTTTAACATCACCTTATAATTGGAATAAGTACATGGCAATACTCTACAACTTTATCCAATATAAATTACTCGTTTCCTGCGCTTTTTAGGCTATAGGTATGCAAGGTGATAAAAAAATGCCTTCCAAAAATAGGTGTATAAGTATATACATTGCAAGCGAAAAAGATCTTTTGCATCCAAATCAAAGCCCAATACTAAATTTATTTTTTGAATGAAACTTAACATTTTTAAATTGAGAAATAATAACTTCAACCTTAAAATTTCTAAACAAGAACAGTTATTATCTCACCCCAATATTATATTTCAACGTGCAAAATTATGATGTTCAAAATATGTTGCAAATTTGCCTAAAAATATTGAACCAAATTAGAATAATTTTTATTCTTCGTTATCGTTATTTTCCAAGTAATTGTGTCTATATTTAACACATATAAGATCTCTACAAATTTAAAGTAATTTTTTTAACTCATAAAGAACAAAATTAGTATAATCAACAGATTGCTTCAAGCTTGATTTAGTAGTAAGTTATTTCTGTCTATTAATTTAACCACGAAAATTAAATATAATTACATTATTTAACTTTTGGCTTACACGACTAAATATCAAATTAAACATTTATGAATTCAAAACGGTTGTAATTGTATCTATAAAGAAAAAAAAAGCGAGCAAAAACTTTTGATTATCTCTAATTTAAATTAGATGCTCCAGCTCAATTTTTTTCCTCATAGAAACATTCACTTTATCAATAAGCTAATATTTTATTCCCATTTGGTAAAAAAATCTTTTATTCCTGTGATTTATTACTCGCTAAAACACATAAACGACTTGCGGCAACCGATAAATCTAATCAAGTTTGGAACATTAAAAAATTTGCATAAAAATTACCTAAGCTGAATCTATCATATGGTCACTTCATTTTAATATGCATTTAAACAATAAAAATCAAAAAATTATTCCAGCATTTCAATTTGATGATTTTTATCGACAGTTAATTTATTGTAGAATATTTTTCTTTTTTTGGATGATTAAAACACGATACTGAAATGTTTCATAGCTAAATAAGTAATCAGTAAATTGCATATAAATACGATAACGAAATATTAGACTAAAATCAATTTAAAATCCTGTTCCAATTTTTATTTGTGCATAAATTTACAGTTAAACTTTTGAAAAGAATTCGAAAACGTCTTGCTATTCTTCTTCTTTGTTTTGGAGCCGGATGTATGTAAGTGCATTTATAATTTTTTTGGTCATTCAAAACATCTTTATTTGAGGTCCAAATCTATATTAGTTGTTAATTTATACGGTCATAAATTTGTCGTTAAGGTGTCTGTAAGTATTGACATTCAGAATTGATTCGATTAGATTTATAGGAATCATTATCTTGGCGACGAATATAACAGAAGCAGTATATGTTGAGGAGGTTTGGGACTTAAAAAGGAATTTTTCAGATTTTTTGCCACTTCGTTTTTGTGACGATTTTGAGTCGATCTTGAATTTTTCATGGGAAATTAAGAATGGGTGTTAAAATTAAAGAGAGATCACGAGTATTTGAAAAACCTTGAAAAGAATTTGAGCTATCGATCAACTTGTAAAGAAATTGGAAGAATCCATTACGAAATACAGTTTTGATAAAAAACGCTTTGATTGAGAAATAAAATTCTGTTTTCGATGCAATTAAGTGTCCAATATTGATTATATAATTTATTTGGTATATATTTGGTTTTTGGTATCAGCAGGCATAGAATAACAGGAGTTGATTTTAATGTCGGTTTTCAGAGCAGATCACAGTGAAGTTTATTTCTTCTCAAATTCAAAAATTACCTAAAAAATAAATTGTTTAGATTCAGATAATTTTAGTAATTCATTATGCTGTTTTTATATTTAAATTATATTTTATTTGTTTTTACTATAGATAATTTAATAAATAATTTTGAAAATCGAATAAAAATAAAACCGTTAACAAGTTTCTTCTTGTCATTATTGATAAGTTACTTAGTCGCGATTCAGTTTGTTGTTTTGACGTAGGTATTATAAAGGATTAAATATTGAATCATTAAAATTTTTATTATTATTTTTTAATTGAAAATTGAAAGAATAACAAGCTTAAACTTGTTAAAGAAAGTAAAAATACTTAAATAGTTTTCATGCTCAGTAATTAACAAAAATAATATTATGAAATTTTTAATGTAAATAATTTTTGGCCGTAATGAACATATATACATAATATGTATATAGATCACATAAGGGCTCATTATACATACACAAGTATAATAACAGAATTGTATTCATAAAAAAAAAAAAACTTAAAATTCGAATAAGTTCAAACAAGTAAAATAATAATTAATATCTAGAAAAAAAAAATAGAATGTATACCAAATAATAGCTTCTATTAATATCGTAGGTGTTATCAATCACGTAAATATAATGTATTATTAATGCTGTGTTAAAATTTAAAGGAGACTTGTATAAAATTTCTAAGTATCTACTATTCCTTAAATATGCTGTACATTTTATTATCAATTATATTTTATCTAAATCTTGTAATTAATAACCGTTTTTAATTCCCTTAAGACCACTTGTTTCGTATGCTGCGCCCATATGGTCCTCAACATCAAGGACAAACATTAATACGCTCCAGCTATTCCAAAATAAGGTGTTAAGTATCGGGGTGAATGCTCCGTGGTATATAAAGAACACCCAAATTCATCGAGAACTCGGCATGGAGTACATCATAGAGCACATACAACGGTTGACCGTTGCTTACTTATTGCCTATAACCGTTGCCTACTAGCACGGCTGGAAAATCATAATAACATAGGTATATAGAATCGCCCGCGACAAAATTAAAAGGAGGTTAAAGGCCAGATTGCCTCAGGACGTTTGCTGGGAAAGTGATTAAGTGAAAAAAGAAAAAAGAAAAAAAAAACAAAATGTGAAGGGGTCAAAATGCAGCCTCCAATTGTGTATGTGAGTTAAACTAATGAAAACTTCTGTGTATAGCCGATATTGGCTGAGCCGGGAAAAATAAAAGAAACATTTAACACAAAAAAAAATCCCCTTTTTCCCTTTCAGTAGCTTTATATAAAATGAGCTTTTCCCGTCATCATCTTTGATAAATGTAATGTTATTGAGACGGCTTTTAATAAAATAAGAAAAATAAAAATGATTCAACGTAAATTTGAAAAATTAAAAAATGCTGTTTGTTACGTAGTCAATATTAGGGACCATTCGTAAGCCACGTAACGCATTTTCTACACTTTTCAAACCTCTCCTATGTAACGCCATGTATACTGCCTGACTTTATATCATTTAACCATGCATAACATAATAGCACACTTCTTCTCCCTGGCAGAGTATGTTACATGGTTTATGGTCCGTTAGTAGTATTAAGGTTATATTAGTAGTATTTAACAAGGAAACTCCAAATGACCAAATTATCATCTATTTCAAAGAATTTACATGAAAGAGTTAGTCATGAGGAAGAGAAAAAGTCAGATACCGAAAAATGGTGCATAATAAAAGTAGAGGTATTAAATTGGAAATTATTTTAACTTTTGAAAAGTTTTTAACCCTTAAATGACTAATTTAAGAAATGGGAGAAGTTAAATTTATGCTTTCTGAGATTTTACGTAGCTTAATATAATATTTGCTCTTTGAGAATTTTCTAAAGTTGATAGCGTAGAAATAAATCTCCTTTTTAATCCTTTTTCTGTCCATCTGGGGTTGCAATTTCAAAAATCATCTTAGCGGATCATAATTATTCTACTATACAGTGTCCAAAAATCAAAATCGAGGGCTGTACGTGTTTTCTAGTTCTGATAATGGTTTATTAATTTCATATTTATAAATAATATACGAATTTTTTTTAACTATAGGTAGTAAGTAAATACAGATAAAATTTTTTGATTTTACTACTTAACTTTAAGTTGTATCTACCCGTGACTTTTCTCAGGTAAACTTTATCTTCAGTGGCTTAGTTTCTAGTATTTGTCATGCAGTTACGTAAGTAAGTGGTTTATGAATAGAGATTAAAATATGTTAAAACTCTTAAACGTTTAAATGGACCAACTTTATTCTGTCGTGTCAAGAGTATGTAAAAATATTATTCCAATTTATTCTGAAATATGAGCATCTTACCTAGAAGGACATTAGCTCAGATTTAAATTAAAAACTAAATAACAAGATTTAAGTTTATTAGAGCAAGGGTTCTGCAAAGAATTGTTTTAGACCTAGTATTGTGTCTATTAAATACAGTTGATATTCAAGTAATGGACGATGTCCTAAGGGCGCGTTTAGACGGATCAACTAAACTCGCCCGACTCTTTTCAATCTTGTAGACTGTAGTAGGGTAAGCGACGCGAGAAGTGAAGTACAAGCGAGTTGAAAGGGAAGCAAATTGAAAGAAAACTGATCAACTAAACTCGTTCAACAAAAGATTGACTGAATCAAACTTTTGTTGAACGAGTTTTGTTGATCAGTTTTCTTTCAATTCTGCTCAATTTGCTTCCCATTCAACTCGCTTGTGTTTCACTTCTCGCGTCGCTTACCCTGCTACAGTCTACAAGATTGAAAACAGTCGGGCGAGTTTAGTTGATCCGTCTGAACGCGCCCTAACAGTCAGAATAGTGAATGAATCAATAACCATGATAACAGCAGAAATACTAGAAGAGGAAATTAAGCGCACGTAGACTTCAAAACTGCACTTACAAGATCAAGAAATAAAGTGGTAACTGGTAAATAAAAATAAATGTTATTATTTCGGGACACATTACAGTTACGGTAAGAAGGGAAGGTCTCTTCTATAACACTGCACTAGTTGGGGCTAATTGAAACATTCCTAAATATAAACATAGACAGGTGGTTTTCTGAGGTAAACAAGAGTAAGCAAAGAAAAGAACAACTTAACAATAAATATAATAGAAAAAAATTATTAATCACACGAGAGAACATCTCAACGGCTTACGTTATATAAACTTCAAATCTATTTAAGCTTTTGTGGAAATCGGTGTGAACTTATGAAGTTTAGTTTTGAGGTATGGTTACCAATAAAATATAGAAACTCTCCTATTATTACTATATTTTGTTGTATAATTATAGTATAATTGGTATACTTGCTATAATAATAAGTATGTATATGGACAACGTTAACGTTATAACGAATCCCTCGATTACACTTCTACAGATGATTAGATGCACTTATAGCACTACTGTGCAGATCATGTATACCAGGATATATAAAAATCGTTACAGATAATTTCATAATATGTAGTTAAAATCTTACACAAATGAGTTCTTCGAGCGATTGAAGTATTGAAGTGATTATAAAAGTTGCGGATACGAAATATTATCGACGAGATAATTTATTGATCTAA
Source organism: Sisyra nigra (assembly GCA_958496155.1). Classification (NCBI taxonomy): domain Eukaryota; kingdom Metazoa; phylum Arthropoda; class Insecta; order Neuroptera; family Sisyridae; genus Sisyra; species Sisyra nigra. The sequence continues at coordinate 33,462,063 of OY292317.1, forward strand.
TAATCGCCTTATAATGAATTTCCGATTTATTAAATATCGCTGATTAAATGTATACCACATAATTGAGCGACGGTTAGTCATTGAATAGCTCATATCACGGGAAGAAAGAAATAAAATCCAAATAAAGATTTTATCCAATAATTAGAAATGTATGACGTGCCACATAACTAAATAAACTTAACGATAATGGCTATGTCTCAATCTGCTTGAGATTTGATTTTAACACTCCTTCTCTAGCGAATAAAAACCATAAATTTGCGATTTTTATTTTTATTATAGTCTCATTTTTAATCAACTTCTCCCAATTAAATATTCCCTTAGGTAAAAATATCCACCTAGACATATTTACTACTGCGATTTTTTACACGAAGCAACATAAATCATAAGCAATTACTAGTAAATTGCATTTAATATTGCCTGTCAGTTCTTTTTGTGTACCTTTTTTCATTATAAAAATAGAAACATTCCAAAACATTATGCAAATTAGAAAATTTGATATACCCGTTAATTTTTTAATGTAGAATTCTAGTTTGAAATTCATAATATTCACCCACGTGTTGAAAAAGTTGGAGTCAGAAGCTAATTGGTTTGTTACTGACGACTTAAACGCTGACAGATCTTTGATTTTATTTCCTGTTTCATTTGGCAATATCTGATTTGATTAATCAATTTTATGCACTACAAAAGTAAATATTTATTTTCGTGATTATTGTCGCCGTTTTAACGATTCTTAAATTAATGACTGCAATAAACTTCTCGAGGAATTCCCAAAGAATATTAAATTGTTGTACTTGTATTTTATTTGTTGCCTTTTCCCAAAAATCCATAAAATTGATATTTTAATTGACTGTGAGAATCGTTTTGAGGCACATATAAAATTTTGCGAAACAAAATAAAAGTCAATTTTCGTCTTAAACATAGTCTTCCGCGATCAATATATTGCATCATAAATAGATTTGATTGTTCGTTGCATTCAGGCAGCATATTACATGTGTCGTTATTTTTTTTCGAAACCGATTTAATTCTCACGCCGGGCCGTTAGAAACACATATGAGTTTAATTCGACTATAGCAATTTATCATTATTATTTATGCGTGATGTATGGTAAAATAATGCGTTGAATTTTCTGACAGCAACTATTTTGGACAATTAAATGGATGTTCTCGCTTGTCGAACTCTTTTTAGAATAGTTTAGATTTCAATGCTATATAGGGAAAGTTGTCTGGCTTGAGGGAAAAAACATATCAAGAGCTACGGTTGCTGAAAATTCTACACGCAACATAGCTGTATGTGTGCCTCTGTGGATTGATTGTTGAAGCGTTTATCGTAAAAGAAATGATTTTTCACCAGATCTTGATAGAAATTGGATAATTAAACTTTTGTAATACATATTTCTTTCTTATTACTTTGAGAAATATTTCAATTTTTCATTATATTTGACCTTATAGAAATACACTAAATTCTTTTCTTTTCTTTTACTGTTTTCATATTATGATCTAATCGTTTGATTTCTGACACTTTTTCATTTAAATACCTTAGCATCCAATTGAAAAATTTAATAAAATAACTTTCGTTAATAGGTTTGTTTGAATATAATATATTACATAAACGTTTAAATGTTTTACATACGATTTTTCTTAAATATTATTTTTCCTACTAGTATCTATCAAAATTGCCTAAATTTACTTTCTTTATATGTAAGGACTAACATGTTCGATCAGTTTTCAACCTTTTTCCTGCTATCAACTGCAATGAAAATATGCGTACCTACATATCTACATTATAACAACGTATAATTTTAGAATAAATGTTCTTACAATCCTTTTTATTTTATTGGTTTTCTAGTTTTCCTTAAATATTGAGTACAATTTTCAAATTTCGCCACTCATAATTTTCACTTTATTTCGCCTTGATTACCGATTATAGGGTGCAATAGTCTGTTAATAGTTTAGTTTTGTAAAAATAATTTATGGTATTAATTCATTTTACATCCCCTAGTTTTTAGTAATTTACATTGGTAGAATAATCTTTGTTCGCGGGTCTCATTCTGAACCGATTACGAAGCACTTCAAGACATATTTAGGATTATCGCCAAGCGCATGCACGCTAATGAACCGAGTAACGGCCCGATGTTCGCGGTTCACACGAAATGCGTTCGTTACCGATTCAGAGTTGGTTCTAGCAATTCTCGGATTTTTGTTAGGACGAAAAATTTAATTCTCTTACGTATGCGCAGTTTGATAAATCGTGGCTAGTTCTTAGACCAGTTTTGCTGCCAACGTTCAATTCAATTAACAATTTTCGTGGGTTCTCGTTAATCTTCGTCTAGTTCGGAGCAATTCTAAAGTCGTTCGCTGAAAAAAAAAGTCCTCAATCGGTTCATAAGCGCGTGCATGCGCTTGGCGATAATCCTAAATCTGTTTTGATCTGATTTGTAATCGGTTCAGAATGAGACCCGCGAACAAAGCAATAGATTTTTGACATTTGTTGTTGAAATTTAACCTCTCCCTATCGTATTTAAAACTTGCAATGAAAGTAGATTTACTGCGTTTGTTATATATTTTTAAGCGTGTTCTTTAGGGTTCTTCCCACAAAATTAAGAATTCGTCGAGTCAAGTAGCTGGACTTTTTTTTAAAATAAATTAACCTTGAATTTCCCTTGAAAATAAAACAACTCGCAAAGTTAATGCTAAGCATAACTTGAAATTCTAATTTTAATTTTTGACTTGGCTTAGACTTGATTTCTTTTAAGTTTTACACCAAGTAACTTGAAAATTAAGTGAAGTATTGAATTCAAAGACAAAATACCTATACATATCTAATTAATTTCACACTGGTTTATTTAAAAAGTGTAAAAGCTGCAAATATAAGTATGAACTACGCTCTTTCTTTGGCCTTCGACACTCATATTTCAATTTTTGTATTCTAAAAACCAGAATCAAGATAATAAAATAAAAAAAAATGAATAAAATCTATTTAATAGATTTTGACTAGCATTTTATCTAAACAGATGTGATGGTCACTCAAAATATTAAATGTTAGTTCAAATTTCAAAAAATTTTTGAAGTATTGAAACGTTGAATCAAATGCGATTCATAAGACGGTTTTTTATAAAGTAAAATCGAGGGACTTGCATAAAAATTATCAGTATAAGATTAAAACTGGGGTTACAATTTTTGAAAATTGGGACCAAAATTGTATTTTTTTTACTAACAAAAGCATATTGAATATTAAGATACAAAATATTTATTTTATAATATACCTATTTTTACAATGCACCTAATTACTGTTAAAGATATACTACGTACACATTATACGACGAACTAAATTCGTACGAATTATTTTTTATTATAAAATGTAATTTCATCCACCAAGTGATTTTATACACAAACAAGTAACGAATTTTTGTTGGGAAAATTTTTAAGGCTTTTTATAAACGAAGAAAAGTCATTTCTTAACACTGAAAAATCTAGGATCATTAAGAAAAGAAACAAAATTTTTAAATATTACAATAACCAAAAAAAAAAATAATCTCCCGAGTTCTTCATATTAATATAATATAATCATTTTTCATGTATACTGTATGACTCAAACATTTTCATTGAATTTCTATCCAGCTATTAACTAGCATTTTACTTATAGTTTTTAATACATTACTTAAGACATCAGATTTTTAATTTCTAGATTTGAATTTTATAATTGGATATTAGAACCTCAATTAATCATGCAGCATATAGAGCCGACTTTGACGAGCTCCACATCAATCGAAAGTGAATTCAAAGGCCGTTTATATTTAACCTGTCGCACAATACCGAATTAACAGCAATAAACGTCTCGCAAACGCTAGCCCATAGGCATCCTACAATCATATTTTTCCAACTCTCAAAAACACATTGTAATGTGTAACACAATCTGATTTAATATCGAACACAAGAAGTACAGACGTCAGTCTTAAAATATTACAAGAAACAAAAACCAAAATCGCCATAATGAATCGCGAATATATCTCAGGGTCTAAGAAATCAGTGTAACACACAAATGTGCCTGAGAACAATTTGTGGGCGTAAAAGAATTGTTGTTGAGATAATAAAATCAGATTTATGGCATGTCTACCAACCAAAAAACAATTATTATTATTATTGTTGTTCTGGCCATTACCAAGAGTCAGCCGCACTAAACTTACGACTGAACATAATCTAGCAATCGGAGTCGTTGCTTGAAAACCAACCATGAACATATTACAATTATTAAACTGCATTATGTATTTTTTTTTCATATTTTTTATCTTTGAAATGCAGAGTAAAAAGCACAAGGTGCAAATTATCCAATCCAATCAATTGTTAAGCGAAAAATCGCGTTTACCTGTTTTTATGTCAATAGACCAGTTTGAATTAATCGTGGCTACGTTTTAATTGTAATTGCCCAAACAGATTTATGATTTATTGAAGCCGAAAAAAAGAAACCTGATCCGGAAATTAAACTACTTTTTAGCAGATTTTAAAGATATCCGAACTTCTTTTATGTTTTCTCATCGTGATTTTTTTAGTTGGTAGAACGTTTTCTCGATACATAAAACTTTTTCAAATATTTTATTTGAAATTATATTCTCAGTGCTGTAGGGTTAAAAGAGCATCAAACCCAACTTTCCAGAAAAGAATCAAATTGCAATTTATACCTTTACAGAAACAAAAACTCGAACCACATATTAAGATTATCACAGAGCGCATAGATACAAAATGATCTAATATTGCAAGGTATTTTCAATATTTCATCGTATACGACGATGATCATTTGCAAACAAGTATATTTTGCAAATATAAGAGAGCAAAATAGCTTGTATTAAACAGACGTATCCATTTATCTTTCTTAAGGAACATCCATTAGTTTGCCGTCAATACTAATCTCCTACTGATATAGTAGTTTAGTGCACTAGACGTATTCCGTTCTCGTGATTTTACCAAGTCACGATGAACTATTATCCCTCAACATCGAAAATTGCGGTTTTAAGTATCGCTTCGAAAGATTGGACGCTCATTTTCTTGCCGTCTTGTATATGGTTTGTCGGTAACCTCTGCCCTTCAGGTTCATGGCGATATTAATCATTGAAATAGAAATGTAATATTCTATGATTTAAGTAAATGAAAACAGGTGATTTGACGGAAATAATGGCTTGCCATAAATTTATGACTCACCATTTACTCGAATTCTATATTTTTTTATAATCAAAGATCTTGTAGAAAAGAAATTTTTACCAAGCTACTTTCATGTTACAGTTAATTTTCAAAAAGTTCTACCACTAATTAATGATTTCTTGTAAAATCAAGGTTCTTATACGAGTATGACTCATTTTTTTTTATTTAAAAAAATCTTATTCCAACCAAAAAATCTAAGGTCATAAAAACTTTGTAGGCGAATAAAACACATAAAATATCATTTAATATTTCTATTTAAATCCTACTTGTTACTGTCTAAAATGGATGGATAGACAGATGAAAAATGCACCAGTCAAAAATATTACTGTTTGTCACCTACTGTTAAACGCAAACAACATTAATGTGGATCATTTTAAATTTAAGACCATTGTTCGTCCAATTGTTTCCTGGTTTGCAATAAATTGGCCTTCATATTTCCCTTTTTAGATTTGATTTAGGACAGATCTCGCAAAAAGATTTGTAATATCAATAAAATGAAGAAACACGACGGATATATATTTTTGTAAATCTGTCGATCGTATTATCAGCTAATGGGCTCTTGGATTGCTTTCGCGATAGAGAAGCACGGAAGTCGTAGCTGTCTGAACAGTCCTAGTCATAACTGGCGGGCATTTCAAATTTATAAGATAAGATGAACACAGCCGTGTTTCTTCCTCTAATATAAAATGAATGACGTATCAAATCATTATCGAGCGATCAGGAAATGGATCACGTATTGTATTCATGAGAAGAGTGATCATTCTTTGAGAATATCTTACGAGAAGATAATAAGTACAGCATTAACCAGCAGCCAGCGTGTTAGATGCACGTAACGACGGTAACTAGTTCCACTTATTGGACGTTTATAAAAATATTTATAAATAAAATAAATTAGATTCATTTCATCATATGTCTCGTATAATTATATGGTTGATAATTATTATGCTCGAAAAAATTTATTTTATAGAGAAAAATTATTTATAAAATCTCATCTTTAAATATTTATAATAAATATGCAAATCATTAACACCAATACGTGCTTCTTTCTCTTCTCCCTAAAGGACACAAAGCCTCTAACTGCATGTTATCTAGCATGGAGAAGTAAATGTAAAATCCAGTCCCATAATTCACATAATGTGCTTCGTGTTTATGTCAAATTTTTTTCTCTTCTATGAACACCATGGTATATTATAATTCAAAATGATAAACGATTTCTCGGCGCTATAAGAAGTTCTCTTTTTCATATGCAAAAGCAAGGTGATAGAGAATTGTGACGACTTAAATAGCGCGTCATTTGTAATAATTTTTATTATTCTTTTTTTTTAAATATTTTCTTATATGGGTAATGCAAAATTACACACTCGAGTTACAGATATACAAGCATAGAATACAAAACTGACAGACATATGAGTGTTATGTTATTAAATGGCACCTTTTTTGTAATTTTGATATATTATTAGAATGCTTAAAATATCAATGATATGTGAAGAGGAAAAACAAAACTAGATCTGTCACGAATTTAACACAATAAATGCTACTATGACCCTACTAATCATTTGGAAACAGTGAAATTTTTGAAAACTACAACTGTGAAAAACCCACGTGCCTTCGGTACAATAGAAAGTTTTTTTCTATTAAAATAATTTGAATGCGCTCAACTTTGGGGGAAATGTTACACATTAACACATTGTTGAGAAATGGCTTTTGTCAAACCTACAAAGTATTTTATTATAAATCAAAAAAGTGCTTCTGAAAGGAAGATTTCTTGGTTTTAATAAACGTATTTAATTTCCTTAATACCGTATTTGACATTTGTTTCCGGATACAAAAGAATAAAAGCTTTCAATATTTTCATAGCCCATCATAAAGCAAAAGTGATGATAAAATTAACTCTGAGAATGGCAATTAGACTTGGTTTAATTTTTGAGTATTTTAAGAAATACTAGCTGATACTCGCGACGTCGTCTAAGTAGGTTATTACCTTAAGAACATATTTAATTTACAGAGGAAAAACATTTAAAAAATGGAAAGCAAAAATAACCTAAATAAAATAATAAAGACCTTAGCGTAGAACATTTTTAACTATATGCCAAAAAATTCCTCCTGCAGAATCCGCTATTGCTCCAAGTTTATACTTATTAGTTAATTAATAATTCATTTTTAAAAAACTAGTAAATTCAAAAATAAAATTTGCTATATAATCCAATAACTTTTTTTTCAAAAAATTGTTCCTTAAATGCTCTTTCCGGATCCGCAATTGCTCCAGGTGTATAGTTAGTTAGTAATTAAATTTTTAAACTTTTCATGTTTATAAGATCCAACGGCAATTGATGACGTCATAAAACAACATTATACATGCGTGTATATACGTATATAATTTATACATGTAGTAACAAATAAATAATTATTAAAAATATTGCAAAATTATGGTCAATTATTGCGTAATGAAGAGAGCAGATAGAGAGCTTAAAAAAATTTTTTCAATTAAAAATTATTTTGGGTCGAATAGCGATTTTAATTTTTGAGATTGAAAAATTTTTAAAAATTTAATTAATTATTAATTATACACTTGAAGCAATTGCGGACCCGGAAAGATCATTTAAGGAGCAACTTAAAAAAAAAACTTTAACCTCGCCAACTTAACTCTTTCTGGTTAAAAAATGTATGCAATAAAATATAAAAAAATGCTAAAAGAGAATTTAAAAAAAGCGTAGGTAGGGGGCCATCCATTAATTACGCGAGGCGTTTTTGGCAATTTTTTGAACCCCGTCCTCTCCCTAACGGTAAGATGTCGTGAGATTTGGCATAACCCCTTCCTCCAATCCCTAATTTAACGTGATATTTTGCAAAACGTAGATCATTTGCCTCACTCTATCAAAGCGACAAAAAATCCACTGCTTAACGCGTTTTGCTTGTAAAAATCGCATTTATTAAGACTTTTATTACTTTGTTTTAATGAAGATATCGTGATAATTCTTTTTTTAGATAAGGACCAGATATATAAGAAGTAAAACAAACAAAAATTGATCGAAATCTCTCTAGTAGTTTTTGAGTTAAAAGTGAACATTGGAAAACAGCTATCATTTTTTTATTTTAAAAGAAGATTGAGATAAATATAATCTTTTATAAAGTTATATTATTCCCTTTTAATGATTCATCAAATCAAGCAGTAGGTACTCATAGATATTTTGTGTTATAATTTTAGTTTAATTTTTGCAACTTTGAAATGAAATAATTTGAGATGCTTGAGATTGCTTGAGATGGCTTGATATTTAAATATTATCATTTGAGTTCAAATTTGTTCATTTTTAAGCCAAACTCAAGTCAAGTAGCTTGAAAATCATTTTGGGCTGTAAGAAATAGTGTAATATTTAATGAAGTGAAATCAACAGAAAATCTAAAAACAAAAACACAAAAACACGTAAGTTATTGATCGTTTAATTACCAAAGTAAAGGGTTCGTTATATATCTAGAAGTGATTCACTACTTGAATTGATTTTCAATCTATTTGTCATAAATTTGATTTGAAATCAAGTCAAATTCAATGTTGATATTTGTATCAAGCATTGTTCTCGCCAGTTATCTTATTTACAGGGCATAATGTCAAACATAGTTCATTTTAAAAATGTTCAACTACTTAACTTGATGAATCCCTAATGTCTAAAATCTCTGTTATTTACAATATATTCGTTATAAAAAAAAAAATTTCTTAGTTTTTTTCTCTTTGTCCACTAAAAACCTGCCTATGTATATAAAATACAACTAAATTCGATAAAAAAATAACAAAAAAAAATTAATATAATCTGTCAGAGATTGCTTTAAACCTTCAAGTGCAGTAGGTATCTATTCTAACATAATATCCGTAAGACTAGTCAAAAAAAAATCTTTTCATAACGCATTAACAAAACGTCAAGAAATCGCTACAGTTTTCAATTAATTACATTTTTCTACGTCTTCATTTGTGAACTAATTATCTAACCTTAAAAAGAAAAGGTACACACAAAAAGTCAATGTTCAATTTCTTTTTGTTGCATTTCTTCGACTTTTATGCTACAAATTTCTATTGTTCACAATCGATTTTTTTATGAAACTATATACTGTTATATGGTTGAAAATAATTTTTTTCATTTACAATCAACAATATAAAATTAGTAGAAATTTTGGTTTTTTGTTGGGCCTTTCAAAGATTTCAGTAAATTTAAATTTGACCTATGAGAAACTCATAAAGACGCGCACATTACATTTTTTTTCAATTCAATCGGAAAAGTAGACTGTTGCATTTTATTGAGTAAATAAAATATTTTTATCATTAAAAATTCCAATTTTTTCACTGATTTTAAAAAGGTGTGAATACCAAAGCTATTATATGATATTAGTTTTTTATTATTTTTACTATTTGTAATCATTGCGCAATTGTATTTAAAAAAGATGCAATTAACGTAAAAACGAATAAAATTTATTTTCTTATCTGATTTAAATGTGTCTTATAGTTCATTCTCATTTGCATTAGTATCGCTTATAAAAATAAAAATTTAATTCTATAGAGAAAAGAGTAACAAGTAAACGTGTATTGATACTATTTATTGGCTCTATTTTAATAAAAATTTTACTACTAAGATACATAATGTTTGAACATTTACCAACATAGAACACATTTATGACGACTAATTCCTCCGAGTTTCAGTGTATTCACATGCATTAAATATAATGCATCGACCAATACCGTATTATAATACATTATTTATGTTCCCCAGAGCGAAGACATGATTAAATGTCTACATTGGAGTTATGCATTTCATAAAATCCGAATCAAAAGATTATTAACAAATTGCGTGATATTGCCAATTTATTAGTTTAACCATTTGAAAGAAAATAGTTTGTTCATTAGTTTTAGATTTCAATTTAATGTGGCTTTTATAGCTGCAAGAGAATAATCTTATTCATAATTTTATCTCTATGTACATATTTCAAAATAAAGTTATTTGATTATGAAATAACATACCGTAGCTATTAATAACTTATAAAAAATTAGCTTGCAAAAATAAGACTTTATAACTAAACTTAAGTTTAAATTTTAATATCATTATTTGATATGAAGTGATTTATACATTAATAATTCAAAAATGTTTAGTTTTAAGAAAAATTTCCTTAAATAATTGTCTTCTTAACATAATTTATTTTTCCGATCGGCAGTTTTTATCTTCAAGCATTTTTAAATATTTTTTACATTTAAATTCTTTTTATAGAGTTTATTTAGATTCTGGTGTGAAAGAATTATACTTCAATCTCTCGCTTGTTCATTAAAATACTTTAGATTTTTTTATTATATCGATACAAATGTAAGATACGCCGGAAATATTCTTTGGTTTTATTTTTCAATTAAATTCTTTCATAAAATAATTTCTAAACGTACATTTAAGTGGTACAATAAGCAAATTTTAAGTTTCATTAATCAATTATCGCATTAAGAATAATATACGAGTAATAGCAAAGAATGCTTCATCTATTACATGAATATGTACAGCAAAGTTATTTAATATTTTTTTTATGTTTCTTATGGTGTCTTAAAATTGATTCTTTATATTAAAGCAAAACGTTTGCGCCAAAACGAGTTCTTAATTTTTTTTTTTTTTTTTTTTTTTTGGGTGTTTTAAGTCGCTTTAACATCTAAGGACATATCACAGTCTGTCTAAACACAGAAAATTTCTGTTGGTCAATTTTAATCTTAGGTCTATGATTCAACGGGGATTGAACCCGTACCACTTGACGCATAAAGTGGAGAGAAATACTGCTCTAATCACTGCACCAATAGGTGGTGTAAATTATTAATTTTATTTATTATTATTTATTATTATTTAATATTATTTTATTAAGGGAACGGCATTAAGATTTAGCAAAGTTATTTAATTTTTTTTTTATGTTTCTTATGGTGTCTTAAAATTGATTCTTTATATTAAAGCAAAAAAGTTTGCGCCAAAACGAGCTCTTAATTTTTAATTGCCCTTGCTAATCTCTTATTAAGTTTGTCTAAATCCATTTTTTAAATTTCCACTTAATTACAACACAAGATTTTTATTTTTTATTTACTATCCCTCCAGCTGATAAGGCTACGTCGTGACCTGGTCAGTAAAAAGTCTATATAAAGTTTTAGACGGTTGACGTCCTTTTGGCTCGTCAACATTGCAGAAAACGCGGACTCTCCGGAATCAGATCCATTGGAGGCATCGGCAGATGTTGGGACGAGCCACACCCCGTCAGAAGTCGCTCAGCGGTCAGAGGCTCGCCACAGGATGGACATAGAGACCCCGATGCTCTTGTTAATAGGAAGGTATGTGTGAGCCTGGGATGTCCTGTTTTCAGGCGAGTAAGGAACATCCCCCCTCGTATTCCGAGATCACCAAAATTGTTGTCTCAACTAGAAGCTTAAACGATTTCAGAAAGTCTAGGGAAACTCCCCACTCACCCTGGGGAGTTTTATTTTTTATTTTTAAATTTTCATAACTTTGAAATAATTTATTGTAACAAAATTTTGAAAGAAGGGATTTAAAGCAAATTTCACCCTCTTCAAAAAAGGTTCTAAAAAGTTCTTCAGATCAACTATTTCAAATATATCAGAGTTTAAAAATAACACTTATTAAATTTTTTTAATATATTCTAACTTTGTTCTAAGGACCTCTTTTGTAGAGCGTGAAATTTCCTTTGAATCCCTTCGTCCAAGTTGTTTTTATAACAAATTGTTTGAACTGTTCCAAAGTTATAAAAATTCAAAAATAAAAACAAAATTTCCTGGGTCATTTAAATGGAAAATGAAAATAATGTTGAGCAAATCTTAATATTGATTTTAAGAGCTCGTTTTGGCGCCAAAATTTTTGTTTTAATATATCGTGGTAATTTTTGGAACAATAAAAGAAAATTTTTAGGATTGAAACCATCAAAAATAATTCATAGCTACACTTAATAGAGCTTATTTAATGCAGTCGAGGATTAATTGAAAATTAAGAGGCGAATATCCAAAAATTTTACATTTAAACATTAGATATAATAAAAAACTACTTCTTTAATATTTTATTATTGTATAAGCAGAGATTTATTCATCTTTTATTTAAATTTTCCTTTAATAATATTAAACGTATTTAATTGTCAATTGTAAAATATTAACTGCAGCTGTTAATTTAAATTTATTCTACGAACAATAAATTTAATTTTTTTTTCTAAATTAATTTTGTAATTTTGAATATTTTTTCTCTTGCTAATTCAATTTTTACGTGCAATTTTACAATTTGTCTTCAGATATTATAAATACAAGTCTATGTTATTTTAACTTTATGAATATATTAATTATAAACGTTTTATGAATGTGTTTTAAGAAAAGTAAATTATTTGCTTCAGTAATTTTTTTTATGACAGAACCGTTTAAATTAGACATTCATCCTCAGTAAATGACATTTATAGTTTAAATAAAAAAGCTTTAGTGGAATTTTGTTGGAGTTGACAACAAAAAGTGCATAAAATCATGGTGTACCATCTGGAAGTGGAGTTGAATAAAACTTAACGGAAAGACAATGTGACAAACACATTAAAATATTTGTGTCAAAGCAACATTGTGCATTAAACTTTGGATTATTTCCAAGTGCTTAAACCTTTATAAGTTGAAAATTGAATTATTTTTTTGTCAGGCTTTTAGTTTTAATTTTGTGCTGTCTTCAGCAATTATTTAATATATTTCGCGGCCTGTCTTCAAGTCGTATTCAATAATTTAAATTCCTCCCACATGATCGTGATTAACCTGTTGGCTTCGCCGAGTACTTTCTTATATTTTGACAAAGACTGTCTATCAATTTCTTCATCTTAATCATCCACTTAATAAATTACATGCAGCACCAAACACACCTGTTTCATTGGAAAAAATGTTGTATGAAATATTTGAATAATTTTCACAGTAATAATCTGAAATTTATTTCCAATATAAATTTTCCAAGAGAAAGCGATTTTTCATATTCCCTGTGGTTCATTTTCTATTAAGTTAATTGTTATTTTCTTTAAATTACACAGGTCGAGGTGACCGATTTGTTTTTGGTAAAACCAAGTGTTAAAAACTATATGCGTACATTAATTTTGTTTTGTTTCGTATAATCATTCAATCAATCGATTAAAATGAATAAAGGCTTGGATAAATTATTTGTAATTTATTGAGTTTCAAGTTGTAAATCTAAATATGAGTACAGGTTGATTGTATGTTGTTGAAAAATCATGTGTGTGTTATACTTTTCTAAAAACAATTATTTTCGTTGATAAAAATCATACATAATTATTGTATCGGTTATTTGAATTGTGAAACCAAAGCCTGAGGTCAACATACGGTACACATAATTGAAAATGTATGTACGTATATTATTGTGATTCTATCTGTTATTGGATTGTAAGAATTGTGGATATATGTTGTCAATCTCTATTCAATAAATATATGAAACTATCTTTCAAATGAATATTATAATATTGTGAAGAAATATTAGGTTTGTTACATTTTATTTTTTACAATGTCATTCCTTTAGATTCCCACGTTCTGAATTATTAATTTTATTGGAAGTGATATAATTATTTAATGTTTATCTCCGCTCTTGTATGTTATACTCGAAAATTGAGTTCGTGTTACTATAATTTTTAAATTTTATTATGAAATACATTTTTTCCCAAAGAAAAAACTATTAGAGTAATTATTTGAGGTTAAGTTAAATAATTTTTAGAAATAATTAGAGTCAATACAATAATTTTTACGATGCCAAAAAAAAATTTGTTTTAACTTCTGAAAACAGATAGAAGCAGTAGGATTCTGCTAATTAAATTAATATACATGCTGTGTAGCCGAATTGTTACAATGCATAACTCATTTTTTTCTGTTACATAATGGTAATAGTGATTGTAAAGTTTCTCGAAGTTTTATAGAAGCTTTAGTGAAAACAATAATCTTAATTTCAGTAAGCTTAATCATAAATAGTTATCAGTCAAATAATGTAGTGACTAATTGACGTAACGTATATTTCGACTGACTATAAAAGATGAGTAGTTACAGTTCATACAAATATATATGGTACATAGATATATCTTAGGCTAAATAAATGTATTTTTTTATTGAATATACGAATAGAAGAAGCGGATAGTTTAATATAAAGACAATGTCTTTGTGGCAGAAGCATAACTTAAGCAAGTAGGCAAAGGTTTGGTTTCCTTTAATTTTGTAAAGCAACAAAATGCTTTACTATTAATAACAACAATGCAGATATAGCCTTCACTACTTTCAGCAAAAGAAAATTTTCATACCGTAGGGTCTCCAAAATCAAGAAATGTGGGAGGAGAACCTTTTAAAAGGTAGCATTATAGTTGTTACGTTTGGTTTTACGAAAATGCTAGACTAAGATCAAACTGTCTTTGTAATAGCAGAACCATGGTCAAGACTAAACGAGCTAGACCAAGATGAAAACCAGGACCAAATGTGCAAGATCGAGACCAACTACGCAAGACCAAATGAAAAATGACTTAAACTATTTGAAGCAAATTTAATATTAATTAATTCTTTTCTTGGCCCAAAACATTTTTATATTTAAAATTTTTAGTTTTCTTTACTTGATTTTAACACTAGTGATGAGAAAAAATAGTCTTAATCTAAATCTTGCAAAAATACAATACCAAGACTTTTCAGCTAAGTAAGATTATTGCCCAGTTTTGATATTATTCTTGCTTTGCTCATCACTAGTATTATTTACGGACATGTGGAAGAGTTCGGCACAATATCTTGCAATTCAGCAAGTAAAGCTCATAGATTTTTATTACAAAGTAAAATATTACTACCTATAACAGTTTTGACAAATTTCTTGAGGTACATACATTATTGAGCTATAGAAAGCTCGCGGAGGATCACGCGGTTTCTTTGCTAAATATTTTAGTGATTGCGAGCCCTTTGCTATTTCAGATTTTAATTTTGTTTTTTTTTTTTTTTTTAGTTAAACTTAATTTTATAAACATCTATTAAATAATACTCCTTTTATGTAGCAATAGTCTAAAGTTCCGATTTACTTTCACCTTTCCTCATCCTCTGCCGAACCAATTATAAATAATGTCCAACACTAGTTGTTACTTGCCCGCTTCTCTGAGCATAAAATAAACTTATGAATTAAAGTATGTATGTAAACGATTAGGAGGATTATGTAAATCAACGTATAAATTGTATATTTTAAGAGATTGGGTTATCAATGTGCTAATTTTATTTAATTTAAGCGCATACTACAGATTAACTTTCAATCAATAAAAGCTAAAAAAAAAGTCAAAATTATAGTTTTTCAACCATGTTATTAAAAATATTAAAAGAGTAAACCAATATTTTATATATTATTTTTACGTATGTATTTATATTTTAATAAAAATTTAAAAAATATAAACGAACACATATTGTGTCCTTAAAGTGACTAAGCTTAAGATCACATGGTACATTTACTAAAAAAACAATGAACAAAAACGACCCTGTGTCGTTTTATTTTATTGGCCTTATGAATGTTGATATATAAAGTTGTTATTATTGTTAATTTGAAATCAATTTAATTTTGTTCACAGGTGTGATTTAAAACAATACCTATATTTAATCAATTGTATTTATGATGGTTTATAGATAAGAACCAAAATAGAAAAATAATACTAACCTGGTATATTTATTTTTTCTAAAATGCGTGCTATAAGTGTTAACGGTGGTACCTATAAGTGCGTACATTGGCTAGAAGCAAATACTTTTTTCTTTCATGATGCTAATCGGTTAATTTATCTAACTTTTCACTTGAGGCGACGTCTGTGTATATTACACTTACTTAAGTATATAGCGCGTGTATCCGAAATAAAAGAAAAATAAATTTTCAACTTCGTGAAAACTTATTATTTTCCATAATAATAATAATCCTAATGTCAAATATTTTATATTAGGAAATCAATAAATATTGGGTACGGGTATCAATAATTCATTACTGTAAAAGGATTATTAACTGTTAGATTTATTTCACCATTTTTTTTTAGTTGAGCAACTTATTTATGCTAATATTTGTGTGCTTTATAAAGAAGTTGAATATTTTTACTTGGTAATTCTATAATAAATTTTTGGGCTTACTGTGCTATATGTTGACATCATTAATTTCTTAACAAATAAACGCGCCCACTTCATGCTTATTGAAACGAAACTATCAATGACTATTTATCGAAATAAATAAGAAGCAGTGTCATTTTTTCACAATTTGACTTATTGAATAACATTAGTTTAACATTGAATATTTTATAAGTTTCATGAAATATTTAAGAGACAATTTAACTTATTGAAATGAATACAACTTTCGAATAAATGTTCCTTTTGCATAGAGATGAGAACAAAATAACTTAAGACGAGTTATTTAAAATTTTTAATCTAATTAGTTTTACGTGAATGCTATTTTAGTTGACAATTTGATATCATCTTAATGAAATCATCAAGAGGAGAATCAATACTCCTCCAATTATTTTGATGACATACTTAAAATATAAACTTTGTGTAAAGAAAAAAATACTGACTTACAGTTTGTATTTGCAGCCTCTTTCATAATCATGTTATTAATTTTATTACTTGATCTTTTAAATGTTTTACTATGTACATGATTATAATATTATTATAATTATTTTAATAATCATTAAAATATTATGTATTTAAAAAATAAGCTTCACAATATTATAATTCATAACTTGATTTATAGTTTAAATAAAATAATTAATATAAAAAAATTGAAGTTATGTGAATAAATGCAAGAAATTTCATTGAATCACATTAATACACATCAATGAAGTTGCCTTAAGTTCAAATATTTACTTAACCAGTGCTAGTTAGAGATATAATAAATATTTATATTGAAGAATATTGAGAGCTAGATGCTAAGAACTCACTTAAGTTGCTTAAGTGGTTTTGATGTCATTCTACTCATTTTTTACTGTTGCATTTTAATTTTCATTATAAATACATTGAATGCAAATGACTTGTTCAAGACTTAAATAGTTTTCTATTTATTATTACAAAGCTAAAATTTTTTCAAACGCAAAAAAATTCACGTGTGTATATTAAGAGATAACCTTATTTTATAAATATATAAGAAAGGTCATTGTTGTAGGTGTTCAATACATGACGAGTTTAATTTTTTTCGTATATAAATCTTTGATTTAATTTGTTAAATGAATATGCAGTTTTATTTTATTTGAGTGTGATTTATTTTCTTGTACAATAGATTTTTTTTTCAATTACACACGTAGTGAAATTAATTAAAAGGGGATAACTACGAGAATGAGTATTCAAGTTGTTTTTATATTCCTACAAATAGTTGTAATTTAAATTTTTAATTTTTATTTCAAATATATTTCCATTTGTATTTTTAACTCTAATCTCGTTTTCAACAACTTTGTTGTTGGTCAAAAGACGATTTCTTATTTGATGCCCACATAGTTTCATTCATTTTTGAATTTTATAAAATTAATGGCTCAATAAATTGCAGATATAAGTAAAGTGGCGATTTTAGTAAGAAGGAAATGCAGTTTTATTCAACTTTTCGCTTTTGGAAAATATCTCAACTTTTATATTCTAAGAATGAAAGTTAATCCACATTGATTGCAAAACCAACTTCTGTGACTTAAGCTCTTCGTTTGAAAATGTATCTAATGAAGTCATGGAAGTGCTTTTGATAATATAAAAAGCTGTTTTATGCTTTCATCGCTAAAAATAGAAAGAAAATAAAAATATTAGAAGTATTATAATAGAATTTATTATAGAAATCGTATAGAATTTTATAGTTCTTAGTTTAGTTATAGTTTCTATAAATCTAAATATTTAACAATATTATGAAGATTTCAGGAAAGTTTCAGTGGTAATTTTTTTTATGCTAAATACATAACTTAAACAACGGTAAGTGTATTTTTTGTCAACCTTAAAAATTATTTCTGCCGATCAGTTTTTTGAAATATTTTAAAAATCTTTTTTTTTTAATTTGTGTAATAATAAGTATAATCAAAGTAATGTTAGTTTTTTTTTTTTTTTTTTTTTTTGTAAGGCTGGTATTATGTATGTATGGTGGTTTTTTCTTGATGCTATAGAGACGGCTATCATGGTCTGAGCATATTAAATCGAAGCTAAGAGATACACATTTAAGGTTGACTCAATTATATTAACGGAAGATGAAAACTAAACGGTGACTGCTCTTTTATGTAAGTCTATGATCAGACTTGTAATTACTTATCCCTGCCTGGTCTGGATGAACACCTTTAGAAGTAATCATAGAAAATTTCAAACGCTCTATATAAGGTCCTCAAAATTAATTAGATACCTTAAGTTTGTCTAATGCCCAAATCCATTAGAAGCTTTTTAACACGAACAAGTGCAAAGTAAAACTCAAGAGAAAGCTCCCTTAGGAATATTTGCAAATTTCAATAAGTGACTAAACGTCAAAATGTTTAACCACAACATACTCGTTGGTCATAAATAAGTATTAATTAAATACTCGAGGACAAATGTAAACTTTCAGAAAAGTTCTAAAGTGAACCTCTAAAACGCTATTTCTACCATGTATTGTCCTATTAGTTGAGGTATTAAAAATAGTTACCTATTTTAGAAAAAAAACTTTAATAAAATGTTGGTTGTTTATGCTAAAGTTGGTATTATTTCATTTGGTAAGATAGATTATAGAAATCTAGACGTTAATTAAACCAAAGCGTAATTGATTTTTTCATATAGGTAAAGCAGTGCAATAGAAAGAAATAAAACAATAAATTTTAGTTATCTCCTTAATCTTTGAGTCTTACAAAAATTTACTTTATTTTAGTTATTTAGTATCGAATAATATACAGTCAAAATTTCAAATTCTTCCTAATAAGTTGATTATCTTTCAACTAACTTAACCTCATTATTTGTTTAACCTCATTATTTTCACTATCCGGCAAGTTTATAATCAAAGAGAAACTTAGCGCTTATTCATAAAAAGAATTCATAATCATAAACAAAAATAGGTTGGTTATCAGTTTAAAATTAAATTTAACTCAACTTCCCCTAATAACTCGTATTTTCACATTATAAACAAAGAAGAATCCAGTATTAATATTATTTTAATATTAATTTTCAATTTATTTAATAAGGTAAATTTTCATTTTGTTCTGGTAACTCGCGTAGATCTTATGGTATAATTTTTTACAAGGATTATAATTCTTTTGAACAGAAAAGAACTAACACAAAAACAACTTCTAACGTCACATCGTTAAAAACTATATAAAAGGCTCGAAAACGCTTAGAAATTACAATACACATATGATCAAAGCCGTAGTGTAAGTGGTGCGAGCGGTGGCCCTGTACCAAGATAAAAGTGGCGAACTATAGAGAGGATGTTGCAACCTTAGAAAACATTATCCTTTTGTACCTAGCGACATAATATCATGCTTTGGCTTTGTATATGAGCAAAATAAACATTTAAATTATTATAAACCGTTCAATGTATTATAAAAACGATCATTCTACACCTAATGATAAAAACGCCAAATATATTATAACTTCTAAATAAAATTTAAAAGGCCACCTATTGGCGCAGTGGCTAGAGCAGTAATTCTCTCCACTTCATAGTTTATGCGTAAAGTGGTACGAGTTCGATTCCCGTTGAATCCTAGACTTAAGATCATAGACCTAAGATTAAAATTAATTAACAGAAATTTTCTGTTTAGACAGTCGTGATATGACCTAAGCTGTTAAAACGACTTAAAACACCCAAAAAGAAAAAAATTAAGAATCAAACATTATGGACCTATGTGTAAAACTTCCATTGTTTTTCTAAGTAGTGCTGTGCAATATACCAACATCTTTACAGATACTGCATATTTTGTAGGAGTATTTCTATGTCATTTATAAAAATTGTCTTAGGTAACTAACTATTTAAAGCAGTGACATTTTCTTTTGATTTTAATTGATATTAAGGCTCTATTATTTTCTCTTATGATAATTTTCATAATATTTAAATTAAAAATTAATCGAAGGTTTAAGATGATTCATCATCAATATTTAATTCATATCAAAGTAATATAATTGTTGACATCATAAAGGTATCAGAGAGTCATAAACTTACTTAAAATTGATAGATTATTTTCAAGATTTCATTTAAAGTACCTTCAACATTTTTTTTAATGAGCAGTTGCGAATAATGAAAATTCAGACATAGATAAAATTAACAAGGCGTTGTAGGCATAATTTTTTCAAGTTTAGATCTTAGCAGGATCTTATGATTCTCAAGGATTTATTATTTAAATTATAACATGTAAAATATAGTTTTAATCTGTTCAATTTTCATTACAGCAAAATTTACCTTAGCGGGACCATGAGAGTAGTAAAAAATTAATTTATTCATAATCAGATTAGAGAATAACATATTTTCGAATCAATCTTTCAATCATAAATGTATAAATATTTATTGTAAATTTAATGTGACAGTTCTCGTAGGCTATTTTTTAATAATCACCTCCCCACAAATGATAGTCAATCAAGATTGAGAAATAAAACAGTGCGTAAGGTTCTTTTTTTTTGACAAACTTCATTTTCACACATGGAATTTGTGAAAAAAATTTACATTCATTTCTCAATTAAATTTGATTTATAATAGGCGTGGTGTTTCTTACCAATAATAAAATATTCTCATTTTGATTACTTAAACGCGTTAAATGTCAGCGGCTAATCAAAATTATTGATTTTTGATCAGATCACATCAGTCGCGTTGAGTTAAAACAATTACGTCTTATCAGCGTCGCTTAAAATAGGTATAATATCTATTTAAGTTGTAATCAGGCCAAATATATCTATATTAGGTTTAAATTGATTCATAAGAAATATACTTGAGTGTTATTTAAAAAAATTAGTTTGACTTTAAATGAAAAATCGTGTGAAAATCTTCATAAACTATCAATTATTTTCAATAAACCGTTTGAACAAACATAATAACTATTTTTAGAATGAAATCTTTCAAACCTTGATAAACGAAAAGTTATGAAAGCAAATATATTTTTTTCATAATTATTGCAAAATTCAGTAATTAATATAATAAATGTAATGAGAAATGGTGTATCTCACATGACGATATTTATAGAGATAATATCAAAATTAATAGAATTTGATCATAGGAAAACGATGAATGCACGTTCCTATATAAGCGACTCGGTGATTTGAATGCCAGACTATGCAAACGAAACGTTTTAAAAAATTGAAATTCATATTAACGTTATCAAAATGAAAGATCAAATAAAATGATTAATAATATTGTAATGAACCAATATGTAATTAAGTTTTAATGTGTTAAGTTCGAGGTATTTTCCAATAATTTTTTATTCGTATTATTTCGAATGAAAATTTCGATTTTAATTGCATAAATATTGTTGAATTAAGGGCAAGTTTTAATCGAAGATAATTTAAGCAATTTCCGGTGGAAATTTTTGTAGGCGTAGCGATATAATTTAAAGTGTTTCAAATATTTAATTATTTTTTTTTTGTTCAATTCATTTGAATAAAAACTGTGCTAGGCATTCTTTCAACTCAATCGGCACACTAGAAAAAGAATTAACTGCATTTTCGGTTTTATCAATTCATTTTTTACCTTGGCATTTAGAGGCTATATAATAAAATGAAATTGGATATGAAATTTCAATTTTTGAACTTCCATCGAAAAAATGAAGCAAAAAAGTTTTTTTTTTCTTGGGTTTAGAGTAAGTTGATCCGGAAATTAAAATTAATAGCCTTCATGTTTTGATGTTAGTTTTACGTTGTTGAAACGACTAGTCATATCACTGTAATTAAATTAGAATAAAAATGCTTCTTAATAAGCGAATTAGAATCGTAGCGATTGAAGTCGTTGCAAAATTGAACTAGTCTTATTTTTTATGATAAAATCTAAAATTTGAACGCTTTTGTCGGCGTGCCAGATGTTAATTTCAAATGTGTTTAAGGGTCACCACTCATCGTTTATCATTGAGATTTATATATGGTTTTATTTTCTTGTTGAAAGCGTTTTCGGTTGA
Organism: Sisyra nigra; assembly: GCA_958496155.1. Classification (NCBI taxonomy): domain Eukaryota; kingdom Metazoa; phylum Arthropoda; class Insecta; order Neuroptera; family Sisyridae; genus Sisyra; species Sisyra nigra. The sequence continues at coordinate 33,484,340 of OY292317.1, forward strand.
TACTTCGCTTTTGATGTTTAAAAGTTGTAGGAAATAGTTTTGTCATTATTTTTGTTATTTTATTTTATTGGCACTAACAGATATTTCTTTTCCAGTTTAATCACAGTTATACAAAAATTTAAATCTCTTACACGGTTAAATTTATTTTTTTTAAATTTCAACGTTTTGGAAAATTTTCAGAATAATGATTTTTTTAAAACATGATCTAAAAGTGTCCTTTCTAAGCATTTTTACGAATTTTTAAACTATGCAAACGTATTGCACAGTAAAATTATTGCAAAATTCATAGTATATTTAATGATAAAGCTATTCCTGTAGTTATATTATTATAATTGTGATAATAATTTGGCATATAAATACTGAAGCACTATATCTTTACAATACTAGAAGTTGTTCCTCGTTCACTTCCCTTTTTTTCCCCGAGCACTGGCAATAACCATCTATTGATTAGCGCGGTATTAATTTGCAAGATTTCGAAGAACGAATCAACCACATATATTAAAGGATGATTACTCTGTTTGGTTGGTGATTTATATCTTACAATTAGACATCGTATTCATGACAAGAGCCACAAATTGCACCTCTTATTGGTACCTCTGTGTCTAAGATATAAACCACCAACCAAACAGAGCAATCATCCTTTAAAATATGTGGTTGATTCGTTCTTTGAAATCTTGCAAATTAATACCAGGCTAATCAATAGATAATAGTTATTCCGACTCGACCCTATAAATTGCTAGTATATAATAAATTCGCGTATTTTAACCGCGTAACTACAAGACTCACCTTTTTTCACTCAAAACCGTGTAAAATAAAATAGGTACATAACATCTAGATATGACTCCTAGCAAAGTATCATAGAAAAGACTTCTACCTCGAACCTCTACTGAGTAAAAGAATTTATTTTCATTTTGTATAGATATTATATTCTTCCACATAAAGTTGTTCCCAATATAACTAAACCAATATTAATATATTGTAATTAATAAATGAAAGATGAAAATAGAAGAAAATTAACAGAAAAATCAAAAGTATAGTTAAAAACAATCTTTCAATTTTGAGGATAATTCTGAACCGATTAGATATAACTAAAAGGAATTACTCACCAGAAGTTAAATTTTAACATGGGTTATAAATTATAATGTATAATATAACCGTAGAAGAAAAATAAGTTAAATATAACCAAGACCTGTTTAATGGATAATCATATTTAGAAAACCTTACTGTAGTTTTCGATATACCCATGTAAATAGCGTATGAAAATATAATACTGTCCAGCAATACATCGTAATTTTGATACCGTCAAGAAAATGCCTTGTTCGTATATGTAGTTCTCAAACATCTTAACTGAACTACGATTACTACCAATTCAAAAGTAAAAAACTATTTTGTATATGAATTTTTGGTGCTTAATTTCTTTCCCATTGAAGAGAATAATCAAAATCTAAAATACAATATATCTAATTTCAGAACTGCCCTAAGATCTTCGTATTTTTTTTTATATTCGGAGAAAAGATAAATAATTGTTAAGATTTGATTGAGATATTTTTCTTTTATTATAAATAGACAAGTACAATAGTTATTGTGTTTTGTATGTTTTACGTGTCCCGTAATCATATAATAGTGAACATAATCATCGCTCTTAAGCCTCTTTGTCCATATCCATTTATTAAATCTTCCATAAATGCATAAATAATTCACAAAAAAACCACAAAAGATCAAAATGGTTATTATTATTACCGGAACATAATAAAACTAATGCTTTTATCTCCATATAAATGAAATAGTTGACTTTCCTTTAATGGAATATAAACGAGTTATCTTTAACACTATCACACTAAAAGTAAAGTACATAGGAGGCACAAACACAATAGCAATCACACAATATATTCTTTTAAGTAAAAGGGAGGTGTGCGTAAACTTCATTTGAACTGTGCGGTTTACGAAAGACTAACCGAACTAGACATTGCCTTACTTTTCTAGCAGATAGTGCTGAAAATATTCTTTTGAAACTGCCGATTGTAATATGCGGTTCTACGTGGAAATAATAGCGAACTGCAAATCATAATGAGATGAACAATCCGGTTTTGTTCAGCCATTATAAATAACGATTTCACATCCATTAGAAGATTTACTATTGTAATATTTTGAATTAATAATTTGAAAAAAGTCGCTTCAACTCGTCCATAAATATTTGAAGCAAGAAGCTCTAAGCCGAAAAAGACTTCCGGGATGTTAAGACAAATGTACTTAATATTAACATTGGAAATATATAACGGACATTTTTTGAAGTTATACTTCTTTAGGCGCATTATGAAAAAATGATGAGAGTGAAATTTTAAAATGCGCGCTTCACTGAAAAAATTAACATGATTAAGTAGGCTGCAAAACCGCTCTATTTTTTTTAACTAGGCGCGCGTATTTTAAATTTTTGTTTTATTTACTTGCTTGTTTATTTATTTTTATATTACAATATTAAAATAATTTATTCTTTAAATATATATTTAATATTTTATTTAGAAAATATATATATATATCTATACTAATATATAAAATTGAAGAGTTTGTTTGTTTGTTTGTTTGATTGGTTGAACGGGCTAATCTCAGGAACTACTGGTTCGAATTGAAAAATTCTTTTAATGTTGGATAGCCTAATTATCTGGAGAGGCTTTAGGCTATATAACATCACGCTACGACCAATAGGAGCAGAGCATCGATGGAAAATGTTGCAAAAATCAGGAAAAAAATTTCTTTTTGAGAGCGTTCGTGGCCTGCCCTGCGTAAACGGTTAAAGTTACGCAAAAATTATGTGCAACAAAATTGTTTCTCTTAAAAAGTTCTACAAAAAAGTCCGCGACGGCATATGTCTATCTTTTACGGTTAGCCCGCTATAACCCTTTTAATGGTTATTAAAGTTGTTTCAAAAATAATTCATTACTAGCGAAGTTGTTTTTAGAAACATATTATTAATTCTTACTCAAATTAATACGGTTTTTAATGAAATTTGATATGATGATAAATGACAATCTAAGTCATTAAAAAGAATACTTTTTACTACGGGAAAATGTCTCATTTATCCGGGAAATTAAAAAACGGGTTGGAGCAAAAATTATGCATAAACTCTATTTTTAGTTGAAAATGGATTTTGGTGATATTTAAGTATGATAAATATGCGAATCATTATCTGAAACACGTTTTATTTCGGAAAAATTTCTCATTTCATCGGGAAAATAGAGAAAAACTGGTTCGAAGAAAAATCATGCTGAAACCAAACATTTTAATAACTCATTTATTAGCTAAGAGTTAAGTAATAACTCATAAGGTCCTCAAAGCAAAATCATAATTTTTCTTTTCATACAGTCCACTTTTTATCCAGGAAAAATGTATGTTCCCGTAGGATAGATACGTTTTTAGTTTTCACAGAACAAAAGATTACCATCATTTCTTGCAATATGGTGGTTTAAAAGACAGTGAATATTATGGGTTACTTTTTATGTTAGAATATTGTACGGTTCCCGTAGGATAGGCTAAAAATAGAATCTTTCAGGAACTGAGTATTTCAAAAGAGTTTTCTAAAAGTTTATGAATAAGAGTTTTAACGAATTTTCCTCAGGAAAGCTTGATCTCTTTTTTATCCAGGAAAAATGTTCTACTCCCGTTGGATAGATATGTTTTTGTTTTTCACAGAGTAAAAGATAGAGATGATTTTTTGCAATATGATAGTTGAGTGATAAGATAATAATATAGATTATTTCTTATGCCAGAATAATGCACGGTGCTCAAAGGATAGCATGATAATTGTCTCCTGCGGGAACCTGTGTTAAAAAAAGGTCGTGAAATAGATCTTTAAAGTTCGTGAAATAGCGTTTTAACACATTTTCTCTTTAGGATTAAAATAAAAATTACAATTTTCACTTGAAGATATGATTTTTTATTTAACATCCGAAAAATAATGAAAATTTTTGAAACGTTGAAATTTCTTTCATTGTTAATTTTCGAATACATATTAGAATTTAACGTGTTAAAGTACATTTAAAAAATCAACAATTACATTTTTAACTTTTAACATTTTTCAAGACTCCCCACTCTTTAAAATATGTTAGGCTTGCTAAGTGTGCGCTTGCGCTTTTCCTTCTCAACATTTGTGTACTTCTAACTTTTTTTCAGTAGTCAGTACTCAGTAGTACTGAGCTAATTCATAGATCATTAGACATCATTAGACATTCAGGCATTCAGCTCCTTGCAATATATTATATCAGATACAGAAGTACAAGTTTAAAATATATTATTTGTTACAACGGTTACAGGCGTTGCAATAATCAAATAACATTTCATTTTTTTTTACGTTACTCTTTGTTTAAGTTTCATATATTCTTTTTTCTTCATTATATTTTAAGTTTACATACGTAAATTTTATCAATAAAACACCCCAGTAGTGTTATGCAGCGTTCCTTTATTATTCCCGTTCCCGTGACATTTTTTACTATAGTTCCACTCTTACTGATCATAGTGTGATGTACCTAAGATAGCTCATAAGTCATGTTATACTTTTAACGTTACAGACATACAATGTTTTTCTTGGTTTCGTTCGCGTGGTTTTAAATTAGCATTATAGGTACCAAATTTTATCTCTTCAATGGTTCTTAAGTGATTTGTGGATAAAACAAAGAAAGTTTCAACTTCTTTAGAATTGTGCCATAGGTTCCCCACGTTTAACCCTCTCGCATTCTTATCTGACGCAGACGGAGTTGCGCGGGTCAGCTAGTAATAAATAAGTAATTACTTTTCTCGAAATTTGCAGTAGCTGTTATCATACTATTTGGAGTTTAGTGATAAAAATTACGTCTGCATTCCATGCATATTCTTAGTTATCACAAAATCTGGGATTCTGGAATGATTCAATCGTCTTAGAATAATAATTTAGCAAAACAAGGCATGAATAAGATTAAGAAATTTACTTTGAAAAGTAGCTACTTACTTTATCTCGCAATTTCTATGGAGTTTCGTTTTCATGGCATACATGAATTGTTAAACAGAAAAATGATCCTGACAAATTTTATAAACGTCTTGCAGCTTTCTTTCGATTTAATTTTCATTGTAAATCATAGTATTTCACTGTATTTCAGCCATTAAATAGTCATAAAAATACAAATTTACTACACAAACGGTGACTCGGAAAAAACGTGTTTAACGTCAGATTACTGTTAGGCTATTAGTACGGCGCGTTGTTCTTAGAGGCGTTAGCGGGGTTAGTATCGGTCTATTTTATCATCACAGCGCAAGTCCGTTATGCTTAAATGCATTTTGGACATTGCCCCATCTCTGTTCAACGCGCCGTAATAAAATTCAAAAGAATCGCACCTCTCGTAAAAGTGTCCGCTCCACGAATAAATTATATTTATTAGTGATTTAAATGGAATATTTTGATTAATATTATTTACTATTCGTTAATATTAGTGAAAAAAATTGTGCTTATTTACTTTTTCAACTGCTCCAATATAATTGAGTTTAACTATCCGTATGAATTATTTATTGATATAAATTAAAATATTATCCTCTAAATTTTATATTAATTAATTATTTGTATGCAATTAATAAAAACTAGTTTTTAATGATGCCAAAGAAGTATAACTTCTCACGCGCGTACATAAGTACAGGCACCCATTTTTTTACAGTAGTTTAATAATTTGACAGGAAAATGGGATAATGTCCTTTTAATAGAGGGATTAAGTTGAATCTCTCTTCATAAAATAAGTGTAATTTTTTAAGACAGGACTCTGTTTATTTTTTGTTCAAATATTACGTGAACGAAGTAACGTGTAACCGCTAGTAGATTATAATGATAAAATAGTTGGTTTGGTTAAGACAAAAATTTTATTAATTTAAAAAATGTCTATTTTTGATGGATCAGATTTTTTCGATTACTTATTAGTTAATAAGGAAATCGATACATTTGGCTAGTTGTAAATTGCACGGTCCACGTCAATATTGAAATTGATAGAAACTAATCGTCTGAAAAAATTATACATTCATTTACAGCGAATGAGAGTTCCATATTATTTGAATAACATAACAAGGTAAGAACGAATTAAATATCTTTTTGTAGAAAAGAACATTCATACATTATTCACATAAATTATTTGCATCTTTTTCTCTTACCTAATTCATATCATTGCCAAATATGCAACAAGACGAACAAATCGTTAGATAGGCGAATAAATTTTCAAAGTGCACGTCGTCTTATATTTTTATCAGATTCAAATATTCAAATTAGAAATCTCTGAACTGTTTAGTGGCCGATATGTACGAGCGAAACGATAATATGCATGTGTTTCGTATATATGTATTTATTTCTCGGTAAAAAAAAACTATTTGAATTCGTGCGAAAATACACATGTAGATTATGTATTAACAGATCATGTATCATAACACTTATATTCATTTTGCAAAGATTTGCAAACGATTAACTCAAACATCAACGGCTAGCCAGTTGGAAGCCCATTCGAATAACATTAATTTTTCTGAGTAGTCACTGAATATTCAAATATATTTTTTTCAAACTTGATCTAGTTTGTCGATTATTTAATTAATGCAAAATTGATTGATACACTTAATTTTCAAATCAATCGTATCAATTACTGCCATTAGTAAATGTTTACCATTATAATTTCAAAATCCAAAAACAAAATAAAAAAAACTTTCTAAAATTTGACAAAGCTACCAATATATTATACACTACCTTAACAAATAAAAAATAATGTCGTTCAATTTGTAAAAAAAATCAGATGGTCGAAAAAATTGGTAATTGATGAAGCAATAAACGGGTGACTTCATGTAGGTCAAGAGATGTAACAGCATCGAAAAACTAATAAAAGTTTTTTTTTCTTGCTAATTTCTAATGTTTTTATGGAACCAATATCGATGGGTTGTGAACAGATGGGAGAATCTGTGATTGAGAATTGGTTGAATCGTAAATGATATATCTTCTAGCAAAAGTAAAAGGTAAGACGATATAAATATTTTCATGCCGGTTTTTTTATTGGATCTATAAATTTAACTCATCTCAAACAAAATATTTGAAAACTAGTTTTTTACTTTGTGTTTACACGGTGATTGATTTTCTGGCCATTTAATGAAAGTACCTGCACTATCATAGCTAAATATTTTTTATGGTTTTTCCCATATACCTAGTTTTTATTTTACTTTGGTTTTGTTCTTGATCTTATACTATACCCTGACCCAGTGTATCTCAACAACTGTGCTGCGGCACTTTTGAGTGTCGCAAAATTCTTAAGGTGTGGCGCCAAATTTTATAAACATAAAGAAAATTCTTATGTTATTTTGTATGTACTTTTAAGTAGCAAATCTGCATTTTATGTTTTTATAGTGTAAATATTGTTTTATTTTACATTGAAAATTATTATCAAAAACTATTTAACACTGCGCATTAGAGGACTAGCTGATCTCCGCCCGCTTCGCTAACCGTATTTAAGTTAAATCTGGTTAGGTAATAGAAACCTTTACCCAAAATATAAAAATCAGCTATTTTAAGATAAAAATATACTTAAATAGATAGTTTTAGACCTTTGATTCATATAGAAAATTCATGAAAATCCGTCAAACTACTTTTCCAGGAAGATATATACCTAGGCTATCTCAGATTGGATACGTTTTTATGAATAACTTTACTAATATATAAAGCTGAAGACTTTGGTTGTTTGTTTGTTTGGTTAATCAAGATAATTTCAAAAACTACTGGTACAAATTGAAAATTCTTTTAGTGTTGGATAGCTCATTTATCAAGGAAGGTTATCGGCTATAAAACATCACGCTACAACAAATAAGAGCAGAGCATCGATGGAAAATGTTGCAAAACCCAGAAAAATGTATTCCTTTTGAGGGCGTCCGTTGCTTGCCCTGCGTAAACGGTTAAAGTTACGCAAAAATCATATGTACCAAAAGAGTTCTAAAAAAAGTCCTAGGTAGCATTAGTCTGTCTTTTAAGGTTTCTAACCTTCCTCGATAAATGAGCTATCCAACACTAAAGGAATTTTCAATTGAACTAGTAGTTCCTAAGATAAGCGCGATTAACCAAACACACAAGCAAACTGTTTAGCTTTATATATTAGTATAACCATAGATGTGTTCCACTAAACGCTCCCAACACTCGAAATGTCATTTTAGCAATGAAAAGTAAAACAGCTGAAATAACATTTTGGATCACCTAGTTGAAATTAAATTAGGTTATGCTTATAATATTTTACCAGTTGACCGCGAAATCTTAGAATTTTTTAGAGCGTACCGCAATAAAAAAAGATTTACAATTACTGACCTAAGCTATATGAAATTATGTTAAGACCTTTTCTTATTATATTTACATTTATACCTTACAAATAATTACCTCATTGAACAATGATTCACTGTTACACTAGCGATACAAAAAAAATGTTGGAGAATCTTGAAAAGCGGTAAAAATCCAGAATAATAGATTTCAAGAAATATAATTACTATAATAACATTATAATATACTGAAGACATACACATACCTTTGATCCAAGCTCTTAAAGTAACAAAACGTTGATTGCTTCGAAACCAAAACTTAACACAAATAAAATATTATTTGAAATATGAACTACTAAAATGTACTTTTAGATAACACTTTTTTCACTTAAATCAGGGAAGAAACAGGAAAAGCGAACCACCTGCTTGCATATATTTTGACAGTTGTTACTCGATACGCATCTGTTTCATGCGCGGGCCGTTTTATTCTCAACGCAGTAAATTCAAATTTCTTATCACACGTAAAATTAAAACTGGATTTTTCTGAAATCGTATGGAAATTGTGATAAAATTAATGAAAAACTTAAAAATTAATTTTTTTTTCCACTTTCGTGTTTGGATGGATAAATGTTTTTATTTTTAGCTAAGTTTTCCATGTATGAATAACAATGGAATCAATTTGAAAAGTTTACTCTAAAGTCCCCTTTAAGGCTACCATACATAAGGCATATAATAAGATGCTCTAATATTGAGCGCATAGCCTATTCAAATTTCGTACCATAGACAAAATTAACATTGGATCTTTGGAAATATAAGAAAAATACGACCAAATAATAAAAAAATCGTTTTGTAACATTTTTGGATATCATCTTATGGATTTGAAGAAATATTTTTTTTTAAATTTGAGTTCAAATTTCCATGTATATAACAATGAAATCAAGTTACTCCAAAGTCGCCTTAAAGGTTACTATACATACGGCATATTAATTGGATGGATCAAGTTGTGATTTGTCTGTTGTAGGATCGTTGAAAATTAAAAAAATATGCATGTCAGCTGACTAGGGAATAAAATTGGTTGAGAATAAAATTAATAAGACGTTTAAGAATTAAGTATGAAAGGAGTATACTATGCAGTATGCATGGTAAATAATTAATTTCCGAATACAAAGTTCAATAATTGCCATTGTTTTTTTTTCATATATATACCTACTGTTTGAATTTAGTATCATCCATTTTTAATTTAAATATGCCATTTATTAGTTCACTTACAGATTTTTTATAAAAATGGCTTTCAAAAATTTAGTTTCATAATTCAATAAGTAAGAATTAGATCTGTTAGTGAGTGCTTCCAAGGAGAAGTCTCTACTTTATCACTACTCTTAAATAGAAATAAGCATACTTCGTTGTTTATAGTAAAGCTTTCTTATAATTTCTCATTGATTCTTAGTAAGGGTGCTACCAATTACAACTTTGGTAGTGCCAGCTCAAGGTTATTAGATACATAAGGTATGCTCACTTGACCAGGCGGCGTTTCTTTGATCCCTGAAAATGACGTAACTGGGATGATCGATAAACGCGGGAATTCAAAATATATAGTAAGTAAGGTATAGATTCTAGAAGTAATTTTCATTATTCAATTAAAGTAAAATAACAAAGAAAAATCAAATTTATTATTATTATTTATTATGTTCATAAATAAATTACAAACTATGAGGCGCAATAAGAACGATAAGGACAACAAGAAACAACGACAGATAATGGCAGCTTCTGTCACTTGTCAGAAACATCATGCCCGATCATACCCGATCAAAAACCCGATCGTCCCAGTGACGTCAAACTCAAAGTGAGTACCCCTTGGTGCCAGCTAACATTCACAAAGCAAATAAGAATACCTTAAGATGCTTATTGGTATCTAACAAACGAATCATGGTTGATTTTAATATGATTAAAGCTAAGGTGACCATACGTCCCGGATTAGCCGGGGCAGTCCCGGATTTCCACCGTATGTCCCATATTTTTCTAGAAGCAATATTTGTCCCGGATTGTCCCGAATTTTTGAAAAGGTTCATATTTTCAATATTTATTTTAAATATGTTTCAACTAGAATTATATTAACAAAATTTGAACCGAAAAAATTGTGCATATCAAAATACGCGAAAAAAACCTACTGAAAAAGATCCATCGTTCAGAAAAATATAAAAAGGTTTGTACTCAGTAATTCTGTATTAAAAAAAATACTGATTTTTATTATATCCTTAAATAGTGGGTATTTGTTATGCATAATTTATATGAAAAAAAAATTAAAAAAATCATATTTAAGTTATTTAGCCTAACTCTCCCCCCCCCCTCCTGCTACAAGTTCCCGTCCCGGATTTGAAATAAAAAAATATGGTCACCTTATTAAAGCGCATAATTTGTTTGTTATGACTTTTTATTCTTTGCGCCAGTATATAAAAATTTGAATGAATTCCCAATAATGCAAGATCTTTTTTATTTCAGGTCGCATCAGCTACTTCGGTTGTTAGCGATCGGTGAATCTAAAAACCTAAGACACATTGGGCTTCCATTGGGGGTCATTTGATGAAAGTAATATTTATTTATTACCAAATGAAAACTGATACATTCAGATCAAATCTGAATGTTAGAACAAAATCTATTGCAACAAAAGCTATTGTACTTTTTCGGTTTTTATTTTTTAAGCTTTACATTTATTAGAAACTATACAGTTTATTAAAAGTATATTAACTTTATAATTTTGATATTATATTCATTATATCAATATCACATTTTATCCCAACATGTATCTGTTTTTCATATTTGACATTGAATTATAATTTAAAATAATCTTTTCGTTAATAAAAAGGAAATCTTTCCAGAAAATTAAATGCATGATAACATTTTTTTTTAGTCTTTAACAATTTGAGAACTAAAAAATCACATTTTATCTATTCTAGCAGATATGCCTTATGTACAGAAGGCTTAAGGGCGACTTTAGAGTGAACTTCTTAAATTGATTCGCATTGTTATTCACCCGTGGGAATTTGGGTTCAAATTGAAAAATATACTTATCTTAATACTCAGGAGGTAACAAAAGCTAATTCTTTAAATTGTTTTATTCATTTTGTCACAGTTTTCTTGCAATTGCAAATACCTAGTCTTAAATTTCTCTATGATAAGCGACGAATTTGTTGCGCTGATTAATGAAACGGCCCGCGCACAAAACAAATGCGTATCGCGTAACAACTGTCAAAATATACGCGAGCAGTTGGTTTGCTTTATCCTGTTAATCCCGGATTTAAGTTGATTTAAGTGAAAAAAAAGTGTTACCTGTTCTCATTTTAAATGTTGGGTTAATATTTGACTAAAAATTTGTATGTGTTAAATTTTCAATGTGCACCTAAGTACTTGTATTAAGTTTATAGTGAAGATGGAAATGACAATATAAAAATGCGTTACATTAGTGATAAGTATCGCATTTTTGGCTGGATAACAAAAACTTTACCATGCATTTTCAAGCGGGATAATTAGTAAGTGTGAGATATTTACTATGAATACCTATTAGGTTACTAACTTGTTTTAAACAGTGATTTCGTACAATGGTCATTCAAAATAGGTTGTTTGATACAGGATTTTGTAAATGCTCAATACTTTGGAGGTCTAATATACAACTTTTATCTTCGAAAGAAACGAAATCTTATACCATATGCACTTCCTTAAATAAAATAATTATTTTTATGTTAAGATTTGTTCAATAAAGGCGTTTAATGTTAGCACTTAGATAAGTCAGTAATTATAAGGGCAAAATTTTAAAGTGGTCGCTCGTTTATCTATATCAGTGGGCGTCAAACTGTTTTTGGTGGCGTAATGCTACCACATTTCAAAATAGTTGATCTACAAGTACTTTAATGTGTGTCTTAAACTTGTTTATATTTCTGAAGTGAAATTTCTCTAGGCATGATTGGAAAAAAAAATTGTATGCTGTAAAACTTAATAGTGCTTTACGTTCAGCTACGTACATTGCTTTGCTATAATAACGACTCATGTGAAAACAAATGACTAAGAAAAGGTACTATGGAAGGCTCTTGGGCAAAAAGGATTTTAACTGACTTTTTGACAAAAAAGTGTTTTCTTCTATCCCTACTAAATAAGACATCAGGATTCTCTTTTTCGAAATAACTTAAAATTTAAGTATAAGTATAAATTATAAATTTTAGAAACAGAAGGTCTAAAAACTTAAAGTTTCAAGCTCAATTGCTAAAATCCATTTTCTTAAAATTCAAAAAAAGGGAGTTAATATCTTCTTCATCCAAGGGCTTCAAATATATTAAGCAATGGAAAACTATAAGTAATGATAGCATTGGAAATATTATGATGTAGCTAGTGTTATATCTATACTTTTGTGGGAAGTCCCTTTTAATAATTTTTTTTGTTTGATATCCCTGTTGAGTAAGCTTTGAGTAGGTAAATACATTGATCTTCCAATTTACGCTGTAGATACCTTATTCAAAAACACCCGGTAAACGGAAACCGCGTTAAAAATTCAAAGAACTTATCCAAATTCCAATATGGTTCATTGAACATACACAACACAACACCGCGTAAATTAAATTTTTAAATTAAAATATTGATTTCATATTAAATTTAAAAATGCAAAAAAAAACATTTTGTTAAATTAAAAAAAATATTTTTGAAGTTTAACTTCTTTACGCGCGCTGGACTTGGGGGGTGAGCTTGTAAATGTGTCACAGAAGCGTTACGAAAAGTGTGATCTGACGAGGTGAATAGTAGCTAAGGAGATATACGTTGGTAAAGATAGAAAGAGAGAAAGTTACGTTCGTATATACCTAAAACACAGTGCAGGTCTATTCTCCGATTCCCTTTTGAGCGGATTTTCGTGTGTACCCACTTTTGGATTGAGTTTAACGTCTAGAATCGAGAGTTTACATAGATCTAGTTGCACTTTAGGAGCAAGCAAACCCGTATATTTTTTTCTCTCTGTCTCTCATTGCCCGTTGCATTATTTATGTTTAGGTATAACTTATATTGCGTAGCAGTATGAGTTTCTTATCATAAGCCTATTGCGTCAGTCTTACAATCTATAATACTACAGTAATTACTGATTTTACCAATTATGAAAACAATAAATAAAAAAAAACATGCTACTTACATATCGCATATAGTGTAGATATATAATACATAGATGGTGAACGAAGTTATATGTCTAGTTAAATTTTAAAAAAGCACATGTTAGGGTTAGGTAAAATAGTTATTAATAATTATTATAACTTAAAAATTTAAATTTCATTCATCTTTACTTTTGTCGCTGTTTTCTAAGTCTCTAACCATTTTTTTTAATAACTGGTACAAAATCGATTTCGTCATTAATAAAGCATTTAGTTATTAGTGTACTTGTATATCTTCATATTTGACAAATTTTTTTCTCGATCAAGCTAAAGTAAAACCGCGTAAAAAAATACCACGTAAATCAGTAGATAACTATTTATATGATAAGTAGATACTTATTAGAAATTTGAAATATTTTGGTTTCTTTTACTTTATAACAAATCTGTAAAAATGCAAGGACCATAATTCAAGATGGTAGTTTTTCTGGTGTGGAATAGTTGGAATAGTTTAAGTAATTTATTCGTAGATACTTGATTTCAAAAAACCTGGGTATATATGTATCTACTCAAATCCAAAGAAATTTTTTTCATTTAGCTAAAAGTTGTTTTTAAAATTATAACCAAAATAAATACATTTTGACGGTCAAATACGGTCTTATTTGGAAAAAGTGATGGTTATTAATGGAAAAAAGAACTAATGATAAAAATCGCAAGATTTTGAGCTCTGCATAGAATAACTACTAACAATATTTTTAGATAAATATTTATTAAAGTTTTTTTTTTCACTCAACCAAAACCAAAATCAGTTTATATTTAACTTTCGCCAAAAAAACTCCAGTGAAATATGACGAACTCCATGAAATAATAGCAATTTCATAATGAGCGTCGTCATGAGAAAATAATCACTAATTGATTCATTGATTTATGTCTGCTGATAAACATATATTACAAAGATTTTTTCAATTTTTTCTTTTTCTTCTAATGGCCCTGGCAAAACATTTAGATTAACATCAAAGCACGACCTTGTGCAAAATTTTGCTAGTAGAAAATATTTAATAATCACGAAAATGGTTATCAGCCTTGATCACGACATAAGTATCCCACAAAGAAGTACTCACATTGGACGTAGGATACTTGCGGTGCATTAAAACGGTTCATCTTTGCACCAATATCGCTTATATTTTGGCATTTATCCCTCATCATTCAACCGAAAAAAATTGATACTAACAATATACGACGTGGCACATGATTTGCGTGACTCGAAAATTAAGACAAGGAGATCTACTCTTCAATTTCGAATGATGTATTCGTGAAAATATATATATTTTGTTACTTAATTAAACTGTTATATACAAATGGTTTTTTAAAGAGTTTAAAAATATTATTATTAAAAAACTATTTTCAATGGCAGTGTAGTGTATGCACCTTAAAATTTCAAGAAATTATCTCAATAATAACAATAATGCAATCGATTCAATCAAATAATTTTTTAAATTTAAATTATAATTGAATTTAATCTAAATCTGCATATAAAAAGAAAACATCTTTTCGCCTTATGAATTACAACAATGGCGACATTGAAATAAGAAAAAAAATCAAATTAAATCATTCTATTAGAATTTATATCATTTCGATGATAGTCATGAATTTGTAATTTTTATTATGCCAGCTATATACACACCGTTAGAAAAAGTCACATTGCAAAAGAATTTCAAATGCACTAGAGATTGATTTTATTGAATTAATTCGCTCCTATTGATTTTCAATCTGATATCACCACAAACTAGAAGAGAAAAAAAATTAATGGGCAGCGTTTCACTGAATTAGAACGACAGAAATAAAATAAATCGCGGAAAAAAATCTCAAAAATAATCGTGTCAAATACAAGCTAACCTGTGTCTGTTAACAAATGACAATTGATTTTTGATTAATAATGACGGACAAATGTGAATGCAGATGTTGAATTCTTGATATTGTATAAAATATTGTGTGCCAAATCAGAATGATATGGTTTTCAAACGAAATTGACATTAGACATGGAATTTATGATTGTGTCAATTTGCACTCAGGTGAAAAATTCGATATTAACATTAATTAAATCGGGGGTGGGGATGGAGGGGAAAGCTTGAAATTTTTGGTTTAAAGATTAACTTTAATCGGAGAGACAAAGAATTTTTATTGCTTTTTCATTTAGATTAGATTTTGTTTCATTAACAATAAATCTTTATCAAAAAAAAAAATATCAGACAAATTATCAAACAAAATAGATAATTTTGCATCCGTCCCGTCTATTTATTATATCAATTTTAATATCAAAATGTACACGATTTATATTTGAAGAACAGTATATACATATATCAGTAAAATATATAAGTTATATATTTTTTTTTACTTCTAATAGCTGAGAGTTTTTTACCTAAAAATAATAAAGAAGGTTGCTTTTGAAATTGAAAAGGTTGTTTTTCAAATAAAAAAGACTGCTTTTGAAATGAAAATGATTGTATTTGAAGTAAAAAAAATTGTATCAAATCTTTCCCTCGTTACATAATTGCTAAATTGTGACTCCAAATAGAGTCATTAGACATTTATGCCAATACCAAACAATTACTTTCCTCAATATTGTGAAGTTACAAAAACAATAACGGCATGTAAAACAAGAAAATCAGAATACTGAATTACATATCAGAGAGCACAAAACGTCCAAATAGGTTTTTTTTGTGTGTTTATAGTTGCTTTAACAACTATGGTCATATCACGACTTTCTTACACACAGAAATATTCTGTAGGTCTTGAATCTTAATTTTAATCTTATATCTAGGGATTCGACGGGGATCGAACCCAGAACCACTGGCGCATGTAGTAGAGAGAGCAATTGTTTTAACCACTGCGCCATCAAGTGGGTTAAATACGTAATAGTTTTGTACTAATTAGTTTTCAAACGAATGTTATGTTACTGTTACGTTATTGGATGTTTTGCTCTCAAGGGGATGGAAGGTTAAGTGGATAAAGGAGGTATGGAACAAGACCTAACGAAAGAGATAAATGATCTTAAGGTGTAATTTAAATAGTTTTTTGGATAAACATTTTTATTTGAACATAATATTATGTTCATTAAGAGTTAGAGCTACATATATTTAGACAAAAAAAATATTAATAGGTATTTATTAAAAAAAAACTATAAAAGTTTAAACTTAAAGAACAACTATCTCTTTCGTTAAGTCTTGTTACTTACTACTACATCCGCTTAGACCTTCGAATATATAACCTTTTCACCCCGTATCTATTTTTCAAAACTATTAGAAATATTATTTTAACAAAGGGTGTGGCTTATGTATGTAAATCTATTAGGGATTCATCACGAGCATTTTGTGTAATGAATTAAGCTAAATAACTTAAAAATGAAATAACTTTCAATATCAATGCTTGACTTTACTTGATAGTTATAAATATTATCATTTGGCTTGAAATTGGGTTGATTTTAAGTCAAATTTAGGTCAAGTAACTTGAAAATCAAGTCAAGCAGTGAATCCCTGTTATCCATAATTATATATAATTAAAAATGCGACTTTTACTAATTGCCTTTATCACGATAAAAATGTTAATATAACGCTTGTTCTTTTTCTTTCTTCCAATTTTAACGTGAAAGTCTGATAAATTACTACGTGTACCTCAATAATTAATTTTTATTCATTAATTTTTTTTTTTTGATTTTGCGAATGTTCTTAAAAATAAAAATTTTTTACTTGTTTTTCTTATTTAAGACCAAGGCCATTCAAACCCCTAGGATCCATGATTTATAAAGGAAGTAGAAAGAATTCAAGGAAAGTGATGATTAGCATGAAAAAGTCGTTTATGTACTTTTTTATTAACCGATTCATAAACGTTGAACTAAATTGTTCCAAAATTATGACTGTTGATGTAATAATTTTATAATTAAATCGAAAGAAAAAACATAAATGTACACTAGAAGAAATTTCCAAGGCTAGGATGCATCGAAAAAACCAAATATATCCTAAGGAGAAATCATAATAGATCAATTGACTGGAAAGATTTCTAAGGCCAGGTGAAGCCGGGTCAAATAATTTAACATTTTTTAAATTAAATATTAAATTTGGCTTAATGAAAAAAAAAAGTTTAAACGGTACATAAATGCATGAGAAATTTGTTTTTTGAAAATTCAATCCAGTATTAAATAATTTCAAGTCTTATGAAATATAATTTTTGGTATTTTTTTTTTTGCAAATTGAAACATTGATGTTTCTTACATCGAAAGAACGCAATTAAATTAAAAAGAAAAATCTAATTAATTTTTTACATTACGTTTGAAGAATTCAATTTTTGCTCCAAATAAAACACTTTAGGTTAAGTTAAACTTGTATTCATTTTCATTAAGTAATGCTTTTTTTTTCTTGCTGTAATCCAATTACTGATTAGCCTACGGATTCATTTCAAATTGGTGCAAACAATTAAGCAATTTAATATTCAATCAAATCTTAACACGTTTAAATTATAATCATTACGATTTTGAAACATTTTTTTTACTTGCATGAAATTATGATTATTAATTTCTTAGATTTTATACCGATAAATGCAATACTAAACACTTAATAACTTACTTTTATATCATTTGAATATAAAACAAATAAATTAATTTTATGTAGATAGAAATTAGAATTAAATATAAATAATAAAATGCTAGGCATTTTAATATTTATTTACAGTGAGAATTTAATGCAGTTGATTATATCGAAATGGTGAGGTAATAAATTAAACACAAATTATTGTAATTACTATGTCAATGTTCACGATTGTGAAATATTTCCGGTGAAAATTTGTGATAAACTAGTAATATTTATTAAATCAACCTTTTTAGGGATTTCGGGTTTTATCATTAAGTAAATTAGTCGAAATAATCTCAACCTTATATCTAAAGCATTACGAATAGATTTTTTTGGGTGGTCTTAACATTATCTTCGTTCTTTTAGAAACCAAAAAAAAAGGAAAACTACACGATGCTTGGATAAATAAGTTATCAATGTTTCGAATAAATTATATAAATATATTTTTTTAGATTTTAATTTAATATTGCATATAATAATAAGTTGCAAACCACTATTACTCATCTAATATGAAATTAAGGCAATTTTTATTTCCAAATAGTACAAAAGTATAATCAAATTTGAGTCATTTTGTAATTGAAACGAATTGCGAATTTGAAAGTTTAACGCAAACCTACACTTAACGATTTAGACCAAATAAAGATGAGCTATAAATTAATGACAAGTAGATTATTTTCATGTTTCCCCTTCACTTAAATCCTTCTTAGCATATGGGTTTTTTCGTTTCAAGAACAAATTCCATAGAAGTGTAACAGTACAATAAATTGTTATTGTTGTTCAAACAAATAACAGGATTCATCTTAAACAATTTTATTTATTTATTTGCAATGAAATCGCAATATTGTAATTATAGTTACAATTCTGGGAAACTAGTCTTCGTATAAATCAAATCGTGATTTTCTAGATAGCCAGTGCCCTTCAAGTGCGTTTTGAATAGAATGAATGCAAAAGTGAGTTTGTATCAGATTGATATCGTTTAATAGTCGTAATATGAACAATCAGTTCTCAAACTTCTCTTGAGGTCAATGTTCAAAATTACCTCATTTCATAATTATTTTTGCATCTCTAAGGCATGCTTTATATACAGAAAATAATATAAGTGCATAAATCATTTTATTTCTAAAAAGTAACAAACTGGTTTATAATGGAAACACTTAAAACGAAATTCGGTTAATAAGAAATAATGTTTCTTGTTATTACATAACATTACATTTTTAGTTCATTTTCATAATAGTGAACCTATGTATTTGGTCAGAATCTGACTATCTGAATCTGACATTTGGCTGTCCACCGCTACTTGTAATAAGTCTAGATATTTTCTCATCCAAAATGTATTTAAATTTTTCCAAATGTAATATCATGAGTTCTATAGGGCTGACAAAAGGACTACCAAAGTTTCAAATTGATCGGCTAATCTAAATAGTAGTAGCATTTATGGTATTACCTATTTACTTTTGTATTAACATTTCTATATCTAGTACAATATACATTTAAACATTGGATAACCAATTCAATTATAACTTCTGACGTCACACCATTAAAGATAATTTCTAAAATTCTCCAAAACATTTCAATAAATAGATATACGAGTATAATACATATGCATATGCGATATATCATAAGAATACATATTTCAATAAACCATTTGGTATGTGAAAGAATAAAACTACCATTGTACACTGAATGATAAGAAAGAAACAGTCAAGAAAATAAGTTTTAATTATAATTTCAACGTCAAAAAATAATGAACCTTTGTGTAAAAATGGCAGTTTTTTTAAATTAAACATTTTTTTTTTTTTGGTTAAATATAGGTTTGTTCTACTTAGTGGCATAGTCCTACTTACATAGTAGCGTAGCGGTTTATCTCCACTTTATGCGTCAATGGTACTCAATTTTATTCTCGTGGAACCCTAAATATTTTTCAGGTTTACTATATTTTTTAAAATTTTTGTGTTTAGACAGTCACAATATGATCTTAGATGTTAAAAACTTAAAAGGCTCCCAAAAAGTTTGTTCCAGATGTTTTTTTTTGAATCTACACATGATGATCAGAAAATTATGGACCTGTTTGTATGCACGTCTAGTCTAGTTTTAAGGACTTTTATGATGAAATGTTAAAAAAATGACAATGCATAAGTCAGTCGCGACGATGCTTGCTCGAAATCAAGCACCTACTAATATTACTGTTTCATACGCATGCATTATAAAATTACAAGTTTATGTGGAACAAAACCGAAACAGTACAAAAACAGTAACAAGTCATTCGGAACGTTATTTTTAGACTGCATATCTTGTGCTGTATATGTACGGGTCTTTTTTCATCTGGAACAAATCTAAAATATACTGATATAAAAAAATTGAAACAACAAACGTTGCAAGTTAGGTTGCCGTTTTAGTCTTATGTTAGAGCCTTAGAAACAGTCCCTGGCTATTGAATGAGAACTAAAAAAATGTTCGTCGATATCTGTAAAAATTGGTTTATTCACAGTGATTTTTTTTTTTGATTATTCCATTTTCTCATAAGAACCCATACTAAAATTTAAGTTCTGGAGTATGATTTCTTTTAATTATATCTTTGTTCGGAATTATCCTCAACCCTCGGAAATATACAAATATTTTTTAAACAACCCTATTGATTCTTCTGTTAATTTTCATTAAAATATGTAAAAATGTTTAATTATAGTGAGAATAACATTAAAGCTCGTTATAAAATAAAAACCTTTTCACAGAAACACGACAAAAGAGTGTGAAATGACGCCAATTATTTTAACTAAACTATTTTCTTACTATTAATTATTGAACATAATATTTTAAAACAAACCACCTATTGGCGCTGTGGTTAGAGCACTTGCTCTCTCCGCTTCATGCGTCAAGTGGTTAAATGGGCTCGATCCCCGTTGAATCCTAGAGTTAAGATCTAAGATGAGATATAGACCTAAGATATAATTGACCAACAGAAATTCTCTGTGCTTAGATAGTCGTGATATGACCTTAGATGTTAAAGCGACTTAAAACGCCAACAAAAAAAAAATATTTTAAAACAGTGACAAATGTAAGTTCTCTATGATACGACTTAAAAGTTCCAAAAATTAAGAAACAATATGGGTGGCCTAATTCAATGTCCAGGGACTAAAATAATAAATAGACATTGTCCTTATCAAAAAATGATATTTGTTTGCAGTTTATTTTTATCTTTAAAGACGAAATGTGTTTTAATCATAAGAGATATTTGGGGCTTTTCTATTTTGTCTTAACGATTTTTTGCAGTACATCAAACAGGTTATGTTTTGCAACCATTAATTTTAGCATTACACACAACATTTTCATACTTATTTCTATTAAGTCTTCCTATTTATTCACCGCTGATTTAATAACTCATATTTCTCAGATTGATTTCTTTTTTTTAATTATGCTTTTCTTTGACTATTAAATTAAATTTAAACATAATATATTGTAATGAAAATCCAATAAAAACTAATGATGCGAATTAAAGCCCTCCTACTGATCTGCAACTGTACTAACAAAGACCCACTGAGAATAAAATAAAAAAACACATCTTAAATCCGCACTTAAATTATTTAGACTCTTGTTGGCTTTCTTTTTTTATAATTATTTTATTTCCAAAAGAAAATGAGACTTTTGCCGCATGTATATCTTCCACTATTCCACTCATATTCGAGTTATTTTCGATTAACTATTATGAGAAAAATCCATCTTCTGACCCAAATAGATTTTAATTTAATTTATTTTCGAATATAACTCTTACTTTAATGATCAAATTTATGAGAATTGATATTTCATTAGTACATCGTTATTATCTATTTTATAATTACAATAATTAACCGAAGAAGAATCTCAAAGTTACTTTTAATGATTTGTTGAAACGATTTATATTTAATGTCGTTAATATGATTTGCTTGTTGCACATAGGCGATGATTTTTAGCAGAAGTTTGTATTGCTATAATGTAGATGAATTCCTGAGACTAAAACGGATCTTGCGAGTCAATGAAAGGGTTTTCCATTATATGATATGCAAATGGGTTTAATAATGCATTAGTTTTATAAAGATAATGATCGCTTGACTCCGACGCAGTAATAATTGTAATATCTAATTTTACGTTACTGTTGTGTGGTTATTTAAGCGGTAAAGAAGTGGGTGGACACTGAACGAAAGTCACCTGCGTTAATTTATTTTATTCAAGTGATTTATGTTCCGTGTTTGAATGAATTAAATGTATTAAGCCAAATTTTTTTATTAACTTTTTTTAGTTGAAATACAAAGTAAGTTGATTAGATTATAACATAGACTTTTACTTTGTAGTTGCACCAAGAGCTTGTTCAATCTAGAAAATTAAATTTGAAGTGTTTAATTTTCTATTTCAAATGGTTTGTTTTTGATTAATTGTTTAGGGTGTTTGAGATTGAAGATAAGCAACTTGATTAAATGAAAAGTCAAGAATTGCATTATACGTATCTACTATATTATCTTTACAGTTAGCTTTTATTGGATGGGCAATTTAAAAAATTTAGCTAATAATTTATCCTTCTTGTGAATTTTATTCTTAATATGTTTTTCTGGTTTTGAAATACATGGTTAGAAACTCTGGGAAAAAGACAACAGAAAATCTCAAATCAAATAAAGGATTCAACATCAACATATTTTTTTCTGGTTTTGATTCTAAGTGCATTAGCCAAAAATTGTTCTCTACATTTAACAATTAGATTTTTGTTGTTCTAAATATAACTAAATCTATTTATAGATTTTAATGAAAATTAACAGAAAAATCAATGATATCGTTAGAAAAAAAATTTGAGGGTTGAGCATTATTTTAAGCCGAGATATAACTAAAAGGAGTAATTCCTTAGAAGTTACAGAAATAGACAAAGTTGTGTCGGAAAATTAAAAACCATTAAAGAATAAAAAAATATTTTTTCCGCTTTTTCATATAGCTGTGTATGTTATTAAATAAAATATTCTTCAAATACTGCAGTTTACATATGACGAAAGAGAAGAGATGAGAAAACGAGCAGGAGAGAAAAGGCGTGGAATCTGACCTTGTAATAGTTAACATAAATGACGTCAAAAGTAATAAATGTATAAGTGTACATGTTAACTACCTGATACATCTACAAAGTTCTTTATTATTATTTTTTTTTTAATTTCTACCATTTTGGTGGTGTCAAGAAGATTAAAAAAAAATTGTTGTTTAAAAAATAAGGGAAATATCTTATGATAAAAATTATTAATAATTGTAAGAAGTAATCAAAATAACCGTAAAATGGGATGAAGTTCTTTTCAATACCAATATATTATGTACTAATTGTTCCATATTTGTCTCGCTGAACGTAAATGAATTTTATTGATAGTTTATTATTTTTATTTTTTTTCTCTGTTTAACGTGCTTTAACTTCTTATGGTCATTATCACTTTCATGGTTTGTTAAATAATATTTTTAGTTATAGCATATTATAGTTATTTGCTTCTGTTAACATGAAAAAAAACTGCAAAAGATTCATTGTAAAATCATTCATAATTTTTAGTTTAAAAAATAATTTTGGTTTTGTCTTGATGAAGCTGAAATAATGGCAGGAGTAAGAAGTAGAAGTAATGCATCTTACACACCATCTGTTTGTATATTCTGAATGTTTTCTCTTAACTTCTTCCAGTAGTATTATCTTATAAACTAAACAAACTTCTATGTCCCTAAATTTAATTATATGCGTGTGTGTATATGTGACTTACGCTCTCTCTTACACCTATAGTATTAAGATTTCCATTTGTATCATGATGGTTCAAACTTGAACATTTTAGTCATACTCTCATTCCCTAAGTGTAGCACGTGAAAAATTCTTCATCAACAATTTTTCGTCATAAAATAAAATTTTTTTACATCTTCTTGGATCAAATACACTTCAAAATTTATTTGGTAAAAATCATAAAAACCAATAAAAACAAATTGCTTGAAAGAAACATATTTATCGGTTCATGTTTTGTCTGCATTTATAAACCGTCATCCATAAGGAATGAGAGTACAAAGTGGTTGAAAATTTGATCTCAACATTCCATAGGTATTTACCAAGTATCTTTTACGAGAAAGCATATAAAAAACGTTATCAATTATAGGGAACAAAAAAATTACTCGGGTAAAATGACCCATAAAAATGATAAACTAGATGGGCGTAGCAATATTTATTATTCTTATTACATTTCCTCCTCTGCTAGAATTTTCCAAGAAAATAAGAATTAACTATAATCTTGGGATCTTTTAGTAAGGTACGAAATATACTCAAGTAGTTTTGTTTTATTTCTACACCCATTCAGTTTGTCATCCTCTTGACCTATTAAATCGGTATAGGTAATATATAGGAACCTTAAATCAATACCGTTATATTTGCAAGCTTTACCATTTTTGGGTACTGATATTTTTTTGAATCAAATAAAAAATTGTTTATATAACTACAAGACATAAGAAACTTATTAACATTAAAAATCGATATAATTCGAATTTTATCAACAAAATTTGTGTCACATAATTTTTAACATGAAGATGCTCCAAAATCTGGCAAAAAATTCAAATAAGTGAAAGTCGTCATAAATTAAAAGCTTGCCAAACTAAATTTTCGCCAAGAAGATAGCGCAAATATATTATGAAACTAATAAATTTAATGTCTTCTCTTCCAAGTAAATCTTAAAAAATCAACCTACATCTTTGAAAAATAAAATTTCTAGGCAATTCATTGCGACTTTTTTAGCAGCGACTGATAAAGTTTTTTTAGCTGTCATTTCTGTATTAATTATCTCCAGGTATTGTAAATATTGCAATTTTACATGTGAGAAAAGATCATCACATTGTGAAAGTTTTTACAGATATGTCTATTGATAAACATTTAACGATAAACACGTGGGATGTGTATAAGTACACTTCCCTAACCTTGCCTATTGATGAGATGAAAATGAAATATATTTTCTACAATGAGTCTAATTGTAAATATTGAAGTTATTGATGATAAGTCGCTTGGAAGAAATGGCTTAAATCTCGATTGAATTAAACAGAGTGTGCGATTGAGAATTATTTTTAATTAAACGAATAAAAGTTTCACATGCCTATCACAAATTATTTCTATCATTATAATCTCTTCCTTCATTCTTTTTTTGTCGAGACAAGTAGTTAAACAGGAAAAGATGAGGTGTATCAATCGCGGGCCGATGCGGACTCGAAGCAAAAACCAACTTGCACTTAATGATTGTTTATATTTAAATTGCAGAGACGTTCTCAATATTATGAACGATAAATAGAAATAGAAATAAAATGTACTAGATAATAAACCACAATATTTATCGATCAGAAAATTCATGTGCTTTAATTGAACGGAGAAGATAGTGCTTTGTATTGTATTTGCTTCGTATATAGTTGAGTTAATAATAAAACTTGTTTTACATCAATTTGATGAGTACAATTATCGGATATATTGGACGGTGGTTACTACAAGGTTTATGATGTGAACGAAAATGAGAAAAGATAATCTTCTCGTTCTATTGATGTACCTAATGTGTGAATCTTCATTGATTTGAGAAAGTCGCGTATTAAACTTTCTCTTGTCGTTGATGGTACAGTGACTTCAACGGCAATAATCTCATCACATCAGTGACTTACCCTGCTGAGATGCCGGTTTATTTTATTTTGATTTTACGAATCAAGAAATAAAAAATAAAAACTACACAACCTACAATGAAACGTTGGTGAACATGTAATTAAATTGGTATGACTCAAATTATAACCAATAAATTTTTCTTTCTCTCAAATTGGTAAATTCTTTGGTGAAAACATTAAATTGTCAAATACGTGGTCAACAATACACCTAATAATTATCAAACGATTCTTTTTATTGAATTTTAAATTCATCGGCTAAGTATGTCACTTGATTTTCTCAAACTCACGTTTGTTTGAAATTAAAATCAGTCTCTCGAATTCAAAAGAATTACATACAATCCTCTGTTTAAAAATCCGACATTAATGAAAAAATTTTCTTTTCAAATTTCTAAATGTAATGAAAGAAAATTAGATGATAATTTTAACGAAAAAATTCAAATAAACAAAAGGCGAGTAATAAAAATGCAATCAGATACAAATAATTATCGATTCAAAATGCATTAGAGAGCTTCATTAGTTTTTTTACATTTTAAATTTCTTAACTTTTTTTGACCTAAAGCCATTCTTATGGATAGGCTTATTGTTTCCCAATAAACATTTTGTCTGCGACCAACAACAAAAAAATAGACAAAAACGAGAAAAATAATTAAAACGTAATGCAGCCTCGTTATTTTTTTTCATTCAAAATTACATTTTTTTAAAGTCATACTTTCACACTAGTTTTTACAATCATTTTACATTACGTTTAATAAGTATACTACGAAAGAAAACTCATAAAATAAATCGATTTGGTAATTTGATATGTACCAAATTATTTTTAAATTATTTTAATTAAATAGATTAAGATTCTATTAAATATGTATTCTCACTGTTATTGATTCGTTGCCTCTTCTAAATGAAATCACTCAAAATTTAATGAGTTAAAAGTTTACATACTACCCTTAAACAGTACTATTCAAAACATGTTTAAGTTGAAATCAATTTAGATTTTTTGCTGACTTTGAACAGTTATACTTTTTATACAATATGTAAAATATATTGTGGTCCTATTTATCCAATATAATTTACATATAAACATAAATTTTTGACGTATTGCCCAGATACGTATTTCAATTGTCAAGCAATCTTCATATTCAAAGCTTTTTATGAACGGTGCCTCAAAGCTATATCAGTAACAATACAATTAAAACATACTCTGTGTTAACCGGATTGAAATTTATAAAATAAAGGTTTCTCCTTTATTATTGCCGGCCTTGTGGATTTTCTTCTCGTACCAAAACTTGCCAATCGCTTTTTTTAAGTAGCTTTAAAATAATTAATCAACAATATTTGTGGTGCCAAAATGAATTTGCAGGACTAACTATTGGACACAAATCCTGATTTTTCTTTTCTATATATACAGCATTTTTTAAGTCTTAGGGTGGCCCTCGCAATCGTCACTTGATTTTGAGGAAACACTCAATTGTAGTGATACGTGTCCACTATTTTAATTATCATAGAACTTTGTCATTATTAAATAACTATCTCAAATGACCTAAAATACTTGGAGTTTTTAAAGACCAAATTTATCACATTAGTAGAGTAGTGAGTTTGAAAACTATTAAAACATTTGAATTTATTTCAGGTATTTATTTTGTAATGAGAGAGTTCTATAAAATAAAATGGTGGGCGCGTATCACTACACTTTTTGCTCAAGTTTGCTTGACAATTAAGAGTAGCACCCTTTTTATGTACTCCTAATATTTTATAGTGGTTATTATGGTTATTTTTATCAATTGGATATTAAAAATGTAGACATAAAAACATATTAAGAATTGAGCCGCTGAGTGCACACATCGATTAACTCCGTAATGCAAAAAGTTAAGTAAATTACTAATATAGACTTCAGAAATACATCGTTTGTTATGCAAAAGCTAAAAAGCAAATTGTCATTTAGAGCTGTTATTACTTAATACTAGAAAATTTTGTTTCGGATATACAAAGTTAGAAGTCAACGAAGTGTTTTAACATGAACATTTTTAAGAGTTGAAAACGTGGAGTTAATCGATGTGTGCACTGGCTGGCTCAATTGTTCAATTTTTTTATGGTTTGAACGCCTAATGCAATTTAAATAACTGTCAAGTGCCAACCTAGACAAGCAAGCATGTGATAGAGCTCTTATATCTGCTTAGTGTTAATCGTCCATTGGTAAGAGAGAAGTGGGTACTTAACTTAAGTAAAACTTAAAGTCTTAGTAAGGAAATTATTAAGTCGAATATATGGATGCGCTATGCAATGAATTGAGCTTAACATTAAGACTTTGAAATAGAATAGCTTGTAAATTTAATGCTTGACTTGACATGAGTTTATTTTGATTTTAACACAAATTTAAGTCAGTTAACTTGAAAATCAAGATAAATCGCTTAAAAATCAAGTCAGAAATGAATCTCTGATAAAAAATTTTTTAAAAATAGTAAAATATAACCTTTATTACAAAATTAATAGAAAATCAAAATATTTTAAATAATGATTAAACTTGATAATGATTGGGAGTAATAACAAGTTTCATTAAAATTCATATTGCATGTTTTAAAATAGAATAATACTTATATGAAGACAAAGAATTTTATTTACAGTAAGAAAAGTATTCTGAGACAAAATTTGAAAACTTTGATTTAAAAACTCGTTTTGTCACTCTATTTCTCAACATCCTATATTATAATAAGTGGAGTTAATAAAAATAATTTTCAACAAGAAACCTTAAAAAATTTTAAATTCGTAAAGACTGAATTTTTTGAAAAACTTTTGCGTTACAAAAACCAAAGTAGCCATTAACTTTGTAGTTATTAACTTGATGCAATATGCCAGGAAAAATTTAACTTGTATAGGAAAGCATTTTTTTTGTTGTACACAATTTTCATATCTTCTCTTTATTTGTCCTAGTTTTACAACCAATTTTGAAGCTGTTATTTTTTCCGCCAATAGTTATATCATTGAACATAAACTTGTATAATAGATTAACTCTCATTAAACCTCTTTTTGATGACTTGACGCAATTTTACATCATTAAATTTAATCTTCATCGCTTGCATTAAAATAAGCACATTACATATGCCAATAACATAGCATCGTTTAACTTACATAACTAACCACCCTTCAAAAAGCGATTTAAAATGTCTAAACAACTTTAACGTGTTTAAACTAATACTATACTATCTACTAACAGCTATAAAATAAATAATTGTCACTATTTAACATGCATAAACTCAACTTTAACAGGATTAAAAACATTTTTAAGTTAACATATACATTTTTTTTCATTTTACTCAAGTATATAATTTAATTCATGCATTAAAATTTTAAAAATAACCAAGTTGCCGAAAAAAACTTTAAAGTTGTATTAAATGTAATTAAAATTTTACACATTGGCAAGTTATTAAAATAGTAAACGTTTTTATAATAAATGGAAAAAATACAGCTAGTAAAAAATAACCGGTTTCTATGTATGGTTAATGTGCAATGATGAATATTTTCATTTAATAATATTCAAATATTTTAATGTAGAATTTATTAGTGTTAATAATAGTTCATTAAGTTTTTGTATTATTGAGAGATTCATGACCTCTAAATGTCATTGAATTTTACGTATGGAATTCAATAATTGTACGACAATTTGTAGAAGTTCCAAAAAAAAAAACATTGACTTTTTTTTAATTTTAACATATTAGTTATTAACATTGTAATGTTAATTGTTTGACTTAAAAAATTTAAGAGAAAAAATTTAGAGCTTCAAAGTGATTACTTAGGTGGCATAGAATAATTAAAAGTATTTGAAGCAATAATAATTATTCTCGGTTTAATTATTTGGTTTTTTATCTTTAAAAACCCAAGAAATGTAAAACGTCGTATATGAATATTGCCTGTAACGTAATTTTTATTTTATTTTTCGTAAAATTATATTAATTAAGACGTAATACTTTTAATGTGTATAATTAAAACACATGAAATATGTAATTAACAAATTGATTTTTCTTCCAAAATAAAAAAAGATCTTACCAAACGTATGCAAACTTACGCAAGACCTTGGTTCGAGCGATTTTTGAATTTTGGTTGCAAAGAAAGTCTAAAATTCATAACTCGTTTTTCTTAATAAAAAAAAACTTCAAAATTAATTTCAACAAAAATCTTTCATCGTGAGCCTCAATGTTATTTTGAAACCCAAAAAAGAATTATGTATTTGATGCCTTTAAGTGAATTGTTAAATTTTTAACGTGAGCACTCATTTCATATCACAGTAGTTGAACTTACGGCATAACAATAAGAAGGTGGAGTATTTTGGGAGCTCGAAGCAATTCACTTCCAATTTCACGATCTTGACTCTTCCAAATAAATCAATAAAGTGCATAAGAAACACCCGCCAGCATTTTACTTGTTATTATTAATTATATCAAAAAATCAATTCAAAAGAAAAAGCTTTCTCCGTTTTTTAATGTTTTCGATTCAAACCATCACAATATTAAATTTCAAACTCCCAAATTTATGGTTATAGTTAAATGTTTTTCAAATGCAGAAATTATCGTTAAAGGTGCAGGCTTAAGATAACAACATAAAAAAACTAAACTATCAAGTTTCATTTTTTGTTATAAATTGTTCCAGTAGAGGAATACATAATTACAAATTAGTGCAACGTCAATCACTTGTCAATTATTTAGGCCAAATATGGACAGTCAAAAAACACTCAAGTATAAATAAATATCATAATAATGATTTGTATTAAATCAAATTAAGAGTTACGTTTTTGCAATACACAAAGTCTTTAAATGCTTCCAGTTCTTTTAAGTAATATAAATAGGTAAATTACTTAATTTACAATCAAAAGGAAAGGCTAAGTTTATTTCAGAGTCGCATGTTTTAATTGGGCCTGTCACTTGGTCATTTTGAAAAAAAATCTTGTGCTTCATTGTTTCTTTTTTTAATAAATCATTTCTTACAATGGTTGAAAGGTTTATTATTGAGAGTAAATTATCTTTTCTACCTATTTATATAATGCAAGCAGGAATTCAATTAACAAATCAATTTTTTTTACATTGAAGCTTGTTGATTTTAGTTCTTGATAGTTAAAAACTATTAGTGATCTTAGATTAGACCAAACAGAAAAATGAACGGTTTTAAAGAAAGAATGAATCCTTACGCAATTTCTTCAACCCTCTACATTAAGACATAATACCAACAATTTTGGTATTATGTCGCTTTGCCATTATAAAAAACTTTTTTTTAAGTTTGAATATTTAGTAACAAAAAGTTAATTTTGATCCAAGTTGATTTTTTTAAATTAATTTTTACCAAAGCAATTTTTTGAGCAAAACTTTTTCTTAGCTTTAACTTTGATTTAATTTAATCTACTCTCTTACCTGACTAGCGCTAATCGTCATTACCTTCAATAATTGTGTAATTTTAGACGAGTTTTAATTATAGTTCTAATATTGAAAATTTGCTTAGATGACAACCAATTGCCTACATTTTGAAGGCAATCATGTTAAGACAATCATTGAAGTCTCATCTCTTAAATATAAGGGGACGAATCTCAAAGTTACATGGTTTGATTATGCAAATGTAGATAGCGATCTACAGTAGATTGCATTAAGGAAACCATGTCTTGTTTTACGCGTTTTTAACTAAGGGTATTTTAGAAAACGGAAAAACAAAATAAAACAAAGGATTTTTGTATGTTCTTGGTATTAATTGAGTAATAATAAGGCATTCGCTTGAAGATCCTGACGCTCCTAAATCCAGGTAAAGCAATGGTAACTAATACCTACATCTAAAAAATTTTATAAGTAGGTACTATCAGAATAACAAAACTTCTCTTGCATATTCTTTATTGATACCTACCTACCCTAGGCTTCCTATTTTTTAAAGTGTGGGATTCATAAATACAAGCTATATCCTTTTAATGCAAATGACACA
The DNA here is from genome assembly GCA_958496155.1 of Sisyra nigra. NCBI lineage: Eukaryota > Metazoa > Arthropoda > Insecta > Neuroptera > Sisyridae > Sisyra > Sisyra nigra. The sequence goes on from OY292317.1 coordinate 33,515,961, forward strand.
CTTTTGTATGTTTCTTAAGAAGAGTAGGTACCAAAATACTCGTATTACAAAAAAAAAAACAATCTTTTATTGGTGCTAAAATTTTTTTAGACTCCTAATCCATGTGTGTCTTCAAAAACGTTTTCTGAATTACCAGAAGTGACAAAAATAAATATTTGAGATTACGGAGTTGGCCTAATGAACGATAAAAAAGCAAAATGTTTTATTAATGTAAAAAATTCTTCAGATTTTCCTGAAATTAGGTACCTGCGTATAAAAAATGTTTTCTCATCACTACGAGTACCAAATTAAATGCTTGAAGTTACGAAGTAGGTTCCCTGTCCTTGAATGACAGAAACTTAGTTTTCTAATTCGAGTAAGGAAATCAATTTAAAACGTCAAAACAAGCGGGAGATTTGAATTTAAATGTTTTTAGTCTCTCCTAAAAAATCACGTTTTATCAGATAAACCAGCATTTTTCTCGGGATCGGAAAAACCAATCGCCTCATAATAGTCTGAGCTTATGAAATAGTGCTATTAGATCGAATACAAGACGGCTTTTTGTCATATTAGATACGCACCGAGAAAAAAAGTTCCAAAGATAGAATAAAAATCTACATTTTTCATAACTTTTTAAGTTGCTACTACCTATGTATATCAAAACAACAAACTTTAGTAGAATTTCCTCTGCTAAAAACTACTGAAGAGACTGCCAATCTTTCACCTAATTCTGATTCGTAGTTTTAAAGGAAAGTTCTCATATGTACGGAGAGTTTATCCATAAGATCGGTAGCTACTCCCGGTAAATCAAACCAACTGCGATTTGTCAGTTAATGCAAACAACAGCACTATAGAATTAGATTCTAATACAACTTAATTTAATTCGATTTGGGTCGACCAAAATAAATATAGTATCAAACCGAAAAGCCTTAACGCTTGATGTTGGGTAGATGATTTCTTAACTTTGTGTTACTACCATTAATAGAAGTTCGGTTTTATTTTCTTACATTAACAAAACTAAAATCAGATATGATGAAGCATATTGTAGGGTTGTAGAAATATTAGGCACATTTCTTTTGCATTTTTTCATATAACATTTACATTTTTCTGAACAATGATTTATTTTTAACTATGCCAGTTATTTCATTTGATAAGTTAATATTCAATAAAATCGCTTTTGATTTAAAGCATATTACAATAATGTATAACTTTGGTTAACATGTATAAATTAATAAGTAATACTTAATGAGGCTAATATTATACCTTACATAGTAGACTAACGATAATGTTTTAAAAAATATACCTAAATCATAAATTTTAAAGAAAAGTTTATAAAAACATATAATTTGTACATTTGACTTATTATCAACACTACTGTATGAGTTTTATTAATACAATACATAATATATGCTAACTCAAAAATAATCCATAGCTAATCTCATTACACCGTAATGCAGTCTGAATTAACTGTTTCTCATGCATTTTCCGTAATTATAATAACAAAAACGTTGACAATATATTTTAATTTCCTGTAAAAATTAAAAGAACTTATGCTTCATATGAAATTAAGACATAAATCAAGAAAAAAGAGCATCTTGCATGAAATACATGAAATTGTGACAAATTTCTCGAGATGCATTTTCCATTTAAATGTCTATCACTGTATAAAAAATATAAAGAGATAATAAAACCATCAGAGAGTTTGATATTTCAGATACGAAGAGCTGAACTGATTGAATATAAAAGTTAACTAAACCAAAGGTGTAATTTGTGATTTAAAGCTCTATTTAATTTCTTTTCAAATCTTGAACAATCTAATTTTTATATCTTGAATTATGATTTTGAAAAAAAAAACTAAACAAATAACATGATACTTTTCTATGACAATGATTTATATGTGTTAAAACAGAAGACATTAAACATGTGTCTATTGTAGGTGGAGAATTATAAATCACATATGTTCCAACGCGACTAAAAGACCATGACGCGATATTTTTTTTTTACTAAAACATGCAGATTTTTATCTATACGAGCAAACGCATTTCATAGTGAAACGCATCTTGATTTTATCTCCGATGACATTTTATGATTTAATCAACACAGTAATACATTCTACACATCAACTTTATATCTAGACGACTGTAATTTGCATAAAAATCTAGAAAATTAATTTGCACGCCCTTTTTTAAGATTACTTCGCAGTTCTTATTATGTCGATCAAATGAATCAAATCGTATTAGCAAATCTTTTTAAACGCTCAAATGGTGGTTAAATACTGGGTCTATAAAAGTTCAACTTTTTCACCTGAAGGGCTTGAAAACTTGTTTTTGTTTGAAAAATTACATGAGATATCAATGCCACATTTGCACAATACGATGATAAGTTATAATGGAACTTCTGTGTAGAGCACATATAATACAAATAATGCGATGTGTTTTATGTATTTAATATATCTAACATGCAGCGCCTTAAGAAGTCGTAACCCGACTTTAAGCTCAACACGGTATGTTTTATGAGCCGAAACTAACCAGTATAACAATAGCAACAATTATTGCATGTCTCTAAGATGGAAGTTATGATGCAACCACCCACGTATACAAATAACAACCCTTCATGTTATAAATAATATTACTCACCTTTATTAACCGCTAATCTTAAGCTATTTGTTTTGCATTGCATCACTAATAATCAATTTAAAGTCTTACTTACAGAATTGCAGCTGAGATCAAAATAAAGCGATTAGACTAATAATATACGACAGGCAACTCAATTGTTCTTACATTATCTCATTCTTCATTTGTGCAATATTGCATCTGTTAAAATTGCATGCACTCGTGAAAAAAAAAAAAGTTTGTAAATTATTGCCGATATAAGAATGCAATTATAATTTTTGTCTTCAAGGATAATACATCTGCCAAAACTAATTTATATTTGATCGAATTTTAATTGATTTTCTCCGAGTCTCGTTTTTCAACGAGTGAACGCATTTACTTGAACTGTGTTTTAATCCTAAGAACCGGAAATTTGATTCCCACATTCGAACAATTTGCATTTATTTTCATTAAAAAATATTCTTATATAGTTCAAGCCTTCGTTAAGAATGAAATCAAGTCAGAAGTTCAAAATAAAATAACATCCATTAGCTACTTAACAAAGAATAGTAACAGTTAAGTGCTTAAAAATCGAAATGAAAATACGTCGAATATAATTTCTATGTAGAAATAAGAAAAAAAGTTTAGATAAATATTATTTGTTAGAAAGGTAATTGATGATTTTATGTAGGTTTTTTCTTGTAAATGTCTAATCTATATTCTATTATTTTTATGATGCAATTTTACTGGCACTTATAGTTTCTGTTTGATCGTTCATTTAAAAATATGACCGAAACCAGGTAGTTAATCATAAAACAGTAGATAATATTTCACAAAATAAACCGCCAATTACAATAAGAAATTATGGTGTTTACAAGCTAGATTTTTCTAGGTATTAATTACTGATTACTTAGACGGAATGGTAATTATAAAATGTTAACTTGAGATGGAATTTTTGTAATCAAGTTAAAAAGGCTGTTGTGAATGTTGATATTTATAATGTTGTAAATAAATACAACGACTTGAGTCGAATTTCGAAAATGACATAATATTTTGACTAATTACATGCACGTTTCCTCACTGAAAAACCGAAACTGGTGATGAGGCAAACTAAAATTTGTAACCTCGAGGTTAATTAAAGTGTGCGTAAAGTTACAATGAAACGCGTAGCGTGGTTTTCGTTACTCAAGTCGGAAGCTGTGGCCAGATAATTACAATTAACTTTTTGAATATTGTAATAAAATGAAAAATCGTGATGTTTCAATAATATCATATTTGTAATCGAGGAAATTTTTCCAATTTTTCTTGTTCTATTTTTCTAATATTTTTCTGATCGTTAGAAAAAATTTTGAAATATTTTTTTGAGAAAAAAATCATTATAATTACACAATTCAAAAAAAAATTTTTTCTATGAATTCCAAGTGATGTAATTGATGTTAAATATGTTGTATTGACACCAGATGACAAGCATTAAAATATTTCAAATCCTTGACTGGATAAAAAAATTGTGGTCGCATTTAAATTTTTATTGTATAACTAGCTGATACCCGCGACGTCGTCTGCGTAAGTTATTATGTTAAGAACATATTTAATTTACAGAGAAAAACATTTAAAAATTGAAAACAAAAACATATTAAAAATAACCGGAAAAAACTCAGCGTAGAACATTTTTAACTATATGCCAAAAAATGTCTCCTGCAGAATCGTCTATTGCTCCAAGTGAATAGTTATTAGTTAATTAACAATTAATTTTTCAAAAATTTGTAAATTAAATGATAAAAATTGCTATATAATCCAAAATAATCACTTCTGTTTTCAAAAATTTGTTCCTTAAATGCTCTTTCCGGATCTCCAATTGCTCCAGTTGTATAGTTAATAAGTAATTCCATTTTTAAACTTTTCATGTTTATAAGATCCAACGGCAGTTGATGACGTCATAGTACAACAATACATGTATAAATAGTAACAAATAATTAATTATTAAAAATATTGCAAAATTTTGATCCGTTATTTGCATAATGAAAAGAGCAAATAGAGCTAAAAAAAATAAAAATTTCAATTAAAAATTATTTTCTGTTTTTAGCGGTTTTAATTCTTGAGATTGAAAATTTTTAAAAATTAAATTATTAATTAACTATTAACTATACACCTGGAGCAATTGCGCATCCGGAAAGAGCATTTAAGGAGCAATTTAAAAAAAAACTATAAACTCGCCAACTTAACTCTTTCTGGTTAAAAAATATATGCAGTAATAAGTGTGAGTGTTGAAATGTAATTTCAGTATTGTAACGGTTGTAACTTAAAAATGCATTTTGCATTTGTATTGACAGGAAAATATAAGCAATGCTTAGAGAGAATTTAAAAGAAAAATCTATATTAATCTAATATCTCGCTAAACTGCATTAACTATTAAGTCTACGCTCAAATGAGCCGGTCAGTGGACACATCGATTAACTCTACTTTTTCAACTTTTACAATTTTTCATGCCAAAACACTTGGTTGACTCCTAACTTTATACATCCAAAATAAATTTTTCTAATAATAAGTAATAACAGGTCACTTAGTGGCGTGGTGGACTAGATAGTTGCCTTATACGCCAGTGGTCCTGGGTTCGAATCCCAATGAAAGTCTAAAGATTTCTATTTTGAGTTTTCGGATTCGACAGTCGCTAATGACCATAGTAGTTGATGCAACCTTAAATAAATAAATAAAAAAAAAAGTAATAACAGCTCTAAATAACAATTTGATTTTTAGCTTTTCCATAACAAACAATGTATTTTAGAAGTCTATTTTATTAATTTACTCAACTTTTTGCAATATGGAGTTAATCGATGTGTGAACTTAGCTGCTCAAATATGAAATAATCAGTAGACAGTGGAAGGACAAACACTCTCTACATCTCATGCGCGTTAAGCTTTTTGCCCCACTTGATCACAGCGACGAAAAATGCCCGCTTAACCCGTTTTGCTTGTAGAAATCGCATTTCTTAAAACTTTAACTACTTTGTTTTTAATGCAGATATCGTAATAATTTTTTTAGATAAGGACCAAGTATATAAGAAGTAAAACAAAAAATTGATCAAAATCTATCCAATAATTTTTTAGTTAAAAAACGAACATTGGAAAACAGCTAATATTTTATTTATATAGATATATTACTAAATAAAAACGCAGAGGAATTTCAAATTGGTTTATATAAATATGATGGAACGAAGACTTGTCTAAAACTTAATCAAAATTAGATCATGATTTTAATATTCATGTTTTAAATATTAGCGCCACCCAACCAACAAAAAGTGGTTCATTTTATAACTGCGGGCATTAAATTACTAATTACTTATATTATTCACCTACCACCTTCGCATAATCATTGATATGCAGAGGTTTGGAGAGAAAAACAACTTATAATTGCTGCCTACATCCAATTCAAGTTTTTATGCTCATTTTATGATTTAATTCAAAAAAAAAATACTTAGTAGTATATTAAATTTAGCATAAATACGCGTCAAAATATGAAATTGTACGTTTTACGTTTAAATAACTGACAACAATAATTAAATAAAGCAAATTAATTCAGCATGAATAATCGATCGAGTTCGATTGAATTAAAATATGGTCAATTACTGTTAGCTCGTGTCGGGAAAGAAATGAAGTCAGAAGACAAAAGATAGAAAACAGAAGCTGATGCAGAAGCAGAAAAATCTTGATATTTAAGTGAAAATCAAGAAACGTGTAAGTGTGTAAATGTACCTATACATATTTCATATGGCATAATATGAATGTTTTCAAATGACGCTTAGAAACACCTTGAATGTTGGGAGGAGTTCTCCACTTCTCTTAGCTCTCAGTCGCGATATCTGTATTCAATCAATGTCGTTCAATAAATACAATACAAAGCAAATTATGCATAATGAATGCAACAAATTATCTAGTTGTAAATTTATTTATTTATTTTTTGTATGAATTCTACAAGTTCTGCTTATCGGAGATATATCTTATTATAATACTAATTATAATATTGATCCCTATTGTTTCACGATCTGGAGCAGAATTAATTTGCTTTCAAAATTTTGCTTGGAAAAAAGTAAGCACGTAGACGTTTTATTGACACATTTTTTTACAATCCATAAATTTTCAAACTCAAAATTCAAATACCTACAATAGTTAACACTTAATAGTCTTGATACAGTTAATAATTCGATAAAAAATTCTGTCTTAATAATTAAAAAATATCAATTTTAGATCTTAGTTTACAAAAAATTAAACGTTACTAATATTAATTCACAAAAACTTGATTTCTAAGATGGATTTAATTTGTAAATACATAATCACTTTTTTATCGCTAAATTAAAAAATGATTTCTTAAAAATAGAACAATATCTTAAAGAAACTAGTATCAGTTATAGATTATAAGATAAAAAAAAATGATTTTTTAAATCTGAAAGTAGAGGATGTCTTTGACGTTCTAGGTTAATTTGGTTTGGCCACCATTTTAATCTAAGCAATATTTATATTTGTTATAATTAGGTATTCACTACTTGAACATTAAACTACTCGACTTGATTTTCTATACTAATTTAACATTTGATTTGAAATCAGGTTAAACTCGAATCAAATATTAATATTTAAATGTCAAATAAAGTCAAAGTTGACTTCACAAATCATTTCATTTTAAAAAAATGTTACTTGAACGGTAATACCTATAATCGATACCCGTAGAAAATGTCTTATACCAGTTTATTATGAGTTATTTAACGTTTATAGACTAACATTTCGGTGCAGTGTTTAAGTCTGTAATATTAGGTTTGTTCCTATTGTCCTTCTGAATTCTGATGATGTTCAAACACTGCCAAAAAGACAAAGAGCAAGACAACATTGGCCAAGAGATACGAGTGAGTGAAGAACATAAAGTGACAAGTTCGCTCGAGTTACTAACCGGTTACCCAAATCAATGTCGAAATATGCGATTGTCACGAAAACGTACGTACATAGCTCAACTTTCGGTCTAATGCGGCCGAGCGGCTGTAAGCTTGGTCAATGTATCTTGCTGTTTGCCTTTGTGGCAGTGTTTGACATCAACGTATGGAACAAACCTATGATTGGAGCATATTATTTTAAATGCTAGAAGCAATGATGTTACGTTACGTGACTGGAGTCAGTACACGCTCGAAAATTGTCTTTGATTTCTTTGGCCATATTGAGGTTCAATAGAACTATGATTGTGGTTCATGTATGTGGTTCTTACAAGATAGTGCTAAATTACATGATCCTAATGATGATTAGCGATTTATCAAGTCAAGTAGCTACACATTTTGTGCAATGAATGAAGCTTATCCTATAAACTTTGAAATAAAAAAACTTACAAATTCAATGCTTGAATTGACCAGATAATAATATATTTGCATTTGATACAATTGTAAGCTAGATTTAAGTCAGTATGCTTGAAATCAAACCAAACAATGAACCCCTACTTACGATGCTTATGATTCTTTGATTTTAACTCCTAATTTTTTCACGTGATTATTTAAAAAAAGGTGAACACTAGCAAAATAACCACCTCATGTTTGAAATTGGTGGATTAACCCCAAAAGTAGACAACATTGTTAGGCAAAGATAACAAGAAAAAGCCTTTGCATCATGACTACAGGCGTTACTTGACCAACGGTATTCCAAAAATTGGGGTTCATCAATTCAAGTAGTTGGAGTTTTTTTTTAAATTAATTTTACTTACTTGATATTTTGACTTGTATATAAAATAACGTGTGTAGTCAATGCTTGATTAGATTTTACATTTAAATATCAATCTTTGACATCAGTTTGACTTGATTTTTTGTCAAATTAACGTCAAATACCTTTAAAATCAATTTAAGTAGTGAACCTCAATTCAAAAACAATTGTCAAAGGCCATACATTTAGCTTTTAAAAAGGCTTTTTAAAATATTTCATTTAAATGTAATTAAAAAATGTCGGCGTTGAACATTAATGACAAATTGTATTTTTTAATTATAAAAAAATAAAAGTTTGAAAGCCAAAGTAGACTAAGAGTTTGAGAGTCAGTAAAATTAACTAACGGTTTTTGCTTAAAAGTGCCAAGTACCAAAATAGCTTTAGGTAAGAAGGATAGAAGGACACTTTCTGTGGACATGTATAACAAGAAGTATAATAATAATGATAGCTGTCCTACTAAGTACTAAGACTAAGACTTTATACAATGTATTTTACTAGTCATGTCGAAGTTAAACTTTAACGCTGTTTTTATCCAAATAACAAAAAAGTCGGTTTTATCTGGCATGCACTCAGTAAAGTTTGATTAAAAAACGTTTTTGTCCTAAAATGGTCTGTTAACGTGCTTCGAGAAAAGGATCTAGGCAAATTCAAAAAGTATCTTTCAGTCGAACTTTGTCTAAAGTGATCTTGGTAATAGCAACTATGCCTGGCTTTGATAAATAAAACTTTGCTGATAACATATGGATATAAACTGAAAACAAATAACCTTTTTTAAACAGTTAACAATGTTTTAAATAATTTAAATGATATAACTTTTATCATATTTAACTATCAACATGCTGAAAACACTAAACCGTTATGAAAATTTATTATCAATAATTTCAAAAATTACTATTTCATCTATACATTTTTAGTGTTTAGTAAAGTAAATTGTTTCAAAATCAATAAATTCGCTTAATTTATTACATTTACAACTTTGATCACTAAATCAACTTTTTAATTTTATCTTAGTCTTAAATATTTTATACGGCATACTATTCAATTATAAATTAATTTATGTTATGGATTTGAATATAAAACAGGCGCCTTTTGCCACAACAATGAAAAAATAGGTATTTAACTAAAAGTAATGTTCTATACTTGCAAAACCAATTTAAACTAAGACTTTCAATAAAAATGTTGATATCTATTAATATTTATTGCTAAGTAACAATGCTGTTTTGTATAAAAAAATGCACAAGAAATCATTAATTCAAAAGTTATTCTTAAGTCAATCGTAGGAGCACAAATTGTAAATTTCTTTTTTGTTTCTAATAATAATATAATAGAATGAAAAAAAAAACTTACCGAAAAAAGGTATATATTAAAAGACTTTATCTGATTGCAACTGAGCAAATATGAACAATAAAAAAACGATATCTATTCACTTATCTAATCCACATTAGACAAACGTAGAGTATGGAAATGAACGACTTGTAATTGGCATATCTACATCTGTTTCAATAATTACAATTAGAGCACATTAATAATGAAGCTTGTCGGAAATATAATTTTTTACTTGAAAATCAAGATTATTCTTATATCTTAATTATAACATGAAAATCGCGTGTTAATGAAACAGAAAATAATATTATTAATAATAGAGTAATAAATTACACTTTTTTCTTGTCGGTAGCTCAAGAGGTTTTTGAGAGGCGCGAGTTGATAAATCCGAATTGTGTTTGCATCTGGGAAGATTAAGTAAAACACGGAGTTTATTGATATTTCTCAAAGCAATTTATTTTTAATATAAGCAATTATTTGGTTAAATATTTACAAATGATTTGTATAATTTTTTAATTAAATTCAAATTACTGAGAAGACGATGGAGGGAAAAAGCGATTTGTTAGTATTTTTTAAGTATGATAATTATATAATTATAGAGATCATCGTTTTCTTAATATTCAAATTAAAGCTGTTAGGTGAATTAATAGAGAAATTTAGGTATTCTATGAATATAAATTATAATTGAAATTTAAGAAGCATAAAGCGTATGTGGTAGCGCTTATGAGAATATATGCGTTTAATTTAAAATGCAAGATCAATCAGGTTTTTCAAAAAATTAATATTTTTCAATCAATTTAAAAAAAAAAGATATTCAACGTGCTACTGAATACACTAAATTTAAAATTGTCATAAATTAAAGTTTCATCTTCGTTGAAAGAAAATGGTGGAGTATCTGTGACATTTAGATCGAAATATGGAGTAGTTTATTCAGATTCTTGTTCGATTATGGTAAATAAAAATGGCTGCTAGTACCAGAAATGATTTGCAAACTAAACTTGCATGTATATTTTTATTATTCAAGGTAAAATGGTATTACATCAAAAAAATATGCTTAGAGACTTATAATCGAGCGAATGATAAACGTTAATTACTTTGAAACAATGTATGTAAGTTATTGATTTTATCAAAATTTTATATGAATTCCATTGGCATTTTTTTAATTGTTCATAATTTTATTACATCCGTCAAACGTTCCAGAGTTAAATATTTCAAAAAGAGAAGAGATTTTTCTCGAGCGATGTGCAGTTTTAATTATTATCTAAGATCTGAGAAATATCTCGAGTGCATCACTGATTGATAATAACTATGTTCTGGTTAGATAGAAAGCCATAAAATAATTCACATATTATTTCTATATAATAAAATCAATTTTGCTCATATTTTATAATTGCAAGTTTAGTAACTAAGGTGAATAATATAATTACTCGGGATAATAACACGGTCGTATTGGATGGCTCATGGTGCAGTTGTTAAGGCTTCTGTATCTTCATCGAAACGCGCATTCATCGACACATGTTTGTTATTTTAAAATATAATACGTCTGTAATGAGATGTTATCCGCGTCTTCCATAAAATATTTATTATGATTGAACCATAGAAAATAGGTAGTGAGGAATAATCAAGTATTGCACACTGAAAGCTCATAAATTTATTAAGTGAACTCCGCCTTCGTAGAAAATTGAAGACACGTTTACAGAATACTTTTTAATCACTTGAGAACATGTGCTCATAGTATAAATATAACTATCCAATTAATAGATCGTTTATTGTTCATGCGAAATGTTCAATTAAGTGTTTGCTTTCCATCCATTCGTTATTGGCGAGCTTTTTTTTTTATTTTCGCTTCTATAGAAGTATGAAATACATTGTGTAGGCTGTTTGTTCAACCACGTCGATTATTATTTTCATTGTATAAACAAAACATCGTGATTACAATATTAAAATCAATTTGAAAATGAGGAATTTCTTAATGATGATTAGTCTAATCCATTTCGTTCTAATGCAAATAAATCGATTTTGTTGACATAATGAAATGACTTAAGTAATTAAGTTGAAATAATAAAAAAAAAAAATAAATAAAAAATTTATCAGCACTGAAGTTTCATGTTCTAAAATATAATAAACTCGTAGATACGTTAATATTTCAAAGCCATTTGTTTGAATAAATGATTTATTTAAATCAAAATCGTTATAATCTGTATTTTTTCCTTGATTTTTTAATAAATGTATTATGATGCAGGTTCATTGTTAAAACAAAATTCATGGTCTTTATAATTGGCAGTTATTTTACGGAAAGTTAAAGTTCTTATAATTAAGTTCCCTAGATCTGTACTTAATCGTGAAAAGAACTAAAAAAATAACATTACCCGAAAAAAAAATCAACTGTATAATATTAATTCTATCAATATTACTAAGCAAATTGTTCTTCAAGAAACTACAATTGATTTTGAACAGTTATAGAGCTATTTTGAGCTATTAGCAGTAAACACCTGCATACTGAACAGGTATTCAGGTAGCAGAAGTTTAGGATTTCAAATCGATTTTAAGACAAAACATTCAAGATGTAAGCAAGCTTTTAATTTATTGTATATAAGCGAAAAACAATCACTGACTTATCACGAGATCTCTGAAACTATAGGTCCCCGATCGACTTGAAACTCAACATAGTTACTCCTCTTACCATGTAGACGCGTACTAAGAACGGATTTTACGCAAATCCTTTCCAAATTAAAATTTTCATCTACCCATCTTTACAAAATTTACTATCTTTTTACGTAAACATAACTGTAATGACTTTTTTATATTTTGCTATGACGGTTTCTATTAATTATGATAACTAGTCAATTTAGCTATGTCCAGCGAAGCGGGTGGGGATCAGCTAGTTGATCAATATAGATTATAGATTAAAGCGGCATTTCTTGATTCATTTGTAATATGTACTAGCGGGGTCGAGAGAAATTTCTAGGGTCATGAGATACTTTTAACACCCCCACTTCCCTTATATACCGTCTTTACGGTAAGAAAACGTTTTTGAACAATTTCAGATTTCACCATAACAAAAGCCAAACTACACCAGTCAAGTGACTGGGCTTAGTTACTTGTCTCAATCTAGTAGACCGTACTTTCCTAGGCCGAGTACTGATTATCCCAAACGTAATTACCAAGTGCTTGTTTGAATGTATTGTCTTGTTTAGCACTTGGCTGGTCTTAATTTAGAGCAGCCCCTGTCGCTTAAATAGGAGAAAGGCTAAGAAACGTAACAGATTTTTACGCAAATCTTAGTACCTTTAGACCCTTTAGGTGGCGCTGGCAGGCTAGTTGAAAAACAGCTGTTAACTATTTGTGTTGTTATAAGAGTCATACGTCTCAAACAGCCCCCTGTCACTTACACTTATCATCACTTATCAGAGTTATTAGACTTATTATATAAAAATACTTATCATAATTATTCTCATATAATAACAATAATAATGAAAACAATTTGCCTGAAGTTAAAAAAAAATTATTTCTAACCTCCGACTTCCATAAAAGTCTTCGGTCTTCGTCAGTCTTTGTGGTCTTCGTTCAACTCTTTTTCAACTAATTTACTGTAAATGCAGTCAAAATGGTCACATTTTTGTAACATGGAGTTGTAGGGGGCTGATTTAGAGTATGCTGGTATGTTAAAGCCCAAGACTCGGGTTCTTTCACACGCCACGCCGGACCTATGGTGAAAGTAACGGATGTCACTCCCTCTCGTCTTCATTGATAGGACTTCAATATTTAAAAAAAAAAATCTTACATCAGTCATTATAATCTAAAAATCTGCTGATGTGACTTACAGTTTTTTATACTATCGATGCTCATTACAATGGTATATTTCAACTATCTACACGGCCATTATAATACCTTAAAAAACTTAGAAAATCAGGTGCCTTACAAACTTTTTCAAAGTGAACTGGAATCTTGGAAAATAAATATAAATAAAAGCTTATTAACAAAAACATTCAAAAAACATAAAAGTTTTAAAATTAGCTTCTGAATTTCCTCTAAAATTTTCTCGAAAAACAAAACTCAACAATGCTAAAGCACAAGTAACAAAAAGGTTACAAAATACATACAAGTAAAATGAATTTCGCCAAGTCTAGTTGAAAATATTAAGATAGACCTTAAAAATATTTGAAATATGGTTTGAGGAACTTTACCAAAATACACGATCGCCAAAGACGGGAGCATTTCTGGTTCTTAGAACGACCTTCCAGAGTTTATTTGAGTTTTGTTTGAGATTATTATTTGTTGAGTTTGTTACTATAAAAATACTTTTAGATAATTGTTAGTTCTAGATATAGGTATAATCTTTATGGATTGCAGTGCAGGACCACGACTCAACAAAAAGCTTTCATTTCATTCTCAAACTAGGAACTGGCTAAGCTTACTGCAATGAGTAGATAATATCAATAAAACTTATTTATATTTTCTAAATCAATTCTTTTAAAGAGTTTATGAATAGAGTTGCAAATATGGGAAAAAAAACTTTTGCTTTTAAACTTATAGAAAAAAGTTGAGATTCATTCAAAGTTATAATCTATGGGCTTTACCTTCAATGGTCTACCTCTGATGACAATAGTAAGGATGTGGACAGATGAATGAATAAAGTATCAGCAAATTGTTATATTATTTTTATTTTTGCATAAGTTACAAAAGAGAAAATGCACAATGTAGTTTTTCATTACACAGGACAGGGACCAATCCACAGTGAAAAATTTTCTTCCCCTTTTTTAGTTAACTTCTATAGAGCAATATTTAGATTTCGTCCAGGTTTAAAATTTGTATTATATTTGAATGTAACTTTAATAAAAATTAATACATTGACTCATAATCCAACGAAAAATGGAAAAAATGTAAAAATGTTTTATTACAATATAAACAGTAAGCATGTCTTAAAAATTATAACTTTACTATCGATAAAGAAAAGGCTGTCTACTTTAGTTGAAATATAAAACAATTACAATGATAATTTTTTTGTACATGTCTAATGCTGTTCTGAAAAAACACCGTAAAAAAAACTTCAAACAAGTCTATAAGGTTTAATTAAATCACTTATCTACAAAGCGAGAAACAACGCCGTTTTATCAAATAAAAAGTTGTAAGAAAATGATTTAAAAGTGCAACCAAGAAAAATATATAGCCATCTAAAAAAAAATTAATTTACCAAAGAAAAAAGCTACTTATTTTCTGATTTACGGCTTTTCAATTTAAAACAGATTTATAATTAATACAAATCAGATATAATCGTACAATATTACCCTTATCATACACAATGCCGATATGAAAACTCTCATTACAGTGAACATATAGAAGAAAATATAATTTCATATTACCGGCGGACTCATAATTTTTTTCAGCTCATTCATAAGTCAATAAGTGTCAATTATATACATAAGTCGAGTATATAAAGAACTGAAAAAAATTTACGTCTAGCTACAATAAATTTGTAATAAATTTACGATTTATATTTCTTGTAAAAACATTTTATCGCTGCTTTAGATCTCAATGAGTATCAATTGCAAAGAACTTGTATCAATTGGTACACAACGTTCTGGTATTTTTATAAATGCTCGTTAGAAAATACCTTTGTGTAATTTTCAATTATAACAAAGTACTAATTTCAATTATTATAACTCAATACAGAAGCAAAGCTTGAAGACATCATTAAAATATAAAAATATATAAACGCTTTGTAAAAAATCAATGGTAAAAACTAGTGCGTCTTATTACAGTGTTTAATATCTCTATTGAAACTTAAAAAAACAAAGCTAACATGTATTATATATGGGTATTGTATAACTTCTCATAAAATAACTAAAAGAAAAAATTAAAAATAATTTTTCTGTTGATAGCTCGAGGACTTGGGAATAATAATTTGAAAAGAAATTTTTAATTTAAAATAGTTCAATCTAATTTGCTACGGTATATTTCCAACTACTTATTATCGCAATCAGTTAATAACAATTACTTCGTATAACCTTTATTTTTACAAATATTTTAATAACAATATGTCATTGACTTGAAAAAAATTGAAATAGAATAATGAAAAATTTATTATATAGTTTTGAGATGAATGGATAATTATTTCTCATATCACATACATGGGTATACATTTTATATTGGCTAACGATTTGCTGTGGCTCGATCAGGCGCAACGCCACTACTAATAATAATTGGCCTAATCAACATTTAAATGACATTCGCCTTCTGATTTCAATGATTATCAAAGCATGAAATAAGAATTAAAAATTCATTTCAAACTATAATTTTTATCTACAAAAAAAATAACGATAATTTATATGAAAAATCTATGCACAAAGAGCATTGTTTGCATTCCATGCAATAATGAAATAATTACGTTTTTAATGAGGAACATACATTGAATATTGTACTAGTTAACTTTGCACATCTAATCAATAAAAGAAATTTAGCTAATGCATAATTATAAAGATAAAATTATAATTTCCATTTATAGAAAGGTAGAGTACTAAAAATAAGTAGGTGTAATGACATCATAAGCGGAGGCTGCGTATCATCATCCCACACATCTTGTATGCGTTCCCGTTTCCATGGTGTTTCATCCCTCTCTCGTTTCACAAGCACACAACACAAATCTCACCCTTATCTTTTATTTATAAATTCGCCTACTTTAACGTTAGTAAAAAGTTGTAATTAGTGTTACAAATATATCCCGTGGTTCACCTGTAGGTACATAAACAATGTCTTCATGTTTAAAAAATTATACCTACACATGTTTTTCACATTTTCTCCCTTATCTGTCTTGCGAAATATTTATTAATGTAGAATATTTATAAATCTAAAAATATCTTTCATAATCTCCAACATAAACTATTTTATTTTTATAAACTTTTTTTTTCTAGGAGCACAGATCGTTTGATTTTCACAAACCCTCTTGTTATGAATTTTATGGAAAAAAAAGATTTGCGTCAATAAATTATTACGAAAAATCTTATATAAAGATTTATGACGCAAATTTTCCTTCGTCGCTAACAATGATAAGCTCTTTGTTACCTTTGATAATTCATTTTTTGCTACTTAGAAAGGTTCAAAGCGATTTTTTTCAAATCGTACATTTGAGGTTTTTATTTTTAATGTTTATAAAATTATTGACATAAAAAAGAATTCAATTACTTCAATAATATGGTAATAGGCTTGAAATTGGATGCAATTCTTTAAAATATTTTTTTTTATTTTATCGTTCAGTTTGATTTTACAAGGAAATGAAAATCAAAAAAAAAATCGTTATGCAACTAGAAAAAGTATTGTTACTACCAAGATGTAATCTCCAGGCTTTGAAGAATATTATATAAACTATTCTAACCTTGCTGTTATTACTTCAAAACCAGATTTTTTATCACAAACAACTTTGTTAAAATTATTTATTTTAAAATTGAATTTGGTTTCGTTTTCACTTTTGAAGTCCTAGGAATAAAAATATAGTAGAATATGTTTTCTGATCGAACACATTTTTCTATTATACTCGTATATTTTATATAAGGTTTATCAATAATTAATCTATCATTAAATAACCTATTTGCATAATAAAATTCAAATATATCAGGTATCAAAAGCACAATTGGTACAAAGAAACATTTTATGGTGTAGCTTAAGGGGAATAATGTATCATTGTGTTAATTTTGCAATCTTTTTAGCTAAATATATAATAAATAATTTTGAAATTAAATAACTTGCAAATTCAATGCTTGAGTTGACTTGTATCAAATAATGTTATTATACTTCAGTTTGAATTTTTTTTTGTTCTACAGGCCCCATATTCCTTCCCTTTATCTTATATGTGTTAACTAGGAGAGCATCAGGCTTTAAAGAAAGCCAGCACCTGCCTAGGGGCTGCCATTACAATCTCGCTAAACGTCATGCCCGTCTTTCTGATATAATGAAGTCTTCTTTTCAAAGCTACCTTACATGAGCACAAAATGTGTTCCGCCGTTTCTACCACTTTCCAGCAGAGACGACATAAGTTGGTGTCGGCTTTACCGATCTTGTGAATATGGTAATTTAGTAATTTAGGGTACAGTAGTCCATATAGAGGCTTCTTAGGAGCCTTACGTCCATTTTGCCGAGTGACAATATGTCATGAGTTTTCTTCTTGGAGTACTTTATGAATTTCTTAGCTTATCTATGCCCCGGAGTGCGCGGCCTTGGTTTTGGTCTCCCAGGCTAGAAAAGCGTTCAGTTTGACTTGATTTTAAGTCAAATATAAGTCAAGTAGTTTGAAAACCAAATTAAATAGTGAATCTCTAGTGTTTATCAGATGATCTATCAAGGTAGAGACTACTTTGATAAAAACTTTTAAATAATCTTTAATAAAAGATAAAATAAAGATACTTTAAATTATTTTTATAGTTTTGAGATACAAAAAAAAAAAATCGAAATAATTAGGTCATAAATATAGAGCGAAAAACATTTTACTCGAATACTCTAAACACGAAATTCGGTTAACTATAATACAACTATAATATATTATAAACTATAATACTATTACTCAAAAAAATACAATAGTACTATCCAAATATTTTTAAATGAAACAAAAATCACTTTACTTAAATAAAAAATTTAATGTGTCTTTAAAAAAAATTATTTTAATATTTGAAATTTTTTTTGGTAGGTATTGAATACCTAATAGGTACATGCTTTTTGTTTTTCCTATAGTATCTTATAAATAGCACGAGTATCTTAGTAAAGTAGCAATCACTGTAAGTATATTTACATATTACATGCAGTGATAAAATTTGCCCTAGAAGGGCTCCGTATCTTAATTTGTCAAAGGACTCTTTTTAAGACGCCTGCTTAAGTATAATGTAGGGTTTAATAGCTTGAATGAGATTATGAATAATACCTACTTTATAACTTTTTGCTTATACACATTGGGGCTCAATAGTCCGGAAGCCATATCATTGATACAACTGCAGGCATTTTTGTATTAATGTATGTTAAATATGCTATCAATTTTTGGGTAAAATAGGAAAGAATTTTTTTTAAATAGGAAATCTAATGTCCCCTAATATAACTAATTATATTGATAAAGACATAGGAGACTGACAATCGTCAAAATTGGAAAATGGCTAAAGCTATGATTGTGATTTTTGGACACTAACTAGTAAGATTAAAGAACTCATCGAATACAATAAGCTAACTTATCAACTGTAGAACTATGACTGTAGAAAATTCTCGCTAAACAAGTATAAAGCTCCAAAAATAAACTGTGAATATTTTTTTTTCTAAGAAAGAGTGTATTAACTATATTTATAATTAGAATTTGTCTTATGGAAAAATATCATTTAATGATTTTTTAAATTTCTTATAATATAATAACTATACTAGTGTAAATAAATGCTATGGGTACTTTTCTATAGCCCCTTAAAAGTGATAGTTTTATCCTTAAAACATATATAGCCCAAAAATAAAATAATAGAGTTTGTAAAATAATTTTAAAAAATATAACAAAAAATTTTTTGTACTTAATTAATTTTTTTGAAATCAAAACTTTTTTTTTAGTTTAACTTTATTTAAAGTAGCTCAACTACACGGTTATTTGCGTCTGTTGTCTTTGTTAAACTGCGGTCTTAGTTGTCTTTCACATAAGGTCACTTTTATTTTAAACTGTTGAAATCAAACTTAAAACAATGAAATTCGATAGTTTGCGTTTAAATAATTTTTTTTAAATAAATTACAGTCAAAAACTAAAAGTCTAAGTTACTTTTTTGTAGAAATTACTTAGCGTTGGTTACTCAAAGTACATAATTAATTTTTAACTTAATGCTCAAAACTTTCAAAATCAAAATGTAATAATAACGTTACTTATATAGTTACATCTTACGTTATGCGCTTTCATCAAGAATGAGTAAGTAATGTTTAATTCGTTTGTAGATATTTATTGAGAGTAATAATAATCATTTATTTTTATTAAGATTCACCAAGCGGTCAAATAGATAATTTTTTTGAAAAATAATATTTTGGGCTTCTTAAAAAAAGCAAACTTTAATTAAAAATTGAATTTTATAGATCTCTAAAAAGCATTTGCAATAAATCAAGAGTTAACTTTAATACATGAAAAACCAGAAATAAAAACTTTTAATTTTTCCTTTTTATTATTAGCTATTTTATTACTTATCAATAATTAAAATCAAGAAGTTTCAAAACCACAAAATGCAATTTAAGTGAAAATATATTTTACATGTGCATCTTATGTAAACATATCTAATGAAATTAAAGCATGACCTTGAAATGACATTTCCCTGATTTTTCATTTTTCTTCTATAAGTTCACACTGTTTCAATAATTTAAAACTGATTTACTTTGAAATACGAGCTAATAAAAACAAATTATTCAATATTTATTCAAAAGTTATTTATTTTAGATTTTAATTTTTAATCTTTTAAATCTTTTAATAGTTGGTTAATATTTAATAGTTGAAAAAAGCTTTATTAATTGTTGATGTGTAATTTTTTTGGGAATTTATTTGTTTTAGCGAGGAAAAACATGTGGGATTACCTCATCATAAGTGAATACAGTACTGGCTATGTTCCACTCGACAGTTCCTGGATCGATGCCAACGTCCTGATGTGACGTCACAACAATAGCGTCATAGTTATGACGTAACAGTGCGATCAACCAATTGGCGAGACAATGGAGCCGCTATGTTAAAACGGAATATCGAAAAGCGAACGGTACTCTCTCCATAACAGACAGAATAGAGAGGGACACTCTCAAGCTACACACTCTAGAGCTAGAGGATCGATTAGCGGTTTTTCATGACGTCATCGTTGCGGGCAATCGTGCTGACGTCACAAACGGCGGTGGCGTCGACGACGTCGTCTTTGTCAGGCTAAAGTGAACGCTAGTTGACTGTGGCTCGCTACGAGATAATATAGTCGCGGACACCACGCGAGACTCGGTTAGTAGCGCGCTAGCAATCTCTCAGAGAACATTCTGAGATCAAACTATAATTCACCTGAGACAATTATCACTGAAAAGCATCAAACATTTTCACCAAATCTCCCACGTCTTCGATCAAATGCCAAAACTCAATCAACCGACCAAATATTTAACCCTTATAAACTAAATGAGCTTTTGACAAGTGTGCCTATCAGTTAGTACTTAAGTTTTTCCGATTGTTGCGTGAAAGTGAAAAGTTACCGATTGTTCCAAAAAGTTAACAGAAACGGTTCCGTTATTGTTATATTGTTATTATATTAAGTTTGTGAAATGTGTTTGAAGGAAATTTTCCGGATTGACTTAACGGACTTTATATTAAATAATTGTTATTAATGGTTACATTTAAGACGTTTTCAAGTAAAATAACGGTGTTTATTTGAATGAGGATTTTACTAACAGCCCTCGGACTGGCGGCTCCTTTGCGACTATCAGCTGATCGCCTCCTGGAGGACGTGGCGACGTCACCACCCTTACCACGTTCGCAGTCAGCGAGTCCCAATTACATCACCATTACATCGACCCCATCACCAGGTGATTTGGTGTTGTCAACCCCTTACTTGCATTCAAACTATCCCCAGTAGATTTGACTGTTCGTGACTGTTTATCTGTTTTTCACTAGAGACATTTTGCACTTTTTTATTTTTTATTTGCAAATTGCTATTCTTTTCATAAAAGATGTTACAATCTTTCCTTCTTAAGAACTGTTAAAATTGCACGTGATTAAAATACTTTTAAGTGTTAAAAACTATTTTTAAAACTGTATTTTTGTGTACAAACTGTGGTTCATCTTCAAGTGTTGATTTAAAACGATAGCCCAAAGATGAAAAGACATGCGTGCTATTCCTCAACTGCAAGAAACACCAAACCATCATCTTCATCAACATTCAAGTTTCTTTAATCGACAACGAATTGTTGATAGTAACAATAATCCAACGACAAATCTTTTGTGTTTCCGGCGTCGGAAAAGTATGTATTATTTTTTTTGTTTCAATTTTTTTCACCCTTATCAAGTCTCGGAATCAATATCTGATTTTATGGAACGATTTTTTTTAATTGCAATACGTAATTAATATTTTGTGTTAAAACTGCTTATTAACTTCACTCAAATGTTGTGAATTGTGATAAATACTAAGTTATACTTAGTTTTGCCTTGATATGTCATTCATCATATGGTATTATAGATTTTAATACCGCTATAGGACTTTGCGCCGTCATTAAATCCTGATTTACATGAAAATCTATTTATTCGTTATTTTTTGATTTTTTGTAAGTTAGAAAATAAATTTTTGTCGTGAAAAATACGCAATTATTTTTGTGTTAACAGAGATAAAAAGTGACGTGAAATAATTTAATCAAAAAACACTTGAGATAGAAGGACTTATAAATTTAGAGTTTAATATTTGTTGCATGAATATAAAGAATCGTTAGTCTTAGCATGAATAATTTTGCTTTTTGTCTTGATTATTAATAATTAGGTGATTGTTGAAAGTTAAATGGGATGTTTGGCTTGATTATTGTAAAAGCCAGCGCATGACTGATGAAATTTGAGAGTTTTCAACTAAATGTTCAAGTCTTGAACGTTTGACATAGAACCTGAACCCTGACCGCGACAATTTTATTCAAATAAGGAAAGCACAGGTTTGATGGTTCAATGAAAAAAAAAATACACATTTCGACTCTGTGTAGTTTACATTTTAAAAAAAGTGTAGAGGAAGTAAAAGAAGAGGATGATTTTTAAATTCTTTTCTTTTTTATTAAAATGAATCAATATTTAATTAAATATTCATAAAATAAACCTTAACTATAAAAAAATTTGGTAGCATAAATTTTCTATATACTCCAATGTTATGTAGACTTGAACAGTTTTTGTACAGTAAAAATTGTATATATTTTGAAGTGGGTCTACAATAATAGTTTCTCTCTCCCGTTCTGTTAATTCGTAAAATGCATTTTTCCATGGAATGGTCATATGTACATGCCACTTTTTTTGTGCCCACCCCACGGATACGAATATTTACGAAAGTAAGATGTTAACTAGGTCAAACCGTGAAACATCTTTCTCATGCGCCTCACCAGCGTTACTTTACGATAGCTCCAATAAAAGCACACGAAGATAACACTAGAAAATTATGTTTGCCGACTGAAACTAATTCCAGTTGCGATGCAAAACCGACCTAACTCGAGCGAAATGGGTATATATCGAACCAAAATAAAGCTTCACCTAAAGCTGCATATTATACCACCCGCATATTAATTAAATTTCTTGGCTTAGAAATGGAATATTATTTGCATGTAATTACTTTGCCTTACAAGTCGAAAAGTGAAACAATAAAAAATTAAATATCGGTTTAACAACGTTTTCATAGCATATTTGAATATCCCGTGTAAAAAAAAACTAAAATAAAAACACTAAGCTCTTAACTACTCATAACCTAAGAAAATCCTCAACTTGATTTTGTTAAATAATAAAATATCTCCTGCGTCGCGTTACAGAATTGTCTTTTCCAGGAAACTTTATTTTGGTTATAAGAACATAAACAAACG
The DNA here is from genome assembly GCA_958496155.1 of Sisyra nigra. Classification (NCBI taxonomy): domain Eukaryota; kingdom Metazoa; phylum Arthropoda; class Insecta; order Neuroptera; family Sisyridae; genus Sisyra; species Sisyra nigra. The sequence continues at coordinate 33,539,131 of OY292317.1, forward strand.
ATTGGTAAAAATAAAAAGTTGTTTAGGAAAATGTTCCTTAATTTCCACTGACAGGTTGTGCTAGTAAGAAAAAATTAAATTATTATTTAATTTTTTTACTTAATTCCACTCTCTTTCACAAAACCCTTTTTATTTCAATTTTCCCAGGAAAAAGTTTCAATAAAAGTTGCAGGCTTTAATGAGTCTTATATTTAAAGTAAATTAAAATCGTTGAGGCCGTTTCCGAAAATAATTGAAAACACTCAAAACCAAATAAAGGGCTTCTTGCTAGCCAATTTCAACCAAAAGCTTCACGGTACAACTAGATGAAATATAAAGATAAAATTTCAAGCTTAGTGAATTTCGGATTTTTTTCTAAAAACCACTTGTTTGAGCTCAGCGGGCTTTAAAAGGTGTACTTTCCGAGACCATATCAAAAATTCGACCCCATTATCTATTATACTTCCTTTCCAATATAGGAGTGTTAAAAGAAAGTAAAAATGCTTTTTTTTAAAAAGCTCCAAATAATTGATAAAATCAAAAAATTAAACTTTTTAAATTCTTGTTAGAAGATCGATTCATGAACATTTTTCTATGAATTTTCTAATGAAATTTATTAGTGACATATCTAAAACTATATCTAAAATTGGCATTGTTATACTGAAAATATAAAGAAAAACATAACTCAAAAATTCTTCATAACAAATATCAATATTTTCTACACAGTGATTGAAAAATTGGAAAACTGAACTATGGTTAGATTTTTGTAGAAGTTTTAATAACGAAAATCAAAGGAAATCTCGCTTTTGTAGTATAAACACAACTTTTCATTTAAACTCGACTTGGATCTTTATATATGAAATTCAATAAATCAATGCAACACCTTATAAAATATAGGTCATAATTTTAGCATTGTTTTTCAAAAACTGTTTAATTAGCTCTACATGCAAGTTATTAGGTCATAATCTTTAAAAAAATGTAAACCTTTAATTTATCTATCACGTTTTTAATGGAATTGTGAGTATGTCTTTGCTCTGTAGCTATCAAGAAAAATATATTATATCTGGTGTGCTTTCAATGAAGCGATAAAAGTTATAATAAGTATTCAGTTTTCTATCACCAATTGGAAAAAAGTCTTATAAACTCCAATGAATATCGTTTGATTTATATCTGCAAACCAATTAACTTTGAAATTAAATCTCGCTCGGCTGCCATCGATAAAGACGTAATTCATCCTCAAATTCACGTCATCTCTAATGATAAAAGATACATATTCTATAAAAAAAATACTAATAGAAAAAATCCATAAGGTATTTCTATTTCACCATGTGAGGTATCCAACCCATTGCGTAGGTGTAAAACTGTGCGAAGCCACGTGCAAGGTATGGTGGAATAATTCATCATTTCTGGTTCCGTTTATATAAAATGATCTTTATGCACAATCCCCTCAATGTTGTAGGAGGAAAGAGCTCAGCTCTTATAGCTCATATCTCAACCGTGAAACTGACACATTCTATCCTTATTTATAGCTCAAAAAGTAACATGGAAAAAAATGTACAAACATATATATAAATACAGTGTGTAAAACATGTCCAAATGATTTACAATGACGATAAAAACGGATAAAATAAGTGGAAATGATTTCAGATGTTTGACTGAATCGATAATCTAACCAACCCGTATAAGCATTCAACTCACTTAAAAACTATAACCTTCTTAATTTAACTTTTCATGTTTCAAAAAATAGATCTGATAATCACGAATAAATTTTGCTTGTTTAAAACTCAAATCGTTAAAAAACTCATTCCGTTATTTTACAATTTTCCCATTTAGAAAAAGTCATCTTAAACAAACAAATAGGCATATAAAATACCTACATTCATATTATAAAACCGTAAAGTTAGCATCTCTTGCTAAATCATCATTACTTTCACTTCTTAGTTGGTCAAATTCACAATTAATTTAATCATAAATTTTATTTTTTATAACTGTCATTTTAATTACCTTGATTTTTCAGTCTGTGCGAACCAAATCATTTATCTGATTTTCAAAAAAGAAAATAAAATGCATTTTTTCATAACTAGACAAAAAAAATTAGTCGGACTTATCATTGGATATATTTTCGGTAACCTTAAAACCTGAAAAAATGCTCAAATTTGTGGTTTTTATGAACCCTGTCAAGAAGATGTAATTTATAATTTAATTGTCAATTTTTAAATTGGTGAATCCAAAAAAATTCAGATAAGACTTTCAGTATTTTGATTAAATAGCCGGAAGCAAATGCAACATTAGTTTCTAATAAAGTTTAACATTAAAATATTTTTGTTTTTACATATTTTATCTTGAAAGAGAATGCAATAAATACAAATTTTCGACGATAAATCATCAATATTTATTTTCTGTGTTTTGAGAAGATAAAACTTTCAAAGCTCTTTAGATTTAGCAGAAATAAGTTAGCAGAAATAATGAATTATTGCAACTTGTTTGAAATAACGCGCCGCACTTCTTACACTATTGAACTGCCTACACACAATCTCAAACGAGAGTTTATGATGTAAGCCGACGTGTAATACATTTATTTCTCTATAGGCTTAAAATTTACTTAAACATCCAAAATTTTCACCGTTGAGGTAATAATTAAAAAGTTAAAGAAGTAGATCAGGGGTCCTTATCCTTTTGTTTTTTTTTTATATTTCTTTGAACTTATGGTTTTTGGAGAAACCTCAAATATGGACCAAATAAAAATGTTTATCAAAGCTTTCTTCTATTCATTTGCAAACTTTTTCTTATTTCTTTATTTAATCATAATGCAAATATCTTAATAAGCAATGCATGTTAATAGTTTATTTAATTTTTTGTGGTGATGTTTTCCACTGTACATACGTTTTGGGTGAACAATTACTAATCACTTGTGAAACTCCTATCCAGAAAACCTTTAGGTTTTACGGAAAGACTCTAAATCATTGATTCCCAAAGTGGTATATATCGACCCTCGGAGGTCGACGACAACCTGCAAGGGGTCCATGTCAGGGAAAAAAATTGGGGGTCAATGATAGGGGATCTCATATAAGCAGCTCGCATAGCCTGTGTCAACTTTTTAGCTAGCTAGACCTCCAAAATCTGTGCACCAGACACGTAAATTTGTTACTTATTTTTACATGAAAACATAACAAACAAACCGACAATACCCGGTTTTTTATACAAACTAATTTACGCTTCTAATATCACTTGCAAAGTAGGTATTTTATAGTGCACTTTTTCATTCCATTTATCCCAGTTATTAAAATTTTTCCCACTATACTTCACTAGAGTTAGAAATTTAAATCTTTAAGTATCTTTTAGTCAGTTAAGGGGTCTACCCAAACCCGAAAAACATGGGAAGTGGTCTACGAGAGGAAAAAGCTTGGGAACCTCTGCTCTAAATAATGTGGTGCATTAGAAGTTATCTGTTTGATGCATAAAATACAATTTGCAATAGTTTTTGGCAAATTGGTTACTTGGAAAGATAAGTAATAGACTTTAAGGGCTATAAAAAATTTCCATGATTTTTCTTTTTTAAAAGTGACACTAAACCTCGTGGTTTCAACCACGTATAAAAATATTATTGACATAAGTAGCTTGGTTAAAAGTGGGTATAAATACAGCTAAAAAAATGTTTTTCTGGAACCTAAAAGGAAAATTTTACTTTTCATAGCCAAAACCCTGCTTAGGATCATTGAAGACAGTTTCTAAACACAGCTTATTTAATATAATAAATTTTAATATTTGAAATTAGCGCGTTCAGAGTATTCTAGCTTTATTGGTTGTAAAAATTTATTAACTTTTTGTCTTTGGTAATTTTTCCAAAATCTTAAAAGCTTAATGACACAATACACATACAAAAATTTAATGGAGAATTAAATTTATTTCTACTCGTTAATTTATATATCGAATTAGTGAGGTTCTTATATCGAATAAAATAAATTCTCCGCCAACAGTTAGATCAAATATGAATTACGATGACGACCCAACTATAAAGTCATATGCTAATTCGATTGAATCAATAAATTCAGACATATTTGTACCTATTTTTAATTTATCATTTGATGAATAATGTGATCTCTAACATGTGACCATTGATCAGTTGACTCGTTCAGTTATAATTAAATCAAATTAAAACTAATTTTCAGCTCATTTCGAAATCCATTTTTTTTTCTATTTCACCAATTTGTTTTATATAGATGAATAGATGCAAACTTACACCTGAAGGGTTAAGTTAATATTGTAAATTAACAAATTAATTATTAACATTAATTAACAGAAATCGCCGCTGGGCTAAAACCTAATCGCATTTAGATACCATAATTAATGAAGTTCTCATTAATATAACAAAACGACTGATTTGGTTTGATTCAATTTAAAATTAATTTAAGGTAGGATGTTGAGAGATTGGTGCTGATAAGTGATTGTCGAAGAGTAAATTAAAAATCGAATTCGCGATATATGTTGAGAAATAAAAATAGAAGTTGTCGAATTTCGGTGACGTAAAATACCTGCGTTTTAATGAAATTGCTATCGGGGCTATTAATAAGTTATTACGCCGAAAACGCCAATACGTTTCGGTCGAGCGAATAAGATCCGAATATTTATAGAGAATGTGAGAGATGAAGTGAAAAAGCGTTGTCGTTTCGACGTATCTAACGGCGGAGGTGTGTATGACATAATTCTATGTAACGGGAATAGCGTCACGTTGCCAATGACGTCAAACCGGGAACATCACACCCCAAACGGTAACGTCACAACAATTACCTTCTAAAACCAGGGTATTTTCCCGTATCGATTGTTACTTCCTACGTCATTGAGTTTTCACTCCACATCTCTACATGTTTCCACTTACACACATCCTGATCGTTTTCTCTCACTTTCACTTACCACTTGGCTACAATCTATCCCGACTAACCCTGTCTCTCTTTTCTATGCTATTTCCAGTTCATATAAATATATACAGTCCTATAAAAATAGGTCAATTTTCATCAAGAGAGATAAGAACTAGTTATTGAATCCTAACAACTGTAATGTTTACTTACTGGAAATTAGTCACGTGGTTCGATTTCGTTGGAATAATAAGCTAATTTTTCGGTTTTTCTTAAGCTCTTTAAAAGTGTCTGTGAAACTAATTAGTGAGCCGACCCGACGAATTTGATTTAATAAGTCTGACTAATGTTGAATGTGACTTCCACATTCGTAGAAGCGGAATAACTTTTCTGACACATTATAATATTTGTTTTGAATCCGTACAACCGATCTGCCTTAAGACTATTATTATGAGAAAATAGGTCAATTGTTACATATTATCGTGGATGGCCAATACAGTTGATAACTGAAATTTTAAGATAGTAAATATTATCCAATTACAAGTAAAATAATAAATTTTTATTAATTTTAGTTAAATGGAACAGTAAAAAAAATCAATTTTTTTAAATTGAAGATTTAGTGTTTGATTTAGTCTTATTAAACTTTGTGTAGACTTACTAAGTGCTAGTCTAAAGGTGTTTCTCCCATCACGTCGCTTACGTCAATTGTTACTAGATCAGTGTCCGCGCTTTCTCTCTCCTTCCAATTTTTCCTCTCTTCTCTCTGGACGTATATACTTTAAAGTATTTGAAAAACATTTTATTTATTAAACGTATACTGCGATATCCTCGAACAGAAACAAAAATATTATTCAATGGTTTTGTCTTTTTCCAATACCTTTTTGTCGATTTCTGTAAAGTTTGTTTGCCGCGATTTTTTTTCTTTTGAATTTCACTTTTTCTATTAGAACCCATGTTAAAATTTACTTTTGTGGAAGAAATCATTTTCTAGTTATATCTTATTGCTGGATTATATTTTTAACAATTTTGTTAATTTTTCTGTTAATTTTTATTAAAATCTGTGATTAAGTTTAGTTATATTGGGAACATCCGTAAAATCTAATTTTAATATAAGCTAAATCTTTTATTTTTAATTTTCGCTGATCGCTAACTTCCATAGTAGTTACAACGATGTTGTAAAGGTTGAAATCAATTGAATTTCTTATTTTGAAGGTTTTCAATAAATATCTTCAATTTACAAAAAGATTTTCTACACACAAATATTTTGGAAATTCCGATTAACTTAATATTCCATTTACCTACATCAAATACAATTAATCTTTTTTCAAATTTAAGTTATATTAATCTTCAAATTGTATAATATATATTTATACAAGTATGATTCAGATTCAAGTATGTTAATTTGAAATGTAAAGCCAAATTTGAATATCCTTAGCGTTTTTTGAGACAAAATTATGAAATAGTTGATACAAAAAACCGCTTTATTAATCGTGGAAAATCACACTCACCTCAATCGTGTTCGCATATTTAAAACGGTACTATAATATACTAGTGCAAATTTAGGTAAAATTATTGTAATATACGCAAAGATTTTTCAAATAATTTTTCTTTCATGGCAAAAAATAAATATTAAATCATAAACTATGCATTTAATAGTTGTCAACACTGACCTACATTTTGTTAAGTCAAAGGAAGGCTGCAAAAGATCTTTTCTATTTATTTCGTATCTATCACGCCTTGTTTTATTCCTTTATTCTAATAAGGGTGGTAGTGCGATCCGATTGACACCTTCCAATAAAATCCAATTTTATTTCGATTTGGTCAATCAAATATAGTTTTTTATGGAAATAATTAATATTGCCTTATGCAATATCTATGCATAATTTACGTTTGAGACTCAAGGTGTTAATCGAGAAACTGCATGTCATTAAATATTTATAATAAATCGTTAATTTCCTTTACTGTGATCGGTGCGTGTTATCATTACGTCATATTTCATGTACTTGTCATTCGATATATATAGAAATAAGAGCATTTTCCAAATTTTAAAGCAACATCAAATAGAACACCTTAAACGTTGAAAATTTCAAATTAATTTTCAATTTGAAGAAAAAAGAATTAAGTCATTGAACCAACGGTTATAAGCACCGTAAAAACAAATTAATATTAGTTTTGAGACCAAGGTTATTATATGTTACTTGATGAAATACTATATCAATAACCGAATATTAAATTAGAACTACATTTTAAGTGATTTACGATTCGAATTTCGTAAAACAATCTCATGTGTTTGAATAATTATATGGGATATCGTAATATCAGTCATGAACAATTTGTTTCGTTTGTCTTTAAATGTAATAACATTTTTTTTTTTCTATCTTTAATCTGTAATAGCATCTAAAATTATGCATCAACTCGATCTGAGCGCGGCACAAAGTTAATTAATTAAACAGAATTGACCGAAGAAATTATTACAAGTAGTTCCATAATGTAAGCCAATGTAGGATTTTAAAAACGCTACTGGGCGTTATTGAAAACGATTTAAAATTCTTAAATGAATCATAGAAAAATGATCAGCTATTTAATAGAGTTTATCGTTTTAAAAGTGAAAATCCTCGAAATAACGCCTGTTATCAGGTGTATTTTTCTAACTCTTTTTATATGAAATCTAATTTTTGCATCAATTTGCGTGGGATGCGATTAAATGTATCCTTCGAAAGTCTTTTATTGTCTCGTATTTACTTCAACTGAATATCTTCAAGTTTATTTTTATATACAATAAGCTTTGAATGTTTCAAAAATTGCGTTTTCAAATATAAATATTTTATTTATAGTACCTATATCTCTTGTCTGAAATTATAATTATCTAATCTCTTACATTTAATGTTTATCAAATTGATTAATCACTTAAGGGATAACGGATTTAATGTAAAAAATATTGACCAAATTCACTTGGATATAACTTTTAGGACCCTGATTATTTGAACATATAATTCGCAATTTATAGGCAAAGAAAAAATTGAAAAACAAGCAAATATTTTAATGAATTACGGCGTTAATTTAAAACGTATACAAAAAGTTGACTTTTTCAACAATCATAGACGATATTAAATGGTAATAAAACTTAAGATAAATTCTTAAAAATGTGAAATTACCTAATTAAAAATCAATATGCTACTTAAAATAAATGCTATTTTTTGTTAGGAAAGCTTGCAAATTTTTTTTGGCTTTGCAAGGTGAAGTTCATTTTATTGATTCAGAGTTTGACTTTGAAAACCTTGATATTTAATTTGATTTTTTTGTGTATGAAACCGTAGAAGAAATCGATTCGGAATAGCAATTTTCTCTTTTTAAACTTAAATTTATAAGGGATGATATTGAAAAAAAAGTTTCTTACTTTTTTGACCATAAGTTAATGTTTTCTTGTGGAAACTCAAAGGTTAAATGTGGAATATTAAACTGCTGATATAGAAATGGTAATTTAAAATTAAACTAATTTACATTAGGTATTATATTAGGTGGATATTTATGAAATTAACACAAAATTTTTGAAGGCCAACTGTGCTTTGATTCCGAATCAATAAATTATGACGTCACTTCTATGTCATTACGGAAACGTCCGAGAAACATCACGTTCCGATTTCAAGGCATCGGAACTGCGGCAACTGTTTTTCTTTTATGCCGTCATCCATCTGCAACCCATACGACAAATGACGTCACACTAAAGCCCACCATCTATGACGTCATTGATCGCGTGCTTTTGCCAAGCTTTATCGCAGCCGTTGTTAAAACACGTTCAAGGTCTTGAACATACCATATACATACATACAAACTTTTTTTTTGTTAAAATTAATGCTATTTCTAGGTTAGCGACTACTTGATTTAATTTCCCACAAATTCCTACTTGGTTATTTCTATATTTATGATCAACAATTATAACAGCGCGATTTGAATTGACGATTACCCGTTTTTATATTCATTTCCTCAACGGCCCATTGTTTAATGTGCGTGCTACGGGAAAATAATATTTAAAATTTAGCATATTTTACTTGTTTAACCGATCATTTTTATGCCCTGATGCCAGCACGAAATTTCGAGTCGACACTTGAATTGTAATCAGACAACCTTGAGGCAGGTTTTTTAATCTGGAATGCATTTGTTGACAAAATAAAACAATCAATATATGTATTTTTGTTGATATCGCCTAAAAGTGTATTTATCTGATTCATATAATACAAGGTTTTAATGAATTTCGCCAATCAACTCCTTGAGCTTAAATCAAATATACTTATCGGTCACATTGAAGTTATAATACTAAATGAGCTGGTAGTTGTTAGTCTGGAAACCATATTAAAAAAAAACATTTTTCAATCGCTAAATTAACGTTGTTTCTTGTTACTTCTGTTACTTCTCCTCAGTTTATTTCTCTTCGGCATAGATTATTATTCATTAATAATGCAAAGTTCGGATCTTATATGGATTACAGTGACTTTATTAACGTTAGTAAAGTCACTGTAATATGGATTGTTTTCTAGTGCCATTCCGTCAACTTTTTGAACTACTACGTTACGCTTCTAGGGGATCAATTTTATGACTATAGTCTCATTTTAAAAAGAGTCCTCTATACCTTTATACACTTCAGTTGGGAGGATCTTTAGAAAAATAAATCTTACATCCATCTATTCTTTATATCAAAATGTTTTAAATTTGTTTGGTGTAGTAGGTACCCCATTTTAGTAAAATAATTACTTAGCGCTCCCTAAAACTATTATACAACAAAATAAGAAACAAAACTAATTTATGTTTTATATTTAAACTGTTAATAAATATATATATGTGGTCTACGGACCACAGGTTAGTGACCAAAAACCCCTAAATGCACCCAATACTACTATTGTTCCCTAAATCATTTCAGCGCCCCTAGGAGGTTATTTATCGCTCAATAATTATCATTTTAAAAAATCAGTTTTTATTGACATTAAAATAATTTTGTAAATGTTTCTAGATAAGTGATTCTCAACCTTTTTTTGTTGTGGTACACTTTAAAAACGTTCAAACTTGGCCTTGGAATTATAATAAGATTGGGTTATCTTTAATAAACTGTGCAAAATAGTTTAGACGGATAATTTTCACAAGAGATTCACTTCTTGACTTGATTTTTACACTACTTTACTAAGAAGTGGTCTAAAATCAAGTCAAACTTAAGTCAAATGTTAATATTTAAGTATCAAGTCAAGGCAAGCATTGAACTTGTAAGTTATTTAATCATTCAAAGTCATTGATCTAAAAATTAACTTTAAGCTCAACGCATTTCACAAAATGTCCATTTACAAGCCCTGATGAATCTCTAACTAATTTTACTATAAAATTAAATAATATATATACAAAAAGGACAATTAGTAGTATATTAGACAGATTTATTGTACAAAAAATAATTTTGCATTTCTAAAGTTTAGCAGCACAATTAAAGAAATTAGTGGTACCCAAAAGTGCCGCGGCAAAGTGGTTGAGAATCACTGTTCTAGATGTTATTTATAACAACATTTTTGGACGTGATAACGTCTTATAAATTGATTAACACCGGCAGCCAGTATGAAAAAGTGTTACGTTCCGTTTGAGCCTGTGCGTGCAAGCGAGAACGCAATACAATCGATAGAGCGACATGATATTTTTTTTCCTAACAACAAAATATACAAAAGCTGTATTAAACCGAAGTAAGTTTCACTTCTCAATCATGCGTATTCATTTATGCATTTTTTTATTATATTATTTTATTAGTAGATATGGGTACCTATAATAAAAACAATGAAACAAAAGTTAACGAAGAATTTGAAATTTACTTTATGAAAGATTCAGATTTATTGTGAAGAATGAGATAATCTCAACAAGTGGAGGCAATCATGTTGAAGGGCATAAGTCTACAAATTAGCTAATATCATGATAAATCCATAAAAACGAGATGAATGAAGATAATACATTTTTCTTTAAAATCTCCAATTAATTTAAAAAAATTGTATGAATTAAAACTTTAACAAGATTTCTTCACCTAAAGATAATAAAAAATATATATAAATCAAAGCTTTCAGAAGATTTCTTAACATAAAGACTATAAAAATAGGATCTTTTATAAGAAAAATTTCTGAAAAAACATTCTGAAATAAAGCTTTTTGGTGAAGTAATCAAGATTGTAAAGTTAGTCTTGAAGTAGTTGTTTAGGATCATTTAAAATGAACTTACAATGTATTCCATATGTGACATTTGCGATATTTTGCAAACTTTTTGCATTTCTTTTTGATAAATTCTTTGCTAGTCGTGACATTTCAATCTCTTTATTCTTCCACAGACGTGTGTGTATAAGTATTGTATATATCCTACAAACGACAATTGTACAAGGAATAAATATCATGTACACTGGCGTAAAACATTATTACGACTCGATTTGTTTACGATCTGAACAAAACATTTTCTATGTAGGAAGACACGCAACAAATATATTAAATACCTCAATCTCATGATTATTGAAAGCAAAATAAACGATTTAACATATTCATATGTGTACCAAACTATGTAATCGGTATGTACTCGTACAATAAACAAAACATGCAGCAGTCGATCGTAAACTCTTTCAATCACGTTACATTATGTTAATTAGGTTACGAAACTAAATCTCGATTTATTGTTTTATGAAATTCAATTAAAGTCCTGGCTTTTCCATTAAATCATTTGACACTTAGAAGACAATCTAATTATTTGATTATACAATGGAGTGGATTAGAAATCGTTTTGAAAATTAATAATTTCAGATCGTTTGTTAATTCATAACGCAATTAAACTCTTTCGATGATCAATCATCCTTATTAAATCTTAATTAAGACGAATAGAGATTTATCAGACACAATTTACTTGGATGTTGATTTGACACGTCGATATTTTCCATATTTAGATCGATGCGTGGCCAAGTGATGATATTTTTCTCTTTTTTCCAATCGATACATGACATTTTGGCGTTTAAGGCACCTCTAGCTGAGTGTGTAGGATTTTCAAATAATAGAAAACTAATTATGCCTCATCATTTTTACTTAATTTAATATTTTCATTATTTTTTAAGAGAAATTTTACTAGTTTCTTACATATTTTCAATGAGTCTTATTGTTAGGTACATATGCATGCATTTCTCTTTTATTGATTTCCTTATTAAGATGCAACGTATCTATATATATTTCCTTACATCAGGTTTTTTTCCAATATAGAATCATCATGTTTTATTTAACTCAATTAACAATTTTAAATTATGATGAAAAGTTTATAAAAAATTGTAACTCATTTTATCGTATAAGTTATAATTGCACTTTTTAATGATAAAGCTTGAAAGCATTTTAAAAGGTTTCATTATTAAAACGTTAAAACTTGATTAAAATTGAAGCATGTTCTTATCCTTGTAAATCTTTAGATACGTAATTTTTTGATTATTTTATATTAGTTGCTAATTCATTTAAAAAAAGCCTTAGACAAATCCGATTTTTTTAGTTATTCTAATCAGATATTTATTAATTGACTTGTTGTGTATTTTACTTGCCTTGATTTTTAAGCTACTTGACTTAATTATGACCTAAATCTCAAGTCAAATGTTGGCCTATCAAATCAAGTTGAACATTGACTTTACAAGTTATTTAATTTTAAAGTTAAAATTTTAACCTTAGTTCACTATACAATATGTCCAGTTGCTTGACTTGATGAACCCCTGATGATGATTGATATAGTTATAGTAAATTCAAAACTTACTCAATGAAGATATTTGTCTGAAAATGAAAATAAATGTAAAATATTTAATCAACTTTAACTATTAAGAAATTGCTTGGATTCACAAAAAAAAAACTTTTAGGTGCTATTTAAGAGTAGCACATTGATGAAGAAATGTTCATAATCATGGACGTCCTAAAAGAGAAACCCTTACTTAAGAAGTTAGGATATAAACAAAATTCCAATATAAAATTAAAAAAAATTAACTTAATCTATTTTGAAATTTGATGATAAAAAAATATTTTTCGATAAAATTAGATAACATTTTTTCAAGAGCTTGTGAAATTTAGTTTTACGCACTTATTTAACAATTTTTTATCTTATAAATCGTACACTGAATTTATTTAATTGGGTTTTTTTTTGGTTTAATCTATATCTAGGTGAAAGTTCTATTCTTATCAAGTTTATTTTTGCAGACGGGCTTCAATTCTAAGAATTTAATAAAAAAATATCTGCTGTGATTATTAACTTAAAATGCATTTATTTAAGATAAGTTTATTCCGATTTTTTATTTGAAAACAGCCTTAATTTTTAAATAAATTTAAGCGTGAAAAATCAAAAATAAATGATAATTTAATGGCTGTAACTTCATATTTTTCCATAGATATTCTACATACCTTTTGTTTATTTCAATAAAAATGGTTTTAGCAAAACCATTTCAAATCAAGTTTAGGAATTTACTACTTAACTTAATTTATAAGTTATACTTGATTTAGTTTTCAAGTAATTTGACTAGACTTTAGAGCTATGAAAATTGCTTACTATTTTATTTAAAAAGGAAAATTTTAAACACAATTTATTGTGTTCAACTTTACTAAAATAACTAATCTTACTTAATATTTATATCTTTTTACTTTATTTCTTTTAACCAACGTTAAAAAGTTTTGATTTTCCGTAAACAAAAATTTTTATAATTCATATTAAGTACTTAAACTGAAGTGAGTAAATTTTTTTAACAACACATGAATTGATAAAGTTCATAACAATTTCTTATGGATAACCGAACATGAAACTGACCAAAAAAAAATCGTTTTAATAAGACACTATTTTTCAGGTTGTGCTTGATTGCTTGTTGACCATTTCACAATATGGCTGTCACTCAAATAAATCAAAAAAATAAAACTAATGAATTCCATTTTAAAAAAATATTTATTAACTTTACGATTCAAAACCGGTATATTCCTAAAATATTGTTTTCTAATTCGGCTCCAAACCAAATCCTATTAACACCAAAACACTTTAATGAAGATTTCTTTCTTATTTATCACGGCGTCAAATTGGCCTAACTTAATTAAAATTGACACTTTTCCTTCAAAAATTGGCAGATTTATGCAACCATTAATAATGATTTATAGTTATCAATAACAATCTTCAACTAAAATAGACTCAATATTAAAATAATAGATTAAATCATTAAATTACAAAGCTAAAAACTAATTTTTATCTTTGGATTATTTTTAATTCGCCAACATTTTTTGATTGTTAATAATTTATTGGAGACTCGCTCATAAATATTAATATCCTTTTTGGTGTTTTGTTACCATTTTTTCTCTCGGTATATTCTTCAAGGCTGAATGAATGTTTGAACCCGATGACCGTTTGATCAACAGTTTGAATCGATTTTTTGTGTTTGAAATTTAATACAAACAAGATTATAAACACTTTTTTATTCTAATTTCGAGATTAGTGTTGATAATTGCGGGCCTTACACATTAATTGACAGCGTAACCGATCAAGCCTATTACAAAAGGCCACAGTGTCACCTATGAAATATGTAATCAATTATTCTTAAATAGTCACAACTAACATAAAAAACGAGAAGTAATTTTAATTTGAAGAATTTTGTTTAGTTGTTAATAATTCCGAGATATTTTCCAACGTAATGGCCAACACCTGCAAGGTTTTTCGGGATGTTAAATTATATCTACTGTTTTATTGGAAGCTAAAAATAGTTAAACAAGAGGTAAATGAAACTGAAAGCACTAACGGGTTTCAGTACAAAAACGTCTTAGTCAATAAAGAAAAAAGTAACAAGGTCGTCTCTAACACTATATCTTTCAATGTAACCAATAATTAAGAACGAGTATTGAGATTTTTTTAAATTCTTTCGCACACTTCAACTCTAATTGAACTAAGACTTTGTTCACTGTATTACTGCTGAGGATTTTTTTTTCAATTTACTTAGTAATTACAGTTTAAAATTCTATCACTTCACCATAAATTGAAACATAAGGAAACTAGACGAGTCTCATATTTATATAATTATGGATTGTTTTTAGAGTGTATTGAAGTTTGATTAACAAGGAAAAAAAATTGAATTGGAATAAATGTAATAAAATTTACGGATAATTTATTTTCATAATCCAATAATAAAGACCTATACATTTTAAACAAGGAGTACCTAGTTAAAACTTTTATAGATCAAATCAAGTTACGGAGCTTAACCGTAACTGAAAATATCTCCGATCCGAAATAAAAATCTATCCGTATTTGTAATCAAATCCGATATGACAGTTTTGGATAATTTTGAATATGAGGGAGTTTATCGTCTATTTTAACTTAGCTACTATTGCAGTTTAAAGTAAACAACACTTAAATTTGGATATAGTAATTACTAATTAACTGATTGTAGTACCAAATAATAACTTAGAAATAAAGTCAAATTATTACTTATTTGTATCTTACTTTAATTTTTTTTAAAATCTAATATCCGTAACCGAAACTATCAGAAACTAACAGATAATCCTTAATAATTTCATAAACAGGTATAATATATTATCATTTTTATAGCCGTAACCAAATTCGAAATTTCATATCCTTAATATCCCTACATCATATTATAACGATCCATTCAATCTGAATGCGTGCCTTATTGAACGTTCAATTATTTTAATCTTATAATTTACTTACTGCTACCAGCCTTTCAATGACTTAAATGAGTCTTAACTAAACTCTACAACTAACACCTAGAGATTCGTTAAGTCAACTAATGTTCAACTAAACATTTTTTTAAATTTAATATGCTTGAAGTTTTGATTTGTATATGAAATAACTTGCAAATTTAATACCTTACTTGCCTTAATATTAAAATATTAATAATTGACTCGATTTCGACTTGATTTTAAGTAAAATTTAGGATATCTTAAAAATCAAGTCAGGAAGCCTTAAAATCAAAGTAAATAAAGATAAAATCAAGTAATGAATCCTTGTCAAATACAAAATAAACTAGCATTTTATTTTAAACACTTTCTATCTTTTTCTATAAAATAGCTGAAGAAACGTATTTATTGGTATGAAGATGATTATTATATTACAATGCGTTTAGTTTATAAATAACGGGAATAAATAAGTGTTTACATAATCTAGAAACCAAGGTTTAATAGAAAAAAAAAACAAAAAACAGTGTTTTAAATATTTATATCAATGAAATAAGCTACTGGTTTTACACTCTTAATTGGACATTTTACAAACCAAATTGGAAACTTTACTCATTAGATGTTTATTAAGTAGGAAGAAAATTAATTTATAAATATTCTTTTACGGCAACTGCTGATAATTGCATAAGATATTTTTTTTCGGGGTGTTTACAGTCGCTTTAACATCTATGGTCATATCACGACTGTCTTACACACAGAAAATTTCTAGCAGAAAATTTAATATTTATTCGAAATAAACCTTTTTTTTTAAGAATTTCAATATTGGTGAAGAGCAGATTTTCACAGTGAAGAAATTATATGAATGTATATTTTACTGTTTTAGATTTTATAAAATATAATTGAAAAGTCAATTTTATTTTTATTTTTTAGATTAAAACAGCATATGATTTATATTAACGCATGCATGAAATAAAGATAGATATAGGAAAATTAGGAAGTTCAATAGTAAAAAGGTTCTTTTTCAACTTGATTGTGTCCAGTTTGATTTGTAAAATGTTTTATTTGGAGTGTAAAATTTGTGTCTTATAAATATTAACATCGAAAAAAGTCCTTTAAAAACAATTGTAGAAAAAATAAAATAATGCTGTTCATATTCAATGCGTTTCCATCTTTTGAGAAGGAAAACCTTTCTTAATACCCATAGTTTCACCCTACTTACTATGAAGCGTACTACTAACCCTACTAACACTATACATATTACAATTACCTTAAAACGTAAAGTGTGTTTATGACTTATCTACTACGAAACAGTAAAACGGTTTCTCAAATATCAAATACCTTAGAAACAACATGTATATAAACGATAAAATACCGGGAAATTCAAAGAGATTTTTCAATTTATTTTTTTGATTCATTGGTGAATTTTGCGGTTTTGTATTGAATCGTAACACAAAATTTCTTTACATAACGTACTCATTAATTTCAAGTACAAATAATTGAAAGTGAAAACCATCCTCAAAAAATTTGATCCATGAAAAATAATTAATTCTAGTAAAACCTCATCGCTTATAATTTATTTCATAATTATATGTTGCAATTTTTTCGCTTTGAATATCACCAACACGCCATTAGCATTAGATGCTAAATATTTAAGAACTGGCGCCATTTTTTTTTTGATACATTAGAACTACCTTGTTGATCCTATCATCTCAATTATTTTCTTCCATTCCAAATGAAATGAAGCTGAAAATCAAAATCGAAGAAAAAAATAACTATTGGGAATAACAACGAGTGAGTCTCGTGAAACAAATTTGGCTCTCCATATATTTTCGATTAAATAACCTTGGTGATTATGCGAAAAACCAGTTTTAGTAAAGTGAATAATTTTGTTGGCTATCAAAAGAAGATTTACTATAAAAATTTTCTTAATTTTAAAGTGAGTTAGAGTGGATTCAGTTGCGTTATGTTGAACAAAAACGAAACTATAAGAGAGATGAGTTTTGTCGCAAATGTTGATGTGAATGAAGAATATTGATATTGTTGAGTTTTAAAAATGTGAAAATAAATAAACCGAGCTCTCTAGCAGGTGTAGGCTTAATTATCTAATGGACATATATTTTCAATACGTTTTCTAAGAGTCTTCTTAAGTAGATTTAGACATGAAAAGAAGAGGTGTAGATGGAAAAGTTTTGAATATTTGCAGATATTTTTTTATTACTCGGCTTTTGAAAGATTAGCAATATTATGGTTAAATAAAAACATTTCTAGAATTAATTAGTAGACACTAAAAATAACTTTATAGAAGAAATTAAGTAAATATTAAAATTATCAAAGCTCTACTTAAATTTATCTTAAAGTGATTTGCAACAAAATCGTTATGATTAATTAAGAAAAAGAAGAAGCAATTCTCGAGGATCCAAATCATACAAGTTTTAAGTTTAGGTTATAAAGGAACTGTTTTGCAGCGTAAACTTTGTTCATAAAGTTTTTCAGTCAGTTTCTTCATAATCATCTTGACGAGACGCTTATTCATAGCATATTATTGTAAATTCTTCCGAAATGAAATTTATTACTTTTTATATATTGTATAATATTTTAATCCAACTGAGTTATATAAAAGGCAATTTAATTTATAGATAAAAAAAATTAAGAAACAAGCAAAAAGTTGAAGACTCTATGAATAATACAATAGCTAATTTGAATATAAAAATCAGACAGTTAGTTTCATTAAAGATAGAATTTTGCTATAAATTTTCAAGGATTTATCCTTGAAATTATTGGCAGTTGATATTTAAGAAGTGTCTTAAAAATGTTCGATTTATAATAAAAATTAGAATTCTTGAACCTACACCAACCTGCGTGAGTGTAAACCAGTCCATTAAAAGCAAAACAAAATTTAAAACCTGGCCCAACTGAAAAAAAAAATTTTTTATTCTAATTCAAAGCTTTTAAATGAACAAAAGTTCTACTAGCTCTTTTAATCGTTAATAGGAATAAATCATAAATTTTAAAATGAACACTGAGTTCAAACGTAAAAATTTGATCTTTTTTGCATTTGCTCATAAAAATTTAGTAATATTGACCTGAATTAAATACATCTTTCACCATCCGACCCAAATGCATAGGTAATATTTTGAAAAACAACCATTTCTATGCATCATTAAACTATTCATACATTTAAATAAATAAAAATTTTGGAAATATCAACCTCTAATTTTTCATTTTTGAAGTTAAACATTAAACATTTTTAAGTGTTATAAATTACATGTTATGGATTACTCGTTACGCTTACCTACAATACCATTGAGAAACATAACATCTAATATGGCATTTACGCTTGTATCTTTAGAATAATAAAACAAAATGTATTTAGTTTAAATTAAATAAAATTGTGCGTTTAGCACCGTACACGGAAAGAAGTTAAAAATAAAGAATTTGAGAGATGAAGGAACAAAGAGGGAGAGAAAAAATAATAAAAATTTGCATCAAAAGTATTCTATTTATTCAGGATTTACACTATCATGTAATTCTTTACTTATTTTATATTTGATTAATTTTCTCTTCCTTTACACCCTATATCTTTCTTCTCTTTCATGTAACGAAATGAAATGTTCTTAAAATGTACCCTCATTTCTTGTTTGCTTATCGATTGTAGCCTAAGAAGTTTTACTTCAAAACATTTTTCTTGTTTACTAACTACTATAACTACTTTATTAATTTTAAACGCCAATAGAACCAAAATTGTTTACACGAAGTAGGTTTCACTTCTCACTTTGCTTCTTACTAAAAATCTTTTAGCTGACTATATTTTTATACACCTATCAAAAAAGGAGTTGTCTCTCTAACGGATTGATACAATTATCAGGGATTTTGAATCATTTTTTTTAAACCCTTCTATTGAAATTTTAATTTACTTAACAGTAAATCACTTGAAAAAGACCAAAGAAAGCCAAGGATTACAAGTATTCAATTATAATTACTTAATTAAAGGTGCCTATACATAAATATGTATCCCTTTACGCAAATATATCCATTTTTGGCCATAAATAATCATTAAATTGCTTCATTAAAAAAGCTTCAACATTTTCAATTAAAATGTACTCAAAATGAAGAGTTTCTCATCTAAAATCAAGAAATATTGTTTATTTACGAATTGGAATAATGAAGTAATTGGAAACAAACTGTTAGAATCTAAACACTAATTAAAGGAAGAATAAATTTCATATAATTGCGTTCAATGAAGTCGCTTTAGAGGCTAAACGATTTGCCATAAAACGGAGCATTTAATCAAAAGACAAGGCTATCGATATCTGTGTACAACTTGATATCAATTAAACATTTGTTTTCATTATTTAATAATATAATCTTTAATTTGCCGTTTTACAATTTTTTATATATTTTATTTTATAAAGACGATTCAGTTAAGTATTGGTTTTTTGCTTTGAGTCATTAAAGTTGTGTATAAAGAAGTCAATTTATATTTAATGGATATAAAAAATATTGGAAAGTAATTAATTTTTTTCATTGAGATATTATACAAACAATGGTCAAAATCAAATTGAATTATATCATTTCGTGAGCGGCTATTGATGTGATTCAACCTTCAAAGTTTTATGATTGCAATTTTTCTAACGGATGGCATTTCAGGAGGCGGACCAAATTGACACCAAAAATATATCGAAAGTGAGAACAAGATTCTAAATGTGACCCTGGGCGAGAATTTTCAATTTCTATCTTATATTGTTGTGCGGCCTGATAATGACAATGTAGTCTATGTAAATGCATCGCGGTTGAAGTTGCTTTACATTTTGCATTGCTCACATGTATTGTACAATTATTTATTGGTCTATGAAACACTTGGGTTTGGTTAACATTATTTCTTTCAACTTCGATGACAACAACGAAAACTACTTTAAAGCAAGAGCATCGTTCCATTAGAATAAAGACCGGTTTTTAGAGCAAAGATACTTATATTGTATATAAAACGATAATACATGTCGGTTGCTACAACTAACTGACTGCTAAATTAATCTAAATAGTCGTTAATCTACATAAAACTCCTTCCTTCAATTACTTATTTACGCGTTTTCCATAAAACCGATAAATCAATTAAAAACCTTAGAAAAATCAAAAGATTGCATAATTTAATTAAAAATAGGTCTACCGTTTTTTTTTTCTTTTATGTACCATTTCACAATTCGTTGTTGTCAATGTTTGCACTAAGATGTGAATTATTTTTTTTCAAATGTTTAATTCAAAATTAACTAATTCGTTTGGACTCGTCGAGTAAGCGGTGTAGTAGTAAAAGTTGATAGTAATAAAATGAATAAATTCATTAGAATCGAATCCTCATTATCAAAATTTTATGTTTTATACGCCAATGGAAGGTAAATTTTTTTTTAACTATTACGTAATATCATGATTAATGGATCAGTTTTCAAACGTTGGGAAATGAAAACTGAATTAAACGTTAGACAAATGTTGAAAGATGATCAAAGTTAAAAATTCCATTCATATTCCATTTTGGATGAAATTTCGTCATTTCTAACAGATGAAAAATTGAAAAAAATTATGCTAACAGGTTGATACTAGTGGAATATTAAATCAAATTTTTGTTGCTTCCATATGAAAATTACAACAACAAAAATACAGCTTGTTTACATTGGTCAGTTATGAGCTTTTATATCTCATCTTAGCGACATAAGAAAAAGTAAACTAATGAATTGTAAAATATGAATTTGAAGATGTAACTTTTGACTATTTACTATAAGCTTAAATTAATAGCTTATGAGTTTATGCAACTATTGTTATACTTAGGATAGGCATAAGGATAGAAAATATTTGAACAACAGACTCTTCATACTAAAAATCAAATTAAGGGTTAAAAGTGTTCTATTATTATCCTGTTACCTATATGATTTTTATAAGTACAGTTCAAATCCTTTCACTTTTCGTGTTTTATCTTAAAATAGTTATTTGTTTTAAAATTTGTCAATAACTAAACTTTTAGAATTTTTTTGATCTACAATTTTTCAAATAACTACAAATGTTGTTAAAAGTACAGGAACCTAGAAGTTTATAAAAGTTCGCATTTTGAGAGCCTTGAGCTTGAAAGTTTTAACACCCATGATAGTTTGTGAGCCTTTAAAATCAATTAAAACAACGAAAAAGCAAAGATATAAAAGAAGCTTTCAGTTATTTACTTTTATTCGAATACTGTACTTTATTTTAATAGGTTATTTACGATTACTGTATTAAAGAAAATCATCGATTCTCCCGTTCTTAGTTATAATCTATAAGTAAAAGTTCCTTATTATCCATATTTTATAATTTCAATGCTTAAAATTTAGTCTTAAGATTTTGACTCAATTTTAAGTCATATTCCATAAGAACCAAGTAAAAATAAGTTTAAAAATAATAAAAAAATAATATTGCAGCCATAAATTTGTATAAAAAAATATTTAATATGCTAAATTGTTATTGAGAGAAAGTAAAATCCTAAATGAAGTCGGGTGAAAATTTTGAATATATAGATAAAAACAGTTTTAACTCGTAAACCACTAGTTGGATGGTGGAAAAAAATTCACCAACACATTTAACATAAAATTCGGTTTACACGACCAAAATTCGTAGTTTGCAAAAATTACTTCAAAACTTAATTTTTTCCAAAAAAAAAATAAATAAAAACGATAACATTTTTAAATTGTTTTTTTTTTTAAATAAAATATCTATTACACGGATGTATGCATTTACAGCCTGTTAATAGTTTACAGTACAATTCAGTAGTATACAGTGTCTATGATGCGAAATACATCTAAGGGAACATCTAAGGGAACAGTATTTCTTTTAACACGAAATTTGTTTATCACAAAAAATATTTTCATGCCCACCATTTTTACTATGTCATACTTAAGAATTATTTGGAAACCCCTCTATGAGACATCTAAATTTTCCTTTTGGACAAATACCTTTTGGTCACTTGTGTAAATTCATAGATAACTACCTTTTTTTAAATTCATAGATTATATTAGTAAACTAAACTAGGGTACTATGAACTTTCAATTTGAACGATTTGAAACTAAAAAAATTCTATATAATTACGTGTTATGAAAAACATACATAGTTACCCAAATTCTTTTGATTACGAATTTTCAAAGCCAAAATGGCATTTACTTTCGATCTTTATCGATCACTTCGTTAGAAACTGACCCAACTCAATGTAATTTATGTTCTACCAAATTTCAAGTTTTGCAATACCTAACGTTAAATTTTGCTGTATTTATTTGACTTTTAATAAAGTTCAAGATTAATTTAGCAAAATAAATAATAATCAATTATATCCCAATAAATATAGCAATATAGTAAAAGGCGGTATTAAAACGAATGCCTTTGGATATGTTTCAAATTTTATTGATAAAAATATATAAAATTTATATGTACACTATAAACAGATAAAGCATTTTTAATCTTGAAATTTTTCTAGTTGTAAATGACTAAGAACCATTTTTTTTTTACAAGAATTGATAAGTAAAAAAATTATTTAAACGATCGTTTAAATGCATCTCATGAATGTTTCACCAATGTTCAATGAAACTCGGAAGTATTTTATAAAATAATTAAAACATTAAACACAAATTGAAATATTTCAGAATGAAAAAAAAATTGAATGAATTTCAGTTAAAAATATTATGACGAAATAAAATTATAATAAATATGTTAATATTTTCGAGATTTTAGTCAAAAACAAAATTTTTTCAATACACCAAGAATCAATTAAGTTAGAACCAGTCAAATGTTTAAATCTTTTCCAAATAATAATCAATATTTCCAAACAATCAGTTTCAACCTTAAGAGTTATGAGAACATTGAAAAATTTTCTTGTAAAATACGAAAATCCAATTATCCGCAATCTATATATGTGTAAAATAATTTGAATTTGCTCTTTTTTTATTGTAAGTATAAAGTTAAATTATATATTTCTTAATTAAATTCATCACGGACTTATTTTCAACATGTTCAAATCCTGCTTCTCTTAACAATGGAATAAAATCCCTTTCTTCACGCCCAACAAATCAATATTTATTCTATTTGCCAAACCGGTTTTTGATAATTTCATATGTTTCTAATAATTATCAAATGGCTTAATTCAGAGAATCGCTTAGAGATTTTCCATTGAGCATTAATAGATCTAAAAATTAAATTTACATTAGGCTACTAAAATTCATTCATAAAATAAAACTGGCCTCGAAAATTGATTTTTTTTAAAATTTTGTATATGATTTAGATGCATATGAGATTTATTGTTATGGGATTAGTTTAAGATTTGTTTTTAAATTAAATTTTGATTTTAATAACTATTTATTTAGAATGAGTCACAAATATATTATGGATATAATGCAAAAAATAAATAATATACAAATATAGAAAAAATGAGTCACCAATATAATGTCCATGAACATATTTTTATCTTTGATTACTACTTTACAGGTTAATCTGTAGTTTTCTTCGCGATGCAAATATGATCTGTTTAATATATATTCAAATTAGAAGTCGTAACTGTCGTAAAATATGAAATATTATTTATAGGCAGGTCATACTAATTTAATCATATATTAATAAATTATCTATTTTCCATGTTAACATTGACAATTTGTTTACTTTAGTTTGCAAAATTTGAATTAATTTCAAATTTACGTTTGAAACAATAATTGTTGCAATCCTAGTCATTCGTCCAATCAAACGTGGATTTTACGATTTATAAATTAGTGAGCGCTTTATGAATCATAAAAATTTGAAAAAAAAGCATAAATTAAGGAAAATAATGATGGTTTAATTTACTATTTTGGCTGTTTGCTTAAATCATATTATAGTCATTTAGAAAGTAACAGGTTAGATTTGCATTTGAATTTATGTGACATTCGGGCGCATTATTAAATTTAATAGTCAAGTCTGAATGTTCAATGAATTTTTTCGTCTATCATTTTTGTCTATTTTCTCATTTTAGTGTAGAAGTTGAGAAATTACAATACGAATATACGAAGTAGGAATAAAAAAAAACGATGGAACATTAGAGGTGATAAAAAGCTACTAAATGAACTTAAGATACCGGTTTGTTGCATATTTAATTATTAATTCATCCAATTAACCCAATTATCGACTCCAAATCGATATAATTTCATATCATATACATCTAATTATGATTATTTGCAACAAATGCATATTTATCGTTTATTAATCAGAGAAAAACCACTAAGAAAATGTTCAGGAAATTGCTATTGAGAGCGTAGGATGCCAACGTTGCATTCCAAAACAATTTTTTTTTTAAATTCTCCATTGCGTCAAGTTTTTCTCCAGCATTGACTTGTATTACATCTTAAATTGTTACACCGTCTCACATTGATGCCAAAAATTTTGGGTGCGTTCCTCTTACATGTATTCAATATATTTTATATACACATAGAAAAACCCAAACAACTACATTAGTTATCTAAGTTGCAATATTTCTGAAGGTTAGTCAGTTTTCCTTGATGCTAAATTTAATGCAATCAAATATTTCACGAAACCTAACGTTTGTCGCTAATTTCGAGATTTGATTTTCTGATTACACTAAACCGATATATTTATGAGACTTGAGCCTCATAAAATGTGTCACTCAGCCAAAGAAAGGTTGAAATTATTCAAATTTATTCTACATAAAAATATATTCTACTAACATTATTGTCGTAAATACAAAACTAAAAATTTTAAAATTACCAACCAATTGGTCTCTTACTTAAAACCATTTGGTTCAATGTATGCAATTTATCAATTACGACCAGCTACTGTTAATTTTATGATGTAGAAAATCGTCTTTGAAGTGTGATAAAAGCAAGTCTGCATTGAGTGATTTAGAACTTTAAAAAAGTAAGTATTGTAAAAGCGATAATCTGAGATAATAAATTATAGATTTATTCTGACAGAGATTTACTCACTTATTGTGCATTAGATGAAATCAGTTATTTTTTTAACTAACCAATAATCGCTAGTTATTGTGACGTTTTACGTCTTAAGTACTTTGATCGGTTTAGATGAAGAAATTAATTAAGATGCTGACTTAATCTCAAGAAAGTAGTTAGTTTGATAATCATTAACTTTCAAATAATAGAGAAGTGAATATTCAAATCAATATGCTATAAATAAAGTTGTATCATCCTTTTTGGTTTGTATAGCTACAATTTGGCGTAACCCGACAAAAACGCGATAGACATTTGCGCGCCGATTACAACGTGGTTAGTGCAAATATATACATAACATCCAAAAATCTTCTAATAAATGAAGATTACTAGTTTAAAGAGCTTTTAATTATTAAAGACCGCTTCAACTTCTATGGTCATTAGCGACCGGTAAATCTGAAAATCCAAAAAAAAAAATGGAGGGACTTTCTAGTCTAGTCATCACCCCATTAAGTAAGCGTTTAGGTCAAGTGGCGATATTATAGGTTTATTCCAAACATCCAGCTATGGCGATGCACAGACAGGACCAACAGACAAAGTCCAAGACAACATTGGCCAAGAGACAAGAGTGAGTGAAGAACTGTTTAAGCAGGTTCGTTCCGTGTGACTATCCAACCCCATTCAGCAGTCAGCATAGTCAAGTTCGTACATTTTCGGGCAAAGGCGTGACTAGCGCTTATATCAACACTGTTTCATTGATTCTTATGCACTGCCTTGTCGACCCTCGGCGGCCTAAGCTGAAACAGTTCTTCACTCACTCTTGTCTCTTGGTCAATGTTGTCTTGCTCTTTGTCTGTTTGTCAATGTTTGAACATCAATATAAGGACTTTTGGAACAAACCTTATGTGGCATGGCACGCAGATAATCCTTAAGGCCACTTCTTGTATATATATATATATATATATATGTAGTAAAAAATTTCAGTAAGACAATTTTTGAGCGTATTAAGACTTTCTAACTTCCTGGCTATTGATAAATCTTATTTGAGTTTGAAAAACGATGACTAATTTTCATTTTGTTATATAGTGCATTTTAATGAATTGCTACCAGTTCACTGCACTGTTTACAGTTTGTTGCTGACGCGATATTGATAATGTGCTTTTCTCTGTCGCGATTTTTTCGGTGAATTAAAATTTTTAAATCCACTGTGCTTGAGATTGGTCTAGAAAATGATTTAAAATTTAATTAGTTTTCCTATGAAATTATGAATCTCAATAACAGTGTAAAACTCTTATTATGAAAAAGCTTAAGACGAAATTCATTTAATTTGAAACGATTCTGAAATCTTACTTACATATTTTATTATGACAACATACAATTTTTTTCTTTTAAGATGAAATTGTTTAGTACAAAAATATATGGCAATCTTTTTATTTTTATGGAAATCATCTTTCACTGTATATTCTAAGTTAAAATTTATTATTTAATAATATGTTCTTACATTTTATTAAATGAATGTAAGAAGCATTTTCTTATTGGAGTTAAGTAAAAACAATAATTTTTCCAAAAAAAAAAAAAACTCTTCAAATTAGTTTAATTCAATTCTCAAACTAAATCACATTCACTTTGTTATTAAATTTAACACCACACTAAGATACGTATGTATTATAGATATTTATCTCCCTTTCATATTTCATAGTCGAACATAATTCAGCAGCATTATTATAAAATTGTTCTCGATTTTTATTATGTAAAAGTGAGTATTTTGCTGAAATTAAAAGCAAATTAAATTCAACAGTTTTCCCATTAAGATTACTTTTCCGGGATATAATTATTGTTATTAGAACATTGCTAATATAATATTTTAAATAGGTGTGAAAATTTATCTGTTCACGCATGTGGGTAAATATGTAATTAGTTTAATTTTACAACAATTTTAATTAACCTTCATGTTTTCGAATTTTTTCACCTTCATCAGATTTTGCAGTCGAAAATAATTTATTGCCATTTAGATTTTGGGTATCAATTTGGGTCATAAATCATATTTATTGATTGAGTATAATAAAAAAAAATGTTTAAAATAAAATGTTATCTGATAAGTTAAATAGTGTTAATGTTTTTATTTTTTTTAAGTAAGGACATAAAAAATTTGACAAGGTTTAATGAGGTTGAATTTTTTTTATCAATTTTTAAGATATTCAAGAGGTAAACTCCTTAAATTATTTAATAGTCTTAACGTAGCATATTCCATGATGGAACGTTATGAAAGAAAAAAATATGTAATAAAATATGATAGTATTTATTGAGGATCACAAACGTATTTCGGAAAAACCAAATGTCGTAAGTGTTTTCATTATTAACTTTTTTCACTCTAGTTACCCTATGAAAAATAGAAAAAAACCTAAACAAAGCGTGACGTAATAGGGACACAAAATATAAACCAATATCTAGGAGGTTCACTTAAGGTCTTTTTAGGCAGTATTTGAATACAATTTACAAGCGGCAAAATCTGAAATCCAGCCTTTTGTAAATATATATAATCTATTCAATTGGATCTTAAGAAGATGACAATTGAACTATTTAGTGACAAGAAAACTAATTGAAGTTTTTTTTTCGTTCTATGGCTACCAGGATATTTCTCACCTTTATCACCGCGACCTAAGGTCTAAGTAAAAAAATAAAATTCTTTATACAGAGAAAAGTATCTTAAGCTTAAGTGGTTGAAAATGAAGTAATGGTATAGTTTCAATAACCATATGCATATACATAACTATAAACTAATATCATCAGTGTAAAAATATCTGTGTTATCTACCAATAAAAATCATGTAAATCATAACATCTTTATATAACTTCATGAGTTGAAGACCTATAGCAATAAAAAGACTTCTTAAAGACAAAAACTAATTAATATGTGTAAAAATAAAATCAAAAATTTTGCCTGGTGATCATCGATAATTAAATCTAACAACTTTCTTTACAAATGTTTGATGAAATTTTTTTTTACATATGTAAAATTATTTTGTATGTAAATATTTTAATTTAATTTTATTTAGAGATTAAATTGAAAGATAATTCTAAGTGGGTGTGAGAGTGTTAGAGTAAATTGAATAAATTTTTTAATATTCAAAATTGAAGTGTTGACCTGGACCAATAGTGAAATGTTGACCTCATCGTTTTACTATAAAACACCTGAACACCTCGAAACTATCGATTTGAAGCAAAAATCCGCAATCTTTCGATGCAAAAAAAAAAAAAAAACACAAATTTTTTTGCGTAACCTTTGCAATAAGTAAAAATATTAATTTATTGAATTGTATGCTCTGTTACATGCCAGTTGGATACAAACGAATTGTCGGTTAATTTAACATTTTATTTGGCATCGGCATTTTCTTAAAGGTAATCAGATCAGAGAAATCGTAACGCGGGTAAACGTTTTCTCTTTATTTTAATTTTTTCAGGGGTGACAGCTTTGCGTATTGTTTCATTGTAGACCTTTTTAAACGTTTTGTAAGTTCTTGAAATTTCATGTGAACTTCAAGCGAAATATACATATATTGAATTTATAGCAGACAGTTGAACGAATGAGTTTTTTATTTATCTGGAAGATTTCTTTTTATTCAAAAATACTGCTAGGAGACATTTAAGTAGAGAATTTCTCTGCTAAATTTAACAATAAATTCACAGGTTTCTGTTAAATGTTAGTTTTGGTTTACGTAGTTTTTCAATAGCACTGTAGATAGTGCTTTCTTGTGTCTCATATTTATTAAAAAAGAAAATCAAGTCTATAAGAACTTTTTGACAATTTTGCGGCACATAATTTGAATAAAAAGATACCTTTATCTCGGTTTTATGCGGATGATCTTCTTTTGAGTTATCGAGAAATATCAAAGACAGTGTTTCATCTTTTTAATTTCTTTTACCACTATAAAGTAAAGGAAGTATTGTAATCGGGTCGAATTTTCGAATTCGAGCTTTTACCGGAAGTACATGTTTTGAGGTCCCCTGAGCTCAAAAAAGTGATTTTTAGAAACATGTCTCTGTGTGTGTGTGACAGCCATATCGTATCGAAAGCTTTATCCAAATTTCACCAAACTTGGAATTTAGCCTTCATTTTTTACCTAGTTGTGCCGCGAAGCTTATAGTTGAAATCGGTTAACGATAAGCTTTAATTTATTCTTGATGTTTCTGAGCTTTGTCAATTTTTTTCGAAAATGGATTCAACGATTTTCTTTAAACTTTCTAGAGTTCTTAGACTCATTGATGTCTACAACTTTTATTTAAAACTTTTTCCTGGGAAAATTCGAATAAGGGCGATTCTGAGGTGAAGGTTGGGAATCTGTATATATACCTATAGGCTGTATGCATGTAGTTCTGTTTATATGTATAGTTATTAAGTGCTTATATTTCTTTAAACTTTAAGAAATATTATAATCATCTAGGTATATATCATCAAAGATAATGACAATCTTTCAAAGATTCAACAATTAAGAACCGTACTGCTTATATTACTTTATCTTCCGTTCTTTTCTTTTATGTTTATTTAAAAAAACAATCCGAGACTAAGGATTCATCAAGTCAAGTAATAAAACATTTTGGGCAATGAACACTATAATATTTTAGCTTTGAAATTAAATAAAACATTCAAATTCATGCATTTCTTGATTTGATTTACAAATACTAACAAATGTCTTTACTTTAACTTTATTGTAACCAAATTTAAGTCAAATAGCTTGAAAATCAAGTCATGTAGCTTTAAAACTAAATCAAATAACGAATCCTTATTTATGGCTGACTGACAGATAAACTGGGGACTAGCCACTGAAGATACAAACATGAAAATTGAAAATGTAATTTTTGAGAGGCCTATGGCCTTCACTTAGAAAGAATTTTTCAAAATTCCACCCCTAAGTGGCCCAAAGAGAGGGTTGAAAGTTCAGCGTTTCTTCAGTCCTAATTATAAATTTTAACTTTATCAAATTCTAACTTTTCAGTTAACAATCTAAATTCCAATATTAAGAATATTTGCTTTTTTTGTTTCTTAAAAAATTAATCTAAGGTTGATTCCTCATCAGCTGGTGACATATAAACCTCAAATATATTTGAAATAACCTCAAAAATATCTGCTCTTGTTGTTTCTTCAAGAGTTCATTGAAACAAAGTATTAAAAATTATACTTAAGCGCGTATCTTTGAGTATTCCCGAAAACTGTGCTACTTATGGTAATTTTGTAATGTTTCTTTTTATAGACAGACATTTATTTTCTTAAGCCTGATAAGCCTGAACTGCGTTTATTTATTGAGTTAAATTTTACATGAACAAAGTCACAGGTAGTTACCAATTTTTATAAAATAAATATTGTTTATTTGAGACTAGTTTTGGATATATTTATCCTTCTTTAACTAATGTATTTAGCTGAAAAATATCTTCCGTATAGCTTTCCCTCGATATCGTCTTAACAACCTTAAATCAGAGAAGGCGGATTTTAATATGGTAACTCCTGCCGTCAATATGTCACAAATTGCCTTGTGTTTTATAATAAAATGGTAACAATTTACAGCCACTATTAAACCCAAGGATTTTGTCATAGCAAGCAAGTTGGCTAATACGCAAGTATCTATAGGCAATAAGAAATAAATAATACTGATGGTGATTCGACATAAATATGCTTTTCACAAAACACACTTTCCTCTCTTTTACCGTCGTTTATCGAAGATCTATAAGCAATTCTAATACGATACGATTAAGATCAAATGCATTGCATAGAGAGCCACGCCTTTTGCGGTTGTAGGAAATATTTTGATGATCAGAATTAGCATATTATCAATGGCAAAATGGGCTAAGTTGTTCATTGTAAGTAGATCCGTCCTTTTTTGCAAATATTTTGCGCATATCTACCGCATCTACTTGGCTATCCTTCATCCATATGTTGATTTAGTTCATATTTTACAATCGATAAATAATCGTATTATTATTATGCAAATAGGTAATATGTTTGCGTCTTAGTTGTTCAAAATTTGTTGCTGTTATTATTAAAATAAATATTTTATCGCTTGTAAAATATGATTCACATAACGACTGTTACACAATTAATTCAGGTAGTTTACAAGTTGCGTATTTCAACATTTCTTTTATTAAATATGTTAACATGTATTGATTTGCAACTATCGTATTTATATTAATTTAAAAAAAAATAATAATATTAGAAAACAATGAATTGTTGTAAACCTTTTGACTTACAACTTTTCTAGAATGGAAAAACCGAAAAGAAATCACAATCTAATTTTTAAATGTCGTTTAAGACCTTTTTCTTATTGTCTATAAGTAAGTGGAAACAAATTAAATTAAAATGAGGAAAATATCGTTTTGATTGGGAAATCGATCCGATATTGACTGTAGGCTTTTTATTTTGAAAAGCACGTATTATATTCTTATTTTTCGAAAACAAGATTGAAAATGATGAATACTGTAATTGATTAAAATTATAGTTATTGATTTACATTTTTTTTTCAAATCGAAAATAACAGATTTTATAGGCTAAATAATATTTAAATATTTCATTTAAGTAGGTACCTATTGAAATTTTGAAAATCTTTCATTTGAAAAATTCAAATTGTTTTTTTTTTATTCTAAATGAAACTATTACATGTTACAATTTGTACCGGTGTTTAGTTTCGTTGAAATGCGTCATTGTAGTTCAGTGAAAAGACATGACGTGCTTAACGTTTTATTTTCTACTTGAATTTTCTGTGAAAAATTTCCACCTACAAATATTAGTTAAAACGTTAAAATTATTAAGCAACATCTTAATTAAGTTTAATAAAATTTGCTATTCATTTAACAATTTGCGAAAGGGATTAATAAAGGTTCTTGGCAGCTTTCACAAGAACTATAGAAGAGCTTTAAAAAGTATATGAAAAACTATTTTTTACTACCTTATGAAATATTGTGATTCATAATACAAGTTTACGTAATGTAGAAAGCATTTAAAATGAACACGTTTGACGTAAAATTCGGTTAAGACGAAATGATATTGTAGTCATAGCTCATAAGTTGAGTTTACCATTTCAACTGTGATGTACAATTAGGTACTTGAAAATCCTATACCTGACTTTACTTTATACTCAAATATTAAAAATTGACTTCAGTTTGACTTGATTTTAAACCAAGTTTAATTCAAGTAGCTTGAAAATCAAGTCAACCAGTAAATCCCTTCGAAAAATTTTAAAAAGAAATATTTTTTCTTAAATATAAAAACATTATCTAACTAAGTAAGGAGTATCATCTTTTATTTTAACTTTTTATTTTTTTTCCTTTAATTTAAGATAACCACTACTTATTGTGGGATTAACCACCACGCCACTAAGTGGTCTACTTTATTATTAATGAATACCTAACTATCATGTGTCTGTTTGGATAACTAATAGTTATGTAAAATAACAATGCAAAAATTTTGTTTTAAAAAATTGGTTTTCTGTAAATTTAGTTTACGGACGATAGTTTTACGTGATAACGTCATAAAGAATACCTAATTGATGAAAAATTAAGTACTTTTATGAATTAAAATCACTGAATTATCATTATTTTGTATAATATAAAGGAAGAGTTAATTGAAAATTAACAATTTTTTCAAAATGAAATCTGAAGACTGAAAATTATGAAGGAAAATCAATTACTTAAATCTTATTATGTAAATTGTAAAAGAAAAACACGAAAACACGTTGTCTAGGATTCAACAATAATATCGTGCCTCTCTATCACTTGTATCGCGTTCTCGCTTGCCCGCACAGGCTCAAATGGAACGTGACACATTCTCAGACTGGCTGCCGTAGTTCATCAATTTATAAGACGTTATCACGTCAAAAAAAATGTTATCACTAGTTATTTTTGATTATGTGCTTTTATTTAAATTAAGCAACCATCTTTTGAGAGGTATTATAAAAAGGATTTACAGGTGGTAAATTCCTAAATGCAACCCTGATAACACAATTCATTAGGAAAAGTTTTTAATGTGAAATGTGACAACAAAAAGTAAGATTTAAGCATGACTGACGTCTTCGAAAAAGGATTTTTTTTAAATACTTTGGTTCCTTTCATGTTAACTATTTTTCGCTGCAGTTAAAATTTCTAATAATATCAATCCGTCTAATTGTTCAGACTTTGTAGTAACAGAAAGGAAAATTTTATATAAAATTATCGCTTAGACAAGAACCAATCGATCAAAACTAATAAAAACGGAAATTACTTATTAAGCCAATACCCAACTCAATATTAGATTATGTTACTTATCAAAAGTGAAAATTTTTTTTTTCACTAGTTCTATATACATAGCTTCACAGAGAAAATTAAGATTGAGCCACAATGCGTATATTCTAATCATTGCATCTACAAATTTCGTCTGTTCGGATTAGAATAACTTCATTCTTCATTATCATATGATTATTGTTATTATTGTATGATGTTGTGTAACCCATTCGTTGCCAATACCTACCTATTTGGGGCACAGATTTAGGTGTTCGAATTAATAATAATGTGATGAATGCATTTGAGGTTTAGAAAATTTATTCAAAATAAATTGAATTTTGTTTTGTAATACCAGTTTTCAGTGCGACGTTAAATTTTTTGAGAGGTAGTAAAAAATTGCTGTTTTTCATTTTAATGAAAACCTAATTCTTATGAGCAATTAATGAATTGTATGAATTGTATTATTTAAGAGAAATTACAAATATGTTATTAATAATTTGTGGCTTTGTGGTTTGATTACGGAAATTATCAGGAGCAATTACTTTAATCGATTATAAATGATCCATTATTCTCATATATGCAATTATTTTTTTTTAAAAACTCATTGCAAATTTTCAAATGTAAGCATGATGCCTTAACACTTTTAGATTCGTTCCATCCGACCAAATTTAGGTTCTTTAGTAACATCTAACGCTTGGATTTTCTCTGTAATTTCCATTACTAAATAATTAAAAATGCTTTTTTCACATTAAAAATCGTTTGATTTGTCAAAATATTACAACTAAGCGACTGTTAATGGAAGGAAATTCAATTTTTAATGCTGTTTAGGTTTTGTTGCAAACTCATTAGAGAGGTCAATATTTAAATGATTTCCGTTTAAGTAAATAATCAATTTTTTAACATTTTCAACCATAACAAATTTTTATTTTTGTCTTAAATGTTAAAAATTTATCGTTTTGTAAAAGTTTTATGCAAATATAATTTACATTATACCATTTAAGTTCAAATTCAAAAGGAAAACCGTTATTATGTTAAAGTTTACTTAATAAATCCAAAAATGCATTTATGAGCTAAATATTGATATTGTGTTTACATAATCAAGTTTTGAGTAATAAAATAATCAAGTTAAATGTATTAATTTCTAATTCTCATCGTAAAACACATTTTATAACACTCATAAAACCTCCACTTGATTTGATACTAATTTTAAATTAAAGACGTCAAATCAGTCATAAATTACAAATGGCAAAGAAAATGGCATCACCGTTATGAGAAAGTAAGCGAATTTCAGCAATCGTCAGCATCATCCAAAAGTCGAAAATCTGTCAACGAAATTCAAATATTTATAGAGTGTTCGGTCAATAAATAATTGATTAATTTTTCTTGAGCCATTTACTTAAAGTCAATGTATATGGTTGATGACGATAAAAATATCACCTTTCCATAGTCAAATAAATAGTGTTGTATTTATTTTGTGTTGAATAATGATCAGTGGCTCTCTTTCACCTCATGTTTGAGTACAATGTTTACAAAATGTTAGGCCAAAGTTGTCTGTCAATTTGCAGCTATCGTGAACATGCAACTCCCATTTTCTCAGTAACATATTTTTTTCAATTGTTATAAAAATTTTATCAAAGCGATTGGAAGAAAAGATATGAACATGAGAACATATTTGTATATTTATCAAAAAATATAAAAATTAGGGGTACATTCTTGTAATACCCGGTTGGAACAAAGTTCCTTTACTTATTCACGATTATGTATTAATAATAGAAATAATTAGATCAACTGAAAGCCATTAAAAGAATG
The DNA here is from genome assembly GCA_958496155.1 of Sisyra nigra. Taxonomy (NCBI): domain Eukaryota; kingdom Metazoa; phylum Arthropoda; class Insecta; order Neuroptera; family Sisyridae; genus Sisyra; species Sisyra nigra. Next base: position 33,574,623 of record OY292317.1, read on the forward strand.
ATAAAAAATTATCGAGTATGGAAATTTTTTCCGCAAATATGAAGATAACTTTCTAAAGGGTTCATAACAGAAGCATTTCAAATGTGTTCAAAAATTTCAATTCTATACGTCCCAATTAAACAGAAGCAGAAGTTATAATATATTTCATTGATTAAAACTTTCATTGTTGAAATTATACCCATCTCTATCTTATTATCTTTGGTTGAAACAAACGTAGTTTTTTCTCCCGCACCACTCATATTATTACCACCCATATATTATACTTTTAATGTAGTTAAATTAATTTTCTTATTGATTTTTGTCGAGTTTCATAAAAATAAAGTTTTTATTTAGTTAAATATTAATATACAATTATTTTTAAATAAATTAAAATATAAAATTACCTTAAAAATAAAGAAATCGATTCAAAAGTCTTGTAATTCTAATATTGTAAAATTTTCTAATAATAACAATTCTTATTATTTCCATCTTATTATTTCCCTTTGTATTCATGGGCATCTAAGATACCCGAGAACTAAAATTACATACTTCATCTTTCAAACGCTTTCTCTGATCATATCCTGATCTGAACATATTAAGCCCATGTATATACATATGTATAATTGATTTAAGGCCCAATTATTTATTTGATTGGCGTAAAACCCGTGACTTACGCTCTCTATTATACCTCTGATAGTTATATTATTTTTATTCTTCCACACCTTTTTTCGGCCTTGTTCTCATTCGTCAAAAAAAAATTATTTAGGTAACAGATCAGCTACTGAAGACTGTAGTATAAGAAAAAAAAATATGTAACCAGCCAACTCGTCAAACTTAACTAGATATTTAAAAGAGCGCCTCCTGGCAAATTTTGGTACAGGACCCATCTAAAGCAAAGTATAGGTACCACTGATAGCAACCCACAAAACTTCAGTTTTAAGATTTTAACATCTTTTCATAGATAAGTCACTTGATAGCAAGCCATAGCAACTCATTAAGAACCAGATGATTTTTCGAATTTAAAACTAATAAATCAAAAGCACAAGAAACTTAAAGGAGAAAGAAAATTGACCAATGAAAATACGAAAAAGCAATAAAAATCAGGAAATATACCAACTAAAACACAGAATGGAATATACTGGTAGAACTATTTCGTGATTTGTTCGCAATATATAAAAACTGTCCACTACTTTATTTGAATGATTCAGTTTCATTATATAACAACAATCATCTAAGCTTCAAATTTGGTCACTGTCATCAGACTTAAACTTATATTTTATTGTTTTCATCTTTGTGACTATTCTAAGAAATCTATTTAATATATTTGGTTGCATTTGAAATCATTTCCGAGTCAAATTATTTCTCAACTTATACCAAATGTTCATTATTCAAGGTTTAAAAATAAGCCAAAATTTAAATAAAACACAAAACAGTTTTTAAAAAACACACATTGGTAGTAATAAATTCAGTAAAATTCATCTAAGTTGCTTCTAAAATTCAGTTTTTAATGCAAAATTAATGCACTGTATCTCTAACAAAATTATATTTTCAAATCTTTCCTAGTTTCCATCATAAATCTTATATAAGTCTTAGAATAAATGTTGATTTTTACTGCACCAAGTCATTCAACCGACTTTAGCACCACTAAAATCTCCACTTGATAAATAATACAATTGATAAAATGGGAAACGTGTTAATATTAACATTTGCTCTTAATTTCGTTTAGATTTCGGTGTTTTGTTTCGAATTGGAATTAGAATTTCATTCATATTAATATCGTGTGCACGATGAAGTAACAGTAGCTATGCAAAAAAGCATGAAAAATCTCATTGAATTTTAAATTGCCAAAAAAAATTCTAATACATTATTAATAATTTAAAAACGATTTTTCAATGAAAATTCACAATGTAGAAAGTCAAAACAAATCTTTTCAAATGATTTTAATTGGATATTGTGCGTGTGTTTTATTCAGAGACCTGAAATCATGTAAAGATATCTTAATCAAGACTTAACTAGGTGGATGATAAATGATTTTAAATACAATATCTGGCGTCACAATTACAGATAATTACTTATTAAAAATATTAAAATGAATTTAATAGCCTTTAAGGTATGAAATTAAAACAAGTAGGTAGTTAATTTCAATTGTATATTCACCAGTACACCTGAATTATTAAAACTTGTTTGATGCTTACTCAAAAGTTTATCTCAAAGCTTTAAGATTTTAAATATATATCTTGCAAAGTTAGAAAAAAGTTTAAATCGTTTTACGTTTCGCTTGCAAGAGCTTTTTGTTGTTGGATACAGTTAAATGAGATTTATGAAATAGGTTTACTATTTTTTTAAGTCCAAGTGTAACTGCATTTATATATCACACGGTGTAAAAGAAACTATAAATCATTGATATTCTATTATTAATGCAGTTATTACCTATTATTATTATCTATTGATATACAGAACAACGACTCAACATTACGTATTGTGTAAACAATGTAAATGTGATAATAATTTATAATGTTGTTAGATTACCAGCAATAAATTAATCAAAGGTTGAAATCTGTAGAAATCAGTATGAGCTTTAAGATACACAATACTTATTTCATATTTCAACTCATTATTGCAATTGTTAATTACACTGTTTGATATAAATCAAATCAAACGACAAAGCCGCACATTGCAATGTAATGGAGGCAAGTAAAAAAGGAGCCTAAAGACCGATCCGTAGATTAAACGAGGAAACAAATTTACTTGCAAAATAGGCGTCACTAACAAGAAATAATCTTATACGAATATTTTTCTATCATAATTCTGATAAATGTTGGTTTGTAAATCTTCCATGCTGATACATGGATTTTTTTTCCCATCATATATAATAAACATGTTGCATACGAATAGATTTGTCTTACTGATTCTATCACACAAATGATATCGGAAAGATCACTTTCACATTATCTCCGATAAGTATATGGTTTTGCATACGAAATAGGTGGAAAAAATGAGAGAAATTAAGATCAAACTCCGACTTCTATCTCACTAATCAAAAATTTTATTGCACAAAATATTTATTTGTTGATTATAATTATTAGTTTCTCACAATATGTTATGAAACTGTTCAAATAAAATCACTTTTTTGCAATGTTTGATTTAAACGATCTGATTGCATTGAGATTTGTACCGTTAATTACGGTGTTAATTGAGATTTGTGCTCATTTTAATAATTTTATGGGCAAGGGAAATATTTTATTCGGCATTATAAAAGCGGAAAGAGCCCCTTGGTAAAGGTCAAGGAGAGATACTTGTTCTATTTTTTTTGGTTTGTTGTAGAGATCACTTCCGAATGTTCGACCTAGAGTATTACTAAAACTTTTTTATTCAAATAAAGAAGAACTTTTAAATACATTTAAGGGGACATTTTTTGAAAAACAGATTACTGTTAATGAATATCAATCATTAGCTAAAACATTTTCTTTGAAAAAAGTGGAAGTTCACTTGAAATAAAGTTTAGTTAATGAAAATAATAAATGCTATCTTTGTGAGTTATTCTTTAAAAATCGTTTCCAAAAAAAATCTTTCTAAATTTTCGTCCTTTAATCGATACAAATTTGCATAATTAGTTAGTTATACAAATACAAAACCTTGAAATTTTTGATTATATAAAACTGTTGTAGGTATGTTGTATGTCAGTTGTTTCTTCTGTGTCATTGGTTACCAACCTTTTTACATGACAAAGCCTCAAATACTGGTAAGAGGCTATCCATAAATCACGTCACACATTGAGGGGGAGGGAGGGGGTTGACGAAGTGTGACATTGTGTAACAAGGGGGTGGGAGGAGTGCTAAATTTCATGACGTCACATTTCACAACCTATTTTAATCTAAGTGTTAAGTAAAACAGGAACTTTAAACTATTTACGAAAAACTCAAAAACATTTGCAACAGTATCTGTAGAAATATAAGGTTAAAATTGTTTTGTCGGCTACTCGCTCTAAATACACTGAGAAAAAAATTTTCTTCTGGCAACTGAATTTTATTTATGCCAACAAAATGATTTGATAACTCATTGCCAATCAAATATTTAATATTTAGATTAAATTGCCCGAAGAGAATTTTTTTCTCGGTGTAGTGTTACGCGCCGATACTATTGCCCTTTGATAAATGTCGCTAAATGCTGCACCGTACCTAGCGGTGATATTGTTTTTATTTCATTTGACAATTGACTTTTAAGATGATTAAGTTTGATCATTAATTAATATAATTAGTTGTTTTTTTTGTTTTTTTCTTGAAATGTTTGAGTTGTTGCTAATTTTATTAAATTTTAGAACTGCTGTTTTTCAATAGTTATTTGTAGATATAAAATTGTAAAATATGTGACGTCACACTAAGGAGGGGTGGGTCTCACAAGTGTGACCAGCTGTGACAAGAACGGGGGAGGGGGTCAAAAATCATGAAATTTGTGTGACGTAATTTATGGATGGCTCCTAATATACCGTGTGGGCTCTTTTAGGGTAAAATTACAAAAATGAAATTGAACTCCGTTGAACCTGTTGTCCTAGATGTTGCTCTACAACTCTGGAGTGTGGCAAGGTCTAGCAACTTGGAAATGGTTTGAAGGTGCCAAAGTAAATTCCTTTGATTAATTCTGGGAGATATGTCAAAAATTACATTATTCAACGTGATCTTAGTGTTGAAGATTTCATGTGGCATATTAAAAAACTGACAGAAAGATACGTTGAAAGAGTAGAAATGCTCGCTTCAAAATCAATAAGGGAGCCCCCGCTTAAGAGACTAAAAAGAAATCATTTTAATAATTTTTTTAAATTAAATATTAATATATGTCCAGTTGTTCTCTCGCGACTATGGTCAGAGGAACATCAATGTTTTTAATTTATTTTATTTTGTGTAGTAGTTGGAATATTGTAGGCTAGAGACTGTATGGGTTCAACTCCTTCATAAAAGGAAAAAATATTTAACAAAAATAACACAACCAACGATTTAACTAAATAAAAACCTGACAAATCTAATTATCTATAATGAATGTTTTTATAAAAATTATTTCTTAAATTTTGATTGCAACATTTAATCTAAGATAAATATTTTCAAGGTAATAACACTAATTTTGATTTATATTAAAGACTTGCAGTGACAAATTAGTATGTAATTTCGAACTTAATTGCATATGGTTTATATATTTTCATTATAACTTCATCTTAGCGAGCCATATGTTTGAATCAAACTCTTTTTTCAGAGTATTCAATACAAACTTATATTTATGGGATTATTTTTTAAAAAAACATAATGTAACTAAGGCATAACGTAGTTGTTTTGAATATTCAAGTGGTGCATAAGACCATAACATTGAACTTAATAATTCCATTTGGCTGAACTCGTAAATATCCCAGCAGGGATTGGTCGAAGAACTACTCGAAATAAAGCCTGACCATCCTAAGCGAAAGAAAATTAGCAAGAAATTAAGTTGTACGTAATAAATTTTTACCTAGCATAAATAATACCAATTATTTATATTTTAATAATAGACGAGTATGTATAAATTATTATCGACGGCGATATCAACCGATTATTACGGTATTTTCGATTCTAATAACAAACTAATACGTATATATAATAAATCCATTATGAAAAATTCCTTTTTTAGAAATGTGATGCAATATGATTAACGGTCTATTTTTCATAATCATTGTCAATTTCTCGCGTAGACATTAACTGCAATTATTGATGTGGTCATAATTAAGCTTTTTGTTACAAGATTTATGACTTAGTGAACATTGAATATCAACCTACTGAAGGAACTTGCAGTTTGCGGATTTAAAATTGGAGTATGAAAAAAATGCATTAGCACTTATTCATAAATAATTAATATGGAACCACGCCCGTGTCTGCCATTGCTAGGGAAATTTATCATTATTTACAATTAATTAAAATGCACAATTAAATTAGTTTTGCATTTTATCAATCAATTTTACAACGTTTGCCTAACCTTGTTTCCTGCTGTATGTTGCGAAATAAATCACAGAGTTGCCCTAATGCTTGACATTTGAACGTGACACTGCCTGAAGGGCATACTCCTGAAATTCAGTCTGTTATTATTATTTTAAGATTTTTTTGCTTTCATCGTTCCATCAATCAAGTGCGAAATTTAATTAGAAGTTTCTAGGTTTGCGCTGTGCGACGCATTCATATCACTTGAGAATCGGATCAAAGATATTAAAAATCACTCTTGAACATTTCGCACGAATTATTTACTTTCTATATCAGTTTTTTTTACTTGTTATTAACAGTTATTATAATTTTTTGTAATTATGATTAATCTACACACAATAAAACGTAGCTGAAATTATATCAAAAAGGAAGATCTATTTCATAGCAAAAAGAAAACATAATCGAATTACTTCGTTCCAAATTGATCAAATTAATATTTCTTTTGCAAAATTATTATTTTCTTTAACGAACCTACACCTATATGTTGTATAGCTGTATACCGTTGTTTTAATACTTTAATACTTACCTATATTTTACGATCAAAAAATGTATGCCTTTCATTTGATCAAGTTGATAATTAATTACGAAATAGTTTTTATCTTTTTTTTCCACATCAAACGTCTTAATTGATTAAAAAATTAATAAGAAATTATTTTAATTATTCAATTGAAATTTCATATAAATAACGTTGATTTATTTTTAGGGAATACCTACCTTGTTATTTATCTATGAATTTTTATCAAGTAGATAAAATGATTCGCGTTATATAAAAAGTAATTTTTTTTTAAAATATCGAATTAAAACTACGACAATTTTGATGGTGGAATCCGGAATCACTTCAAATTAGTTTAAACCAGTTTTTCATACTAGTTACATTAAAATTTTTATATTAAGACTTCTATTAGTGGTTGGTAATATTTAATACAATTTTAAATTTAACCACCATGTTATTTATTATTTATGGGTGTTATATTTTATAATTGATTTCATGTTTATGCCGTTTAAGTGTTTATACAACTTTAGAGCTTTTTAATTTCTTGTACCTACAAGAAACACTTAATTATTAGGAACCTAAAGATATTGTAAGTACCTAGTATAATATATCTTGTACATAAAACTTTTTATTAAAGAAATTAAGATAATTTCGTTATTGTACAATAGTTAATAGTTTTCTCATAACAATAGGTATAGTACCTAAAGTCGTACTAAATTTCGTATTGTTATTACATGTTAGAATTTTTTTAGTTTTTCTTTCTTAGCCCATAAACTCTTCCTTACACCTCTTTTAATAATTTTTCTTTTGTTTATTTCGGAACGATATGAACCTAATATTTCTTGGCATTACACTTAATCTCATCTTCCAACATATCTAATAGAAGCAAACACTTCTTGTATACTACGTTCCACAATGCGTTTAGTACGATTACGCTTCTTATCGTTGTTTTTTGTCAATTTCACTAATTTTGAAGTGTTTGAGCGAGATTCATTACTGTGCCTTTTAAGAAGGGTCTGAATGATCATAAGGGAATGTAATGACGTTATTTATGGCGCTTCACAAAATACAATGGCCATGATTACTACAAAAAACAACTAAAAGGACGTTTCCTGCATTTTACTGTTGTTGCCATTAAATGGTAAGAAATTTTAGTAGAACGTAGCTTTAATGTTTCATGGTCCTCTCTGTAACAAAACTTGTCTAGTCAGAATATAGACTTTAAAATATTATACTAATAGATAAATAGTCAGATATGGTAGGTAGACTAGGAGACAAGATAATTGATAAGAAAATATCTGAATTTTAGTATCCCAATCTTCTATGGGTGTTGTACCGGAATGCAATAACCAATATACCAATTGTAAATATTTTTGGAAAAACTTGTAGATCACAAATTCTTCAGTTTTGACTCTTTCTTCATATTTTTAGTACTCTTATTGATTGACTTTTTGATTGGTAATTATTTTTGAAAAACAATTCAGGGCTATTTTGGTACCTCATATAATACATACATGTAATACGCATGCTAAATGTTAATGCATCATAATTTACAATAATTAGCTTGGATTAACTTAAAGAACTTGGCAAAAATTAATTGAATTGATAACTATTTATACGCTCGTATCAAAAGGATAATTTTTTTCATACGATTATAATTTTTAGTTCCCACGAATTCATGTGTGCGTAATTATCACAATTGTTGTAAATTTGTCGTGTCAAATCGAATAAATTTTTTTCATAAATTATCCAGTATATGTTTGATATTATTTGTTTGAAAATATACGATAATTACTATTAGAAAGGTTCGCAATCTGGGTGGGTTCAGTACGATTATAGTTTATAATAAATTAGCTGTATAAATCGCTAGAAGAAATGGAAATTATAGACGTTAAATGAGACGCATCATTTATTATTGCCGATGCAACCCTTTCTTGGTCTCATATTGGGAGTATCATGCAGTATAAATTTGAGAAACTTGCTGATGTGATGTGAGCGAGTAGGTGGAATGCGAGCGTAGGCAACGGCGAGATTTTTTCTCGATAACTTTCATTACTTTAGTTCTTTCATCAAATATTCAGATTTGATGTGTTCGAGATAATCGTACTTATGTAGTGTGCAACCACTTATTAATAGCTGCGTTCGAGAATCCAGTTCGAATCCCAGGATTTAAACCTGCCTTGGCGTGGATTTTAGCTGTATTCAAGTGTTTGAAGTTCTGATATTGGTGTGGCATTAAATCAAATTTTTACAAACTGTAGCTTGACGTAGTTTTATCTAAATTTCAAATAGTTTGAGACCATATTTCCACGCCAACATTTTTCAGATGATTAAGTAAAGTTTTATATCTAGTTCTAGAAATTCAATTTTTGGGTGGGATTTACTTTGACACAATTTTGATTAATTTTGCTACATTAATCCAATAGAAGTCACTAAATTGGAATTATTAGCGTCCTTTAACTTGGATCCCACAACAAATTTAGAATTTCAAATATCCGAATTTAATCAAAATCGTTTTTAAGGCGATTCAAATTCAGGGATTTGAACTGTATGCTCGATCAAACCTATTATGTATCATATGTGTATGCACCTATTGTATCATAAAGAAATGTTTCAGTGTGTGGCTTCTTCAGATTGGGGTCAACACTTTCACCTAATGGACGATACTGGTGTATTTGGCCGCAGGATGTTTTGTGTTGACGGTGATGGACCGTTATATAATTAGTAACGCTGTTTGATGAGATCTTCACAATAATTATCCACTAAAAAGAAAACGGATATAATTTTTCCGCAAAAAAACAATCGTAATTGAATATCTTTTACTCCAAAATGAAGCACAAATAATTAACTTGATGAGGATGACCACGATTATTCGTTAAAAAATTTTCCAAATATTTTATTAAATTTTTATGACGCCAGTATCTACAATTATTTTTCAAATGTTAATTTTACTTTAATTCTTACCAATTTTTTTTTGTACTATTTTTTATTGCTCAACCAATTATTTGCACAAATTATATTCGAATGAAACACATTTTTAATTTAATTATTTTATTTTTGAAATAAATTCGATTTAATTGCATCAATACTTAAGTAGTTTTGTTACAATGAGAAATCGAAGGAAAAAAATCTTGAAGAAAACCATATATGTAACCTTGATTGTTAATTTTTAACAGTTAAACGACTGAAAAATAATTTATTTTACATATTATATTAGTACATATAAATTAATTGAATTTTTCAATGTAATATCGATTTTATTCCTTATTTTACAAAATGTAGCTGTGGTTGAAGCATTTAAATTTTATGAGAGAAAAATACCTCAGAAGTTGCATTAGTATATATCTTTGTTCTAAACGAAAAAATACTTAAATAATTTAATAACGAGGTAAAAAAAAACAAAGAACCATTTATTGGGAAGTCTGAAAACTAATTTAATTATTTTTCATTAAATTAAAAAAATGTTTTTGAAGATTCCAAGGTAGTTCATTGTAGATGGCATTAGAAAATACTAAAAAACGATATTTATTCTCAATATCCTTACACTCTTTTACTGAAAAGTAAAGAAATTACTTCGATCTTGTTGCAATAAGTTCGAAAGAGATTTAGAAAATAGAAGTTACTAGCTAATAGTTGATAGAATTGATATGTTACGAACTCAAATCTAACTCGAAGGACCAAAATATTACGATCAGTAAGGTTGTTGATTCAAATCTTGATCTTGACGGACCAAAAAGTTTAGGAAAAATAGGTTAAATCCGGCTCGGAGGACCAAAATATTAGAGTCAATAGTTGGTTGAAATTTTAATCAAATTAAAAATCCACCTACTGGCGCAGTGGTTAACAGCAATTGCCCTCTCCGCTTCATGCGTCAAGTGGTACTGGGTTCGATTCCCGTTGAATCCTAGATTTAAGATCCTAGACCTAAGATAAAAATTGACCAACAGAAATTTTCTGTGTTTAGACAGTCGTGATATGACCTTAGATGTTAAAGCGACTTAAAAAACCACAATAAAATAATAAAAATAATTTTAATATTGAAGGACCAAAATGCTAGTATTGATAGGTTGCTGAGTCAAATCGGACTTGAACGACCAAATATTTAAAGCTTTTAAAACTCAGGCGTAGGTTTCTCAGAATGACTTGAAGTATTTTAATGATCAGTGCATACAGTAAAGACCTGATGAATATTCAAAGATAATTTCAACTCAATTGTATTATGATAATGTACAACTTGACTAGTCGCTAATGACCACGTTAAAGCGATTTTAAACAAATAAAATTTAAAAAAAATCAACTATGTAATTACAAAATCAAATAAATTGAGGAACAGAAATAAGTTTAGTTAATTCAAATGGCCAAGATTGGAAGAAAATGCTGACTTAAACACTCTTATAAGATGATAATATGTGTTAAACTACGTCCATGATTAGTAAATAGTTTTGCTTATCTTATATTATACCGGAAACCAAAGTGGAAAAATAAATTCTTGATATGAATGAAGATCCATAGATTTACCTCCTTCAATAGCTTGTAGATAACAAAGCTTCATAGCTAAGCTTAAGATTTGTTCTTTTTATCTATAGATCACGTCTTCTTAATTGTGAATTCTAAAATTGTTTTCTCTGCTTTTAATTACTCTGACTGTAATTTATTGTCGTTGAGTCTAAGAAGGATTTATTCGCCAATTAGACAGTCTTTTAAACCGAAGAAAAGAATTATGCAACAAAGTGTATTTTTAATTGTTACTTAATCACACGTAAACAAGTATATTCAATGTCACTCGTAGCGGTAAAAATTTTGTGTCATTCGTTTGCGTAAAACTTGAAAAGAAAACCTGATTATGAGACAAAACCTTAATGTTGATTTCATTATCGCATTACACACGAGCAGAGCACATTAATCAAATTCTGGTCATCGTAAATAATACGAAAAAAACGCCAGAACATTGTTCTGCAAAAAAAGCTGCTAGAATACTTAAACGTGTCTGATCGTAATTATTATTTCTCTTGCAAGTGCACAACCTGTTACATTTTTACAACCTGGATAATTTTAGGTGGTTTGTGATTGTGTTATGCTTGTTAATAGTAGTAATGAATTTAGGACATGTTTATAAGAGCCAATTAACTACTGGTTTTTAAAATCATTCGAATATAATAATTATTAATACATTAAAATAACATGAATGTATTAAAGGTTATGGGTGCACATTGAACATAGCAATTAAACATTTAAGTTGTATTAACCTTAAACATTTACTAATAAAACTCAACAAAATTTTTAAGAGTAATTACAATTTTAATTGTCGCTTACGGTTTTTATGTATATATAGATATATTGTGATTGTGTACAAATGCAAATATATTCACTTTCAAACATTAAATGAAACGGTTTTGGGTTACTGAATGTAATAAAATATCTTTTAAACTATAACTTTTATTTTTAAATGATGATTAATGCACATAAATAAAGATTTTTTTAAATATAAAGAGGATACTTTTAATGTTTTGTCATTAACTTAAAGGCTATTCTTTGATAAAAGCTAACAAGCTTAACAAATTTTGTAAGAGACTCTTCACATTATATGGTCAAAACAACATTTAAGTAGACTCAAGAAGCGTTCAAAAAGCAAACAGTTTTTCTCTTGCTTCTATAACCGTTCTAAACTTTTGCCACTACTAGCTTTGGTTGTTTATTGGCGTTCTAAGTGTTTATACTTTGATAAGACTTTACCTGAATCATTTTATTTGAAAGTAGTGTTGTAACCGGCCCGCTTTGCTAAGCGTCAACTTAATTCTATTGACAACTTATTGATTTTTCTTACAGTAATACTAATTGTTTGAAGTTTTATAGTATTTTTAAGAAATTTAATGAAGACAACCTTACAAAGAACTCGCATGGAAAATTTCCAAATTTCAAATTTATCAAAAAATTCATTTATTTTCGTTTACAGTGAAACAAAATTCTGATTAGTGATTAGATATATGGAGACATTCTCTACTGAAATTAAAGCTCTTTTATCTTATCCTTTCTGTTTGAGGGTTGAAAAAAGTACATTGTTCTTTCTCCCGCATTTGCAGCTTCAGCGCAACTCTTTTTGGCGTTCAACGACCGCCTTCGGCGATTCAAACCCGTTCAAACAAAACTATATTTAAGCTCGCTGACTTATTTAACAGGTGTTATCAATTCGTTCATAAATTCAATAGGTTTATTCCAAATAAAATAATTTACAAAACCACCTATTGGCGCTGTGGTTAGAGCGATTGCTCTCTCCGCTTTATGCGTCAAGTGGTTCTGGGTTCGATCCCCGTTGAATCCTAGACTTAAGATTCTAAACCTAAGATATAATTGACCAAAAGAAATTCTCTGTGTTTAGACAGTCGTGATATGACTTTAGATGTTAAAGCGACTTACAACGACTTTCAGTATTAAAACGTAAATTACTATTTTTTGAACATTGAAATAACCTGATCAAAATTTGTATAGTAACTTTTGCAATATATATGAACACAGAGATGAAATTAGCTATCTTTTTATTTATTTTTATTATAAATTATATATATAAAAATATTAAAAAGAGTTTTTATTTGAATTGCTACTATATAAAACTAAACTATATAAACTTAAAATTTTAAAAATTAAAAGATTTTTTGGGAACTGTTTATGGGAACTCAAGGTGCTATAAAGCTCATCGTCTAATGCATTCACTGTCATTATTAACTAGTTTTTAATCAAAAAATCTTTCAAAGAAAATTACCCAATTGCTTTTTTTGTTGATAAAAGCGTTTAACGATAAAGCACAGTCAAAACAATTAATTTAAAAAAAAAAAAACATATCTTAATTTTCACGCCATAAGCAATTCCATTACCTACTAGGTATTAAATTTTCAATTCTTTCAGCTACAACCTGTATAAAACACATATCATGTCACATTTTTTCAAACATCGACGCTAGTAAAACCTGAATGGCACAAAGTTGAAAGCGTGTAATTTGAGCTATCATGAAGTATCGTGAAGTATCTATCATGAAGTAAAAACATCCTGGTTAAAAACTGTTTATATCTTGTCGTGAAAAATATTAAACTATCAGAAGTCTCACTGCGAACCGAAATTTAATATTCATGATTAAAATTAAAATTATCATCCTCATTAATTTTATATTTTATATAATGCAATCAACAAAATAAGATATCATCAAAACGTCGTTTTTAATACGGGCGCAGACAACCTACAAAGCAAGCATACGAAACTAAAGACACCTCAAGCATTTTTGAGAATAGGAACACAGACAGACATTTTTAGCTTGAAAGTTTTTTTTTCATCTTTCTGATTAACAAAGATATTAAAATACAATTTTCTCTATATGCACATACCACACATAACGCCAATTTCTTCGAGGCATAAAAACATACTCGTATATAATATTAATCTCATCAGCGGCCACATCAACTTTTTTCGTTAGTGTAAGATCTAAAAAACCATCACATCACTGATTTAAAACGTAATGATACGCATAGAAAATATCGAGATTCTCTCGTTCCTCGATATTCTCGTATAAATTACATGGTGAAGATGCGAAACTAAAACCAATATAGCATGGAGACAGATATAATAAAACATACAACACTTGGGTGAATAACTTTCTTAAACATTCAATACCGGTTTCTCAATAAAAAATGGATATCTAATGATAGATGTTAAGAAGGACAGCAAGAAATGAATTGGACAACAATTTCACCATACTTACCAATTTTAATATTGAATATATGCGTCTATACCTACCTGCCTTTATAACTTATAAGCGTTTATTCAAATTAATAAAAATCAATTTTCCATTAAATTACTAAATTTTTTCAAACGTTTTTATGAGGTATATAAAAATCGTTTCAATATTTAAGAAAGCTAACTTCGACAAAGTATTGATACTTAAAAATTGTCAATGTCCAAAACGGCAATCACTTAACTTTTTGCTATAAGAACTTGAAAAAACCAATAACTTTCCAAATGGCTTTTTTTAATTTTCTTTTTCAACTTAATGTTTATAATAAATCGTATAATCAATCGTATCGTATAATTTTTAATCATGTTTTTGTTAAAGTAATAAGACTTTGTTCGTTTTCTTATCACGTTAGATTAATTTATTAAAAAAACAATTAGTCATCTAAATTTTTCAAGATTTTTCAATAAATATAAAAACTTTAATTTAATTTTTGTAAATTTTAACTCACCTCTTAATACAACTCTTTCAAAGAAAGCATTTTTTTTAAATGGATCATTTCGTACAAAAGTGTTAAAACAAAGTTCACATAAGGTATCATTTATTGACAATGATAAAATCTTAACTTATTTATTAATATCTTTTTGAAAATTTGCTTGTGACATTGAGGATCCAATTTCATTAATGACATTGCATCTTTCTGCGATAACAAGTAGACACTTGCTAAACAAGTCTAAACCAGAAAAAAAATATTTTATTTTTATTTTCCAAAAATCTATGAAATCAAACAATAGATATCAGAAAAAATAAAAATGTTGATATACCACTAGTAAAAAATTTTTAAAACCCTTTTAGTTATTATGATTTTTTTAAATTGTATTTATTTATTTATTGCTGCTTTAGCTGCTAAGGCTTTGTCATTTTGCTATTCAATATTATATATTGCCGCGACTTGGTCAATAAAAGTCTATGTATATAAGGTTATAAACGGTTGCTGTCTTTATGGCTCACCAATACTCCAGGAAACCCGGACTCTCTGGGCTTAGATCTATTGGAGGTATCGGCAGTTGTTGGGCCGAGCCACATCCTATCAGTAATCGATGTTATGATTGATGTTATGGTTATTTCATCATATTCTCATTTCTTCGCTACAATATGGTTGTAGGAAAAATAGCAACCGTCGTGATTTTATGTTCTTTAATTATTGTCTAATTTAACTAAATATAATTAAAAGAGGTTACTTACTCCGAAAAATAAAAATATTTTCATTTCAAAGTAACAAAGGTAATTTAAGAGTGAAAAAGGAGCTAAGAGGCAAATATCTATAGCCCAAAACCAAAAATTTGGCTGAAACTCAAAACGTCAGAAATTCCTTTAGAAGCTCTGTTTATTTTGAACTTCAAAACAAAAAATCTGCTTATTGGTATTATTAGATCTGCTAGATCTTCTCTCTATTGCCTATGCATCAGTGGAGCTCAGTTCGATTCCCATTGAATCCTAAATATTTGTAAATTAAAAATTTACACAGTCGTGTATAACCTTATAATCTTAGCTGTAAAATGTAAAAGCGACCCCCTGCAAAAGAAGCAATACGCCTTAAAAATATTATTTGTCATAATTGATAAGATCTTTATAAAATACCTCAACAGATACCAGAAAAATTAAAAAAAAAAAAAATCATTTCCATTTGCATTTGCTTTAGAGCTCGCTTTGCATTCAAAATAAATAAAAAATAATACAAGTAAAAGACAAAATTTAGAATTTAAAGAATTGGTAAAAGGCTGAGAGACAAAAATGTGTAACTGAAAATCTACTGTTATTTGACTTCCCTTGCATTTGAAGTAGGAATTCAGTACTTGATTTTCAAGCTACTTGTCTTGAGTTTGACTTAAAATCTAGTTTCATTCTTGTCAAATATTTGACACGAATTTACACTGAATTTTAAAAATATCAAACTTCAAGTTTCATTTAAATTGGGATCAGCTTTTAGGTTGTTAATAGGCTCCTATTAGAATATTTACACTACTTCTTGCTTATTCTATCTTTTTTCTTTAGATGTTGGTTGTTATTGTATATGACAAATTATTATACTGTCCCATAGTTCTCTTCCTCTCTTTTTAAGAAATGTTACCACTTTCTGTATTTTTTCTCGTTGTCAAAAACCTTTTCATTATTCCTTGATCTCTCCCGTAGATGATTTGTTATTGGTATTGCAATAGTTACCAATAGCAGTTTTGCGACTGATAGCTTTCTCTTATCTTGGGACATCTTATTTTCATATGAAAGCTTACAATGTCCTATTCTTAGTTAGCGATTTTGACATCTTCTGTTCTATTTCAGTAAAACTATATGATTTATTTATCTTGAAAATGGTCTAAGTCCACTTCAAGAATAGCCTAGTTTATAATGTCGCTGTATTATTTACATTATTTACGTTATACTGTATAATTTTTTTATTTGTTAATGCATCGTAAATTTTAATGCAGAACTAATTTCAAAACTAAATGAACGAACACTAACATACAGAACTAAATTCATTGAAAATCAAAAGTAATTAAAATCAAAAAAGGAATGATAATAAAATTATATCTCAGTACAACATAATATAAGCTGTCATTGAAATGGACTTACGCTACTTTAAAAATAAACATCACATGCATAAGATCTTCTTAAAATACCTTAAATATAACGATACCTACTAATTTTAAGGAACTTATAAGGGTAACAATTCTTTTGTTCATATCGACTTAATATTATTGAAAACAGCTATTAAATACTTTCTAGGTATTTCTACTAAATATTTACTTTTTGTTCATTATCATCGCAATTTTCGAAGAAATAAGCAAGGAAAGTGGAATTATTTCCTTTAATTTTTCTCATAGATATTTGTCCGATACATAGAATATAAAAAAGTTTTCTTCGCAGTTAAAATTCAAATACAAACTCATTGAGAAATTCTACGGAACATCATAATTTTTCTCGCGCATAAAATTAAATTAATACCAATAATCAATAACTAATTTTATGGGGTAATACCAGTGATCATAATCACTATTTTAATTCAATCAAAACTTATTTTCCATAGTTCATGATGCAAAACGCCCGAGCATATATGACCAAATAAAGTCTCTACCAATTTGCATACTTAATATTCCTGTTATATTATATGGCTGACTCCACTAATGTAATACTAGTTTAGTATATAATTTAGCACGGTTCTGGTCTTCTAAACACGTGGAGGAGCTTTATTACGAAATAATGAAAAATGAATCGTGTGATGATAAAAAAAGATGCAACTTATAAAAGCGTGGAGTTTACAATTTTCTGTTTCATTTTCTAACACCAACTGTTTCGTTTCATTCAAATGATTGGGATTCTTGATTGCACGAGTTGAACGGTTAAAATATTTTTGCATGAAAATTATCTTCTAAATTTTGTGTTATATAAATTATTATAATGTTTATATTTTAAATATTTATTTAAAACTATTTGTTGAATCATAGTTTTACTAGTAAAAATGAGAAGTTGTTGCTTTTTGATTTTGCAATCCCAACGCTGGGTATAGTATAAAAACATTGATGATTACGGTACAAGAGAGGGTTGCAAATATCACTGATTTCATAGTCCTGTGGGACATTGTTCTTATATACTGTAGCGGTACATAAGCGTCACTATCTCTAACATCAATATTTATATGAATATATATTATGTAAAAATTAATAGCTGTATAAAAGAGGCGAGGATCGAGAATATCCTGTCAGTGTTATAACAGGCTTCAACTTCGTTTACGCTTAATGAAATTAGGCAACTTCCTTATTGTTCAGTAGAAATAATGTTTTGGTTGTGTGCTAGTATTAAAATTTGCTGATGATGCTTGGTGGTATTTATGCGTATGGGAAATAATAAAGATTGAAATTTACGAGTATAATTAATTGCAGGTCATACCGCGCAACATTCTTCGACACCTGACCACAATCAACAGCATCAGCAGGTTATCTTACAACAGCAACAACATCTTCAGCA
The DNA here is from genome assembly GCA_958496155.1 of Sisyra nigra. Taxonomy (NCBI): domain Eukaryota; kingdom Metazoa; phylum Arthropoda; class Insecta; order Neuroptera; family Sisyridae; genus Sisyra; species Sisyra nigra. The sequence goes on from OY292317.1 coordinate 33,592,831, forward strand.
TCACCAACGACCCCCGGAGTCATCATCCACGTGCCTAGATCCCATATCGGCAGCCGCGAACTCTGATTCGAGTAGCGCCGGAAGTGCCGCACTCACTCCTTTCACGGTTTCTTCAAGTATGCTGCTTCTGCAAACACAGGTAACGATGACTGCAAAAAAAACTTGAGAGAGTTTTTCTTCTTTTGTGCACACTTTATTGCAATTTGATTATATCTGTTAACGAGTTGGAGTTTTTTCTTGACTCTTTCTGTTTGAAGAGAGGAAATTTATTTCCTCTGAACAACCACGGTTTATTATCGATTAGTATTCATTGGTTTTTTGTTCTGTAAATAGCGTTTGAATAATTGCTACTAGTGGCTTATAAATTAAGTATCTTACCTACTTTTTGCTCATAACTTCAGTCAGAGTAACTTGTAACGTTTTAACTAAAAACATTCACTCGTTCTTTTCAACCATTCATCAAATATTTTATCTACCTGTTTATTATGAAGAGACTTGCGTGAAGTTTTTTGAAAATATTGACATTTTATGGTTTTAAAAAATTCTTTGAGTGATCCTAAATTGATTGGTATGTTCAGTTTTTATTTTTGGTCAATAAAATTGATCTCAAAAATTAAATATATGAATGATCTTAGAATTATAGGAAGAGTAAATAACTCAGTTTTTTGTTATACTGAAAAATACCATCTTATCTCCTAAAGGCCGTAGGGGTATAAGCATAGTGAATTTGCCCCCGGAAGATATTTAAACAATACTTGGAGGGTTTGTAGGTGTTAATGAAATAATAAGATCTTGAAAATGTTAGGTCCCTAACGAAATTGGTTTTTGAGAAAAAGCAAATTTTGTAAAAATCGGAAAAAAAATGTTTTCTCAAGAACGCGTAAATTGATTGATCTAAATTCTGGATGTTTTAGAAATTAATAATAGCTTTTGGGAAAAAAATTAAAAGCTTTATCGGCTTATAAAATGTTTGAAAAATGGCGTTTTTATTTAATTTCAATTTTTAATCATTATACAATTCTGACACAATTACAAAACAATTTTTTTTCAAACCCTCATTCATATTTCTATAAGATTATGAGTTTTTGAAATCTAAAGAAATGGTAAGCCATAGTCAAAAAAAAATAAAAATTAAAGTTTTTAGTGAGAAAGTATACATGTGAGACCATATTTGGTAGACAATTTGATAAAATTTAACTAATTTAAGAAAAATAAATTATTTAATTAATTTGCATTTCTTTAAATCAAAAGTTTTCCTTGTGGAAGAAAATTGTCTTTCATTAGTCTTAAGCATGATTCAATTAATGTAAATGCGATTAAAGATTTGCGTTTTGCGCCTAGTTGTGACTTCTTTTGAGTATGCAGAAATCAATTTGATTTTCCATTTTCAACTTTTTTTTTAAATAAATTTTATCCAATTAAATAGGAAATCGTCTTAATCAGAGTTTTATTAAAAGGCCATTATTTTATTCCTTGTTTTTTTTTTTACTTTGATAGGAGGTTTTTTTTAAAAACGGATGTAGTACCAATTCTTCGGCTAATAAAATTAATTCATTCTGAAACGCTCATTATTTCATCCCCTAACTTTAATCCCAAGGGGATAGGTTTGTTTTTTTTCCAAATTATGACAAGTCTAATTTAATAGTTAATAAATAAGATATTAAAATAGGATTAATAATCAATAATCAAAAACAAATTTTTATTTCATCCCTTATTTTCTTACTCAAACAGATCAAATTTTTTCTCCAAATAAGAATTGAACTTTAACCGAAAAACTTTAGCCAAAATAATATCGAAATCGGATTATCAAGTATACAATTACTATTTCACCTCTATTGCAACACTAAATCTTTAACTTTTTATCCTAAAATTGAGCAACTTCAAACAGGAAATAATTTGGACCCAATAGAACAAAAAGCATTATAGTCATTTGCATAAGCGAGTAGAAAGTCAAAATGTAACCCCTTATTTTTCTAGTTTTTAAAAGTAGGTATAACACTCAGGTATAAAACTCGTAAAAACTGTTTTATTTTTAATGAGAGAGCCTGCAGATTCGTTGGTTGGTCAACCAGTTTACATTTTTATTTATATATATAGATTAACATTTGATTTTAATTAAACTTAATTTCAAGCCAAATTGACGTCAAGTAGCTTAAAAATCAAGTCAAATAAAAGATCCCCATTTTAACTTTAAATGGGACCAATTTTTAAAATATAAGAGAAAAACAGTAAAACTAAGATTATTCAGTAGTAATTTACTATGTCATCCCTTATTTTTGCAATCATAATTTGTAAATCGTTTTCTTCAAATTGAAATAAGAGTTAGTTTAAGATGCGAGTTACTCTATATAATAGAAAAAATCATCAAAATCGGATTATTCACTAAAAACTTTTTTCACCCCCTATTTATTACCTGTATATATTTAGGGTTTTTTTTTTCAAATTTAAATAAGACCAGTACTGAAATAATGAAAAAAAAATATCAATATCGGATCATTCAGGAAGAAGTTATGCGAGGTCATATATTTAACAAAGTATGTAAATGAAACTGAAAACCTCCTTCATTTTTGCGTTGGTTAAAAATATCAATAACTCTACAAAGGTAACATTTTCTGAAGATAGGTATTGATTGTATCAAATGGTAGGTATTTGATCAAAATTTGTATTTAGTGGTAAAGGAAATATTTTTGTTAAAAATTGCACCACAAAGCTTTAGATATATTTTGGTACCCATTCATTGTAAGTAGAGATCACAAAATTTCTAAATCCGCATTTGTGGATTTTCCAAAATTTTTACTGCTGGAGATTCCAACATATGCATTTATCACTATAATAAGAACATTATTTTTCATATAAATATTTCGTAAGCCTATTGTAACAAACGCCAGAAACTTTTGAATTATTTATGAGTCAAATTTTTGCTTCAATCAAAAAAAGCAGCTTTAATTGTTCTACTTGTAAGAATTTGACACACCATTAATGTAAATGATTTTTTCTACCGTTTTTCCTTTTTTGGATTTTCGGATATTTTGTTGCGTCACGCCTGTCCAGTGTCCATATAATATCTTCGCGTTTTATTTGATTAATTGTTACCAGCATTTAATTACATCTGAGTTATTAAAAAATTTTTTTTAACTTATCAGAATTTTAACATCTTCAATAATAGACCCACTAAAAATCTCACATGTATTCAAGCACTTGAGCATATTTGGCGACTTTTTCATATATGAACTTGCCACACATTCAAAACTTAAAAAAAATCGTAACATTGAATTTAAACATTTTTTTTTTGGTATAATAAAAACTTCTATTAACAATTTAATGTAACAGTCGACAAAATAATATCGTAAATATAAGAATTTTTAAAAAGCTGTATTTTTACATTCTACAAGTTTTTAATTCTTTATTAATCCAACTTGGTTTCGATTAAAACTCAAAAAGATATCTCTCCATTATATTAAAATTTTATCAGGTTTTTTCTTTATATTAATTCGATTCTCATTTTACTATTTTTTGGTCTCAAATTACCTCATTAAAATATTAATATGCATTTTTCAAAAACTAAAATATTCACTCGAACACACACATTGGCAAAATCGCCATACAAAAAAAAAATATTGTCAAATTTTATTTTCTATTAATGTTAATGACATCAACAGTAAAAACTATATTTTATACTTAACTTAAAATAAAAAAGAACATACAACAACTTGTTGCAGTTGACAAAGAGATTTATTTAATTTAAATATATTTTGCTAAATAAAACACGGAAGTTGAATGGAAATTCAAGTTATTTCATTAATGCGACATCAATAAATACTGGCGTTATGGCGATCATAAATTGTCTGAATTTTTTCTATTAGATTTTATATTTTGATTTAAAAAAGATTAATTTTTCGCCTTCGTACATTGGATTATTACAAGTGCATGATGAATTTAAATTATTTCTCGAAAATCGTATACATATTTATATGTGTATAAGAGGACAAAACTTCAAGGTTGATCAAAGTTTTACTTTCTTATTTTATCCCTTCAAATTTCATATATCGCCTATATACAGTCAAACCTGGGTAAGCAAAAAAACCCTGTAAGTAAAAATATTTTCCAGGTCCCGTCGTTTAAATCCTCTAAAACCTCTTGAAGAGAAACGCCGTTTAACTCGTGGACCTCTATAACTCATACTGCAACTTTCCTGTACCTGTATAAGTGACAATAAGTGTACAAAACATCTCCAATTCAAGACCTATTCTTACATTATTCATGCAAGTTTATGTTTGTTCTATTTCTTATAAGCTTAGATACTTATATAATTAAGAAAAGCTACTCTTTTATCTTTAAGCTAGAAATGTGTATCAGTAAAGTCTAATACTCACTAGTAGACATGTTGCGCGATTTTGGTCTCTGAGACGCGTCTCAGGTTGTCTCCGTAGACATGTCTATCGATGAATTCCCGTCTAGGGCCCGTTGCGAGATCAAAAATTGCAGGTCTAACATCTCCTGATCGAAATGGGAGACTTTAGAAGACAGCATGCAACGTTAGACATGTTCCGCAATATTTTGAGTGTGAACGTCACTATTCGTTTATTTGTTTATTTTTGTTTATTTAATTATGTCCTACATGGTGAACTGCAAAGATGAGACTAAAAAATTCACATCGTAGTGTGGACGCTAGACAAGACAAAGATGGTCTATAGACCGTGTCTAGAAACCATCTCTAGACGGTCTCTAGACAAATCGCTCAATATGTCTACTAATAAATACTAAGCTTAAGAATCCTTCATAATAGAAAAAGAGATTGCAATCATTTTAAGTCATACTTATCTACAGTTCAACTATAGTTTTAATTAACCTACTCAAGTTACGTATAATAATTTTCCTGATAAAATATTGTCACTGCAAATATTAACTGCATTGTCTATAAAAAACTTAGCTTGGCTTTTGTAAATTTGCAATTTTAATTTCCTAGTAAAATATTATATTTTAGCCTCGCCTTCAAATCTATTATCATATTTCGTTAATCTCAACCCTTGAAAATTGCAAACATCATGTTTTTCAACCTTCATCAGTCCAATTCATTCACAAGTTGATTTTTATTTAATATTGATAAAATGTCTTATCACTCCTCTATCTTAACAAACAAAAAACTAAAATGTATATTTTCTAGTGACTTATCTATGATAATTTAAATTATTTCGTCAAGAACTTTGACAAAAATATTAAGTTCCTACACACTTGAATGTGTAAGATAAATTAAAGTCATTAACCTTATTTTCTTATATCTTACGTTCGCATCATGGCTTTTATATTCAAATTTTTAACCCTGAATAATTAACCAAATTTCAGGTAGAGTCGACTTTACCGAATTGCTCTAAATAGAGTCTGATGAAATTTAATGATTTGTTTACATAAAATGTATTACAAACATAAAAATTATTCGAGAATAACTAACCAAAGGGTACATTAACTCCAGAGTACTAGAATTTCCTTACATGTGGAAAATAATTAAAGAAAGCGCTTTCTGCAACCGCCTATGTAACCTCGATTTTATATCAAACATTCGCAAAATAGCCAAGCAGCTGGAGTGATATAAACAAATAATATTTTTAAGAAAAATTTAAATAATATAAGATTTTCACTTTAACAGTCCTTGCTATACAATGCGTATTATTAGTTATGGTGGAGTTCATTTCTTATCCGAAGCGTACAAAAAGTTGCCTTTATATAAAGCGCACTCGGCAAAGTTTCATTGAAATTTTTTATCATTGCCTAAATTGGTACGCCAAAATTTCTTTATAAAGATTCACTTGGCTTGATTTTGAAGCTAATTTTACTAAAAATCAAATATCAAATGTTAATATTTAAACATGAAGCCAAGTCAAGCATCAAATTTTAGTTATTTAATTTCAAAGTTCAAGCATTAACAATTTATTACAAAAAGTGATGAGATACTTGACTTGAAGAATCCCTAATTATTTGCTAAAGAAACCAGAGAAAAATTTTAAAATCATATTTCTATCGAACTTTGTCTTCAGAGCGGTCTAGGCAAAGTCGACTTTGCCTGAAATGTGGTTAGATGACATCGAGTTTGCCTAAGAATAAACTTTACTCAGAAGTTGATTTGCCGATAATATACAGGTGTATGATATGAGCCCTTGTAATTCCAAAGAACAATGGAAAAGAAGGTATAAAAGCAAAAGTGATTCATTCGATTTTTACGGTTATATTTAGGTTAACTTGAATAAATTATTAAGTAAAACTTGTTTTATATTTAAATGTTCTACGATAAAAGTAAAAATATACAATCTGATTATAAATATAATCTACTCCACTACATTTGTTTGAAAAGACGCTGCCTCCAGTGGCGTAACAATAGGGTGCCATTACGGCAAAATGCCACGAGCCCTCGACCATAATGGACCTGATCCAAGAAGGCTTTGAGGATCCTAATATTTATTATTATAAAATTAAGTAAATTTATTATTTTTTATTTCATAATTATAAAAATTACACAAGCACAAATTATATAAAATATACATAAAGACTTGAATCTATTTATTTAAAAAAAATCACTTAGGTCTCATTTGATACTATCCAACACGTGGTCTTCACCAAAATTTCAAAATAAAATTGATAATCATATATAAGAACTTTTATGAGAAAAGAAAGGCTTCGCAACTTAAAGTTTTATAAAGCTTTAGCATCCTTATTAACTAAGCTATTCTATCTATCGAGTATTCTATGGCTCAAAATATGAACTTTATAGCCTCTATATAGAAGTCAAAAAAAATGTTAGCTTATCGTGTAAAATTGTTACTATAATATTAATAAATCCTTTAAAAATTTTATTGACAAAAACCTTAGTTCATAATTTTGATTAAGTTTTTCAATGATAATTGTTTGCGCAAATGTTTTCATATTTTGATATTTTTATAAAAATTTTATTGCGTTGTTAAGAAGGTAATTATAACTTCAAAATACAGTAAATAATTTATATTTGTATCCCTATACGTATTCATTTCCTCGACAAGTGTTCTGATTAGATTAAGAAATTACTTAGAAACGCTAAAGTATTTATTTAGCAAACATACATAAAAAATGATGATAAAAATAAGTTTAAATATCCTTTATCAGTTATCACAAAATCTTATTCATCCTTAATTTTAAGGGCTTTCTCCTAAACAATATTTAAATTGTTTTGTATTTAATTTGAAGTAAAAGTACGATTTTCAACGGAAAATCTTAAAGGTAGTACTTGAAATATTTTATTTTATACAAAAATTTCTTTTATCCGTAACATAAACATTAATACACTTCAATTTGATATTAAAAATACATCAATGACTCACAAGTAATCATTAAAAATGTTAACATGTAGGCAATAATCTTATTGTCAACATACGTAGGTTGCCTATGCTCTTGCGTTTTTCTTCTCGTATATATATTTACTCGAATAAATTATTTGAATTTGTTTTGCATTAACAATTTCTCTTAGTTAAATCAATTACTTATTTATTAACTTTAAACGAAGCAAAACCTTATTTTCACGAATAAGGAAAGTGCTTGTTGTATCATTACATGCATGACGATTGAAAAATAAATTGATGTTACAGTCATAAATAATATACCTTCTCATAAAAACTTGGCATAAAATAAACTTCCTCAATAATTAAACAAGCTTATTGGTTCTCATATATGAGACTTAATGTTTAATAAACCAACAATTATGAGAGGTGTGTCCATATGCTTTGTTTTATGCCAAAGGAAGGCGTAAAGTAATCACATCCCTTGCCTAGTTCTAACATATAGACATATTATATATTATAAACTAGACGTTATTGTTGAGGGAAAGGTAATTGTCAAGTCGAATAATCGAATATAATTAATCAAGTTTTCATTTGTGAACAAAATATTATTGAAATGTACCTCGTTTATAGCAGTCGTAAATGTTTTGAAATTTGATACTTTTTCATTTGAAGGGAGATTGTAACATTGAATAGTCCAAAAAAAATATGAAGAATGTCTATTGGTCCTAGTAAAAGCATTGAGTTTCGCTACAAACGGGCATTAAAATCACCGGTGTGTGACTTGTGAACAATAATATTGTCACAAGTCAGAATAGAATTCAGTGCAAGCTGATTAAATATCCTGATAAGCGTCAATGATATATTCAATTCAATACGAACTTACATACAATTTATTACATATCGCGTAAGCGTTTTAAAATCATTGCATTGTTGCATCACATTTTTGTTGCAATGTGTGATAATACCATGTTACTTAAGTAAAAATATGCCTGTACTTATTCAGTCGTTTCATACGACTATATTGTAGGTATATTATGCTTTACATATGTTCATATATACAATAGCACATTGGACTTTTGGACACTTAATTAAGCTACAAAAACATATCCGTTACACTCATTATTTTAAACGTTGACACAGAACAAGTTTGCAACCGTTTTTTTATTGCTTAATATTCCTCAACGATAAAGAAATACGAGATTTCTGTTAATATAGATAACACAAAAACATGCTCCACTCGTTTTATCTGAAAAGCCCAATGTTATCGTGTACATATTATATACCCAGCCAAATATGGTACAGAAAATTTTTAATTCAAAAATCAATGAAAAATATATTTTATCGTCAGGAGGTGGGTTGCCACCTTATTTCATACAGGACTTGATTATATTGCCTGTTGACATTTAGCATGTCACAAAATGTATCCCGCGGGACTAACAACAGAATAGGGAATATAATTATGATTCCAATATCCCGCCGACGCATTCCAACCGTGTCGAAGCAAACATCTAATCTTCATGAGTTTTTTTTTTCTCTCAATTCAAAAAAAATGTACTTAATATACCCTAATATATTACACGCAATGATGTAAAAAAAAACGTTTCTACAGTGTGTTTACGCTAATTGAGAACACTCAATATCTCAATGCAAAACCATGAATTCTATTTTTATCTGATTCTTTTAAGTTTATAATAAATATTTTTATAGAATCGGAGCTTTTTTATTAATAAAACTGAAAATATGCGAATATAATTTTTTTTTAATTTAGCGATTTTGTGACCAGTAATTATTTTTATCCAATTTTTGTTTTATAAATGTTGGTTTTATGATCAAACTTGATCTAATTAAGGAAATTAAAGCAAAAAAAAACAGTATACTGTCGATATTACAAACAAGGGATTCATTGCTTGACTTGATTTTTTAAATACGTGGCTTCATTTTCAAGTTACTTGACTTAAAATTGGTTGAAAATCAAGCAAGAATCAAATCAAATATCAATAATTAGGTATCAAGTCAAGTCAAGTGTTTAGTTTGTATTGAAATTTCAAGCTCTATTCATTGCACAAAATGTCCAGTTGCTTGACTTGATGAACCTCTTTTATGGACAAAGTTCGCTTTTTGGGAGTAAAAGCAAATTTCGAGTGAATTTGAATTTGCCGAAACCGCTCTAGACGAAGTCCAGTCAAAAGAAAATTTTTGTGGACTTTATCTGATTTGATCTTTCATCACTTTGTCGAACTATTTTAGAGCATAACTTTGCATTGACTGATATTGCATGCGATAAATGCTGGTAATACATGTCAATACTTGACTGATAATGGTTTATTTAGTAAGGACAAAGAACAGCCAAAGTTAAGAACTGTCTTATTATTTATGTTTTTAATATATTTTACACAAATGCAATTGAAGTATAATTATAAAGTTTAAAAGAATATCTTTTGGTAGAACTTTGCCTGGCTTACAATTAGTCAAAGTCGGCAACATTAACATGTATTTTTTAACCGACTTCAAAAAAAGGAGGAGGTTCTCAATTCGACTGTATTTTTTTTTTTTTTTTTGTTTGTTTGTTACCTCAGCATTTCCGACTGGGTGAAGCGATTTTGATGATTCTTTTTTTATTTGAAAGCTGGTGCTTCCCGAATGGTCCCATTTTAGTTTGAAGGAAATCGTTCACTTCTAAGGGTTGAAAACTAAGGGATGAAATACTAACTTCTTATTGGATGGCTCCATTTTGAAAATTATTTTTTTAATTGAAAGCCAGTGCTTTTCGTGTGGCTCAATTTTAATTTGAAGGAAATCGTTCACTTCTAAAGGGTTGAAAGCTAAGGGATGAAATACTAACTTCTTATTGGATAGCTCGATTTCGATAATTCTTTTTTTATTTGAAAGCTAGTGCTTCTCGTGTGTTCCCATTTTAATTTGAGGAACATCTTTCACTTCTAAAGGGTTGAAAACTAAGGGATGAAATATTAACTTCTTATTGGATAGCTCGATTTTAATAATTATTTTTTTATTTGAAAGCTGGTGCTTTTCGTGGGGTCCAGTTTTAATTTTAGGGAAATCTTCCACTTCTAAAGGGTTGAAAACTAAGGGATGAAATACTAACTTCTTATTGGATAGCTCGATTTCGATAATTCTTTTTTTATTTGAAAGCTGGTGCTTTTCGTGGGGTCCAGTTTTAATCTGAGGGAAATTTTCAGCTTCTAAGGGGTTAAAAACTAAGGGATGAAGTATTAACTTCTTACTGGATAGCTTGATTTTGATAATTCTTTTTTTATTTGTAGAACACAACCTTAAATTAATCTCCTATTCATTTAAAAAAAAACTCCACTCATAAGGGGTTAAAAATTAGAGATGAAATAATATTATAAATTTTTTCTGGCTAACCCGATTTTGAAAATTTTGTTTCTATTACGTACAACGTACCTTTAAATTTTTCACATTTCAATTTGAAGAAAAAATCCACCCCTAAAGTATGAAAATAGGGGATGAAATAGTCACATTTAACCGAATTTTGATTATTTTTTTTTTCTGTTGGAAAGAGTAATTCACTTAGTTTTGTTATTATATTTAAAACCAAAAGTTTCAACCCTTAAGGGCAAAAAGGGATGATGTAGTAACTTTTAATATTAAACGACGCTGCCTCATATGAGCAGCGCGTTTGGAAGGTTAACCATTTTCAAGAAAATAAAATCAGTTATTAAACTTCAGATCACTAAAACGCGAGAAATAAATAAATATTATAAAAAAATTAAAAACCGACTTCAAAATATATAAAAATTCTTAAACAAAAAATGCACTAAAAAGTAACAACATAATGGCGTATCCTTGCAGTATCTACAACTTACAAATTATTAGGATGATACAATGTACAACTACTGTTATTTTTGGAGTTGGTGTCAGTCAAAAAAATAAATATTAATAGTAATTTGTAAAAATTTTAAAAAGGTTTAGTTGGTAATAGGTATTTTGTAGTTTAAAGGTCGCTAGATATTGTTACAGTACGAGCATATTGTTTAAAAGTTCATTTGAAAAATACTTTTCATAAGGTATTCTCGTTTTGTGCTAAGTACCAATATAGTCGTATTTCCTTGGCTGACACCAACTCCAAAAATAACAATAGTTGTACATTGTATCATCCTTTTAATTTGTAAGTTGTAGATACTGCAAGGATACGCCATTATTTTGTTACTTTTTAGTGCATTTTTTGTTTAAGAATTTGTATTTTGAAGTCGGTTTTTAATTTTTTTATAATATTTATTTATTTTGTTGTAGTAAGTAACTATATTTAAATCTATAATAGCTTATTCCAATGGCAATAATTTTTCTTTTTTCTTTCCAATCTTTGCATAGCTACTTATAGGGGCAATTATAAATAGGGTATACATAATATATTATATTTTGTTGGAATTACCTAAATAAATAAATTAAACTATAATAGAAAAAACTTTTTTTAACATAATGGCGTTTCGGCTTTCATGGATCACATAGTTTGCTATTGTTTGAGGAAAAATTTTCTACTCTGACGTCTAGAGACTTACGAATCAATTAAGTGATCACTTTATTTGACTGATCCCTTCTATTAATCCTGATTTTACTCTTATTGCTATTCTTTAGGGATTCTTTATTGTAAACTTTAGATCGTTTTTACTTGACCAATTTTAGTTATATAGACGGTTCGTTTAGCTACCAAAATTTATAAAAGCTTAGTATTTTAAGCAATTATCAGGTGAAAAGACTAGTTTTTTATTTTAACAATTTATTTTCTTTTTACGCTACGTTTCGTCGTTGTTATTCCGACTTCATCAGGTATCCTGGAAATTGTTATACCAAATATAATAAATTTATATTTATATATTAATTATATATTAATATTTGACATCTGAAATTTTGTATCTATTGTTAAATTTATATTCAAATTATATTTTTATTATATTTGGTTTAAGAATTTTCAAGATACCTGATGAAGTCGGAATAACACTGACGAAACGTGGTGTAAAAAGAAAATAAATTGTTAAAATAAAAAACTGGTATTTTCACCTGATAATTGCTTAAAATATTAAACTATTAAGACCTGAAAACTAGTATTATAAAAGCTTAGTCAAAATAGGCGTTTTGATTCATAATACCTAGTCAATGTGTAATAACAATGTGTTTTAATAATTAAACATGGATTTAAAATTACATGGCTCTTTGCAGATATTACCTAATTAAGTGGTATTAAGGTATTAAGTGATTTCAATTAGCATTTGCACAGAATATATATAAAAATAATTTTGTATGAGATAATTAATCCTTTTAATCCTTATAGTTAAACTTGAAATTCTTATTTTGTTCTTGTTTAAATATTGAAAAAAAACGATTTTCTTTTTGGAAATTTAATCAATGAATCAATAAATATATTTAAGTATTTATAAACCAAAGAAGTTACATCAAGTCAATTGAATTATATAGCTATGGAATATTCTATTGTTATACGATAGCGTCGGTTCGTTCCTATAACTACGACGCATGGGCGTCGTTAGACCAATAATAACTAGACGACGCCGTTGAAATCCCTCCTCTAATCCCACCTCTAAAACAGGCGTCGCGACGCTCCATGCCAATATCAGACTGTGGAAAATAACCAATCATTAGTAATTTTTACGTTGCGACAGCAAATATTCGATAAATTAAGTAAACTATTGACTGTATTTTTAAGGATTGTGTATTTATATTTGTTTTGTTTTGTTGCAGGCGTCTTTTGGTTCAAATAGTTTTGCGGATTTATTGTCTGCCCCATACTCTGAAGATACATCTGGAGAACTTCACGAGGAACTCGACCCGTTCCCAGACGTCGTTTTCAACCCTCAACAACATTCAATCGTTCACACTCAAGAATTAATTCATCATAGCGAGCATTCGATTCCGTCGCCACCACAGTCGGTTGCAAGCTCGCCATTGCCACCAGCCGGACCATCGCTGCCCAGCTTTCAAGAAACTTATCCCGTACGGTATCCATCACGCCCCGAGCTGGCTAGTCTAGGGTTCAAAATGGAAGAAGACTGTTTCAGTCCTCTTCCACCAACTTCCTACCACCATCCACACCATCAGGCTGCTCATGTGGCTGCACCCGCACCACATTACGAGTACCCGCCTCATGCTCACCCTCAGCAATATTCTCCGGGACCGTACTATCAAGCAGCTCAACCTTGTAGTCCAACAAACGGATATGAGACGAACCATGGAGGTATGATATCTCAAGACTCATATTCTTTGCCACCTTTCACCAACGGGGCTGCAGAACTGCATGTTGCAACGGGCATCAGTCCGCGACAAAGACGAGCGTCGCTCCCGTTACAAAGATCCGAATCGACGAGTAGCAGTGAATCGCCTAAGCTTCGACTAGGAATTCTTGCATCGACGGGACCTCCACCATCAGCCTCATCTTCAGCTAGTAGTTCACCAGGTTGTGGAACTACTCCACAGTCACCATCACAACTTTGTGCGGTTTGTGGCGACACGGCAGCTTGCCAACATTACGGCGTGCGCACGTGTGAGGGTTGTAAAGGATTTTTCAAACGTACAGTTCAAAAAGGATCAAAATATGTTTGTCTCGCCGACAAAGCGTGTCCAGTCGACAAACGACGCAGAAACCGATGTCAGTTTTGTCGATTTCAAAAATGCCTTGCCGTCGGTATGGTTAAAGAAGTGGTTCGTACCGATTCGTTAAAAGGGAGACGAGGACGACTACCGTCCAAACCGAAATCACCGCAAGAATCACCACCAAGTCCTCCGGTCTCGTTAATCACAGCATTAGTTCGTGCTCATGTTGATACCACACCAGATCTTGCTAATCTCGATTATTCACAGTATCGAGAACCAAGTCCGATGGACGTGGTTATCACCGAAGCCGAAAAGATACAACAGTTTTATACGTTACTTACAACTTCAGTGGACGTGATTAAACACTTTGCTGATAAGATTCCCGGTTTTGCTGAGTTGTCTCGAGAAGATCAAGATTTGTTGTTTCAATCGGCGTCGCTTGAATTATTTGTACTGCGATTGGCTTATCGAACACGAGCCGATGATACAAAGTTGACTTTCTGTAATGGCGTTGTTTTAAATAAACAGCAATGCCTGCGCTCGTTTGGCGATTGGCTGCACGCAATTCTGGATTTCTGTGCAAACCTTCACGCAATGGAAATCGACATATCGGCATTTGCTTGTTTATGTGCACTTACATTAATTACCGAACGACACGGATTAAAAGAGCCTCATCGCGTGGAACAGTTACAAATGAAGATAATCGCATCGCTACGAGACCATGTCACATACAATGCCGAAGCACAACGAAAAGCCCATTACTTCAGCCGTCTTTTGGGAAAACTGCCCGAACTGCGCTCGCTGAGTGTCCAAGGATTACAGCGTATTTTTTATTTAAAACTGGAAGATTTAGTGCCTCCGCCACCCCTAATTGAAAATATGTTCGTAGCAAGTTTACCCTTTTAAAACAAGTGACTTCCTTATTTCCACCTATTAGATAATTTTTATTAGGGGAATTGAGTATATTTAAAATATCTTATTCTATAATTCTGTGATTTAACGTGGAATGGAAATATTTTCTGTTTTCCTCGTACGCCGGGCATATATGCAAGGATATATTTTATATCTATTTTAAGTAACGAAGAATATTTCACTTAAATTAAACACATTGTGTTTATACTTAAGAAAAGTAAGTATCCTTTTAAAAATTAGTTTGTATTATCGTTATTGTTACGGTGCTGTTTTCTACTAATTTGATTTTCCAAAAGAAAATGTGAAAGACATTAATTTTAATTATTAATTATAATTTTTTATATAGTTCGTGAGGAATATTTAAGGATAAAAAAGACAGCCAATAGGACCTATTATTATTATTAAAATATAATATATCATATACGTACTTTGCTTTAAAACAAATACATAGTTAGCGAGAGAATTATTGTTTTAATTTATAAGGATAAAGGATAAAGTTACCATTGCACATTATTTTAAAATTCCTTGATTTGGAGAAAAAAACGTGTTACTGTAACTCGTATGCGATATGAAATTCTAGTCATGCGCACTAGATGTTAGTACTTTTAAATGTAAAATTTGGAAAAATTTTTATTTACGATATTATATTAGAATAAGAGTAACATTTTCGTTTTGTTATCTATTAATTATATGTGACAATGTGGTCCTTTGGAATTGGAAACTTATACTATTGATGGTCTAATGATATAGTCAGAAACACAACAAGGATGTTGCTTGGGTTGCAAACACACTTGTTCGGTAACTTTTACGTATATGTTACGTTAATGTGACATTCTATTTACTTAACGATTTCAATACTAAAATGAAATTGGAAAAGTTGGTTTTTGAACATTTATCAAGTGTTTCAACATTGAAAGTAATATTTTTTATCAATATTAACATGAAAATGTTTAAACTGTGTTCGTTAAATCAGTATTAGAGTTTTATCAGTTACTAAGGTACCACATTATTTTTGTATCATTAAAATAAACGCATCGTTTAATTTTCTGGAAAACTTGAAAGTTCATATGTAAAATCCAGGATTTTTCAACCTTTTTAACACGTAAATGTGTCAATGTGTAATTTGTTACAAGAACTAGATAAATATTTTTTATTTATTTATTCTGACCATAAATATCTTTAACAAGGTATACATTCGTGTAAAAGATAGACTGATGTCAGAAAAGGATACTCAGATTTTGGTCATTTTTCCAGTGGCGGCTCGTGATATAAATTTTTGGGAAAGCAAATTTCTTGCTTTTTTGTATTGTAAAGTTGTATAATGACAATTTTTTCATAGGTACTTAACGAAATCTATGAAGAGCCACTACTGCACCTTTCTCCTACTCTATAATATATAATAGAATACACCAAATTCTTTTTATTACATGTTATAGTGATTTTCTTATTGTTTACCTAGTAAAAGGTTGCGAATTCCTGGATAAAACCCATAAGTAATATATCTAGAATTGTAAATTTTTTTTTGAACTGCTTTATGTATTAAGTGCATACTGGTACTTAAATAAGTTGAATCAACTTGCTCTCTAATAAGTTACCATATTTAGATTTTCTCATGACATTTTTTTCATAATACTCAAATCATAAAGTAACATTCATAAGTGTAAGTAAAATCGCCATTGTTACTGATATACATACAATATATTTGTAAGAAATATGTAAAAGAATACGCATTATCAATCGATAACTTTATGATAATGACATTGATTTTGTGTTTCCGGTTGAATTTGATTTGCTAATGTTTTCAGCGAAATGGATCATTAAAAATCAATGTATCATTATGAAAATTAAAGGAATTATCACTTAATATGACTTAATGGATCTGTTTCGGATGAATACAAAATTGTACATTTACGTTACAAGTCATGTGCAATGTAAAATTATGGCAACTTTTTGTATAAGTATTGCGCATGTTTTTTTTAACATTGCGCCTGACTTGTATCGTAAATGTACGGTCTTATTTTCATCTGGAGCAGACCTAATAAAAACCTACTCCAAATTTAATCCAGTGACGGCTCATGACAATGATTTTTGGGAGGTAAATTTTGAATAAAATTTTAACAAGTTGTAATTTGTTGAAAAACATTTTTCTTTAATTTTCTATATTAAAAGTATCTAATAATTGGTTATAAATAAAACACTACTTAATTTTTATTTGGGAAGGCACTGCCTTCCTTGTCTCCATTGACGAGCCGCCCCTGTTTCAACGCATCACCCTTAGTAATTCAAAAACGGTACCTTAGAAAAGTGCCATCGGAACAAAAATACTCACAATTAATTTAATTCATATCATTTCTTGCCTTCGAGAAAATTTCTCTTGAAAAAATCGTTACATAACGAAAAATATATAAATGAAGATTTTTTAAGGGAGTTTATATAAAAGTCTACAACTATCCATGTAATTTATATATAGGGTACTTAAATGTAACAAATTTTAATGGAAAATGAATAACTGAAAATTTCGGTATTATCAAAGAGATATTGAAATGAAATTATTTTGTATCAAGATTTACACAAATTAAATTGTCTACGGCGAGATTGAAACAAACAAATTGGTAAAACATTCCTTTGCCGTCCTTTTAGACAAGTATATTTTGTAAAATTCAAATTATTGGTCGTTACATGTAAATGCTGAATCACAATCATTGTTTGTCCTTTTATATATTTTTTTTTCTATGTAAACCTTGACCAAGGCCTATTTTCTTTCATTATTTATAAAAAAAAAACAAACTTATAAACATTTTTCGTGTTTGATGTTAGAAAATAAATTGTGTCATCATAAATATGTAATATACAAAGAGAAACTATATTTAAACTATTTGTAAGATATATAGGAGCTACGTTCCACAAGATGCTTACAACGATTACGAACATTGCCGCTGTTATTTTCCCATTTCACTAACTGAAATGAGTTCCACTGCTTGAGTGACGTTCATCAGGGGCTGAGAACTCCATGTATTTGTCCTATTCTCTTATTTGTCTTAAAGAAGAGCAGACAGCTAACAAATTTTAATATTTTTACAATAAATATGAAAACTGGTCACAACATGATTAAGTGGCACATACTCGTATTTTGAATTTATCGATTTAATTAGCCTGAAATTTTATTATATACCTTATGTACAATTTATTTCAGGTTGGACGAAAAAATTCTAAAATTGATACTTAAAAGGCTTTGAAACCAGTAATACCAAATTAATACACATTATTTAGTTCTTTTTGTTGGCAACCAATGGCTCTTTATAGACAAACAAGTACGTGGTGAGAAATCAGAGTGGCTTAGCCCCGACGTTCATCACTAAAGTTTCATTACTTGACTTGAATTTCAAGCTACTTGATTTCAATTTAACTTAAAATCAAATCAAACTCAAGTCAAAAATTAATAAAGGTTAAATCAAGTTAAGCTATACCTTTACAAGTTGTACAAGTCAAAATATCAAGCAAATTTCAATTAAAAAAATATCCAACTACTTGACTTGATGAACTCCTGTTCTGCCCCTTAAAAGGTTTAATGTGATCATAAACGAAAGTAATGATGATATATATCACGTTTTACTCAACACAACGACCGTGATTGTCTTAAATAGACGGCTGAAGTACGTTTCTTAACTCTTTGTTTACGTTGTTACTCCGCTAGTGGAACGTAGCCTAACTAAAGCATCATAAAGACTCACTTATTTTTGAAAGAAAAAAAATTCTTTTCTATTCTATACAGCTTGAATATGATATCTATATAACAGAGAGATAAAAACATGTTAACTTATTAATTAAAGAAAAACTAAAGACAATTGTACAAATATAAATTAAGAGTAAGCAAAGAGAAGGCACAAGAAAAACTTATTTTATTTAAGCTGTATTTTAATACACTTTTATACAATTTTTGAAGAAAATCAAAAAAAGAAAATTATATAAAGTCGATTGTAATCTGCTATTCACTTGCATTTTAATTTAATTCATTCTTCGTTAACGTATTATATTTAAAATACATATGTATATTATGGCATTATTTTATTTGCTTCATTTTTTAAGTTGGATTGTTCGCTTTTGCATTCCTCCTTCATGTTCAATAGTTCGTCATCCGTCTTATTGTAATAATCTATATATATATGTATAATTTTAGTTATAAGCATTAGAACTTTACTAAGAATTTAAAAAAAAAAACAAACCCAAGTTACCTAACATTATCTTTTTAGTTACCCAACAAAAGTCAGTTACTACCAATTAAATGATTATTAATGTTATTAATTTGTAACAAAAATATTAAATATTAATTGATATTAGCTTTGTACCTGCATTTGCATCAAAAATGTAAGAGAAATCACACTTTGATTTACAAAAGAAAAAAAGACGAAAACCAAACAAATTGTATTATCAATTGTATTGAAAATATATTATTATTATTATATAAATTGCCATGTCTACTTGCCGTTAATATCATGAATTTATCATTTTTCATTTTTGTTAAGTATATATAGATATTTTATATTAATTTTATTTTATTACTAAGATGTAAGAAATTGTATTTATAAAAAATTTCCATCAATTTTTTTAAAACCAGTTTTAGGTACAAATGTATCTCATATTGATAAATAAAGCTATTATGGTATAATTGTTTATATTTCATTTTATTTACTGACATTCACCTTTTCATTTTTCAGAGTCTATCTCTACATATAGATCACTTAAGCTTAGTACTCACTAGTAGACATGTTGCGCGATTTTGGTCTCTGGTCTCTCAGGTTGTCTCCGTAGACATGTTTATAGACGAATTCCCGTCTAGGGTCTGTTTTGAGACCAAAAATTGCAGGTCTCGCGATCGGAATGGGAGACTTAAGAAGACAGCATGTAATGTTAGACATGTTCCATAACATTTTGACAGTGTGGACGTGACTTTTGTCTAAAAGCGAGCCATGGACAATTCCATTTATTTTGTCCTTCATGGTGAGCTGTGAAGGTGAGACTGAGAAATTCGCATTGTAGTGTGGACACTAAACGAAACAAAGAACAGTGGCTCAAAAAGGTCTATAGACCGTATCATAGATCATCTCTAGATGGTTTCTAGACAAATCGTCCAACATGTCTACTAGTGAGTACTAGGCTTAACATTAGTGGCGTGGTGATAAAAATTCCCATAAAGGAACTCCCAGTCTCAATACTCACAACAGGACCAGTCTGGGGCCAGTTGTTTTGAGATTGAATTGTCAAGCCTTGATGTAGAAGCTTGACCTAAGGTTTGCCCAATCTTCAACACCAACAACCAAGATAAGTTTAAAAAATTAGTCGAAACAAATTAGGTAGTAGAAAGCTACTTCAAAAAACCCTGGACAAATTACAAGAGTGGTTGGATAAAACAGGATTCAAATTTTCTAAAACAAAATTGAAAATCACAGTTTTCTCTCGAAAATACAAATCACCAGACAATGTACTGCTTAACCTCGACGGTCATCAACTAAAAACGTCTAGTACAGTAAAATTATTGGGTATGGTACTAGATAAAAAACTCACCTGGAAACCACATGTTGAATCAATAATGAAAGACTGCTACAAAATACTAAACCTCATAAAAGTGCTAGCCTCAGTGCAATGGGGAGCCGATAAAAAATGCTTACTTGACAGGACTATACAGGACTATGATTCGCACAAAATTGAATTATGGGTGTACACTATATGATTCTGCGACAAAAACCAACCTTAGGAAACTGAACATAATCCAAAATAATGCTCTAAGGCTATGTATAGGAGCCTTCAGAACGAGTCCCACCAGTAGTATCCTAGTAGAAGCTGAGAAGATCCCACTTGATCTAAGAAAAAAAAAACTGGTTGCCAGTGTTGCCATGTGCGTTAATGAGGATTTAAAAAACCCAGCCTGTATTCGCCTCAATAAAAAACCACCGACAACCTGTATCGAACCCATAAATATCTTCCAAAACCAATTCGAATAAGAGCCGCAGAGTACAGCAAGGAATTAGAGTTGGAATTGCGAGAACTACAAATATTTCGAAGAGAAAGTAAAAAGCCCCCATGGGAACGATTTAGGCCAGCCGTCAATCTAAAAATGGTCGAAAACCTCAAAGGAGACACACCCCAACTGTTATATAAAAGCCTCTTCTTGGAAACCTTAAATAAATACAACCAAGAAAAAATTTATTACACTGATGGGTCAATTATTGGAACAAAAACGGGATGCGCGGTGGTATCCGACAACATAGTTACGCGTTTCAGGCTTCGAAATCACTATTCGATATTCAGGTGTGAAGCAAATGCCATTTCGAAGGCCCTGGACCTCATCCAAGCAGACAACCCACCTCAAAATTCCGTAATCTTCACTCACTCCAAATCCAATTTAATTGCCCTCCAAAATCCATAGAGTAAAAACCAACTCATCAGTAACATCCAAAAAACTCTCGAAGAACTCGAAGACTGTGGGGTGAAAGTGTCACTCATATGGATTCCTAGTCACCAAGGAATAGACGGGAATGAGCGGGCAGATATAGAAGCGAAAAAGGCCACGACCGAGAAAACAATAGACCCCACACTGAAGACAGCAAAAGACGAAATTAAAAAAACAATTAACAAAACAACTTCAGAATATTGGGACAGCAAATGGAAAAACAAATTAACACACCTACATGAGATCCGCAAGACAGCCATAGAGAAGCTCCCCATCCCAGTAACAAGGAGAGACCAATCGGTGATAGCACGACTGCGTATAGGACATACGAACTTAACACACAGCCACTTAATAACAAAAAAAGAAAAAGCAAAATGTTCGTATTGCCAACAAGAGCAGTCAGTGAAACATATTTTACTTCAGTGTAGGACATACCTCTCTCAAAGAAAATCAATAAACCTCCCAAACTCCATATCAAAATGCCTGAACACACAATAAGGAATCAACAAAACAATAACCTTCCTCAAAAAAATAGAATTATACGAAAAAATCTAAAAATTCTAATTTAAATACCAAGTCATTGATGACCACGTAGTTAAAAAAGGACTTATAAACAAAAACAAACAAAAAATTAGGTAGTAGGCTTTTGATTTTTTTACATGTGCAGAGAGGAATTAATTTTTGGACATAAAACTTCTTCTTCTTAAAGTAGGCTTTATGCCTGTTTTTCATAAAACGTTATCATTAAAAGCAATTGGTAAAAACAATAAATTTTAAGTATGCTATGAACCCCTATTTAGACTGTTTTAGTTCTTTTGTTAAATTTCATGCAATTCCGATTGTCAAACCTGGATCAAGCTCAGTTGATAGATCTGGTCGAAGCCTGGTTGCCAAATCTGGCCCAAGACTGGTTACCAGGCTTAACCCGTGGATATCATTTTGAGCTAGGCTTCTAAACTAGGCTTCGGCCTAAGCTGGCTACCAGGCTTGGCCCAAGTATAACGCGGCTTGGCACAAGGTTGGCCCAAGAATGGACCTATTTTAAATTCTTACCTGGGATTGTCGCTTTTAAATAAGAATTTTTCATTATTTACTACACACTGAAATGGCTTAAAAAGGGGTTGAAAAGTTTGCCCTTTTGTAGACCTACTCCTAAATTATCAACTTTAATTCAAATTCAATTTTATCACTTATGAGTTTATGTACAATGTACATACATGCAAATGTAGAGAATCTCTGCTTTGTAGTGTTTTAAGTTTTAACTCATTCCTTTAAAAGCTAAAAAAAGGTGTTGGAAATCTAAAGAAAAATTAAAACAAATTTTCACACAACAAAGTCCACTATCTTAAATGACTAGATGTTTATACTTAGAGTATTCCGTATGTTTGATTTTTATTAATAAATTCTTGAAAATTGTCCTGCTTTCTATTTTAAGGTGCTTTTGTAGTGTCTTCCTTCATAAACAAAGGTTTATTTTACTAAACCTAAGCCATATGTTGTTAAATTTTAAGTGATCGAAATCGCGGAAAGTCACTACGGTCACTACCCTTCAATATAATATACGCTTTAGTATAGGCTTCCAAAATTACAACTACGAAAACGCTTCCACGGTAGCATATTTAGATAAAACAAGGGGCGTATCTGGGGCGTTTATACTATAATAAAATCAGAAAATTTCAAAAAGCTAAATCTTCTTCAGGCATGCATAATTTAATAAATAAGTTTATCAAAAAAAGTATTTTATTAAATTATTTGACAAACTTGGCTTACAGGAACATTAACAATTGTTATATATTTCAATATGAGTGTATTTATTTCTTTCTCGGAAAATCTTTATTTACAATTCATTTGGGTTTCCCTACAATTGGGTAGTAGAGCACCCCGACAAATTTTGATATAGGGCCCGTTTAGAAAAATCTACGCCACTGGGTATAAGTATTTATAGCAGCATTAATAATTTCCAGAGATATAAACTACATTTACATTAAAATTTTAACTGTTGTCGGAGTGTAACCGTTCAAATCCACTTACATCAACTTCACAACCAGAAGAAATACAATTGATGGTAGCACGTCGTTTGTATTATTTTTCTATTATTTTCTATTGTAAAGTTCAGTGTTATAATCCTAGTTCTCCCCCAAGGAATAAAAATTCTTATAGGTCATGTCAGTCAATCCAAATTTAGGACTTCATATAAATGCTCGACTTGGAGAAATGAAAATTCTTGGTAGTAGAATTCAACTAAGGAATATGGTTATTTAGCATTGTAAAAATGTGAAATGATGAATCACAACTGTCCCTGAACGATAAATTATTTATAAGGTAAACCATTTTGTGACCTTTTAGCAGGTTCGGCTCATAGATGAACTAAGCGACCACTTAAGGTGCAAAATTTTGGGGGATGCAAACATTGAATATTTTATTTTTAATTTGGAGTCTTAAGAAAATAAATTAAATAAAAGCTTAGTACTTTTTTGCGCTACTAGCTCAGGCAGATAAATCACTAGGTAATGAAGATAATAGAAAAGGTAGTCCCCGAAAGTATGCCCTAACACCACTCAGTTTGGCAACATCGCTATGCTTAGCGGAGTGCAAAGAGTAGAGTTATAGTGTGCGTTTGAACCCCTCCCTACTTGAATGAAGGTGCAGAATTTCTTTTCCCCTGGTGTACCAAAAACTCTTGTGCCGGTCCTGCCATTTTGAGTATATGTCATTCAACCAAACCCTCCAGAAATTCCAGTTCAAAACATTGAGTCTAGTTACAAATGCACCATGACAAACCAACCCCGTCGAAGAATAAGGAATCATTAAAAATTTGGGTTAGTGCCAGAATTTAACTGTGGGTAGTCTAAAATTTATCGGTAAAAGGAAAGATAACTCTACTTTCTTTTTGATCCTTAAAAACGAGTGTGACTTAATTCTACGCCATTAGAAACCATAGCATACAAAAACTTTAGAAACATTCTGTTAAAAACGGAATATTTTATTCTACGATGGGTACAATATCATAGATCCTATCAACAAGTCTAAGGATAGATAAAAATTAAACGGTTTGGAATTTGGGAGACAGGCAAGATTTCAAATTTTGAACTACCATTTCATAACACTTATTACAGTTAGCGATTTCTTTTTCAACTCCAATATTCAGCAAATGCGTTATTTGGTGGTGAATATAATTCGAATCAAAAGCTTTGTTGGCAGAATATTTATATTTAAATATCAAACCAAGGCAAGTTTTGACTTTTCAAGTTATTTCATTTACAAATCAAGCACAATTCATTTAAAAAAATGGCAAACCACTTGACTTTGTGAATCCTTAATATAGGGAACATATAGGGATTTTTCCAATAATGTGGCATCTTAGTTTCAATATCAAAAGATAAACTTCCAACAAAATGATAATAATGGAAAATCTACTGGAAAATCCTCCATCATTCGTTAGTAAATAGACATATAGAATGCTTTGCATATGCAACCAACGATACAAGATAGATTGTTACATCAATCCTGATAAATTTCAGTAAATTGGACCCATCCCATTCAAATTGAATTTTACTTTTCAAGTTATTTCAATTACATATCAAAATATCAAACCCAATTCATTTATAATAAAAAATATTCAACTAATTGTCTTGATGTATCTCTCAAATGAACGTAAGGTAGTTTTTCGAATGATGTGGCATCTCAGACAATATCAAAAGATTAACTTCCAGCAATACTTAAACTTAAATTAAACAAATCAATGTGATTTTCTTTCAATTCAAATACAATAGAATCTGTTTTAAATGACTCTGCTGACTTTGCTTATAGCGATCAATCGCTTAGTATAACGTCATTCGGTGCGAGGATTGATTTTCAAATAAAATGCTTTAGAATAAGGATCAAATATATAAGATATCACAGATTTAAAAAGCGTTGGCAGAGCGACTGGATATTGTACGTCGTACGTAGTGGCTGTTTTATTGCTCTCTTTTTCTTATAAATATAAAAATGTTATGTTGGTCCTTATTTAGGACAAAAACTCGAAAACTTCTACATCAGTTAGGTATGTAAGGTACATGTACTCTTAAAAGAGTACGGTTGGTCACACTACATAGGATAGCATAACAATTGAATCTTACAGGAACCGTGTATTTTCGTAGCATTTTCGGTAAGTTTTGTTAAAGTTCGTGAAATAGGATTTTAACGCATTTTTCTCAAAAAGGCCTGACCAATTTTACACAGTAACGAAAGAAATCTACAAAGTTAAAATTAAAAAATTGACAAAGTTTAATGGAAAATAAATACTATGAATTTCAATTAACACCCGATAAAATTAATAATGAATTTTTTTTAATATATTTGAATTGCTTTATTGTTCATTGTCGTTGATATTAATTAGAAATAAACGTATTAAAATAATAAACCAGAGAGAAGACTGAGAGAGCCAGATCGCATGAATACACGTGCTGCCATCTACTCCGAGTAAAGGTGTTTGGAACTATTCTTTAGTCAGTTTGTGTTTCTTTCTCCACCGTTCTACACTCGGAACGTCTGCCATAGAGAACGTTCTCTCTGTCGAAACATACTCGTACTACTTATCCTATGCTCATGAGAGAGAAGAAAAGCGTTCCGAGTATGTTTCAACAAAGAGAAGCTTCTCTATGGCAGACGTTCCGAGTGTAGAACGGTGGAGAAAAAAACACAAACTGACTAAGGAATAGTTCCAAACACCGTTACTCGGAGTAGATGGCAGCACGTGTATTCATGCGATCTGGCTCTCTCAGTCTTCTCTCTGTAATAAACTAAATTTTTAAGCAATTAACAGTTACTTAACGGAACTAATTTTAATGAATTTTTGTTAAAGACACTTCAGATCTTAACGTATTTAATACAAGTTATCCTAAAAAAAGACACGGTCCATGGCACGGTAGCTATGAATCTATTCTACTAAAATAGCTGAACGGTTATAAATGACATTTGAAATGAAAAATTTTCAAGTCTAAAAGAACATTTTATATTTAAAATTGTAATGAACCTGTAAGATAGCTAATATCTCTTCCTAGAAAAGTAATTTTAAGGATTTTGATGAACTTACTTTGAATCTAAAGTCTAAAAATATCTATCATCTTTTTCTGTCAAAATAGATACATTTTTAAATTTTGTTATGAAGGTAGGGAATCAATTAATCAATCAATTAAATTTAGATACTCTCAGCAAAGCGAGCGGGTATCAGCTAGTTTATTATAAAAAAACTATGTGATCACAATAGTTGCTTTACTCAATGGCATTTATTTAACCAAAACTACTGAAAGAATGATAATGATTTTTTAACCATGGGTCAACGACAAAAATACAGTTTCAACAAACACAAAAATTTGTAAATATCTCTTTTCGAGGACTTTTAAATAAGAATATACGGGTACTTTCGGGACAGAAAGCATAAGAAGTCTCTATTAGAAGATCTATCATTCGATCACTATTAAACGTATGTTATGCTTTGTGTATGCAACCCAAGATACAAACTTATTTCATCAACTCTGATAAACAGTGCAAATTGCCATTTTCTGTATTTCTTGATATTATAACATTTCATATTAAGTAACAAGGTCATTAAAAAACATGTTTAAAAATAACCGTTTTCAATGCAATCATTTAGTTTATTCTGAAAGAAAACGATAACGTAAATTTCATAGTAATTAGATTTTTTTAAAAATTCTTCCCTATCTTGTTTTGGGCCATTTTTGATATCCTTAACTTCTGAAAGCATTTATAGTTTTCTAATATTAAAAAAGGAATCCTTTTCTTTTTAATTTTTACGAAGAATTTAAAATTTTTCTTAATAACTACAAAATACAAGCGTTCGATAATCAACTTCCCCTTAAAATATTTCAAATAGAGATAATAATTAATATTTTTATCAAAAAAAGAAAAAAGTTATCGTTGAAAAGTTTGCTTTAAATTAAATTGTTATTTAAATTTAAAAATAATCATTAATTTCAAGGTTTCTGAAATTTTTAAGAAATGAGATAGTATAAGCGGTATAAACTATAATATACGCATAAGTGCAATCAATTTATAATTATAGTATAATATGCCTAATAATTGTATATTAAAGAATATAAGGCTATTCGTTTTTTATTTTATAAAACTAGTAGTTTGGGTAGAGGTTTGATTAAAATTAAATCAACTATCATTAATTACTGCGTGGTAATTATTCTTTACTCTTTTCTTCAATTAAATTAATAATGAAAGATAAAAAAATCTATTATATGGGACATACATATGGGATAAAACGTTCATAACGTATTTAATTTGAAATAATCTCAATGACATGCTGCTCCCTAGCGATAACAAACGTAACAATCAAAATTTGCGCGCCTTGTAACAAATTAAACGCCACAACACGCAGCTACCATAGAACTGGTGGAATATTGCGCGACAAAAAGCAGTTCCTAAAGAATGCGTCATTTGTTTGCAAAATAAAAATCCAAAACTAAAAATTAATTTGTGCACGTAATCAAGTATTGAACAAACTGTTTCCATTGTCATTCGTTTTATATTCTAAAAAAAAAATTTCGTTTTCGTTCGTAAATTTTTATCAATATTTCTACGCTATTGGGTGTTTCAATATCTTCAGAACGGAACGGGCATTTAGACAGACAGGAAGTCCCAGTGTACATGTGGATATAGCCGGCTGTTGGCTCCACAAAGTCAAAAAAATTCATTTATTATTTTTAAAAAAAGTGCTTCGACTAGTGATTTTTTAATAATCTACAATGCATTCGGCCACACTTCATTTAATTCAAGTCCTCGAAGAAACGGTTTCGCCAGGTACGTGGTTGCCTCTATTATAATGGCTGGCTTTGTTTCATAAAATGACCGTTATAAAATTTTCCATGTCTGACACATTTGATTTTTTTATTTTACCCTCCCAAATAATTTCCACTCATTTCACCGTAAGACAAAATATTTCAAAACCCTTATTTGCTAATTAATTATCTGAAGCTAACCTTGCACTTTTACCATTTCGTCCATTTTATCATAATGTTAACATTGACTCATTCCAGTTGTTGAAAGCACGTTTTTTATTTTTGAATTTCAGATAAAAATAAGCTCGAGGCAGCGCAAAACTATCTGGAACAGGCAGCGACGACA
This sequence comes from Sisyra nigra, assembly GCA_958496155.1. Lineage (NCBI taxonomy): Eukaryota > Metazoa > Arthropoda > Insecta > Neuroptera > Sisyridae > Sisyra > Sisyra nigra. Next base: position 33,621,217 of record OY292317.1, read on the forward strand.
AATTTACCAGAATTCATCAAAACGTTGTCGGATATTTTAGCTCATGGAGGTAATAGTCAAGTGGCTCGGATGGCCGCTGGTCTCCAGCTCAAAAATCAACTCACTTCGAAAGATCCACAAACGAAACATTTGTATCAGCAACGATGGCTCGCAATCCCTGAAGACACACGAATTTATATTAAGAAAAATGTAAGCTTAGACATCAATCTTAAACGTATTCTAGAATATTCCATGATTTGATTGGTTAACAGAATCTAATAACGACACGATCTTACCAGGAATTTTTATCAAACCGTTCAAAATAAAACGGAATATGAATAATACATGTTTTAAATATTCTAACTATGTCTAGAAAGGTTATCTTCCACTTTATATGCTCATATTAAATAGTACAAATTTTCAGTCATGACGCAGTTAGACGTTTATCGTCGTTTTTTCGCCAAATCGTAAAATATTTTGGTTTACTAAATACTTAAAGGCGCTAATAGGCGAATGTATAGGAAAATGGAGATACTAGACAAAATATCCCCATGACAAAAATATTTGCGATGAAATATTTCATGCAATTTTTTCAGCTCAATAACTAAGATTTTATAATATTTAATAATTTTTGATAAAAACGTGTTAAATTGACCCCCATGTGTTCGTGTTAAATCCGCAAAAACTGTGTTAACCAATGCCAAGGGGTCCTGGGGGTCCGCCCGGTTGGGGTTTGGGGGCGGCGCCCCCATCAAAAGAAATTATAGTCATTTGTCAATTATAATCATTCATTCCACCAAATCGATTTTCTCGAAATTTTTGTGAGAAGTAATTACTTGATAGTTGCATAAAATATATTTTTTTTTGGTGGGTGTCAACTAAGAGGGATGTATGAAAACAGCCCGCTAAATATTTCATTAATTTTTTTTACCGTTTAAATAGTTTGATTTGAGCACAAAAAAAAATATATATATAAAATATAGAATTTATTAATTTAAATGTTATTTTGAAAAATTTGTTCCGGTATCTTTATTAGTTTTGGAGAAAACAAAATTTAAGTTAAGGGTTGTAACACCTCTAGCTCCGATAGTAGAAGGGGTAACGGTCTAATATCGAGTATACTTACTACTACGGGGTATATGTGGAAAAGAACAAAATAAACGTCAGGTCAAAAATAGCCTGGCCCGCTGGGATAGGCTTATTCGGCTAGACCCTTTTGGAATATAATTATGTTATTGTTTCAAATGAATACAAAACCGTATATTGTACAGTACAAATAATGCGCAATATAAAAAAGTTATCATAATTTTATATTGCGCATTACTTGTACTGTAATATGTACGGTTTTATTTTATCTAGAACAAAACCAATAATATAGCAAACAAATGTGGAGGCATATGCCAACGCACCACTTTTAAAACAACATTTTCAACATTAAGTTAGAGCCTTAGAGCCATTGTTCTTGCCAAATAAGATAATTGTAACAGATATACAGTGAAAAACGCTTTAAAATTGTAGAAACCAAAATTTTATTGTTGTATTAAACGAATTTCGCCTCAAAAGAAAAAGTAATACGAATCAAAATAGCTGAAACAGTATAATTTCTTTTTAAGTGTTTTTTTTGTTAAAGTTTTCTATGAGGTTTTTTCCAAATAATATGAAACCGTACTTTGTGCGTTACAAGTGATGCGATAAATAAAATTATGGCGATTTTTTTATATTCCACATTCCTTATTTTTAATGAGCATGACTTATACTGTATAATGTACTTTTTATTTTCATCTGAAACAAACCTTATGTAACCTTTAATTTCGTTAGTCCCAACTTATTTGTTTTATAAACAAAATCTACCCATGTACATTCAAAGCATTCAGGACTAATACATTGTTGATGGATAGGCAATTACTTATTTATTAATGCATAATAGTACCCCCTAATAAAAAACTTGACAACACAAAAAAAATATCTGCTGCGAGGCGTCACAGTACTTTCTTTTACTTTCGTTTATGAAACTCACTGTTGGTTAAAAGAACTATAAGCACTTTATAACTATAAAATACATATAGACAAAACTATTGTATATGCATACAGCTTATGTGCATTCGGATATACGAATTCCGAACCTTCACCCCAGAACCGTCCTTATTCGAATTTTCCCAGGAAAAAGTTTCAAATAAAAGTTTTAGGCACCAATGAGTCTAAGAACTGTAGAAAGTTTGAAAACTTGAAACAGCTCAAAAACTCCAAGAATAAAGTATAACTTTCGGTTAACCGATTTCAACCAAAAGCTTCGCGGCACAACTAGATATATTGTAATTTGCATTAATTTCCAAGTTTGTAGAAATTTGGATAAAGCTTTCGATACGATATGGCTGTCACACACACTCAGACATGTTTCTAAAAACCACTTTTTTGGGTTCAGGGGACCTCAAAATATGTATTTTCGGTAAAAGCTTGACTTCAAAAATTCGACCCGGTTACAATACTTTCTTTAGTATATAGTAGTAAAAGAAAGTAAAAAGAATTTTCTTAGAAAGGACAAGAACTAGGTCAAGTTTTTACCTCCGAAAACCTCTATACTTCGTAATAAGATAGCATATGATTCACATTACAATAAAATAAGCTTGAAAATTTATTTCGACGTGTAAAATTTTTTTTCCAAAATATCTTGATTTCTACTCCAAAAAATGGCTTTATTTTACCAGAATCAAGTGTGGAAAAATATGACTTCCTCGAGAAAATTTAAAACTTGTAATAAATAGCTTCGTGATGAATTCATTCTAAGTTGGATGTTCTTTGATATTCACTGCAACTTACCTTTGATATCCCCTTAACAACCTTAAAATGAAGACTGGACATCAATAACGAGCTAAGTGCCAAAAATAAAAAAATTGAATTAGACCCGCAAAAGCAAGCTAATGTGTCATTGCCAACAACGTAAAAAGGGGGTTAATGGCATGATCATTAATAGGTAACCATACGTCCCGGATTGACCGGGACAGTCCCGGATTTTTCTAGAAGCAATATTTGTCCAAATTTTTGAAAAGGTTCTTATTTTCAATATTTATTTTAAATATATGTATTTCAACTAGAATTATTTTTACAAAATTTGAACCGAAAAATTGTACATATCAAAAAACGCGGCACGCTTTAAACCATTTGAAACATACAGTGAACTCGCGGTTTTTGCGAATAGTATTTGTTGTGTAATTTTTATTAAAAAAAGATTTTTAAAAATCATATTTAAGTTATTTAACTTAACTTAACTCACCCCCCACTACAATTTCTCGTCCCGGATTTGAAATAAAAAAATATGGTCACCTTATTAATAGTAACTATTAATGTATTAGGTTAATGCTTGTATTACCTAATACATTGTATTACCTAGATTGTTGGCAATGGCACTTAGCTTGCTTTTTTGGGTTTAACTTAATTTTTTTGGCACTTAGCCCATTATTGATGTCCAGTCTTCATTTTCTTATTTTATTTTAACGGTACGTTGCATTAAAGATCATGGAGACTATTTTTTTTTATAAATCAAAAATAAATAATATTGACCTTTTGTAATGAAAATACTCTAAAATTTTAGATTGTACGTGCATTGGGGACTGAGAACAGTCGTCCAAGTTCTGCTGCTCAATGTGTCGCTTACGTCGCCGTCACTGAACTACCTGTTGGACAATGGGGTGACTTAATCAACACCTTGGTTAACAATGTCATAGACGTAACATCAACCGAAATGCAACGACAGGCGTCCCTAGAAGCGATAGGCTACATCTGCCAAGACATCGACGCCGAAGTCATAATCCACCAATCCAACGCCATCCTAACAGCAATCATCCACGGAATGCGAAGCGCTGAACCATCCAACCACGTTCGCCTAGCCGCCACCGAAGCCCTCTTAAACTCCCTGGAATTCACCAAAGCTAACTTTGAAATAGAAAGCGAACGAAACTTCATCATGGAAGTCGTTTGCGAAGCAACTCAATCACGAGACACGCAAATTGCCGTCGCCGCTTTACAATGCCTCGTTAAAATTTTATCACTTTATTATCAATACATGGAACCTTACATGGTCCAGGCTTTATTCCCGATCACATTAAACGCAATGAACTCAGAGAACGATGCCATTGCTTTACAAGGTATCGAATTTTGGTCGAATGTCAGCGACGAAGAAGTTGACCTAGCTATTGAAGATTCTGAAGCATCCGAGGCGGGTCGACCTCCTCAACGAGTTTCACATCACTATGCTAGAGGTGCACTGCGATTCATCGCTCCAGTTCTCATGCAAAAACTTACCAAACAAGAAGAGTTAGATGATGAGGACAGTTGGAACCCACCTAAAGCAGCTGGCGTTTGCTTGATGCTACTAGCTTCGTGTTGTGAGGAAGAAATCGTTCCATTAGTACTTCCTTTCGTGAAAGATAACATTAAATCGGAACATTGGCGTTTCCGAGATGCTGCTTTAATGGCTTTCGGTTCAATACTTGGAGGTTTAGATGGCAACACGTTAAAACCTTTGGTGGAACAAGCGATTCCGACTTTGATCGAATTGATGCACGATCCTCATTTAACGGTTCGGGATACAGCCGCTTGGACTTTTGGAAGAATTTGCGATATTGTCCCGGAAGCTGCCATTAATGAATCTTACTTCAAGCCATTGCTCGAATGTTTGGTGAATGGATTGAAAGCAGAACCTAGGATAGCTGCTAACGTTTGTTGGGCATTTTCTGGTTTGGCTGAGGCCAGTTATGAAGCTGTTGTAACGAGTGACAATGAACAACCTGAAACTTACTGCTTATCTCCATTTTTTGAGTACATCGTTTCGCAGTTGATCGAAACAACTGATCGTGTTGATGGTTCACAGTCTAACTTACGAGGTGCCGCTTATGAGGCTTTGATGGAAATGGTGAAGAATTCACCCAAAGATTGTTATGTTACTGTCCAGAAAACAACGATGGTCATTTTAGAGAAGCTACAACATGTCTTACAGATGGAATCACATATTGTTAGTCATACAGATCGATCACAGTTCAACGATTTACAATCACTTTTATGCGCCACTTTACAATCAGTTCTACGTAAGGTGACTCCTGAAGACGCTCCGAAAATCTCCGACTCGATCATGACTGCGATGTTGACGATGTTTAACTCCAACTCGTCGAAATCTGGAAGTGTTCAAGAAGATGCTTTAATGGCGGTTTCAACATTAGTCGACGTTCTTGGTGAAGGATTTTTAAAATATATGGATGCGTTCAAACCTTATTTATATATGGGATTGAAAAATCATGCCGAGTACCAAGTTTGTAATGCGGCTGTTGGACTTACCGGAGATATTGTTCGAGGGTTGAAACTCAAAGTAATTCCGTATTGCGATGAAATCATGACCTTACTATTGGAGAATCTAAGCGATCAAACTGTACATCGTTCGGTCAAACCTCAAATCTTATCAGTGTTTGGAGATATTGCTTTATGTTTGGGTCCAGAATTTAAAAAATATTTAGATGTTGTTTTACAAACCCTGGTACAGGCGTCCCAAACCGAGGTTGATCGGGAAGACTATGATATGGTTGAGTACTTGAATGAGTTGCGAGAGGGAATTTTAGAGGCGTACACTGGAATTATTCAAGGGTTGAAAGGCGAGGAGGAGACTCCGTATCCGGATGTGATGATCTTGGAGCCCCACGTTCAGTATATTATTCAGTTTATGATTGAAGTGGCACGAGATGCGAATCATACCGATGAAATTGTGGGAATCGCTGCTGGTTTGGTTGGTGATTTGTGTACTTCGTTTGGAATCCGGGTGTTGTCGCTGATGGATGTAGAGCCGATCACCAACATGTTGCATGAAGCTCGTCGTAGTCGGACCAATCGTACCAAACACCTCGCCTCCTGGGCGCTGAAGGAACTCCGGAAATTGAAAAATGCAGCGGTCACCACTCTCCCAGCGACCAGCTGGTAAGCAGATTTCCTAAATATCTATCTTAAATTTTCTTTTTTTTTTTCTTTGTGTAAATGAAAGATTAATGAACGAAATTTTAAATAAGCTATTTGACAGTAGTGGAAATATGTTACATATTACATGATTCCATTTTATCAAAGTTGAATTTTTCTATGTTTTTGAGACGGTAGAAAACGTTTTATCATTGGTTGAGACATTTGTGACGTCACGCGTAAAGAGTTAGATACATATGCAACCGGTTTAACACCTAGTGTAATATCACTTTATAAAGCGATTTTATAGTGAAATTTCCAGTTAATACTTTATTATGTTTTCGACAAAAAGCATCCACTACGTTCTATCAAGAAAATAAATGAACATTTTTTAAAAACCTTTGATGAGAGAATCTTCGTGATCCCGTTAATATAAAATAAAAATCAATACAATTTTTTGAAGTTTTGCTTAGTTTTTGAGAATAGGAAGGGTTTTAGATGCACGATTTCAGTGTTATTTTTATGAGAAATAAATTTGTAGCCCCCCCCGCAATATAATTTTAAGTTATCCCCCCCCCCAACGGAACCGAATTTTTTTTGGCTATCGCGTTGTCTGTTAATTTTAAATAAATTTACCTCAAAAACTATAAATCCCCAAAAATATTAATTTTTAAACGTTTTGATCGTGAATTCTGAACCAATTCAGGGGTAATTTGCGTTAATGGGGATGCGCATTCTTCGCAGGCGTTCACGGGTTAGTGTAAATTTTGAATTCTTAGTAATAGTTGGATTTTCGCGGTTCATACGTTAAGTCATGCGCAATAAATTATGGCAACCTATTGTATATTGGCATATCTTTTGTATTGCGCATGTATTTTACCGTATAATGTACGTTTCTCTTTTCATCTAGAACAAATCATAAGTTTCGTGTTTTCCAAACGTTAAGGGGTAACTATTGTGATTTTTTTAAAAGAAAACTTAAGGGTGTATTTATACATATTTTAAGAAAACACAGTAAAATTTTTGAAGAAAAATATTAAATATTTTTCGAGTTACACGCGATCTCCGACAGTGCTAAAAAAAGGTCCTCCACTGCTGCAGTGATTCCGGTCTTCTCCATGGATGAAACCAAAAAAAAAAAAATTCTCATTAAACTAAAAGATATTTTCCGTACAATGAACTACGGTCGGAAAAATATATCAAAAATTTACAAAATGGCGGCGTTTTAAAAAAAAGTTGAATTTTACAAAAGTGACCATATTTTTTTATTTCAAATCCGGGACGGGAACTTAAGGGGGGGGGGGGTGCAGTTAAGTTAAATAACTTAAATATGATTTTTTTAATTATTTTTAAAAGAAAAATTATTCAGTAGGTCTTTTTGGCTATGAAACATTGTAAAACATTCTGTACAATTTTCTTCATAATTAACTTTAGTTATATCGCTTTTAGTGTCTATTTCAAGTCGAATTTTAAATATTTTGAAAATAAGAACCTTTTTAAAAATTTGGGACACTCCGGGAAAAAAAACTGAATCCGGGGCTAATATTGCCTCTAAAAAAATCCGGGACGCAAGATGGAAATCCGGGACGAATGGTCACCCTAAATTTACCCAAAATTTTGGTCATTTTTGACCTACCAAAATTCGATTTTTGATCAGATCAAAAAACTGGTAGATCATTGTATGGAGAACTATATACAGAACATGCAGAAAAAAATTGATAGTGATCGGATTATTTGTCTTCGAGTAATTACTGCAGCAAATTTGAAAAATGCTATTTCGAGAAAAACGCGTTCAAAGAAAAAATGATCGTTTTCACTGTTATAAATGGATTAAAATCATACTTACAATCTAATCTGCTATTCTAGGCCTATATAATTCACCTTTCCCATCTAAGTAATTTCTTTTACAAGTTTTGCACACTACTAAATCGCTAATTGTAGTAAAATCTGAGAAATACTAAATTACAATCAATACAATATTTGAGCCGCTCAGTGCACACATCGATTAACTCCGTAATGCAAGGAAGTTGAGTAAATTGATAAAATATACTTCTGAAATACAATGTCTTTTATGGAAAAGCTAAAAAGAAAATTGTCATTTAGAGCTTTTATTACTTATTATTAGAAATTTTTTTCGGATATATAATGTTAAGAGTCAACCAAGCGTTTTGACATGAGAATTTGTAAAAGTGGAGTTAAGCGATGTGTGCACTGAGCGGCTCATATAAGAGATGGGTTAATCACAACTCTTTAACTAGCTGTAACTCAAAAACTATTAGAGATATCGATTTAAAATTAAAATATGTTATTATTATAGGTATAACCTATCAAAATATAAAAAGAAAAGAAAAGAAAAATCAATTTTTTTTAAATTTCACACTAGTTGTGCCCCTTATCTAACTAGTTTGTGACGTCACATGTATCACGTTATTAACCTCAACCGAAACCATTGCCTGTGTGATTTTCCTAAATCTAATTTTTATCTTGCTTTTTAAACAAATTTCTTACCCCTTAGGCAATCTCGACATTAACGCTCACGACGCTTTCGCGTCAATACGTCAAAAACGCTCAGAACGCTTTAAAAATTTGCTGAGTAGGCAATCTCAAAACACCGCTGGCTTCTGACATTTTGAAATTTTTAAAAAATAAATAAAAATTATAGGGTATAATTTAAAAATTATATTAACTAAACAGTTTCATTTAAAATTTCCGCAATATTCTTTCACTTTTCTGCTTTTAATTTTATATTTGCTTTATATTTTTATATCCTCTTGAAGTTTTATCTTATAATATTTTATTATATTTCACCAATACAATTAATTTTTCTTCAAAATCTATTTTAAATTATCAAATTTTTTCAGTTATAAAATTGTATAGTACACATTTTTTAAATGACAGATATATATTTGAGATTTGGCAGCGTCAAACGCGTCTATAGTTGAAATACATTTTACTTTGACGCGTCGCGAGCGTACCGTCCGTCGCGTCGCCGTCGAATTGAACCATTCCTATGGAATTCTATGTTTAACTTTTTTTTGACATTTGGAAGCGTTAGAGTCGTGGACGTCGAGTTTGACTCAGGCATTAATAACATATTGTTGTAGGCAATATAAAACATTTTCCACAGTTTGTCAAATATCCTATTTCAATTAGCTTTTGTTCGACTGAAATATCGCGATATTCGTAGACTTTTTTTTAACCTATTATTTTTGTTGAAAATCGACGACGAAGTCAGTCATTTTGATCTTTCTTTACAGTAGTACATCGATAGTCGCACACTGAAGCTCTGATTTGCCTCGTTTCAGATTTGCTTTACCTAGTAGCAAATAAAAACAGAAGAAAGCCATAAGAAGGTCTCACAATTCAAATTCACCAGGGATGTTTAGTTCAAATTTAAGCGTTTAAGACTTTAAGGATTTCTCAAATAGTATGCTTTTAATATATAATCAGCAGCATTTGAAATGCAATCAATTACGTACTATATCCTACTTTTGGTTGTCTTCTGCGAATAAAAACAAAAATATATCACCTTGCCAATATAAAAACCGCACACACGTATGTTCCTTGATAACCTGTTCTGAATATGATGTGAGAAGTGAACATTTTGAACATTATTTCTACTTGTAATTTCCTTTTTGTTCTACGTGTGAATGGATATATTCAAACGTTTAATTGTGGCTGTTTCTGTTAATAAAAAACCAACAAATCACCGTACTAGCGCTATCAATTATATTGACGTATTTAAATACTGTGGACATATTTTGTTTCGTGAAATTTCTAGTGGCTGATGGGAATCATAAAATAATCGTTTCATTTTAGTGTGAGTGATAATTTGAATGAAGATGGTGCGGGTTTATTTTTTTTATGAACGTTGATGAAAATTTGGCGCTAATGCCGCCGCGTACGTGACTGATATTTGCGAATTAAAAATATGTGATGTTAAGAGGAAAAATTGAAAAATTTTATTCATTAAATAAACATATTATCAGTGCTGATCTTAAATACTTCTCAGAGGACACCGCACATTTCAAACAAATGATATATACCATTATGTAAAAAATATCACAAAATGTATTTTTGCGTGCTATAGATCCAATTTTAATTTTTTTTTTTTCAAAAATTTATTTTTTATTTATATTTAGGCACCGTTCACATTGAGGTCATATTCGATTTATCGCCTAAATAAGTGGCTTTGAGCGACATGTCGCTTGCGATTTATCGCCTATCGCCGCACTGTGAACAATACCTTACAAATATACAAATAATTTTTTTAAATTCAACATCTTTTAATAACATATTTTTAATGAAATTTAACGAGGTAACAAAATTTTTTATTAACATACCGTATATAACATGAAATTATCATAATTGGTTATACATAAAAGCAACGCTAAAATACATTTTGCTATTTTATTTGGAATAATCTAAAACTATTTTACGTATTTGTATTTCATTAACTTATTTTAATATTTATATAACCATTTTTATTTAACATAGCAATAAGAGGACATGTTAACACTAACAAATCACTTAAATTTTAAGATATAATTTTGATCGTTCTTGTTTTCTTTATTACATTGAAATGATTGATTGAACCAGATTTGATCATTGAAATGTTTGATTGAAACAAATTATTGATTGCTTTTCTTAAGTCAAGTTTAAACGATTCAATCTGATTGAATTAATGGAATAGACTCGTTTAAAACCATTTTATTGAACTTGAAACTAGAGTGGACATTTTTTACATTTGGTCAATTTTATTGCAACACTCGTGAAAAAACTCGTTTATGGTAGTTGGACAAAGATTAGTGGTCTTAATTAAAGAAAACCAGGACAATCAAGTGTCAATTTTACTACTAATAAATCGCTAGTAAAAGTTTCAAGATGTCCAATGCTTGATTCTTTTACATCAAATTAATAAGCAAACGTAAAATCTTTAATTTAATTAAAATATTTTAGTTTTTGGTATTAAAAAATTATTTTAGTTAAACACTTTCTCATATCAATACAAACGAATAGATTTAGATCATTCCAAAATCGCGTATGTTTAAAATAGGGAATAAATTTGTAATCAAATAATTCAAAGTATGAACTTGGCGGGTCCAATTAAAATTATTTAACACAAATATGTAAGTTCCATTGGATTATTTCAATATTGAGACGTTGAGGTTGATTAAGTTCAGTCTAACTGCAAGCAAATCGGCACAAATCGCAACAGATTGCAAAATGATATCCATCAAAAAAATATTTTTTTACTTTATTTTCAAACCAAATAAAAATTAACTCAGGAAATTTACTCGATATATCTTTTAATATGATTTTACTCGATTCGTTAATAAAAAAAATTGCTACAAATCGAGTTTTGGTGAAATTGGCGTTTAGCGTCGGAAATTATTTACGCGTAAAAAACGGTGCGTTTAGTCTTCTGTCAATCTCTGGTGGTCCATCAAAATGGTATGACCTTAAGGTAGTATTCTAATCTAGAGGCATAAATTTCAGGTAATTTTTGAAGTGTCATAAAAAACGAAAATTAATATTTTTACCATCTATTTTGTTATTAGTTATTTATTAAGCTTACAAGAATACAGAAAAAGTCAACAAACAAAAAAAGTTGAAAATTTCAAAAATTAGCAGCTGATGAAGTGGGGGGTCTCAAAAAATTGGCACCTGACGATACTAATGATTTCAACCCTCCTACCAATGTGAAACCAAAAAAAAAAAAAAGATTATTAATCTAGAATAATGTCGCAATGTCTGGAATTACGGAAAAGTTGTAAAAAATTTTTTTTACAAAATGGGGGCTGCCTAAAAAAATTTTTGTATTTTTTTCACAAAATGGCGGCTGCCTAAAAAAAATTTTTGTACCACTTTTTTTTTTAAATAGTAAAAATTGGGAATGGGGATAGTTTCAGGTATAGACAAGTCTATAAAGAAGACTTTAACAATTTCAGGTAAATCGGTCCAGCAGAACCTGAGAAATCGTGGGTATCGTTTTGGAAAAGACAGTTTCTAGAAAAACGCGTTTAAAGTTTCGGGTAAAGTTACATCCAGTGGCCATACTATGGTAGCAATACTCAAGGTTAATACTTACATTTTTTAATCAGCGATTCCTGGTCCAAAAATTTTGAAAAATCTTCTTAAGGGCATAATCTTAAAGGTTTAAACTTTGAGAATATGAAAGAAAAGAAAAATCGATTTTTTCAAATTTCTAGACTAGAATACTCCCTTAAGGAAACATTGAAATATATAGCAGGCATATCGTTGATAAAATTTTTATAATAAATTAGCTATCAGGGGTGTAAAAAATTAAATCTTAGGATGGCCCATAATCATCTACCGAATGACCCGAAACAGTCATCATTTAAATAAAAGGACCTTTAAAATGGTTTTTAACATTTTCACCCCTTGGTAAAAGCGTAGCCTAAATGAAATTATAGTAAAACAGGGGTGGCCAACCAAAATTTTTTCACTCTATAAACAGTATAAATACTTAATTGCGTACATCTGGTTTCAAATAATTTTATACCAAACCAAAAATTAAAAAAATATCATTAAATCTGAGCTTTTGATGCTTTTTTAACTCGATTATTAATGATACTATTTTTATTTCACTACTTTGGTCATTATAAAAAATATATTTTTTAAAGTATGATTAATATCGCGGGTGGCGGTTTGGTCATCTAGTAGAAGAAGCAAACGGCCGGAATTTCGACAGCTAAATGATCCACTCATGCGTGTAAATTTCCTACGCTAAACCCCAAATTTACCCGAGGTTTTTATGACACGGTGCCTTGATGTTGATATTGTGTGCAGTTCGACGATAATTTTTCTTAAGTCTTTCTCTTTCAAACACTAAGAACTTCATTCGATTTAAATATTGTCACGAATCGAACGAAATTCTTAGAATTAATCAAACGTATATATGTATTAAAATTTCCTTCTTACAATGTCAAAATTTCTTGTTCTCCGCACAACTTCCATTCCATAAATTTAGAATAGGCAAGAAATATTTTTAAAAGAAATAAATGATATTTTTCCAGGAGCAACAAGAAATTTGTTTATTATTTAGTAACAATTTTACAATTTCTTTAAAAAAAAAGAAAACTTGTTCTCAATAGTTATTTTATTCGGTGCGTTTGATAAAAGAATACGTTGTTTTATCATTGATATAATATAAATAAGAATAATAGACAAAAACAAATTGATAACTGTGATTTGAGAGGGCTCCTTCATACTGTTCTAATTCTCAACGATGCCAAAAGTTTATTAAAAAAAAATGTTATATTTATGATGAGAATTCATACGTTGTGTTGAATCAAACATTTAATATTACTGTTATGTACGGAGGCCTCTCAATTGTAATTCCTGTTTGTGTGATATTTGTATGTCAACTTAGTGAAATTAAAAAAAAAAATATTAGGAATGAATTGCTGTGAAAACGTGGAACTTTCCTTTTTGGACGCGTTTAAATGTATGAGTGGTCGTATGAAAGGATGAGTGCATCGCGTATAAATGAGATTATATAGAAATTTAAAGACAAATATAAATGAAAAAAAATCATCAAGTTCATCGTGCAATCAATTATTTGCGCACATGTTTTAATTAATATAATTATTTATTTCTATATAAATGAGTATATTTTTGGTGAACAATAATGAATACGTGATAGTTAAATGTGTATCGTATGTTTGTTGCGTACATGTTTATGAACGTTTGTGATCTGAACGTGTGGTTCATAATGAATCGGCGTGAGTATAGTTACATTGTATCAATGCGAATTGTATGTAAGAGATAAACTAAGGCTATATTCAAAGATAAAAGTGGCGATAATAGCGGTATTTACGTTAATCGTGCTACTATGATATTTTCTGGATTAAACAGTGTAAATCACATGTGTGTCATATTTTACATAAATATTACGTCACATATACATTTATATAATTATTCGAGCGTCTACGAGACCATAAATCCTTGGTATTCTTAAAAATTTTATCTTTTGCTAATAATATCGATGATTTAAACAGGAAAATTTTTTTTAAGATTTAAAATCGCGCCAAAAAAAAATAAATAAAATCAAAAGTGAGCTTAAAAAAATTGAAAATTTTAATGCAAAATGATTTTTTTCTCATGCAAAACTCTTTTTTTTTTAAGTTTCTCAAAGCTTCTAACAAGGAATTGTAGCATTTTTTCGATCATATTTTTTTTGGGAAAATTGGTCAAAACTGAAATATTTATACTCTTGAAATATCCATATTTCTCTAGTTTTTGTAGACAAACATTTTTTAAATCCGAATAACATATTAACACGATTGCGTAAATATCCTAAATATTTTTTCTAAAAAAAAAAAGATAAAAATGTCTTAAACATCCAAATAAACCATGTTTTTTTGAAAACACCTGGAAAATATGAAATAACAAGCAAGAATAAAGCTTTTCCCCGAATTTAATTCAATTAATGGCTTAAAAGCATGTTTTATATGAATATAACTAGATTTGTTCCAGATGAAAATAACATCGTACAATGTACGATACAAGTCATATGCAATAAATAATTATATATTTTTTTTTTAAATACGCAAGACTTGTATTGTACAATATATGGTTTTATTGTCATCTGGAACAAATGTTATTTGTTTCCCAACCAAATTCATAATTGTATATTTATCTTAATTGTTACGTGTCCGAATTAAATTCATTATACAGACGAATTTAATTTCGATACTTTTATTGTGTTAAAGTTTCATCGTTACATTAATTGTAGATATGTTTAAATGCCATTATCTTTTAATTTGGCCTCGAGTGATTGAACAAGTATCAAATTAGACTTAAATTTGAAGACTTAAATTCGACACGGTATGGGTCGCTGACTGTATTTGAACTCTGCTGTGTTAGATAATGTTATTTTCTTTTACTATTTTGTGTACGTGGATTAGAACCATGAATACAAAAATACCAAAAAAAACTAATGTGAGTAATTACAATTAGTGGGAACAATTGACTTTTGGGCTGAAAGTTGCATTCCAATTTGTCATAGGGGGTTGATTTGTCAATGTGGAGAATAGAATTCTTCATATTTTGTCTTTTAGACAATACGTACGTCGTTCATTAAGTCCTTAATTCACTTTTATTTTTCAACATCTTGAACCCGTCCAGAAATTAAGATTTCGGAAGGTTCTCAAAGTAGACATTTATTTGAATGAACTTCATGTAATTCAGCTTTGAGTTCTTTCGGTGTTAAGATTTTTAATTACTAATGTTTTATCACCACTTAAAGTTTTATTTTAATTTTTTTTTAAATAAACCACAATTCTATGCTTCAATCGATCATAAAAATTAAATCACGTGATCTATAAATCTAAAAATTAAAATATTACTTTTGAAAAACAAACAATTTGCACGGATCTGCGATCCGTTTCTTAGATTTTCTAAGGACTTATTGAACGATCCTCGTAAATTTGGGGGTCCTGGGATCTTGGACTATAGAGTAAATTGTCTCACTTGTTATATTTACGAGCTGGTCTTGATTTTCGCCTTGAAAACACTAAGACCCACCAACTATAAATATCATGAAAATCAAGTAATGATTGTGATATTAATTATGAACGAATTGATTATTAAAACACATTTATTAATAACATCAAATTCAAGCCTCAAATAATGTTTTACTGCTCAACATTTGTAGAAGTCTTTTTAAACTTCTTTTACAATTAACGTACACGTCCAGTTTTCAACATTAAAAAAAAAAAAAAAACATTAAAATAGTACTTCACGTTTTTTTTTTAAATCGATCATTAATTTTGTATCATGGTGAGTGATTTTGATCTTAAACGAATATTTGAAAATTTTATGAATGTTTTAATTTGAATGATTTATTGTATTTTGTTGTGAATGTAGTTATTTGAGTGCCATGGCTGACTGATATCTTCAAAAATCCATCCCACAGTAAGAAATTATATTACTTTCGTATTATCATCATTATGCTCTATCCTTGAACATGAATTTAATTTGTAAAAATGTTGTCATTTTAAACTTTTGAAAAAAAAAAATTTTTTTCTCTAATTATTTAAAATTAATTAATTTTACTTTTTTTCAACAAAAAATTTACAATGTTTTGATTCAATTTCCATTCTATTGATTAGTACTGTAGCCAATATTATGATTATTAATAAATCATCATAATCATTAAAATATACTGTTTTTTCTTTTTATTTTTTATTTTTTTTTTTCAGATGTCTTGTATTCTGTGATTGTATAATTTTTTTGTCTGAACTAAACCAAGCTTTCTCATAGAACAATGAAATATTTGAAGTTTTCAAAAGGAATGTTGAGACTTAAGAAAATTCATAACGTTTCCATAAAAAGATACCCTTTACGTTTTCTTAAATTTACAAAATTTAAATTTTTTTTGATTGATCTGTATGAAATATCAAAAACTTTTATGGAGATAACTTATCTATCTATCTATATAAAAACTGGATAGATTTTGATCAATTTTTTTGTTTAACTTCTTATATACTTGGTCCTTATCTAAAAAAAGAATTATCACGATATCATCATTAAAAACAAAGTAATTAAAGTTTTAAAAAATGCGATGTTTACAAGCAAAACGCGTTAAGCGGTACATTTTTCGTCGCTTTATTGGAGTGGGGCAAATGGTTTAATGCGCATGGGCTGCAGAGAGAATGTTTCTTCTTTCACTGCCTACTGGTCATATTGAGCGTAGACTTAATAGTTAATGCAGCTCAGCGAGATATTAGATTAATAAAGACTTTTTGAATTCTATTTTCTATTTGTTTAGCAGTTTTTGAAATACTTTTTGTAGCTTTTTTCGAAAAACTCTTAGCATTTTTTATATTTTACTGTAAATACAAATTCAAAATACATTTACAACCGTTAAAATAATCGAATAACATTTTAACACTCTCTTTTATTACTGCATATATTTTTTAACCGACTTCAAAAAAGGAGGCGGTTCTCAATTCGACTGTATTTTTTTAAAATTAAACTTTATGTCAAAAAATTGCTCCTTAAGAATCCGCAATTTCTCCAAATGTATAGTTATTAGTTGATAAATAATTAAATTTTCAAAAATTTGCAAACTCAAATTAAAATTGCTGTAAAATACAAAAAAGTCACTTTTCTTAATTTTTTTTTAAATTGCTGCTTAAATGCTCTTTCCTTATCCGCAATTGCTCCAGGTGTATAGTAAATAGCTAATTAATAGTTTAATTTTTAAAAAAATTTTCAACTCAAGAATTAGAATCGCTAAAAAATCCAAAATACTTTTTAATTTAAGTTTTAATTTTTTTAAGCTCTATCTGCTCTTTTCAATACGGAAATAGTTGATCAATTTTTGCAATATTGCTAATAATTAGTTATTTTTTACTATTTATAGATGTATTGTTGTACTATGACGTCATCAATTACCTTTGGATCTTGTCAACATGAATAATTTAAAAATTGAATTACTTATTAACTATACACCTGGAGCAATTGCGGATCCGAAAAGAGCATTTAAAGAACAATTTTTAAAAAAGAAAGTGATTATTTTGGATTTACTATATATAGTAATTTTTATTTTTGAATTTACAAATTTTTGAAAAATTAATTTTAAATTAACTAATAACTATACACAGCAATAGCGAATTCTACAGGAGCAATTTTTTGGCACATAGTTAAAAATGTTCTACGCTAAGTTCTTTTCGGTTATTTTAAATATATTTTTGTTTTTAAATGTTTTCCTCTGTAAATTAAATATGTTCTTAAAATAATAACCTACGTAGACGACGTCGCGGGTATCAGCTAGTAGAAAATAAAATACCCAACAAAAAAAGTCCCATAAAATTTTTCCAACAAGTTGATGGTTGTGGCAACAAATTTATCATCAATCCAATTTTAACCATGAATAACTTTTGAAGGAAAAAATATATTAAAAAAATTGTAAGAGGCCTTTTTTGTAGAGCGTTAAATTTTATGTTATTTAAATGGAAATTGCGAAGCAGTACCTCAATCTTTCACAGATTTTTTTTCGTCATTTCCAACAACATTTTCAAAATAATTTAAAAAGGTTACGAGCAAAAAAAAGTTTAAGAAGCCCTGCTTTAATCGAAAGCTCAGATCTAAATAATAATAATAATAATAATGTTCATGCCCCAACACGTTATGAATTTCTAAGTTCCACTCAATATTCATACTGAAACGTTATATTTTAATCTACTTGAATACAAGATTATAGAATTAGAGATTAACAAAAACTTCGAACCTTTTTTCCCAACACATATAACTTGACAAAAAAGGAAAATTTAAAATAAAAATGCTGTACATAACAAAAAGAAATGTCTATTTTATCAAATATATATAATACAGAAAAGTTATATGGAATATTTGATGATATAGGTTGATAGCAGAGGAAGGACAACTTTTGTCGATGGAGGCATCACATGATACTATGCTGTGGCAGCCATTCTATGGCTTCCAAACCACCCAACAGTTTATTTTAAAACACCCCCAGCTACCCCTAACAGTGCTCTAATTTTTTCCCTTCATTCATACGCTTCACAAATAAAAAAAAAACATGCAATGATATAAACTTTTGGGTGTAACAAATACAAACGCAACATGGAAGACATAGAGCCTCCGTCTTCGGAGCGACAGAAAAATCAAGTAAGAATTCATAACGGATTTTTATAATTAGATTTTAGGCAGATTTATTTGTTGATTAATAACTTGTTTAGGATTCAATGGACTTGGATGATTTGTTACCACATATAGGCGAATTTGGAAAGTACCAAAAAATTCTGTTGTGGTTCGTTTGTTTGCCTTCCTGCTTACCATGTGGTTTTTGTGCATTCAATCAACTCTTCATGGCTGATACTCCCGAGCATTGGTGCGCTGTTCCCGAGCTACAAAATCTAGGAATTTCTCCGGAATTGAGGCGTCGTTTATCAATTCCCATCAACGAGGTCTCTAGGTTGATAATTTTTGTCTTGTAATATTGTGTAGAAAACTCGAGTTGTTCTAATTATTGTATTTCATATTTTCTTTAATTTAATATGAGTAATTTAATTAAGTGTTAATTGTTGTAGATTAAAGACAATAATACAGTGTGGGATAGATGCAGTCGATATGCAGTTAATTGGACTGCGATTTTAGAAGAAAATGATTATGATTTAGATGTTATTTCTCCAAATACAACGTGGGCTGTTGAAAGTTGCAATGATGGGTGGGAATATGATACTTCTGAAGTGCAATCATCTATTGTTATTGATGTAATATACATTTTTAAGTGGTATTCTTTTGGTCTCATGATTCAAAATAGGGATTTTGAATCCTTTGAAGTCTATTAATCATAGACCAGTGCTTGGTGGAAAATGGTAAAAAGTGTAAAAAAATTATAGTAGGATGAAACTCATTGGAAAAGGAAGAAAATATAACATACATGAAAGGAAAAATAAACTACGGTCGACCTGAAGTGGAAAAGGGGGGTGTTTTTAAGGGTAGAAACGGTTTATCACGACTTTCGACAAAACTGCATGTCCTACGGAAAAAAGTTAAATAGCAAAGTTGTAGATAATAAGTAGCTCTATACTTTTTGTACTTACACTTTTTCTCATAACCTCATCATTTATATGAAAAATTAAAATCACCAAGTAGTTTTTAGCTTTTACAAAAAAAAAAAATACACTAAATTTGGTGAAAATTTATCTTTTAATGTCCCAAACACACTGTATTTTTTTAATTTAAAATATTTAATTTTTGACCTTATAATGACTTAATATCGAAAAAGCACCCTAATTTTCAATCGAAAATTCTCACGTCAAAACATCGGATTTTTTTAAAAAGTCGACGAGCTTTTTGTTTGTTGAAACCTCTACTTACTGAAGGTGCAAAAATATATATACATTACAATGTTAAATGTTCTCAGCAAATGCAATAATTAAAGTGAAAATTATAATAAATTGCTTCAAATTGTATTTGTACAATTGTATGATATTATGTACAATTTTGAGCAATTTATTAAAATTCACAGTTTAATTATTGCATTTTCTGAGAACATTTAACATTGTAATGTATATATTTTTGCACCTTCAGTAAGTAGAGGTTTCAGCAAACAAAAAGCTCACCGACTTTTTAAAATATTCAGATGTTTTGACGTGAGAATTTTCTCAGAAATTTAGTGTAATTTTTTTTTTTTGTAAAAGATAAAAATTAAAAACCATAAACTTGGTGATTTGAATTTTTCACATAAATGATGAGGTTATGTGAAAAAAGTGTAGATCTACTTATTATGTACAACTTTGCTATTAAACTTTTTTCCATAGGACTTGCAGTTTTGTCGAAAATCAAGATAAACCATTTCCACCCTTAAAAACATCCCCCTTTTCCACTTTCCCACCTTGGATTGACCGTAATTTATTTTTCCTTTCATTTATATTATATTTTCTTCCTTTTCTAATGGTTTTTATCCTACTATAAATTTTTTTTTGTTCAAACATTATTTACCCTGGTCTATCACAAGAATATTGTGTGTAAAATTTTTTGATAGTAACTAGTTTTCTAATGAATTTATTCCAAGTCTTTTTAATTTTTCGCTGAATTTTCTAGGGATTACCCTCAAACATTGAACAGATATTAATCTATTGAACATAAGAAACTACAGGTGTCTCATAATCAAGAAAACTGAAGGAAGATGATGCGATTATAAGACGAAAAGTCCTTTGCCATCTTTACTTTCTTTCACGGCTATGTAGTAAAAGAAAGAAGTATTGTAATCGGGTCTAATTTTCAGTTAAAAAAAATAATTTGTGTATGATAGCGATATCGTATCGAAAGTCTTATCCGAAGTTCAACAAACTTGGAATTTTGTCTTCATATTTCATCTGGTTGTTCCGTGAAGCTTTTGATTAAAATCGATTTGTAGGAAGCCATACTTTATTTTTTGGGGGGTTTTTAAATTTTTTTTATCGTGTCCACATATCGGTACAGGGTAAAAATGACTATGGCAAACATAGTGTTAGACCTCTGATCTAAAAGGTAATCAATACTAAGTTCAAGAGATCCAAAGAATATCACTTCTAGATAAGATTTCCGTGATTTCATTACTAATTAATTTGTTTTTATCAATAGTTTGATTTAGTTTGTAACAAGGCGATTTATCCGACCATTGGATTAGCTGCGTTAAACTTAGGAGGTCCTGTGGGAGTCTATTTTTTCGGATTGTTAAATGACCGTTTGGGAAGACGAATTTCTTTTTTCACGTGTCTAGGAACGTTAATTTTTGGGAATTGTCTGTCGGCTGCATCCCCGAATTTTTGGAGTTGGGCTGCAAGTAGAATCGTGGTTGGTTTAACCATTCCAGCCGTGTACCAAATCCCGTTTATTATTTGTAAGTATTTTTCGATAATATCCCGATAAAATTGCACCGAATATAAATAATTGAGTAGATGGTAACGTAAAATATAAAATATTGATTTTTTTCAAATCTCTAATGGTGTGTTTTCTCTAAATTTTTGTATAACTTAAGATCGAATAGCAAAATTTTTTACACCTACTAATCTCACTATGTACCTATGCAGTTATGCTAACTAGGGTGGTTAAACGGTTTTGTCTTTTTTCTTATGGTGTCTAAAAATTGATAGTATATATTAAAAGAACAAATTTGGCGCCAAAACAAGCTCTTAATATTAAGGTTTGCCTTAATACATTTTTTTTAATTTTTCATTTAAATAATATAGGAAAATTGTATTATTATTTTGGAATTTTCATAACATAGAAACAGTTTATCGTAATAAATTTTACCTGCAAAATATAGAAAATTGTTTTTAACTGACTTTAAAAAAAGGAGGAGGTATTCGACTGTATGTTTTTTTATGTTTGTTAACTCCGAATTTTCGACTGGGTGAAGCGATTTTGATGATTTTTTTTAATTTGAAAGCTGGTGCTTCCCGTGTGGTCCCATTTTAATTTGAAGGAAATCGTCTACTTCTAAAGGGTTGAAAACTAAGGGATGAAATATTAACTTCTTATTGGAAAGCTCGATTTTGATAATCTTTTTTTTTTATTAGTAGAACATAATTTTAAATTAATCTAATATCCATTTTTTATAAAAAAAAAAAACTCCACTCATAAGGAGTTAAAAATTAGGCATGAAATAATAAATTTTTCCTGGGTTCGATAATTTTGTTTTTATTACGTACATTGTACCTTGAAATTATTCACATTTCAATTTGAAGAAAAAAATCCACCCCATAAGGATACAAAATAGGGGATGAAATAGTGACGTTTAACTGAATTATCGGATTTTGATGATTTTTTTTCCAACCTGAAAGAGTATTCCACTTAGTTCTATCATTAAATTTAAAAGCAAAAAATTTCAACCCTTAAGAGGGTAAAAAGGATGGTGTAGTAACTTTTTACATTTAACGGCGATGCCTCATATGAGCTGCACGTTTAGTAGGTTTACCCATATTCAAAGAAATAAAATCAGTTATCAAACTTCAGATCACTTAAAATCGAGAAATAAATAAAATTATAACAAAATGAAAAACCGACTTCAAAATAAATAAAAACTCTTAAACAAAAAATGCACTTAAACGTAAAAAAATAATTGCGTATCCTTGCAGTGTCTAAAACTTACAAATTATTAGGATGCGATAATGTACAACTGTTGTTATTTTTGGAGTTGGTGTCAGCCAAGGAAATAAATATTATTTAAAAATTATTATTAAACTCATAATTCCTGTAGTTCAGTACGTGTATAGGCAATCCCCATTACATGTCTTCATCATGGCATTTGAAATACCTTTTAAATATGTTTGGATGATAAGCAAAATGATGATAAACAAACGACAATTTTCAACATGAAAAATATTTTTTTGCAGTTTTGTTGGAAAATAATAAAAATAAATAATATGTCATAATTTTAAACTTTGGTATTTTTGAAACTATTGATCTGAGGAACTTTGTTCTGAGCATCTTTTTGCAGAGCGTGAAATTTCCTTTAAATCCTTTCTTTTAGAATGTTGCTACAATGAACTGTTCCAAAGTTACGAAAATTCAAAAGTACAGTGGTACCTCGACAGACAAGTTTAATTCGTTCCGCAACCTTGCTCGTATCTGGAATTCCTCGTATCTCGTATCTCGAATTTTATTTTTATCTCTATTAAAAAGACCAGATGCACGACCTGTTGCAACTTTTTGAGACCTTCGACCTGCTAAACCGAACTCGTATCTCGAGTTTCGCTCGTAACTCAAAGCAAAAAATCACTCGCTCGCCGGCTCGTATCTCGAAAAACTCGTATGTTGGGGCACTCGTATGTCAAGGTACCACTGTAAAAGAAATCTGTTACGATGCATGCTCTACGAGTGAGCTCTGCTTGTTCTAATGCATGAAGTGGTTAAAAATATTTGAACCATGATTTATAGGCAACCTGGCGAAAGAATATTCTTTTATTCATGAATAATGCTAAAAATTGTATTTTGATTAAAAAAATTCGATGAATCTAGAAATTCTTTAGTGGAATCTTATATAAGTTTCAAATTTTAATAATTAACTATTTCCACAGCTTTAGAACTTGTTGGACCCAACTATCGTTCATTCGTCACTGTAATGACTTGCATGTTCTACACTATCGGACTAATGCTTCTTTCGGGAGTCACTTACATGGTCCGCAATTGGATTCATTTATGCCTTGTTACATCAACTCCATTCCTTCTATATTTCATCTACTGGTTCTTTTTACCAGAATCACCTCGATGGCTACTAGCAAAAGGACGCTTAGAAGAAGCATCTGAAATACTAGAAGTTTTGGCTAAGACCAACAAAAAAGAATTTCCTCCTAGTTTCAAACAAAAATTGAAGCAAAGAATGATGATGCACCGCACTGCCAGTGAGGAGGTCAGATTAAAAAAAGGCCCAGGAGTAGCCGGCTTGTGCAAGACTCCTAATATGAGATTGAAAACATGTTTGATTACTTTAAACTGGTTTGCCAATGAAATGGTGTATGTGGGCTTAAGCTATTATGGACCTGCTCTGGGAAGCAATCAATATTTGAGTTTCTTACTATCATCGGCCGTGGAAATTCCTAGTTATCTTGTTTGTTGGTTGGTGATGGACTATTGGGGACGTCGATGGCCACTGTCCGTTTCAATGATGTTAAGTGGAGTTTGTTGCATTATAACCGTATTACTTCCTCAAGGTAAACTTTTCTATCAAATAACTTTAATTAATTTAAAACAGTGGTTTTCAAACTTAATTAGATGCGGTGACAACTACATTAGTGCTATTCTTATTATCAAAATCTGCGATTTCCGCCGCATTTTTGATTATTTATCCGTTTGCTGGAGAACTTTATCCAACTCAATTAAGAGGATTAGGAATTGGAATATCGGCATATATTGGTGGACTTGGTCTAATTATAATACCATTTATTACGTATTTGGGATCTGAAAATTTGATCATGCCATTGGTTATAATGGGGACTATATCAGTTATTGGCGGACTTTCCAGTTTACGATTACCAGAAACGTTACATTATCGATTACCACAAACGGTTGAGGAAGGAGAAGAATTTGGCAAGAATTGGACTTGGCGTGATTGTGTTCGATGTGTCCCTATCAAGTAGGAAAAAAAGAAATCTTGAGAAAAGTGCATCGATACTCAAATACTTAAAATACAGTCAAACCTGGATAAGCGAGTTCAAAAAACCGCAACCTCTTTCGCTTATAGAGGATTTTCACTGACCCGAATTGTTTGGCTTATAGAGGTACCGAAACACTCACTCACTCATGTTTGGCTGTATTTAAGACCACTTTTGTAAAAATGCTAACAATCGACGCACTTTTGTTAAAATTTAAACCAAAATTGAAACCATTCTTAAAACAATTACAATTATTTTTTATTGATTTACAGACCACCAAAATCAGAATCTTATGAAGATTTGGAAAATGTAGAATTGAGTTCAATTAGACCTAGTGAAGTGAACGAAGGTACACCGTTGGAAATTCCTAAACCACGACGTACCTCATTGAATAGATTGATGCGACAATCGAGTATGTTAGAAACGCAACGAGATAGTGATGGAGCAATGAAAATGACGTATTGGTTTTAAAATATTGTTAAATAATTGTTGTGTAGTCAATTAATATTGTTTTTAAAATAAATGTTGAATTTATTCCGTTAAGATTGAGTCGTTTTTTGTTTTTAATAATTCTACCTCACTAGTTTTGTGTTGTCTAATTTTCTGAATATAGCTCTGCCAAAATTTCGAATTTTAATTTTAAAATTTTACAATCCATTTCAATCTACATAATTATTATTCATTTACAAACAAAATATTAGGTTTTTGGAGTTTTAAGACAGTTATCATGAGTAATCTTCTCCATCGCAAGGATAGTTTTTTCTTAAGGGTCTTCGGAAATCGAGTTTTAACGGCAACATTTTAAATGTAGTTTTTAAATAAATATTGTTTATCTAGAAATTCTAATTTAAACTCTAAGTCATTGATGACCACGTAGTTAAAAATGACTCGTAAATAAAAAAATAAAAATATTGTTTACATACTTCTTATTAATATAATCAAAAATTTGAATGAAATACATCTTTAATTATATTTTGTAAAAAATAGAGAAAAAAATGTTAACATTCAAAACTCATAATTAAGCTTAGTTGAGGTTTATGCAACCCACATTACTTGTCCCCATCTTAGCATTTCAAGCACATTTTAAATATCTTTGGCATAGGTCTTTGTTAAGTAAATCAAAATGATGATAAACAAATTTAATTTTTAATTTACTGTTCAAATTTTAAGATTATTCATTTCGCCATTAAAAAGTTATAACTACTTAAAAACCCTACATTTTAACATGTGTTCTTATGAAAATATTGTTCTTTCAATAGATTAGATTTATTCAAATTATAATCATTTGAACTAATGAAATAATTTTGCAATATTTGATTATTTTTTCAAATCATACCCACAATTTCCATCTATAGTAATGTACGTTAACAAGAAAATTTTTGATTTTTGAAGTTTTGATTGAGTTATGAGTAATTGGATAGTTTTAATTTTTATTTAGGGGTCTTCATAAATCTAGTTTTAACGCTAGAAATTCCTAATATTTTTAATGCAATTTTCAAAATGTTAACTTTAAATGTTTATCATTTATATAAGCGATTCAACGTTTGAATGAATTACTTTTGTGGTGATCATATTACAATATGTAAATAAAAGTTAAATTTTTGTGAAGGTATAACGGTCTTAACATAGGATCTCATAAAAAAACCCGTCGAAGATTTTTTATGTGTATTTTATGAGATCCTATTGGTGTTTTTGTCCGGGAAAATACTCATAGGATCTCATAAAAAATATTTTTTGGTGAAATTCTATGAGATCCTATGAGTATTTTCTCGGACAAAAACACTTAAGACTTCTATTAATAACAAATTGTAAATATAACAATTGTTGATTTCAACGGAATATATAGCAAGTAGTAAAAATGGAAGAATAATCAAATTCAATATCAACTGGACATTTCGATGAGGTAAATAAAATCTAATTTAAAATTCAACTAATTTGAGAAAAAAAGTACAAATCTGGAAGATACATTTATTATATCAAGGTCCAGGGAAAGAAATGAAAAGACGATCAAGTTCAATAGTAATATGGCGATCAACATGGAAACAAAAATGTTTAACAACTTTTATTTAGCTGTTCAAAATGGGAAACTTTTCTTTTTTTAACTTTAAAACCCCATATTATTCCTGAAGTTTAGTCAATGTATCCATCTTGGCATTGCAAATTATCCCCTTCCTGGGTAAACCTCGTAATACATTTTTTGCGAAATTATACTGCTAAATTATACAGAATGATAATAACATATTCCTAAGAAGTTTTTTTTTTATTTCTTGTATCTACATTTTTAAAAGTAAAAACCTCGTATTAATAACATTTTTTGTTAATTAGTAAAAAATTACGATTTTATAGTTACGGGGCTTTACCCAGAAAGGGGATGAAATATATTTTGACCGAATAACTTATAACTATCTAACTAATAAATACTCCTATAATCGTTCCTTCCTTCCGTTGTAAATATCATTAATAACGTTTCTATAATTCACTTGGATAAATAAAAATTAATTTCAATTAAATGAAGCTTATCGCTACAAAGAATGTATTAAAATGTATTTTTTCTTTACTACTTCGTTTTATTAAGATATATAATTATGTATACATCTAACGAAAATGTTCGATTAATATTCAGAGAAAATTTTTACAAATTTTCTTAAGATGATCTTTTTTTTAATTACTTCAATATTTATTATTAAATATTTGAATAGAATAACTTTTTTATTTTACGTTTAATGACGAAAACTTTTATTTCTTTTAATCTTGAAGAATAATACAACCTCATAAATGTACCCCATTCCTATTAAATTCTCCTTAATTAAATATTACTTAATGAATATTGATATTTCAAAGTAAATTCTAATGATTTAATAACCATATTAAAATTATTATGCTAATCCTGCAAATTCTTAAAGAATATTTATATACATTTTACAGTTCTTATCGTTCTTATTTTCTGAAATTTCTATCAGATCAATACATTTAATAATGTTTTTAATTGTAGATGAATTTAAAAACGATTATGTACATATTTTGTGTAAAATATGAATTCATTCTGTATTCGAAAAAAACCATGCCGATCATGTTTATGTATATGCGTAGTAAGATTTAAATACTAGCGCGTCAAATATGGCCGATCACGTGACCGACGCCATCATATCGATTGGCATCCGTTTTCCGGCATTATATTACGGCGTAGAGCGGCGTGTATACAGTCAGTAGTATTTTTTTTGTTTACAAACGCGGCAAAAAATCAATTTTTAAGTGAGTGTTTTGAAAAGTGTTTATTAAAAATGGGTGCAGCAGCTAAGTCAGGTTCGCAAGGTAATGCACAAAAGAAGAAAAATCGACAGGGTGTTCGTAAAGGTGGAAACAAATCGCGTCCACCATCGCTATTTGCGAATCCACAACGCCCGCCATTTCCACCACCGATGGCAATGGCCCGCGGAATGCGTCGACCACCATTTCCACCAGGTCGTATGCATCCAATGCGTCCCATTCCACCGATGGGACCGATGCGTGGGCCAATGCCACCACCTCCAATGATGCGAGGTCCTCCAGGACGCATTCCACCTCCGATGGGAATGCGCCCACCGCCACCGATGGGCCCCATGCGTGGCCCATTGCCACCCCCAATGATGCCACCAATGGGCCCGCCACGACCTTTTGGACCACCAATGCCACTACTCGGTGGCCCACCGAACAATCGAATGAACGGGCGCAGCATGAAAGGTGGTATGAAACGATTCAGTAAAAAAGGAGCTGGCGGGAAAAATGCTGGCGGAAAATCGGGCGACTTCAACCTAAACAAACCGTGGGTCACCGATGAAATCAAACAGGAATTCGAAAAACGACACACGCTCATGAAAGCAGCGCGAGAGTCAAAGAAAAAGAAAGAAGCGTGGGATTCGTTCAAGCAACAGAGAGATAAATGCATCAAAATGTACAATGCTGCCAAATTGGAGTATATCGGCAAGCATCCCGAAGAGGTGCGTATTCCACAGCTCTGTCCCAGCCAAAATAACCCTCAGCCTCAGAGGCTCAGGCACAACGCCACTGTTGATTTCACAAAGGATGTCGAGCTTTAGGTAATAATTTTATCAAAGCTTGCTACCAAGTAAAGCACAATCAGTGTTGAATCTATATTTTCTTATTAAAAACAGCAATAACTATTTTAATATTTCTAATGTAAAAGACAAGATAATATTCACTCTGACTGTATAATGCAAATGTCTTGAGAAACAAACTTGTAATTATATAAAATGCCTACTTTATTAGATTCAAGTACAAAGTATAGATAAGGACGTATATCTCCAATTGAATGATAATTTAAATTATGATCAAATTTTAAATCAAGAAATTTTTTAAAAAAAGTTTTGCTATTTTTTAACAAATTTTTTTTTATATTGCGCATGCGTTGAACCGTTCAATGTACGGTTTTCTTTTCATCTGGAACATACTTATGATTTTTAATTATTTTCAACTATTTTACTTTTATTATTTTTTTAATTGTCTTATTTAATAAATGTTTATAGCTTTTCACTTAATTATAATGCGCTCTTAGTTAAATTTCATCATTTGACTACCTTATTAGTTTTAAAACTTACAAATTAGGGGTCGTTCAAATATTACGTACGCAGAATTTTAGTGTTTTTACCCCCTCCCACCCCTTGTCAGCAAAACCCAAACCCCCCCACCCTATGCTTACGTAAACATGCGTGTATATGTTTTTAAATTTATTCAGGTTTCTTTATTGTTAGTAATGGGAATTATTGCACAATTAATAATAAATATTAATTGAATAACTTTTATCGTGACAATTGTTAACATTCGTTAACATATTTAAAAAAAAATTTAACTTATAAACAATCTTAATTTTTTTTAATTTAAAATTTAGAAAATTAAAATTATTTGTCCCCAGTTCATGAAACTTGAATCCACGACTCCAAGTTCTCGTTGACATTGGTTGTTTTCCTAAGGCCGCGTTCACACGGTTCAACTTGAGTTGATCAACAATTCACAATTTTTTAGACCGTAGCGGGGTAGGCGACGCGAGAAGTGAAGCACAAGCGAGTCGAATTGGAAGCAAATTGAGCAGAATTGAAAGAAAACTGACCGGGGTCGACTTGATCAACAAAAGTTTGACTGAGTCAAACATTTTGTCGTTCAAGTCGATCGAGTCGACCCCGGCCAGTTTTCTTTCAATTCTGCTCAATTTGCTTCCAATTCGACTTGCTTGTGCTTCACTTCTCGCGTCGCTTACCCCGCTACGGTCTAAAAGATTGTGAATTGTTGATCAACTCAAGTTGAATTGTGTGAACGCGGCCTAAGCAATATCAATCGTTTTGGGAAATCCTTGTATATGCTCTTCGCTATCAAGCATAGACAAGTATTAGAATAACTTTATTTGTTTGAATTAGAATCTACTAAATTTGGCAAAAAAAAAACAAAATAAATATACATTGCTGACGTAATCACCAACCAAGAAACCCCCTTAGGCCTGTATGTCATAAAAAATATCAAAAGGAGACCCCCTCCCTCCCCTACGGTGTTTACGTAATACTTGAATGACCCCTTATTTACAATTACAAATTAAAGTTAAAGAGGTTTGGAGTACTATATATCTACAAAAATGGACATTTGGTCGATGGTAGAATTAGAACAATATAAAAAAGCGTTACTTCATCAAATTTACAGTAGAACTACTCTTGAGCTCTTATGCCCCCTCAAAATACAGTAGTTCGAGCTCCTGTAGAGATTCACTACTTGACTTGATTTTGAAAGTACTTGACTTGAATTTGGCTTAAAATCAAGGCAAATATTAATATTTCAATGCCAAGTTAAGTATTGAAAAGTATTGAATTTGCAAGTTAGTTTATTTCAAAGTACAAATATTAAATAAAGATCTCGTATTCGTGTTCCGATTGTATGTTTAGTTTGTGTTTTAAGGTGGTTTCCTTAAAAATTGTTATAAAAATCTAAAAATACAAAATTAAATATCAAGCTCAAATTGTTGTTCAAAGTGTCCAAATACTTGACTTAATTTAAAGATTGATTTTCAGACCTCCTGCTCTTTATTCATAACGGTTATAACTTAAAATATAGCTATCATATGAGCTGTTCATTGTCCACATCGATTAACTCCATAAAGCAAAAGTCGAGTAAATTGATAAAATTGACTTCTTAAATACATTATTAGATGAAAGATTGTTACTAGTTATTGTTAAAAAAATGTGTTTTGGGTATATAAAATAAGAAATAAACGAAGTGTTTTGACAAAAATTTCAAAAAGTGGAGTTGTTCGATATGTGCACCGACCGACTCATAACGCAATATACATTTTGTAATGATCATAAGTAAAAATATTTCTTTACTTTCAAACAGAAATTACATACAGTTTAACGGTTTGTTTTTTTTTTTTAAGTTAATTTTCACATTATATTGGTAATACAGGGTACTACTTAAGTATTATGAACATACGGGTAGCAGCGCCAACTATCGGCAATTTGAATTTTATCAATTTTAGACTTATTTCTTTCACAGAGATATACCTCCTTCTTATACCCTTCAAGGATTCAAGTTAAATAGCATTACAGTGAATAATATTTAACGATAAATGATACAGTCAACAAGCCTAAAGACAACAAGCCTAAAATTTGACATCCATTTAATTGTTTGCCTGTTTCATTTACTAGAATCGTTCGGACATAAGTCAGCCTTTAATTTGAATCGGATAAATTAGGCATAGTAGTCAATAATCAGCCAGTGTGATTGAGATCTCTTAGATAGTTTACATTTGAAACAAACTGTGTTCAATTTTAGTTATTTCAAAAAAAAAAAAAAAAATAATAACCAAATCGTATTCCAATTTTGAGATATATCGGTCTTTTTACAGGATGTTAACAAAATCCTCGATGAGGCGGCAAATTGTAATAATCAATCTAAAAATAAATCAAATGAAAGTGAGAAGGGGGCAGAGGCTGGTGCCACTGGGGCAGTGGCACCGGACGCGGCAGCCGAAGTCGCCCCCACAGAGCTCTCACAATAACCGTCTGGCACACTTTCAATGTTTTTAGTATAATAATTAAAAAAAATCGATACAAATGATTTAAAACAAATGTAACTTAAAATAATTAAATATTCATTGTATTTGTGTTTTTTTTTCAAAATTTCTTGTGCAATGACGATTGTGCTATTTGTAATTTTAACGACTAAGATGCAACTTAACTTATCTATTAATTTAAAATTTTTTTAAACGTTAAGTAAAAAAAATTGATAGAGAATTTAAACGCCCCATTAGTAGATTCTTTTTTAATTTTTTTTTTCATTTTTAGACGTTAATCAATGGGCACTTACCTGTATAGTATTTAGAGAATACAACTTTTATTCTTTTTACAATTAATTTTTATATTTCTTATTCGGAATTTTATTGGCTTTAAACAATCGATGCTTTGTCCTGTAATTATAATTTTCTTTTTCAAGCATCATTCAGTTAGCCAGAAAATTCCAACTCAGGTTATTATATTAAAATATATAAAAAAAAAAATAATAATAAAACTCGATCACGAATTGATCTAGAACTTATTTAAATGTTAAATGTCTCAATAAGAATTGTTTAAAAACACAATAAAATTATAATATTAATAAATGGAAAATCATGAATGTTTTAATATTATTTGCCTGACTTAAAAAGTTTCTTTTTAAAAACTTACTTTTTATGAAAATTATTTTTAATGATCTGTTATTTATACACATTTTAATTTTCTTTTTGTTTGTTTTAAAAACAGGATTTTAATTCTGTGTACCTTAGAATTAATTTTTAACAAATAAAAGTTCGTATACATTTAAAAATAATTGTAAAAATTCATTTTTTTTTAAATCTCTTGCTGGATTTTGTTGTCTATTTGTAATGATCCAAGAATCCAAAGCCCCCAAACGTAACTTTTTAAAAGATCAAATGTGAATATATTAGGGTACCTCTGTACTTTGAACGCATGTGGATCTGCTAAGTTACAGGTACCAAGTGTGAAAGACAGAGATTAGAACCTCAATGTCTTTGCCCTATTTTCTTATTCGTCTTAAGAAGAATCAGACAGCCAACAAAAAATTTTGGTAATGTTACCAAAGAGCAAACTGGTATCAACAAAGTGGCACTATTTTGAATTGATCGAATTTATTAATAGTTATGTACCTCCATGTATCTTAAATAATACTTCTGTTTCAGGTTTACAATAAAAACATTGCTTGTGCAACATCGTCCACGTCAGAGTTTCTCAAACTTTGTGGTCCGCGACCCCCTTTTATACTTTAAATTTTTAAAGAATCGAATCTCCCTAAAAATCTGTATATGTAGAAAACATATTGGAGTCTATTTAAATTAAAAGAAATTGAAGAAGTTAATTTATTTTGTTTAATTGCATTGAAACGCCCATTATTTTGAATAATAGTAGATTATTAACATAAAATATTTATTTGCCATCAATTTTTGAGAATCACTGGTCCACGTGGTAGAAGTGAAACTTCTTAAGAATATTAATACTTCTTGTTGACCAAGAGATCTTGTGTGAGAGACAGAAAAAGAGAAAAAAATTTGCATTACAAATATTCTCTTTATTTATTGTTTACACCAGTGATTCAGATATTTTTTAAAAATATTAAAATTTTTTAGGGTTTTTGAGTATTACATTTATTTGAGTAAAATTTGTATCTACCGGATAGTAGTAAAGCGTATGCCGTAACGAATATTCTATTTCAAATTTAGTTGCACCACCAAGATACAAGCACCTCAATACTATCGGATCGTGTAAACATTAATCAGCTTTCAAAAGACTTAAATCGACCTAAATTTTGAAAAAAAAATTTGATTTTGGATTCAATTTTTTCGTCATTTCTTAGAAATTGAACAGGTGTTACATTGGTGTAAACAGATGTGTCGCGAAAATTCTTGATTTCTTTTACTATGTCGTGGGCTAAAAAAGTTTGGGATCACTGGCTTACACTGTCATCTTATATCGTTTTGCGTACGTCACTCTCTTTTGTTCCAGTTCTATATCGTATCTTTTTTCTCTCTCGTGTAACGAAATGAATTTCACTTCTCGTTCACTTAGGAATTATCGAACTTCTGCCTTAGAAGTTTCACCTCACAATATTACGGAATGGATAAAACGAAAGGACGTTTGACGTATGAAAGGAAAACGATGTTTCATTCAGTAATTCCACTGCAGTACTTGCAGTAATACAAATAATTTTTCTTTTGTGTTGGCAGTCACTGACTCCTTATGGTCAACTAAGTTTGTGGTGGGAGGTTACACTCTCTTAGCCCTAGAGAAAGATAAGTGATAATATGATTTTATACAGGCTGTTTCAAAAGTAAAGTTAAGGCCGGAAACTGAAGATCGTTGATGCAATTGTAAAATGAAAAGTCCTTTGTCATTTTTTTATTTGAGGTATCGTTAAGGAGCGCCATCCATAATTTACGTCACACGAATTTCATAATTTTTGACCTCCCCCCCGTCCTTGTCACAGCTGGTCATATTTGTGAGACCCACCCCTTTTTTTTAGTGCGACAGATATTTGAAAATTTTATATCTACAAGTAATAATTGAATTAAAACAGCAGTTCCAAAATGTATTTTATTTCAATTTAAATTATTTTTTAATAAAATTAACGATTTTTATATTAATTATCGACCAAACTTAATCATTTTAAGTCCATTGACTTTGAAACCACTCCTTTAAACACTTAGATTAAAATAGATATTGAAATGTGACGTCACGAAATTTAGTACCCCTCCCACCCCCTTGTTACACAATGTCACACTTCGTCGATCTCCTCCCTCCCCTTTAACGTGTGACGTAATTTATGGATGGCCTCTAATTAGTTATAAACAGAATAAACTAGGCAGTCAGTGAAGGTTCTCTCTTCATATTCAGAGGTTTATTTTCTTGAGCCTAATGTTTTATTTATTTTATTACATTTTCCGTAGACGAAGTCACCGGTAGCCGCTAGTGCATAATTCTAGTGTTGTTATTTCTATACATTTTTTTTTTTTTGGTGTGTTAACTCGCTTTTACATCTAAGGTCATATCACAATTGTAAAAGCACAGAGAATTTCTGTAGGTCAATTTTTACTTAGGTCTAGGATTCAACGGGGATCGAACCCAGAACCACTAGACGCATGAAGCGGGGAGAACAATTGCTCTAACCACAGCACCAATAGGTGTTTTTTTAAATTTTATATTTAACTATTCAGTTATTATTGAGAATTTTAATTTATTTATTAAATTATGTTGATACCAGTTTGTTGTATTAAAGAAATTATTAATATATTTTGTCTCCCAGATTCTTCATAGAACGAATAAGGAGATAGAGTAAATAGTAAAAGATAAAAAGGAAGGCTCCCATTACGTGCAATGTTAAAAGCCAGTATACGATTTTAACGGCATGAAAATTTCTTAGCCATAAAAATAATCTTTATCGGTTTTTTTATGACATCCTTTCACATTACATCGAACCATATTTGTAGTATAAATGATAATTATTATATATTTTATGGTTTTACGTTTTCTTGCGACATACCAAGCTGCTTTAGCATTATCAGAGTTACTTATCCTTCAAATATCATATGCCCTTTGAGATATGACAATCATATTGAGTGTTAAAACCCTGGATATACATGCATTCAAGATACAGAGATTTACAGTTCTATTTCTCACATTTTGTCTTTTTGAAAATAAGTTACGTCTAGGTGCCCTGGGATTATATATTCTATAACTTATTGGCAAGTTATCTGCTTTTTCCAATCACAATCAGCCGACTTCTTCAACCCATTTGCAAGTTTTGCACGTGGTCATTATACATTTATGAGAGTGCCAAGTAATGGGACGCTTTCGCTCGTCCCGTACTTGAGAAAGCTCACATAATGCTAACAGGATCTCAACATGCGTAAGTGCGCTTTTTCATTAATAATTATCGTCAACTAATGATTTATTAGTGTTTTCAACTCTTTTTTCATTGTTCCATTTTGTTGCTGCATTTGATTGTACCTCTGATCGTTAACGATGCAGCGTTTTCAATTTATTTCTCGTAGCACACAATTCATTGTCCTGTCTTTCAATTATTTAAATATTATCCTTTGTAAAAAGTACAATGTGCCTGTACTCCTCTTTCAAAATACGTTCAAACGCATTTTCTTCCAATCCACACATGTAAATAAAATGCGTCTGAGCGAAAAAAGAAAAAATAATTTACATTTTTTTTTTTTTTGAACTAACATCCACGTAAATTATTTTTCCTTACTGTCAAATGTTCGTAACACTATTATTAAACGTTTTCTTATGAACTAGGAACATCTCCACCTCGAGGAAACGGGTGAAGACGATGAATATTATTGTGAAACTTGTGATCGCAATTTTTACTCTTTTGATGATTTAGTCGAGCATGATATGGAGCACCAAGTGTGTGGAATTGACGGGTGTACGTTTGAAGCTCATGCTATTTTGATAACGAAGCATATTGAAATGCAACATGCTACCGGATTGTTTGAGCGGATGCAGGTCGGAAACACACCCGAAGACATTGCCAAGTGGCGTGAGGAGCGCAGGAAAAACTTTCCGACCAAAGAGAACGTAGAAAATCGACAGAAGAAACAGGAGGAAATGATCAAGCGAGGCGAACGACTTGGATTGAAGAAACCGAAACGATTTGGCGAAAACAATCGAGAAGGTAATTCTTCTAAAAAAATAAAATCATTGTTATTAAATAAGGTGAAAAAGTAAACTCCACCTTTAGACTATTGCTATTGCTAATACTTACGCTTTAAATAATATCCTTATTGGGGGCCATCCATAAATTACGTCACACGTTAAAGGGGAGGAAGGGGGTTGACGAAGTGTGACAAGGGATGGGGGGGGTCTATTTCGTGACGTCACATTTCAAAATCTATTTTAATCTAAGTGTTAAGTAAAACATGAACTTTGAACTATTAACGAAAAACTCAAAAACATTTGCAACACTATCTGTAGAAACATAAGGTTTAAATTGTTTTATCGGCCACTCACTCTAATACACTGAGAAAAAATTCTTTTCTGAAAACTGAATTTCATTTACGCCCAAAAATGCCCTTTATTGCCCTTTGATAAATGCCGCTAAATGCTGCACCGTACCTAGCGGTGATATTGTTTTTATTTCATTTGACAATTGACTTTGAAGAAGATTAAGTTTGATCATTAAGTAATATAATTAGTCGTTTTTTTGACGTGATAACGTCTTATAAATTGATGAACTACGGCAGCCAGTCTGAAAAAGTGTCACGTTCCATTTCAGCCTGTGCGTGCAAGTGAGAACGCGATACAAGCGATAAAGAGGCAATTGTTGAATACTAGACAATGTGTTTTGTGTTTTTTGCCACAATTTACTTAATAAGATCTCAGTCTGATCTCATTTTGAAAAAATTGTTAATTTTCAATTAACTCCTTTATTTTATACAAATTAATGACAATTCAGTGATAATAATTCAATTCATAAAAGTATACAATTTTTCATCAGTGTTGTTTCTTTGTAAAACTTTCTTGCGTAAACTGACTTTACAGACAACCAATTTTTTTGTTTATTTCTTGAAATGTTTGATTTGTTGTTAATTTTATTAAAAAAATCATTTAAATTGAAATTTTGAAACTGCTAATTTAATTCAATAATTATTTGTAGATGTAAAATTATAAAATATGTGACATCACACTAAGGAGGGGTGGGTCTCACAATTGTGACCAGCTGTGACAAGGACGGGGGAAGGGTCAAAAATCATGGGAAATTCGTGTGACGTAATTTATGGACGGCCCCTTGTGGGTGTCTATAGTTATAAAACCTTTACATCCTAGAGACAGCACCAGTAGTCGCGTTTGAATAGTTTAAAAAAATCAGACTCAAATTGAGCTTATTTTGTGGTATTAAAAAAGATCAATAAGTAGGTTCTTAACACATATTCTTCATTACAGATTTAAAAAAGGAAACCAGGAAAACTCGATCGCAAAGAAAGCGGAAATCATCCAACCTTCCTGAGGTAGAAAGTGACGAGGAAGACAATACGCTTAACTACAATGGAAATATCCCTCCATTTCAAGGAACCAAAAGCTTATATGCATCAAGCTTAAACGAAAGTGAGGCGGATAACTATGATATTGACGACTCCGAATGGGATATCAAGGTTTCAATTCCCGATGTAACCCCAACTCAAAGCTTATCATTTAACAACTCCCTTGGTAATCTTATGTCGGCTTACATATCATCTTCAGAGGATGAAGCAAATGACAATACTGAATTAAATTCAACTTGTAATAGTATAAATGAGCCAGCAACTACTTCAAATTTAGCTTCTAAAATTGGGTCTGACGATGATGCTCCTGAAGAAGTAAAAATCGAAAGACCCGAAACTGTAAATCAAGTACCTGAAACAAGTAGTCCTAAGGACCAAAGTATACCAATGAAAAGGCAAAGAAAGCCTAAAAAACTACCAAATGCGATAAATCGTAAAACTTCAAAAGTAAATAATTTTAAAAATTCGAATCGTGTTAGACCGAAGAAACTAACTCTGTTAGAAAAGTTGTTAGCTAATGAAATATTACATGAACGAAATTTGATATTACAATGTGTGAAATTTGTTGTTGATAATAATTTTTTACAATGATCAATTAATTAAATCTGTGATAATTTCTAGTTCCCTTCCTTAATTCTATGTAAGCCTTAAAAGTTCGCTTTATTTTCAATAAATATTTTTTACGAAAGAATATTTTTATTTTTTTAAAAATAATTTCAGGTTGTAATTGAATTTTTATTTTAAGAACTAATTTTCCATTCTCAATTAATTAATTATTTTAAGTTTATTAAAATTTTTAAACTTTCTTGCATTTAAAAAGGATTTTAGATTGCAGATCCATGTTGTGACATGCGCAGCATTTGAAAGCCATCTTTTAGTTCGTGTTGCGTTTTTCTTGTGACAACTACTTTTTGATTTCAAACTCATTTTAAGTTAATTTATTAATTAAATTGATTTTTCTTTTGAATTATTGTGCTTTATTACATTCAAGATGTATAACTTATAAAAATTTGTGCTATGTATCCCAACATTTCGAACATTCGAACAGATCAGCTATAATTTGCTACGAGGGCATGGGAGCTTCTTCTATAAGGTAAGCAAATTTTTTCGTAATTTTTATTTTAAGCTTATAGAGAACTACAGCTAATTGAATTTTATGGCATTAAATTATATTGGAATATTAAAATTATCCTAAAAGGTTTTGAGTCCATTTGATTTATGTAAATTTACGAATTTTTACTTTCTTTTACTACTATATAGTAAAGGAAGTATTGTAATCGGGTTGAATTTTCAAATTCGAGCTTTCACCGGAAATACATGTTTTGAGGTCCCCTGAGTCCAAAAAAGTGGTTTTTAAAAAAATAGCTGTGTCTGTGTGTGACAGCCATATCGTATCGAAAGCTTTATCCGAATTTCACCAAACTTTAAATTTGACCTCCATTTTATACCTAGTTGTGCCGCAAAGCTTTTGTTTGAAATCGGATAACCGAAAGCTCTACTTTACTCTTGGCGTTTTTGAGCTTTTCCGATTTTTTTCGAAAACGGCTTCAACGATTTTCTTTAAACTTACTATAGTTCTTAGACTCATTAGTGGCTACAACTTTTATTTAAAACTTTTTCCTGGGAAAATTCGAACAAGGACGATTCTGGGGTGAAGTTTGGGAATTCGTATATGTTATATGTTATAGGTTGTATGCATATAGTTCTGTTTATATGTATAGCAGAGGCGTGCGGTCCATACATGCTGTAGATGCGGCGCATGCCTATGGATTGTAAGACGATTAAAAAAATTGAATATTTTTTTATGATTTATTCATTTAGTTTTTAATTTACGTAATTGCATTTGTAAAATCATTCTAAAAATGATATATTTTTATCATTAATAAATTTTTTAATTTACGTAATAATGAAAGGTATCACTCATAAAATTGGCATATTTTACCAAGTAAAATGAACGGCAAAAGCCGAATGAATGCGTTGGCGTCTGGCGACAGTAGCATGCAATTCTTTGCTTCGAATTGGTCACGCATGCGCACTAGTACGGTCGAATACTATCTCTCTCGGCATTTCAAATAGGCAATTAACAGCCAGCAGATGCGTTTTCCGTTTTGAATCTAAACAGTGAATTTAATTGTTACTGATACTTTTCGTGAGTTATTTTGAATTATTGACCCAAAGGCCATACAAATGTTCTGTTCTTTAAGATAAGAACTATTTTCGTGGTTTTTAAATACATTATATGATGCGGTTGTTGATTGTTTTTGTAAGAAGGAGCGTCGAATAAGATTAATTTAAAAAAATACTTTTAACACCACGTTTATCAAATAAAAAAATAAATTTTAAAAATGTGGTTCTTATAACCCCCCCACTTCTAACCGCATGCCATGTTTCAAAAGTCACCGCACGCCACTGATGTATAGTTATAAAGAGCTTATATTTCTTTTAACCAACAGCGAGTTTCATAAATTAATGTAAAAGAAAGTACTGTGACGCCTCGCAGCAGATATTTTTACTAAGTAATAGTTGCAATAACAACTTGTTTGGCAAACATGTTTAAACATGTAAGATAATGCGAGTCATATTCCTAAGAAAGGATATGCTTAAACTTATAGAATATGATAGCAATATTTCAGTGCGTATTAACATTTAAAGCAAATAATTCGACTTTAAAAGAAATGCTTATATGTAGTCGAAGAGTATTAAGTTATCCTTCAAGTAAAAATATAAACTGAAGGATTGTCTTCATATTCTGCAAGCATAAGTATAATATCCTTTTTATGAATACAACCCAATATATAGTATGCTGGAGTTAGCAGAACCTACTGTAAAAGTAAAATAGG
This sequence comes from Sisyra nigra, assembly GCA_958496155.1. Classification (NCBI taxonomy): domain Eukaryota; kingdom Metazoa; phylum Arthropoda; class Insecta; order Neuroptera; family Sisyridae; genus Sisyra; species Sisyra nigra. Next base: position 33,661,686 of record OY292317.1, read on the forward strand.
TAATAATGTGTATAGATTAATAATAAGTGTAAATCTGGTTTACTGAATTTAATCATATTCAATAAATTACTAAGTATACTGAAATATTAAAATTATCCTGAAAAGGTATAAATTCATTTGGTTCAAGTAATTCCGGCAGATTTCAATGTAACAATAAGTTATATTGCAAGCAGTATTTGCAATAATAATTTGTTATTCCTTAAGCACGTTCCCACATATAATATATGTGGTATGTTGAAACTAGCTAAATTGGTACCTTTTGGTATGCAAAAGGTCAGCTAGTTCTAATTATTACATTCTTTTATTAATATATAGTATAGGTGGTATTTTAATCGGGTCAAATTTTTGATTTCAAGTTTTATTGGAAATACACGTTTCGAAAGCTTTATCCGAATTTGAACCAAACTTGGAATTTTGTCTTTATATTACATCTATCATAGTTGTGCCACAAAGCTTTTCGTGTGAAACCGGTTTACCGAAAGCTCATATTAGCCTATTGGTTTGAGTTTTCAGTTTTTTTTGAAAATGGCTCGAACGTTGTCTTTAAACTAGCTATAGTTCTCAAACGCATTAATGCCTACAACTTTTTCCTCGGAAAATTCAAATAACGGGGGTTTATGGGCTAAGGGAAGGATTTCGTAATAGTAAAAGATCCGAACCTACCTCGACTTTCACCGAGATGATAATAGAATGAAACCTATTTTATCATGAATTTAGTATATTAGGAAATATATTAAACATGGGTTGGCTAAAAAAATCCGGGACAGACAGTTTTTAATTATTTAAAAAAAATGAGTTTTAATAAAATATTGCAACATATAGAAAAAATGTTACACATCACAGGCGCCTGCGAGGTGGTGTCCTTTATTATTACACAGTATACTTACCTCGGATCTCTCTGTCACACATTTCCACGCGCATTAAAATTTAAATCTTTAAAATTCGCTAACCCCTAATAGGACCGATTTTTTTGCAGACAGTGTTCGCAATAAAACAGCGCTTATGGTGACATAAATTTTTTTCTATTATAATGATAATAAATATTTTATTAAAAATTTTTTTTTAAATAATTAAAAATAGTCTGCCCCAAATTTTTTTAGCCAACCTATGTTTAATATATTTCCTTATATACTAAATTTATGATAAAATAGGTTTCATTCTATTATCATCTCGGTGAAGGTCGAGGTAAGTTCGGATCTTAGACTATAAATACATACCTATAAGTTGTAAACATAAAGTTCTGCTTATAAAGATATTTAAATACTTCAGAATTAATAATTTTATTATCCAATCGTGGAGTTTATTTATATTCTTTTAACCAATAGCGAGTTTCATGCAAAAAAAGTACTCTGACGTCTCGCAGCAGATATTTTGATATGTTGTAACTGTTAAGCCTTAACTTTCAAGTCCAATTTTTGGATCATACGATTATTATTTATATAAATTAGTTAAATATTTCTTATATGGATAGTCTTATAGAAAAATGTATTCCTACTTAATTGAAAGTCGAGCAAATTTCCTACAATTCGAGGCTTAAATAAGCTTTGTAGCTTAAATGATGACTGAGATATAGACTTTTCGAATTTCAGCATTTTTTGAAAAGTTCTGATATAAAAATTTTTTTGAAGTTTTTGCGCAATATCTCCTAAACTACAGTGTTAAGATCAATCTTATAGGAATCAATTTTAAATATGGGTCTACAAAAAAGCAATATGATGTTATGTATCACGATAAATATTTGAATATTTAGAACTAGTCTGAGGAATTGTAAACTGCTAGTCTCTTGAGTCCCACAAAAGCTAATCAATAAACACACTTTAAATTTCTCCTGAGAATCAATTTCATGACCCAACAATAATATTATACAATATACATTATAGTATTATACAATCAACTCGTATACTGTATAGACAACTATACATATCACAATGCTATAGAGAGTCTAGCTTGTACACTGCAGAGATACAATACTTCATGCATAACAATTAACAGTTTCTTTTATTCTGTATGTTAGGCCTAACTATAAAGTCCTAATAAATTTCTAAACCTTGCTTCGTTCATTTGAAAACAAATTTTAGTCGTCCGGTTTTGTAGAATACAAAAAATTTAGCGTGCGTGAGGATATAGGACAAATTATAAATTCTTGAGGTGTATCCAGATTTCTGGATAGATATTAATAGGTGTTCATCGTTGATTTTATAAAATTTTTCGACTAACTGTCGTCAGATGTATACATTGTAAGATTTTTATTTTTGTCCAACTACCGATGTTTTGTATCCAGGGTAATTACTTCTAACCTATTCTTACTCTTTCTTCAATTTTAACCTTAAAACAAGACGCTTCGAAATTGATCATGCTTTTTATTTTTGAATCATTTCATCTCGAATTATTACGATTTTTTGCAACATATTTTTTGATGTTCTTTAATCCATAAGAAAAGTACAACGGTTTACGTATATGCAACTAATAAAACTATTCTGTATGCATACGTTGCCTATCTCCAAGTTTATTCTAATCCTACTACTTGCCGTATGCGCTGTGCTTGTGTGTATTGTTCTTATGCAGTTCGTATTTTTTGCATTTGCATCACTCCCAACCCACACTTTCATTGATGACCACGCTAATTTTTTGTTAGATAATTTCAACAAAACGTTATGATGAATGAAATGCTAGAATGATACCTCCTAATTATAATCACAAAAATAGAAACAAAAAAAGACTCATCCTACTAACCGATATTCTATTTGCTTATATACTGAAGATAAAATTAACTCTGTTATTATTGTAATTATATTAAGAGATGAAACTGACAATTAGTTGATTTATAGCATTTATCTTTATGTGATGAGTTTAGTTATCGTAGGTATAATACTGTTTTAAATCTTGCCAACAATTTTAATTGCTGTAATTTATATATTAAAATAATTTGATGTAATTATTATATCATTACATAAATTTTCATTAATAATTTTATGAAATTTTTTAATCAAATTTATTGTTTTTCTTTTTTATTATTTTTTAAACTATTGTCAATATCTCAATGATTTATTTATTAAAATTTTTTTAAATGCCTTCTACTCATTATAACGTATAAAACACTGTATTGAAAATTGTTATATTTGAGGGGGGTGGGGTAAAAATTTAATATGTTTTATAATTACGTAAGTACTGATAAATTTAAAATTTTCTTTTCAATAAAAATAGTTTTTAAGACAAAATTATGTTTATTTTGTCGGTCAAATTTGACGTGAATGAGATCGCGAGTAGCCGCTAGTTAATTTTATAAATTAGGACAAAGGCATTAATAAAAATTTATAAGATTTTTTTTGATAATTTTTAAAAAATCTATAAATAGAACCTTGAATTCTTCTCAAATCTCAGCTTATTTGGAAACGTGCTTGAAAATACACTTAAAATATTATCGTAAAGGGTATTTTTTGTAATAAAAAATATAAGGTATCAGAAACCGCGGTCCTTTTGCTTTTTGTATTTCTTTTTTTTTCAAAAAAGATTTTCTACACATCCTTATTGCTTGAGTACCATTGTAAATGTAACCATTATTATGAATTAAAACTAAAATTAACTAAGTTCGGTTTACGTGAAACTGAAGGCAACAAAATATTTTTTCTTATTAAACCAATTTCCGGTTAAAAGAAAAACTATTTTCAAATACGCCCAACTTTAACATTTGAAGCTCTTTTAAATATTTGAATACTGATATTTTTCATAAATACCGATATTTTGAAATTACAAAATTTCTCGTATAAGTACTACGAAATATTGAAATCCTATAAATTTATCTGATATTGCATTAAAAATTATTAAGGTATGAAATCTGGACTTGAATTATTTTTGTATTGTATGTGATGATAATGAATCTAATTTTACAAAAAAAAAGTGTGTACACGAAAATAATGCACAAAACCTTATTTTCTGAACAAAAAACTTGAAGCACTCATCAAATGCTTTATATATTACACAAATAAATATTCTATACATTAGTATTAACTACAATAATAACCAAATTAGAATTCGAGTTTCAATTTTAAAAAAATAAAAATTCAATTTAAAAAGCCCTTATTCAAGTGTGAGAGAATCACCAATGTTTTTTTTTAGCCGAATATATTTAGTAAGCAACATTCTAGTTTAAATTGAAAAATTCCATCCCTTTTATAATTTATCTACCATTATTCTTTATTATGATCTCATCTTCAATTATCACTTCGGTTTAATGAACAACAAGTAATTAAGTCTCCGTTAGTTTGTACCTGATGAGTGGTTGTTACCATTACAATACTCTAAAAAAGTAATTAGGTATCCAAAAATAAAAAAAAAGGAAAAGAAATTGATAAATCTTAAAGATTTAATAACGTACTAGCGGTCATCTAGTGGTCGAAATTCAAGGTAGGTATATCATTACATTTTTAAATTTGAATGTTGTAAATTAATTTTGTGAATATTATAATCATATTGCACATTTTGTTTTTGGATTTTGCTTAGATTAGTTAAAAATAAGGATGAATAGTAACTTTTAACTGGTTGATACGATTTTGATATTTTTTGTTCTTTTATGTATAGGGCATCCATTAATTACGTGAGGTTTTTTTTTTTTTTTGATTATTTGGATTCCCCTCCCCCTTGATGAGAATTGGTGAGATGTGGTAGACTCCCCCATCCCTTACGTGAGATTCATTCAATAAATTAAATAAATATAAATTATGTATCTTTTAGTACAAAATTTTAAGTAGCACTGAAAATTTATTTACAAACACAATAAAGCCCCCATTAAAAGAAGTTAACAAAAAATTATAACCTTTTAACATAACATTATTTAACATAAATAGTTTATAATACATATTCTTTAACTTCAAAATGTAACGAGAGACTTTTAATTACCCTCCCCCCCCTAAGATGAGATTTGGTGAGATTTTACTCGACCACTCCATCCTCATTTTTATCTCACGTAATTAATAAAGACCCTGTACAGAATACCTTAAAACTGGTTACATTGTAATTTGAAGAAAAAATTCACCCTTAAAGTTTGTATTTAAAAAAAGGGACGAAAGAGTTACTTTTAGGGTCGCTCATAAAATTCATTCGCATACCAAGGGTGAGGGGGTATCGCTTATTGTGTCGAAATATGACAAGAGCGGCGGGGGTGTAAGAGAACATGACGTTCGTAGTTCATCAAACAGTTCTTCTTTAATTTTTTTTCGATTTTAAAAATTTATTTTTTTGCCACGATAGAAAATAATTATGAATGTATAAATATCGTGTAATTATATATTGTCAGTATAATTATGGGTGTTTTGAAAATTTATTTTTAAAATAGTAAATATTTAAAAATATCATTAATATTTATCGAATTGAACTATTTACGGGGGGGGGGTTGCTAGCATTCGTGAAGTAATTTTTATAGGGGGTTGCAAAAAGTGTGACGCAGCGTGACGAAGGAGGAAGGAAGAGTAAAATGGTGAAATATTGCGTGATGTAGTTTCTGAACGGCCCTTAACTGAACTATCAAATTTTGATGATTTTGTTCTATTAAGTTGAGAATATCAAAAATATAATTTCACCCTAAAATTTAATCTTTTAAAAATTTTAACCGGTTTTTAAAACAAACAGAACTAAAACATAGAATGATGCAACTTATTACTTAAATAGGTAGGTATAGGTAGTTATACATGATAAAACTTTTATCTTTTATCATAAAAGATTGGGTTCTTACGAAAAGCTTTTATAAAAACCGTTTGAGCCAACCACAACAGCACCTACCTATCTTTACACTAAAATTTTTTACAAAAAAATTAACTCGGCACTAAATAAAGGAATTAAAAAGAGAAAAATAAAATTAGTTAGTGTTGAAGATCTTAGCTACATTACCTACCAAGTACCAGTTGAATATAACCATTTTTGAGTCGCTCCCAAGCAGAAAAAAAACTTCAAAAATAGCTCATATACATTGGCAAAACTGATAGCTCAAATATTTAGGATAAAAGCTACAATGCTCACAAAAGGTGTAATGGTTATAGTTTCAGTTCAAACATGCGAAAAATGAATTTTTAGAAAATATTTTGTTCGCCCAAAAAGTTTGAACAAATTGAAATTTCTCGTATTTTTGAGTAGGTACCATAGAAGGAAACTTTTTAGTTACTTTCTTTATCTTACCAAAACGCTTTTGAAATTAAAGTTATCCATATTTTACTACACTAGGAATCAATATTAGAAAAGTAAATTGTAAATCCTTTTTCACTACAATAATGAAAAATTTTTTACGTTGTAAAATGCTTACAATAACATATCCTTACGTTTATCAGTTAAAATTCGTGTTTAAAACATATCAACTTCAGGAACGTTTGACGATCATCAGGACCATGTTGTATGGTTAAACTTTTATCCCTTTAAAAGCCACATCTCCAAAGTTTGTGCATGAGATACCTAAGTAAAATATCGTATTATAATTTTTTATATGGACTAAAAAATGGTTAAAATCAAGTGGTAGGTAATTAAGTAAAGATCTTAAACTTTTATTTTACTTATTTAAGTTCTTTTTTAGCACTGGTTTGATTTTTTTGTAAAGTTTCTTTTTAACTTTAAAATTTTAGAGCTTGTGATTAGCTAGCTCAAAAAATAAGCCTTTGAACTTTATATATACCTAAGTAAAGATTGCTTAACAGCAGACGTATAGGGAAGATGCAATCGCAACACTACGACAAATATCTGAAGAGCAATAATTTATAAATCAGTAAACGGTGAAGCGAATTCATTTCACGTCTGTTAACATTTGATTTAAAGTACAAATCAGATCTGGTCATTGCCGTATCTTCGTCATGAACATTTTCTCTATCTACTGCTTAAAACATATCGTGTTTCGTCAAAGACTCTCACCTCAAAGATTATTATATGGCCGTAAGTACGTATGCCTTAGTCTGGTACTGGCTTGCGTTGGCGAAAGACCTCAACACCAACAACCATCGACCAACCCAAAGAAACCGTCAAAAGACCCACGAAGAACGCCAGAACGGGATATCACGTCCGCAACAATATGCGTGACACTCTGTGACTGAATGTTTTTAACAATATTTCTACTATATTTTTTTTATATTTTCAATTGTGCTATGATCAAGTTAAAAAATGAAATATAAAAATTTTTTGTAAATTTGATTATATCAAGCTAATGTGGCTAGTGAAAGTTTGATTGTTGCAGTGTAGTGCATTTATCACACGAAAGGATTTAACTTATCTCAACAATAACAATAACGAGGTAAGGACGTAGTTCTAGTCAAGAGAAATTATCCGGCCTAGAAAACTAAAAAAGTATCAGAAAATCAGACCATGTGAACAGCTGGTGCTAAAGAGAAATGTTAAATTTGCATATTGTATTACACTGTCCGATTACGGATCTAAAATATTTTTTTTTAAAAATTTCATTTCCGTTTTACACTAGGTAGTGCTACTTACGTATTCGCTAACTGTGAATTTTTATTTTTTTAAATGCGGTCGCTTACCCAATAATAAAATGCAACAATAACATTTTGTAATAAATCTTTTCTTTCTTCGGGTTCTTACGCGCTTCCACCTGTCTATAAAATGAAATTTAACCGAAAAAAAAGGATTGTGATTCACCGCAAGGCCGTTGGCACGGTCCAGATTTACAGAGGTCTTCAACCCCCGAGATCTTCATTTCCCTTACATACACGTCGTTTCTTAAATATCCAAAATAAATATTCTTATACACGCCATGGATAAGATAATCAAAATTAATTCACCACTCGTAAAAATGCACAGTCCATTCAAAATATGTTTCAATCAAATATTCATATTTCCTTGTCCGAAATAATTTACTTATCAAATATAACAGGTTTGTTAAAACAATTTATTGTAGTTATTCCGTTGCAAAAAATAATACTATCCAAAAATAAAAAGGAAAGTGAAAGAATTATATAAAACAAACACAATTACTCCTCATTATATTTCCATCTGAGAAATTTACTTTATATATTTAAACAAAGTAATTAATTTTTTTGCAAAAATGATTTTTACTGCAATAAATCAATCCGTATGAAAGTTATTTTAATAATGAATTAATTTACTTTCTTCTATTATTAACAATTTTGACATAGAATATAAGATAAATAAAAACATCTAAGATACTTGTAATTATACTTATCGGACTTATAAGAGTGTATTTCAAGTATTCTTGGAGGTAATGATTAAAATTACGTTGTTGAGATAACTTCTTAGGTATATTTTCTTATATTCGACATTGGTTTTAAATCCGTTTAAAAGGATTATATGTAATACGTTATATTTCCATTAAAATTAATTACACTGTACCGTTGATTAGATAACGGGAATCTAGGGATTTATGGAGAAAGAATTAAGGGATTAAGTGACAAACTATATGAATTAAATCGAGACCGTTATAGTTGATTCATGTATTGTGAAATTATTGATTATTTTCTTTAAGAACACCTTTATTATACATACGTTATCGTAATAATTATTTTATTGTCTTTTTTGAACTTGATTTTGATTCTAAAAGGGCTTTTTTACTTAAACAGATTTTATATTTCTCACAAAAATTATGAATGATACCAAATCAAGCATTTTAAATAAGATTTTTTCATAATTTTTGTTACCAAATTTTTATCTTAGGTTTTTCTAGATTATTTTACTTACTACGAGTTTTCTAATAGGAATGATTTATTTTTAAAAATGACACAGTGACCAATGAGGATTCACTACTTGACTTTATTGTAAGGGTACGTGACCAAAATTTGACTAGAAATAAAATCAAATTTAAGTCAAATATTAATATTTCAATGCCAAATCAAGTTAAGCTTTGACTATCTAAGTAATTTTGTTTACACTTTCTTTTACACTGAGACAAAAGTGGAAAAAATTTCGCTAATAAACTGGAACATTTTAGTTTGTTAACAAGCTATAGTCGATTTTTTTTGCTATCTATGTTTAACAGTTCACATTTGGCTAAATTTTCTCATTTTTTCTTCTCACCTATTGTTGGCTTTAGTTAGTTTTGTCTCACTACTATGATAGGATTAGTTGAACATCTTTTTTTTTTAACCGCTGACACAAAAAGACGGGTGTTATAAGTTTGACGTGTGTACCCTTGTATCTGTCTGTTTCTGTCGTATATATGTATTTCTAACCTTTCATAAGAATCCATGTTAAAATTTACCTTAAGGAGAATTTTTTTTTAAGTTCTATCTTAGTTCCTTAGTTATTACCTTTTGTTGATTATGTTGCAATTAATTCTTTAATTTTCATTACAATCTGTAAATTGGTTCAATTATATTGGAAACAACCTTAAGTAGTTGATCAGATTTATAAAAAACTATAAAATATTGTCGATATTTTTTAAAAGTTCTTATTATAAAAACTAATTTATTTATTAACAAAAAGTATAAGAAAAATATTTGATTGTTGCTCAATTGTAATAATTATTTAATACATATTTGTTTTTATGTGAAAGTAGTACCCACTGAAGCTTGGTCTACTAACTATTGGCCCATTCACTTTAGTTTTGTTATTTATAGGGTCGTTAATATTTTTATTAAAATAGCTCTACTACTGAAAGTCTAACTTCTCAATACCATATAAATGCAAATTTTTGTCTCGGTACTTTCAAAAGAAAATTCTAGATTTATAGAACAGAAAAATAAATTATTTCCATCTGTTGTCACTTTACAAAAACCTTTTTTTTCCTCAACTGCACCATATGCATTATAAGTAACATATGAAACAGAAAATAATAAATGCTCGTTTTCAATATTTATGACATTACATTGTGAAATGGAAATAACTTTGAATTAATATTAATTAAATAGTCTAAAGAAAATCGAAATTTCAACCTTAATTGATATTTAATTATAATATCCCGTACGAACCCAATAATTAAATAAAATAAAATGTACGATTTTCACAAGTTAACTTCGTCAAGTATAATTAAATTATTCAAAAGCAAATCAATCAAAATTATTTCTATAAACCAATTTCCCGGTATGAAAATTAACTGTAAGGTGTGGTAAATCTTTCTTAATTGAAAAAAAAAATGTTTGATGGCAAACAACAATGCTAACGATCCAACGGTATTTTTTTTTACAAATATTGAATTGTAATAAGAATATGATATAGTTGTAAATTGTAATATAATTTTTATTTGTTTAAAATATATGAGCGTGTTGACTCAAGCATTTCTAAAGTAAATCACCTTGTTCAAAGGTATTGATTAAGTTGCGCCAACGCCCTATTAATTTTCTATTACCAATAATGATTGAATTTTTTTCCATACACATGGAGATAATGGATTGAGAGTGGATAAAATAACTTTGTATCAAAGATTTTTTTTCTTTGTGGGTGAATGTCATTCAAGGCTCTTTGCAAGTATCTTTAGACATTTCTACACTTACAATTTTATTTCTACTTGAAACTCAACTACTTAAAAATGCTAGAGTGAGCAATTAAAATTAAATAGAAAGTCAATACAATTCCAAAAATCTAGGTTTATTTTTGAAATTATACTTTTGAATAATGAAGTAATTAGAATTTGACCAAAGCATTAATTAATGCTTGAGTTTTCCAAATTTTTAAAGAAAAATAATTGATCAAACTAAATTATTTATTTAAGAGACTAACAAGAGACTAACAAAGTATTATTGCAAATACTACAACTTAAATATGCTCAAATACTTTCTGTATTTGCTTTGTCTTGAAATCAAAAATTGTTCAGGAGGTATATAGAAAATAGATAGTTGTAGTACCTATTCTATATACAGATATAAATAAACATTAAGATTGTACGTAGGTTTACCGATATGGAATATCATTTCCATATATGAAATTGTAATATTTACTTTAGTTATAAGTAATTCATACTTCATTTTAGAGTAACATATATTGTACAAGCAGAAAAGATTGCGTTTTGTTATAGGATTTTTTCATTTATTTTTTTTTTTTTTTTTCATATTTTGGCAACCTTACTTAAAAGGTTAACACATATAGGTACGAACATATTTATATTTAGCCTACGTACCTATATATCACATCGATTGTTCAAGTTTTATCGGCAAATATTTACAAACTTATAAATGGTTCCTTCTTCGTATAACTTTAACCAAGGTATCTTGACCCAAACAGCTTCTTCTTTGTTTTATATACATGTAAACTTGTATTTGCTTATTGGTATTTTTCTAAGTATATCAAAAAGTATTTGGTAGGGTTCAATGAAACATTTTTGAAACAAAGTTCCTTTATTGGACTTATTGTTAGAGTAAAACGGTGGAGACCATAACATAACGGAAAGCGAAGAAACGCATAAGATATAGATTTAAATTTTAGCAGTAAACTTTATTCGCGAAGGAAACATTTGAAACTAAAAAAAATTATTTTCTTATTAACCATTACGAAGGAATATTTTAAAACATAAAAATGAATTAGAGTCCGCCAATTCTTCTTTAATATTAATTTATGATTTAAATTGGTAGTTTTGTATTCAAGTACAGACATATAACTTGAGAAAGACAACACATTCATACACCCAGTAGCATTAGAAGGGAAAGTATAGAATTGTTTTTGAGTAGATATTCGTAATAAAGGTCATTAAGTGGTGACTAGATTGTCACTCTATACACCTGTGGTCCTAGGGTCGAATCCCAACGTCACGATTTTTCTTGGATTTTTGGATTCACCGATCGTTAATAGCCGTAGTAGTTGATGGGACCTTAAACAAAACAAAAAAAATCTTTTGAAGATTTATGATATTAGATAAATAAAGATAATTCATATTAAGTATTTTTTAAACCGGGAATAAAGGTATGGTACTTATATGTTTAGTAGGGATGCTATGGATATGAGATTTCAGATCTGGATATGGAAAAAATATTATACCAGTTTCGGATACGGTGACCGATATGGAGTTATTTTGGATTGTCCTTAGATTCGGTTTCGGTTACGGATATTAGATTTTTAAGAATTTATGAAAGTAGATAAAATAAAAATAAGTAATAATTTGACTATTTTATAGTTACTCAAATTTATTATAGAAAAATTATTATAGACTCCTTGCTATCCAAAAATTTTATTTTGGATTCAGTTACGGCTACGGTTAGGTTTTTGTTTCAAACTAGCTGATCCCCGCCCGCTTCGCTGAGCGTTTTCAAGTTTGGCGATGTATGCTTTTCGTTGCACAATTTTTATAGTTTTTATTTTTTTGGAATAAAAAGTATATTATAGCACTTTTTGTAATGTTTACTACCTGTATGTGAAATTTTCGTCCAAATTGGACCAGCCGTTTTCAAGTTTGCCAAGAACAAACAGGCAGACAGACAAAACTATTCGAAATAAAAAGTAGCCTATAATGTAAGTTATAATATTCAATAACTTTTTGCGAATATTTAATTAAAAACGACCCAGTAGTTTTCAAGTTTACCCCCGACAAACAATGTTTTTTGGGGAAAATTACAATGTAAATGGCGTTTATTTTTTTGTATAAAATATATGAAAATGTAGGTAATAAAGAGTATTCATCAAAACACCTTACATTTTTTAGACTAGATAAAAATCTAAGCTAAGAAAAATAATTATGTTTTTGTTCCCTCGCGCAGGTAACACGTAACGTTTTTATTATATAACTTTTCAAAAAGCAGAAATCTTCAACCTTATTATTGGTTTAGATATAGTTTCGGTTATGGTTACAGAGCTCTTAATGTGTTTAGATTTGAAGGAGTGAAAAAGCATTAAACTATAGAAATTAACTCTCAAATTGTTAATTGAAACTAATTTTTATTTGATAGCTATATTATGAAAAATAAAGATAAATTTTTAGTAAAAATCGTAAATGAAGCATTGCTGATATAGGTGTAAAGGTATTGCTGTGGTACTCTTATAATGTTCAATAATCTTCAACCCAAGCAACGCTAGGTATTTCAGCTAGTTTGATTTCTAAATACGAAATACAATAAAATATTTTTAATAAAGTGTTATCATATTAAAATTAATAAAGGATTTTTAATTCTAATCAAAACTAAAACCGACTTGAAATGTACAAAAATAATTAGGTGAAATTTCCAAAAGTAATAATTTCATTTGATTTCGATAGTACAAAAGAAAGTTGACATTAACACTGACCATAACAATGACTTAATTTGCTTTCTTATTAAGAGATTTTAAGAAACCTAATTGATTAAGAAGTGTTTTGATCAATATTTAGCCTCATACCACAATCGAAAATCATTCATTTAAACAGGTGAAATCTTTTCTTTTCACTCAATTAATGAAATATAATCAATTTTAACTACGACTTTTTATAAACCTTAATCAATTTTTATTTCACGCTAAAACACATTGATTAACTTTTTCAAGCGCATAAATGAAAATTATTAAAGAAAAAAAAAACTCCAATTGAAATTTTTAAATTTTAATTAGATCGCTTCGTAAAACATTTACACGACCTAAAAAATATAATTAAAATAATATGCTCGTGTTTTTATGTGAAGTCATATTTTTTCTAATATATTATCATCATCACCTTCATTAATGATATTTAATGCACGCATAACCTGCTCAACAAGTAACCTATTACAGCATCTTCTATGGTTGTTGAATATGTTTCATTAAATACTTAATTAGCGCGATTCAATGTATGTTTTATGCAAGAAAAAAAGGCAAAAACGACTTGGCGATTTACAGTTACAATAGAATTCGTGTTTATTTGATCTCTCATTAGAACGTGTAAAGGGTAAAAGTAATTACGATTATTGCAGCTTGTTTTAATGAGCCGATTTTTCTTTAAATCATTTAGATTTTCTTTTACAAATTAGATATTTTGCTTAATGTCTTACATTCCACATAATCATTACAAAAAACTTAAGTAAGAGTAATTACACTCAATATATGTCATATTAATTTTCAATTCATTCAACTGTGAATATATAGGCGAATTTACTATTGATTGTTTTGAAGACTATTTTTGGAAAATGATTAATAATATTTAATATTCGATTTATTATTGCATATTTAGTACTTCCAATAGTAAGATGTGTAATGAATTTATAATTGAAAGTTGAAAGTAATCGAGCGCATTAATAAAATATCTAGATATTCGATAAGTTGTAAAAAAAATTAATTAGGTAAAAAGAGTTAAATATATTTAAAATAAAAATACAAAGTTTCTCAGTTTTATTTTTTTAACAGTAGAAATGGTAATCTTCATTCCAGATTTTGGGTCCATGAGTGGAGTCGTTGACCCAACCCTACTAAGGTATTCGACCTTTTCCTTCCCATCGACTTCCTTATACTCATCTCCTAACCAATTAAAAACCGGGGGTATTTTGCCAAATACATTTTCAACCAAATCGAAATTTAACAACTGATATTATGCTTGCACTAGTTAAGAGTTGATTTTTAAATTGGTCGTTTCCTAAAGTATTGTTGGGCTTTTAAAAATTTAGGTTTTGCTCTCTTATATTGATTGCCTCTTGGCTATAGATATTTTTATTTCATTTGGATTTCTCCGTGACACAATTAACTATAGGTAACTAGGATTTTAAGACCAACTTACCGAGATTTTTTAAGATTCCAAGTAGAGCCGTAGCGTGATGTTATGGCACCCGGTGCGACTGGATAAAATTTTTCAACTTTAAAATGGCATCTTTATTCGTCGATTTTATCGCGCGGTGCCTTTATCGTGCATTACTTTTATCACTCGGTGCCTGATGCCGGGGCATCTCTCGTACCATTCACGTCATGGTTTTGATTCAATGCCAATTATGTTATAACTTACAATAGTATTTTGTTTGAAATATATGTTTGTGTTAAAAGCATATTACATATCTAACTTAACCAATTTTCTTTCTTACATTTAATGCTATTTTTCAAGAACTAGAAGACTATTTTTGTATATACTTGTACAATCATCAAACTAGTAGAAGCTCTTCTATGAAGGTAGCATGCAATGCTTTCAGCTTCTCAAACAAAAATTACATATTTTTTTACTTTTATCAAAGAGAATTTCATTAGAATGCTAGAACGATTAGTTTAAACAAACAATTTACATAATTTAGTCTTATTAAAACTGCGACAAAAGATTTGCCTCCCCAAAAAGTTTTTGCTACGACTCAACAATGTTTTTAATTTTAATTACACTTAATTCAAACTTTTGATTAACTGTCAAAGATTAAATTAATATCCGATATTTATTTAATTCAAAGACAAAAACTAAATATATGAGCTATTATTTTTGAAAGTGATAGCTACAAATTTTATTTGAACAAAAATGTAGTCAATGATATTCTACGTGTCACTTGTCAAGTGAGACGAAAGTTCAAATTCGTACAAGACAAAATTTTAATTCAAAATTTGAAAAGTTTTATTTATTGTATTCTGGACAGACTCTGGATTATTAAAAGTTTAAATTTTCCTTTAAAAGTTCAAAAAAAAAATTTTGGTCTAAACTTTGGTCACTTCATTTAACTTAAAATAGCTATTATTAGCTCAGTTTGTTGAAATTTAAAACAAGAAGCATAATTTTTTAAACTAGTAACCACGCAAATATGCAAGAACATTATTGTTAACATTTTTCATTTTATGAGAGTACCTATAACCGCAGAGTACTTCTAGTATTATATCAAGTACGCTTATACAACTTAAAAAAATAAGATCTACGTAGTAGTACCTATTACTACGTAGTAGTAATAGTACCACAGCGTTTGCTAATATTTTTAATACAATGTTGTTTCCGACATTTTTATTTGTAAATTAAAAATTGGATGTTGGATGAAGAAAAAAAGGAAATGATCTAAAATGCTAGCTTTTGATCAAAGAGCCTGAAGAAGCTTTAAAATAAAGCGAAACGTTGCAAATTGATATTGCTAGAGTATTTTATTTGGTCTATCATCCTCTAACCTTAACTTATAATTATAAAAAGGATCTGATAACAATTAATAAGACACTTTTATTGTAGTAAGCTGCTCATAAAATATTTTTAAGTAGTTATATCTTATGCAATTAAGAAACAAAAAGAAATCTTTAGATATATTTTTATTTTAAAACTTTTATTTTTCTTTATAAGCGGTACCAATTACAGCTTCAAAATTATATTAATAGGTTATTTAAGCGTTGTTATATTCGTGATCATCTTCAGTCAACAAACGATTAACGTTCATACCGTTAATATTTTTTGCAAAAATTCCCTCTTTATAAGGCTATTTAACTGATTTATAAATACAGGCTAGTACATTTAAAAAAATAATTTAAACATATGATGACATGGGTTATATTAAAATTTCATATACTTAAGTATCGTTGAAATAAAAAATTAAGTTTTTTTGTTGTCTTTCTCGGCATTCCAACGTACTTATAATTAAATTCAAATCGTAATCTCTCGCAAAATGTCATTCCACATTAATAATCAAACTCTTATTCATCACTAAACTGCCTTGAAATCGAAAACGGGAAAAAAATAAACTTGAAATTTAATATCAAAAATGAAAGCAGTCTCCAACAACAACGATAAACTTCATAATCTCTGTGAAAAATTTTAATTGCTCGCTTCACGAATTCGATTTAAACGCCTATTAAAGTAGAAAATCGCCAAGTTTAATTATTTTGTTCTCCTTGTTACATTTGCGGCTTTTCACGGTGCGTGAAAGACATTGGAAAGTTAATCAAACCAATCAAATTTCACATGCTTGGACTTTAATTGTCCTCCAATTGCTTTTTCTTTGATGAATTGATTTGAATTGTCAAATGTTGTGATATTCAATGCTGTACCGTTATGCAAGGTTCTCGTGTCGAGATCTGGCTTTCAAATTGGTTTCTTGAAAAAGGAAATCACACGCGAAAGGACGTCTGACCACGCCTTTGGTATATACTTATTACTTATATACGAATCGGTTATTAATTGAAAATTCGAGGTTGTATTGCGAAACAATGAACTTTTATCAGAGCTGGATTAATTTTTTAACAAGGTTGAATCGCCAATAAAGAAAGTGAAAAGATTTAATTTCTTTATGTTAATTCATCTTTATTAGGAATGATTTTATTTTGACTTAATATGGAAAATATTGAGTAATAGTCAAAGAAAAAAAAAATGTTTTTGATAAGTAATTAATTTTTTTCCAAGTAAAAACTAATTGATGATTTGAAGAATTTGACCATGAAAAATAATCAATAACTTATAATACCTTTTTTTGAAAATGATACAAAATTTAATAAATTTACCGACTTAATTTAGACATGCTATATATTTTTTTAAATAATACACCTTTTTGTGATATTTTAATAAAATATTTTTAATTTAAATTTTACTAAATGAAAAATTAATTACCAAATATCTAATTCACATTTGAAAGGTGAAAGAATATTCCGAATATATTAGCCTTGGCTTATTCATCGTATTGTGATCCATTATATTATTATGGTATTAATTTGGAACTGGATATTTTTTTCCCCATTGTACTGTTATACTCATGAATCTCAATCATTAGTAAAATTTTTGACTTATAGACATGACGTTATGTAAATAATTTTCTAAATGGGAAATTAATGAATTTTGAATATAAATAGCTGTGTTCAACTGCCCAAGGCTTCAACAGCAACGCGTGCATAAGTATCCACATGTCTAATTGATAAGAATCACGTTTCCTATTTTGAAAATGGTGAAATGCAAGAACGTTTTTGAAATTTTCAGATTTCTTTGATGTATTTTTATTATTTTATCATTGTTTATTTACTTAAATCAGTCAACCGTTACCAATTTGGGAAAAGTCTTAGAGCATTTTTGGAATTATTATAGGTACGAATAAATGATATTGAAACTTATTCAACTATTGTGAAATTATATATTGTTCAATTTATGTAACCGTAATTCATAAAAACGAGATTATTATTTATAGTTACCTTTTTAAAAATAGTATAAGTAACCAGTATAAATAAAATAGTATAGTAACCTTTTTAATTCATGTTATAGTTACCGTTTAAAAAAATAATTTCTGTATTTAATAATTACAATTTTTAGAACTTCTTAATGTAAATACATAGTATTTACAACTTTTACTTGAACAATTGTAATTTTTATTTTTCAACTTCATTAAACGTTTATTATCTACACAGTACACTACTGTGTAAAGCAGTAAGACGTTTACTCTAAACGCGCTAATCTCAGCTACTAAAGTTTGTGGCCTTAAAAAAACTATTTTTCTTAATTTTTTTGGTTTTGACTAAGCTTTGGGCTGTGTAAAAGTAACATTTTCTTCTTACATTTGAAAAAATAATAGTCATCCAATTGAAAGTATCCAATAAGAAGTTATTTTTAAAACTAAAATTTCAAACTTTTATAAATAAGTTGTCACAATCTTGACCATTTCGATGTACCAAAAAGTAACTAAAGTAATTGTAGAGAAAATTTTCCTGAATATGATCTCAGCGCTACCCACCGGACAAAAAAAAAACCATCTGATTGTAAATCTTAACTATTCTCGAATCCACTTGACACACACAAAAAATTTCATCAAAATCGGCCAAGCCGTTTAGGAGGAGTTTAAATACAAACACACGCACAGACGTTTTTATATATAAAGACGAGTCAAAAAAGCTAAGACGGTGGATATCACAAAGTCGAATGGCTTTTGTTCGATTTGTATTTTGCGTCACTTGAAATTTAAAAATGAACAGTTTTAGTGGATAGAGTCCCGACTGATTAAATTAGCTTATAATTAAAAAAAAAATGAATCAGAAACTAAAAAGTTATCATCAAAGTAGATCTTAGTCTTGGCTTCTTGGTTCTAGATTTTGATTATGCCCTACTCATTGATTCACAACAGGGTTATATACGCCGGCAAAATTGCGTTTGATAAATGAACACCGACAAAAACGCGACCATTCTACCATTTTCGCATTGAGAAATTATTTCTATCGTGTACAGGAGTTTAGAGAACAAACCCTTAGTCGTCATACAAAGCGGAATAACCAGCAGTTAGTTGCAAAAGCTACTCAAAAAACGTATAAATATAGAGATGTGTTACCAGAATACTTCCAGTATTATTCTGGATGCAATATTAAGGATTGTCTGCATGCTATAGCATAAAATGGTTGTCTAAAATGTCCAAGTAAGAGAATTTTGTGATTTGAACTATTTATTTATAAGTACTTATTTTCTCACTTGTATCTTATCAATTTTGTCAACGCGATTTTGAAGTCACACTTGTGTTGGGTCACATAAACTACTGATATAACAGAAAAATATCTGCTGCGACGCGTCACAGAACTTTCTCTTATAAAACTCGCTGTTGGTTAAGGGAATCCAAAGAAACCCCACGATTGGTTAAAAATTTTAAAATACAATTATTTCTTTATATCTTTATAAACGAAACTATATGTATACAATCTCTAAGTACATATATATACGAGCTCCTATACCCTTTACCAATTGTCCTAGGAAAAAGTTTCAAATAAAAGTTGTAAGCATTGATGAGTCTAAGAACTATAACAAGTTTACAGAAAATCATTGGAGCCGTTTTGGATAAAAAAAAAAATGAAAAAACTCAAAAACCAGTAGAATAAAGTGGGGGGCTTTCTGTCAACCGATTTCAACCAAAAGCTTCGTGTCATAACTATATGTAATATGAAGGTGAAATTCCAAGTTTGATGAAATTCAGATAAAGATTTTGATACGATATCGTTGTCACACGCAGACATTTTTCTAAGGACCACTTTTTTGGATTCAAGAGACCTCCAAACGTGTATTTCCAGGAAAAACTTGAACTCGAAACCTCGACCCGATTACAATACCTCGTTTACTATAGTATAGTAGCAAAACAAAGTAAAAATTGGCAAAACTAAGCTAAACCAGACTACCGCTAATGTGTAACCAACAATCTATATACCTATCTATATTTCTAATTTCAACTACATATTCAATCAACTGTTAATATTCTACTCTAAATAATCCATTATTACCAAACGAAATTTAAAGAAAACGTATGCTAATATTTATAATTACAGTCCACTTTTATTAACACAAAATAATGGCTAGAAATCAATAAAAGAAATTATAAAACTTGGAAAATTTTATCTTTTAATTGGAAATAAAAAACTTTAATTGGCGAGATCCTGATTAGTCACTTGACTTGTCACTTTTAAATAACAAAGCAATTAATAAAGAAAGCCAAAAATATTTTCGAACTAAAAGTTGAAAAAAAATTACAATAAATTTTTTTTAAATTTTAAAAGGCTTAATTAAATTAAAGGTACTATAAACAAATTTTTCCATCCATAAATACGTTTGGAAACGTACTACAATGAGTAAGTTGTTAAATATAAGTTATTATCACGTGAAGTGTGTAAAAGCATAACGAATAATTTTCAATTTATACAATTACAAAATGAATTATTCTCTACTGCATCTATTATATGTATTGAATATAAATTTAGTGAAAAGTAAAATAAAAAATGTTTCAACCTGTCTCGAAATCATTTGAGCGTGAATTTATCAAATGCAAGAAGTTCTTTTGTAATCAATTATGTTTAATAAAATTGATTTAATACGAGAAATTTTTTTATATAACTCTGAATAATATTTTGATTTCAATATAGATGTGTTAAGTAACAGTTAAAATTGTATTAAAATACGTGACAATTGTAAATGAAATTTTGGTCAGTTTTTGTTTCATGTGACATAAAAATTATACTCGAAACGGATGTTGGATTTCCTAAGACGAGTTTTCCCAATGTATAATATAATAAATCATTAAAGAATTTGTTTTATTCATCGAAAATGAGAGAAAAATCTGCTTGTCCACAAAATGATAGAAGTCATAATTATTTTCAGCACGTTGACTCGCGACTTTAATGAATACAGATCGTATCTGATATGTTTTTTCCTCTTGTTTTTTTTTTTTTAAGAAATGGGAGAGAACAATTGCATTTTCTTTGAATTTTTATTCTTCTTCGTTTTGATAAAATCGCTTGCTTTACTTACCCAATTCATTCTCATGAAGATCGAGGCGATTTTCTCACTTTAACTTTCTTTTAACTGGTGTCGTTTCAAAAATTGTTATTGTTACGTGTCTGTTCATGCCACACGATCATAATTTACCCAAAAATAAAAAAAAATGTGTCATGATCACGGCTAATTTTAACACAATACACATGAATTGACCGTTTGAAAAAGAAATTAAATCCATCAAAACTGGATTTTTGATATTTTTGTGTAGATCTTTTTATTGGTTACCAAATGAGTTTATTTTTGGCGTATAAAAAACCTTAGTTAATAGAAATTGGAGCTAAAAAATACATACAGAGGTGAACGAATTTTATTACTTGCTCATTGATTCACAGTTTACCAACAAAAACACGATAGGTATATGCAGTATGCACGTCGACAAAACCGCGCTTGGCTAATGAACACCGACTAAATCGCGACCGTTTTACGATTTAAAGACTGGACAGCAATAATGAGCTAGGTGTCACAAACAAAAAATTGAGTTAGATATGAAAAATCAAGCTAATATGAAACTAACCCAAAACACAGTTAAATTACATATAATATAAACAATTTGTATATAAATAAACGAGTAATAACACACATAATGTTTATTAATTTATTTATTTCGTATTTTCGGTAACTTCGAAGCAACGCTTGAAAAGATGCTTCGTAAAAAGTTTCTTAAAATTGAATATAACTTGTTGATCCATGAGCTGAAGGGTAGACGTTGTATTGGGTGGCAGATAGACAATTTTAATAAATTTATATTCATCTAAAAGATTATCCTTAAAGCCAGGAGGGTGAGCGGGAGCATTATCCAACAGGGGAAGGACACACTTAAGCGGTAGACCATTATTGATTAAGTATTTTTTCACTGAAGGCCCAAAAACTATGTTCATCCACTCAATAAAATCGCACATCGCCAATTCGTATCTTAAATTTTTCGTTGTATGTCGAGGTATACATTTTAGAATATTTAATGTTGCATCTTAAAACATTCGTATGTTAGGACGTTCATATCTCAAGGTACCACTGTATTAATGTATTAGATTAATGTACCTATGTATAACGTTAATGTATGTATTAGGTTGTTGGCATTTGCATTTGCTTTTTCGAGTCTAACTTAATTTTTTTTTTTTTTTGGCACTAAGCCCATTATTGAGATGTCCAGTATTCATTTACACATTGGTTAATTATATCCAAAACTCTAGTTTAGGTTTTAAATTTTTGATTTCTTAAAGTAGTAAAATCTGTTTGAAAATACACTTACTTAAATTGCAGTTACAAAAGCAGTTATTTCCATGAATATGCTTTAAGGGTTGAAAAGTTTTTTTTTTCTTAAAAACGTAGTTTGATGCACATTATTAGGTTGATATTTGGGTAGATGAAAAATAATTTTTAAAGTTACTTATTAACAGTAAAAGCTGTTAAAAATAACAGCTCTTACTATAGAAAGGAACTTAGGCGATTTTTTTCTGATTTGCTATTAATCTTTTAAGTGATTTTAACTGCGAATGACTCACATAAAGTCTATCTTTTAAAAAACTACATGGACTTCTCATCCAAACTCAAACCCAAAAAAAATCGACTGGAAAAACTAAAAGAAAAAATTTCATACTTAATCAATCTTCATCAAACTACATATAATCGCATTCAATCTCTTCCAATTCGACCATAAAAATCTTAATTTTACGTTCAAAATTTCCGATTTTCCACGTTTCAATAACGCATAATTGAATTATTTATTATTTTCTATTGATATCCCGTTTTTGTTAACGATAAAAAGAAATCTTTGTCTTCATATAATACTACTAGTTTTCTTCTTTGATTTTTGGTTGAGTGCGTTTTATAAGCGTTGAATGAAACTCTTCTTGGTGTGTCAGTAGGTCAACAGTTAAAGTGGCCTCAAGTGTTGGAAAAAAATAACACTTCTTCTCGACGTCATATTCCGCTTCATCTTTTCTATAACATTTAAGAGAGCATTCTCAAACTAGACAAGTTTTTCCACGATTTCACAAGTTATTTATATGAAATTTAAAGACAAATGTTATTCAAGATTTCACGTAACATTAAAGAATTGAAAGACAGAAATTAATTAGGTAACTTTTAATGGGACTATAAATTGATTCCTATTGATTTTAATTATTCAATTTTTATAAATATCGATAGGTACATATAATAAATTATTTCGTTTTAAAATCTTAAGACAATTATATAAGGTAGTTGTAATTGGTTTTAAAGACTTAATAATAATCATCCATTAAAGTACTTAATATTAATTTAAGGAAAATGAAAGTTTTTAAGACGAATAATGAAAATAATTGATTGGATAAGTCGCCTATTCACTGACTCAAATGAATAGTAAAAGGTATTGACATTAAAAGGCATCTAATTAAAAAAGAATACTTGCAATACGTTGAACAGTTTATGTAATTTGGAGGAAATAATTAAATAATTACTTTTATAAGAGGAAGAATAAGAAAATATTGATAATTTTTTTTATTAAAACACTTTCTTTATTTTTAGTAAAAATTTTTTTTCACAAATTTTACATTTTATCAAAAATAAATATTTATAGCAAAATGTTAACTTATAAAGCAACATATTTGGCTTGAGAGTTATTAGAAGAGAAAATATTTCCAATCTCATTATAAAATATAAAATTGACGATCTATTTTGTTTGTTTTGTGAGGTTGATCAAAAGAAGAATTTTTACTCATTTTGATTTATTCATTGTATTCTTTTAATTAGAACACTGAAAATAATGAGAGCTCAAAATGGAGTTAATATAATGACAGACATTTGTTCTTTCTTCTTTGTTCTTTTTTTAGAAAATTCTTTTTTCAACTATCCTAAATTATAAAATACAAGAGGACTGAATAGTAAATTATTCGAAAATATCTGCAGTATTGAATAAGCAGTAAAATTTATTTAAATCACTTTTTAAAAATGAAAGTGGAGTTATCATATTTTAGTTGAATATGGAATAAGATTTGCGGTTTTAAATTGAAATTTATAAAATTGTTATCATTTTTATCCTTGAACCACAAAATATTTCTATGTGCCATGAAAAACGGTTAATACCAAACTGCATTCAAAAGCAACAGCTTAAACAATACTACTATTGTATGGAAAAATCAATTTTTTTTGGGCGATTTTCGTTTCGTGTTAAAAGAAAAAAATTGTCTTTTTTACCAGACAGTATTATTTTGTGTTAATTAAAGTTCATAATAAGCATGTTCGTATTAAATGATTATTACTGCTTTTTATCTTTACGTAATCGCAAATAAAGTTAAAAAAATTACAGCATCTTAGATACTATAGAGAAGGTAATTCTGATATCAATTTTAAAAAATGCTGAGATAATAGTAGTTAGCACATGATAACTGTAGCAAGAACTCAAAGCCTGTTTAATTAGAGAACAAAACAAAATGGTGGATTAAGTAGCACTAAAGCGTTGTTCATATTGAAGCGGTAAGTGATATATCAGCAAGCAATATACGATATGCGAAAAGCACAGGCAGATACTTGAAATCTGAATGGGGGCGATAAAAAAGTTCCACACTCGTGCGACATATCGCTCAAAGTGCCACTTGCCAGTCGCTTAGGCGATATATCGCTTATTATCTCTATGTGAACGGTGCCTTAGAATCACTTAGTGATGAAAATTAAACTAATTTGAGAAGAATGCGTAATTCCTATTTCAATAACGAAGACACTTCAATGGAAAAAATAAGTTTTAATTTCAAGTGTCCATAGATTTTTTAAAATTCAAAAATTAAAAATTTTACTTTTTTAAATGTATTATTTTAATTTTATTTTAGTTATCTTATCATATTTACTTTTATTATGATTTTCTTATATACAGTGGAAAAAAACATTTTAGGGTTGTTTCAAGTTGCAATACATTAGGAACAGAATTTAATTTTGAATCAATTTTATGAGTTAACCTTAGTATTTATGATGAAACCGTGAGTAGATACTCCCCGTAGCCGTGAGGTAATAGAAATTATGGTTTATTAAACTGGCAAATAAATAAACCTAGTTAATGTGTTCTGGATTTTAAATCTTAAATTACAATTAAGAAACAATAGATACATTAAACCTTATTTCTTTCTTATTAAAGTATAACTAATTTAATGTTATGAACATTTGGTTTCACAATAATAACAAACATTTTTGCATTGTCTTTACAAGAAATGCTATGCTATAAATTCTTCTTAAAGAGTAAAACTTAAAAATATTTCTGATATAAAAGTTATAAGATTTTGTAAACATTATTATAAATATACAATTCCTACTATATACTTAAAAATTCTTAGTACAGATTCATTAAGTCAAGTATCTGGATATTTAATGTAATAAATTTTGTTTGGCATATTTTGACTTTAAAGTGAAATAACTTTAACTTAACTTGATATTTTAATACTTATTTTGATATGAGTTTAACTTGATTTTTTTAAAATTTTAAGCTAAGTAACTTGAAAATCAAGCCAAGCAGTGAATGCTTAAAGTTAAAAATATCCTAAGAACCTTATAGTACTCAAAAAATTTCTGCATACGAAGTATTATGTATTGACCATTGAGTAAAGATTATCCTTCTGTTAATGTTCAAATGCTTTACTATTACTTTTATGGAGTGTAGATTGATTGCTGCGTGGTGATGCTATTTTCTTGCAGTTTTGATCTGAATATATCTATCACGTGGCTTTTGCTGTAGACAATGGCTAGGAAGTCTTTATGTGCTGTACTAACTTTAGTTTCCTAGTTTGCTGACCTTTTCAGTTTGTATAGCCTTGTTCTTGTTTCGCTACCTTCGTACACTGTTAACATACCCATCAAAAACAAAAGTTGCAGTTGATATTTTTCATAGTAATATAATTATAATACTCTATTAGGATGAAGAAACAGGTATCCCACAAGAATGATGTATTTTTCCGAAATAATAATTTTCTTGTATACTATTTTAAGTCTACGATCTCTTACACGAAAATTCATTAAAATTGGTTGAACAATTTTATTAGAATTAAGTAACAACTATCTCACAGAAACTGTGTATTTTTCTGGGATAAAACGTAGTCTATGTTAACTAAAGACCCATTAAATATCCTTATGTAAAAAATTACATTTATTCATTGATGCATTCTTGATTATCTACAAAAACCAACAAACAGTTGCATTTATAAACATACATCTATAATATTAAGTGAGAACTCTTAGAACCATCCCCCACCCAATGCGACCTTCAGGAATATTAACAGTTAGTATGCTTATTTCCTAACTAGCCTTAATTGGTTAATAATTCTCTTCTTTCCAACACACTATATAAGCTGATAGAAGCCATTCATTGACTGAACTAAGTCTCAATTTTTAGATCAGTTTTTTCTAGTTTTTGACGTAAAAATCATAAGCATTGTAATCTCGTAACGATACGCATCTAAGATTATCCACCTATTTTATTTTCAAGTACAGTCTTCAATTAATTTTTTTTTTTTTTAATAACAAACAAACTAAATGAAAATTAATATCAAAAGGAAAGTAAAAACGTTATATGGTGTAACTTTAATGGATACAATTAATTTTATTTTCTACTATGAATTTTTTTCCAACTTAATCGACTTGAACATTAAAGAGGTAAGCGCAAGTTGCAATCAAAGCCAAAGCTAATAATTTCCTTGTCCAGCAAATGAAATCTTTATATTAATGATCTATTATTTGATCTAATTTTAATTTCTTCTAATATCAAAGTGACATAACTTTCTTTTTAATTACAGTCGTTAAATTGAGAAAGTTGGCACGAACCAAAACCACTTATTACCGCTAATATTGTTTTTAAATATCGTAGTAGAGCATTTGCTATTCCATCGTATATGGAATATTTTTGATTGGTGTATAGAAAGTTCGAAACAGATTTTTTTCAATGCTCAATGGAAATGTAATGGTTTGTTATTAGGCAAATATGAAGTGCACGAAAGTAAAATAAAATAAAAAAGGAAAAATTGCGAATGGTTGCAAATGGATTTTAAATGAAAGTTTAACTTTATGATTAATTGTCTGTTAAATTGGCACTAATTGCTTTGTTCGTTTGATTTATTGCTCATATTTTTCTGGCGAAAAATGTTTCATCATTGATGATTTTTGCTTTTTTTATTTATGTCAGTTTTGCCAAATTTGATCGTAATAAAGCAATAAATGGATTTTATTTCGGACACTTTATCTTTTTTTGTTTGTTTCCTAATCATTTCGATTCAGGGCTACTTTTGTCTAAATAATTTTTGCAATATTTTTTACCAATACAAATCCAAATCAATTTTTTTACTTCAAAAATTGTACTAACCTCTATTTTTTTTTGTTGCAGGTGAGTGCTTCAATTTTGCAAGGAATTTTTCAACGGATAAGGTTAGATACACGATTAAACCTAGGTTTACCCAGATAAACCCAGATATTACCTAGAAAAAATGGTAAAAGTTACAAATATATTTGAAATTTTACACGTTTCGGGCTTCACCCGGGTAAACCGTGTTCTATGCGTTCTTACTATATAATATTCTTATATTTAAGTTTAACGAAGGGAACTTGCTTGATTTACCCGGGTAAAGCCCGAAACGTGTACAGTTTCAAATATATTTAGTACTTAACTTATGTTTCCTGGGTATAAAAGAGTGTATCCAGGTAAACCTAGGTTTCTTGTATATCCTAACTTTACCAGAAAAATGTATAATGGAAGAAGAGAGAAATTTTCAACATATGGTAAAGTTATAAATTTTTTAAAAACCAAATTTTTAAATGCCAAATTCTATACTTTCATTAGTCAAAAATGTTTATTCTTATTGATATTTCATTTTAAATCAACCTTTTCTTCTACACAAATCATATTATAAAAATTTAGAATGGAAATCCATTTAATTATTGTTTTTAATAGTTCAAGTTTGATAAAAAATGTCAGTTATTAATGATCAAACAAATTCAGTGGTTTCAAATATCAAATTATAAAATTTACGAAAGTCTGAGTCAAATGCTTCAAACGTCTTACGAAAATACTGATGACTTAAATACATATTATTCAATGAAGTTAGTTTAATACAAAGACACCCACTTGTAAATTAGTATTAGATCTTAAGATGCGGTCTCATCAACTGACTCATTCTTCATCATGTATATTATAATTTGCTTTATTTGAGATCAAAAATCAAATAGTAATTATTTTATCAATCATGTATTACATTAAAAAAAAACTCGATGAGTTTAAACGCGAATTCCATAAATAATTTAATCGACTTGTACTTTTGATTTTTACTGATTACGACATTATCTTTACATCATTTTAAGGAACAATGAAGTTTAAGTATTTGCTTTTTGAACGTATACGAATGCCATAATATGATTTGGACATGAATGGGTAATCATCTTTGCACAAAAATTCAAAATGATTGTGTAAAAATTTTCAGTGCACATACCATGAGTTACATAACTTTTTTCTAACCCAGTTCATGATGTACTGGACTAGAACCACGTGAATTTAATAGGATAAAATAACGTTATAACTAGTTTTATTGCCGTTATGAATGCATGCTTTTAATAGCAAAGATACGTTGAGAAATTTTAGAATTGGGGAAAAATATTTGGAAATTTTCGTACCGAATCGCTACAGGCGATGGAAGTCAATTATGTGCGAGTAAATCGTTTTTGGTGGAATTGGCTTTAAGTGTTGGAGATAGAATAGTTACAGATCGCTGCTCCTTTGTGTGTAAATTTATAATATTGAATTGCTGGCCAAACCTAAATTTATGCATCTATGGGAATTAATTACTTGCTCGTGACATATTAAAGCTCGAAGGCTTGGTTTTAAGAAGCTAATAAGTTAATCTATCTTATGTTTGATCATTTTATGTTCAATATTATATTCACAAAAAATATTTCTTTAACAAAATACCTCGTAAAAGTAATTTAAGACGTATTGTTCACATGAGATTATTAGTAGTAAATTTTGTATGACTAAATTGTAGTGCTTGAATGGTTCGAAAAAATTCTCTTACTGTAACTATAATATCATATTTATAATGAAGAGTTTAAGATCTGACTCAAATTTAATCTAGCATATGCATAGCATACGCCTAACCCACGTTTAACCCATCCCAACCCATGTGACCATATTGAATATTGAACCCAGCGCAGTCATAACAAACTTATATATCTATGATTCTAGATAAACATATGTAATATATGTAAATTGAAATATACATATGTATTGACTACAATGAATAAGTACGAGCAAAAACCAACCTATGTCCATAAAAGTGTATAAGTCACAGTATATCCACTTTAAACCCATGTAAAACAGCGGTTAAACATAAAATGGTTTAATAGAACAACTATTGGTAAGAGAATTTGCCGCCACGCGAAGGTTGTGCGTGTGTTAGGGTTAATTTGCAGCGGACCTTAACGTAAAAACTTTGAATTCACAACTTGACTTGATTTTTAAGTTAGTTGACTTTAATTCAAATCAAACCCGAGCTAAAATTTTAATATTCAAAATTTAAATAAGTTCAACTACAAGTGTTGAGTCATTTCATTTCCAAGTTAATATATCATAATTTATTTAAAAAATCATTCAGCTGCTTGCTTGTTGAATTCCTAGTAAGATTTTAAGAGTTTTTTACTATTATGTGGTGTATAATTCAAAATATGTGCACATTATCTAACTATAATCTACAGATTATCTAATTTACTCTGTTAACGTGCGGAATGGAAGAATTTTTCCTACTTTACAACTGCATCCAAATCGTAAACTTCTAAAACGCCATTTTCTCATTTCTTTTTCGTACTTCTTCTTTGTCTATATTGTATGTAAAATCTGAATTCTACACCTATTTCGAAAGAGAGATTTTAAACGAAAGATGTCCTAGTGTTAAAATATCTTAACGCTAAACAGCAATCTCTTGATGTAGAGAAGACTTGCAATTGCAAATCTAAATGTATCATAAACAAGTGCGACCATGTTAAAAACTGAACCAATTACTATACGATAATTTGATATGTTAACAATCTTTAGATTACACTAACTTAAGCATACTTTTATCATACGCTTAGCAAATTAATTTCTTTATTCGTAAAATTATTTTATTTACAATTTTTTGAATATTTCGAAAAAGGTAACAGGTAGGTTATATAGTTTATAGTAGTATATAGTAACTTGGGAGAAATAATAAATTGTTAATTTAAATTTAGGTACTTCCCAAAATTTTATTCTAGCTAAACTTACTTTTACGAGTAAGGTGGAGTGGGGTAAGTGCAGCCCAGTTTTTAGTAAGTTTGACTTTTAACCCATACCTACATATTTCATATAATATTTATTTTCAGGTTTTAATAGTTTAATATTTTAAGCAATTATCAGGTGAAAAGACCAGTTTTTTTATTTTAACAATATATATTCTTTTTACACTACGTTTCGTCGGTGTTATTCTGACTTCATCAGGTATCTAACAAAACAGAATATAACAAAAAAATATCTTTCATTTGTTTTATATTACTTTAAATTTTTTTTTAAATTAACGAATACTTCAGTTAACACGCTTTAATTAACATTGACAAAACGCCAATTTTAATTGTATATTTTTTTTAAATTGTAAAAAATTCAAGAGCTGTGCACTTGCCCCGAAAATGGGGCAAGTGAATAACTGCAGTCTATTAAAACCTATTTGAAACCTTATATCTATGCTACGGGGGCAAGAGCATAACTATTGAAATATTTGCTTTAAACGGTGCTTTTGAACTGATTGGCATAAATCGGGGATTTTCCTTATTATTTCGGGGATATCTACGTGCAGTGGTTTGCCACTTTTTTCCTTCTCCACTTTCTTATTGAATCATTACTTCAGTGTCAATACCACAACAACAACAAAATTTTAAAGCAAATTGCTTTATTATTGGTTAAATCAGTTTAAATTTAAAATTAAATAGTTTACTTGTCAATAAAGTGCGCAGCATAACAACAAGGTCCCACCAAATTTGGGAGAAAACTAAAAAATATCACAAGAAATTTGAAGATTTTACGACTAAAGTGAATTGAGTTGGTATTGTTTCAGAAGTGATAGGTCAAATAAGCTCCCTATTCTTTAGCGTTGTGTGGCAACCCTCTGTCTACGTGTATAGGATAACATTAATTTTGGGTAGATGATTATATATTATATATCGACATTTCTCCCATATTATGTTAATACGAGCCCGTTTATGCACTTACCCCACTCCACCTTACTTAATTTAGATTATCTAAGTAATTTGCACATTACCTAGACAATCTGTAGAATAACTAATTTCTACATTTAGCAGTAAGTACCAGATACACAAACGAAAGTACTTTTAATCTAAGGCAATGGTTCCCAACCTTTTGGGGTAATCGTACCCTTTGGTAACAATTTGAAATCTTACGTACGGACCTAACTTTTATTGTTTTTTATATACAGCAATTATTTATATTCACTTTATAATAGAAAATGCAATAATAAAAATTTGTATACCGGCCGCGCTTTTCGTACCCCCGAAGAGTGCTCCACGTACCCTATGGGGTCCTATGGGGTCTACAGACCATTGGTTGGGAACCCGTGATCTAGATAACTACCTTGATGTTGTTGAACTAGAAAATGTAAAGGGGTAGTAAGACGAATAATAATAACATGCAAAACATAAAAAACTAAGCAAGCGGTTAGGTTTTAAAAGTAATAAGTTTAACTTTTACTACCTTTACAACTTAATTAGTATAAAAAATTATTAAAAACTCCCGTAACTAAAATAAGCGTAGCTTTAAATCAAGTAAATTTAACTCATGTAAAAGATTAATTTAAAATCACTTATGTATAGCTAATATTTAATAATGGCTTGGAAACAATTATTAACTACTATAGTATTCATTAAATTTGATAATTAAAGTAACAATTGCGATTTATAATAGAGTTTAAAACAATATAAACGCTGAAGAAGTTTTTTATAATATGAGAAGAGTAATAGCTACTTCTAATGAATGACATCATAATTAGTGTTAAAGTCAAATTACATTGTACACAAACAATTACTATCTAATTACATTCTTGAGAGGTACTAATTTTCGTTTGACATTTTTCAATTATTTTATTACGGTTTGAGAGAGAGACATGTCGCTTTCTTTGATCGAGGCGTTTCACCCTACCGCAACTGAATCATATTTTCGACAAAAATAAAAACGAGTTATGTAAATATTTTACGATTCGCGAATAAAGTTTGGGAAAAAATTTGCATTTGCCTTGGCGATTCGAATTGAAAGAAGGATGTTGTGGTTTGTGTAGCCAAAGAGATAAATTAATTACTTTTTTTTATTATTTGGATAATTCAAATGTTCGAGTGTTTGTTAAAAAATCGATTTTTTCGTTTTGGAACCAACACGTTTTTGTAGTTAGTTTTTTTGAAAAATAATGGAGATTGGATGTTGAAATATTGATACAGAGAAACGATAAAATAGTCGAGCGTGATATTTCATAAAACGGGACTGCTATATTATTGCATCGATTTGGAGATAATAGCTTATATAATTTTTCGAAGAAAATTAGCTTTACGATCGCTTTAGATTTGGGTCAATGTCTATACTACTTCAAGCGAACTTATTTGTTTTTGAGGCTTGAAAATAATGTATGAAAAGTATAATTAAATTCTTGGTTTATGACCTCCCATGGCCTAAGAAAGCTGACCTTTTGCAAAATTGAAATCTTTATGTAATACCACTCTTTAAATGTTCCTGTATATATAAAGTGGTAAGAAAAAATTCTCTTGTTCTTATACAAAATATTTTGCCAACAACAAAAAAATAACTAGTATATAGCTTTCTTTTTCTACTTAAATATCATTCTTAGTTATTTTTCAGTATTGATATTTTTTTCAAAAAATATTTGTTAAACTTACTCAAATTTTTCTTAATTTTTCGTATTTATATAGCTAAATCTAGGCAGCTGCAAATATTTTTTTTGTAACTTTCTGCATTTATAAGATCAACGTTTTGGTTAATTGTTTTCATAATAGTTTAAGTAACAATTCATAACTTCAGTAGCAAAATAGTTTAACCTTATTTGTAGTGGAATTTTGGATTATAAGTAAAAGGTGTCCGGTGTTTAGACGTACAAAAGAAAAAGGTTAGGTTTATGGAGAAGCATTGAAATCACTCCATATTTGGTTTAAATAATTTCCTTTTTGTGTGTTTATTTAAGGTCGTACTATACTCATTAGCGACTGGTGAATACGAAAATCAAGAAAGAAAAACATCTCGGGCTTTTATCGGGATTCAAACCTAGGACCACTGGCGTATAGAAAATAGTTTAGAAGCTTGAATTTTTCAGAATTTTAGTTAATTGTTGTCATAATTATGAATATTTGTAATATGCTTATGTTAGAAACAATAAAAACTAGTGTGGTCGGAGGACCCCCATCAGGACAGAAGTTCTTTACGTTGTTTGTCAACTATAAACGCTCTTTAGTATCAAAAGAAAATACTTGGTGGCTGGTTTTATCGTTTAACTTTGACGTCATTCGCGGAAAAATATCCGGATTCTCCCCTGGGCATACGCTTCACGATATAACTGAATATGTCTTTCAGTGATTCGTAATCGATTTAAAATTAAACCTGTGAACAAGGCAATTATAAGAGTTATAAAATTATGAATATAAAAATTTCCGTGTTTTATGTTTTTATTTTAATTTTACCTACTTGAAAACTTTTTAAATTTATTATGTACTACGACTTAATAACAGCATAATTAATCATTAAATTCTTCAGACAAAACTATTTTAAAACCAGAGAAAATTTCTTCTTTTATACAGCTTATAATTGTAGGTAGTTAAGTGAATATAGAGAAATAAACAATTAATCACATTTTCTTAAAAAAATTAGCAAATGCATGGTTGGCTTTTAATGTTTAAAACTCAAACAAAATAATCACAAAGATTATGTAATTAGTCTAAGAGGCTCATCGTCACGCTAAATAAAATAAGATTCATTGATTAAATAAAAAAGCCATAAATTCTCCGAGATCCGCAATAAACTAATTCATCTTCTTCAATCTACGCACAAGTATTACAAAATTTCAAATGAGCAATTAAAAAGAAATCACTCCACTGATGAAAAACATGAAAACTCCAATTGCAAAATAACGCTTGAAATTTTCCAACGCCGAGATTTTATCGTTTATTTGCATTTAACAA
Source organism: Sisyra nigra (assembly GCA_958496155.1). Classification (NCBI taxonomy): domain Eukaryota; kingdom Metazoa; phylum Arthropoda; class Insecta; order Neuroptera; family Sisyridae; genus Sisyra; species Sisyra nigra. The sequence goes on from OY292317.1 coordinate 33,695,911, forward strand.
TAAAATAAATGAGAGTGTATATATCGCTTAATCAGTCAACGGATATCCGAAATGATTTTTATGCTTATTGAGTAATTTTGGCTTTTTGCGTTATTTCATTTGTAGAAAAAGGAAAGAAAAAACGGTAACCTCGATGGGTGGTAAACGGGTAATACTTGTTCTATGGACCATGTACTTTCTCTCGTTTCTGATTACTTACTTGTATATTAGATAAATCTGCAAAATTAAAAACTTGTTCTGTACAAAAATATAAAACTTGAAAATTCAGAACCTATAGCTGGAAGGATCTGAAACACCCAGTCGTAAAATTTATTGATTGTTTTATAACTAGATTCCTGTTCTTTAATTTGATTTAAAGACAATATAAAGAAAAAAAAATTTAATACTTAAGAAAATAAATAATTCCAAAAGAGATGTTTTAATACCTAACTGCACCTGCTTGCCCTTGATTATAATGAAGTAAAACATTGAAACTATTTATAATCAATAAGATGTGCAAAATTTACCAAACTGACAAAAAAGTATAAGAAGCATATACTTTTATATTTTTATAATAGAACCAGTTAAAATTTTTTTAGTTTAACTTCTGAAGAGTGAAGCAATTATTATACTGCTTTTTATATAATTTTGATTTCCGCTCTTTTCAACTTCCTATGATTCCCACAAAATATAATGATATATTCAGGTAATTAATTATGAAACACATGAAATGCTATAATAGGATTATTAAAGAATTAAATCGGGAAATAAGAAATTTTTTTTTTAATTTTTAATAATTTTAGATTCATATCTTTCAAAGTTTTGTTAAATCTGTTATAAATTCTTTGAGGTTGATAAACTTTTTACAAATAAATGGACCAATTTAGTCATAATTTATATAAATAAAATTAAAATGAATTCTACTTCTGGTTTTGATTGATTTTTAAAATTTAATTTTTGGTGCGTTTTTAAGAATAAGTAAAAATTTTCCCAACATTAAAATTAATTTAAAGCTATGTAAGTTTTATAATTGAAAATAAAAATGATAATATGAATGCCAGAAGTATAAGGGAGAGGATAAGTGATGCAAATATAAAGTTTTTATTCTTTAGTCAACAGTCTACGAAGACTACAACTGAACGGTTAATTCAAAGGTAACGATATTACGATAAAGCCCACCAAGTTAAAGGTTTTATCCCTAATTTTAAGAAGATAAAATAGCGGGATTTCTTAAGGCTCTTATATAATAAAGGACTCTTTGGTGTAATTTTAGGGACACAAATGTTTGAAAGTTTTAAATTTAATTTTACTGGAACGAAGTCATCGGTAGCCGCTAGTTTCAAATAAAACAGTAAAACAGCATCGTTGAAAATTAACATTTTATTAATTATACTTTATTACCTTTAATATGTCAAGATAGGTTTTGAATTTAAGTTGAAAGATCTATAAACCATCTAGTTCTTGAAGTAGGATAGGAGATACCATACTTTGTCGTACATTAAATTTGTTGACTTTTTCACTTACATCATACTGATACAAAGCCACAATATATTTTTTATATTTGTTCTTAATCTTCTGAAGTATTCATAAATCAATTGTAAAAGGAAGTGTTTTGAAACTTATTATAGATTATTAAATGAAATCCTTCACAACATTTTTTTAAGATTGAACAATTTTCTCTTCAGCATCAATGTTTTTTTCTGAATATTGTCCCATTCCGCTAATATTCAAATTTAGTTATATTATAGGAAAATGAAGCAAACAATTTTTTAAAATTTTTTTTGGTATAAATAAATACTTTCATTATCTTAATATGAAGCTATTCATTTAATAGAAAATATATAATTATAATACAATGAAGTTCAGAAAGCAGCGAAAACTTTTCTTAACCCTAATTGTTAAAGGGTTAAAATAGCATGAAATATATTAAAAATAACGGCATTTAAATTCATAAGTTAGTGATATCGTTAAGTATGGTATAGCTTTTAAAAAATACTTTTTTATTTTGTATTGTGCTCATAATTTTAAGTTTCAATAGTTTTTGAATACCGTACATTGTACGTTTTATATTCCAGTAATAGAACGTAAATGATTAATTGATCGAAGACAATAACCCGAGAAGAAAGATTCTAAAATGTATTTATAATAATGTTGATTCTATGCTCATATGATGAATATCAATTGCTTTTTTTCATTGTTAGTTTATTGCTATTGACATTAACGTTTTTGGAGGTGGAAATAATAATTCAATAGCAAGATTAGCTGAAAGTTTCAATAAGCCATTGCTTTTGTAAAATTTCCTCAAAATGTTAACTTTCTCATAAAAGGTCATCACATGATTTTCTACAAGTTTTTTTGTGCCATTTTTGGTCGATTGCCTTGTATGAGGTGCTCTAATTTTTTTCTCTAAAGATAATTTGGAAATTTATTTTTTAATAAGTCTTGGCAAAAATTGTTCAATACATTAGCGTTAATTAAATTTGGCTTAGCAAAAAGAGAAGTTGAATGAGGTCTTTGCCTTCTGTTCTTTGTCATTTTTGCAAAAGTGTTGTGATGCAATTAAAAGGCGCGGTTTCGATTGGTTTGCCATTACGATTGAGATTTGTATCAATGGCTTGAAGAAAAGTCGCCGTTTTCCATTTCTAGTGACTTAATAGGAAATAATATAGTAAAATCAGCGTTGCCTTCAAAAATGGTGAACTTACAACACGCTCAATCTGATTAAATATTCATTTTACGCAATGATCTTTAATGATTTGTCTACGGAAAATTATACATTGTTAATGTAATTAATGAGTTCTACATATTCAATTCTGTACGAAACAATCAAAGTATATTTGTTACAAAACGTAACTGTGCACGTATAGGGAAAAGATACCGATTTAGAAACTGCAATATGTGAAGGTGGTATTTAAATTTGTTTGAATGTGTAAGAAACATATTTGCAACTACCGGCCGGATACTTCTAAATATCAAACGAATGCTGTATTGTTCTTGTATTTTTTGCTTGTTGTCTTTTCTCAAATCGACAAGGATTTATTACATTTGAAAGTTCAATATTTTCGTTCTACTTATGTCACTTGAATTATTCGCGTAGCTCGATAACGTTTGCTCTGATTGATAAAATTAAGATAAAATTTTAAACGACATACATACAAACAAGTTTAAAGCATTTCTCATTATTTATATCTATAGTATTTCTAGTTAACATATACATACATTCAGCAGGTTTAGTGTCTGATAGCGCGTTGAAGTCTCCAGTTAACAATAATAATATGTTTTATCAGATTTTCCACGTAATATCATTTAAGAAATAGAAGATCTTTATTTAAATTTTAATCTATATGCAAATTAGATAAACGTTTCTGAAAATTTAAATTTATCTATTCAGAGGTACATTTTTAATACGATCTTAAAAAATATTTCTTAATATTTTTCAAATTTAACGCAATGACACAGAATTTATCATTTCTTAAAAATGTTTTTTATCCTTAAATGTAAAAGATGATATATTTTTCATATTGTTGTAAAACTCAACAATATAATTAATATCTATTTAAATCAATAGATTAAAAGTTTTTTCTGATATGAAATCCGTAAGCAACAATCAATTTTTTATAACTCATTCAATTATGGTTTATTTTTGAATGAACTTTCAAGCATGTAGGTACCCATAATGTCTTAAAAATATACAAAAACGAAAAATTATTAGGATGTAAATATGCAAAAATTAATTATAAAGTTGTAAAATCAAATTTAAGCAGTTGTCTTTAATATTCCAGGGCAATGTTTTAAATAGTTTTTTTTTTAAATGAACTACAGTGTAGGTATGTTTTGTACAGTAAAAAACGTTAAGTATGTAAACGCCTAACAAAAGTGAATACTGTGGTCTTATTGAAATACATAATGATGTACAATGATGATAAACATTATTTCTTGGATGTAAAACTAGAGCCTTAGCGTAATATTACAGCACTCAGTGTGAAAAGATAAAAAGACCCTGTCTAATAAACGTCTTTGAAATATATTGGAAAATTATATAATCGCATCATTAATCGTATAATCGTTTTATCGCATTACTTAAAAATTTTACAAGCTTAAAACACCATCTCTATTGGCCGCCGTTTTTAAACCGTACGACGTCTGTATCGTGCGGCATATTTATCCTTTAGCGCCTAATGCCGAGGCACCGCTCGCACCATTCACACTACGACTCTATGTATACGTTAGAACTGTTTTGTTAGACTTAAACAATGATAGCTATCTACGAAAAGCTAGTTTACCATTCACTCTTAAACCCTCAATTACAATGCTTGACTAATGAATTAGGACCACTAACATATTTTTGAATATTCTTTAAGATGACGCTAAATTCGTAATGAAACACAACCTTTCTCAAAAAAAAATATAAGAGAGTCGCGTGATTTATATTTTCTTCTTAAATTCATAAATACCTAGAATTTAAAATAGTAACAGATATAAATCAGGGTAGGAATAAAGACAGAAAAAAAAGGTCTAAAATTTTGAGAAATTAAGAAAAAATATGAGTGGTCTTGTCCAATGGCTAGGGGTGGTGACAATCAAGAAAAACATTCACCAAAATCGGTATATATAGATTTATTTTAACGAAATTTGTTGAGTAGAAAAATGTAACGCTCTTGGTAGTTTCGTTTTAATCGTTTTCCACTGTTAATTTGATCTACTGTTGATTTGTTAATTATTAACTTGATAGTCTTTAAAAACTAATAATTCTGGAGTATCATATCGGTTAAGTTACAACTCTAGCAGTGATCTAAAAACGAGCTCTTTTAAGATCAGTTAACTGTAATACTTTATATTCTTTAGTTTCATTGATGTGAATTGAAGAAAATTACAACGCTGTTAACGCAACTGACTTTGTAGATGTAAAGCATACCAAGGGCACTGCAATAATGTTTCAATGGGAATCTCAATAATCTTGTTCACCATTTAGTATTTAAAAAAACAATTTGATCTACTAATATCTTAACTACCTATCATTAAAAATAAATTTTAGGATATTTTTGTTGTTGTAAGTATTTATTATAAACTTTCACTTTTCCCTAGTTCCTTTAGGAACTTATATTTATGTTCACATTAAATAACAGTATTATTTAATATGAACTTAAGAGATTTTTTTAAAATCTATTTATATTCGTGTATACTTTGTATAATTGATTCATTTTCAAATGTATCTATAACGAAAGCGATATTGCATTGTAAGGCCCGTGGGGCATGACACAGTTTAAAAAACTTAGCTGTCATTACTTTAAACGTATATTTTCTTTGTTACACTTCAAAAAAAATATAGCAGCCGGTCGTTCGATTGACTGACTGCTCGATTTCCGTCATCGTTACTAACATAAGATAAATAATAATAATAAATGTAACAAAATATGTTTCTCTGTCTTAATCGTTTTTGATCAGACAAATTGCATCTTAGTTTATCTTTGCTATGTTTGCATGCTTTGATCTTTGTTTGAGGTTGAAGTTTCTATGACGGCAGTGGTGAATGTCTTGTAGTTCTTTCGAGTCTTGCGATACTTCACGTATATTTACGTGTGTGTAAGTTATGTAGTTAGAGGTCTTTATTATTAAGTTCCTCAACTTTTGCTTCAGCACCACGTTTCTTATGACCCACTTTCACCTTACAATAACCAGAATTGTTTTTGTAGCGCTTCGACTCTGCGACCATTTGCTCACTTAACTCGCTAAAATTTTATTATAGTTCAATATCGGGACATATTTTAACCCTCAACTTCCGTTTCAAAAATAATGAGCCAATAAAAAAACTTATTAAGTATATTAAAACAAGATAATCCTAAATGTTTTAGTTTAATTAAAAATGAATATGCTAAGCTTTCACGACAGTATTATCTACATGAAAAATTAAAGATCATCTTGATTTTGACCTAAATAAATAAACCGACAATAACGTTTTTATACCAATTGCAAATAAAATAGAAATCTAATAATTTCTCATGAATACAAATTGCAGTTCTTTTATCTATTTGTCTATTTATTATAGTTTATTATAAACTAGCAAAACCATTGATGTTTGCGTATTTACTTCTTTATATTGGTAATTATTATAATTAAGTTTTAACATAAATGAGTTTCTAATATTAATTGAAATAATTGAGCACTTGTTGATTTACAAGCCAATGAAATAGGATGTAAAACACCTCAAAGTGAATACAAACTTATCAAGGCATTTAAGTATATTAATTGGAGACAATTTTTGATAGTTCATATAAAATCTTAAGATTTATAAATAAATGAACTTAGTTTAACGGTTTAAAACGAGATATGCTGTAGAACACCCGATTGGGACGATTACGTATAATTAAGTATTAAATAAAAAAACTAAAATAAACTGGTTGGAAGGTAACACAATAATAAAAAAATAAAGCAGGCATCAAAGTCGTACTCCTATTTCATATTCGTGATATACATTGTTGAAATGAAACCTCTCTCTATCTTATTTTCTCTGATTGAGATTCGAGCCGAAAGTAGTTTCCTCTCTCGTGCCTCGCACACCGTCATGTCTTTCAAAAGCTTTTTTTTGGGTTTCTCCTGATATTATACCTACTCATATAACGGGTTTAAAGTAACTCTGCCTAGTCTTTGCTTTCCAGAAATTAATATAATAAAAAAGTACTGTAATAAATTCAGGAATCAAAATATTGCAATGTTATTATTTGAGAAGTGCTATTTAACGTTTTACTTAGCATAAGGACTTTAATTTAAGTAAATTTCTTAAAAAGTAATATATTTAAAGTTAATTTAAAAAAACTTGCACTATTGTGCTTTGTACTAAAGCTAGTGACTTATACCCCTGTTAATATATCAACAACATGGATGCGAATTTGATTTAGAAACTTTAAGAAAACTGATGTAGATCTAACTTATACCACTCTTGTTATCACCTGATTCATTTATCACATTTAGATCACAATTTTATGCTTAACTAAATTTAGCTCATAATGTGACTAACGTCATTATTATTTTAAACTCTTCATAATTTAATATACCCGACTTTTGGCCCTCTAACTTATTTAATAGGTATAAACAGTAATATGTTTGTGTATGCATATTACGCTCTCTCTTACTCTCTTACTCTCTTACTCTCTAACTTACTCTTACTACTATTTTATTCCTATCGTGATAATCCAAACTTACCTTTTTTCGGTGAACTACTTGAATGTAACATTCGATAGGAAATTCCGGTAAAAAACGATTTTTGAAAATGTGGTCAACATAAATGAGCAATTTAAATAAATATAGTAGTTGTGAATAAGAAGCCTCTTTATGGAAGAGTTAAATTTTTATAGCTTTCCATAATAAGAGGTAAAAGTAGTACATGTAAAATGAAGATTCATTTATTGGTTTCCACATAAGTACCAAATGTATCATTTAAATTAGAGGTGGCCTCAGGTAAATAGGAAGTTTTGTCGAGGGAGTTAACTTTAAGGGAGTGTCTGATTCATATTTCTTCTGAGATTTTGGAGGTCATTGATTGCTAGAAGGAGGTTATTAATTATTTATATTATTAAAAGCATGTAATTCGAATCACTTCCTAATCTAATATGCAATCAGGGTTGAACTCAATTTCACCTGAGGGTAGGTAACTTTTTGGTTTTTGTTACTCATAAATCGATCTAAACCCATATAAGGTTATGCTAAGATTTAAAATTGATGCAAATAACAGCGATTAAGATTTAATAAAATTGCAACTTTTTATGGATAAAAAGCAAGTTTTGTACAGTTAAATTTAAGAGTGACTAAACCTCAAATTTAAGAATTTAAATACCTTTCAATTTTTGTAATATCCGTCGAGTAAATATTATCATGTATGTCAACGATTTAAATACGTATTTTACTTGCTCCACTTTCAAATATTTAATATCTGCTAATAACGAGTCCAATAAATAATATAATTCAGTAGAGCGTTGACTCGACTCGAATACATTTTGCCACACTCCAATTTATAATCGAATGCTCGATCGATTGAAACTCATTCGTAGATAAATCGACAGCCATATCTTGCTGTGTTTCATAATTTTGTAGATTTAATCAACAATTAAGTAATAATATCGATTAAAATCATATATATCACGCGAAACAACAAAGACCAAAAGAAAATTGGCAGTAAAGAATCAACATTGTTCTTAAAACATGTAAATGTAATTACATATATAGTCGAGAAAAAAATATTGAAAATTATGACACAGCAATTTTTCAAGAAACATGTAGAGAATCGATTTTAGGCTTAGCAGGCGAGAAAAATGAAATTGATTATTAAATATTAATTTTGTCTCAATATTATTTTCATAAGTAGATGTATCAATTTTCCAATCAGTATATCACGAGAAAATTGGACCGGAAAATTAAAAAAAAAATGTCTTAAAATTAGAAATTTCAAGCATTTTAAACATAATATTAAAATATCACGTATAATTAGAGGTCTATGTTAAATAAAAGTAAATATTTGTTATTCTTCGCTCGATTTTCAGGTAGATTAAACCGTTAAGTCATAAAATAACACTTATTTTTTGTTGCTTAAGCTAAATAGATTTTTTTTTATATAACGACTATTCATGAATTATTTTAGGGAAAAATAATCTCGCAAATATCGAAATTCAACAATGATTGTGATTCATTAGATCGATATGTTAGACTTTCTATTTGACAATTGTAGAATACGGATGTAATTTGTTATAAAAACTAATAGAATCGCGAGTTTTACGGTTTATATATTTAATAAAAGAAATTCTACTGTGCTGCAAAGTTTATTTTTAAAACTGAAAGTCGTTTTGCAAATTTATTTTTTGCTAAATTGATCTCAAAAAAAGTGGATATTTATTTATATCAGTTGTATGTCATGCTTTTGCAATAAGAAAACATTGAGTGAAAAGTTTTCATTTTTTTCCAATTTCCAATTCATATAATAAAATCTTATAGATTTTTTTCATTTCAAATCCATATACACTTACGAGCAACCAAATCGATTCAACTCCACTAGACCAAAGCTACTTAAAGCCTTTGAAAATGGTAAAAAGTGAAAAAAAAATTATAAAACGATGAAACTCATTAGAAAAAGAAGAGAATATAACAAAAATGAAAGGAAAAATAAATTACGGTCGATCTGAGGTGGGGAAGTGTAAAACGGGGGTGCTTTTAAGGGTAGAAATGGTTTATCTCGATTTTCGACAAAACTACAAGTCCTATGGAAAAAAGTTAAATAGCAAAGTTGTAGGTTATAAGAATATCTATAACTTTTGTTCTAACACTTTTTTTGGTTATTTATTTTCTACAAAAAAATTTTTTTTTCACTAAATTTGTTGAAAAAACGTATTTTTCGAATAACTCAATAATAAAATATCAAAATGACGGAATTTTAGGTCTAGGGTTGGCATTGCTTTACTATCTTTTAGTCAGGTCTTTGTTTTAGTATTCAGACATTATACAATATCATAAGAAATCAGTAGGTTCGTTCCATGCAACAGACAGAGCACCCGTTTCTATACATTTCCGTATATGAATGGCAATACGACGTTCCCTTGAACCGTGTAGTAGAAGATCCGAACCTACCTCGACCTTTACCGAGATGATAATAGAATGAAACCTATTTTATCATGAATTTAGTATATTAGGAAATATATTAAACATGGGTTGGCTAAAAAAATCCGGGGCAGACTATTTTTAATAATTTAAAAAAAAAATGGTTTTTAATAAAATATTGCAACATATAGAAAAATTTTTACACATCACAGCCGACTACGATGTTGTGTCCTTTATTATAACACCGTATACTTACCTCGGATCTCTCTGTCACACATTTCCACGCGCATTAAAATTTAAATCTTTAAAATTCGCTAACCCCTAATAGGACCGATTTTTTGCAGACGAATCTATATCAACGTGTTTGCAACAAAACAGAGCTTATGGTGATATAAAATATTTTTCTATTATCTTGATGTTGCAGTATTTTATTAATAATAATTTTTTTTTAAAAATAATTAAAAATAGTCTGCCCCGGATTGTTTTAGTCAACCCATGTTTAATATATTTCTTAACATACTAAATTCATGATAAAATAGGTTTCATTCTATTATCATCTCGGTGAAGATCGAGGTAGGTTCGGATCTTAGACTAGTGGACGTGTTTTGGGCGGGTGAGTTTGTAACTCAAGCAAACTTTTCACTGTATCTCAGATACATACCTAAAATTTCCTACGGGTTTTCCAATATATGTATTTCACTAGCTCTCACAGATTCCTTGTAAATAAAAATTAAAATAATAAGCCATGAAAGAAATACATTTTTGAAAAATTACACTTGAATTAAACAAAAAAAATTTCGGCCAAAAAGTTATAAGTTATATAAATTATAAAGTTATAAGTGAGTCAAATTTTTTTCGGCCAATCTTCTAAAGTACTCCGAAAAATAAGCGTGGCTTAAAAATATTATTTCGTGTTCTATTTTTTCTTTTAACTCGCCTAAATTGATCAAACGTTATCATCATGATTAACATATTTATTATATCGTAAGAATGGATCCAATTTGACATTTAGGAATTTTTCGGGTTATATTTCAAGATAAAATTAATAGTTTATCAAAAATTTCTTTATTTTTCTCAGTTTTCAAAAATAGAAAGGAAAGAATTTGAATTTTTCAATAAAAAACATTGTTTATCTTTTAAGTTACTAATTAAAAAAAACGAAAAAAATTTCAGACTGTCAAGAAAACTTTTATAGATCGTAGATCGGTGATCATTAAAATAAACCTAATTTGTATCCCATTATAATTCATTCCAAGATCAAGAATAGGTTTCATTTTATTCTTTTCAAATGTCAAGACAAAAAATACATTAAGTTGGAATTGATAATCACCAAAAGATTTCTAAGAACTGAACTAGTTTTTGAAAATAAAAGCTGGATTTAAAGGTTACCAGCCTACACTGTCCACGTTGGGAAAAGAAACGTACAATTCTAGAAAGTAACGAACGTGAAAAGATAAGACATTACTGACCCTAACAAATAATCACAGAAATTATTTAACAATTTAAGTAATTACGATTCGTTATTTCTCAACGAGCTCTTTATATATTTGCAATATAATGCGTATAAATGTATTTGTAATTGCTACAAATTTTGCAGCTAAATCGCAATTTGAGCTGAAAATGAGGCAATTGCTCAACATTATGAATTACCCTGGTTATAAAATAAGAATAGAATTATTTTAAAATTAAATCCCAGTCTCGAATATAAGTATATAAATAACTAGTACTCCTATTATTGTATCAAAAAAATTTTCTTATGGAGAAATATTTTTTGGTACTTTGAATTAAATTAGATTTCCATGACTAATCGATTTGATTGCGATTATTATTGTTCTTCAATTACAATACAATTTAACTGTCAAACTGTTTAATTAAATCTTACATAATCTAATATAGTTTTGAATTAACTTATAATTAAAATAAAAATATTATAATTACATACGATGATATAGTCGTTTTTTGTTAGAGCCGAAAAAAAAATTAAAAGTGAATAAATACTAATAAAAAAATTGATTTGAAAATGAGATTAATTCAACGTTGAATACTTTGAATAGAATAAAAGTTTTTTACATGTACTTTATTAAATATCCGTTGTAGTGGTCTCGGAAGACAGATTTTCATGAAAGGCCTTAAACTCTAACAAGCTTCGATATTGAAAACAATTATTACTTAAAAAAATGATCGAATTAAATAAAACGCGTAACAAAAACTAATCTAATTGATGAAGTGAAAGGAAATTACTTTACAACTTATATTTACATCCCATTTGTTAATTTGTTACGGATGACTTTCGATTCAAACCACAATTATAGGCATATTTTCTTTCCACCAGGCGCATTCTTAAATACTTTTGTTCACCGTATGTTTTTCTTTTTAATTTTTTAATTGAATTAAATGCACTTTTTCTGGAGTGAAGAGGCTTGAATTTTCTCTTCGAGTGCTCTTCGGGTCTTGTGAAAGTTTACTTGATGTGTTTGACTTGATTTACTTTTCGAGATTTATTTCAATTAGGTTGTAACACTTAGGGAGCTCGGGTTAAGTTCTCTTAGAAAGCCTAATTAAAATCTTGTGTGTGGTAAATTAAATAAATTTAATCACATTTTTGTTTTCAAAATTAATTTCTTTTAACTTTTGTTGGTTTATCACAATGGAACTTATTGGATTATTGAATTATTTTTAATGAATTTTATTATTACTTATATCGACCTTAAAATTAAAAAGAAAAAAATAATTTTTTAAATACCTTAAGCATCTGTCAGTCTAAGATATGTAGATGTTTCAGAAAGAGTAGCCTTCAAATTTTAGTATTTTCTGTGAACTTACGTATTATTAAAGAGACGATTTAAATATCTAAAACTAAAATAACATGTAATATTTAATTATTTTGTTTCATTACACTAAAAACTAAGTACTAACTGATTTTTGAAGTTATACTTCTTTAGGCGCGTTATGAAAAAATGATGGGAGTGAAATTTTTAGATGGGCGGCCATCTTGAGACAAAAATTAACAAAATGAAGTTGGCCGCAAAACCACTCGGTTACATTTACCTTGGCGCGCGTAATTTGAATTTTTGTTTTATTTATTTACTTATTTACTTATTTTTATATTTAAATTAAAAATAATTGTATATACAAATGACAGTTATTATTAATAAATAAGTTATTACTTTCCTCGAATTTTGCAGTAGCTGTTACACTATTTAGAGTTTAATGATGAAAATGACGTCTGCATGGTGGCGCGGTTTTAGAAGCATTAGTAGCGTTCTATTTTATCATCACAAATTAACAAGATGAAGTTGCCCGCAAAACGGCTCGGTATTTTTAACTAGGCGCGCGTAATATGAATTTTTTATTTATTTATTTACTTCCTTATTTATTTTTATATTTAAATTAAAATTTAATTAAAATTAATTTAGATTTAAAAATAATTATATATACCTACAAATGACACATATTATTAATAAATAAGTTATTACTTTTTTCAAATTTTGAAGTAGCTGTTATACTATTTGGAGTTTAGTGATCAACATGACGTCTGCATTCCATCCATATTCTTAGTTATCACGAAATCTGGGATTCTGAAATGATTCAACCATCTTCAGAATAATAATTTAGTAACACAAGATATGAATAAGGTTAAGACATTTACTTTGAAAAGTAACTACTTACTTTATTTCGCAATTTTTATGAAGCTTTGTTTTCATGGCATGTATGAATTGTTAACCAGAAAAATGATCCTGACAAATTTTATAAACGTCTTGCAGCTTTCTTAGAATATTATTTATTGATATAAATTAAAAAAATTTTCTATTAATTTTATTTTTAATAATTATATCTTTAAATATATTTATATGAACACCATTGATGCCGTTTTATTTGCACAACGACCATGGTTTACATAATAAATGCCTGAAAGAGCGATTTTAAATTAGTTTCTAAAGTTGTTACCACGTTAGTGGAACATAATCTTAGTTCTCCCTACATACAACCTGCTTTTTGGATTCTCTTTAGCTTGGTCATTTTTAATTAAGTCCATATAGTGTTTATATATTATAGAGCAGAACTTATGGATCAAAAGAACAGACTGTTTTATATACTATATATTATTGATATTCTGAATGAGAATATCTTTTAAATATTTTTATAGTTATTTTTGCAAATTCTTTTAATTGTTATAGAAGTTTCTATGTTTATATTTTGCCAATTGCTAGGATAGATAAACTCAATATTACCTATATATCACGAAGCGATTAACTATATAATGCGAGTTATTAACATAACTCCATGCGTGTTTTTCACACATGCAGTTATACAAACATTTATCATTTTATGACTAGTTTGACTCGGGCGACGTATTGTTAACTTTCTTTTATTACTAGCCTTACATTGTAATAACTTCTACCTTAATTAAGTTGTAAAAATTTACTCATTTATGACGCTATTAATTTAAAGAATATGAAAATAATAAAATATATACGCAACAAAGAAAACAAAAAACCAAGCTTTTAACTTTGAAATTTAAAATTTTTTTGCTTGACTAAGTATTCAAATTTTGTCGAAGTTTTTATTCGACTTCAACTTGTTCAGCTAACATTTGTTTTTAACCATTTAATGCTGAAGAAGGAAAGAAAAAAGTTCTAGGTTTTATAATAATAGTTTCTTGATTGATTTGATATCTAAACATGAATTTCTAGTTTTATAAAACTAATTTATCCTGTTTAACAATATAAAAAAAAAACTTTTTTGATTGAAAATGAAACCTTTTATAAGTTCTAATTTTAAAATGCCGGTCTTGAAAAGTCGCGCCTTTATTATTTAAATCTTATGGTAATATATATACCCAATATAAATATTAACTTTTTTAAAAAAAAAAGGATATACATTTTTTGATCTATTTAATGGGACAAGATCAGTTTTTTATCCCTCTAATGTGACACCATTAATCAATTTCACACTAACCGTTCCTGATATTAACAAAAACGGGTATCGACCTTGCTCTTTCATATCAAATCAAATCTATAAATTTGGCGTGTAATCGCTTTAATATTTTGAAAATTTCAGCCCAACCCTTTCGTGATACGTCTTGTTCAAATATCAGATTAGATCATTGGTTTCAATGAAAATCAGTAGGATAACAGATTGAAATGATTGTTTTATCAAGAAGTTTAATTATAAAAAATTTGACTGTTTTAATTGGATCGAAAAGTAGGGTATAACGAAAAAAGGCATCTCTCGAATAAAATTCCTACGGAGAGGAACAAAACCGTCAATAAACAATACAAATTACATGTGTGTAAAAGTAGAAGAATAAGACAATAGATATAATTGCACAATAGATACAAGAACATGTGAGGTAATTTGTTTGAAACTACTGAAAGACAATGTGTCTGTCTTCGGGACCCACGATATTATAAACTTGCTATTACAGCAACGTTTTTGTTAGTATTTTTTCTTCAAAATTATATTTTGTTGCATTGAATGAAATGCACAAAATTTCAGCAATTATAGATTATTGGTCAATATTTGAGCAATTTGGTTTTTCTTTCTTTTCGATGAGTTAAGAAGAGAGCACGTCGTCAAATTAATCATTACTTCAGCCGGATATGAATGTACCTGTTTCAAAACAGGTTCTGTTGGTTCGTTTTAAGTGGAAAAAATTGATATATTTTTGAATTTTTATTTAAAACTAACCTTCTTTTTCATGTCATTTTATGAACATTTTCTGGCCTTATAAAACGTGATATACAGTGATTCATATGACTGTTGAATACAATGACCTTTACGTTAAAATTGTTATGGAATAGGGCGTGTAGTTCAGCGGCTTGTAGGAGTTAAACATAGTTAAATGTTAAGAGACTTCAACATGTAATTAACATTTTCCAAACGCCCGCTTTGTGCTAAAGGAAGGAAATGAGATATTTGAAAGAAATTTCTCCGCGTAGTCATTGGGTTTTCGTCTGTTGAACTGGAAAAAAAATTATCTAGTTTTCTTAAATTATGCCACATCAAAACACACGTCAAGTGTGAAGTTAAGTAACGTTTTACCTACTTACAAACATTTCATAAAATATCCCATTAGATTTTGAAGACGCATACGTTTTTTAAATTGGAAAATGATAAATTACGACTTGAGAATTATTAAGGTAATCATATTTTCGAGAATGATTGAGATGTTGCTTTCAAACAAAGTTTAAATTAAACCTAAAATGAAATGATTTATTTTTTGATTTCTTACATTAAATAGGAACTTGAGATCTTGATTTTAGAACTGACTATGATTATTCACGTTGATTTTATTAGCACGCTTGTCGCAATTTGTCTGTCTCGACGTTTTTAATATAGATAATTGCTATTTAATTAATTTTTTCACATTCCATTTAAAAAATCAGTAAAATCAAGGATGGATCCAGAACAATAATTTGGGGGGTGGAGGGTGAAAATATTTCTTATATTGTATAGATGTTTTTTTTATACTCATTATACTTATTTATTTTTCTCTTATTGAAGAATAAAATAAAGATGATACTACTCTAGAGCAATCTCACGAACTTCTGTTTTACGATATGAAGGAATCAAAACAGGAGTCATAATACAAAGTACCAAGAGTTTTAAGGGGGGGGGGGTGAGCTGCCTAAACATTGCTCTAAATCTATCACTGAGTAAAATTCATGAAACCAATGAACATATTATATACTTAAACAATCTACTCATTGCTCATCAAAACATGCTAAAGCTAATTAACTTACAGGCACGTTGGAGGCTTAATCATTAAAAATAAAAAAATAAATTTTTAAATTGTTATTCATGTGTAAGCTGTGTACCGCCTAACGATGGATTTTTCGAAATTCCACCCATAAGCAGTTAAAAAAGGAGGCCGATGGCTTTCAATTTTTCTCAAATTTAATTCTTGCAACTGTCAATCTACATATATGTACATGTAAAGAAGCTCAGCTGCTGTAGTTTTTCAATTCGTTCATTTAAGAGTTATGAAAACAGTTTTTAAAAAATTTAAGTAAATCTCGTGGAAATGACATTACTTAACGACTTCCTTATAAATATTTTTTTAAACTAACATTTTCACTCACTGTGTTGAAAGTTGTTATATTTGGTGGAGGTGCATAAAAATTGAAAATTTTTAATTGTTACGTATTTACTGCGTGATTTAAATTTAAAGTTTATCATTTTTTTTTAATTTAAATTTTTATTTTTGGAAATGACGCTACAGTTCTGTGAAGTAACGTTAGAAATGTTGGGTTTTTAAAAATTTTTAATCTACAATATATACAATTTCTTGTGTTAAATCGTTCATCAAATTTTTTTTTTATGAACGAAGTCACGGGTAACCGCTAGTTAACATATAAAATAGTAGCATGATTGACTGAAAGACGTGTTGGAGACAAAACTAAAGGAAGAAATAATAAATTTGAAAATGATTTTCCTTTGTGAACTGTGACCCCCTATTAAGGAAGAATTTTTCGAAATTTTTTAGTCTTACTCCTTAGTTATCAAATTCTCTCAAATTCTTCTTGTTATAAATTTACATAAAAATGTGAAGAACAAGACGCACACTTGGAACTTAAAAATTTCATGATAACTCCAAGAAATGGCCGCAATGATTCATGTATCAATACTTATCTTATGAAACTGTTTTTTGTACTCATTAAAACGTATTCTTAAAAAAAAACTACATAAAAGTTACTATTTTCGGGAAGAAGGGATAAAAATTCAAAAATTTTACCTAATTACTAGGTACGTAGATTACCGCACAAATTCTTTCGGAAATAACGCTGCAATTATATTAAGTGAATCATTATTAAAGATATGGAGGTTTTTATTAGGAACACTCAGTGAAGAGGGACGGTATTAATTATTTTTATTTATAGTAAATACTTATGCGTCAAAAAGGAAAAAAATGAAATTGTAACCATTACTTTTTTTAGCAACATTTACACTTTGATTAGAGCGAGTGGGAGTATTTGGCGATTAGTAATTCTTATTTTTTTTAAAGGTCACTTAAGGTGGACTAGATAATTGCCTTGTACGCCAGTGGTCCTGGGTTTGAATCCCAATGAAAGCCTAAGATATTTTTCTGGGTTTTCGGATTCGACTGCCACTTATGACCAAAGTAGTCGATGCGGTCTTAAATAAATAAAAAAAATATTCTTATTTTAGCTGCTGCGCTTAGAAAAGTCGCCTGGTAATTAAACTAAGCTTAGCAGATAAACAGTACTTACAGTGGACACTACTCGCACAGCATACTTGAACTAATCACTCATAAGAATCACTAATCACTCGCACTCGCTCTATTCAAAGTGTAAATGTGCCATAATGGAGTAAAAGTGGTCATAATCTATTCTGCGAGTAAAGTAAAACATTTTGTGCTTTTAATTTTTTTCTTTGTGGTAATTTTTCTATATATTTAAATCAAGTTCAAATAGCGGTAAGCTACGGGTGCCCTAAATATAATACATGCATTGTTCACTTTAAGGTTTAAAAAGAAAAATTAATCTAAAACGTTATTAATTCAGCACTTTAATAGTAAGATAAAATAAATGTAAGGCACCTGCATAGCTCTTGAAAATGTTCAAATTATTTAGTTTTTTAAATTTGTTTTCTTCCAACGATTTGAAGAATTATGTTAATAGGACGTTCCTACTTGTTATAACAGTTAAAACGTTAAACCTTAGAAGAAATATTCATGGGGTCGATTAGTTACAAATAAAAAAATATCTAAAGAAAACAGGTTTTTTATTGAAAAAAACTTATCTAAAAGCATTTAATTATTATTTATGCTTGTTTTCAACGAAATAAGAAATCAAATTAACATTTATTCGGTAATTCGAAAAATTAAATTTTTTATATCCTATCTATTTTTTCACTGGAAATTGCCTTAAAAAATTCAATTGCTTTCTAAATTTTAGCGATCTTGGCGATGGTATATATATATAAAAATATTCTTCGTATTTTTTCTCCGAAAATTTCACTTATAAAAAAGATAATTGAAAAGAAATGAGTATTATGTAAATGTTGAAGTTAAATGTAAAAAAATCACAATTTCCGTTCATGAATTGTATCATTTGGTCAAATTTTTTAGACGATTTGTTCATATTTATTTTTGGTTATTTTTTTTTTAAATTTAAAGCCAATTTAAATTCTAATGAGATTTTTGTGTTTTTCAGTGACTTAAAGATAACGAGTTAAATTATCTTCGTTTATCATTGGTGTTTGAAAAAATTAATTTTAAATTCATACAGGAAAATCAACAATATTCTTGTATGCAAATTTGAATTATTTATGTAAATTAATCCAACAATAAATCATTTTTAAAACTATCTGCTTTCTTATATATTTTCTAATTGAAAAAAATTACAACAAGCGCAATAATTGTGTGTTGGCAATAGCCCGAGATCTATCTTCACTAGATTATGAAATGGGAAATTTCACTTTTTAATTCATTTGCATAAAACTGAGTCTGGAATTAGATTTACCAGAAACGAAGAAAAAAAATTGCTTTGATAATAACACGTTTTAAATTTCAACGTTTTGAATCGTTCAATTTAAAAGTTACTTCCGCATGGCATTTTTCGCGTTTGTTCTATGGAAAATAAAGTGAGGAATTCATCTTTTTATAAAAAGCACAACTGTGACATGTTACATTTCATGTAAATAATACGAGTTTGTACTCTAGTTATGCAGATGATTATATACTTGCCTCACAAACCAGATCTTTGATCATAAAGTGAAAGGGAAGGTCTTTTCAACATATATAATTACCTTTACAGTATTTTTCTTAAAAAAAAAACTTCACAACAATTTTCAATAAAATTTTATAACGACGAAAAATTGTAACAAAAACCATAATTGACCTCAACATTTTTATTGATTTAACATCAATTTTCATAATTTCATTACAAAATTTACCACAATTAACAATTTTTGATTTCAAAAATCTTACTATACACATTTAAAACTTACTCAAATTTTCTTCAATCACCTCCTACATAGTTTATTGGATCATTAAAGTAATTTTTTTTATTAGTAACTCCAAAATAGGATTTTAATTGTCTTTAATTCATTGTTTATCAAAATATTCAATCTTTTTAAATTTTAGCGTTGCTGTAATAAAATTCGAATTGTCTTCGAGTTTTTTTTTTTCTAAGATATGAATTTCAGATATTGAGTGACGAAATTTTTTATTAGACGTTGATAGAAGTATGAGACTTGTGAGAAAATGAAAGGTTTTGTCTAGGAAAAGATTTACGATGCTTTAATCCTTAATAGTCGTGCATTGAAGTCACCGCGGTTGATTGAGAACTAATTTTCGCCGAAATAAATTTTTAAGTTAATAACATTTGAAGATTTGGTTATCTTAGTAATAAAAGGAAACTTCGAAGCAATTAGTTTCAAAAAATTCACACCACAATTTCATTTTTATTTGTACCTACGTATTTTCTCATAAGTAGGTACCTGAGACTTTGTAAATAAAATGGACTAAGAAAAAAATTTTTAATCTTTTAGTTTAACACTAACTCTGACTCATTTGTGACTATATTTTATAAAATCTGAATTATTAACACATTGAACAAATATTATAATGTGATACGTGAGTATAATTTATAAAATACCTATAGAAAGAAAAATTTCTTTAAAATTTGTGTTATTGAGAGATTTAATTCTAGGAACAAAATAAGTATTCGAATGAATTCTTGGTCATAATTCGAAATACGAGTATTTTAATTTGTTAAGGAGAATGTTTAAAAACCTTTATAGTGAGAAATGGTAGACAATAAAATCTAATTACTGACATTAAAATAATTGTGATATTATGTTAATTATTATTGATACCGTTTATTCAAAAGTTTTTTATTTAACAATGTTTTTCCGATAGTAAAAAATTCATTTAAAAAAATAATAATACAGGTATAAAGTTTAAGGTATAATACAATAGATAAAAGCAAGATCCCTTGTATCACTTATAAAAGTCCAAAAAAAATTTTCAAGACAGGGAAAGATGGGCTATGAATTTGTTCAATCACCGTTCAATCATCTTTCAAATCACCAAGGGAAAACTAAATTTTCTTCATGCTTATACAAAATTGTATGGAGGACATATTTTATTAGATTTTGATTGAAATAATAAGTTCCGTTTCTTCCGTTCTTCGAGAACTTCTACAATAAGCTACGCCTCGTATTCAGTATTTGTTGAATTCTAGACAACGTGTTTTGTGTCTTTTTTTTCTACAATTTAATAAGATTTAATTAATTTCCTTCATAATTTTCAGTCTGATTTCATTTTGATAAAATTGTAATTTTTAATTAACTCCTTCTTTGCATTATACGAATTAATGATAATTCAGTAATAACAATGCAATTCAGTCCAAAAAAGTATGCAATTTTTCATCAATGTTTCTCTGTGACGTTATCACGTAAAACTATCGTCCGTAAACCAAATTTACCGACAACAAATTTTTTTCTTTTACGTACGAAACTTATTGGGCATAAAAAGCAATCTTATAAAAATTGGAAGTGAAATCATATGGTTACTTTAAGATTCTACATTATAAATCTTTGACCTTTTTATTGTTATAAAAAAAAGTTTTTTTCTCCTAATGAAAGTAAAATTTTATTATTTCAAGTTTCTAAAAGTCAAAATTTTAATGACCCTAATAAACCGTTACCATTTTTCTCAACAACTCTGACATGAATTTTAATTTTATACAAATTGAAATATCATAGTTATTCCTACTAACTCGATTCAATTCGATGTTCTTTGAAGATTTCCTGACGTTTTGATTACGGCTTACAACTTCATAAATTAGTTTGATTGTTCCGAAAATAAACATTGAAACTTGACTTTCATCCTCTCTCGTCACAACTTGTCGCTCAAAAGAAAAAGAAAATTTGAACCCATTGTGAATATAAGCCCATATTCCTAATCATTATTGCGTGCAGCGTACATTTCAATCTCAACAAGTAGTTTTTACTTTCATATTCGGAAGTTGTATTGAATGTTTTTTTATATTAATCTAATATTTCATAATGATTAGTTAGATATCAATCTTATATGTTATTTCTCCAGACATCTATTGACTTGAATTTAATAAGCTAGAATGAAATGCATATAATTATTTAAATTTACGTATTAATAGTTTTTTTTAACATGTAATAATCTCAAGGTCTAATTTAAATTTATAGATTTGTCTTATTTTTTAATTGACATTTTCCTACATGTTAAATAAAGCAATTGATTTTATTAAGCATTCAAATATAATAAGTAGGTACTAGTTTTTTATTTTACTTTTTTCCTTGACAATTTTATCAAGGATTTCATACATTGTACATGAGGTATCTTCTCGTGAAAATATTCAAATTAAAATTTTTAAAACAAGAAAATCGTCAATTACCTATATCAAGAAGATAATTAACATGGTGTTTTATTGAAACAATGCTTTTAGTGTCGGAATATTTTTTTTATAAATGAATTATCCGAGTCTCATAAGTCAATGTTAATATATTAAAAAAATTTATACGATACATGGAATTTGTTTAATTTTCAACAGTGAAATATGCATTTGGTATTTAAACAAGAGGTGATAGACAAGAACAAAACGAAAAAAATTATAATTAAAAACACCTTGAACTTTCCCGATTATGAATGTTTAAAGTGGAAAAATCATTGAAAACTTTATGTATTTGTTCTCTATAGCATTCGAACAATGACATTGAAGAGTACGCGACGTCTTTATTCTCATTTACAACTCATTACTCACTGAACAGCTCGACTAATAATACTGTTAGAAGTTTCCTCGCTCTTACTAACTTAACAGTACCTTGTGTATGATTTATAAATCATAATTATTATGCAAATAAAAATGCAATAAACGATCCAATGCCTATCAATCACAAATAACTCTGTATGCCAATAAAGAAAATTACATTTTTCCTACAAATATACACTTAAATCTTTTTCTATTAAAATTTTTTCTTTGCTTTCACGACTTTTAAAGGTTAACATCTAATAAAAAATTACAAGTAGCCATAAAAATCTTTTCATCCTAATTTTATTTTCAAATTTTATTTGTAATTTTTAATGATAATTCATCTATGGAACCAAGAAAGTTTCTGTCTGCGTTAACCAAATTAAATTATTTTTAACAGACGAAAGAACGAAAGAGTTTCTCAATTCCATATGGGTATATTTATATCAGGCCACGTATACATTTTAACTGAAGGAACCGATTTTGATTATTTTTTTTTTAATTTGATAAGAAGCAAACGTCTCCCTCGAGGGGGTTGAAAAATAAGGAATGGAATATTAATTTTTTATTGGATGACCCGATTTTTATGATTTTTTTCTCTTTAGCGGAACATATTTTAAAGTTAATCTCATTTCAGGTTAAACGAAATTAAATAGTAACTTTTAATTGGATAGCCCGATATTGATGATAAATCTTATAAGGATTTTCTTATAAGGATTTTAAAACATAAACCTGGAATAATGCGATAAATTACGTACTTACGTACCTACACCCATGATAAAGATTAAATTTTTACGAAACCTTTTACAAAAACCATTTGACTTAGTCGTAAATTACGACACTTAAAAAGAAACTAAAGAGAAATAAAATAAGTAAGTTCATAAAGTTAAATAAATAAGTAAAATAAAATAAGCGTTTATTTAAGATCTCTATACTTATCACTTGAATTTAACTATGTTTGAGTCGGTGCTAAACAGCAAAACATACTACCAAAACTACCAACTACCAAAAATAATCTACATGAGTGGAAAAATTGGTTCACTCAAATTTTTAAATAAAAAGCTACAATGATTATAGCAGGTGTAATGGTTACAGTTTCATTTTAAAAAAGATAGCTTTAAATTTTTAAAAGATATTTTGTGTGCATCAAAAAGTTTTAATAAATCAAAATTTCATGTATTTATGAAAATCATAGAAGAGAAATGTTTAACCACTTTCTCGTACTTAATCGTACTTAAAAGCTAACAAGTTAATAGTTATCTAATTTTTACAATACTAGGAATGAACATAAGAAAAATGGATTAATAATCCTTTTTCCATCGTAACAATAAGAAGTTTTGTGCGTTGCAAAATGGTTACAATAACAAAATGATGTGTATCCTCACGTGTGTCCGTTAGACATATTTTTGACATATTTTATCTGAAATATATCAACGTCAGAGGCATTTGCCACTCATCAGTACTAAGTTGTCGTTTAGTGTTACTTGTATCTCTTGAAAGTTACATCTCCAACTTTTATATTGGTATTTGTTTGCTTGGCACCGACTCAAAAGTGGTTGAAATCAAGCAATAGGCAATTAAGTAAAGATCTTAAACGCTTATTAATTTTATTTGACCTTTTTGAATCTCTTTTATTAGCGTTGGTTTAATTTTTTAGTAAGAAGTTTTTATTTTTATATTATATTTGAAATTTACTTTGTCTACTGAAACAAAATTAAGTTACTTTTATAACGCTCATATGTTGTTTTTAAGGTCTATGTGCACACGCACCATTCAAATTCACTCTCATTATTTATTTCATAACGTACCAAAAAAAGGCAAAAAAAAACTTGCAAAAATTTATCAGATTTAATTTTGATATGATCGTAAAATTGTACTAACAAAGTTGCCTCCCTAAAAGCTTTTGTCGCTAAACGCCATTGTTAGTATTAAATTTTCTACATAATTTAGTTTTCACAGAAAAATAAATTAAAATTTACCGTTTTTTGACCGTTATCATCTTTCTTAATGTTTCAATCTTACCTAAATACGTGGGTTGCTTATATAATTTTTATGCGATGTTTCTCGGTTTGATTATGCTTGAAATAGAAATGTCTTTTGTGTAGCATTTGCGATCTAACCGTTTAACGCCTCGTTGTTTTTGATTTTATTCACCAAATGATATATTTTTATGTTTGAACTAACATATTATACTGGTGTTGTTAAATACAGATAACCAAAGTTTCTATTACTTATTTATTGGGATAGGTTTTTATTTCAATAACATTCGATAAATTTAAATTTCATGAATTTGTTAGGTTTTTTCTTATTCCTGCTGTGATATAGGTTTGATGATAGTTATCAGAAAGGCATGATCTATAGGTTCGTTCGCGGATGTGATAATGAATCCGTAACGAATCAGTTCAAGACCGATTTAGGATCATCGCCAAGCGCATGCGAGTTACGGTCCGAGATTCGCGGTTCACACGAAATGCGTTCGTTACCGATTCATAATTGGTTCTAGCGATCCTCAGATTTTTGTTAGGATGAAATTTCGATGCTCTTACTCATACGCGGTTTGCTAAATTGTGGCTAATTCAAAATCCAATTTCGCTATCATGCTGCGTTCACACGAGTCAATTTTAGTAGCCCGTTTTTAGTTGATCAAAAAAAGTTGAATGAAAAACCTCGTGTGAGAACCGTAATCAACTTTTTAGTGGATCAAAAAAAATTTGAACGAGTCATCACACTAGATTTTTCATTCCACTTTTGATAGATTAACTAAAATCGATCAATCAAAGTTGACTCGTGTGAACGAGGTATCAACGTCTGTAAATGTTTTATTCAATTAATAATTTTTGTGGGTTCTCGTTAATCCTCGTCTTACATCCGAACATTTTCAAACTCGTTCACGGAAAAATAACCCTTAATCAGTTTATTCATAAGCGTGTATGCGTTTGGCGATTATCCTATCCACTTGGGTTGATTCTTTACCAGTTCCGGATCGGTAAGGGAGAGGTCACTTAGTGACGTGGTGGACTAGACAGTTGCCTTATACGCCAGTGGTCCTGAATTCGAATCCCAATGAAAGCCAAGATTTTTTTTCTGGGTTTTCGGATTCGACGGTCGCTAATGACCAAAGTAGTTGAAGCGACCTTAAATGAACCAAAAAAAAAGTTCGACCCGATAATGATACTCATCCACGCCATGTATAGCTATTGCAAGAATCGCTAATCTGGTGACTTGTCCAAAAATTATCCCAAAAAATAACAAATAAAAGAAAAAAAAAAACGATTTAATATTTTTCGTCGAAAATTCGTTCGAAATACTGTCACAAAAAGTTGTGTTTAATACAAAGCATTATAAAAACTTCGTATTTTAATTTTTGGCTTTTATCGCCCCTCTAATTTTCCAAACCTATAAAGAAATTATTAATAAAATATTACAAATAGTTCAAACATAGTAAGAATCTTTTCTATGAAGATTTATCCCTCATTTGGTATGTTTTTTTAAACTATGTATCTAAATATGTAAATGACGAAATAGGTATCACTATCTTCCGATAAGTGTGCTAATAATAAAATGTTTAATGTTAAATAATTCAATTAATTAAAAAACAATGCTTTTTACGATAACTAGGAGTACCTACATGTATTTTAACATAATCGACATTTCCTGTGACATTCAAACTATCTCAACCTCATTAAGTGTTTGATAAACAATAGTAACAATTAACTAACTCTTACGTTTTATATACTTCAGAAAAACTTCACACATTGAAAATTGAAAACACTTATTATTAATTGAACATAAATTTATATTAATTACATTTTGGAGCGTGACTTAGGCACATATAATAATTATTATAAACTTACTATAACATAACTGTTGCAATATATCGATATACTTTAGTTACCTTTTGATCTACTTAAACGAATATAATTTTAATGAAATTTAACAATAAATCAAAAATGTTATGCAGGTATTTTATTGATGTTGACATGATATAATTAAACTAATTAGTTAAGATATAAGTAGGTATGTGAAAAAATATTATCTAAGTAAATATTTTATTCTTCTATATCTATATATTTTGTTCTTGTGTTTTCAACATGGCACAATTATAGCCCATTTCTGTCAAAATATGAAATTAAACATTTTTTTAGTAACTTTAAAAAGATTTAATTAGCTGTTATATAACATTAAATTAAGTATAAATTGAATAATATGAATTATAATATCTTCATGATTCATGTACTATCTGTGCAACTCATAAATATCTTCTTGAATATTTTTTTAAAGAACAGGTATATTTATTTACTTAAATATAGATAAATACAAAAAAGAGTCAAAAAAGCTATTATTTTATTTCAATAGTTTACGACATGAAATTTAAAAAAAACTGACCAGACACTAAAAGTGATCATATTTTACATTTTTTTTTCAAGGGAAATAAGAAATACAAGTAGACAATGAAACGGCTATAATAATCTATATGGAATGTTTCTGATATGATTCGTTTCGATTCACCAAAACTTGAATACAATAAAAGTTTGTAAGCAAAAACTTGTAAAATTAATAAGTTCTTTTATTGTACCCCCTTATGAAAGCTATTCCAAATGGATGTTAATGATAATAATTCAAGCTTTTTTATTCGAAATAAAATATGATCGTTTTATATTACGTTCTAGGTATATTGTAGGCATTCTTTTAAAATTTTTTTATTTTAATATGCAAAGTGAAGTCAAATGTGCAATATGAAATTCCAACGTTAAAAAACAGTTGCATCGACTATAAAATAATATAAGGAAGGTAACTATAGGTAACTGTAATGATTTTCTTGGCTTAAATTTCGAACAAGAATGCTACTTGTTCATTTTTAGTGTTTATAAGTGTTATCCCGTGTAAATTTTACAAGGAAAATTTATCTTGTGAATTAGGCATTGTGTATTATCTACAACAAATTTGCAGAAAATCATTAGAAAATGAGATCAATAGTCAATAGTAAGAATCAATAATCACTCTCAAATATTTAGGTAAGATTTACTTATATATTAATTGAAATATATCTGCTGCGAAGCATCACAGTACTTTCTTAAACTTTCATTTATGAAACTCGTTGTTGGTTAAAAGAACTACTCTATGCATATACGAACTTCCACCCTTAACCCCAGAACCCTACTTATTTCAATTTTTCCACGAAAAAGTTGGCATCAGTGCGTCTAAGAACTGTAGAAAGTTAAAGGAAAATCGTTGGAGCCGTTTTCGAAAAAAAATTGAAAAAGCTCAAAAACTCCTAGAATAAAGTTGAGCTTTCGATTAACGGATTTCAACTAAAATATTCGCGGCACAACTACATATATATATATATATATATAATAAGTAGGTAAAATTCAAAGTTTGGTAAACTTTTTCTGGCACCGAATGACAGAAATGTCAAGCGTGGGCGTTGGATAAGAAGAAGAAGAAGAAGAAGAAGTTTGGTAAAATTCGGATAAAGCTTTGGATACGATATGGCTGTCATATACAAAGACATCTTTATAAAAACCACTCTTTCGGATTCAGAGGACCTTAAAACATGTATACCCGGTGAAAGCTTGAATTCGAAAATTCGATTCGATTACAATACTTCCTTTACTATATAGTAGTAAAAGAAAGTAAAAATAGGCAAGCAAACGTATCTTAAAATACTTAAGGTAAAAATTATATAGTATAACATCTAATGGTGTTTTAAGTTTGAAATATTATTGCAGTTTTAAAAATTTTAAAAACATTTCATAGGTACCATACACTAAGCGGTATAGCTATAAGAAGCTATGAGGAAATGAGGAAACTTAATATATTTTAAATTTTCTATTTTATTTTTCACTATAATATTTAATAGTTTTGGCCACTTAATTCCGAAATGAGTTGCAATTTCTACCTCCATGGTTGGGTGTGGCTTAATTATAATATTAAACAACTTTTATTATATTTTATTATCTATTAGATATATTTATATGCATCCAAAAAGGATCTCCGTACTGAATTAGGCCTACATAAACGTTTTTTTAATTTAATTTTTTTTCCATTTATATATATCCAATAAATTTTGTTTAACCTATTATTATAGTTTTATTTATAAGCTTGCAACATATAATAAGACATTCAACTTGAACATTTCACATTAAATTGTAAGCAATTTGAAAATGTTTGATTCAAAAATGAATATTGGAATATTCGAAAATTTTGCTTGTTTTGTATTAAAAAAACTAAAACAAATTGCTTTCAATAATTATTATTTATAAAAAATTCTTTTTAAAACAGAAATTAATAATTAATAATAGATTTTATTTATTTTTTTTTCTCTAAATATAGAGCGATGTCTTTTTTAGTACTTACTTTAATTTTTACTTAGTAAAAAATTAATTACTACCTACCAAATTTTAATGTCATGTTTTTTATTTGTTTCAGGTATGTACAGTTTTAAATTCACTATGTGGCAACAATGAAGTTCGGAGGAAATATGAGGTATTTAATAAAGATATTACTTTATGATGTCTTCATTATGTCCAGCGATAATTAAAATTTGTTAATTAAGTGTACAAAAGTATTTCCATATTTATCATAATTTTCATTACGCACTATACTTTTTCTTTGATGTGTCGTTACATGAAAAATTTGACTTTGACTTTCACCATCTTAAAAATGTTTTTATTCTTATTAATATTTCTTCAGATCCTTATTATTTTGTATTGATAGATATAGTTAGAGGGGATATGGATCATGATTTACAATGAATGCAACAAGAGTATCAGGCCGCGACGTTACGCCATATATTATAGTTTTATTAGGCTCTCTTAGATATGCTCAGCATTCGTTTCTTTCTGTAGCTTTGTATAAACCAATTATATATATATTTTTTTTTTAAAACAAGTTTGATACTCATGAAACACGTTTTTGAGTGTTAAACTTGTTTTTAAAATAGCAAAAAATTATTTATTTCTAATAAGATTTTTTAAAAACTAATAATTTATTTGAAAATGTTGTAATATATACTCTTGGTACGTAGATAGAAAACTTAAAAAGTTAGAAGAATTGCAAGTAAGAATTGCAATAAAGACAGAAATGAAAAATTATGATTATGGTCCATTAGTGCATCATTCTTACTGCAAAAAATAGGACAACTCCTGAAAATTCATTACAAATTGAAACGATGACTCAATGAAAGTTCTTTACCTAAATATAAGGAATTATTACTAAAAACATAAGAATGACTTTAAAAAATGCGAAGCTAAAAAAGCTAAATAATCAGACACAAACAACAATTAACTAACTAACAATTCTAAAAGGAAAAAATTATCCAGATTAAAAAACGTACAACATTAAAAAGAAAGAATTAAATTGAATATGATAACATTGATATTTAAGAACAAAAAACTGAAATACCTTGCAACCCCTTTTGGAACTACTTAGGAAAGTGGTATCACAAAGTGTTATTCACTCAGGAATAACACTTTAAAGGTTCATATTTCTGTCTTCAATGAATTAGCCTCCAGCGTGTCTGTCAATCAACCAGAGATACTTGTAAATTCCAAAAACGTTAGGTGTAAATAATCATCAGTATAAAAAAGTTAAACTTAATTTCAAATAAAAATTTATCAATAGGTATATCAAAAAATTATGAACTTCATCAGTTTGTTCAGAAATTATGATGAGTCATAAAAATTGTCTTGTTAATCAATATTTTAACTAAAATCAATACTGATACCTACTTATTAATAAAATGCTACCTAATTGATTAACTACACTAGTTATAAGAAATAATTTTTTGAAACTAATTATAGAAGTAAAATTTATTTTGTCCTGACAACGGACTTCTTCATATAGATGGCGTAACACGCTTTTAGCTATTTTTGAAGTTATACTTCTTTTGGCGCGTTATGAAAAAATTATGAGAGTGAAATTTTAAGATGCGCGCGCATCACTGAGACACAAAATTAACATGTTGAAGTTGGCCGCAAAACCGCTCAGTTATTATTTACTAGCGCGCGTAATTTGAATTGTTGTTTTATTTATTTACTTATTTATTTAACTTATATTTAAATTAAAAATAATCAATTCCTTAAATATATTTTAATATTTTATTTAGAAAAAATTTTACTTATATATACAAATGGCACATATTATTAATAAATAAGTTATTACTTTTCTCGAATTTTGCAGTAGCTGTTATATTATTTCGAGTTTAGTGATGAAAATGACGTCTACATTCCATGCATATTCTTGGTTATCACGAAATCTTAGAATAATAATTTAGTAAAACAAGGCATCAATAAGATTAAGACATTTACTTTGAAAAGTAGCTACCTATTTTATTTCGCAATTTCGATGAAGCTTCGTTTTCATCACATGTATGAATTGTTATCTAGAAAAATGATCCTGACAAATTTTATAAAAATCTTGCAGCTTTTTTTGAATTTTATTTTCATTGTGAACCATAGTTTTTTACAGTGTTAACAAACGTGTTAAGCGCCATATTACTTTTAGGCTATTAGTACGGCGCGTTGTTCTTAGAGGCGTTAGTATCGGTCTATTTTATCATCACAGCGTAAGTCCGTAATGCTTAAATGCATTTTGGACATTGCCTCGACATCTCTGTTCAACGCACCGTACTAAAATTCAAAAGAACCGCACCTCTCGTAATAGTGTCCGCTCCACGAATAAATTATATTCGTAGTAATTTAAATTTAATATTTTGATTAATATTATTTACTATTCGTAAGTACTAGTGAAAAAATTTGTGCTTATATACTTTTTCAAGTGCTCCAATATAATTGAGGTTAACTATCCGTATGTATTATTTATTGATATAAATTAAAATATTATTCTTTAAATTTTATTTTAGTTAATTATTATTTTTATGCAATTAATAAAAACTAATTTTTAATGATGCCAAAGAAGTATAACTACTCACGCGCTTACATAAGTACACGCACCTATTTTTTTCATTTAGTTTTTACATTGATAATATCATTATCAACAATAAAATTATTACCATATGTAATCTGGTTTTATTGTACTGGATAAAAATATCTGTAATCATGTCAAAATATCATGTAATTTTTATCTGAAATAAAGGCAGGTAAAACATAATATCGGTAATTTAAAAAAAATAATATAATTTGCTATATGTACATATATTTGATTATCAAAAATATTTATATCAATCAGTTACCTGCGTTTTACTAACAATAAGCAATATATCATATTGGGATTCTTGTCAAGATTCAATGTTATTAACATGAAAAACATCTTTGCTATCGATAAAAGAAGTCATTTTTAAGCGGATAGATAATACACATAATATATTAAAGATGTTTAAAATAAATTCGAGTGTTAATCAACTTAAAATAATGGGATTTTTTTTGCGATTCTTAAATTGAATTTAAAAGGTATTATGTTTGAATTAATTTTACATTAATCATAAATTTTTTTCTTTTTTTACTTTCAAAATTGATTTAAATATGGGTTGCAAACACTTTTACTTTTTGTTCAAGCCAAACCTTCTGCATCTATATCCATTGTATGATGGCATAATGCACCTTTATGATTTATTTGGACAAAAAACAACTATTTTATCGAATCTTTTATATTACTACTAACATAGTAACATTGTGCATGTCGGTAAAAGGGACAAGAGAATTCACGGTGCCGTTATAAGTGGCGACAAGCTTATTTATTGACAGCTTTTTTATTAGTTATTGATAAGGAAACGTTTTTGTATTCAATGCTTTTTTATTGTGAATTTATTGAAGATCTAAATGCCTGTACGAAACAATTTCTTATCCTATTTCCCATAGTTATGATTATTAATTAAAACGGTTTTAAAGTGTAAAGTTTATTGACTTAGAGTTTTGGAAAGAATACGAAAATATTTGCTGCACTTTGTAATAAGCTGGACCGTTTATAAACGGTAATAAACGAGTTAAGTAACATTTTAGGTTCATTTCATTTGAAACTTTTGTGCGTTAATTGCGACAAAATAATTTTCATGTTCTTTGTGACGTATGCTGACTTTTAAATTAGTTTTAGGCGTTTTTAAACGATACTCAACGATATCTGCTCAAGACCAACTATTGGTAGCTACGGATTCATATTCGTACAACATAAAATGACTAGTTTATCTGAAAACCAAACTCAATAACCCAGAAAACGTCACAGATTATATTTTGTCTGTTAATTGGAACGAACCTTATGTAATTAATACGGATTTATATGTCGTAGACACATCGTGAAATATGATATTTAAAAAAAAAATAACATCCATTTCCTCTCTCACACAACACCCACCCACTCCCATAGTAAAAAACACCCTTCTTCCCTTAAACTCTCATCCACCTGAAGATCTATCTGTAGTTAGTGGAATGTCTATAGACACAGTTTGCGATGTGTATATGTAAATATTTGGCCCTTTTACAACCAAAGGTTGCCGACCCTTGGTCTACGACACATAGACAGAGTAGCAGAATTTAAAATAAAAATTTTTAATTACTCTGCATTTGAAATATTACTTTCCTATGTTTTCTCAATGATTCCTTTCTATGCTTGGAGTGATGTCAATTATGATTTGAGTGGCGCTAGCATGACATGCACGATGAAAATAAGAAATAAAACATATTATTATTGACTTACAGCAGTGGTTTCCAACATTTTTGTACCTGCGCCCCCCTTAAAAACAATTATTGCGCTCTTAATTTTTCTAACAATCTAATTTCATAAATACTTAACTGATATTATAATTTATTTAATGGGCTACAAAATACTATACAATATTATGGAAAAATATACATAAAAAATAATTATTTACTATAAGAAATAATAATTTTAAATGTAATAAAAACAAATCTTACAAAAATACAAAAAAAAAAAATAGAATATATAATTAAGTAATACAACATTATAAAATTCATTTTTGTCTTTTAAATTAAAAATCAGTCTTAATTGGGGTAATTTTTAAATGTAGAATTAAAAACTAATTTCTTGTCAAAATGAATTACTGGAATATAAACAACATAAAAATAACCAAAATGATATTTTGGAAACAGCTGCATGCCCCATTTGCAACAGTCTCGCGCCCCCTAAGGGGTCGCGTTCCACAGGCGCGAAGCCACTGACTTACAGTCTCAAAAGCATTCAATGCGTTTCGTTTCATGCGTAATTCAATTATGAAATCTCCTTTAACTTTATATAACTACTTAAAAAATGTGTTTCTAAAAATATTTTTAAGCTATTTTTTTCCTCTTTCCTAAACTTAATTTAAGTAACATATTTTTTAAGCTTTGATTGAATATTTCTTACTTAAATAGTATTATAACAGGTAGGTACAAGTAAAAAAATGATACACATAATTTATATGCACAAGAAAAATTAAAACGTGTTTCGAAATTATAATTGCACCAACTCAATAATAACTATACATTTACCTTAGGTATTTTACAATCATGGCATGAAATCGAAATATTTTTAAAGTTTGAATTAAAATAACAAATCAACGTGCATAATTATTCGATATTTTATAACTAAATAACCAAAAGTAATGCAAAAGTTACATTTACAAATTCATATGTTCCAAACGTGCAGAAACTTTATAATTTTGAACTTTAAAGAAACGTTCATATAGGTACCTAAAATATATATGTTTATTATATCCATTATGTATGGAAGTTATTTTTATCTGTCAACCCAAGAGGTAACAATATTTAAGGCCAATGAAATATTCTTTTTGCATAAGCTCGTACATAATATATCTACCTTTTTTTTATTTTTTTTTTTTTTGGGTGTTTTAAGTCGCTTTAACATTTAAGGTCATATCACGACTGTCTAAACACAGAGAATTTCGGTTGGTCAATTAAATCTTAGCTCTATGATCGTAAGTCAAGGATTCAACGGAAATCGAACCCAGAACGGACTTGACGCATGAAACGGAGCTTTAATGTTTGAAGAAATAAATATTCTAGTTTTTAAAAAAAAATCTGTCCTGTCGTGCCACGTCCTTCGATTCCATGACCGGACCGACATCCAGGGCTTTTCTTAGCACAAATAGACGTACATGTAAATTTTTCCAAATTTGGCAAGCTGGCTCTTTTAAACCTTATGATTATCTATACATCAAAATATAAATATTGATTGGAAAACCTGAATGATATCGTACTTTTTCCATAAAATTTCTGCAACTAAATAATACGTTTAATAATTGGGAAACTGATCACAACGTCGAACGTTACATCATCAAATACAACTTCCAAACTCAACAGTTCAAAAACTGAGCAAAATAAAACTGTTTTTGAGAATGTATCAGTTTTTTGAAAAGAACAAGAAAACTTTTCACTTCTAAGTTAATTTGAAACGCAATTGTTTATTCGTAAGTTTGCGCTTCTGGTACGCAGGAACAGAACAACGAGCCAACGTTATTATTTATTTAGATAAAGTTTATAAACCAATAACCATAAAAGAGTACATTATTCTGAAGAACTTCAAGGTTCCTATAAGATAAATAGAACTTCTTTCAATGTAAACGGTTGATTAACTTTTAATGAACTTTAATGTAAAGAAAGTCGGGATCTAAATGCAATACAAACCATAAGTTTCTCGTAAGACAGACGATTCTTAAATTATAGCTACTAATCTATCCTGGAAAAAATCGACAAAAAAATGAAGCAAAACAAAAAGAAAAATATTTTGTGGATAACTTAAAAAAAACCACTAAAATAAATCTAAAAATTAAATATTATAAAAAAAGAATATCCATTAAAAAAAACAAATTTTGATTGGGTAAAATGCCTTTATTGTAACATTCAAAATAAATTTAAGCAACAAGAAGTTAAATAAAACAATTTCACACCATAATACAATTCTTCGAGGCGAATATTTGTAGTTTTACAAAAATTGCCTCCAAACGAACTACTTCAAGAATTTTCAACGTTAACATGACGAAGTTCCACAATTATTCTCGCATTGCGACGAACAAGAATTATTATCAGATGAGCCATCATTGCCCTGAGTAGACGAATTCATATTATTATTGGAAGAGCTCGAGTCGTTTGAGTTATTGCTGCTGCCGCTTGAGTTGGCCGTCGATGATGATGCGCTATTGCTGTCAGATGAGGAGGAGCTGGCAGAATTGCCGCTAGTGTTGGATGAGGAGCTAGCGTTGTTAGCCGAGCCCGATGAGCTGTTGGCACTGCCGCTTGAGCTTGAGTTGTTGGCTGCCGATGATGATGCGGCATTATTACCACTGGATGCGCTTGACGAGTTTGAGCTGCCAGATGAACTACTGTTGTCAGTTGAGCCCGATGATGAGCTGCTGTCTGAACTGCCGCTTGAGTTGGCCGTCGATGATGATGCGCTGTTGCTGTCAGATGAGGAGGAGCTGGCAGAATTGCCGCTAGCGTTGGATGAGGAGCTAGCGTTGTTAGCCGAGCCCGATGAGCTGTTGGCACTGCCGCTTGAGCTTGAGTTGTTGGCTGCCGATGATGATGCGGCATTATTATCACTGGATGCGCTTGACGAGTTTGAGCTGCCAGATGAACTACTGTTGTCAGTTGAGCCCGATGATGAGCTGCTGTCTGAACTGCCGCTTGAGTTGGCCGTCGATGATGATGCGCTGTTGCTGTCAGATGAGGAGGAGCTGGCAGAATTGCCGCTAGCGTTGGATGAGGAGCTAGCGTTGTTAGCCGAGCCCGATGAGCTGTTGGCACTGCCGCTTGAGCTTGAGTTGTTGGCTGCCGATGATGAGGCGGCATTATTACCACTGGATGCGCTTGACGAGTTTGAGCTGCCAGATGAACTACTGTTGTCAGTTGAGCCCGATGATGAGCTGCTGTCTGAACTGCCGCTTGAGTTGGCCGTCGATGATGATGCGCTATTGCTGTCAGATGAGGAGGAGCTGGCAGAATTGCCGCTAGTGTTGGATGAGGAGCTAGCGTTGTTAGCCGAGCCAGATGAGCTGTTGGCACTGCCGCTTGAGCTTGAGTTGTTGGCTGCCGATGATGATGCGGCATTATTACCACTAGATGCGCTTGACGAGTTTGAGCTGCCAGATGAACTACTGTTGTCAGTTGAGCCCGATGATGAGCTGCTGTCTGAACTGCCGCTTGAGTTGGCCGTCGATGATGATGCGCTATTGCTGTCAGATGAGGAGGAGCTGGCAGAATTGCCGCTAGTGTTGGATGAGGAGCTAGCGTTGTTAGCCGAGCCCGATGAGCTGTTGGCACTGCCGCTTGAGCTTGAGTTGTTGGCTGCCGATGATGATGCGGCATTATTACCACTGGATGCGCTTGACGAGTTTGAGCTGCCAGATGAACTACTGTTGTCAGTTGAGCCCGATGATGAGCTGCTGTCTGAACTGCCGCTTGAGTTGGCCGTCGATGATGATGCGCTATTGCTGTCAGATGAGGAGGAGCTGGCAGAATTGCCGCTAGTGTTGGATGAGGAGCTAGCGTTGTGAGCCGAGCCCGATGAGCTGTTGGCACTGCCGCTTGAGCTTGAGTTGTTGGCTGCCGATGATGATGCGGCATTATTACCACTAGATGCGCTTGACGAGTTTGAGCTGCCAGATGAACTACTGTTGTCAGTTGAGCCCGATGATGAGCTGCTGTCTGAACTGCCGCTTGAGTTGGCCGTCGATGATGATGCGCTATTGCTGTCAGATGAGGAGGAGCTGGCAGAATTGCCGCTAGTGTTGGATGAGGAGCTAGCGTTGTTAGCCGAGCCCGATGAGCTGTTGGCACTGCCGCTTGAGCTTGAGTTGTTGGCTGCCGATGATGATGCGGCATTATTACCACTGGATGCGCTTGACGAGTTTGAGCTGCCAGATGAACTACTGTTGTCAGTTGAGCCCGATGATGAGCTGCTGTCTGAACTGCCGCTTGAGTTGGCCGTCGATGATGATGCGCTGTTGCTGTCAGATGAGGAGGAGCTGGCAGAATTGCCGCTAGCGTTGGATGAGGAGCTAGCGTTGTTAGCCGAGCCCGATGAGCTGTTGGCACTGCCGCTTGAGCTTGAGTTGTTGGCTGCCGATGATGATGCGGCATTATTATCACTGGATGCGCTTGACGAGTTTGAGCTGCCAGATGAACTACTGTTGTCAGTTGAGCCCGATGATGAGCTGCTGTCTGAACTGCCGCTTGAGTTGGCCGTCGATGATGATGCGCTATTGCTGTCAGATGAGGAGGAGCTGGCAGAATTGCCGCTAGTGTTGGATGAGGAGCTAGCGTTGTTAGCCGAGCCCGATGAGCTGTTGGCACTGCCGCTTGAGCTTGAGTTGTTGGCTGCCGATGATGATGCGGCATTATTACCACTGGATGCGCTTGACGAGTTTGAGCTGCCAGATGAACTACTGTTGTCAGTTGAGCCCGATGATGAGCTGCTGTCTGAACTGCCGCTTGAGTTGGCCGTCGATGATGATGCGCTGTTGCTGTCAGATGAGGAGGAGCTGGCAGAATTGCCGCTAGTGTTGGATGAGGAGCTAGCGTTGTTAGCCGAGCCCGATGAGCTGTTGGCACTGCCGCTTGAGCTTGAGTTGTTGGCTGCCGATGATGATGCGGCATTATTACCACTGGATGCGCTTGACGAGTTTGAGCTGCCAGATGAACTACTGTTGTCAGTTGAGCCCGATGATGAGCTGCTGTCTGAACTGCCGCTTGAGTTGGCCGTCGATGACGATGCGCTATTGCTGTCAGATGAGGAGGAGCTGGCAGAATTGCCGCTAGTGTTGGATGAGGAGCTAGCGTTGTGAGCCGAGCCCGATGAGCTGTTGGCACTGCCGCTTGAGCTTGAGTTGTTGGCTGCCGATGATGATGCGGCATTATTACCACTGGATGCGCTTGACGAGTTTGAGCTGCCAGATGAACTACTGTTGTCAGTTGAGCCCGATGATGAGCTGCTGTCGGAACTGCCGCTTGAGTTGGCCGTCGATGATGATGCGCTATTGCTGTCAGATGAGGAGGAGCTGGCAGAATTGCCGCTAGTGTTGGATGAGGAGCTAGCGTTGTTAGCCGAGCCCGATGAGCTGTTGGCACTGCCGCTTGAGCTTGAGTTGTTGGCTGCCGATGATGATGCGGCATTATTATCACTGGATGCGCTTGACGAGTTTGAGCTGCCAGATGAACTACTGTTGTCAGTTGAGCCCGATGATGAGCTGCTGTCTGAACTGCCGCTTGAGTTGGCCGTCGATGATGATGCGCTATTGCTGTCAGATGAGGAGGAGCTGGCAGAATTGCCGCTAGTGTTGGATGAGGAGCTAGCGTTGTTAGCCGAGCCAGATGAGCTGTTGGCACTGCCGCTTGAGCTTGAGTTGTTGGCTGCCGATGATGATGCGGCATTATTACCACTAGATGCGCTTGACGAGTTTGAGCTGCCAGATGAACTACTGTTGTCAGTTGAGCCCGATGATGAGCTGCTGTCTGAACTGCCGCTTGAGTTGGCCGTCGATGATGATGCGCTATTGCTGTCAGATGAGGAGGAGCTGGCAGAATTGCCGCTAGTGTTGGATGAGGAGCTAGCGTTGTTAGCCGAGCCCGATGAGCTGTTGGCACTGCCGCTTGAGCTTGAGTTGTTGGCTGCCGATGATGATGCGGCATTATTACCACTGGATGCGCTTGACGAGTTTGAGCTGCCAGATGAACTACTGTTGTCAGTTGAGCCCGATGATGAGCTGCTGTCTGAACTGCCGCTTGAGTTGGCCGTCGATGATGATGCGCTATTGCTGTCAGATGAGGAGGAGCTGGCAGAATTGCCGCTAGTGTTGGATGAGGAGCTAGCGTTGTGAGCCGAGCCCGATGAGCTGTTGGCACTGCCGCTTGAGCTTGAGTTGTTGGCTGCCGATGATGATGCGGCATTATTACCACTAGATGCGCTTGACGAGTTTGAGCTGCCAGATGAACTACTGTTGTCAGTTGAGCCCGATGATGAGCTGCTGTCTGAACTGCCGCTTGAGTTGGCCGTCGATGATGATGCGCTATTGCTGTCAGATGAGGAGGAGCTGGCAGAATTGCCACTAGTGTTGGATGAGGAGCTAGCGTTGTTAGCCGAGCCCGATGAGCTGTTGGCACTGCCGCTTGAGCTTGAGTTGTTGGCTGCCGATGATGATGCGGCATTATTACCACTGGATGCGCTTGACGAGTTTGAGCTGCCAGATGAACTACTGTTGTCAGTTGAGCCCGATGATGAGCTGCTGTCTGAACTGCCGCTTGAGTTGGCCGTCGATGATGATGCGCTGTTGCTGTCAGATGAGGAGGAGCTGGCAGAATTGCCGCTAGTGTTGGATGAGGAGCTAGCGTTGTTAGCCGAGCCCGATGAGCTGTTGGCACTGCCGCTTGAGCTTGAGTTGTTGGCTGCCGATGATGATGCGGCATTATTACCACTGGATGCGCTTGACGAGTTTGAGCTGCCAGATGAACTACTGTTGTCAGTTGAGCCCGATGATGAGCTGCTGTCTGAACTGCCGCTTGAGTTGGCCGTCGATGATGATGCGCTGTTGCTGTCAGATGAGGAGGAGCTGGCAGAATTGCCGGTAGTGTTGGATGAGGAGCTAGCGTTGTTAGCCGAGCCCGATGAGCTGTTGGCACTGCCGCTTGAGCTTGAGTTGTTGGCTGCCGATGATGATGCGGCATTATTATCACTGGATGCGCTTGACGAGTTTGAGCTGCCAGATGAACTACTGTTGTCAGTTAAGCCCGATGATGAGCTGCTGTCTGAACTGCCGCTTGAGTTGGCCGTCGATGATGATGCGCTATTGCTGTCAGATGAGGAGGAGCTGGCAGAATTGCCGCTAGTGTTGGATGAGGAGCTAGCGTTGTTAGCCGAGCCCGATGAGCTGTTGGCACTGCCGCTTGAGCTTGAGTTGTTGGCTGCCGATGATGATGCGGCATTATTACCACTGGATGCGCTTGACGAGTTTGAGCTGCCAGATGAACTACTGTTGTCAGTTGAGCCCGATGATGAGCTGCTGTCTGAACTGCCGCTTGAGTTGGCCGTCGATGATGATGCGCTATTGCTGTCAGATGAGGAGGAGCTGGCAGAATTGCCGCTAGTGTTGGATGAGGAGCTAGCGTTGTTAGCCGAGCCCGATGAGCTGTTGGCACTGCCGCTTGAGCTTGAGTTGTTGGCTGCCGATGATGATGCGGCATTATTACCACTGGATGCGCTTGACGAGTTTGAGCTGCCAGATGAACTACTGTTGTCAGTTGAGCCCGATGATGAGCTGCTGTCTGAACTGCCGCTTGAGTTGGCCGTCGATGATGATGCGCTATTGCTGTCAGATGAGGAGGAGCTGGCAGAATTGCCGCTAGTGTTGGATGAGGAGCTAGCGTTGTTAGCCGAGCCCGATGAGCTGTTGGCACTGCCGCTTGAGCTTGAGTTGTTGGCTGCCGATGATGATGCGGCATTATTATCACTGGATGCGCTTGACGAGTTTGAGCTGCCAGATGAACTACTGTTGTCAGTTGAGCCCGATGATGAGCTGCTGTCTGAACTGCCGCTTGAGTTGGCCGTCGATGATGATGCGCTATTGCTGTCAGATGAGGAGGAGCTGGCAGAATTGCCGCTAGTGTTGGATGAGGAGCTAGCGTTGTTAGCCGAGCCCGATGAGCTGTTGGCACTGCCGCTTGAGCTTGAGTTGTTGGCTGCCGATGATGATGCGGCATTATTATCACTGGATGCGCTTGACGAGTTTGAGCTGCCAGATGAACTACTGTTGTCAGTTGAGCCCGATGATGAGCTGCTGTCGGAACTGCCGCTTGAGTTGGCCGTCGATGATGATGCGCTATTGCTGTCAGATGAGGAGGAGCTGGCAGAATTGCCGCTAGTGTTGGATGAGGAGCTAGCGTTGTTAGCCGAGCCCGATGAGCTGTTGGCACTGCCGCTTGAGCTTGAGTTGTTGGCTGCCGATGATGATGCGGCATTATTACCACTGGATGCGCTTGACGAGTTTGAGCTGCCAGATGAACTACTGTTGTCAGTTGAGCCCGATGATGAGCTGCTGTCGGAACTGCCGCTTGAGTTGGCCGTCGATGATGATGCGCTATTGCTGTCAGATGAGGAGGAGCTGGCAGAATTGCCGCTAGTGTTGGATGAGGAGCTAGCGTTGTTAGCCGAGCCCGATGAGCTGTTGGCACTGCCGCTTGAGCTTGAGTTGTTGGCTGCCGATGATGATGCGGCATTATTACCACTGGATGCGCTTGACGAGTTTGAGCTGCCAGATGAACTACTGTTGTCAGTTGAGCCCGATGATGAGCTGCTGTCTGAACTGCCGCTTGAGTTGGCCGTCGATGATGATGCGCTATTGCTGTCAGATGAGGAGGAGCTGGCAGAATTGCCGCTAGTGTTGGATGAGGAGCTAGCGTTGTTTGCCGAGCCCGATGAGCTGTTGGCACTGCCGCTTGAGCTTGAGTTGTTGGCTGCCGATGATGATGCGGCATTATTACCACTAGATGCGCTTGACGAGTTTGAGCTGCCAGATGAACTACTGTTGTCAGTTGAGCCCGATGATGAGCTGCTGTCTGAACTGCCGCTTGAGTTGGCCGTCGATGATGATGCGCTATTGCTGTCAGATGAGGAGGAGCTGGCAGAATTGCCACTAGTGTTGGATGAGGAGCTAGCGTTGTTAGCCGAGCCCGATGAGCTGTTGGCACTGCCGCTTGAGCTTGAGTTGTTGGCTGCCGATGATGATGCGGCATTATTACCACTGGATGCG
The DNA here is from genome assembly GCA_958496155.1 of Sisyra nigra. Taxonomy (NCBI): domain Eukaryota; kingdom Metazoa; phylum Arthropoda; class Insecta; order Neuroptera; family Sisyridae; genus Sisyra; species Sisyra nigra. The sequence goes on from OY292317.1 coordinate 33,737,944, forward strand.
CTTGACGAGTTTGAGCTGCCAGATGAACTACTGTTGTCAGTTGAGCCCGATGATGAGCTGCTGTCTGAACTGCCGCTTGAGTTGGCCGTCGATGATGATGCGCTGTTGCTGTCAGATGAGGAGGAGCTGGCAGAATTGCCGCTAGTGTTGGATGAGGAGCTAGCGTTGTTAGCCGAGCCCGATGAGCTGTTGGCACTGCCGCTTGAGCTTGAGTTGTTGGCTGCCGATGATGATGCGGCATTATTACCACTGGATGCGCTTGACGAGTTTGAGCTGCCAGATGAACTACTGTTGTCAGTTGAGCCCGATGATGAGCTGCTGTCTGAACTGCCGCTTGAGTTGGCCGTCGATGATGATGCGCTGTTGCTGTCAGATGAGGAGGAGCTGGCAGAATTGCCGGTAGTGTTGGATGAGGAGCTAGCGTTGTTAGCCGAGCCCGATGAGCTGTTGGCACTGCCGCTTGAGCTTGAGTTGTTGGCTGCCGATGATGATGCGGCATTATTATCACTGGATGCGCTTGACGAGTTTGAGCTGCCAGATGAACTACTGTTGTCAGTTAAGCCCGATGATGAGCTGCTGTCTGAACTGCCGCTTGAGTTGGCCGTCGATGATGATGCGCTATTGCTGTCAGATGAGGAGGAGCTGGCAGAATTGCCGCTAGTGTTGGATGAGGAGCTAGCGTTGTTAGCCGAGCCCGATGAGCTGTTGGCACTGCCGCTTGAGCTTGAGTTGTTGGCTGCCGATGATGATGCGGCATTATTACCACTGGATGCGCTTGACGAGTTTGAGCTGCCAGATGAACTACTGTTGTCAGTTGAGCCCGATGATGAGCTGCTGTCTGAACTGCCGCTTGAGTTGGCCGTCGATGATGATGCGCTATTGCTGTCAGATGAGGAGGAGCTGGCAGAATTGCCGCTAGTGTTGGATGAGGAGCTAGCGTTGTTAGCCGAGCCCGATGAGCTGTTGGCACTGCCGCTTGAGCTTGAGTTGTTGGCTGCCGATGATGATGCGGCATTATTACCACTGGATGCGCTTGACGAGTTTGAGCTGCCAGATGAACTACTGTTGTCAGTTGAGCCCGATGATGAGCTGCTGTCTGAACTGCCGCTTGAGTTGGCCGTCGATGATGATGCGCTATTGCTGTCAGATGAGGAGGAGCTGGCAGAATTGCCGCTAGTGTTGGATGAGGAGCTAGCGTTGTTAGCCGAGCCCGATGAGCTGTTGGCACTGCCGCTTGAGCTTGAGTTGTTGGCTGCCGATGATGATGCGGCATTATTATCACTGGATGCGCTTGACGAGTTTGAGCTGCCAGATGAACTACTGTTGTCAGTTGAGCCCGATGATGAGCTGCTGTCTGAACTGCCGCTTGAGTTGGCCGTCGATGATGATGCGCTATTGCTGTCAGATGAGGAGGAGCTGGCAGAATTGCCGCTAGTGTTGGATGAGGAGCTAGCGTTGTTAGCCGAGCCCGATGAGCTGTTGGCACTGCCGCTTGAGCTTGAGTTGTTGGCTGCCGATGATGATGCGGCATTATTATCACTGGATGCGCTTGACGAGTTTGAGCTGCCAGATGAACTACTGTTGTCAGTTGAGCCCGATGATGAGCTGCTGTCGGAACTGCCGCTTGAGTTGGCCGTCGATGATGATGCGCTATTGCTGTCAGATGAGGAGGAGCTGGCAGAATTGCCGCTAGTGTTGGATGAGGAGCTAGCGTTGTTAGCCGAGCCCGATGAGCTGTTGGCACTGCCGCTTGAGCTTGAGTTGTTGGCTGCCGATGATGATGCGGCATTATTACCACTGGATGCGCTTGACGAGTTTGAGCTGCCAGATGAACTACTGTTGTCAGTTGAGCCCGATGATGAGCTGCTGTCGGAACTGCCGCTTGAGTTGGCCGTCGATGATGATGCGCTATTGCTGTCAGATGAGGAGGAGCTGGCAGAATTGCCGCTAGTGTTGGATGAGGAGCTAGCGTTGTTAGCCGAGCCCGATGAGCTGTTGGCACTGCCGCTTGAGCTTGAGTTGTTGGCTGCCGATGATGATGCGGCATTATTATCACTGGATGCGCTTGATGAGTTTGAGCTGCCAGATGAACTACTGTTGTCAGTTGAGCCCGATGATGAGCTGCTGTCTGAACTGCCGCTTGAATTGGCCGTCGATGATGATGCGCTATTGCTGTCAGATGAGGAGGAGCTGGCAGAATTGCCGCTAGTGTTGGATGAGGAGCTAGCGTTGTTAGCCGAGCCCGATGAGCTGTTGGCACTGCCGCTTGAGCTTGAGTTGTTGGCTGCCGATGATGATGCGGCATTATTACCACTGGATGCGCTTGACGAGTTTGAGCTGCCAGATAAACTACTGTTGTCAGTTGAGCCCGATGATGAGCTGCTGTCTGAACTGCCGCTTGAGTTGGCCGTCGATGATGATGCGCTATTGCTGTCAGATGAGGAGGAGCTGGCAGAATTGCCGCTAGCGTTGGATGAGGAGCTAGCGTTGTTAGCCGAGCCCGATGAGCTGTGTGCACTGCCGCTTGAGCTTGAGTTGTTGGCTGCCGATGATGATGCGGCATTATTACCACTGGATGCGCTTGACGAGTTTGAGCTGCCAGATGAACTACTGTTGTCAGTTGAGCCCGATGATGAGCTGCTGTCTGAACTGCCGCTTGAGTTGGCCGTCGATGATGATGCGCTGTTGCTGTCAGATGAGGAGGAGCTGGCAGAATTGCCGGTAGTGTTGGATGAGGAGCTAGCGTTGTTAGCCGAGCCCGATGAGCTGTTGGCACTGCCGCTTGAGCTTGAGTTGTTGGCTGCCGATGATGATGCGGCATTATTACCACTGGATGCGCTTGACGAGTTTGAGCTGCCAGATGAACTACTGTTGTCAGTTGAGCCCGATGATGAGCTGCTGTCTGAACTGCCGCTTGAGTTGGCCGTCGATGATGATGCGCTATTGCTGTCAGATGAGGAGGAGCTGGCAGAATTGCCGCTAGTGTTGGATGAGGAGCTAGCGTTGTTAGCCGAGCCCGATGAGCTGTTGGCACTGCCGCTTGAGCTTGAGTTGTTGGCTGCCGAAGATGATTCGGCATTATTACCACTGGATGCGCTTGACGAGTTTGAGCTGCCAGATGAACTACTGTTGTCAGTTGAGCCCGATGATGAGCTGCTGTCTGAACTGCCGCTTGAGTTGGCCGTCGATGATGATGCGCTATTGCTGTCAGATGAGGAGGAGCTGGCAGAATTGCCGCTAGTGTTGGATGAGGAGCTAGCGTTGTTAGCCGAGCCCGATGAGCTGTTGGCGCTTGACGAGTTTGAGCTGCCAGATGAACTACTGTTGTCAGTTGAGCCCGATGATGAGCTGCTGTCTGAACTTCCGCTTGAGTTGGCCGTCGATGATGATGCGCTATTGCTGTCAGATGAGGAGGAGCTGGCAGAATTGCCGCTAGCGTTGGATGAGGAGCTAGCGTTGTTAGCCGAGCCCGATGAGCTGTTGGCACTGCCGCTTGAGCTTGAGTTGTTGGCTACCGAAGATGATTCGGCATTATTACCACTGGATGCGCTTGACGAGTTTGAGCTGCCAGATGAACTACTGTTGTCAGTTGAGCCCGATGATGAGCTGCTGTCTGAACTGCCGCTTGAGTTGGCCGTCGATGATGATGCGCTATTGCTGTCAGATGAGGAGGAGCTGGCAGAATTGCCGCTAGTGTTGGATGAGGAGCTAGCGTTGTTTGCCGAGCCCGATGAGCTGTTGGCACTGCCGCTTGAGCTTGAGTTGTTGGCTGCCGATGATGATGCGGCATTATTATCACTGGATGCGCTTGACGAGTTTGAGCTGCCAGATGAACTACTGTTGTCAGTTGAGCCCGATGATGAGCTGCTGTCTGAACTTCCGCTTGAGTTGGCCGTCGATGATGATGCGCTGTTGCTGTCAGATGAGGAGGAGCTGGCAGAATTGCCGCCAGTGTTGGATGAGGAGCTAGCGTTGTTAGCCGAGCCCGATGAGCTGTTAGCACTGCCGCTTGAGCTTGAGTTGTTGGCTACCGAAGATGATTCGGCATTATTACCACTGGATGCGCTTGACGAGTTTGAGCTGCCAGATGAACTACTGTTGTCAGTTGAGCCCGATGATGAGCTGCTGTCTGAACTGCCGCTTGAGTTGGCCGTCGATGATGATGAGCTGTTGCTGTCAGATGAGGAGGAGCTGGCAGAATTGCCGCTAGTGTTGGATGAGGAGCTAGCGTTGTTAGCCGAGCCCGATGAGCTGTTGGCACTGCCGCTTGAGCTTGAGTTGTTGGCTGCCGATGATGATGCGGCATTATTACCACTGGATGCGCTGGACGAGTTTGAGCTGCCAGATGAACTACTGTTGTCAGTTGAGCCCGATGATGAGCTGCTGTCTGAACTGCCGCTTGAGTTGGCCGTCGATGATGATGCGCTATTGCTGTCAGATGAGGAGGAGCTGGCAGAATTGCCGCTAGTGTTGGATGAGGAGCTAGCGTTGTTAGCCGAGCCCGATGAGCTGTTGGCGCTTGACGAGTTTGAGCTGCCAGATGAACTACTGTTGTCAGTTGAGCCCGATGATGAGCTGCTGTCTGAACTGCCGCTTGAGTTGGCCGTCGATGATGATGCGCTATTGCTGTCAGATGAGGAGGAGCTGGCAGAATTGCCGCTAGTGTTGGATGAGGAGCTAGCGTTGTTAGCCGAGCCCGATGAGCTGTTGGCACTGCCGCTTGAGCTTGAGTTGTTGGCTGCCGATGATGATGCGGCATTATTACCACTGGATGCGCTTGACGAGTTTGAGCTGCCAGATGAACTACTGTTGTCAGTTGAGCCCGATGATGAGCTGCTGTCTGAACTGCCGCTTGAGTTGGCCTTCGATGATGATGCGCTATTGCTGTCAGATGAGGAGGAGCTGGCAGAATTGCCGCTAGTGTTGGATGAGGAGCTAGCGTTGTTTGCCGAGCCCGATGAGCTGTTGGCACTGCCGCTTGAGCTTGAGTTGTTGGCTGCCGATGATGATGCGGCATTATTATCACTGGATGCGCTTGACGAGTTTGAGCTGCCAGATGAACTACTGTTGTCAGTTGAGCCCGATGATGAGCTGCTGTCTGAACTTCCGCTTGAGTTGGCCGTCGATGATGATGCGCTGTTGCTGTCAGATGAGGAGGAGCTGGCAGAATTGCCGCTTGTGTTGGATGAGGAGCTAGCGTTGTTAGCCGAGCCCGATGAGCTGTTAGCACTGCCGCTTGAGCTTGAGTTGTTGGCTACCGAAGATGATTCGGCATTATTACCACTGGATGCGCTTGACGAGTTTGAGCTGCCAGATGAACTACTGTTGTCAGTTGAGCCCGATGATGAGCTGCTGTCTGAACTGCCGCTTGAGTTGGCCGTCGATGATGATGAGCTGTTGCTGTCAGATGAGGAGGAGCTGGCAGAATTGCCGCTAGTGTTGGATGAGGAGCTAGCGTTGTTAGCCGAGCCCGATGAGCTGTTAGCACTGCCGCTTGAGCTTGAGTTGTTGGCTGCCGATGATGATGCGGCATTATTACCACTGGATGCGCTTGACGAGTTTGAGCTGCCAGATGAACTACTGTTGTCAGTTGAGCCCGATGATGAGCTGCTGTCTGAACTGCCGCTTGAGTTGGCCGTCGATGATGATGCGCTGTTGCTGTCAGATGAGGAGGAGCTGGCAGAATTGCCGCTAGTGTTGGATGAGGAGCTAGCGTTGTTAGCCGAGCCCGATGAGCTGTTGGCACTGCCGCTTGAGCTTGAGTTGTTGGCTGCCGATGATGATGCGGCATTATTATCACTGGATGCGCTTGACGAGTTTGAGCTGCCAGATGAACTACTGTTGTCAGTTGAGCCCGATGATGAGCTGCTGTCTGAACTGCCGCTTGAGTTGGCCGTCGATGATGATGCGCTGTTGCTGTCAGATGAGGAGGAGCTGGCAGAATTGCCGCTAGTGTTGGATGAGGAGCTAGCGTTGTTAGCCGAGCCCGATGAGCTGTTGGCACTGCCGCTTGAGCTTGAGTTGTTGGCTGCCGATGATGATGCGGCATTATTACCACTGGATGCGCTTGACGAGTTTGAGCTGCCAGATGAACTACTGTTGTCAGTTGAGCCCGATGATGAGCTGCTGTCTGAACTGCCGCTTGAGTTGGCCGTCGATGATGATGCGCTGTTGCTGTCAGATGAGGAGGAGCTGGCAGAATTGCCGCTAGTGTTGGATGAGGAGCTAGCGTTGTTAGCCGAGCCCGATGAGCTGTTGGCACTGCCGCTTGAGCTTGAGTTGTTGGCTGCCGATGATGATGCGGCATTATTACCACTGGATGCGCTTGACGAGTTTGAGCTGCCAGATGAACTACTGTTGTCAGTTGAGCCCGATGATGAGCTGCTGTCTGAACTGCCGCTTGAGTTGGCCGTCGATGATGATGCGCTATTGCTGTCAGATGAGGAGGAGCTGGCAGAATTGCCGCTAGTGTTGGATGAGGAGCTAGCGTTGTTAGCCGAGCCCGATGAGCTGTTGGCACTGCCGCTTGAGCTTGAGTTGTTGGCTGCCGATGATGATGCGGCATTATTATCACTGGATGCGCTTGATGAGTTTGAGCTGCCAGATGAACTACTGTTGTCAGTTGAGCCCGATGATGAGCTGCTGTCTGAACTGCCGCTTGAATTGGCCGTCGATGATGATGCGCTATTGCTGTCAGATGAGGAGGAGCTGGCAGAATTGCCGCTAGTGTTGGATGAGGAGCTAGCGTTGTTAGCCGAGCCCGATGAGCTGTTGGCACTGCCGCTTGAGCTTGAGTTGTTGGCTGCCGATGATGATGCGGCATTATTACCACTGGATGCGCTTGACGAGTTTGAGCTGCCAGATGAACTACTGTTGTCAGTTGAGCCCGATGATGAGCTGCTGTCTGAACTGCCGCTTGAGTTGGCCGTCGATGATGATGCGCTATTGCTGTCAGATGAGGAGGAGCTGGCAGAATTGCCGCTAGTGTTGGATGAGGAGCTAGCGTTGTTAGCCGAGCCCGATGAGCTGTTGGCACTGCCACTTGAGCTTGAGTTGTTGGCTGCCGATGATGATGCGGCATTATTACCACTGGATGCGCTTGACGAGTTTGAGCTGCCAGATGAACTACTGTTGTCAGTTGAGCCCGATGATGAGCTGCTGTCTGAACTGCCGCTTGAGTTGGCCGTCGATGATGATGCGCTGTTGCTGTCAGATGAGGAGGAGCTGGCAGAATTGCCGCTAGTGTTGGATGAGGAGCTAGCGTTGTTAGCCGAGCCCGATGAGCTGTTGGCACTGCCGCTTGAGCTTGAGTTGTTGGCTGCCGATGATGATGCGGCATTATTACCACTGGATGCGCTTGACGAGTTTGAGCTGCCAGATGAACTACTGTTGTCAGTTGAGCCCGATGATGAGCTGCTGTCTGAACTGCCGCTTGAGTTGGCCGTCGATGATGATGCGCTGTTGCTGTCAGATGAGGAGGAGCTGGCAGAATTGCCGCTAGTGTTGGATGAGGAGCTAGCGTTGTTAGCCGAGCCCGATGAGCTGTTGGCACTGCCGCTTGAGCTTGAGTTGTTGGCTGCCGATGATGATGCGGCATTATTACCACTGGATGCGCTTGACGAGTTTGAGCTGCCAGATGAACTACTGTTGTCAGTTGAGCCCGATGATGAGCTGCTGTCTGAACTGCCGCTTGAGTTGGCCGTCGATGATGATGCGCTGTTGCTGTCAGATGAGGAGGAGCTGGCAGAATTGCCGCTAGTGTTGGATGAGGAGCTAGCGTTGTTAGCCGAGCCCGATGAGCTGTTGGCACTGCCGCTTGAGCTTGAGTTGTTGGCTGCCGATGATGATGCGGCATTATTATCACTGGATGCGCTTGACGAGTTTGAGCTGCCAGATGAACTACTGTTGTCAGTTGAGCCCGATGATGAGCTGCTGTCTGAACTGCCGCTTGAGTTGGCCGTCGATGATGATGCGCTATTGCTGTCAGATGAGGAGGAGCTGGCAGTATTGCCGCTAGCGTTGGATGAGGAGCTAGCGTTGTTAGCCGAGCCCGATGAGCTGTTGGCACTGCCGCTTGAGCTTGAGTTGTTGGCTGCCGATGATGATGCGGCTTTATTATCACTGGATGCGCTTGACGAGTTTGAGCTGCCAGATGAACTACTGTTGTCAGTTGAGCCCGATGATGAGCTGCTGTCTGAACTGCCGCTTGAGTTGGCCGTCGATGATGATGCGCTGTTGCTGTCAGATGAGGAGGAGCTGGCAGAATTGCCGCTAGTGTTGGATGAGGAGCTAGCGTTGTTAGCCGAGCCCGATGAGCTGTTGGCACTGCCGCTTGAGCTTGAGTTGTTGGCTGCCGATGATGATGCGGCATTATTATCACTGGATGCGCTTGACGAGTTTGAGCTGCCAGATGAACTACTGTTGTCAGTTGAGCCCGATGTTGAGCTGCTGTCTGAACTGCCGCTTGAGTTGGCCGTCGATGATGATGCGCTATTGCTGTCAGATGAGGAGGAGCTGGCAGAATTGCCGCTAGTGTTGGATGAGGAGCTAGCGTTGTTAGCCGAGCCCGATGAGCTGTTGGCACTGCCGCTTGAGCTTGAGTTGTTGGCTGCCGATGATGAGGCGGCATTATTACCACTGGATGCGCTTGACGAGTTTGAGCTGCCAGATGAACTACTGTTGTCAGTTGAGCCCGATGATGAGCTGCTATCTGAACTGCCGCTTGAGTTGGCCGTCGATGATGATGCGCTGTTGCTGTCAGATGAGGAGGAGCTGGCAGAAGTGCCGCTAGTGTTGGATGAAGAGCTAGCGTTGTTAGCCGAGCCCGATGAGCTGTTGGCACTGCCGCTTGAGCTTGAGTTGTTGGCTGCCGATGATGATGCGGCATTATTACCACTGGATGCGCTTGACGAGTTTGAGCTGCCAGATGAACTACTGTTGTCAGTTGAGCCCGATGATGAGCTGCTGTCGGAACTGCCGCTTGAGTTGGCCGTCGATGATGATGCGCTATTGCTGTCAGATGAGGAGGAGCTGGCAGAATTGCCGCTAGTGTTGGATGAGGAGCTAGCGTTGTTAGCCGAGCCCGATGAGCTGTTGGCACTGCCGCTTGAGCTTGAGTTGTTGGCTGCCGATGATGATGCGGCATTATTACCACTGGATGCGCTTGACGAGTTTGAGCTGCCAGATGAACTACTGTTGTCAGTTGAGCCCGATGATGAGCTGCTGTCTGAACTGCCGCTTGAGTTGGCCGTCGATGATGATGCGCTGTTGCTGTCAGATGAGGAGGAGCTGGCAGAATTGCCGCTAGTGTTGGATGAGGAGCTAGCGTTGTTAGCCGAGCCCGATGAGCTGTTGGCACTGCCGCTTGAGCTTGAGTTGTTGGCTGCCGATGATGATGCGGCATTATTATCACTGGATGCGCTTGACGAGTTTGAGCTGCCAGATGAACTACTGTTGTCAGTTGAGCCCGATGATGAGCTGCTGTCTGAACTGCCGCTTGAGTTGGCCGTCGATGATGATGCGCTATTGCTGTCAGATGAGGAGGAGCTGGCAGTATTGCCGCTAGCGTTGGATGAGGAGCTAGCGTTGTTAGCCGAGCCCGATGAGCTGTTGGCACTGCCGCTTGAGCTTGAGTTGTTGGCTGCCGATGATGATGCGGCTTTATTACCACTGGATGCGCTTGACGAGTTTGAGCTGCCAGATGAACTACTGTTGTCAGTTGAGCCCGATGATGAGCTGCTGTCGGAACTGCCGCTTGAGTTGGCCGTCGATGATGATGCGCTATTGCTGTCAGATGAGGAGGAGCTGGCAGAATTGCCGCTAGTGTTGGATGAGGAGCTAGCGTTGTTAGCCGAGCCCGATGAGCTGTTGGCACTGCCGCTTGAGCTTGAGTTGTTGGCTGCCGATGATGATGCGGCATTATTACCACTGGAAGCGCTTGACGAGTTTGAGCTGCCAGATGAACTACTGTTGTCAGTTGAGCCCGATGATGAGCTGCTGTCTGAACTGCCGCTTGAGTTGGCCGTCGATGATGATGCGCTGTTGCTGTCAGATGAGGAGGAGCTGGCAGAATTGCCGCTAGTGTTGGATGAGGAGCTGGCGTTGTTAGCCGAGCCCGATGAGCTGTTGGCACTGCCGCTTGAGCTTGAGTTGTTGGCTGCCGATGATGATGCGGCATTATTATCACTGGATGCGCTTGACGAGTTTGAGCTGCCAGATGAACTACTGTTGTCAGTTGAGCCCGATGATGAGCTGCTGTCTGAACTGCCGCTTGAGTTGGCCGTCGATGATGATGCGCTATTGCTGTCAGATGAGGAAGAGCTGGCAGAATTGCCGCTAGTGTTGGATGAGGAGCTAGCGTTGTTAGCCGAGCCCGATGAGCTGTTGGCACTGCCGCTTGAGCTTGCGTTGTTGGCTACCGATGATGATGCGGCATTATTACCACTGGATGCGCTTGACGAGTTTGAGCTGCCAGATGAACTACTGTTGTCAGTTGAGCCCGATGATGAGCTGCTGTCTGAACTGCCGCTTGAGTTGGCCGTCGATGATGATGCGCTATTGCTGTCAGATGAGGAGGAGCTGGCAGAATTGCCGCTAGTGTTGGATGAGGAGCTAGCGTTGTTAGCCGAGCCCGATGAGCTGTTGGCACTGCCGCTTGAGCTTGAGTTGTTGGCTGCCGATGATGATGCGGCATTATTACCACTGGATGCGCTTGACGAGTTTGAGCTGCCAGATGAACTACTGTTGTCAGTTGAGCCCGATGATGAGCTGCTGTCTGAACTGCCGCTTGAGTTGGCCGTCGATGATGATGCGCTATTGCTGTCAGATGAGGAGGAGCTGGCAGAATTGCCGCTAGTGTTGGATGAGGAGCTAGCGTTGTTAGTCGAGCCCGATGAGCTGTTGGCACTGCCGCTTGAGCTTGAGTTGTTGGCTGCCGATGATGAGGCGGCATTATTACCACTGTATGCGCTTGACGAGTTTGAGCTGCCAGATGAACTACTGTTGTCAGTTGAGCCCGATGATGAGCTGCTATCTGAACTGCCGCTTGAGTTGGCCGTCGATGATGATGCGCTGTTGCTGTCAGATGAGGAGGAGCTGGCAGAAGTGCCGCTAGTGTTGGATGAAGAGCTAGCGTTGTTAGCCGAGCCCGATGAGCTGTTGGCACTGCCGCTTGAGCTTGAGTTGTTGGCTGCCGATGATGATGCGGCATTATTACCACTGGATGCGCTTGACGAGTTTGAGCTGCCAGATGAACTACTGTTGTCAGTTGAGCCCAATGATAAGCTGCTGTCTGAACTGCCGCTTGAGTTGGCCGTCGATGATGATACGCTATTGCTGTCAGATGAGGAGGAGCTGGCAGAATTGCCGCTAGTGTTGGATGAGGAGCTAGCGTTGTTAGCCGAGCCCGATGAGCTGTTGGCACTGCCACTTGAGCTTGAGTTGTTGGCTGCCGATGATGATGCGGCATTATTATCACTGGATGCGCTTGACGAGTTTGAGCTGCCAGATGAACTACTGTTGTCAGTTGAGCCCGATGATGAGCTGCTGTCTGAACTGCCGCTTGAGTTGGCCGTCGATGATGATGCGCTATTGCTGTCAGATGAGGAAGAGCTGGCAGAATTGCCGCTAGTGTTGGATGAGGAGCTAGCGTTGTTAGCCGAGCCCGATGAGCTGTTGGCACTGCCGCTTGAGCTTGAGTTGTTGGCTGCCGATGATGATGCGGCATTATTATCACTGGATGCGCTTGACGAGTTTGAGCTGCCAGATGAACTACTGTTGTCAGTTGAGCCCGATGATGAGCTGCTGTCTGAACTGCCGCTTGAGTTGGCCGTCGATGATGATGCGCTATTGCTGTCAGATGAGGAAGAGCTGGCAGAATTGCCGCTAGTGTTGGATGAGGAGCTAGCGTTGTTAGCCGAGCCCGATGAGCTGTTGGCACTGCCGCTTGAGCTTGAGTTGTTGGCTACCGATGATGATGCGGCATTATTACCACTGGATGCGCTTGACGAGTTTGAGCTGCCAGATGAACTACTGTTGTCAGTTGAGCCCGATGATGAGCTGCTGTCTGAACTGCCGCTTGAGTTGGCCGTCGATGATGATGCGCTATTGCTGTCAGATGAGGAAGAGCTGGCAGAATTGCCGCTAGTGTTGGATGAGGAGCTAGCGTTGTTAGCCGAGCCCGATGAGCTGTTGGCACTGCCGCTTGAGCTTGAGTTGTTGGCTACCGATGATGATGCGGCATTATTACCACTGGATGCGCTTGACGAGTTTGAGCTGCCAGATGAACTACTGTTGTCAGTTGAGCCCGATGATGAGCTGCTGTCTGAACTGCCGCTTGAGTTGGCCGTCGATGATGATGCGCTATTGCTGTCAGATGAGGAGGAGCTGGCAGAATTGCCGCTAGTGTTGGATGAGGAGCTAGCGTTGTTAGCCGAGCCCGATGAGCTGTTGGCACTGCCGCTTGAGCTTGAGTTGTTGGCTGCCGATGATGATGCGGCATTATTACCACTGGATGCGCTTGACGAGTTTGAGCTGCCAGATGAACTACTGTTGTCAGTTGAGCCCGATGATGAGCTGCTGTCTGAACTGCCGCTTGAGTTGGCCGTCGATGATGATGCGCTATTGCTGTCAGATGAGGAGGAGCTGGCAGAATTGCCGCTAGTGTTGGATGAGGAGCTAGCGTTGTTAGTCGAGCCCGATGAGCTGTTGGCACTGCCGCTTGAGCTTGAGTTGTTGGCTGCCGATGATGAGGCGGCATTATTACCACTGGATGCGCTTGACGAGTTTGAGCTGCCAGATGAACTACTGTTGTCAGTTGAGCCCGATGATGAGCTGCTATCTGAACTGCCGCTTGAGTTGGCCGTCGATGATGATGCGCTGTTGCTGTCAGATGAGGAGGAGCTGGCAGAAGTGCCGCTAGTGTTGGATGAAGAGCTAGCGTTGTTAGCCGAGCCCGATGAGCTGTTGGCACTGCCGCTTGAGCTTGAGTTGTTGGCTGCCGATGATGATGCGGCATTATTACCACTGGATGCGCTTGACGAGTTTGAGCTGCCAGATGAACTACTGTTGTCAGTTGAGCCCGATGATAAGCTGCTGTCTGAACTGCCGCTTGAGTTGGCCGTCGATGATGATACGCTATTGCTGTCAGATGAGGAGGAGCTGGCAGAATTGCCGCTAGTGTTGGATGAGGAGCTAGCGTTGTTAGCCGAGCCCGATGAGCTGTTGGCACTGCCACTTGAGCTTGAGTTGTTGGCTGCCGATGATGATGCGGCATTATTATCACTGGATGCGCTTGACGAGTTTGAGCTGCCAGATGAACTACTGTTGTCAGTTGAGCCCGATGATGAGCTGCTGTCTGAACTGCCGCTTGAGTTGGCCGTCGATGATGATGCGCTATTGCTGTCAGATGAGGAAGAGCTGGCAGAATTGCCGCTAGTGTTGGATGAGGAGCTAGCGTTGTTAGCCGAGCCCGATGAGCTGTTGGCACTGCCGCTTGAGCTTGAGTTGTTGGCTACCGATGATGATGCGGCATTATTACCACTGGATGCGCTTGACGAGTTTGAGCTGCCAGATGAACTACTGTTGTCAGTTGAGCCCGATGATGAGCTGCTGTCTGAACTGCCGCTTGAGTTGGCCGTCGATGATGATGCGCTATTGCTGTCAGATGAGGAGGAGCTGGCAGAATTGCCGCTAGTGTTGGATGAGGAGCTAGCGTTGTTAGCCGAGCCCGATGAGCTGTTGGCACTGCCGCTTGAGCTTGAGTTGTTGGCTGCCGATGATGAGGCGGCATTATTACCACTGGATGCGCTTGACGAGTTTGAGCTGCCAGATGAACTACTGTTGTCAGTTGAGCCCGATGATGAGCTGCTGTCTGAACTGCCGCTTGAGTTGGCCGTCGATGATGATGCGCTATTGCTGTCAGATGAGGAGGAGCTGGCAGAATTGCCGCTAGTGTTGGATGAGGAGCTAGCGTTGTTAGCCGAGCCCGATGAGCTGTTGGCACTGCCGCTTGAGCTTGAGTTGTTGGCTGCCGATGATGAGGCGGCATTATTACCACTGGATGCGCTTGACGAGTTTGAGCTGCCAGATGAACTACTGTTGTCAGTTGAGCCCGATGATGAGCTGCTGTCTGAACTGCCGCTTGAGTTGGCCGTCGATGATGATGCGCTATTGCTGTCAGATGAGGAGGAGCTGGCAGAATTGCCGCTAGTGTTGGATGAGGAGCTAGCGTTGTTAGCCGAGCCCGATGAGCTGTTGGCACTGCCGCTTGAGCTTGAGTTGTTGGCTGCCGATGATGATGCGGCATTATTACCACTGGATGCGCTTGACGAGTTTGAGCTGCCAGATGAACTACTGTTGTCAGTTGAGCCCGATGATGAGCTGCTGTCTGAACTGCCGCTTGAGTTGGCCGTCGATGATGATGCGCTATTGCTGTCAGATGAGGAGGAGCTGGCAGAATTGCCGCTAGTGTTGGATGAGGAGCTAGCGTTGTTAGTCGAGCCCGATGAGCTGTTGGCACTGCCGCTTGAGCTTGAGTTGTTGGCTGCCGATGATGAGGCGGCATTATTACCACTGGATGCGCTTGACGAGTTTGAGCTGCCAGATGAACTACTGTTGTCAGTTGAGCCCGATGATGAGCTGCTATCTGAACTGCCGCTTGAGTTGGCCGTCGATGATGATGCGCTGTTGCTGTCAGATGAGGAGGAGCTGGCAGAAGTGCCGCTAGTGTTGGATGAAGAGCTAGCGTTGTTAGCCGAGCCCGATGAGCTGTTGGCACTGCCGCTTGAGCTTGAGTTGTTGGCTGCCGATGATGATGCGGCATTATTACCACTGGATGCGCTTGACGAGTTTGAGCTGCCAGATGAACTACTGTTGTCAGTTGAGCCCGATGATAAGCTGCTGTCTGAACTGCCGCTTGAGTTGGCCGTCGATGATGATACGCTATTGCTGTCAGATGAGGAGGAGCTGGCAGAATTGCCGCTAGTGTTGGATGAGGAGCTAGCGTTGTTAGCCGAGCCCGATGAGCTGTTGGCACTGCCACTTGAGCTTGAGTTGTTGGCTGCCGATGATGATGCGGCATTATTATCACTGGATGCGCTTGACGAGTTTGAGCTGCCAGATGAACTACTGTTGTCAGTTGAGCCCAATGATGAGCTGCTGTCTGAACTGCCGCTTGAGTTGGCCGTCGATGATGATGCGCTATTGCTGTCAGATGAGGAAGAGCTGGCAGAATTGCCGCTAGTGTTGGATGAGGAGCTAGCGTTGTTAGCCGAGCCCGATGAGCTGTTGGCACTGCCGCTTGAGCTTGAGTTGTTGGCTACCGATGATGATGCGGCATTATTACCACTGGATGCGCTTGACGAGTTTGAGCTGCCAGATGAACTACTGTTGTCAGTTGAGCCCGATGATGAGCTGCTGTCTGAACTGCCGCTTGAGTTGGCCGTCGATGATGATGCGCTGTTGCTGTCAGATGAGGAGGAGCTGGCAGAAGTGCCGCTAGTGTTGGATGAGGAGCTAGCGTTGTTAGCCGAGCCCGATGAGCTGTTGGCACTGCCGCTTGAGCTTGAGTTGTTGGCTGCCGATGATGATGCGGCATTATTACCACTGGATGCGCTTGACGAGTTTGAGCTGCCAGATGAACTACTGTTGTCAGTTGAGCCCGATGATAAGCTGCTGTCTGAACTGCCGCTTGAGTTGGCCGTCGATGATGATACGCTATTGCTGTCAGATGAGGAGGAGCTGGCAGAATTGCCGCTAGTGTTGGATGAGGAGCTAGCGTTGTTAGCCGAGCCCGATGAGCTGTTGGCACTGCCACTTGAGCTTGAGTTGTTGGCTGCCGATGATGATGCGGCATTATTATCACTGGATGCGCTTGACGAGTTTGAGCTGCCAGATGAACTACTGTTGTCAGTTGAGCCCGATGATGAGCTGCTGTCTGAACTGCCGCTTGAGTTGGCCGTCGATGATGATGCGCTATTGCTGTCAGATGAGGAAGAGCTGGCAGAATTGCCGCTAGTGTTGGATGAGGAGCTAGCGTTGTTAGCCGAGCCCGATGAGCTGTTGGCACTGCCGCTTGAGCTTGAGTTGTTGGCTACCGATGATGATGCGGCATTATTACCACTGGATGCGCTTGACGAGTTTGAGCTGCCAGATGAACTACTGTTGTCAGTTGAGCCCGATGATGAGCTGCTGTCTGAACTGCCGCTTGAGTTGGCCGTCGATGATGATGCGCTATTGCTGTCAGATGAGGAGGAGCTGGCAGAATTGCCGCTAGTGTTGGATGAGGAGCTAGCGTTGTTAGCCGAGCCCGATGAGCTGTTGGCACTGCCGCTTGAGCTTGAGTTGTTGGCTGCCGATGATGATGCGGCATTATTACCACTGGATGCGCTTGACGAGTTTGAGCTGCCAGATGAACTACTGTTGTCAGTTGAGCCCGATGATGAGCTGCTGTCTGAACTGCCGCTTGAGTTGGCCGTCGATGATGATGCGCTATTGCTGTCAGATGAGGAGGAGCTGGCAGAATTGCCGCTAGTGTTGGATGAGGAGCTAGCGTTGTTAGCCGAGCCCGATGAGCTGTTGGCACTGCCGCTTGAGCTTGAGTTGTTGGCTGCCGATGATGAGGCGGCATTATTACCACTGGATGCGCTTGACGAGTTTGAGCTGCCAGATGAACTACTGTTGTCAGTTGAGCCCGATGATGAGCTGCTGTCTGAACTGCCGCTTGAGTTGGCCGTCGATGATGATGCGCTATTGCTGTCAGATGAGGAGGAGCTGGCAGAATTGCCGCTAGTGTTGGATGAGGAGCTAGCGTTGTTAGCCGAGCCCGATGAGCTGTTGGCACTGCCGCTTGAGCTTGAGTTGTTGGCTGCCGATGATGAGGCGGCATTATTACCACTGGATGCGCTTGACGAGTTTGAGCTGCCAGATGAACTACTGTTGTCAGTTGAGCCCGATGATGAGCTGCTGTCTGAACTGCCGCTTGAGTTGGCCGTCGATGATGATGCGCTATTGCTGTCAGATGAGGAGGAGCTGGCAGAATTGCCGCTAGTGTTGGATGAGGAGCTAGCGTTGATAGCCGAGCCCGATGAGCTGTTGGCACTGCCGCTTGAGCTTGAGTTGTTGGCTGCCGATGATGATGCGGCATTATTACCACTGGATGCGCTTGACGAGTTTGAGCTGCCAGATGAACTACTGTTGTCAGTTGAGCCCGATGATGAGCTGCTGTCTGAACTGCCGCTTGAGTTGGCCGTCGATGATGATGCGCTATTGCTGTCAGATGAGGAGGAGCTGGCAGAATTGCCGCTAGTGTTGGATGAGGAGCTAGCGTTGTTAGCCGAGCCCGATGAGCTGTTGGCACTGCCGCTTGAGCTTGAGTTGTTGGCTGCCGATGATGAGGCGGCATTATTACCACTGGATGCGCTTGACGAGTTTGAGCTGCCAGATGAACTACTGTTGTCAGTTGAGCCCGATGATGAGCTGCTGTCTGAACTGCCGCTTGAGTTGGCCGTCGATGATGATGCGCTATTGCTGTCAGATGAGGAGGAGCTGGCAGAATTGCCGCTAGTGTTGGATGAGGAGCTAGTGTTGGATGAGGAGCTAGCGTTGTTAGCCGAGCCCGATGAGCTGTTGGCACTGCCGCTTGAGCTTGAGTTGTTGGCTGCCGATGATGAGGCGGCATTATTACCACTGGATGCGCTTGACGAGTTTGAGCTGCCAGATGAACTACTGTTGTCAGTTGAGCCCGATGATGAGCTGCTGTCTGAACTGCCGCTTGAGTTGGCCGTCGATGATGATGCGCTATTGCTGTCAGATGAGGAGGAGCTGGCAGAATTGCCGCTAGTGTTGGATGAGGAGCTAGCGTTGTTAGTCGAGCCCGATGAGCTGTTGGCACTGCCGCTTGAGCTTGAGTTGTTGGCTGCCGATGATGATGCGGCATTATTACCACTGGAGTTGGAGGAATTTGAGTTTTCCCCATTATTTGTATTTGTTAAAGTGTCATTATTTGCGGATGTTGTGTTGTTTTCATTTGGGGGCTGTGATTCGGAAGTTACGTTGGTTTCTGACGGCGATGTTGCAGTTGCAACAGGACTTGAATTGGTTCCATTCGTCAAAATTACAGTGCCATTGGGGCCTGGACATTGGCATATTTCCACACACCCTTGATTACAAGCCTTGATTTGAAGAAAAGAAAAATTATTTTTTTCAAGTTAAATTTGTTTTAATTGCACTTACATTGACTCCAGTAGTTGAGAAGTATAATAAGCAAAAGCTTATTAATAAGCAAGTAGTCGTTTGTATTTTCATGTTTCACTTCTTTTTAATAGAGTTCAAACAGAAGAACTCACTGACCCTTGATATTCTGCAAAGCCAATTTATACAAAAAATGTCGTGCTTACATTTTTATTTTCTATTTTTTTTGCATGAAAAATCTATTAATTTTGAATTTTATTTTGTTATATCGTGTTTTTAATGTTGCTTTTAATTTTTTAATTGTTTAGATTTTGATGTTTTATTCTTTTAATCCTTTTATGAATGTGAAGCTTTATTTTAGTGATGTGTTATGTAAAAAATGCTTTGTTTTATAGCTTTTTTCCTTTTTCTTTTTCTTTTTTGAATTTATTGTCTGAATTAGATGTTTAATTCTGCAACGTGAAATTGTTGAATTCTCTATTTATTTTATATTTTCTGTATTTTTGGACATTTGTTTTTTAAACTTAATACAATTTTATTACTTTTAAATTAATTGGAAAAATTAATTAAATCATGTTTTGTTATGATTACATAAATATTATTTATTTCGGTCCCAACTTACATATTATGTTTTACATATTTTAATATACATTTATCCGTTTAATGATCTTATAAATTAAGACTTAAGTGATTGCTTTTATATATACATTTTTACTGGATTTTAGTCCGGGGAATAAAGATTAAAAAATGTTAAACTTCTTTCCTTAAATTTTTCCGAAGTGCAATGTCTTTATTCCCTGGACTATTAGTAACCCAGAATGTATGTTTTACCCAACCAGGTTACCTGAATGATGCTTGGGAAATTTGTTTGATATTTTATAAGTATTTATCCATAGACTTTATTTTAGCTTTTAAAGTTAGTATTAGCATGACTAAAGATTGGATTTTTGTGTTTATTGAAAATCATTTCCTTTTTAATATTATTATTTGTTTTACATGGATTTTTGTGGGTTTGAATATAAATTTAATTTAAAATTAATTTTTATAATTTTAATACTGGTGGTATTTAAATTTCTTTTGTTTTTCTTATTTTAAAAACTTGTTATAATGATAGAGATTTTCCTTAAATATTTAAAGAAATCGTAACAAGAAAATTAAAATAGTCAAATTTTTGAATTTTTTTTTAACCAGCTTATAGCGGAATATAAATTAACAACTCAATATACAGTTATAAATTCAAGGTGGTTTTTGTCATTTTATAACTCAAAAATGAATTTCAGGATTGAATTTATTTTGTGCATAGAAATGGTTATCGGACCTGTGAATGCAATGGGCTACTAAGGCCTCGATCCGACTCTATGGATAGTGAAAATATTATATATCCAAATTCATCAGTAAAACTTATTATACAAAAATAAAATACATTTTATAATACCAATTTGTAATATGTATTGTACAAACATTCCTACATATTTTGTACAGTATGGGAAGTATAGGCTCCAAAATATTTACATTATAAATTTTGGCCGTTGCAATGTTGGGCATATAATATTTTCATTGTTATTGGCGTGGAACAAAAAAAAAATTTGAAGTTCATCATTAAAAATGTTTTCGTGAACTCGCGGAAAAAAAAGTTTGTACCTACTAACCTATCAAATGAAAACGAGTGAGTGAAATAAAATTTATTATAAATATTTTCTTGGTTTTCTAAAAATAAAAACTGTTTGTCTTGAAAAAATGTACGATTCTTAGGGGATAACTTTGAGTATAAACTGTTGTTCATTGGTTGGCGTTTCTGGCACAAAAATGGAGTGGCATATATATATATATATATATATATATATATATATATATATATATATATATATATATATATATATATATATATGGTACAGGATGCTTATTATGTTCCAGGCCGATGTTTTTTCTGAATAAATCTTAAACGTTACAACATTGTTTAATAATATTTTATTGGATGAAAGTTTGATTTATAACAATTATGTGTGAAATATAATATTGGCCAAATGGCCGCCTCTGGCTGCGGCGCAGATGCGTGCTCTTTTATCCATATTTTGGCACATTTCGGGAGTTATTGCACTAATTTCTTGAATAATGTTGTCCTTTAGCATGGTGGTTGGCTTGTTGCCGTAGACCTTTCCCTTCAAGTACCCCCAAAGAAAATAGTCGGAGCCAGTCAAATCAGGGGATCTAGGGAGCCAATCGATATCACCTCTTTTTGACATTAGTCGACCGGGAAAAATTTCTCGCAAAATATCAGTCGTATCACTAGCTGTGTGTTATGTGGCACCGTCCTGTTGGAACCACACATGTTGTAGGCCCAATCGATCCAATTCGGGAACCAAGAAGTTTTCTAACATGTCACAATATCGATCACCAGTAATACCTACAGCATTGCCTCTTGCAACTTCATAAAAATGTGGCCAAATAATGCCACCGGCCCAAATGCCACACCAAACAGTCACTCTACGAGGGTGTAATGGCCGTTGGTGTATTAATTGAGGATTTTCAGTGCCCCAGTACCGGCTATTTTGTTTATTAATAAAACCAGCCAAGTCGAAATGAACTAATCCAAAAAAGTCACGCAAATTTCTTCGTGTTGTCACAATTGAAAGATTATTTAGATAAAATGTTTTAATAACTTCAACACGTTGTTGAGGCGTTCGATGCGCCATAATAAATTGTTAATGACTACTCTTCACGACTGTTAAATGCAAACCGACAAATGTCAACCAAACCAAAATGGCGGCGAAACTTGCTATAACTTCAGTATAAACGGCTGAATGGAATTAATATGAAGAAATTTCGAAAATGTACAAGATGTCAAAGTATAACATTGAATACTTTTTATACCGGAAAAATTTTATGATTACCTACTATAGGATAGCTATATAGTTGATTTATCTTACTACACCCAAGATATTTATCATATTTTGAAAAAAATAACTGTAGTGTTTATTTTTTTTTTTTGTTTATTTAAGGTCGTATCAACTACTATGGTCATTAGCGACCGTCGAATCCGAAAACCCATGAAAAAATGCTAGGGCTTTCATTGGGATTCGAACCCAGGATCACTGGTGTATAAGGCAACTATCTAGTCACCACGCCACTAAGTGACCTTGTAGTTTATTTGTTAATGGAAAATTTGCTATTTTTTGTCTTGTTTAAAGTGCTTTAACTGCTAATAGACATTAGCACTTGCATGGTTTAATTTTGTTAGAGTAATTTGACTTTAATTTTTGTTTAGGAGGTTAATTTTTTTGAGATAGGTGATAGTATACACGATTTTGGCTCTTTTAACGCCTCTAGGATGGAGTTAGGTGTGCCTGTCTTTTCTTTGCTCTTTTGAAGGTGGTTACAATTTGTTTTGTGGGAATCGTTTCTCTAACAGAAGAATTCGAACTTTGCGTCAAGATATTCTAGTGACTAAAGAAGCCATAATGCCAAAGTATGTTTTTAACTTAAAACAATGAATACTTTTTTTTAATAATATTTTACTTACATAACATAAAGTGTTCATCTTAAAGGCATAAGTATCTTATTTTCTACAACTTCAAATCAAATAATTGAAACAACTTGGCAAAATTATCATTTTTAAAAAAATAATCTAACCCACTTGATGGCGCAAAGTGGTTAGAGCAATTGCTCTCTCCGCTACATGCGCCAGGGGTTCTGGATTCGATCCCCATCGAATCCCTAGATTTAAGATTAAGAAATTAAGATTCAAGACCTACAGAATATTTCTGTGTGTAAGACAGTCGTGATATGACCATAGATTTTAAAACGACAATAAACACAAAAAAAAAAAAAATTAATCTGATCATATCCAAATCTCAGCATACTCGTTATGAAATCTCCACCAATTCAATTTTCTTATACAAGTCTTATATTCCATACGTCTATTATATTATAAATGTCTTACATTTTTGTTTTGCTTAAGTATCAGTGCATTAATGTATCTCAAAAACATATTATCTCATTTTTTCTAAAAACCTCAAACTCAACATTTTTAATTTTTTTTTGCATCTTTTTATAAGCTTAACAAAGCTTATTAATTTCAATTAATAGCAGTATTTTGTCATTCACAATCTCGAGTACTTTTATGAAACATACGTATTTTTAATAATTTGTTTTCAAAAAAAGGCTTTAACTCTACTTGACGATGGCAAATTATTCCACCATTATTTTTTCTTATTTTAGATTATTATAAGTACAGAAGAAATGAAACTAAGGAAGATATTTTTCATAAATGATTCATTATTATTTTAATTTTCCATAGAGCAAAACAGTTCGCAATTATTTATTATTCTTTTATATAATTTTAATCAATCAATTGTTAAAGTAAAATCAGTATAAAGGTTTTATTTACCACAACTACAATCAGAGTCATCATTTGATGATCCTGAATCTGATTCATTTGCCAGGGCTGCTGCTATTGCGCTTGCGGTCGCTGAACTTTCCGCATTGCTGGAACTATTAGCTGCACTATTAGATGCATTTGAAGAACTTGAAAAGTTAGATGCACTTGACGCATTCGATGCACTTGATGCATTCGATGCATTTGATGCATTGGATGCACTTGAAGCATTAGATGCACTCGATGCGTTGGATGAACCCGCTGCGTTGGATGAACCTGCTGCATTGGATGAACCTGATGTGTTGGATGCACTTGCTGTGTTAGATGCATTTGATGAACTCGATTCGTTAGACGACTGAGATGAACTAGAAGAACTTTGTGCTGAACTTGATGAGCTAGACTCACTCGCTGAACTAGAATCACTTGACGAACTCGATGATGAGCCACTGGATCCACTCGACCCACTTGATCCGCTAGATCCACTCGATCCGCTGGATCCGCTCGATCCACTCGACCCACTTGATCCGCTCGATCCACTCGATCCACTTGATCCGCTGGATCCACTCGATCCGCTGGATCCACTCGATCCACTTGATCCGCTGGATCCACCAGAATTACCAGATCCACCAGACCCATTAGATCCACCAGATCCGCCAGATCCACCAGATCCGCCAGATCCACCAGATCCGCCAGATCCACCAGATCCACCTGATCCACCACACTCGCCAGATCCACCTGATTCACCAGATCCACCTGATTCACCAGATCCTCCAGATCCCCCAGATCCACCTGACCCACCTGATCCACCAGATCCACCGGATCCACCAGATCCACCTGATTCACCAGATCCACCTGATTCGCCAGATCCACCAGATCCGCCAGATCCCCCAGATCCACCTGATCCACCAGATCCACCAGATCCACCAGATCCACCAGATCCACCAGATTCACCAGATCCACCTGATCCGCCAGATCCACCACATTCACCAGTTTCACCAGATCCACCTGATTCACCAGATCCACCAGATCCACCAGATCCACCAGATCCACCAGATCCACCAGATCCACCAGATCCACCGGATTCGCCAGACCCATCCGACCCATTACAGTCACCAGTTTCACCAGATCCACCTGATCCACCTGATCCACCTGATCCACCTGATCCACCTGATCCACCTGATCCACCTGATCCACCTGATCCATCTGATCCATCTGATCCATCTGATCCACCAGATCCACCTGATCCACCAGAACCACCAGATCCACCCGATTCACCACATTCACCGGTTTCACCAGACCCGCCTGATCCACCATTGTCTCCTCCAGAACTATCGCCACAGGCCTAATTTCAGTGAATTTTTAGTTAAATCCAGTATTCAATGAACTATTTCCTGTGTACTTTGTAAAAATATTTCTAATAATTTTAATACTTACATTTACACCAGCCGTTACATAGTACAGTAAGCAAAAGCTCACAGCAAAACAGATTGTCAATCTAAACTTCATTTTTCACTTTTGAAGTAAAGTCAACAATTATAAATTCTAGGTAATAGATCTTGTTCCCAAATACTAAGTATTTTCTAGTATTTATATAAAAACAATCGTGAAATATTTGTCATTAAAATAAAAACCTAGATATTAACTGTTCAAAAACTTCACGAATTTATACTAATATTTATAAAAATACCACACGATGTCTAAAACTATTAATTTTGTTATCAATTTCCATTAAATTTTTCTTATAAAAGCTTTTATTGTAAGTATTGGTTTAAAAGCAAGAATTAGGCTATTAAAATTAAATCAATTTCGAAACCAGCGTTCTATTTCGGTTTTAATGATTTAGTTTTATTTAAGTGTTCATATAACAGGTTTAAAATAGTAATAACTATAATTGATTTTATGGGAAAAAGCAAGAATTAATATGCACGCGCGCAGGTTGATAGAAAAATTTACGGGTCTATTAAAGATTATAATGAAAATTAAAGTATGGATAGAAATTAAAAAAAAATAATTAAACTGAATGTTAAAGTATCTCTTAAAACTTTAATTGAGTTTTATCAATTCATGATGCATGTGTTATAAATATTTTTATGAATATATTTATGATGATTTAATGATTGGAAAAATTACAATATTTTTCCAAAAAATATCAGTTTCACTTATTCAGACAAAGGCTTGTTCGTGCATCAAATCCTAATTCGGGATATTGGATTTGACTTGAAATAGATTTTAATTGAAGTAAGGCAAATGAAATTTCAAATTCACTATGAAATTTTTTTAAATAAGTAAATCAAAAAAATCAACAAATTAAAAAAAACTTGCTTGACACAGTTTTGTTAAATTTAATTCAGATAAAAAATTCAGACGAAAATCTAAAAATCAACATTGTACATAAATATTTCCATGAACTTTACGATAGAAATTGACGATTATGAACCAAACAATTTTGTTAGCGTTTTTTCTTGAGATTTTGAATCTAAAACTTATAAAAAATTAAGATCTGAACATCTGAATTTATCAAAAAGTCTGTTTAAGGTGAATAACCCCCCAGACCAGTTTTTGTATTTCGATGAAATTCGAAAAAAAATTAACCATAAGAATATCGCTTATAAAAATTAAAATTTTTTCATAAAGCTATCGAATGAAATACTTATGAAAGAAACACTAAATCTAAGAAGTTATAACTTGACTTGTTTTCAAAGCTACTTGACTTAGTTTTCAAGTAATTTGGCGTAAATTTGACTTGAAATCAAATCAAACTTGAGTCAAACATTAATTTTAATTGTTGAACCAAGTCAAGCATTTGAGAGAGAAAAGAGGCTGTTAGAGGAGGACGCCAATAATAGGGCAGGATGGATGGAAAAGATATGGAACAGGAGGAAAGGAAGTAGAATGAGAAATCAAGTCAAGCATTTAATTCGTAAATTATTATATTTATATGTCAAAAATTTCAGCATGATTAATTTCAAAGAATGTCCAATTAATTGACGAGCTTTTTGACATCTTAGATAGTTTTAATTAGAGTTTATAAGTATCCATTTCCTTATTTCGATAGGTTTTTATGGTGTGTTTGAATTAGAGTGTAAAAGTATAAAAGAGTATAAAATTAATTACGATTAAGTTTCCTATTTTACCTTAAGCGTTAAAATTTTTTAGGAAAAAAATGTTCTCTTGATGTCCTAATTTATTACCTAGTAAATACCTCGTATTTAATGAAGGTGATAGCTAATGTTGCTTTCAATAATTTAAAAAGTTTGGAAAAAATTCATTTTTGAAAATTAGAACCGTGCTAAATTTTTTTGCTAAATTTTACAAGGACGAAGTCTCGAACAGTTATTAGTATGCAATAAATTTTATTTTTTCGTACATTAAAACGTTATCAGAAAACAATTTTGATTAAGTCTAATATCTATACTCGTGAAGAAAAAATTTAAATAGTTTTTTTTGACACGCTTATTTTCGTATAAATACTCGGTAATAGCTTCAATAAAGCAGTTTGAATAGACTACAGATAAACTTCTTGATCAAAATGAAATTTAATTTCGCTATTTTCTTCTTTGTAAGTTTTTGCGTGTTCTGCTATACAACTGTTTGTGTATACGTAAGTATAGTAAAGAATTTATTATTTTACATCAAATTTATTTTTGATAATGAAAATGTTTTTTTTTTTAAATCAGGCCGATGGTGATGAAGGATCTAATAATGGAGGAGGTGGGGGTGGATCAAATGCACAAGGAGGCGATGTACTGGGAAATTTAAATTTAAACGATATTGGAATATTCTGATCTTCTTTGATCTTCAACGATATTCTAAACAATTATTTGGTGTCAATAATTCATATCTTTGACTTATTTGAACATAAATAAAGATAGAAATGGAAACTTAGTATTGTAATTAAAATATTTAAATATATATTTAAAAGCTTTTAACTGAAAACCCATAAACCAAACACTTTAACAAGCAATAAATACTTACTTCTGAAATTGGAAGAGTTACATAACTTTCAAATAAGTATAGTCGTTGCATCAATATGATGATTGATTGTGAATATAAATATCTGCTGCGAGGCGTCACAGTACTTTCTTTTACTTTCATTTATGAAACTCACTGTTGGTTAAACGAACTATAAGTACTTTATAACTCTATACATATAAACAGAACTATATGCCTATAGCCTATATACATATGGATATGTGAATTCCCAACCTTCACCTCAAAATCGTCCTTATTTGAATTTTTCCAGGAAAAAATTTTAAATAAAAGTTGCAGGCATCAATAAGTCTAAGAACTACAGAAAGTTTAAAGAAAATCGTTCAAGCCGTTTTTGAAAAAAATTGAAAAAGCTCCAAAACTCCTAGAATAAAGTGGAGCTTCTAGTTAACCGATTGCAACCAGAAGCTTCGCGGCACAACTAGATGTAATATGCAGGCTAAATGTCAAGTTTGATGAAATTCGGATAAAGTTTTTGATACGATATGGCTGTCACACACAGACACACACACACATACATGTTTCTAAAAACCACTTTTTTGGACTCAGGGGACCTTAAAACATGTATTTCCGGTGAAAGCTCGAATACGAAAATTCGACCCGATTACAAAACTTCCTTTACTATATAATAGTAAAAGAAAGTAAAAATAATAAATCCAAACAAATCATCGATCGATGAAAAAGTTCGTGATTTGCAAGAACTTCAGAGAAGAAGTCCAAAACTGCTAAGGGTATTTAACCCGACTATAGTGAACTTTAAGGACAATTACTTATGCATCTACTAATCAAATGAAATACTCGTAATTTTCTACAATAAAACTCAGTAGTTCCTCATGAAGCAATTGGTTTTATAATATACTTTTGATTAAGAAGCTTAACACTTGTAGCCAATGAACTCTAAGTTCGTTTTATAGGTATAAAAACTTTAAATACGATACTAAACCACCCATTCAAAATATCTCACTTCATTGAATTCTATAAAGGGGGTGTAAATTTAAATAAAATAATTATAGTATCCAGTTCAATGCTGTTTTACCAATTAAGACTAGACTACACTGATTTAAGTTAGATTTAAATTAGATGGTTTGCCCATCACAAATCCACTTGAATTTACTAAGGTAACTAAGGTTTTTCATTTAGTTTTCATTTAGTCAATTGAATTATCAATCGATTCGATTTTTAGTAAACAGGAAAAAAGCATAAAGTAGTCCTCACAGCTATTAGGTATTGCAACCTAGAAAAACGTTATTTAAATACTTAATTATATTTTTGGTATTTTAAATCGCTTTAACATATTCTGTTATTCATTTTCGTAGTCTCGTAGAATTCTCAATATAGCAATTTACTTTGTTTAAATCGTTGTGATGTGTCTTAATAGGTTTGTTCCATACGACCAGCTAAGGCGATGCTCAAATATTGACCGACAGACAAAGAGCATGACACATTGACGAAGAGACAAGAGTGAGTGAAGACCTGTTTCAGCTTAAGCCGTGGGTTGACAAAGCAGTGCATAAGCATAACAAAACAATGTCCATATAAGTGCTCGGCACGAAAATAGCTGTGTTAACTGCTGGATAGGGCTGGATGTTCGCACGGAACGAACCTGTTGAAACCGTTCTTCACTCCCTCTTATCTCTTGGTCAATGCGGCTGTGGTTTGAGGCTGAAGCCCCCAATATAAAAATGGGAGACCTCACTGTTCGTATACCCGATTTTCATGATTTCACTGAGCATGTATCAACTGAAACCACGGAGTGTTATATGTTAGAACACCGATTATGTTATTTTTAGAATTTTCTTATGATTTGGTAATAATAAATTACTATTTGTAAATAGACAAAATATACGGGAATTATTAAAATGTTGTTTTGACTTATTAGCTCAAAGTTTCTTTCAACATTTCATCATTATCCATGCCACCGGAAACAATTACGCTAACAGAAACAGCTACGGCTGTAACGTTCTACGTTCGACTATTTACTAGTATAAAACTGTTATAATGTGCTTTAGTAAAGTTTATTTTAGTGGTTTGTTTTAAATAATACATTCATTTTATTTAAGACAAATATTGTTTAAAACTATTTCATGTCTACAATAAAATAATAGTTGACATTGTTTAGTACTATTACAATATATCACTATGATGTAATGACACTAAATAGTTTTATCTATTAACGGCCTATTCCAATATCGTTCAAATTTAAATTTCTAAGGACGCTGCCTCCTTCAGCATTTGATTGACCTCCACCGCCTCCATTATCAGTTCCTTCGTCACCACTTGCCTATTTTTTAGGAAAAATTTTTGTTAATAACGAACAAAGTTAAGTTAAAGTAAAGTTAATAAAATAAGCACAATATTATACGTACATTTACACCAACAGTTGTGTAATAGAGCAAGCAAAAGCTTACAATCAAAAAAATAGCGAGATTGAATTTCATTTTTAACATGAAGCTAAAGAATGAAGCAAAATGTTATACTAAGTTTTCGATTTTTCTAAAATATTTATATAGAAAACTTCGTGACAAATGACAATTATAGCTTTTATCTATAGGTATTTTTCCTATAAACCGTTTTATTACTAGGACATGCCTTATTAATTAGTTTTCGTATATTCGTGGCTTCATAAACATAACTACTTTTATATCTCAAAAGTTTTACTGTCTTTTTCATTTTAGACTGTTAGAATACTCGAATAGAGTAGAAATAAAAATCATAAAGATATTAAACATGTTCGAAATGTTTTTTTTAATCGCCTTTGTAAGGTTTAAATGGAATTCAAAATAGAGAATTTAACTAACTAAGAGCTTAAGATATTAGATTAAAAATCACTTTTGTAGAAGAATTTGTTGTCAGATCTGGTATTAGTATGATATCCCTACTAGTTCATCTAGTCGTTCAGATGCATCAACAAATTAAACCCCGTTGAGTAAATAATACGATTCTTAATTTTCTTATACATACATTTACGAACCACAACAAACAAAAGGAAATAAAAAAATATCCCTAATTTTTGTATGATGATGAAGAAACTGTTAGTTACTTGGAGTTACAGTCGTCTAGTTAGGTAAACAGGGTTCTAAATACTTCTATACAAAGTAAAAGTTTCTCTAAAAAGTTGTCTACAAGGTGGAGTTATTGAATTTTGACGAATATAACAGTTTTGAAATTGAAATATGGATTGAAAATATATTAAAATTGCCTAAATAAAGACATTTGGATACCTTGGTAAAGGTATCGACAAGTTTTTTATCTCCAAGTGTCCCAAAGAAATATTGAAAGTAGCAAAAAGCTACAATTTACTTCCTAGTGTCCTGAAAGCTTAAATTTGTCGTTTTTTTTTCTGGATATTAATGAAATGTATATAACAGTTGGCGTTTAATTCTTCGTCGTGGCAAAAAGTTTTGGGGAGGCAAATTTTTTGCTCTTCAGTGTAAGAATAACTTTGATAAAAATTGGTTCACACAATACTATCTTTTATGAAAAGAGTAAAAAGATTTGAATTAAGTAAGTAGTTACAATACAATTAAAAGATATATAAATACATTTTTTTTATTATTTAAAAATAATAATTTTTTGGATTCCTTCTGATTTCTATGCACAGGTGTAACCCATCTCTATAGAATACCTCCAGAAGTAAAATAAATAAATAATAAATACATAAAAAAAGGGTTTATTTTTTTTATTTTTTTTTTGTGTGGGTACTTCTTCAGTTGCTTCCATAGCTTCCACTGCTAACTTGCTAAACAAAGACTTATATATTCTTATATAACTTCATTTGCTTTTCTCTCCATTTGATCGATGATATCTACTCGTAAATAGTTCATATACCTAAAAACTGAATAAATCTATAGATAACTATAGGTAATTGTTCAGTTTAATCCAAATACATGGTTGAGATTATGTTACGAACAACGAAATAGCAAAATTGTTCAAACGAAGTTATACTTACAATCAAATCAAAACTTATTATTATAAATTCGATTTTTTTTTCAAATGTCTATACATAATAAATTGGAGTTCACTTATTGGCCAATGGCTAGATCAATTAATTTCCGCTCCATGCGTCAAGTGGTTCTGCGTTAGAACCCTCTTCAGTCCCAGATATAAGAATTACGATCCAAGATAAAAATGACCAAAAAACATTTTCTGTGCTTCGACAAAGTTTAACGAAAATTTCAAGGTTTTATAGTTCTTGGCAACTGTGAACTTAAAGTGCAAACTTTGCCATAGTTTTACCTTTGAAAATTTGTTTAGTAACATTTTGAGGTTTGAAATTAAACATGAATTATAGTTGTTAATATTTTATATTTAAAAAAAAAATATTTCTGTTCAAATCATTCTATTACAATCATGTCAAGACGTTTTTTGGACTCCACATAGAATGGTTGATGGACTACTTTGAGAAATCAATAAGTGAAATGTCAAAGTCAGCGTTTCTGATGCCATTGGCTCCTTCAGCATAAGAGTCACTACCACCTCCACCATTATTAGATCCTTCGTCACCACTTGCCTAATTTAACCAAAATATTTTTGTCGTTTGTAAAAAAAATATATCTTATGTGCTTTAGATACTTACAATTACGCCAGTAGCTGCATAATACAACAAACAGAAGCTTACAACCAAAAAAATAGCAAAAGTAAATTTCATTTTTCAAATGTAGCTAAATTTTATTTATTAAAAGTATTGACATATTGGAATGTTACTTTTGTGTACTATTTATATAGTAAGAAGTTGTGATAAGACATCTACAAATAAATATTATTTTTATGCTGATTGCATTCTAGTATTTTAGCGATATTTTTATTAATTGTAAGACGTGATATTTTAAGGTATTTTTTTATTTTTCAGAATTAGAAAGATTAACTGCCACGTTTTTTTAATTAAAAATACCTTTTTTAAATACTATAATAACGTTTTCACTATCCGTAGTACGAGTGTGTCATAATTTATTATTAAAAATACATCTAAATGTTGACTTTCCGTTATATTCAGCAAATAAAAATTATAACAAATTGAAAAACCGACTTCAAAATAATTAAAAAATCTTAAAGAAAAAATGCACTAAAAAGTAAAGAAAATAATTGCGTATCCTAGCAGTGTCTCCAATTTACATATTATTAGGATGATATAATGTACAACTATTGTTATTTTTGGAGTTGGTGTCAGCCAAGGAAATAAATATTAATGTTAATTTGTAAAAAGGTTTAGTTGGTTATTGGTATTTTGTAGTTTAAAGGTCGCTAGATATTGTCACAGTACTAGTACATTGTATAAAAGTGCATTTGAAAAATATATTTCATGAGGAATTCTCATTTTTATTTCTGAATTCCAATATATTTGTAATCAAATTAAATATTTTTAGAGCGTAGCTATGAACTTCTAAGCTATTTACGTTTTAATGCCCCCCCCATGACCTCTTGGCAAATTTTTTCATCACAAACCTTTTTTACAATTACAGTGGATATCCTGAGTTTTTTAATGACTAAAGTTCGAAGATATTTGTTATTAAGTAAGGATACCTTATAAGTTTGATTTTTTAACTTTAAAAAGCATTTTTTAAGTACATCCATCAAGCTATACATTGCTACAGGTTTTTTTACTTACATCTAAAATTTCTCTTCAATAAATCAGTCTATTATCGACATTTTATTGAAATTTTATTCTCAACTGTTCAATTAATATAGGACCTGTACCCTAATCTATCTAAGGTCTATATTGTTTTAATATTTAAAGTAAATAATAAGAAATTAAAATTTACCGTTTGAAAATTTTCAACAAATTTAACATAAAATTTTTAGGTAGGTACAACAAGCTTTTTGTTTGTTTTGTGAGTCCAGGGATTTTCCTTCCCGTTATCACCGCGTCCAATGAAATCTATTGTGATGTGGCCCTCTATTCTATCTAAGGAAGCATCAGGCTTCCAAAGAAAGCCAGCACTTGTCTAGAGGTTGCCATTGCTACCTCGGCAGGAGTCCTTCCAGGATGCTGCGGTTTTCTTTAGAAAGCAGCCTCATCTAAACATAGTATTTGCTCCGCCGTTTCTACCGCTTTCAAGTAGAGATGACATATGTTGGTGTTAGCCTTGCCAAGTTTATGAAGAAGATTATAAGAAGATAATTTAAGGTACAATGGCCTGTGTAGAGGTTAACTAGAAGCCTATTACATTCTTTTTGCTGAGTGACAATATGTTATGTGTCCTTTTCGTGAAGTACTTTATGATTTTTTTAGCTTGTTCCTGAAGTATTTCTCCAGTGTGAGGCCTTGATTTTATCTTCCCAAGCTAGAATGGCGTTGGTTATCTTACTTTTTGTTATTTCACAAAAAAACATAAAAACATGTTTTGGTTTCATGAGGTCTGTCACTTAGGGCTTTATCATCACTCTAATTTTCCAAACTCCTAAATAAATTTGGTTTCAGTGGAACATTGTAAATAGTTCCGTTGTAGTACGAAACCCATTTACGTTGAGTTTCAATCACACTTGGCTATTTTTTTGGCTATTTATAAAGCACGATCTGCACCGAAATACCTAACTGTTATGCTTCTTACTACAACAATTTTTTTCTAAGGAAATATTTTAAAGCGATCATTTCTACACCATGTAATAAACTGGAAAAAAAATCAAAAATCAATTTTTTTTCATAAATTGATTCCAATATATGTTTGAAATGTGCTGATGAAATAGGTACTTTTCCAATATATCGCATACTAAGAACGAGAGGGTCACAACTCAAAAAAATAAAACAAATTTAAGTTATTACCATGAGTAGTTTCATTTTTTATAGCTGAACATTTCTGTATCAACATCACATTTCTAGCACATTCTCACTTTTAGATGGTATCAATTATTATAAAATATTCATAATAGTTTATAATAGATTGTACTTTCAAACTCATTTTCTCGCAAATCAAGTTTTTTGAGTTGTGACCCTATCGTTCTCAGTGTGCGATATAAGGTTTGTTCCTCTTGTCCATTTGATGATGTTTAAACACGTCCACGAATAACAAAGATCAAGACACATTGAGCAAGAGACAAGAGTGAGTGAAAAACATAAAGCAAGAACTTCCCCCTATTTTTAAACCAGTTTTGCGGTGTTTAAACACCTCCAAGTCAGTGTCGAAATACGCGATTGTCACAACAACGTACATACATAGCTCGACTCTCGGCCTAATGCGGCCAAGCGGCTGATGGCTGAAACATTTCTTCACTCACTCTTGTCTCTTGGTCAGCGTGCCTTGCTCTTTGTCTTTCGTGGACGTGTTTGGCTTCAACGTATGGAACAAACCTATAAAGAAACGTATTTTCTCAAAACTGTGTTTTATAACTTGTTCTCCACAATATTTCAAAACGGTTTTACTAATTGCTTTATTATTTAAATGATTTTGACACGTAGTGATGTATGTCGTACTGAACTTGAATCATTGGTAATTTTTTTTTGTTGCAAAATTATTGAAAATACTAGAACAGTTTTAAAAACAGTTTTCAAAAGCCTTTCAATCATTACATTTTCATTTTTTTTTAATATTTATAATTATGAGACTCATCAGACACAAGTCACAACATTCATGTTCTTATAGAGATTTATACTTCAACTTTTTTCACACTACTAAAAAGTTAAGAAATATATCATAAAAAATTGAATATTCAATCTATTTATTGGTGGTCAAAAAAAATCCTAAATTTGTTTAAAAAAGCGACCATCACGAAGTAGCCCCTTTATGGGTTTTGAATTGATAAGAATTACAATATTTTTTATATTTTTATTATTTTTTCAAAAAATGATTTGCGCTAAAGTTATTCTTACAAAATCACGGTAGGACTTTCATTTGGCTTTAAATTGCAATACGTCTATGTCCTAATAAGCGCAAAGTCAACGTCAGCATTTCTAATCCAATCGGCTCCTTCAGCATATAAGAGACCTCCAATTCCGCCATTATCGGATCCTTCGTCAGCGCTTGCCTAATTTAACCAAAATATTTTTGTTATTTATTTTTTATTTTTTGGTGTTTTAAGTCGCTTTAACAGCTTAGGTCATATCACGACTGTCTAAACACAGAAATTATCTGTTGGTCAATTTAATCTTAGGTCTATGATCTTAAGTCTAGGATTCAACGGGAATCGAACCCGAACCACTTGACGCATGAAGTGGAGAGAACTACTACTCTTGCCACTGCGCCAATAGGTGGCCCTTTTGTCATTTATGAAAAATAAATATAATACCCTTTGTGATTTACTTAGGTACCAAGGTACTTACTTTTACATTAGTAGCTGCATAATACAATAAACAAAAACTTACAATTAAGAAAATAGCAAAATTGAATTTCATTCTTTTACTTGTAAATATTGTAATGTCCAATCAAAATTTCGAATTGTACTTGTAAGATAAGGTATTGCCGATGTATACAATATAGACTAGTGATGAAGCGCAAATGAAAATTGCTGTTTGATTATTATTTTTTATGTTTGTTAAAAGTACATTATACATTGCACAAAACGTGATATTTTAGCGCTTTATTAATATATTTAATTTTTATTTTTTGAGTTAGTGATTAGAAAGATTTATTGTCAGGATTTTTTTAATACATTTAAACTCTTTTTTTAACAACAAAAAGTTTTCATTACTCATTTTATGGTTTAATTTTCCATTTATTTATAAAGCAGTAAATATTGAGCTTCCTTGGAATTAAATAATTTTTTTTTATTACAAACGTTAGAATATTTTTAAATCACAGTATGATTACCAACATTTTTCCAGAAAATATTTTTAATATTTCAAACATCCAAATCGGAAGAAACCTGGTTTGGTACGGGTTTAGTAATATGAGCTAAGTTCACAGACAGTTCTATCTTTATTTTTTACTAGGCTTACCCAAAAATATATATCTTTAAAATAGTCAAGTCCTTCATCACCACTTGCCTAGTTTAATGAAAATGTTTTAGTCATTTACAAAAAATAATTACAGTCGAACCTCGCAGAACGAGCATAATTTGTTCCGGAGTCTTACTCGCAATGCGAAACACTCGTTAAGCGAAACAATCTTACCCATATAAATTATTATAAAATATGATAGTGCGTTCCATGCCAAAAAATATTAAAAAAACATTTTGTGTAACTTTTATTTAAATAAAAGTACATATGAATAATTAAGCTTCGTCAATCAACTTCAATTTTCTTCTACCACGAAATGAACCAACCTAGAACGACAATTAGATTTGAAGAAAACAAAAGAATTGAAATAATTATTCTTTTTTACTAGAAACTGTTTAGAGACATTTTTTTTTCCCCCATTTACGTCGCTCGTTATGCAAAACGTTATGCAAAGCTCGTTTGTTAAGCGAGCTATTATTTTACAAGTTATTTTGCTCGTTATGCGAGGTTTCACTGTACTATCCTGCCATATACAAAAAAATAAATTCTATTCGTGTTTTAGATATTTACTTTTACACCAGTATCTGCATAAAAGAGCAAAGAAAAACTTGAAATCAAAAATTTAGAGAACGTGAATTTTATTTTTCACATGTACCCAGTTCTGTCTATGTAATCTAGTTTAAAATTCGGTTTTTGTCTACGACTGTCAGGATTGGCTCAATTTATATGTGCATATGCTTCAATAATTGTGGGTTAACACTCCTAATTTATAAAATCGACAAACGTGCCGTCTAGTAATCAGTAGAGTTAGATTTTTTTTATATTTCTCTATCGCCATCTTTCTTTTTTATCACTAGGCGCACTTCATTTCACCAATCACTGCTGGCTAGCAATGAGCATAAGAAGATAGAAAGAAGGAACGTTGTCTGGTTGCTTTCGTTACGTGATGGTCTCCATCGTTTTTATCATCCCATTATAGGAACTTTGTTCCAAAGAGTGACCGGCTATGATTAAAGCAAATTAGTTACGAAGATAGGACTTATTTTATAACTTAAAATTACCGTGTTTGAAGATACGTAGTGAACTTAAAAAAATTTAACGTTGTAACACTTATGTTAAAAGACTGAGATTTTAAACCGTGTATATTTATATATTATTTTTAATAGTTTCTCAATGTTTTAAGTAACACTTCAAAATTAATTTGCATAAATAATCGATGAGAAATATAAATTTTCCTCGAAATGTTTCGTTTCGATTTCAATAGCAAAATGTGAATATTGACCTAGAAATTACATACGATGTTGTATAATGACGTTTTTATGGGTTATTCTTTCTAGGTTTTTTTAGGCGGTTGTATTGAAGAAAATAACTGTTGTCGATTTAAAGTAATCATATAGTTTTACATGCGTGCATGCGTTCATAATTGTTTTGAATGAATTTCCGTGTCGTGTCTAGCCATCAATTTTAGTTTTGAAATGATTAATTTTTTTTTCAAATTAGATCTCGTTTTGTTCGTACATGTAAATCTGGCTGATTGAAGATGATACAATTTGTCGGTATAAATGTGAAAGATGTAATAGATAATGTGGATCTCAACATACCTAACGACTTCTGACTTCTAATACATTTTTTTAACTTTAATAGTTTTGTTAGTCGCGTTCTCAGTTCACTAACCTGGCTGTATGTTTTTATGTATATATATAAAAACTTTACATATATGCCGTATATAGTCTATATAGAAATCTACAGCACTTGGCCGCGGGAAGATTTCCTTCTGCATACAAAACTATACTTGACCATATAAGCACATTAAAGTACATTTATGTACATGAGTATGTATTTGACTATATACCATGTGATTATACATTGTAGATCTTCAGAAGCGACTTTTATAATGGAAAGAAATTGTATTGTGGTTTTTCAAAGAGGATAAAATATGGCACGTCAGACCTGTTTCATATCAGGGATTTCATTCGGTTCTTGATATGTGGTTATAAAATATAATTTATAATACGGCCATAACCTATTATTATATGGGGTGCTAAAGTTAAATTGTCTTTATAATCGAATGTTTACGATCGTTGATTAGACTGCAATAAATTGAAAATTAAAATACAAAGGATATAATGTGCTTTAAGAATGCGCTATTTAAATTACCATGCACAATTTTGGATGGCTTGTGAATTCCACTTATGAATTTTATATGAGGCATCCAAATAAAACAGCAAAAAAAAATCACAATTTCATTGCATTTAATTTTTATTTATGGACGAAATAATTTTTATCGTATTCTTAAAAAAAAATCAATTAATATTAAGAACTTATACTACGAATCTGCGTTCGAGAGAAAATGTATTTTTTCAAAAAAAAAAAATAGAATAAATCGTTAATATTTTACAAAGTTAACACAGTGCATCAAAAATTGAAAATTTCTTCAATTTATAGCATATAGTTCATCAACATCGCCCAGTATCAAAAAATTGTTTGAAAACTGAGACTTTTTTTTATTGTTCTACTATTAAAAAATTAGGTAATTGACCGAAGTGTAAAAGAATAATTTAATTAGAAACGATATTGATTAAGTTGCGTGACATTCAAAAATACCAAGCAAGGTCATTAAGATCCATTCAGAGAATTTTCTTAAAAGAATCAAAAATCTAAAAATAATAGTTCAGCTTTAACTAGAAATAATGGGGATAATTGAAGCGTGGAGAAATAAGACAAGCCATATTCTGACAAATCTAAAGTCACAAAATTTGAAGAGTCTAATACAGTACACTAAAAAAAAAGTCTTATAAAAAACGATGTCCGGTTGGCTTTTTGTCTTTAACAAAAAGAATAATATGCTGTTGGCTATTGAAAGTGAAGAAGACATGGAGATCTCGAGACATAAAAATTATTGTATCAATTTGTTGCGTGGTTTAACGACGATGTTAAAAGCATCTGAGGACAATAGATGTGGTGCTAATCTGTAATGTAAATCTTTAGTAACTAGACAGACACGTTTGCATTGTTGAACATTTCCACATGAAGATGAGTGCATGCAAGGCCTTTTGTGCAGTCATAATTTAGAAAACGAACAAGGGATGCTGTATCCGTGAAAATGTCAAGATTCTCGACGAAATATAGTGACAGAAATCGGATAACATTACACCTTTGAAAACTTATTTTCCGTCTGACTTTTAGAAATCTGGTTTTATTTTTAAAAAAATTGAAACCATTTCGCATATTTCTCTCAAATGATTTTATCAAAAAATCTCACGCGCCTTTAAAATAACATGGCATTGAATTATAATGACTTTATTTCGATATTTTAACATGAAGTTACACACCAGGGTTGTAAGCTCTCGGGGCTAATTTACATATTTCCAGCAATTTATAACCCTGAAGCTTCTAGTTTTTATATGCAAATAAATACAGCATAATTTTTTTCAATTAACCAAAATTTTAAAATAGAAACAAGGAAACTTTTGATTTAATCTTGATTAATAACTTCAATTTAAATTTGCAAAAATATCGTGTATATGCTTTACTGCTCAATTATTTGCTTATATTTATTTTGACAGGCGAAATTGAAAGCGATTTTTTATGCAGTTGTGAGAAATTCCTCTGAATTTTGGCGTTTTTGCTTCTTGGCTTATTATTAACCAATACAACCAGTTTATTTATAATTTATTATTTTAATAATCTTGTTTGAAATGGCGCCTTAATTTGGAGCGTTAACCTTCTTGTTTAGAAGGTAGTAATCTACTTGTTGGGCGTTGATCGAATTTTTTATCGATTCTTAAAGTTTATGTAGGTGCCTTGTTGAATAATAACTTTTTGTTCTTATATATAGGGAGTACGAGCTGTTATTTCCCTTTCGCTGCTTCGCTGAGCATAAACTTAAATCTATTGGTAATTGATTTTTTCAAAACAAAAATAATTTTTCGGATTTCATACCGACAAAATTGCAAGGTGTTTACCAATTACAAATGTTCACATTAAAAAATCTTTTTTTTTATTATTTGAGACAGAATTAGAAATGTTTTTTTTTATTTTGATGGTTAATGTGGATATTCATTATTGAAATTTAACCTCTCTCTATCTTACCTTTCCTGGTTGCGCCCTGAGACAGAACTTCCTTTCTTGTGTCTGCTGTATTCTGCCTAACAAATGCCTTCTCTTTGGAGAATACTCTAACATAGCGTTTCTTAACCTCTTTTCAACATATTACGTAGCCTTTAACCTATAAACTAACCCTATATGAAAAATCATATCCATTCGTTATTTGATTTTTTTTATGAGAAGCAATTTATACTTACTGTAGTCTTCTTGTTACTACCCTACAAGAATCATAGTTTTTTCTAAGGTTAAAATTATTCCTTGTCGTTTTTAATATATAAGCTACTATTATATCATTTAAGACCGATTATCCGTTTAAAAACTATTCTTCAGAAAAACGCATATTTGCAGAGTAAAAAATATGGCTTCAGTCAATCAAGAATAATGATGGTCTTTTTAAATGGTGAATTTTTGAAAAAAGATGAGTATAGCTTCGGAGACTACTTATATCCTCAAAATACAAACTGTTTTACATTTTATAAAATAAGTTTAGATTTTAATTACTTAATAGTTGTATTTTGAAAATTAATTTTACAAAGTTTTCACTTTGAGAAGGAAGAAACATAATTAATATCCAAGCTAAATTGTTTTAATCAAGAATGTACGTGCAAGAATGTATCGTAATTCAATTGAATTTTTCCTTGTCTTATTC
Organism: Sisyra nigra; assembly: GCA_958496155.1. Lineage (NCBI taxonomy): Eukaryota > Metazoa > Arthropoda > Insecta > Neuroptera > Sisyridae > Sisyra > Sisyra nigra. Next base: position 33,778,123 of record OY292317.1, read on the forward strand.
TCTTTTTGTTTTAAATTGCTATAATCTGGATGAATTAAATTAACAAGATAACTTTAATGCTTTTTTGCAAACTCCACATTTTCCTCTTTTTTCGTTTTTGAGAATAAATCAGGTTTGAAAATTAATAGCTTTTTGTGTTTCACTTACCTAATATCCTTGGATCTTAAAAATACTCAGTTTTAAATATCAAGGTTGTGATTGGTGGTAACATTCTCTATCGCATGAAGGAAATTTTTCTCAATTGAAATTAATATGTGTTACTTACAATAATTGAATTGCAATAATTTATAAAAATTTCACGCTTGACAACTATCGACTCGGTTTCCGGAAAACATGTTTCCTGATAAGACCCGATTTTTCTTCCTTTTCTCTTTTTTTTTTTGAAATTTTGACGACGTTTCCCTCATACGTTAGCCACCAGAAATGAAAGTGAAATTCCTAGTGAAATATTTGTCAATTATTCTCGGTTCACTAACTTTTGCAATAGTAATCAACATTCGATATTATTCTAATTTTAATTGAATAATTACAAATTGTCTTAGCCGAGGGAAAAATCGAGAGCGATTAATCACGGTCATTTTTTGGGCAAGTAATTGTCTTCCTGCATTCCATTGTTTTGAACTTGTAAATTTTGATTGATTTATGTAAATCGATGTAAAACATGGTCCGAAAAATTAAAAAGACAATTCAACATTAATTTACTGTCGTTTCAGACCAGTTAGATTGAGGTCTTTCGTCTTTAGACTTTTAGCTGCAAGGCCGAAAGTGTTGGACATTCTCCTGAACGCTTAATTTTTTCTTCACTTACAGGCCTTGATAGCTCCTTCTTCGTTCCACTAAATGCAACTGTTTGTCGATCAATTGATTTTTTCAATCGAAGACAAAAAATTCAACGGAATCAAGCGTGAATAATGTAAGAGATTCGGGGTAGTAAATAAATACATTGTGCATTGTACATTGTACAATGTATGTACATACAAGGATCTTCAGACAAGGTAAAAAATATCAGACACGAGATGATAAGAGCAATTTATAAGCCCTTATTAATGTACTTTTAAATTTCATTTAACGTTTAAATCAGAGTCGGGAATTATTAACGTTGTTTTCTTTTTCTTATGGTGTCTACCTAGCCCCCTGATGTTTTATGATCGCGCTTTATTCATGTAATTCCACGAACAAATTGTACGTGCATTAATAAATTATTGAGTTAATATCTTCATTTTAATCCAAAGTAAATCCTTGTTGTCGGAAATAGATTAGGTATTTACTTTTTAAAAATAGTGTGGTCGGGGGACCCCCGTTAGGAACGAAGTTCTTTAAGTCATTTTTTAACTCTATACGCTCTCTACTATGTTTTCAAAAAAAAAAAAAAAAAAAAAAAAACACAAAGGAAGCGAAAAACATAACAATTATTTTTTAAATTTTCTTACTAATAAAAATAAAAATTAGAGTCCTTAGTAAAAATATTTAGGTGTGTAATTAAATAATTTCGTATTTGGATTTCAATTATAAAATTAGTAGCGTTAACAGTTGTCTCATCTAGAAGTCCTTAATTTTTTCTCTCTTTATATTTTCCTTCTTTCACTTAACACACTTCATTTCCTCAATCACTGTTGCCAAGAAGTGAGCATAAGGAGGTAGAAAGAGAAAAAGTAAGAAATTAAAGCTAAAGAGAAAGAGAAGGAAGGCCATTGGCCATTTGGCCACTTTTTCGTTACATTATAGTCTCCAACGTCTTACTCTAAGCTCAATAAAGAAACTATGTTCCAAAAATCTAATTGCATATTAAATGAAAGCATACCTTTGATAAGATTTTTTTATATTTCGCGTTTTAAAATATCTTATTCCAACTTTTGTGTTGAAATTAAAATTAACCTTGTTTCTATCAAAATCAAAGCAAATATATTATGGTAATAAGAGTAATATTTGCCACTCATTATTTCATACAAGATCCAGATACACCTTTCTAACGATACACTTTGTCTTTCGTTTACATAATCAGAAACGTTACAATGTACAAATCACACAAAAACTCAGTTTATCGAAAAATTTTATTTCTATTTCATTTCGTTTATATTTAAATGTTCTTTTAAGCAAGAAATAATTAAAACAAATCTTCTCAAAAATAAAAACATAAAATGTCAAATTAGCATAACGAAACTCGTTATAATACTCCGATTATTTAAGGTTGAATTTTTCTTGAGAATCATTCAACCTTTATATTAAAATTTAAAAAAAAAATTTTCTTCATTATTTAAATATAAAGAGTAATACTGTCGACTAAAAGGAACTAAGTTTCGAAACACAAATGCATGTTAATTAGTTTCAATGTTTAACGACCTTAATGTCTCAAGTGAAAAACTAAAGGAAAAATTTTTAAAACTGATTAAGTTTAAGCCTAGTAATTAATTACAACGATCAACTACCTTTTGCAGGTGAAAAATGGTTTCTTCAAACGATTTTGATTTCCATTTGAAAGAAAAAAATAGTTAATGTATAAATTATTAACTTACGAAACAACTATTGAGTAAGTCAAAGCTTAAGGCCTAAAAATAAATTTCGACAAATGACAAAATTCTTATGAACTCATCGTCAAAATTTGTCCCTGATATCGAATTGAAATGAAGATATCACGAATATTTTACTTTTAATTTCGTCGAAAATGTGGGTCAGATATGGCTTGTATCGACTTTGAGATTCTCTCTTCATTTAAATAATCTTACATTGCATCACTGTCGTTTTTTCGGAGAGATTGTTATATTTTTAATTTACTCTAATAGCCGATGAATCAATATCGTTGGGAAAGTTACGAAAAAATTGCTAATGAACCTTTTTCAGTGACTTAATTAATAGTCTTGGTATTCATTTTACCCAAGATTTATTTCATCAACATTGATAATTTTAATATCCTTTTTTGATTGAATAATTTTAATACTTCTTCATTTTTAGATTTAAATTATTTTGGTCTAAAACAATAAGTTTGAACGAAGATAAAATATATTTTAATTAGCGATTACTATTCACTTAAAGGCAGGCCGACAGACGTCCGGTTCTGGCCGGATATAGCCTTTAATTCAATATTATCTGACTGGGTAGTGGTGTACAATTTAGATTTTTAATTTTCGTTAATAAGGGGATAATTTAAAATTTATAACAACGTAAACTTTCTTTTACTCTTATGAAAAGTTTCAATGAATCACCAGTAATGAACTCCTTAATTTTATTGAATGAATCACATTGACATGACCAATGCTGAGCTGTTTCATTTGTGCATATTCGGATAGATGACTCGAGAATCTACGATGCTGTTACAAGTGGTGATAGGCGTTTTAATTGACAGCTTTTTTTATTACTTATTTATAAGAAAAATTAATTTTTTTTCTTATGAATTATTTTTTTATATGTATGAAAGACCTGAATATCTGTTATCCTAAATCCACTTGGATTGAATCGCATCGGTTCAGTATCAGATCCGCGAACAAACCTTATGATTTGTGTGGAACCAGCTGACCAACTGGCCGTGGCCTTAACCGAAACCAAAACCAAACTTTGAGTCGGTCATTAGAATCCTCATTTTTACCAAAGTAGAAGCAATTCTTTATTAAAATTTTTACAGCTAACCACAGAATATCACCAATTTAATAGATTACTTGCTTCTTTTAGCAAAAAAACTTATTGTCTTCTCTTAACGTGTAGTGAAATCATTAAATATTTTTTAAATGCATCAAGGCTCGTAAATTATAGGTATCAATCTATTTAAATAAGATCAACATTGACTTTTCAATGCTAACCCATCGTATGTCGATCGATAAAATTTAAAAAAAATCCGTTTCAATCCTTTTATTAGCACTGACTAATTTTCAAAAATTTTCCAACATTACAACTTCCTGTTTGCTTTATTTTCCCACAGTTGCAAAAATGTTACCCATAATTTATTGAATTCCCTTCCATTTATTGACACATTTTTTTCTCTCATCACCAGAGAAATATGTATCTGATATGTGAGAAAAATTCTCTTTTCATCATTCATTCAAAATCGATATTATATACAAGTACATGTTTACCTTGTAACTAATGTATGGTTCAAATAAATTTGACTAATTAAAAAGAAAGAACAAATCTTCACGTGGTGATTCTGAATCAGTGTTAGATTTCCAACTGTTTTCTAATGAGGAGCATTTCTAGTAATTACATTAATTGCGTAACGTGCAATTGACGCAATTGCCAATACATCATATCAAGTACTTTACAAGTTAAAATAGACATTTAAAAAATTATTTTCAACTTTTCCTTTATTGCTTTTTATAGGTTAATAACATTTACGTTTTATTTACAAAACTTGAACCGCTCCATAAACATATCATCATAAACACATATTACATAATAATATTGCAATATAAATTTTCGCTAATTTCTAGAGTACAATCAAAAATTGCTTAAATTGATTGGATCGTATTATTAGAGGAAATAATAGAATTTCAAAATTTGTGATGTACTTTCAATTTTTATTTTTTCACAGACAATTTTTTATTGTTTCATTATTTTCAAATATTCGTTATATTATCAAATTAAAGATGGACAAGTATTTTATATAAAATTAATATGTTTCAAACTTGTGCAATGAAATCATAATACGTGGGTATTCCTAATGTTTGATCAAATGCAATCACCTTGACAGTCATACCATGTTAGTACCGATTTAAGTTCTTGAGATTATTTTTATGTCTTTAATTGCATTTCATTAATATAGATATACTGCAGTAAACGACAAAATGAAAATGAAAACAAGTTTAAATATGATAAGTAGGTGATAAAAAATTGTTTTAAACTAAAATTAAATTATATATTATTACTGATTATATTAGACTATTATGGAAATCCTAAAGATCATTCATATTTTACACCGATCAAGCAAATTAAGAAACCCAAAATTTATTACAGAGGAATATTATAATGTTTATTAGATAATTATTTAGCTTCACTTTTAACAAACGTATAATTTTTATCTGTTTCTTAATCAATGAAGTTCTTACTTACATTGTTAGATGGAATCAAAGAACATTTATCAACAGTCAAATATTAAGAAGATATATTATATTTTTATATAGACTATAATTTAAGAGAAGTTTATATGATCTGTGTTTTTATACAAACTGGGTGAATAGCAAAGGTAATAACACCAGATTCAAATTATTATTTTTTTTTTTTTTTTTTTGGTTGGTTTATTTAAGGTCGCATCAACTACTATGGCCATGGAATCCGAAAACCAAGAAAAAACATTTTAGGCTTTCATTGGGATTCGAACCCAGGACCACTGGCGTATAAGGCAACTATCTAGTCCACCACGCCACTAAGTGGCCTAAATTAAATTTATTTTATATGCTGTAATTAATTCAAGTATTGCTATTAGTTATATATGTATTTATATAATCCAACTCGATCCATTTTAAGTTATACAGAGTTTAGATTTAATTTCAACTTTGCTTCGATTGCTCTCCGTCGTACACGAGTCATATATAAGCATTTGTATCTATTGCATATAGTCGTTTTTCTCTTTTTCGCACATAAACTGTACTATCCCTTATCTCTATACGTTGTATCCAATACTATTTTTTGCTGTTCAATATACAAATCTATAAACTCCATTTTTTGAATTATTTAACTTTTTCATGTTAGCTTGGTTAACTCCTAACTAGGTATACATTATACCCAAAACAAATTCCTGTTATGAAACTATTAACACCTCGAAATAATATTTATAAAAAAATAAATATTTATAAATATAATTTATATTTTTAGTCATTACTTCATATTCACTACTTGACTTGATTTTCAAGCTACTTGTTCTAGATTTGACATGCAATCAAGTCAAGCTCGAGTCAAATATTAATATTTAAATATCAAATCCAATCAAACATTAACTTTATTATACAATTTTCATTACACATCAAAATGGCAAGCACAATTATTTGAAAAAATATCCAACTGCTTGACTTTATGAGTCCTTAGCTATTTATATAATATAACAGTTATGAACAGTGGTATTTAAGTTAAGGGGAGACGACCACTGTGATTGCCAAAAAATAGTGGTTTTCGGGATTTTTTTACCGGGTAAATAATGCAACTTTTGAGATCAGTTTTTGTTTTGTTTTACGAGTATTAAGTGTATATTATTGAAAATAATTATCCTAAATTTTTATTAAAAATTTGTTAAAAAGTTCTTGTGAGCACCAAAAAAAAAAAAAAAAAAAAAACGCCCCCATTACTGATTCGGATTACTAAATTTTTAAAAACGGGTTATATGAAATAAATCCAAGTTCATTATAATCTATATGAATGAGTTATCTTTTTGAGTGGTCGATTTTTTTTATTTTGAGTTTTCAGAAAATGGTGACAGATTGAAAATTTTGCATTTATTTGACCGTTTTTTTTTTCAACCAACCTTAATGAATAATAAAGATCAAAATTTTGAAGATCGGCTATGCATGTTTAACCTTTACCATTGCAAAAACGAAGAAAACAAAAAATATTTGAAAACCAGTAAATGCTTGCCTGAGTTATTGATCCGATCATTATGACAAAAGTCGTTTCGTGAAAAACCATTTTTCTCGTTATCTTTTACCTGCTCTCACTTAAATAGTTGTAACTCAGTCCAACTTTGGAATTTTGACCTGAAATTTTGTACACATATTTTGTAATGCATAAATTTTAATTTAAGATACATTTTTTTAACCCATCACACCCTTAATCAATTTGTGCAGTGAACGGCTTATTTATTGCTTATTTCACATTCGTATTTGTTTCAATTAAGCAATAATCTACTTCACACCACTCTCAAATAAAGTATCAAAAATAAATTATGTTTTTAATACATGATTGCTAAACTAATTATTACTTTTTTTATTATCTAATCAAGGATAGTTACTGACAGTTCATAAAAAAGATTTTTCCTAGTTTATAATTAAATACTTTTTTTTGGTTATTTACCGTCAAATGAACTATTATGGTTATAAGAACCGACGCATTCAAAAGCTTGTGAAATTTTTTTGGACTTTCATTGGAATTCTACCCTACAACCGCTGGTGGTTAGGGCAGCAATCTAGTCACTACGCTCTAAGGCCTCTAAGTGATTTTAATTAAGCACCTTGTTTCTTTAAAAATAACTTAAGTAAATCAATTAGCTTAAGTTTTTCTGAGTTGTCTGTTTTAGTTAAAAATGTTCAATCCTTTGCATTTTATTTTTTTCATAGATGAAAAAGGCTGGGAAACTGATAGTTTTAAAATTTAGTTTACTAGTTTGAACTTTCAAAAGGATTTCAACTTTAATCTCTTTGGTAGTTCTAACACGAATTCATTTAAATCATTTAAAATTAAATTTCCAAAGTAATAATGTTTCTTAAATCGTCTAAATAATAATAACAAGAAAGGAAATCTTGAACAAATGTTGCAAACAAGTAAAAGCATTTTCATACAACACATTATCTTGACATTGGACTTCATTGATAAGCCGAATAAAAAAGAGAATATCCAATAATACGTCATAAATTATTTATTATAAAACCCAATTTAAAAATGGTTATCAATCCTTATATCTACGAAAAAGTTAAATAAGTAGTAGGTGAAATGATGGAATTATAATTTGATTCCACCTGTAACAAACACCAGTGTCATTCCATTCAAGAAAATCAGAAAATCATTTTTTTCTGAAATTAGCTTTTTACTGTGTGATTGTAATTAACAAATAACTTAATTGAAAGGTGTTTGAATCGCATTTATTAAATCTTAATCGTTTAGTGTGAATAAGCATTTCGTAACCAGTTACATTCGGTACGTGGACTAGAAAGTTATTCGTTTCTATATGCATATAATAAAATTCTAAACATTTTCTGTAATTATAATAATAAATTGAATCTTTTATGTCAAAATATAACATTAATTAATAATAGTTAGTTAAGTGTGCTCGTGAGTTTAAAATTGCTTAGGTTGTACTTTGGTTTTAATTTAACGACTATGAGGATTTATTATTTCTTCATGACAAAAATATAATAAAAAATAAAACGTGTAAGTGAAATAAAAAGATTTTTAAGTTGTCAATTAATTCTTTTATTGGAAAAATATAAGTGAATATATTAAATATAAAAACTAACTGATAAAACGTTAATGTATCAAAATCTTTTAAAAGTCTATAACATATTTTAAAAGTTTACGTTTTTTCAACACAGTTATTATTTTTTTCGTGACAAATAAAAAAATAAATCGTAAAGCTTGACTTTGAAATAATAATAAAGTTTTTGAACTTGAATATTTCGTATTTTTAAAATAAACATTCTTTCGTTAATTAAACATTCAAATAAGATTTGAAAATTTTAAATAAAATATATTTAGAACAGAGGTTCTAAGTTTCTTTCTGTAGCCTAACTAAAAACTATAAGCTATAGTCATAAATAAGATGAAAATATTTCAAGTTGAAGTCTTAAAATGAGAGTTCTAGCGCCAAAATATGAGAACTACATTTGGTTATAACTAACTGAAAAGTTTCTTGAAATAATTCGTTAAAGGTTTTTATAACTGCACTTCAAATCAATTTACTTTTTAAATCAAACTTATTATAGTTTATTTGAACACGTTGAAGTATAAAATTTTATAATTAAACTTACAATGAGTCTTTTAAAATCATTTAAAACGTTAAGATTTCAATTAAAATTACGAAAGACTTTCGTTTTCTTTCCTCATTTTACAGGAAATCCAAACGAAAATATCGCAGTTCCTCATTTCCTCGTTCACAAATTTTAAAACATTTAGCATTTGAATTTTTAATGCAAATAAATAATTTTATAATTTCTTTACAGAAATGGCGACGTTAGGCGCTCGTCATCAGGATGGCAGCGACGATGGCCTTTCTGACAGTGAAAGTACTCCGTTTACACAAGATAATTACAATGCAAGGTAAGTTCTAATATCACCAGGAATATTATTAATATACAATACATCAATATTCTCCTATTGTCATTACAATTTTTCTTATTTCAATCTGGATTACGAATGAATATCACACATATAAAAAAGGCCGCCTTCACCCAACTATTAGTACCTAAACATTACTCAACGGATCAAATGATTGATTAAACGAATAAATGAAAGTTTTCACTGTGGCTTATAATTTTTTACTTTGATACTGCATTGATCCATTTCATTTCTTAAATGTATAATTCATGTAATATCATGTTATGATTTCAATGAATATTTGATTGAATCAATTAATAATGTTTTAGTTTAAAATAGAAAGTTGTAGGTGTTACTTAGCATTGTTTCATAAAAAAATGAATTGATAAATTCAGCCTAAGCCATTCTCTTTTTCTTTTTTTGTTAACATTTTTTTTCAAATTTATCAACCGTATCAGCCCAAGCCAATTTATTTTATTTAGTCACGACTGTCAAAAATTGCGTCTTGCCAAATTCATAATCAAAATTTAATTGTAATCTGTTATGAAAAATGGGGCTTACAATTTTTTTTAAATAAAAATACCGGTCATTAAACTTTATGAAACTTTTTTATATCTGTGACTTATATGTTAATAATATTTATATTTGAATAATTATTCAATTGTGAACAACTATCTTAATAGCGTTTAATGCATATAGTCAATATATTAAATTTATTTGTTGTTTGGATTACATAGATTTTCATATATTGTATTTAAAATGCAAAGATGCAAAGGTATAAAATGAGATTGGTTAAAAAGTTATAAATAGAATAAAATATTAATTTCTATATAAACAGAACTATATGTGTACACTACAGCCTTTATTTATATACAAACTCTCACCCTCTTTCCCGAAAACCCCTTTTGAATTTTCCCAGAAAACATTTTAAAATAAAAGCTATATGCTTTGATAAGCTAAAACCATAGAAAGTTTAAAGATAATTGTTGGAGCCGTTTTGGAAACAAATTGCAAAAGTTCAAAAACCCATAGAAGAAAGTGGGATTAACCGATTTTAACAAAAAGCTTCACGGCACGACTAGATGAAATATGAAAGCAAAATTCCAAGTTTGGTGAATTTTGGGTAAAGTTTTCGATTTTCGATACGATATCGCTGTCACACATATACACAGAAATTTTTCTCTGAAAATCAATTTTTCGAACTCAGGGGATCTCCAAACGTGCATTTCCAGTGAAAACTTGAAATCGAAAATTCGACCCGATTACAAAACTTCCTTTACAATACTATACAATATTATAGTAAAAGAGAGTAAAAATAAAATTTTGGCAAGAACTAGTTTTAAAATAGCAATGAAGTAACTCAATTTTCTCAGTTTTTTTTTCTCTCGTATATAAAGTCCACTCGTTTATAGGGTCGTAAATGCTTTTTGGCTCTAACTATATATCTGTGTATATTGAACCATACTTAAAAATAATCCCATCAAAAGCGTTTTTATAAAAAATTCTGCCGAATTTCGTGATATTTCTGCCGTAAATAGTGAAATCCAGAAAGATCAAATCAAACAACTCATCACACCTTCGACTAGGAAGCTCATCAATTGCTTGACAAAAGCTTAAAAGAGCACTAGTCAAAAAAAATTATTAAAAATTATATTTCTCATAAAAGGTAATTTTTAATACGATTGCTAAAAAATATAAGGTGCCAATTTAAAGGAAGCATTTCTAGTTGTTTTTTTAAAACTTAAATACTATATAAAGGCTCGCTACTAGACTTGATTTTTAAGTTACTTGACCTAAATTTGATTTGAAATCAAATCAAACTAGAGTCAACAATTCAAGTCAAAATACCAGGGACATTTTTTATTCCAAAAATATCCAACTACATAACTTGATGCTTCTTTAATAATCAAAGGATAGTACAGATTATAAACTATTCACTATAGACTACTTAATATGCTTTTATGTCAGATTACCCCAAATACGTAAATAATTTTTTAATTTAAGTTGAAGATTTTGATGAGTCTAATAACTAAAGCAAGTTAAAGGAAAATTATTGAAGCCGTATTGAAAAAAAAATAAAATTTCAAAACCCGTGGGGCTTCCCGCTAGCCGATTTCAGCTAAAAAATTCGCGGTACATGATGAAATATGAAGACAAAATTCGAAGTTTAGTGAATTTGGATAAAGCTTTAAATCAAATAAGGTATAATTTAGATCAGAATTTATTTGTTAGTAAAAAATAAAAATATAAAATTTTACGAGTAAATTAAAAAAAAAAAAATTAAAGACTATTTTCCGATTACTACTTCTATTTACATAGCATAAAAATACTTACAATTTATCCATATACTCGTATTTAGCAAATATGTTTCTTTTCATGTAACCTAACAAACGATGCTTATTAACATTGGCCTTTTTCCAATTACAAGGCATTATATTATTTTGTGCCTCATACCGTCGCATAATTTTGATGTTTAATTGAAATAGATTATATAGAATTAGATAAATGCTAGAGTAGAGTAGGTAGAGTGCATTCGACTCACTTCAGAGTTTGAAGAACAATTCCTAGGTTTAGCTAGGCTTAGCAACCTTAACACTTTTGGGTAATTAGATGTTTACTTATTGTAAGTATAAATTAATTCTTAAGATTTTTTATATCAAGTTTCAAGATAAGCTAACATATAAAAAATAAATTCCTTTTGAATGGAATCGTCGTATCCAGATGATAATGACAGATGATAAATATACTTCAATAATGCCAACTCAATGAAAAGATATACTTTCAAATATTTAAATGTTAACTTGTTGGTACCACTGGCGTATTACATTCGTAAGCTACGCTATTTCGAATGCTCTAAGGTGCGATGCGTTGCTGTAGTTGGAAACTCTATGCTTAAGTATAATACCGCATTTATGCTATAATGCGGTAATTGGAAAATGGCCATTGTAACTATAGAATTAAGAATATGATTCAAAATTGAAAGCTCACAACATTTAATACTTTTATTTCAATGATTTATATCTTTGAATTATCTAATTTTAAAACACTTAGTCGAAAACAATAACTATTCAACTTTTATACATTTTCGGCGCCACTTTATAATTTGTCATCAATTTTATTGCATTCGATTTCAATGTTAAGTTTACTATACTTCTAAAACATAAGTAGGAGTTTCCCATTACAATAACTAAAATGAATTCAATGGGTGGTCTCACTTTTTTCAAGATTTTAAGTATGTGATAGTATAATGTTTCAATTCTTTTTAATTCTAATCATAAAGTTATATTTTTAAGATTAATTGATTCCGTTTTCTTCAACAACTACAAACAATAAATATCATTACCTTATGGAAAAATCAACAAATTGAAATAATTCAAATAATCAAATTATTTTTCTTTATATTCTTATAGAGAAGTCATACAATTGAAAAATTTATGATCTTGTGGTTTGCATTATGCTGTTAAGTATCTCGATAATATAGCCAACAATTTATCTTACTGCAAAAAATTTATGAATACAAGATTTAAGTTTGTGAAACTATATACAAGATTACATGAGCTTATGAAAAAAAAAAACACTTTCACATAAAGTAATATTAAAGTAACAATAATGGGTTGATTAAATTAATGTAATAACATATTATAAAAGTAATTGCGTGTAAAAAAGCATTTCAAATGACTTTAGCGATTAGTCACCTCGATCCAAGGTGCAAATATCCTTTTGAAATAAACATTTATCACTCTTTGTTATAACATTATCAAATTAACGGGTACATTTTATTATTCAATAAATAAAAATGTATTTTAACACTCCTTGATAAATGCAGCCTTGATGGAAGGTCGATAGCATTCATTATCACGATTGTAATGAAATGCAAATATTTTACTGAAATTAAGGTTTCAATGCGGATATGCGATGAAATCTGGAACGATTCATCGGTATGAAATACCATTGCAATTGTTCATGTAACTGTGATTACAAGATCTTGACCACCTACGACATTGGAAAGTTACACTCAGGAAAAAATGTATGACTAGAAATAAAAAGTGGAATGTAAAAATGGATATCTTATAGGTAGGTAACATTGGTATTACAAGATTTTTTATTGCATGTTATCGTAATCTTTAATTTATACTTTAAATGCACTTTGTTTGAAGCATTGTTCAACTTATGAGACATGAACGTGTTTGAAGGATTTTTTTCAAGATATAATATTATCACTGTTATTTCGAATTTTTTCGTTGAAATCAAATGTCAACTAAAAAAAGGAATTTTCTACATAATTCTTATTATCGTTTATATTTTATGTTGCACAGTCAATATTATTATCTCTAATAGTTGTTTTAAACGAGACAATTAAAATAGAACTCACTTTTTCAATTGTTGAATAAAATGTTATTTTCCTAAAATTAACAGCAAAAATTAATTCCTTTAATACAACATTAAAAAAAATTAGCTTCCAAAACGATGAAGACTTATTTCTTTAGTAAAATAAATTGTAAATCAAAAGAGTTACATCGGAAATTATTGGTGGATTGATTGAAAATTCAATCAGATTTACTTAATTATCAGCAAAAATAAACAGATTATGTCTTAAATCAGTAGCCTTAATCTTGATTGATTTAATTAGCCATTAATTTGTGAATTAGTCAAGAATATTTATAAATTATAACTTTTATATCAGAACATAGTGCGCTCAAGCCTTAAATATCTGGTTTATTGGAAAATTATATACCGGATGCTTACCAAATTAATTGGGGACAATAATGTTGCCTTGAATCATGCAATTTGTATTCTATGTTTAATTTGCTTCTTATTTTTGATTATTATGAATTTGGCTTTTTCTATTTATCAGACTTACACATACAGAACGGGTTTTCTCTCAACAGCGACCCTTATTTTAACCAAAAATTATTTTTTGTCTTTTTTAAATGTTGATAGTTTAATTCATCGTTGTTTACCGAAATTGACCAAATTAACAGGATTTGACTAATTCTACTTTTTGGATAAAAAGTCGTAACTTTTGTTTAAATTTCAACTTACCATAACGTTCTTTAAAGAACGTTCTATAAAAGATAAGGGCATAAGTAGTTTTGGTGTGACATTTAGTGACGCAGTGATTAGAGCAGTTTTCTCTCTCCGCTATATGCGCCAGTGATACTGGGATCAATCCCCGTCGAATCCCTAGATATAAGATCTAAGATTTACATAACCTGCAGATATTTTTTGTTGGTAGACAGTCGTGATATGACCTAAGATGCTAAGCGACTTAAATCACCAAAAATACTAGTTATGGCACTCAACTTTTTGAATTTTGCTATTAAATTTAAAAAGAGGGAATTTCACATAGGTACACCTGAAAAATAATTATGCTTTGTAACAATTCGGTATTATCCCGTCTTCTTCTATTTTCGGGGGTTGGCGATCAGAAAGACAATTTCTACTTTAAAACTATCGTACGAAAGAGATCGGCAGATATTCTCCCGAACCAGACGTGAGGATTGTTCAACCAGGATTCTCTCTTCTCATTGATTTTTTCTCTGAATTATAAGTTGGACGAATTTATATTTATTATAACGCATTATGTAACCTTAGAAAAATTGTCTATGTGTGCACTATGCAATAATGCAGTTATACTTGTTAATTACGTTTTGATCCGAAGAAAATTCATTCCTGTGACAATTTATCCTCGATAATTAATTCAATGATAAGTAACACCTACTAGGAACATTCTTACGTAATTACTTATCTAATTGTTAGTACAGAAATACAATACTAAGTACATTTATAACTTCGGTGATTCTCGAAAAAGTAGTTCAATCACTTTGGAGTGCATCTTTCAAAAATGATTACAAAATGTCACGGTGTTCTATGATGGTTCTACAACAATGCAACTGTATTTGGAACATATAGCCTAGTCAAAAGCAACAATAAATTCGCAAAATATGATGTATCTCTGATTTTGTAGTATGTTGTTTAGACCCATTATAAAGTTTGCAACTCTCAAAAAGTTGTGGAAAAAATTTTATAGAGGAAAAACCGTGAAGTTTTTGAACTTGTTTCAGATTCTACTCGGTATCTCCTAATCCATGCATTTTTCTTCGAAAGCTATTCTGTACGTTTTTTAAAAGCAATAAATTTGTTACAAAATAAGCTCAACCGGAGCTCTGCAGATTAATGGGTTACCGAGTTACGGCACTTTAAAAATAGGCCAGTTTTTTGAATAATAGAAAATTTTAGTTTTAGACCTTCTTTGGATCAAAATTACGTCTAAACCATTGATATTACGAGCAAAACTTATTGAATATAATTTGTATATGATTTAATTAGCAAAGCGGGGCCTGTAAGTCTCTCACATCTAGCACTTAGCTTGCTTTTTTCAGGTCTAACTCAATTTTTTGTTTTTGGCACTTAGCCCACTATTGATGTCCAGTCTTCAATTATCTTGACCCCAAAATCCGTCATACTATAGTAATAATAACAATATATAATATATAATTTATTTTACCCAAAAGAGGCTAAATCGTACGTCTAGTATGTCTAGGTACAATTCTGGTTCTGATTTTCTGTAAATTTGTATAATGGTATAAAAAAAGTTGTAAAATTCATAATAACTAACCGGTATTGTAAAATTATCGAAATGCTTACATTTGTCACATAACAATTTAAGTTTATTCGAATGCATTATTCGTTAACGCGTAAATCTTATTATTGAATTGAGTAAATTGAATTAGAAAAGTTCTCGAGATGCTCGTTACTAGTTGAAAAACTGCTCTCGATATCGACCCTAATAAGGAAAGAGAAAATATCGACAATGCCAATAAACCCTCAGGATTAAAAATTGTCTTCAAATATAATCTGTTTCAGCTTTCAAATACTAAAGATCCGGCTTTGTTAGCGTTATTAAGCGCAAGTAGACCATGCCACTGCCTACGCAGTCTAACAACATACTTTGTGACTCAGACAATTTTATTTTATCTCGCCATTTAGTTAATATGAAAGACATACGAGGATTTGTACGTCTTGCAAAATTGGCATTTAAAGCTAAATTTTTTTCAATTCACTCTAAAAAAAATCAATGAATAATCAAAAAATTTTACTTTATTCGCATATTACTCAAAGGGACATTAATAAAGCGTTTTGAAATTGGTTTTTCAAATGACAACCGTAACGTTCCGTAAATTTATTACGTTTTTAATTTACGAAAATAAAACGCTGAAAGATATCTAATAGTTGTATTGTGTGTAATAAATATATCATACGTTTCCGAAACCATATGGACCTAATGATCCATAAACCCGCTGAGATACAAAAACCAAAGACCTTCGCCCGTTGGTCCAAGTGTCAGACCCAGAAATAACATGTTAAAGAAATAAATTATTGAAATTCACCCGTATTACAAAGCAATTGTCGTTTTTTAAACACGAAAAGAATTTATTTAAACGGCGCTATAATAAATTGTAAGACTATTCTTTTGAAGCATTGTAAAAAATCTTTAATCTCTGTTTTACCTTCCACTTGAAAATACATTATAAATTCGAGTAATATTTTCTTATTTTAAAAATAGGCGGTAAGACGATTTACAGTCAAATTGGATATAATTAAAAAAATAATTACACGATTAATTTTAAAAAGTTACCATTTAAAGGGAACATGTAATACTTATAAAATGAAGCACGTATTTATTATTTTTTAATTAGAATTATTAATATGTGTATAATCTCCGTCAAATAAATCATAGTTTGGTCGCTTTAAACAAGACTTCGTGTTGGAGATAATTAAAAATAAGCTTCAGGTGAATGAAAACTTAGCAGATTTAATTTGACCAATTTTATGTTATTGGCACTTCCAAGTCTTCAAAGGATATAATATGTTGTTAAAACTAATTAATGAGCTCAGTAACAGATGTAAAAACTATTGGGTCAGTGGTCCCCAAACTGTGCGTTATCCTAAGATACCGTTTATTAAATGATGAAACGAATGAAATGAAAGAAACCATTATTGCCAAAGAATTCACCACTTGACTTGATTTTCAAGCTACTTAGTTTAAATTTGAAATCACTGTGTTGCTTGAAATCAAGTCACACTAGAATCAACTATTAAAACTTAAAATATGTCAGGTCATTACTTCATTTACAAGTCAAAATGTCAAGCATAATCCATGTCAAACTATGCCCAACCACTTGACTTAATGAATCCTATTGTCACGAATCCTAAACTACTGACATAATATTTACCTTGAGATTTTAGATTTAGATTTTTCAGATCATAGTTTTGATTTAGTAGTTAGTTCATTTTAATCATCTAAAACTCTTATAAGTGAGAAACAGAAACATTTAAAAAAGAAAGTATTTTTTCACTGATGTACCTCTATAACTGAGACTGCTACTTACTTGTTTAACCCCTATAAGCGACAGTCAAGAATATTTAACAGAAACTGTTTATGGCTCATTCTGAAATTTCGTAGAACAACGAGTTAAACTGTTTTTTTAATTACGAGTAATTAACATTGTTGTATCGTATTTTTGTATCGTTTTCTATCCGAATGGCCAAATTTGCGTATGCATCGATTTATTTGTCGAACTTACAACAGTTGATATGCAAATATTACAATGACGGATTTTGTTGTTGTTTTTTTGTAAGCATATTCGTATGTTACCTTCTATTATGAATATAATATCTATAAAACAATGCATGCATATTACATAGTCTACTTATTGGCGCAGCTGTTAGACCTGTAAGACCTCCGCTCTACGCATAGAGGTACTTGGTTAGATTCCGGGTGAATCTAAGATATTTATATATGATAATATGAGTTACAGATATTGTCTATATTTAAACAGCCGTGATGTTAAAGCAATTTAAAACGCCAAAAAAAAAACTACTATGGTCGGGAAACCCCCTCTAAGAACGGTTTTTCTTATGTTTTTTTTTTTCAACGCTAAACGCTTCTAGTTTCAAAAGAAAACTTAAAAATGAACAGTTCTCTTAGAGTTTTCTTGTTTTTACAAAATGTATTGAAGTCGACAGATGTAGTAGGAAGTGAAATTAGGTTTCCATTCTCTCTCTCTCTTTTTCTATGTCTCCTTTCTGACTTGGTGAACCTTCACTAATCACCTTTTCGTAAGCAGTGAGTGTAAGGGGATAAAAATAAAAAAAAGAGATTATAATTAAAAAGAAAGAGAGAGATGGTCACCTGGTTGCTTTTTCGTTTTGTTCTAGTCTCCACCGTTTTTACTCTAAGCTTAGTAAAAAAACTTCGTTCCAAAAATTCATACATGTTAATCACTACATACATCTCTGTTGTATTTTGTATAAACCTCTATAAATGAGAAAGGCTACTCCTGTACTTTTATAAGCTAGAAATCTAGGTTAGTAAGAATTTACTATAAGTGCAAAGGGATCGTGGTCTCTTGAACTCTCTCGCTTATCCAGGTTCGACTGTAATAGAGACGCCAGAAACCCGAAGACTTGGGGAATCACTGTATAAGACTATGAATATATTAGTATCAAATCTGAAAATATATAAGGGAAATTTTAGTTTATCGATTACAAGCTTCAAGCTCTTTAAGAATAGTTTTATTTTTAGTTAAAAACCTTTTTTAATCCTTAATTATTTATGGTTATAAAAAGTCTGATTGGATCTACAAGTATTTGTTTAATATAAGGTAACACGAAATACAAACATTATCTATACATGTATCAAAGAGAATGCAAAAAACGTATTATTTGAAATTAAGTTTCAGTCACGCCTATGTCTCCATTAAATCCTTGACATTTAGCATACACGTATTATTATAACACTTAACGATAAAGCGTTCTATCATCATACAAAAAATCTCATCACTCGTTACTTAATCGAAAACAAACATTACATTTATACGATCTATATAAGCCGTTCCATAATATTTGTCACATTTAAAATTTAAAAAAATTAATTTTAAGACTGCTCTTTTTTTCAATGAAAACTGAAAAAATCAAATCGCACACCTTTACACACATATATATTATAAATAGACAAGGCTTTACGAAACAACTTTCCATTTCATTACAAAGTACCGTATTGCTGATATTCTTATTCGCATTCACAAGCACTGCGTCATTCAGCTCTTACAACTTGAAATGTAGAAGATAATGGGTTTAGTCTGCATCCCAAATGCATTTTCAATAAATTTCATCAAAACCTGAAGCATCTTTGCCTCATTCTGAATCGCTCATAAGTTTTTTCTCATTTATTTTTAAATGTTATGGCTTATCAATATTTGCCATTTCAAAAAAAAATTAATGTCAACTTAATCGTAAAATTAACTAGCCATAAAATAAATGTTTATTTGACTCGAACGCGTGGTAGGTCTGATCAAAATTTCACTTTTAGTAAAATTTTCTCTGTTTTAAGAAAATGCATGTTTTTCTATCTGAACGCCTTTAACAATAGCAATTAAAGTAGCTACTTTTTATATTTTGTAATTATTAGTTGTAAGTCGCATAATTATACGCCGTAGGAATAATCAGAAGTCAAGAAATGCAACTTTCTTATTTGTTTTTTAATTTCAAATTATCTACTTATTTGAAGTTGATTGCAATAAGGTTTAAGATTAAATTAAATTTTTTCATGTTTATCGATGTAATAATCGTCATTGACGACTTTCTTATGGTCTTCCGTATTATCAATATTAGTACTATTTTCTATGTAATTAATGATTAAATAAAGTAACTTGAAATACGTGATACTTATAAGGATAATTTATATAAACTTTTCTTTGTATAAAAAAAGTAGAAACCAGCCTTAAAAAAGTCAACCATCGCTTGTAAGGAATTTTAGTTCCCCCACAGAAACACAAATATTAATTAAATCTCATAAATCGTTCTTTAAAAATCAATTCATGGAAATTTTTGGCCGTTCTTTCGTTTTTAATACTAAAAAATATCAGTTTTCTGTGAATATTTTACATTCCAAAAAAACTCTGAAATAGGTGAAGCTTTTGAAATCGAAATTCCAACGACCGAACATCGTAATGATTTTTTTCTCGTTTGCATATTTTTTGAGTCTTAACAAGAACAAATTGGCAACCTTTTCTATAAATGTTGACATGCTGAAAACCATTTAGAAATTCAATACTTGCGACAAAATCTGAATAAAATGTTTTTTTTTAAAGCAATCTGTGCGAAGGATCTTTGTAGAAGAGTTGATTCAAAAAGCTCCGATATGATGATTATTATTTAAACTGCAATCTACGTAGGTGTAATATTTAATTGGGGACAACGTTTTTGAAGTTCCAATATAAGCATTGTAAATTTACTGCCGAAATAAACAAGATTTTAAAATGATAAAAATTATTATACAGATAATATTTTTAGTGTGTACCTTGCAAGGGTTGTCTTCTATTAGAATATTCACTTCCGCTTTTCATTTAAAAAAATCTTTAAGACTGTTAGTGATTTTTTTTGATTTCACGTTGTCATTTTTAAAGAATTTTTTGTAGCATTTTCATTGTTATATTAAAATTTTTCACTGCTTTTATCTTTTTACTTTTAAAACTATAATTAAATTTCAATTAAAATTTACATTAAATCTCATTCAGACCACCATCTATTTTTACTCTTAAAATTTTTTACTGACAATTAAGAATTTGGATGACTTTTCTAAAGATTCATTAATTCATGTAGCTCAACATTTTTTAAATGAATTGTGCTTGATTTTCTGATTTCTAAAAGAAAAAACCTGAGAAGTCAATGCTTAACTTTTTTTTCCGTTTTACGGGTCCCAGGATATTGGGACGCACTACGACCAAGGAGGTCTATTGTGATGAGACCCTCTGTGTTACTAGAAGAGCGCCAGGATTTAAAGAAAGCCAGCACCTGCCTTGGGGCTGTCGTTGCTATCTCGCTAGGCGTCATGTCCGTCTTTCCGAGGTGCTGCAGTCTTCTTTTAAAAGCTGCCTCACATGAGCACAAAATGTGTTCCGCCGTTTCTGCCGCTTTCCAGCAGAGAATCATGACTATAAGACCAAGGTGCTCTTTTAGTGGTACATTTTAGACAAGTAAATTAATTTGCTCAGTTACTTAAAAATTTCAGATTAATGAATTAATATGAGCACCTTGGTTTTCTGCCGCTTTCCAGCAGAGACGACTTTTAATATGTTAGTGTCGGCCCATCTTGTGAAGATGGTAATTCAGGGTACAGTGGCCCATATAGTGGCTTGTTAGGAGCCTTACGTTTCTTTTGCCGAGTGACAATATGTCTTGAGTTCTCTTCTTGGAGTAATGCTTATAACTTGATTTGACGTTTAAATATAATAACGATATTTGACTCGAATTTGGCATGATTTAAAGTCAAGTTTAGACCAAGTAGCTTGAAATCAAGTCAAGTAGTAGATTTATATTTTACAAAAATGTATAGTAGGTACTCTACATTTTTTGAATTTAAATTGTTCTTTTTAATTCTTTTAACTTCCTTATTTGGGGGTTACAATATATGCAAGCTAAATAAAGATTTGAACTGTTTTGGAGTAGATATTACATTTTTGAAAATTCTGAATTGTTAGGGATTTTAATTAAAGCAGGTTATTTGTTTGATTTTGAATTTGGCTACTTATGTTACAACACTATTGCAAACTTTATCGAAATTGTGTCATAGTTAATCCAGATGAAATTTTATTTGAATTTTTGACCAGTTAAAATTTTTATAAAACTACACCAAACCACAATTTTTTGTTTATTTCCTTAAAATTTGATTTAACTTTGTCAAATTTTATAGCAAATTGGAACTTTAAATGTCTGAATTTAATTGAAATCCACTTCGAGTCAAGTTCATATCTCATCCTTCATGACTTATCCTGAAATTTAAACCCGGACGCTTAAAAGAATCTCATAAAAGCTATATTTATCGTGTATCTACAAAAACTTGCATTCTGTTAATGGAAATTTATCAATATCAAAATATATTCACAGTGATTTCATTATTTAATTTAATAGTGTCCTATAAAAATTAAAAAAGATACTATAATGGCCAATGTCACGATTCTTTACATTACAGAAAAAAGTAATACCAAATGATCGTTCAATATGAGATTTATCCAATAATCAGTTTACGTTTTATTAGTTTCGTCTCATCTACAAACACATAACATTGTTTTAATGGCAATCTTTTTATTAAAAAGGATGTATAAACGGTGTACTAATAAACTATTTTAATGCTACCCAAAAAGAACTGAAAATAGAAAGGTCAATAAAAATCAATATTACAAGCATTTGCATTGTAAAACCAATAATATTAAATCAAAAACGTAACAGAAAACGGGTCGTTAAAAAAGAGAACTCAACCAAAAATCAGTTCAGGTTTTATTAGTTTCATCTCGTTAAAAACAAACTGACCTTTTCTTCATTCCCTAATTAGCATATTAGAATTTATCGTCCACTCAAATGGATTGGACAAGCGTTCAGCTTCAAGCGACTACTTCCAGATTATTATAAATGGAACAATTAAAAGAGATTGACGCCGATGAAAAAATCATCCATTTGATTTAAATATGAATGAAAAAAAAAACACACACACACAAACACAAGTTTGGCCAAAGGGCAGACCCAAACAAACCACAAGCTGAAAATGATGATTGATGTTATTGCGAAAAATTAAATCATGTTTTGATCGCTGGGAAAATAAATGAAAATAAATGATAGGGACTAACAAGGCGTCGGCGTCTTTTGAAAATCTACCTTGACAATGTCCACAACCCCACACGCTAGACGTCGATTAAAATCCGTTGTCATTTATTTAATTTTATTTATTTGTATATAATTTTTTTTATTTCTGCTATGCTTGTTATTATAGCGGTAGCGTTTTCAAGGTAGTCCACTGCTCTCGGCTTGAAGTTACCATAAACTCAATCTTACGAGAGTTAATGTGAATAAAAACCGCTAATCAAATAACATGCACGCTCAGTACAATTCACAGTAGGCTTGAACGCAATAAAATTGAATGTTATTTTATTAACCATTGTCTTATGACATTTATCGCTGAAAAGTTTCAACCCTTGTACGGCCACTATAATTACATTTTAAGGCTAGAACGCCCCAAGTCTATTTGCCTTGGTGATACGGACTAGCACGGATCCAATTGCGTTAGCCACATTAGACTTACTTTTATGATTCAAGGAATTTATTGTATCGTTTTTTTTATAGGAGTGCCAAGATTCATAAATCGTTTGAAAGGGTAGGATTTAATGGTGGTTGAATGCGATGGAGTTTTTGATTTTTATAATCGATTAAAATGATTTTAAACGCTCTAATTATTAACGATTATTATATGACTTGAACTTTTTAAGGAAAATGGACCTCCCAAGTTTTTTATTAGCATTAAAAAGTGGATTCCTGTTGAGATTATAAGGAAAAAACAAGACATGCGTTTTTATTGTTTTATTTTAAACTAAAAAAATGGTTTATGAACACATTTTGTCTGATGGAGGACAAAGATATTTTACCTTTATTGTTATTTTACTACACTTGTATTAAATGAGAAAATTGACGAAATAAAATTACTTATACATCTTCTAGTAAGATGCATTACCTCGCGTCCTTTCTTTTTCGGCAAACACAAAAAAATTAAATTTTTAGAATTAATCTGGCAACGTCGTTCGCCCGCGTCTTACCTCATTTGCCTACATATGTTTATTATATGTACGCAAGCATTTACTGAAGTTATGGCTCAACTTCAACCATCACATTTAGTGTTTTTTATTTATATTTAACTCAATAGCTCTCTAATAACACTCCGTAAACTTTCCAAATTTAACATATAGTTTTAAATGCTCAATGCCAATATACAATATATGCAAAATTTGAGAGAGATCTAAAGAAAATTTAGCGGTAACTCAAAAGAAACAAAACAATTTTAAACTCGAATAACTCCGTTGGAAAACCCGTGAATATCAAAAACAAAATCTAAATGTGTGCTGGGACACATAATAGAAGTGAAACTTTAACGAACAAGTGGAAAAACGAATCAGAACGGACAAGTGGAAAAACAAATTGCAACAAAATTTTAACTTTAAGTGTAACGGTCAGGTTTTCAAATTGGGCAACTACGTTATTGTCCATTTGTACCTTTTGTTTCGATTTGTTTTTCCACTTGTTCGTTGAAGTTTCACTTCTATTATGTGTCCCAGCACACATGTCAATTTTTTTACAGATTCACTTTTTTTTATCCCAAACGAATCCCAGCGACATGTTAAAAGTCAAGTCAGTCAAATTTTCTTTGGACTATTAGTACGGCACGTTGTTCATAGAGGCTCAAGCAGTAATATAATGACAGCGCAAGCGCATAATGTATAGATGTATTTTGAACCAAGTTGAACATTGCGCTCATATATCAGTGATTCTCAAAGTAGAGTGAAAATATTTAGAAGGATGATAATTAATCTTTCTAAATTCAAATAATCTTTTCCCTCAACCTCTTCTTTGATAAATTTTTAAATTTGAAAGGGAGTCGCAAACCTAAAAGTTTAAGGAACACTGGAATACACAATTGTACATAAATAATTAAAATAAATAATGAAAAGACAACTTGTACAAAATGTACATTAACGTTAAATTTTTATTTTTACCCGCTGTCTAATTATTATAATTTACTTTTTTTTTGTCTTTAAGGCACCGACTTTTTTCTAAACTCAATATAGGAAAAAAATCCAGGATCATCCCTTTTTTGAATATTATTTTTAATTTTAATTTTTAATATTATGTGCTAGAAAATTTACAGTTCTTAAATTTTTATTTTGAATGTGCTAAAAATTACACGGTAAAAATTTTTTTTACAAAAATAACCGTTGGCCTAAAATCAAAGCGCCTGCGAATTATAAAAGACTTTTTTTTGTACCCCTTAAATTCAGTTTTGACGACTGTAAAAACTACACTTAAGCTTTGAATTTTATATATTATACAAATTCAAATTTTATTCAAATTCTCTTAATCCTTGAGGTACTACCAGGAGTCACATTTTCGGTAGCTTAAAAGAAAAAAATTCTGGTACCAAAAATCTGTAGATAGAGTCGTTGTGACCCAGTGCTATTAAATGAAATTGTACCTTTTTATCATTTGTTATTTTAATATTATTGAGTAAAAAGAAAACATTTATACTATTTATAGTTTTTTTTTTTAAATCATGATAGTGTTAAAACTATGGAACAAAAATTTTTTTAATGATTTTTTTTTAATAATCCTGAAAAGATTTCTTCTCTCAAAGTAGTTTTTCATAAAGAAAAAAGAGGTCTTAGCTTTTCAATGGTAATACAAAAAACATAATATGTTGTAACCATTCTATTATAAGTGATAATTTTGGTTATTAAGCAAAAATCAGGCATCTGCATTGAGCGATAATTTAGTTGTAACATTTTTTTCAATTCTATTGAACTATTATTTACAAAAGGCATACAGGTATAATTATTTTGAACAGAAAAAATAAACAAAAATTGAAAGGGAAAGGACGGCTCCAAATATTTTAAAAAACGTTCTTTCGTTAAATTCCCTCGAGCCACACGGTGAAAAGGAAAGAGTAGTTTCGTAATCTTTTAGAACGTCAATCATTATAAAATGTGATAGAGGAAGATGTTGACGACGACGACGACGACGTGAACTTTATTTTTTACGATCGTCGATCATTAATCTTAATTATGTTGGTTTTAGATTTGTACAAGATGAATAATACTAAGTCGATTTTCGGAAATATTTACTTGTAATTGAATTTTTTCCTTTTTCGACGATATAATATAATATGTGATTGATGATTGTTGTAAACTGATGTTTTCGCATTTTCATTGAATGCTCGCATTGTTAAGTTTATAACCGACAATGTCAAGTTTAGTTCAACAAACTTTCCCGGCAAATGAAACAAGTATTGCATTAACGTGGGCTCGAGCATTGATTTATTTTCAAATATATTTTATAAAATAAAGCTTCTGCCTACACAATAGACGGTTTGTGTGAATATATTGTAACCATTGAAGCAATAAAATTAGTTTAAAGTTGTTAAACACATGTCATAAATTGACACTTCGAAAACTAAATATTAACAACATTGATAATAATTTATTAAAGATAATGGGTACCTAAATCTATGATTTAATTTCTATGAATCATAATATTTTGAAACTCCATTTTTTTAAAGAACAAATTATTTGCAACCTCCGCTTTTAGATAAATAAAATATAATTTTATAGGTACATATTTTAATTCTAATTGTTTCAGTGCTATTTAAGTTCATTTAATTAATTAAATGTTAATTATAATTTTGACTTCATTTTTTAAAAATTGATACTGAAAACACCAGCTCAATTAATTGGTTACTAATACTAATTGGTCATTGTCTATTAAGATTTTGTAGAGAATTTAAGGTTTTAAGTTCACTTGCTAGTAGGTACCCTAGTCTAAAACAAATCGGTATGAAACAAGGCTAAAGTAATTGGTTACTATTTGGTCAGTTGGTTTCACAGCGAATATAACAAGTTTTCGATTGTCTATTTATAGTTAGCACTTTACATTCTATCAAATACAAATCATAATAGGATCTAGCTGCATTAATTGATCACTATGGTGTTCCGACGCGAGAATATAAGGCATGGACAATTTTCCACGCCATAAATGAACATAGAGATATTTTACCATGCAATAAATGACATATAATCACTGCGACAAATAAACATACGTTAGTTGAAAACATTTTGAATAGAGCATTTTTCCAATTTTGCTTAGAATGTTTTTCAAGTCCTTTAATCTCTTTTGGGCCCCTCTCTTTTAAATAAATAAAAATAATTTATGATTAATGTCGTGTGTTTAATTGACGTATGGTCATTTGTCGCAGTGACAGTAGCTTTTTTGCGGGTCGCATTCTGAACCGATTACGAATCAGTTCAAGTGGATTTAGGACAATCATCAAGCGCATGCAAGCTTATGAACCGATTAACTGTTATTTTTCCGCGAACGACTTTAGAACTGCTCCGAACTAAGACGAGGATTAACGAGAACTCACGAAAATTGTTAATTGAATTGAACGTTAACAGTAGTTGATGCCGCGTTCACACGAGTCAACTTTAGTTGACCAATTTTAGTTGAATGAAAAAACTAGTGTAATGACTCGTTCAAATTTTTGTTGATCAACTGAAATCGGTCAACTAAAGTTGACTCGTATGAACGCGGCATGACAGCGAAACTGAACTTTGAACTAGCCACGATTTATCAAACTACGCATGAGTAAAAGAATCGAATTTTTGCCTAACAAAAATCTGAGACTCGCTAGAACCAATTCTGAATCAATAACGAACGCATTTCGTTTGAACCGCGAACATCGGAACGATACTCGGTACATAAGCGTGCATGTACTTGACGATAATCCTAAATCTGTCTTGAACTGATTCGTAATCGCTTCAGAATAAGACCCGCGAACAAAGCTAGTATGTCGCTATGATTTATGTTCCTTTTTGAAATGTCTCTATGTTCAACTATTACATGGACAAGGACCCCTGTTCAACTGTCGTATGTTCTTGTGTCGTGGAACTGATCACTAAGGTCATTAAATGGTTTAGTGACTAGATTATTACACCAGACTCCAATGAAAATGATTTTCGGATTCGTCGGTTACTTATATTAGTTAGTATTAGTTGGTGGATCTTAAACAATAAAAAAATGATCTACAATTGATTGCTGATTAGTCGTAGTAGCTGGTATTTGTAATTGATCAATATTTAATTAAGATACAACTTTATAATTTAAAAATTTAACGTAAAAGGTAGTTTGGCTAAACCAGGTTTATCATTGAATTGGAGATTTTTTATTCATTTAATAAATATTTTTAGTAAACATGTTGAGGTTGGTTGTGGAATATTAACCCAATAATAATTACTTCGGAAATTCTGATATTACCTGGTTTTTTGAGATGAGCAAATATGTGATTAACTTTTTTTGCAGTGTAAAACAAAGCTCAACATTTTAGTGATAAACATTAATTTGATGAATCAGGCAGTTATTTTCTCGTGAAATGTACACCGCCTTTTATTAAAAGAGCTCTTAAAGCTTTCAGCGTGACTAATTCTCAAACTAATGTTTCAAGTATTTTAAATTCTGAAATCTTTCAAAATTTGTTAATATATGTTTAATAAAATATTTGCATTATCGAAAAATTAAATGTAAAAAGTGCAGATGAAAACATTTTAGACAAAAATGTCCCAAAATTATTTAATAAGGGGTTTATATAATTCTATTCAAATACTCGATTAAATGTTTGGTAATACATGAAAATATTTATATTTACGACACATTACAAGCTGTAAGTACAAACGATTTCAAGGCTTTTCAAATACCGGACAGTCACGAACTTTCAAAAGTTGAAAATCAAGGGAAATAATTACCTTTGACGTAGTCAAACATTGAACTTACCCAGTGTTTGCCTGAACTCGCCTATTATTATTTAAATATTTTAATTCGATTAAATTCAAAAGGTCATGATTTAAAAAATGGAGTACTGACATGACTTTCTAAAGATTAGCTCTTCTTTCGTTCCGATCTTCTGACACACTTGATGAGAACCATATCTATTACCTCTGCTTGCTAACGTAATCAGTGACTTCATTGTTTCATTTCGTCGATTAAATGTGAAATAATTTATTATAATTAGCAAAGAAAGTAGGAAACAAAATCAAGCTAATTAGATGATAAATAATCTCGTGATTCGGGAAACATTTTTTTACGTTCCTCGGGACTTAATGAACAATAGTTCGTTGTGTTTTTTTCAGATCAATTTTACCAACAATCAAATTATATAATATGAACAGTAGGAAAATAACACGGAAAACTTTGATAATTAGATGAAAAAAAATGTCTCTGTATGATATTTTCAAACAATAATAATATAGTTAGAAATATGAAAGTAATTTTTTCAGCAAAAAATTCGCGAATAATAGATTAGCTATTGAGATACGTTTTTGTGAGTTATATGTCAGTAAAAACTGTAACAATAATTATATTATTTCGGATTTATATTACGTAATTCACGATTAAAAAAAATGTAACCGAAGCATTAAGTTGCATTATTTGTTCATATTGCGTAGGTGAAATGTGGAGTGTATGTATTACCTTCAAGGCCGGTTAGATTTATTTCGTCTCAGTTTTTGCTCTAGTATTCAATATTTTCAAATATAATATACCTAGGTACCTATTCTTTATGAAGAAATAATATAATGATAATAAATATTATATTTCTCTCGTTGAAATCGTAAATCATTTTCAGGTCACGACGTTTATGACAATAACAATGAGTAAAACTAAAGAGACATTTACATTTATGTTTGTTTTAAGCTGATTTACTTTGCATCATTGAAAGAATGATATTGGATTTTAAGAATATCAGTATAAGTATTTATATAATAATCTAATGCTTCATATCAATTTAGTTTTTTATAAATTACCATAGGATCGGGAAGTATCATGCTGGAAGTTTAGTTTAATCTGTTATAGACTTATATTGATACCGTATATGAGTAAAATAGTTCTATAATCAACACAAAGACACTCTGAAAACTAAATATAACTAGATATAAACTTTTAAAGGTAATTTTATTCCATAGAGAAGAGATTCCTCCTTTAGATCTCTTCAGAAAAATATGAGAAATATCTGAATATATAAGAATAAGATATAAGAGAAATAGGTATGAAACAAATTATATTTTTAAAGTCCATTTTTTAAACTTATCAATTTAATCTTTAGGAATTATTATTGACGACCAAAACAATTTAAGAATCCTCTGTCTTAATATTTTTCCAAAAGTCTATTTATCTGTAACTGACATTTTTTTCTCAACTCATTTGTATCATAAACTTAAATAATTTAATATCTTTTGCTCTACATTTTTCATTTTTTCCTGCTAACTTAGAGATTTAGGTACCAAAGATACATCAAGGCATGTAGTTGAAAATTTTGAAATAAATTATGCTTGAAATTTTGACTTGAAAATAAAATAACTTGAGAGATCAATACTTGACTTGATTCGAAATATTAATATCTATTAATATTTGGTTCGAGTTTAACTCGACTTGTCACAATTATAGAACAAGCAACTTGAAAATCAAGTCAAATAGTTAATCTTCTGGCACCTGCTCAAAGATTTAAGTAATTTTTATAATTACTTTTTTGGATAGTTCTCTTTTATAGTTTGATATATTTTTTTCCCCTATTTAAAGTGCTTCAACTGCTAATTGTCATTATCACTTGCATGGTTTAATTTTGTTTGAATAATTTGATGTTTAAATTATGTTTAGGAGGTTAATTTTTCTGAGGTAAGTGATTGTGATTGTTTTGATATGTTGATATAGTTGATATGTTATTTTAATATTAATACTATACTCAAGTTTGACTTGATTTCATGGTAATTAAAGATCAAGTAGCTTGAATTAAATCAATTAGTGAATCCCTAGCAAGGTTAATTCCTAGTTCTAATTCTTAAATTAAAGTAACTTCTATAACTTCTTTTTTAGGCAGTTCTTTGTTAGGTTTGTTTTGATATCCAGGTATATTTTTAATATCTTTTTGTTCCGAATTTCTAAAATCTTGTACCTAATACAAAAATCATCTGAATATTTGAAAATTATAACGAATAGTGCAATTAATTCTTTTCATGTGTTCATGTTTATAAAGGGAAAATTTTATTTTCTTAGAACGAAGTATAGTTGAACCCAGTATTGTTGACAAATTTTACATAAACGAAATCATAGACAAGTAGGCAACCTTTAATATTTGGTATTCATAAAGTAAGGACTACATTGATAATTATTAATTTTATACAGTTTGTAAACGTAAACTCAATATCTTTGTGCTATGCATTCTTAATTTTTTTTTGTTTGGTTTTTATTAGTTAGTAGCACATATTTTTATGGACTTGAAATTTTAGGTTTAATTAAGTTTATGCAAGCGAAGTTCTTAATTAAAAGTTTTGAATTATTTGTTCCTTTTATTATTTTTGTATAAATTTCTTCTTAATATCAGGAGCTAATGGGAATCTTTTCTAAAGATTCTAAAGCTAACACAAAAAACCTAAAGCTATCAAAATTCATTAAAGAAGTTACAAGAAAAATGATAAGTGATTCATAACTGAAAAAACTCGTACTTCATAAAGTTGTGTACCCGTATTACTAACAAATTAGAGCAAATAAAAAAGCAGGACTCAAATTGTGTGGTTCTTCGCAAAAATATTTATTGTTTTCAGATTATTTAAATTTTTGAAACAATTTAAAAAAGAATAATTTTCCCGAAAATATATAAAACATATTTTCATATTATATAAAAAAGATAGAATAAGTATACATAAATTATATTTTCGAAAATATAATTTTCTCTTACAAAATTCAGTTACTTATTAAAATTCAAAAAATTTCTTTTGGACGCACAACGCTTTCTTTCCAAAAGAATGATTCGAAATGAAAATCTATTAAATATCGTGTATGTCGAAGACAAAAGCATGGCCTCTGACCCTTCGACATCGAGGTCTCGGACAGAATAACTTCAGGTCAAATACCTCCTTCACAAAATGCATTCTATTTTCTCTAATCAATAATGCACGTACTATTCCATCTAATAATCTTACACCATATCCGAAAAAATAGTCACAAACATTTCAATGAACCTCCATAAAAATGTAATTTGAAAATATAAAGGTACATGTTATTCGTAAAGAAATTTTAAAAGAATTTCGAATACACTATATATGATGAAAGATGCTCATAAATCTTTTCGATTCGAATAGAAATTATTTTCTTAAAAGTGTGAAATATTTGTTTGTTGTGTTGTTATGATAATGTGATTCCCACATGCATTCAATACATTCAATAAAATACTACTCGTTTATATTTAATCGGTTAGTCACGTAAGGATTATATAACATAACTGTTCTTTATTATTTCTTGTGTTCGTAAGAAATTGAACTTAATTTTTGTCATGGAATTTCTACCATATCACATGAATATCTTACAATAAATTATAGGACATAATTGATTATAATTGTCGAGTGGTACATTGAACATCTTATAGTTTTATTTCTTTGATCTTTTTTAATGTTTCAACATTTTCTCATTAAATTTTAAAATAGTTAATGGTTTTTCATTGATCAAAAAACTCTTTTTAAACGATAAACAAATTGATACAGGCTTATAGTCTTTTCAAGATTACCACTTGTATCTTATACATACGTTCATCATCCAAATTTTCACTTTCTTCATAGTAGATCATGTTAATGTTCAGAGCCATGATGTATTGCAGTCTAATGTTTTTTTTTTCTCTACTGTATCGAGTTGAAAGATATCTAGTGATTAATTTGACTACTCAATCTTGTTTAATATTTCTTCCTAGATTGGTAATCTTCTTCTTAACATAACTAATAAGGTCTCCTTTTGAAACCATAAATCTTAGATGGAAACTGTTGAATGATCTTTGTGCTAACGTTATTGATTGTGTCTTGTAAATAGAAGTTGCTATATCCACTGTTTAGGTTGACTTGAGAATGGTTTTAAATTACTTGTATGAGTAACTGTTAAAAACCTGCTTTTAGGGAAACCGACTTTATTAAAGCAAATTTCAGACAAACTTAATTTTCTCGAAATGTGAGTCAATGTCGATTTTTGTCTAAGAAAATCAACAATGTAGAAACTTTTTTATGGAACGTTCCTTGTGGTCTGTAATCTGTACTTGGACTAGAACGAAACAAGATCTATGCTAATTCAAGTAATCGTTTCTATAAATAGTTATGTAATTAATTGCCTAATCATTGTAATCAAACAGAATGATTCCCGGATAAATAGAATTATCACTCTGTTTTAGTACTTAATATTACTTAAACCAGGTAACCTACCTTGACAGGTCTACATTTTCAGGTCTACTAGAAGTATTGGTAATAATTAATGAAAAAAAAAAATTGTAGAAAATTTCGATTTTTAAAATTTAATTATAGGGCATGAACGCACGGTTAGGGTATACAAATATGAATCCACGCAAACACAAATTATTTTTAAAAATTTTGTCATGATTGAAAATGTATATTATATAATTTGAACCTCTAAAGTCTAAATTAAACGATTTTTTTATTGTCAATATTTGAGCTTATTTCGTAAGATCTGTCACTTGCCAAGTGAGACGACAATTGTCACTTCACGACAATTCTCGTGAGTTTCTCGTTTTAGACAACTGCCGTTTCATCATATTATGTCAAAGAATTCCAAAAAGAAACGAGCATCGTCACTGTCTCACCATTCGTCGTGAAGCGACAGCTTACATAATACGAATGTTATCTGTTGTCTCACTTGAGAAGTGACACATCTTACTAAATAGAGCTGATTACTAATATTTGTAAGACTGTAAAGTTAAACAAAAATTACCTTAAAAATCAATATACTGGAGTTTACCTTAAATGTACTTAGACAAAATCAGTTGTACCTAAAAGGGAGCTTTACGAATACTTAACACATATTTCATAAATGATCTAATAAAGCTTGTGTTATATTGTATTGAAAGCTTAAGTATCTATGTACATTAAATGAAGAATACAAACTTTTTAGTTCTAAAGTAATTTAGAATCTTAATTAAGTATTTGCTACATTGTAAAACTTACTTCTATATTTTCATTCTGAAACATCCGTTGGAAAATTTGAATTTTGTAATTTATTTTTATGAATACAAGCTTTAAAGTATAAAAGCTGAACTTAGGCATCCCATCAAACATGTGTATAAAACCATTCAACGCTGAGTGTAAAAGAGCAAACAATCGTTTTAAAACTAAAAATATTTTTTTTTTTTACTCTTTATAAGACTCTTTATTTACCGCCATCACTACCTAAGGAAGTTCTTATTATTAAAGTGCAATCCTTGATATAATATTTCCTCTTGAAAATGTTTTCACTTTCCCACCAAAATTCTATTATAAATTATTCAAAAATATGTTTCAAGTGTAAAAAATTACGGACCAATGGCTAGAAATTTATAAAATGTGAATATTTTCAAAGAAAGTGAACCTTGTAGTTAATAATAAAATAACATAAATGCAAACTTGTGGAAGGTGTTTAATTTAATTTGCCGTTAATTAATAAATATATTCATAATAATTAAATTTTGTTCATAATATTAGCAATGGAGTTGTATAATTAACAAATCAAAGCAATCAACATACTGAATAATTAGTCAACAATTGTAGGTGATTACTGTAAAAAATTTCGTGTTAAATTTTGTAATTTCCTAGCGACTTAAGGTAGTTTTGAACCTAGAAATTTTATATGAATTCTAATATCCATTAATTAATGCTGTAGTACGGATGTTTTCTTCCGAATTTTCCTACCAAAACGATGATCCAATTCGACTTTATTTCGGCATATTAGTAAGTCTTTATATTTTTTTCGATTTACTTCAAAACTGTCTTTTACGTGAGTGGTTACGTCAAATATTCAACTAAATACTTACAACTTGTTTCTCGATTGCCTAATTTAGACTCGTTTGTGACAATATTGGAATATAATGAATCAAAATTTGTTTGTCAATTAAACTTGTACAGTTATTATTTAATACAGTTATGTTTTGTGGATAGTGTTCTCCTTTGGTTTATTGTAAATATTAGTTAATGAAAAATGGTTAGTCAGTCAGTGCTTCGGTTTTTGCACGGTTCAAAAAAGTTGGGCAAGCTGTCCAGAAGCAGTAGTTTAGCTTCGAAAAGTAGTTTTTCTCTATCAAAATCGAGTAGTTTTAGTAGTCTCGCTAGTAGGTAAGTTATTTTCATTTCATTTTTATCTATTTCCGGGTTTTTAATTTTAAAAAAATTCATCAATCAATCAATTTTCAGTGTATTTAAAATGCATGTTTTATTTGTTTATTATACGAATACGAAAAAAATTTTAAAACATAAAATTGTGTCATTTATTTAACATTCAAAGAGCGCATCGTTTACTTGGTAATTCCACAGAGCAAGTTGGAAATATTAAAAATAAATCGGTTTATTGAAATTTTTGTGGGTTTTAAAAAATTTTTATTTTTATTTCTGCATTATCGTTAGAA
Organism: Sisyra nigra; assembly: GCA_958496155.1. Taxonomy (NCBI): domain Eukaryota; kingdom Metazoa; phylum Arthropoda; class Insecta; order Neuroptera; family Sisyridae; genus Sisyra; species Sisyra nigra. Next base: position 33,813,134 of record OY292317.1, read on the forward strand.
ACTAATTTTCAAATGAATGCACGTTTTTCTAAGACTAAACAACTTACATTTTTGAATGATTGATTCATTTTTGAGATGTGGTTGACAGTGTTTTGATTTGGTTTTGTATTAGATAATATTGATTTCATCAAGTTTTAAATTTTTGTTTTAAAAATTCGTTTAATTATTTCACCTGAATTTTCTAAGGTAATGAATATTAAAACTAAGATTTTATAAGTATTTATTTCTATTGTATTATATTGTAGTATATTTTTCAAATTAATTTTAAAACAATTATTTAATTGCATAATTTGCATAAGTGAAACTATAATATGGTCACACCAACTATTTTATAATGGGTGCAAATTGTATTAAAACAAAAAATTAGTTATTTTTTAAAAATGGTATAAACCAATTTTTTTATTTACATTATAAACATTTGGTAACTTTGAAAAGTATGTTGTATAGTTTATGATATTTAAAAATAATACTAATTTTTAGGTCTTAATAGTTTAATATTTGAAGCAATTATCAGGTTGTGATAAAGACCAATGTTTTATGTTTTAACAATTTATTTTTTTTTACACGACGTTTCGTCGGTGTTATTTCGACTTCATCAGGTATCTTGAAAAGTCTGTTAAAATTGTCATACCCAATTTACAAAAACATTTACCTATCTAAATATTTGACACCTGAAATTTGTATTGTTAAATTTATATTCAAAATATAATTTTATTATATTTATTTACAAAATTTAACTATAATTTAGACATATTAAAATTAGTGAATAATAGTAAATAATCTAAAAACTGTGTCGTAATAAAATTAAAATTTTAACAGACTTTTCAAGATACCTGATGAAGTTGGAATAAAACCGACGAAACGTCGTGTAAAAGAAAAATAAATTTTAAAACATAAAACATTGGTCTTTTTACACCTGATAATTGCTTCAAATATTTAAAAATGTAAGGATCCTTTATACAAAATTTCGTTAGTATCCATGTAATCGTTTTGGCATGTATCTACAAATAGCAACTATCCGATATATAGAACTAGGGATTCACTTCTTGACTTAAATTTCGTTTGAAATCAAGTCAAACTCAAATCAAATGTTGATGTTATAACATATATCAAATTAGGTCAAGCATTAGCCGTCTTTACATCCTTCATTATCAACTGAGAATGTGCAAAAAACGTCGATGCGTTAGTTTGTTCCAAGAACGAGATCAAATCAACACATTTTTTATTAATTATTTTTCCGGAAGGACCATACATTTTTCTGAGGTGGTGGTCGATTAAAACTTAAGCCGTAAACATTTGATGCAAAAATACAAGTTGATTTCTTACTTCATTTTTATGTGAGAAACAATAACATGATTTTTATTTATATTTATTCTGTATAAAAATTATTTTTTGCAGGATAAGAAGTGCTAGGTGTAATATTTTATATAGAAACGAGTCCTTATCAAAAAACTGTGTTGAGTTATTGTTTAGTACCTGCTAAAGTTAAAAAAAAAATTTTTTATACAAATATAGCTATCTTGCCGGAACCATACATTTTTTAGGTTAATATTAGCATGTGTAATCTTTGAAAGAATAATCATATACAAAAACTTACATCAATTTGTTACTTTCCAACATTATTTACCACTCAGGACAGTACTGATGTTACATTTTGCTCCGGTTCTTGGACTAATCGAAAGAGTAATATTGTACCAAGGAAAAAATGGTACTCTCTTAAATCGAAATAGTAACTTTAGTGACTATTCACTATTTTTTCAGTGCAAAGTATACCACTAAATTCAAATAGTGGTAGGTATACTTTTCACAACAAAATAATGAATAGTCACTATTTGATAGTCAAAAGTCGCTATTTCGATTTAAGAGAGTATAGAAACAAAATTTAAATAATTGGGCTTATCGGGTTCTTGCACCAAGCCCTTCAATTATTTTTATATGTGTGTGTGTTTTTTATTCTCAATAAACTGTATTCATGACAAATATCATTGAAATCCGTTGATCCATTCCGAAAAGAATAAGGTATGTTGTCAGTAAGCCTATATCCGTCTGGAATAATATACCATTCAAATGGTGAAGGAATTTTCAAAACCGTATGAGTAGTTTCGGGGATTGCTTCTATTACTGCAAACATTTACTCTTTATAATATTAGCAAAGATAAAAAGAACATTTTTAAAACTGAATTTATCTTTGAAATGTTTTCAATCCGTTTTATTTTGATAAAATTATGAAAATTTTGATCTTTATTTTTTTAAATTGTTTATATATATATAGAAGCTCATAGTTTACGAGTGAATAGTTGTAGCTTTCATTATTAAAATTTACTAACTTTAAAAATTACCCAACGGTTCAATTATTTTAGTTTTGCTTTCTTTCTTAGCCGAAGTTAAAATTTTAAAAAACCAGGATATTTCTTATATTTTCTTCATCTGAATTAATTTCTGTTGTTGTTTCAGTCAACGAACTGTTCAAGATACAAAAGGATGGGACGTTTTCCGAAATCCACCACGAAAAGTGGATTCAGGTTCGATGGCGAACCAAAGATGCTTCGAAATAACAGCAAGAATTCTGAAAGTATGCGCCTACTTATTCACATTCATAATTGTCCTAGGAGCTGGAGTAATTGCCAAAGGCACAGTACTCTTCATGACATCACAATTACGAGCTAATAAAATAATACCATATTGTAATAAGGAATTAGGTATGATATTAATACAGATTGAAAATTTTCCAAATATTTAATGGAAACATTTATTGGCAGGTCGAGAAAAACAATTTGTCACAGAATTACCAACCGAGGAACGCGTCGCATGGATGTGGTGCTTACTAATAGCATTTGTCGTTCCAGAGCTCGGAACGTTGATTCGTTCAGGGCGTATTTGTTTCTTTAAGTCGTGGAAAAAACCACCCCTATCCCATTTTCTGTTGGTTTGTGTTGCTGAAACGTTACACACCGTAGGTCTTGCCATGCTAGTCTTCATTATACTCCCAGATCTCGATGTTGTTAAGGGAGCGATGTTAACGAATTGTATGTGTTTTATGCCCGCTCTTCTTGGTTTACTCTCTCGAGGTCATAAAGACTCGAAACGTTTCATAAAAGTCATTGTCGATTTACTAGCAATTGCAGCACAAGCCACCGGATTTGTTGTCTGGCCTTTGCTCGAACAAAAGAACTATCCACAAATCTGGACGATTCCTCTGGCAATCGCCTTCATTTCTTGCGGTTGGTGGGAAAATTACGTGTCAGCCGATTCTCCAATTGGTTTCATGAAACGTTTGGCTCATGTCAGAGATTCTTCCAAACAAACGAAATATTTTATGTACATTTTTATTTCGATATGGAAAATCATTCTGTTCCTAGGCTGCACGATGCTAATTTTCATGCTCCAAGGAGAACATATCGGGGACTTTTTCACTTTAATGCCTAAAGGATTTGGAAAACATGATATCATTGTTCGAGAAATTAAACCAGCAATTGGTGTATCAAGCGTTCCTGATATTTCTGAAATGATTCCCACAGGCGAAGAATATCCTGTTCCTGCCGAATACAACACTGCCCTCTACGTATTACTCATTCAAATTTTAGCTGCCTACTTATGTTATATCTTTGGAAAATTCGCCTGCAAAATCATGATTCAAGGATTCAGTTATGCATTCCCAGTTAATCTAACAGTTCCGGTTTTAATCTCGCTACTTATTGCTGCTTGTGGTCTTCGAAATGGAGATCCCTGTTTCTTCCACAATACAATTCCCGATTATTTATTCTTTGAAAGTCCTCCAGTTTATTTCTTGAATGATTTTATATCGCACCAACACGCCTGGGTTTGGTTGTTATGGCTTTTATCTCAAACCTGGATTACTATTCATATTTGGACACCGAAATGTGAGCGGTTGGCGACAACTGAAAAATTATTTGTGTCTCCCATGTATGGCTCATTGCTAATAGATCAATCAATGGGATTGAATCGTCGTCGTGACGATCAAGCCGAAGTTAAATCAGAGGAGCTTGAAGAAATTGTCAAGGAAAAAGACGAGGATTATTACTCAGTGATTTCCGATAATGCTGTCAAGTCTTCTGATAAAATCACTCGAATCTATGCGTGCGCTACAATGTGGCACGAAACGAAAGATGAAATGGTCGAATTTTTAAAATCTATCCTCCGACTTGATGAAGATCAATGTGCGAGACGTGTAGCTCAGAAATATTTACGTGTAGTCGATCCTGATTACTATGAATTCGAAAGTATGTCATTACATTTTAATGTAAAATTATTTTTTTAACTAAATTTATTTTAGCTCACATTTTCTTTGACGACGCCTTCGAATTATCCGATCACAGTGAAAACGAAAACCAGGTCAATTCTTTTGTGAAACTATTGATGGATACGATTGATGAGGCTGCAACAGATGTTCATCAGACTCGAATGCATATCCGTCCTCCGACAAAGTACCCAACTCCTTATGGCGGTCGCCTCGTTTGGACATTACCAGGAAAAACTAAAATGATCGCTCACTTGAAAGACAAATCTTTGATTCGGCACAGAAAACGTTGGTCCCAAGTTATGTACATGTACTATCTATTGGGGCATCGTTTAATGGAAACATCTATTTCGGTCGATCGAAAGGAAGTGATTGCAGAGAACACCTACTTGTTGACTCTTGACGGTGATATTGATTTCCAACCTCATGCTGTGCAATTGTTGGTTGATTTGATGAAGAAGAACAAGAACCTTGGAGCCGCTTGTGGACGTATTCATCCAATTGGATCTGGTTAGTTTTTTTTTGTTTGCTTATATTTTAGTTATTGTTATTATGCATTTATTTCAGGTCCAATGGTGTGGTATCAAATGTTTGAATATGCTATTGGTCATTGGCTGCAAAAAGCTACTGAACACATGATTGGTTGTGTACTTTGTAGCCCCGGATGCTTCTCACTCTTCAGAGGTAAAGCTCTTATGGATGATAATGTTATGGCCAAATATACCACCAAATCAGCGCAAGCTCGGCATTACGTACAATACGATCAAGGTATTTATTATAGTTTTGATTTATTTTTTACAACATGATATATTTCAAAATAACACTCTTTAAACCAACAACTTTTGATATATTCAAATAAAAGAACAATAGTTTTGTACTTTTTCACAAAATCAATTTTTTGCTTTTAATTTGGTAGAATTAATAACTTTCAAAATATTATATTTATTATTCTATGGTTATTTTATGAAATTGTGTTTTATAAAATGCCCAAAATGGACGAGTATTTTTTACATAGACCGGACACTTTATATAATCCCCCATTTCATACATTTACCATAACAACCAAGAGAGTACACCAAAAGTTTTTCTTTTTTTTGTGTTATAATAGTAACGAAAAGTTGATTTGATACGCGTGCAAAAGATTCCTTAAATTTCATTTTTCTGTGAATAATGTTTTGAAGTATTCTCGCATAAAAAAATACGATCTTTATCAATCCTACCCTAAGATGGCTTTAAATTTCCGTATATGTTATTTTGTCTGCGTAATAGAATTTTTTCAACGCTACAGGTTTAATTTTTAATATAATAGGTATTAAACATATAGACCAGTGCTTTTAGCCTTTGAAAATGGTAAAAAGTGAAAAAAAATATAGTAGGATGAAACCCACTAGAAAAAGAAGAGAATATAACAAAAATGAAAGGAAAAATAAATTACGGGCGATCTGAGGTGGGGAAGTGGAAAAGTGGGGTGTTTTTAAGGGTAGACACGGTTTATATCGATTTCCGACAAAACTACATGTCCCATGGGAACAAGTTAAAAGGCAAAGTTGTAGATAATAGGTAGATCTACAACTTTTGTTCTAACACTTTTTTCACAGAACTTCAAAATTTATGTGAAAAATTCAAATAACCAAGTTTTTGGTTTTTAATTTTTATCTTAATAATATAATATGAAAGATGGTATCATTTGAACAAATATCATTTTTAAACTTCAGCTAGTTCTAAGCGAAATGTATTGTTTCGATTGTACAAGAGGAACTTCATTTGCAATACGTACCATATTTAACCACAAATTTTCATCCCAAGAGTAGCAAATGGTAGAAGTGTATTATGAAATTTTTTTGGGAGTATTATTTACTCATACCAAGGCCACCTAAGGCCACTTTAAGTACTGAAGTCGTAAGTGACTGTCGAATCCAAAATCCCAAGAAAATGTTCTGAACTTTTACTGGGATTCGAACCTAGAACCACTAGCGTATAAGGCAACCATTACGCTACCAAGTGGTCTTATTCATAGAGATTTACTACTTACCATTTTTTTAAGCTATAAGTCTTGATTTTCAAGCGACTTGACTTAAATTTGTCTTGAAATAGAATCAAACTCGAAAAAAATATTTATATTCAAATACCAAAGCAATACAAGGGATTGATTTCGTAAGTTTTTCCATTTCTAACATAAGTCAAAATTTTAAGCATAATTTATTTTTTTTTAAATGTCCAACTACTTGACTTGATGTATCCTTACTTATTCATGTCTATTACATTTAAAGAAATCGGTCAACCCTGAAATTTTGAAAAGTTTGAAATAAGTGAATTTCACTTTTTTGATTCAAGAGTATTGTAACAATTCAACCTCTAAGTCTGTTAATTGTGAGATGAAAGTTGAAGGTTTGAATTTTGAATACATATAATAATTTTCTGAAATACTAGTAGAAATGTAACTTATTGAAAAAGTAAGAAAAAAATACCAAGGAATATTTTCTTATTTGGGTATTCGAAATGTTGGTCTTTGGGGACTTGGGTACTTGAATTGATTTTTTTGTCTGCACTGAAAAAAAAATAATATAAAATATTTATTGGAAATGTAGGAGAAGATCGTTGGCTTTGCACATTGCTACTTCAACGAGGATATCGAGTCGAATACTCAGCTGCTTCTGATGCTTACACTCACTGCCCCGAAGGTTTTAACGAATTTTACAACCAACGTCGTCGTTGGGTTCCGTCTACCATGGCTAACATTATGGACCTTCTAATGGACTCGAAAAACACAATTAAAATTAACGACAACATTTCCCTACCTTACATTTTTTATCAGGTAAAAAGAAATTGATTTTAATTTGAATATAAATTCTCACTTTTTTAATTTTATAGATTTTATTGATGGGAGGTACAATTCTTGGGCCTGGAACCATATTCCTTATGTTGGTGGGAGCTTTCGTCGCCGCTTTTCATATTGATAACTGGACCAGCTTTTACTACAACATCGTTCCGATTCTCTTCTTTATGTTAGTATGCTTCACTTGTAAATCAAACATTCAGGTAAGCTAATCGGGAACTAGTTTATTGGGGATGTTTTTTATCGTTCATGTTGGTGTTATATAGCTGATCGTGGCGCAAATGTTATCGACGGCTTATGCCTTGGTTATGATGGCTGTGATTGTCGGTACTGCTCTTCAGTTAGGTGAGGACGGTATCGGTTCACCATCAGCCATTTTCCTCATAACAATGACGAGTACGACTTTCATAGCCGCGTGTCTCCATCCACAAGAGTTCTGGTGTATTGTCCCTGGTATTATTTACTTGTTGTCTATTCCGTCTATGTATCTGTTGCTTATTTTGTATTCCATTATCAATCTAAATGTCGTATCATGGGGAACGCGTGAAGTTCCCACCAAAAAAAGTAAAAAGGTTTGTCAAAAAACGATTTTTGGTGGCGGATACTTCTTCAATGAAACTGGTAATGGGTAATTGGAACTTTTATTGCTTTTATTGTCGTTTGTTCTGTCAATAAAAAAAAAAAAAAACTAGAATTAAGGCTTCTGTTAACATCTTGAATAAAGCTCGTACTAACAAAGCATGATTAATTTTTTCCAGCTAATTGCAGCTGCAGTAATTAGTTCAATATATGGTTTAGTAATGATGGCAGTCTTAGTCGGTATAATGCTTCAAATCCAGCAAGATGGTGTTCTTGCTCCTACGTCAATTTTCTTCTTCTTAGTAGCGGGAGAAATGATTGTGGCTGCCATGTTACATCCACAAGAATTTGGTTGTTTGGTCTACGGAGTTATTTATTACGTAACAGTTCCTAGCATGTACTTATTACTAATTGTTTATTCAGTTATGAATATGGATAATGTAGCTTGGGGTACAAGGGAAGTAGTTAGTAAAAAAAGCAAAAAGGTAGATAAATAATGATTCTAAAGCAGAGCTGTAAAAGCATTGTGGACTCCAACTTTTAAATTTGGATTCTAATAATTTTAGAAGAACCACGATTTTGATTTAATTCTACCAAAATAAAGAGAAAACTTGACTGATCATTCAAACTGTATGATTGTGATCAGTCGGTTCAGGAGGTTCGTTCGCGGATCCAATACTGAACCGATAACGAATCATTCCAAGTGGATTTAGGATAATCGCCAAGCACATACCCGCTTATGAACTGATTAAGGGTTATTTTTTCGTAAACGAGTTTGAAAATGTTCGGAAGTAAGACGAGGATTAACGAAAATCCACGAAAATTATTAATTGAATTGAAGGATAGAAAATCTACCTACATTGTATCAAACTACGCATGAATAAGAAAACCGAATTTTTCTTTCTAAAAAAAACGAGAATCGCTAGAACCAGAGTCCCGTTCCGCTTTTCTTTTCTGTCAATGTTAAATTCAATTAACAATTTTTGTGGGTTCTCGTTAATCTTCGTCTTTCTTCCGAAAATGTTAAAGTCGTTCATGGAAAAATAACCCTTAATCAGTTCATAAGCGTGTATGGGCTTGACGATTATCCTAAACCCACTTGGAGTGATTAGTTATCGGTTCAGTATCGGATCCGCGAACGAACCTAGGATCTTTCTGCTTTCCTTTAAAAGTTTAGATCAAAGTTGAAGTCAAAATCAGGTTTGGCTAGAATGGAGATTAGAGGATGTAGCGGATACTACACATCCGAGTTTTATTCTTAATATAGCCCAGAAAAATAAAAAATATTCCTCGCTTAAGGGTCTTTTTATTGAAGTTGAAAACCACCTTTAAATATTTCTTTGGATCCAAGAATGTCTTCCTTATAATATAATCTTCTTCACGTAGATGACCAACCTTGGTAAAACGATTGATTTTTTACACCTTCTCTAATCACTCCTTTTCAACAATACAGCTCTGCTTAAAGGGTTATTTTAAAGAACGTTTATTAAAATGTTTCCTTTCATAATCTAGGAGTTGGAAGAAGAACGAAAAGCTGCAGAAGAGGCTAAGAAAAAAGCCAAAAATAAGTCGTTACTCGGCTTCTTGCAAAATGGACAAGGTAATAACAACGACGATGAGGGCAGCCTTGAAATATCCTTTGCAGGACTTTTCAAGTGTATGCTTTGCACTCATCAAAAAAGTGGAGATGAAAAGCAACAATTGATCCATATCGCTGATTCTTTGGACTCCTTAAATAAACGTCTACACAACATTGAAAAGTAAGATGAATTTAGAATTTAAAAAACTGAAATAAATCGTTTTTTTTTAAATATAGAATGATTCCAAATGGACGCAGACGTACCACATCTACAACTTCTGTCGATCCACAACGAATGGGTATTCACGATGAACAAGAAGAAGAAACGGATCAACCTAATGATACAGATACGGACACTCTATCAACTGTACCGAAAGAAGAACGCAACTTGCTCACAAATCCCTACTGGATCGAAGATCCTGAAATGCGTAAGGGAGGTGTCGAATTTTTGTCAGGTCCTGAGGTCACTTTCTGGAAAGATTTGATTGATAAATATCTCCATCCCATCGATGAAGATCCTAAGGAACAGGTATAAAGTTTTTAATGATTTTTTTCAATGTTTAGTCCGTCCGTCATATTTTGACCCAAATACATTTTAAAGTTTTACTTTTGCAGTGATCTTGGAACAATGTTTTTAAATTGTTATAAACGAATATTTTAAAGAATCTGCATGTTTTAGGCAAAAATCGCGAAAGATTTGAAAGACCTTCGCGATCAATCAGTTTTTGCATTTTTTATGCTCAATGCATTGTTTGTGCTCATTGTTTTCTTACTGCAACTTAACAAAGATAACCTCTACATAAGGTGGCCGCTGGGCGTCAAGACTTTTATTTCGTATGATGAAAATACGCAAGAGGTAATTTGAACGCTGAGCGGCTTCGTGGTTCCAACTCTTATGTGGACGAGCAAAAAAAAATCTTTATCCCGATTGATGCAAGGACTGAAAATGGCCTCATAATAAGTCTGGAACTACGAAGCCACTAATAATATTTTTGTGTTTTTGTGTTGTTGAAACAGGCTAGGATTGCAGCTGATCTGATCGAATTGCGTAACAAATCAGTTTTCGCGTTCTTCATGTTCAATGCTTTATTTGTATTGGTCGTATTTTTGCTACAACTGAATAAAGATCAGATTCATGTCGATTGGCCATTGGGAATCAAGACCAATATCACCTATATCGAGGAAACAGCCGAGGTATGCAGAGAAATTGGACGCTCTATATTAACAGAGGACTAATTTCTTTGTGGAACCTTCAAGCACCCTCGCATGCCCACTCGTTTTTGGGTTTACAACAAGACATTTATTTTTTTCAAAAATTTCAATAATCATACACTTTTCAAAATAAATCATTCGTGTTGCTTTCTCAACAAACTTTCTTAATTTCTTCACAATTTATTTTTTCGGGCACCCTATTACTACAATCCATATTTTATAAAACCATTATTCGCATCATAAAACATTTGTAAAATTTACTATTTCTTATCCGAAGTCTTAATAATAATCATTCAGCTCAGCGATATACTTTTTGGAAATATTTGATTCGTGGAACATAAAATTCAAAATTTACTTCGAAAGTTACTTTCGACTACTTTTTTTACTTTTTTTTGGCAGATTTGAATTCTCTTTACTTGTTTCTAAATTACGAAGAAGTTCGAGATAAAAAGGTTTTAACTTCTTTAATGCTACGTTCCACTAACGTTACAAATTAATTTAGGACTATTTCAGTCGTGTATTATGACAATCACGGTCGTTGTGTTAAGGGGGTATTCTAGTCTAGAGGCCCGAATTTCGAGCGTTTTTTGGCAATTGATAAAAAAAAGCATTTGATATTTTTACTATCCATTTTTTTTATCATTTGCTTATTCATATTCAGAGAGTACACAAAATTAATTTCAAAAGAAAATTTTGTTTTTTTCATTGAGTTATGCGTCTTTGAAGTAGAGGGGAAAAAAAAAAGACCGTGTTCTCGTCGCCATGATTTCTACCCTTGTGGTCATTTGAAAAATTAAACAATGATGGATTCTTGATAAGTAAAAATGTCGCTATCGCATGAACCTCCAAAACTGAAAAAAAAATGTTTTTTCATAAAATGGCGGCTACTCAAAAATAAAGGTCGATTTTTTCACTCATTTTTTAACTTTGTCAAATTTTTAAAAAATATTACAAATTTAAAATTTTTATTTTTTGTTGGTTCATGCGATAAAGAGATATTTAAAGAATATTCATGACAAATTTCAAGTAAATCGGCTGATTAGAACTTGAGATATTATGGCGGCCGCATCGAAAAAAGTAGTTTCGAGAAAAACGCGTTTAAAGTTTTACGTTAAGTCTCAACCGGTCTAGTTGCCGCGACACTAAAACGGCTATAACTCCGGAAATAATTTGAATTTTGAAAAATCCTATTAGGGAGATATTTTTGAATATATAAATTATCGGGTTTTGAAAAAAAAATTTTTGATTTTTTCAAAATCCTAGACTAGAATACCCCCTTAAGTAAAACGTCATCAATGACTAGATTACTTTCGTTTAGAGATGTGAAAAAATAATCGATTATGGAAATAATCGATTAAAATCAATTTTTTTCAAAATAAAAATCGATTTTTCAACGTATTTTTAATATTACAAATAATCGATTAATAACCGATTTTTTTTTATAATCAAAGATCAATCAATCGATTTTTCATTTGCCACCCCCCGACACTAAGTGTGGTCTTCTATAGCCTGGAGCGCAAATAGGGATGTGAAAAAATAATCGACTGTGGAAAGAATCGATTAAAATCGATTTTTTTTAAAGTCATAATCGATTTTAACACGTATTTTTAATATTACAAATAATCAATTATTTAATAATCGATTTTTCTTACTAAAAATACAATCGATTTTTTATGTAGAACATCACACCCCTACTTTTGTTTAGGATCACGCAAATCTTTTTTAAGAGATGGATCAACCTCTCTCAGACGCTTCACAATGTTAATTAAATGGAAAAGAAACACCGGTAATTAGCGTTATTATTGCAAACGCGTTGTGGAACATAGCTTAAGAATATCATTAAAAAAACTCTCCTAAAACATATTTTAATCGTGTTATTGTCTTATTAAATGATAAAATCACTCATTTTTGTCTCCTAAAATGTATGTGAACGTTCGAAATTTATAAAAATTTATATTTTCAATTAAGTTTGTTGGAAAATCAATCGAAACACAATCAAAACTAATAAAAAGGATACGCACATTCAATTAATAGTCACATTTTTATTCTCAAACAAATGGTTATTGGCAACAATTACTGTAAATAATTTTATATTATGTTCACGATACTCAATGGCAAATGGCTTTATGTTTATATATACTAAATTTTAATTTTACACAGACAAAAGATCTTATTTTGTCTTCAGTTTTAATCTTTAAAACTTACCAATATGAATTTCTTAACTTTTGTGTTTTATATATATATAATTTTTTTTCTTTGTTTAAATATGTGTGTGGTTTTTTTCGATTTTTCATAGAGCATGAAGAAGTATGGTGAGAATTTTTGGTGTGTGTTGTGAATGAAGATTGCTAGGTTTGTGTTTTAATGTTTGCTAATCCTTAATATTTTAAGTGGATATACTTTACAAAACTAAAAAATTAAACATGGTAAATTGATATTTATTTTAACGAGCAACACATTGAAATTCAACCTACCCCTTACTTATATCTTTGAATTTCTGAAGAAATCAACTGAATTCCTTATTTCGATTATTTATAGGACCACGTTCTTTTAATTTGTTTATTTCTAAATTGTATTCGTATATATAAGTTAAATTACGAATATTAAGTTTAAGTTCAAAGCTTGACTTGCCTTTATATTTCAATATTAATATTTAACTTAAGTTTGATTTGATTTGAAGCCAAATTTAATTCAAGTAGCTTGAAAATCAAGTGAAATGCTGAACCCTTAATCATAATTAAAAATGACGCTTAATATCATTGAAAGGTCTAGATTCATAAGGTGTTAACTCTAAATAAACGATCAAAGTGTTACGGAGAAAATTCAAAGAAGATTTAAGACTTTAAATATTGAGTAACGTAACACTAATTCACAAAATTTTAACAAATTTTTACCTTTACCTATACATATTTATTTTATTCTGAACCACGCATGGATTTTCTTATTATGAACAAATTTTCAATTAATTCTTATACTTCACTTACCATTCAGAACTACCAAATTTCACGTTTTATAAATAATTTTGGTGTAAAAATTCTAACTTTTTAAATTAACCATGTGTTAATCAAATAACTTTAAAATTACAAGAATAAAATTTTTCTTTATTTTTCTCGTTTTTTTTTTTACAAATAAAATAACTAATTGTTATATCGCGAAAAAAATCATTTTTGGAAGATTTGCAAGATCATTTTTGCAAAATTTTGGAATCAATTATGAAAACGAAAAATTTTATTCGATACTTTTGGGATGCTTGTTGTGTGCTGTACATATGTGAATAAAATCAATTTTATCAATATCATTACTAATCAAAACTGATTGATTTATAGGTACATATTACCAAAGAGTATCTACAATTAGAACCTATTGGTTTAGTATTCGTATTCTTCTTTGCTCTCATTCTCGTCATCCAATTCACGGCTATGTTGTTCCATCGATTCGGTACATTGTCGCACATATTAGCCTCAACTGAACTTTCGTTTTACTGTTCCAAAAAGGTGAGCTTTTTACTAAATACTCTCTTAAATCGAAATAGTGACTTTCGACTACAAATAGTGACTATTCACTATTTTGTGGTGAAAAGTATACCACTATTTGAATTTGGAGGTATATTTTTAACTACAAAATAGTGAATAGTCACTATTTGTAGTCGAAAGTCACTATTTTGATTTAAGAGAGTAGTTTTAATTGGAAATTGATTTAATTTCTCTCGATTGTTCATTAGGCTGAGGATTTATCGCAAGATGCTTTGTTGGATAAAAACGCGGTGGAAATTGTCAAGGAGCTGCAGAAACTGCGTGGTATCGACGATGCTGATTACGATAACGACTCGGGTTCAGGTCCTGACCATGTGGCTCGTCGAAAAACTGTTCATAACTTGGAAAGATACGCGAAACGTAAACGGCAAATCGGAACTCTGGATGTGGCTTTCAAACGTCGATTCTTTAATATGAGTGCCAACGGCGCAAATCCAGGTACCTTAAACAAATTTAATTTTTTTTTTACAATTCAAAAAACTGTTTGATCCTGTGGATATAAGATTCTTCGGTAAATTAGCAACGTGCATAAAACAAACTAGTTTATATCTTGCTTTGGCTATTGGAATTTAACGTTTTTTATTATAAAAGTCTTTCTTTACATTTATCTCTATCTCTATATATCTTTGTTTTGTTCAAATTTTAATTTGAAACTGTAATTTCAGGAACTCCAGTTTTGACTAGGAAAATGACAATGCGACGAGAAACGATCAAAGCGTTGGAAATACGTCGTAATTCGGTGATGGCTGAACGAAGAAAATCTCACATGCAAACTTTGGGAGCTAGCAATGATTACGGAGGAATCAACAACAATGGATACCCAGTAAGAAATCATAGAAATTCAAGCGTTAGCAGCATCACGGCTCGAGACATATTCACGAATCCTCCAATAATGGGAGGCCACACGAACAATGGATATGAACGAACGATTTCAGAGGACGAAATGGAAAGAAATTCGATTCGATTAGATCCCAGAAATTCACTCAATGTTTACCGATAAACGACTTAAATCTTTTGTAGAATCTTAAACGAATAAAATAACATAAAATAGTATTTAATAAGCCCATGAATAAATTACCCTTTTTGATACCTTTATAAGAAATTAAAAAAAAATTTAGTTATTTATATTTTTATAACAATTTTTTTTTCAAATGTTATATACTATAATGTTAATTAAAATTCCTATTTAAGTTTTAATTTCAAAAAAATTTTGATAACTTTTTTTAAAGAATTTTTTAAGATATGTGAATTTTTGGCAAAGTGAGTACTTATGAAACTGATATTTGAATGATAAGTAAGTTAGGCTATGTAATAAATGTAATTATAATTAATTGTATTATTTTTTTTATACAAGAATCTAATTCTTGACTAGAAGTGAGTCATATATGGTTTAAATTGTATATTATTTATTACGATATTTCTGCAATGAACTGAATTAAACAATGAAATTTATTTGGTTTTCTTTTACTCCCTGTTTAAAAAAATTTGCTTTTTAGAAAAATATTTGGAAAATACTCTACTTTCAATTTTGGTGTGGTTGCCACAAAAAAGGTAGGTGGATAACACTTTTTGGTATGGTATTTACGTGAATGGTACTTTTAAGGTGGATATCTCAATAAAATCTTAAACAAAGATGGAATAATGAAAGATTGGAAAAACTGTTGAAACATACTGAGAAAAATTTCTGTTTTAAACTCATTTAGTTGCTTATAATATTTGAGCTATTTGGGACTCAAACAGCATATCAAATACATAACTGCCCAATTTTTAAATACAATTTCAACATTTAAACGTGAAAATATCGTCGATGGAGGCTCTTTATAAACGTTTCTGTTATTTTCACAAAGATCAGTGGAATACAAGCTCTTATATTTTATGACAATCTACAAATTTAAAAGTAATTTTTTTAAATTTTTATTTAAGAAGTGTTTTCAATCGTTACGACTTTATACACTCGTGTAAAAAATGAATGAAAATATCATGAAATATATTAATATTAAAAAATGTTAGTTATGGTTTTGTGTTGTTAGTTATCGATTTTATATTATTTTTTATATTTGTTATAATTATTTTGCTCGCTGGGAAAGATGAGTCAAGTTCTTTTTGTTTGGCAATTGGGGTGAGCAATTTAATTGGCTACAAAATACAAATATCTGCCGCGATGCGTCACTGCTTTCTTTTACTTTCATTTATGAAACTCGTTGTTGGTTAAAAGAACTATAAGCTCTTTATAACTATATAAATAGAGCTTAATGCATACATATTGTAACTATGCATATATATATATATATATATATATATATATATATATATATATATATATATATATATATATATATATATACGAACTCCCACCCTTAACCCCAGAACCGTCCTTATTAGAATTTTCCCAGGAAAAAGTTTCAAATAACAGTTGTAGGCATTAATAAGTCTAAAAACTATAGAAAGTGTAAGGAAAATCGTTGGAACCGTTTTCAAAAAAAATTGAAAAAGCTCAAAAATCTATTGCATAAAGTTGAGCTTTTCGCCAACCAATTTCAACCAAAAGCTTTGAAGCATAATGAGATGTAATAAGCAGGCTTAATTCCAAATTTGGTGAAATTCGGATAAAGCTTTCGATTCGATATCGCAGTCACACAAAGATACACATACACACAGAAATGTTGCTAAGAACCACCTTTTTACTGTCTTTTACTACTATGTAGTAAAAGAGATATTGTAATCGCATCAAATTTTCTGAGGAAAAAGTTTCAAATAAAAATTTTAACCATTAATGAGTCTAAGAACTATAATAAGTTCAAAGATAATCGTTGTAGCCGATTTCAAAAAGAAATGAAAAAGCTCAAAAACTTCTAGAATAAAGTGGAGCTTTCGATTATTCGATTTCAACCAAAAGCTTTGTGGCACAGCTAGGTATAATATGGAGACCAAATTCCAAGTTTGGTGAAATTCGGATAAATCTTTTGATACGATATGGCTGTCACACACAGATATGTCTCTAAAAATCACGTTTTTGGACACAGGGGACCTCAAAACGTGTATTTCCGGTAAAAGCTCAAATTCGAAAATTCGGCCCGATTGCAATACTATATAGTAGTAAAAGAAAGTAAAAAGGTTCATTATTTGGTAATTTCTATGTAGTTTTAATATGTTTTTAAACAAAATTCATACGAATTCATCAAGTCAAGTAGCTGGACATTTTTTGGAATGAAGATAGCTTAATTTAGACTTGAAAAGTTGGAAATGCAAATCAATTTTAAGCTGCTTAAAAACGTAGCCAAGTAATTCAAAAATCAGGTCGCTTAGTGGCGTGGTGGACTAAATAGGTGCCTTATACGCCAGTGGTTCTGGGTTCGAATCACAATGAAAGCCTAAGATTTTTATTCTGGGTTTTCGGATTCGACGGTCGCTAATGACCATAGTAGTTGATGCGACCTTAACTAAAAAAAATTCAAAAATTGATCCAAGCACTGAATTTCTAAGCACGTTGAAACATGTTACTTGAATCAGTAATTAAAGTTAATAAATATTTAGATAAACATAAATCAGCATATTTTATTTTTTATTTCAACGTTATAATTTTGATATTCGATCCCATTTCACTTATAAATTTCTCGACCCAATCGATGATTGAAGTAACTTTTGACATCTAGAACAAAACCCTTTTATTGCCTTATTCCCACATCCTGGATTTCGACAAACCGATGCCGGCACCAAATAATGCGGAGCAGATGTCGGTCTACTTGGATAAGGCTGTTCGTATGAAATATTTCTATTTCCATTAATCGACTGCCAATTTCTCATCGCCAGAGGCGCTGAAGATGGTCTATTCGATGACCAAAATGGCTGACTCTGATCCACAACAGAAGAAGGATAATTTGCACTGTTCGTTGGCGAAACACTCACTCCGAAATCTTGTTTCTGACCGGTAAGAGGAGATGAATATTTCATACTATTTGCTGGTGATGCCTGATTATAATTTGACAAAGAAGGTACATTTCTTGAATTATTTCTCCATAAATTAGTTGGTAATGATACAAAATTTTGCGATGCAGCAGTAGAAGAGTAATCTGTATTTTGCGTACGCGGAATTTTCATAGGTGGTACAAGATTTTGACCCGTAGGAGAAAATGTGTAGCCTGCGTATGTTGCAAGTGATAGATTAATTGGTGATTTCTGATTCCAGAGTGTACTAGGAGATGAATACTCTGAATTATCCGTTCGTAAAAGATTCACTGGTGATGTTGGCCTCGAATTTCTTATAGGAGATGTGTACCCAGAATTCCACTGTGAAGAATTACTTGACGATGCTTGATTTGGACTCACAACAGGAGAGGAATACCCTGAAATATTTCCTCGCGGAACTGTTATTGGGGAAACCTTATCCTGTACCGTATTTTGAGCAAATGTAGCATTTATTGGCGTTGATTCGGGTTTTTGTGATTTTATTGCCGGTTTGGCACAAGGTGCACACTTCAATTTTTGGAAAAATGATTGCTTTGGTTGATTCAATTCTGTTTGGTTAGTTAAATTATCCTTATCCGATTGAAAAAATGTTTTCTTTTTCTGAGTAAGATTTGTTGAGTCAAGGTTTTGTTGAGTCGATCCTTGATTTGTGTCAACACTTGGAGCCTTTCTGGCATTGTTTGGATATTGAGAGTTCAAACTTTCTGCTGTGTTGTTCCATGTCGAAGACATACCAGGCGAACATTGGTCAATGCTCTGTGATGGAGATTGAGGACGTGATGGACTCAATAATCGCGTTCGTGCATATTTTTGAGATTCTTCATCGTTCTGGGAGTCGGGCTTCTTTGCTGCTGATTGGTCAGTTTGATGTAAGTTTTTCGATCGACTTCGCCTCTGATTACTACACAAGCTTTCAAAAAGACTTTGTGAAAGAGGATAGTGTGTACTTAATGGCTGGTTCGATTGTGGTTCCTTTTTTTTCTTTATTTGCTGTTCGTTTTCTGTCCTATACTTGCATTTAGGAGAACAAGAACCATACTGATCATCCATCGGTTGGTCAATTTTTGCTTCCAAATTTTCTGAATTAGCCAAAACTCTTGGCGACTGATCTGCAGAAGAGGAATATTCATGAAGAACTGAATTATTAACTGGTGAAATTGGTCGAGAACTTGATCTCACAAATGTTCGAGTATTCGATGGTACTGAGTTCATAAGTTTTGAGTCTGCTTGATTATTTTGACCTTTTCGTGTTTTATTTATAACATTAAAATTGTTTTGGTTTATTAAAGGATGATTCAATGAACTATCGCAAGTCGTACTCAATGTTTGTGCTTTTAACTGTTCTTTTGGTATTTGATAAGATAGGTTTTGATATTGACAACTAGAAAATTCATTACAAGGTCTATCAGCTATATGTTCATAGTTCTGTTTTGGAGATCGTGGTCGTCTTGAACATTGTCTGGATCTTGAAGTTATTGAAGGAGTCACTGATTCATTTCGAATGACTCTTGAATCATTTTGTCTTGAAACATCAGCTTTTGTCTTATCTTCGGGAAAACAAGTAACACACGGATGTTCTTTTTCTTGGCTTTTGGTATACACTGGAGATAGGGTTGATACATTTGGTTGGTTACTAGGAACTTCATATTGAAAAGGTGTTCCATTAACATCGTCTTTTCTTGGAGAAATCATAGTTTTTGATTTACTCGAACAAGTAATACAAGGTGTTATAAAATTATTACTATCCTTCTTTTTTGCTAACTGAGCCATTTGTAAGCTCATATAAATTTGTTTTAAGCAAGTCAGGCAAATTGGTAAATCAATCTCAGTTAATTCTTGTATTTTTTTCTCACGACATTTTTCAATCAAAAATCTGGCTTCATCTGAAATCAAATTATTTTCTTCATCACAGTCAAAAATTAACATTAGTTCCCGGAGCATTGACGACACTACATTTCTTTGAATCTGATTCAAGTTCCTTATCATGGCATCATTGTTGCAAATTGCACTGGTATATGGATATAGAAATTGATCTCCTTTGCAAATCAAACAATGACGAATTTCCCCTGAGTTCATTATAAACGAAGTGTTCGTCTCGTTGTCGATCAAAAAAGGTCTTCCAGTTTGGATATCTTGTCGTGGTGTTACATATTCTTCAACACCTCCAGTTCTTGTAAAGAAAGAAGGAACATTGTTACCATACTTATCCGGGTTTTGAATGTAATCCATCATGTGCTCAACCGTATCTTTATTATAATATTCACCTAACATTTTCTTAATTTCTTCACTTTCAGTATTATCATAATAATCGCTTTGACTCATTGAAAGGAAAACATTTGGAATATCACTCTGATTTCCGTTTTGTGAGTTGATACTTTTAGAACTGAGTGAGCCATTTCCAATAACAGGCGTCAAATATTCGGTTTGATCGAAATATGAAAGGTTTTTACGTTCATACAATTCAGGATTTTCAATGAAATCCATTAGAATTTGGACAGTGTGATCACTGAATTTCTGACTTAATGCCCTATAAATTTCTTCGTTGCCCGGATCTCGAGGATACTGAGTTCGAAACTGTTCTTTTTCGAGATATGCAGCGTTTGGATTAAATGCGACAGCTTTCTGATATTGACTTTGTTGTATCTGACCAGAGCGGTTAAAAGATTGAACGTTTTCTGACGTTGGTTGCTCGCCAAAGTTTTTATTTTGGCTATTAATTGGTTCACTTACAAGTGATTGATCATCAAAAATTTCTTGAGGTGGTCTTTGAGCTTCCCCAACTTGTGAAAATTGCTGTCTTTCCAACTGTGCATAGCTTCCATCAAACTGATTTTGATTTTGGAAATTTTCAGTTGGCTGCATGGACGTAGAAGGAAAATTCTGACTTTCACCTAGATTTTGTTCAAAATTAAAACTTTTATTTTGTCCTTGAGTATTTTGCGGGATATTTTGGGAATCTTTTTGAGGTTTTCCTTGGTTCGAACTTTTACTATCAAACGTTGAATTAGATTGAACACCATCCTGAAAATTTGAATAATTTTTTGGTGCGGTCAAAGTCTTCTCTTGGAGGAGCTGCTGGTTTTCTATTTTATTTTCAGGTTCTATTATATGGGGATAGTTTTCAAAACTTTTGTTTGGTCCACTTTGACTTTGAATCTGACTTGATCGAGCTACATTAGCCGTACTAATACCTTGGTCAAACTGATTTTGATTTTGAAAATGTTCATGAGAGTCTTGTAAAATTTGAGTTTCGTCTAATTGTCTAACATCATTCATACTGGGACCTAGATTCATGTTATTTTGACTTTGGATATTTCTTGTTGAAACCTGATCCAGTTGATAATTCTGGTCTTGCATTTGACTTTCATAATCTTGATTAAATTGTCCTTCATTTGTTGTTCCTTGAAAATTTTCCACTCCCTGTGGATACCTATGGCTGCCAACTTGACTGGTTCCAGGTTGTATATTTTGAATGTTTGAAGGTTGTTGAAATTTCCCTTGACTTTGAATATTTCTACTGGAACCTTGTGAAATTTGATTATTATCTTGTTGATTTAATCCCGACTGAAAAAAATTTTTTTAAATTATAAATATCTTCCATAGACATGAACTCAACCTTTCAAACTAACCTTTGAAAAAGTATCAACTTGACCATGTTGTTGATTTTGCACTTGAATTTGGTTCGAAGGTTGCTTTAAACGTTTTTCATCATTTATATTTCCTTTACTGGAAACAACAGTTTGCATTTGAGAATTCCCTAGTTGCCCTGACTGAGGGTGAGCGTGTCTTGATGCCAGGCTTGACTGTCCTTGAATTTGAAGTTTTTCTTTTTGAAAGTTATCTTGTTGATTTTCCACTTGCTTGGTCATAGGAACTACAGTTTGACCTCCTGAAATAGGAATTTGGGCTTCGTTTGGTAAATGTTGGCTTTTCACTTGATCGTATCTTAAATTTTGACTTCTATTTTCCGTTGAATGCCCTTGAACATTTGTTCCCATTGAACTAACTGGTTGAATATTTTGGTTATGAAATGTTGGAGCTGAATTTTTTGGAAAGTTTTGAAGTTTTGATTCTTCTTTATAAGGACTTTCACTTTGTAGGTTTCCTATTGATTTTAAATTTCCCTTCGATGTAGGGACCAATTGAGACATATTATTGTTGTTCTGATTAGGATTAGTTTGTCTCGAAATTTGTCCAATGGTTTGTACATTACTTTTTGAAACACCTTGGTCAACTGCTGGTTGTGATGATCTAACTTCCACATTATTAATACCGTTATTTCCATCATTTGGAAAATTATCTCTTGGGTAAAGAGTTGGTTGTGTTGCTCCAAAACCTTGCTTTTGAGCTAAATTTTGAGGCTTTAACGATGGACTTCCAGTTAGCAAATTTCCTTGTTGTGACGATGTGGCTTTCGTTTGGTTTCCGGGTGAAACCAAGCTTTGTACATTTGGGGGATGAGAAATTACATTTAATGGTCTTGGGGGTTGATTTTCTTGGTACTGCATTTGCATATTTCCTTTGGTAATTTGTTGTTGGGGTGCATTTTGTGGTTCTAGTAATTGACCTCCTTTTGAAATAGATGCCATTTGTTGAGATGGTAAACCTCCCATTGTATTTGCTGAATGAACTTGGTTTTGTGGTTGAAAATTACTGGAAAGTGGAGTTGGAGGAAAAATTTGGTTTTGGTTAAAGTTTTGAGATCTAGGAGGTTGACTTCTATCTTGTAATTTTCCACTGGTATCTAAAATTGCTTGTTGATGTGGCAGTGCTACCTCTTGATTTGTATTTTTGGTGATAGCTACATATTGGGGTCCTAATGATTGACTTCCACTTGGAATATTCTTCTCATAACTAGGTGTTCCTTGTTGCGATACAAACCCTCCCATTTTATTTGCAGATGGGGCTAAATATTGTAATTGAGAGTTACCGGTAGGCTGCATTGGAGAAAACAACTGGTTCTGAGATTTTGGCGGTGGGTTTTGGTTTTGATACTGTCTATTTACGTCTGGAGCTAATTGTCTGGATAGATTTTGGTTTTCTTGTCTTTGATCTCCAACGGATTTATTACTTCCTTTTGAACTAATAACATTTTGGGGTCCCAATGGTTGACTTCTACTTTGAGTATTTTCCCTAGCTTCTGGAAGCCCTTGATTAGGTTGCATCCCTCTCATTTGATTTGCAGAAGGAGTTAAGTTTTGCGTCTGAAATTTAAGCTGTGTTTGAGGAATAACTTGGTTTCGAGGTACTGGTAGTTGATTTCCGCCTGGAAAATTTCTCTGACTGTCTGTTGTCATTTGTGGAGATGGAAGTTTTACACCTTGATTTGAAGGAGAAATCAAGTTTTGGGAAGCAACTGATTGTTTTTCCATCTGTTTATCTATGCTTGACTGAATATCACTTTTAGGAGCAATTACAGTTGGAATTAAGTTTTGAGGTCCTAGTGATTGACTTTTATTTTGCATATTTTGTATAACACTCGGAACTACAAGTTGTTCTTTCATTTTATTTGTGGGAGGAATAAAATTTTGATTCTGTTGTGAGGATACGCTTCCCATTTGATTTAAAGGAGCCACTTTTTGTAAAATTGTTGCTTGATTTCCTTGACTTTGAACATTATCAACAGGTCGCACAGTACTTTTGGACACAATTTGATTCGGAACCAATTGTTGGAGTCCTCCAAAATTGTTAATATCACCTTGCAAATTTTTTTTATTTGCAGTTTCTTGAGTTTCTGGAAAGAAGGCATCCATATTTTTAACAATATAGGGGCTATTATTATTTATACTTTCTGGGAATTTTGTTGTTGCTTCAATACCGACTTTAACACCAGATTCTTGAGGAAGATTTTGGTTTACATCTGAACTTTGAACGAATGATAATTTTTGATTTCTTAATTGAGATTCAGATGCAATTTGAGATGAAGGATCTCCCAACGTTTTCTCTTCTTGACGAATTTGGTTTTGTGGAAGGTTCTGATGTGGCACCGTTTGACTTCTATTTTCGCTTATCGGACCTGTTTTACTTTGAATAGTTTTTGCTTCTTGATTTTTCAGAGAACTGTTTTCTGAGGACCGATTGTCAGAGTAAACTACGCGATCAACAGTTAATGTTTCATCTCTAAATGACTCAGGCTGCTTTAGGTTTACCATTGATTTTTTAGAGTAAGTGATATGGAGACGACTGAATTTATTTTCAGGCTCTACATGCTTTTGATGCAAATTCATCTGGGGTTTATGTGAATTAGTTTGGTACATGCTCATTTCATGGATCAATTTTTCGGCCCGTTTTTTACCCACTTCGCTAATGAGCTGTTCTTTAAAATTGTCAATGTCTCTATGAATAAACTTGTCAACTTCTTTAGATGAATCGACTGGTATAATGGGATCGGTATGAATAGGAACATCGTGCACAAATTTTTCAATGTCGGGAGGAACGTTTTCAGGTACCAGTCCAATGCTTTTTAAAATTTGAGAACGACTCTTCGATGGCATCATCAGTTGCGTCGGAGGCTTTTCTTTTTCTTGAAATTTATTGTATGCTAGCATAGCTTTTATCACATCATCTGCCTTATCCTCGTCCAAACCATATACTAAATCATCTTTGAAATGTACTTCTTCTTGACGTATTGCATTATGACGTAGTTTTTCTATATCATCTGGAATTTTTTCTGGCATAACTGGTATTTCGGTTTCTTCAGATGCTTCATTTAAGCTTGTAGAACTGGATTTGGGAGTTGATGTTGCGAGTGGTTGAGATGTAGTACGAATTTTTTCAAGGTTTGAGGTTTTTAAAGACATTTTTTTCGGTTCATCTATGGTTGATGATTGTGGTGTTATCGTTGGAAGAATAATATTAGAGACTTTGAAATCTGGTACAGTTACAAAAGGAGGATTATTTATTAGTGAATGTTCTTTATATAAATTCCTACTGTCAGCTTTAACTGGAAGTTTTGATTGTCTCTTGGTAAGTTTCATTGTAGACTGAGGAGATAAGGCGGTAAAGACTTTCTTTTTATCGTCCAACTTGGGTAGCTTTTCGATGTGCTCTAAGATAATGTTTGGTTTTGATATATTATTTTCAATATGTATTTCACTTTTTTTAGAAGTTTCAACTTCTTTGATAGTTTTTTCTGATTTTAATACTGGAATTTTCTTGGTTTTAACAACTGTTGGTGAAAAACTGTTATCGTTTGTATTACTAAATTCCATTTGTATTTCCTTTTCTGTGGCAGCATTGAGTAATTTTTCTTGTTGATTTTCCTTATGTAGCGATTTATTTTCTGGGTCAACATTTCTTGTTTCTGAATCCTTAGTTTTATTATACTCTTCAACTGCAACTTTAATCTCATTAATTTTTTCGCCTTTTTCTTTACTTACTACCACAGAGTTTTCTTTTAAAATTTCCTTCTGGGATAAATTTTTTATTTCTTTAACTTTCAAAGGCTTATTTGGATTTAACTCTCTCTCCGAATTGGTATCAGAAATTTCTTCATTTGCATTATTTTTAAAAGAAGAAATTTTCTTTTGTATATTATTTTCTTTTTGTATCAAAGAAAATTCTTTTACTTGCTTTTCCTGATCAATTATATCCCTCATAATATCTTCTTCTATATTATTTTTATCAGGTTTGTCCTTTAAATCAACTACGGGAGTCTTAACTTCAATTTTATTGGTTTTTATTACTTTCGGTAAGAAAATTGCATCTTCTTTTACTTTGACTTGAAAAGTTTGCCCTTGCTTTTCTATTACAACATCTGAAGATTCTTTTCTAATTTCTTTTTGAATTGATTTTCTTGAATCAATATTTATAGTCTCAGGTTCAATCATTTTTCTTTCTGATTTCAAAATTGGAATTTTCTTAGTTTCAGAAATCTTTGGTAAAATGATAACTTCTGGAGGTTCAATTTTTTCTTGAACGATTATTTTATTATCATAAAGGATATCTCTTTCGGTAATTTTCTTTGAGAAATCTTTTGTCAATATTTTATTTTGATGATATTCATTCATTTCTTCCATTTTGGAAAGTTGCTCATCTTTAATATAATTTTCTGATTTATCAACTGGAGACTTTTCTATTGCATCACTTTTAAGTTGAGGTATTTCTGCTTTTTTATTATATTGAGGTATTGTTGCTTTATTTTTTCTTTCTACAACCATTATATCATCATAAGCTTGGGTATTTTCAGTCAAATTTTTCTTCTGGAAAGATGCATTTATTTCTTTTACTTGAGCAGGCTGTTCTGCACCTTTAATATTTTGTTCTGGTTTCACAACAAGGTCCCTATCCTTTATATCACTTTTTATCTGAGACGTTTGCTCTTTTTCTGTTTTATCAGTTATTTTGTCAAGATCTACAACTTTTGGTTGCTTTAGATACATTTTTTTCGCTTCGATAGTTAAAGGAAGCTTCGAAGGGCTTAGTTTTCTGTCCGTTTTCTTAAGGGAAATTTTTTCAGATAACTTTGGTGAAGAAACTTTTTTGAGTTTTGGCTCAACCATTTGACTAATTGGTGTTCTTAAAACATCTGAAGAAACATTCTTTCTCTTAACAATATTAGTAGTGTCATGACCTTTGATTTGTCTTTCTAACTTCTGATTGGAAATTTTTTTATTCACAATACTTTTTGTTAATGAAATGTGGCTTCTTTTTTGGATTTCTTCTTCAGATATTTTCTTCGTCGTATCAGTTTTCTGCTCTCTTGTTCGTAATAATTCGTCTTTTTCTTTTAGGATCAATTTTTCTGTTACTCCTACTTTTGGAATTTCAGTGTCATTTCTTGTCTTTTTTATTTCAGGCACATTTCTTGTTGATTCCTCGTCGAAAATTTGATTTACCTCTTCAATTATTGGTAATAACGGGTTGTTTTCTTTTGGACTTACAATGATACTGCTTTTCTTCAATACTTTCTCTTTTGTGTTTTGTTCAATCTCATTATCCTTTATTAAACCTATTTTCAGCGATGAATCCGTAATTTCCTTTTTTAGTATCTTTTCTGAACTTTCGCTGCTCAGAATAACTTTTGGCGAAAGATTTGCCTTAGTTACTTTATAATCATTTGGTTTAATAATTCGTTCACTTTCCTTGAACGGTTTCTTTACTTCAAGATTAACTATCGTTGATGCTTCACTTCTTTTCCATTTAACTTCATTTTGAGCAGTTTTTATGGGTTCTTCAACTTTTATACTACCCGGCGATAGACTTTTTTTAGTTTTTCCTTCTTGAACTGGGTTTCGTTGAGTTTTCGAACTTAATTGGGACGATGATAATTTTTTAGTTGTTCTTTCGATTGAGTCTAAAGATATTTTAGATTTATTGTTACTAGTTTGAGAAGTTCTATTTGGAATATGTGAAGGTTTTTTAATTAGATTTCCACTTAGTTTCGGTTTTAGTAAACTTTTCTTGCTTTTTTCCTTTTCCATAGTCTTGTTCTTCATATAAATTTTCTCATCTTCTGTTAACAAGCTATTTTTATCGTGTTTAATTTCACTTTTTAAGTTTTCATCCCCAAATGTATTCTTATTCTCAACTTGCGAAATTTCTTCTTGAATTATATCAAATTGAGGAGTTGAATGCATTTTTTTATTTGCTTCTCCAATCAATGGTGGTTTATAATCAAATTTTTCAAAATTTTCTTTTACTTTGCTTTCATTTTTATTAGGTGTTATTAGAAGCATATTTGTCTTTTTTTCATTTTGTAAAGGCTTCAAGTTGAGATTTTTTACAACTTCTTCTGAAACATTTTCATTTTCTTTACTATCGAAATTTTTATCATTAGACTTAATTTCTTCTCTTTTTCTGCTTGAAAAATCATTCCTTTGTCTCTTGAAGGTCTCTTTTTCTAATTCACCATTCTTAACAAAATTTTCTTCATTCATTTTATCTTTAATGTCCTTCTTTTCTTCGAAATTTTCAAACTGATTTTTTTCTAACAAATCTTTTTTTATTCCTTCTGTTTCATTTGATTCCAAATAAAATGTCTTATCATCATCTTTTAACAATTCTGAAGGAACCAATTTTGAATCTTCTTCAATTTTACTTTTCACATTATCTTTCATTCCAATGAACTCTAAAAATGACTGTGCTTTGATCAGTAATTCTTCTTTCGAAAGTGGCTTATTCTCGACTTCTAAGAGCAATGGAACTTGTTCCTCTTGCCTTGATGGAGAATCGAGCAAATAATCCAAGATTTTTGCTTCTTTTGCGTCATTCCAATGATCGTTGTTTTCTTTTTTTTGCTCACCAATTCCGTCAATGTTCTTATTCGACTCGTTTATTTTCTCTTGCTCACTTCTTATAGCCACTTTTTCATCGCTAAGATCTTCGAGTAAATAGTCTAAAATTTTTTCTTCATCATTTTCATTTTCTATTTCATTTAAATGTTTATCAATATCAATTTCGGTAAGATTGTTGAGATTATTTTTCAGGCGTAAGTCTTTCATTGTTAGGTTGGTTTTTAAAGGTTTTGGAATGAAAAGTGGGTCAAATACTGAGCTTGATGATTTCCTTCCGAAATATTTAGTTTTAATTTCTATGCCTTCAGAAGATTTTTGGTTACTTTTTTGAGGATTTAATAAATACTTCATTAACTCTTCAGTGTCATCTTTAGCCTTTTTATGAGGTAAATTTTTCCTTCGATTTTCAGCTGCAACTAAAATCTCTTTTGAAATGGACCTATTGGCATTATTTTCTATTGTTTTGATAGGAGCTTGATAAAGTATTAAGCCGTCATCTTTTTCCTGGACGTTTGCATTTTCTTTTTTAAATATAATATTTTCGTTGATTAGTTCACGTTTGATGTCAAATTCTTGAGATTTCTTCAATATGTCATCTAAAATAATTAATATAAATTTAAGTTTGAATTTCCATACAAGTTGAACACATGCAAGGAATGTATTCAAGGTGTTCCATTCGTTATATTCTTCGTTGAAACTAACAAAAGATTAAAAAGTTTTAAGCTCAAAGCGAAGCTTTTTTAAATATTTTATTACTAGGCATCATTTAACCATCATCTTCTTTTGTATTTGGGTTCTACCTCCAAACCGATTAGTTGAATAAAAAATTTTTTACGAATTATTTTCTATATGATTTTACAAATAACCCAAAATTCTTAAAATAACGTCACAAAAAATTTATAAAAGTTCAAATTCTAGAATTATAAGCTTAAATATTTTTGATTTTTCATAGAATTCAAAGAATAATATACCCCAAAATAAACGATTCGAGAGTACCTTGGATACCTTCCTTAGTCGCATAACTTACATTACTTTTGAAAATCAAATTTAATGTTTTTGTAAATTAAAATAATAAAATAAAATTATAAAATGATAAATTTAATAAAAATACTTTGATTTGTTATAGATTACCTTCTGTAAATTTCTTTAAATCTTCATGTTTCAATAAACCTTTCTCAGTTTTTTTCTCATCATTGATTTTTTTAGTTTCAAGATTTAATGGTTCTTGTTCTTTAATATCTCTGTTCTTTAATTTTGTCGTTAACTCTTGCGAAACAACAGGAAGATTTTCATCACGCACACTTTCCCCTGGAAAACTGGGCACGGTTTCAATTTTTTCAGTTATATCTTTTTCAATTGACAAAGATCTGTTTAATGAAACTTCTCTTCTATCGTCTTCTGAGTAATAATTTGATGAATCTTCCACTTTAGTGCCAGATTTCTTCAACAAGTTCATAATTAGCTTTACCTTTTCTTTACTTAATTTTTTTGATAACTCCCTTTGGACTCTTTTAAAATTATCGTCAATAATTTTTTTGGAAGTTGAAATTGTTGTTTTAGTCTCGCCGTGAATAAAATCTGGAGGACTATCAAGTCTCAAATGACTCAATCTATGATGAAAGTTTTCAGACTTTTGTGATGCTGGAGGAATTACTTCCTTTTTACTAACGTTAAAGCTGGAACTTTCAGATTTTAAATAACCATTGTCCAATTCCTGACTTAATTTTTTGGTAACTTCAATATTTTTAGGCTTCTCAGCTTCATATGGCTTTACTAGTGCATCAACTATTTTTTTAGTCATATCTTTATTAAATTTTTTTGATAACTCTTTTTTTAGTTCTGTACTTTTGCTCCTGAAATATTCTTCTTTGTTTATTGGGGCTTCAACTTTTTGTTGTTCAAATAAAAAATTTGGTTGGCCCTGTTGTAATCGCACCATACTTTTTTCTTTGAATTCTTTGTATTTTTCTAATATTTCCTTCGGTTTGTTCATTTTTCCCTTAAACTCAAATAATCTTTCAAAACTATATTTATTTGGGGTATCTGCAATATCTTCGTTAAAATCGTTGTCATTTTCTTTTATCAAATTCTCATTGATTTTCTCCAATTCATTCTCTGTTTTTGGTTGCTGTATTAAGCTCATTATCTTTTTAACTTTATCGTCACTGAATTTTTTCGATAATGCCTGCTTCAATCTTGTCACACTTTCTTCAATACTTTTCATTTTTTCGACAGTTTTTTCGGAGTTTTCTTCGAATAAAAAATTTGGTTTATTTTTAGTGTTTTCAAGATCTTTATCTTTTAATCTCGGAAAATCTCTTTGGGATTTTAAACGAAATTTATCTATGATTTCTTGATCATTTTGCGATTGTAACATTTTTGAAAAATTTTCATTACTTTTTTGAGATTTATAAACTAGATTTTTGATTTTCCTTGCTTTTTCGTCGGTAAATTTCTCAGAGAGATCGTGTTCAAATTTATACGCTTCACTATCGAAATGTTTCCATGGTTTAGTGACGTTATTTGATTTTTTATCTTCATGAAAAAAAATTGGTCGCTTATAAGTTTGCAAATTTTCTGGAAAATCATTAAATTTTGATTGAGTGTCTTCTGGTAAATCTTGGGAGCATTTTCTTGTAGTTTTTCCTCGAGAATTATTCATGTAATTTAAAATCATTTCAACTTTGTCTTGACTCATTGTCTTTGATAATTCTTTTTTTAAACGAAAATAATTTCTATTGTTTGACAATCGATGCTCTTGCATACTATCTTCACAACTTAAATGAAGACGATGAGATGGTTGATTTCCAAAAACTTTGTGTTTGTATCCACTAAACTTATTATAAAATTGAAATCTTGTTCTAAAATCAGACAATTCAATTGCAGCCATTTTCGGTTTAATTTCATCGCAACAACTTTCCAAATCTATGGATTCCTCTTCTTTCAAACTTTCCATTCGCAAAGTATTCTCAGTTTTTTTCCGCCTTTCGTTTAAAACAATTATAAAATCAGCAATATTTTTAGCATTTTTTTCATTTGTGCTTTTTGCTAAGTGGCCTCTAAACCGTTCCATATCTGCATGAATAAACTTTCGACGTTCCACTTTACTACAAACTGGAATTAAATATTCCAGAATTGTAGGCGTCAGAACCAATTCTTTCAAAGGTTTCTTCGATTCTCTAACTTTAATAATCGACTTAAAATCTTTGTCTTCCAATTTTTTCTCTAAAACTGGTCGAGTGTGAGTTTTTTGGTTTGCTAACTGATTTTGTTGATTCTCATTAGCAGAACTCATCACCTGATCAACTTCTTCTTTTATCATCATCTTTAAGAGTATCTGTTTAAATTCTTCATATTTGTCTAAACTAGGTTGACTTTCGATGTCGGAGTTTGAAGGATTTCCACTCGATTCCTCTGTATTACTTGTGGATTGAAACGGATGCTTTTCATTTGTATTGAACATATAAGCTACCACTAATTCAGGGTTGAATTTGACGCATTTGCGATTCGAACTAACAGAACTTGATGAATAATCTTTAGACCAAGTTCTAGAACGAGCCAATGGTAAGTTTTTTCCATTTGATAAAGACGAATTATTGGATGAAGATGGTGCAGATTTTGGTCGTTGAGAATAATTACATTGACAAAAGTTTGTAAAAGTATTCGCTGAAGTTGGTTTGCTTAATTGAAAGCGTGGAGTCGATTTAGATCGACTATCAAGATACAATTTTTTCTGATTCATAAATTGGTTACTCATTATTGTTGGAAATTGATCAAATATACTTTTTGTAAAAGCCAATCTGACATCAACCTGGTTACCACCCCACATATTTCCATTGTTTGAATCTTCTGGAAGATCTTCTTCTTCTTTTACCAAATTTCCTTCGTTTCTTATATCATTATCTTCAATTTGTGATAAGTTTATAGTTTCGTTAACAAATCTCATTTTTTCTTCATGAATAATTTCTTCTGTATTTTTGGAATTTCGGTTACAGTAGCATAAACTAGTGGAAGCAACATTTTCTCGTTCAAAATTTGAAAATGGTTTGTAGATAGAAGAATGTAGTATCTTATTAGCATCTTCTTGCAAAATTCGAACGTTTGAAACCAATTTTTCTACATTCTTCATATTATACTCACAAGTATCTGCCTGAGATGTTCCTCTAAAATTTGATTTATTTTTTAAACTGAAACTGGTCCGTTTAAGAGGAGATTGAAGCGAGTTGGAATCGATTTTGGTATTTGATTTTTCGGTAAGATTCGAAACTGTAGGTTTGAACTGTCTTTTAGGACAATTTAATATACAACGCCCGATTGTTGGACAAGGGTTACATCGAATTGTGGAAGTAGGAGAACATTTGCAATTTCGATTGTAGCAAATTTTGCACGGCTTACATATGGAAGATTTTAGTTTTTGGTACTGGGGAGTTGGTTCGTGGATGATCTTTTCACAAGGACACTTGAACCCATAATGCTTACTTAAGCAGTTCTTACACACACAATCTTTATCAGACCTAAAAATATTTTATATTAAAAATCGATTTTACTTGAATTATTGAATTTTGTTTTACTTCTTTGGATATTGACGAGCGTTTGGAATGTTGTTGAATAAATTTTCTAAGATCACATCGAGATTTATCATTGTTCCCAATTGCATGACCTGAAAATAGTTTTTTATCACCTTATAATATGAAATTATTAAACTTTGTCTACAACTTGAGCACATCTTGTATACACTAAATGCTGCCGAGAAGAACTCCCGGGACCATTCATGATGGTATATTCTCCATCTCATGTCTCAATTGACAGATATCTCTCTGTATGTATTCATGCATTTTATGCATACAAATCTGAATGCTCAAGCATAGATAAAATATTAAATAATACTTCTGTCTGTGAATCAACTTGGATCAGTTCTTTTATATATTCACGCCGCTGTCCATCATCAATATTCCACGCTCGAAGATCACCACAAGACCGAACCGATTGCATGTGGCTACTTTCCCTAACAGCTGGTCGGTGTTTTTTAAGCAGGGGCTCGTCAAAAAGATGGTATTTGCGATGTAGAAATGAAGGCATTTTTATCGCTTAAAACACTGTAATTTAAAGTGAACATTTTTCATTATAACATTTTCATTAAACTAATGACAAATGTAATGTGATTGATGACGTCAATGGTAATGCGATCATTTTGGTTTGGCACTTTCACGAATCGCTTTCAAGAGGGAAAGCTTGATAGCTTGTAATTCCTCAAATTTCGAAGATAGAATCGAATAAGCATAATCGTTGCTTTCGTCGTCTATGTGTTTGTGCGGCATGTTTTTACGTAGATCATCAATACATTTGTCATAGTACTTCAATTTTTCATAGTTCATCTTAGTAGTTCGTACAACTTCTTTGCGACGAATTTCGGCTTCTTCATTCTAAAAAAATAAACATAGACAAGTAAGCTTCTGTTCGAACTGAGAGTACAATATGTAAAAATCAGTTTAATATTAATTGTCCAGTTGTTGTTCAAAATGATCTCTTATTTTTGGGAGGTTTAGATGGTGGAGACTATCACGTAACGGAAAAGTGACCAAACTACCTTCTTTTTCTTTTAATTTAAAATTCTCACTCTTTGTCTTTCTATATTTTTATGCTCATTTATTGCTTGGAGAAATGAACTTTCCAGAGTAAAAGAGTGGAAATTTAACAATAAAGATAGAGAGAAACTGATTTTACTACACTAAATGGTACGTCTTTTGATTTTACTAAATTATAAGTTGTAAAAATCTACATTCTACTAATGAAATTTTCCAATTTAAATCTAAATACGAAATTACTTAAATATTTGAGTATATTTAGAAACAAATTGTTGAATCTTTAGATTTCTTTTAAAAAAAGAGAGCTTTTAGAGTTAAAATATAGTATGGGAACTTTGTGTCTGTTGAGGGTCTCTTGCATATACTAGTTTTCTTTTATTTGTAATAATTTTCTGTAAACTAAAAAAATATCATTCTTATGGATAGAATTACTTCATAGACTTAGATAAAATAGCATGGCAGAATTAAAACAACATATCCAACATATTCTTATCTTTATATATAAAAATCTTCTGTTCGTGTATTTGTAATTAAACTCCTCCTAAACGGCTGGACCGATTTTGATGAACTTTTTTGTGTCTGTTCAAATGAATTCGAGAATCGTTTAGATTTACAATTAGATAATTTTTATTTTTTTATTCGAGAATAGTTTCGATTAACAATTTTCTAGATGTTTTTTTTTTATGTAGATAGCGCTGAGATCAGATTTAGGAAAAAATTTTGTACATTTTCTACTTTTTAGTTTATCAAAACGGTTCAGATTGTTTACAACGTATTTAAAAAAGTTTGAAATTTTGTATTTAAGACGTGTGTACAGGATAACGTGTTTCGGGTCCGCTACTTATATATAAGAATGGATTATAATTCTTGTTATTAAGATATTACTTTTAATATGAACAAAAAATAAACCGATCGAAGGGATAAAAATTAATTTTAAAAATCACATATTCAATTATTAAAATTAACAAAATTGTTACCGTTTCAAGTGATTTATGTTTTCGATCTTTTTTATCAGCACAAGAACATTTTGGATCTTTACATTTTTCACAAACTTTTTCGTTCATAATTTGCTCCTTTACATCTTTAAAACTGGTGGCAGCCAAAGCGACAATGTCATCTGATTTTTCCAGTTGTGTAACCTGAATGAAAATATAGTTTTTCAAGATATTGAAGCCATAAATTTGAGAAATGTTCTTTCCTCGCAAATTTATTCACAAACTAACCATAGTGTAAAAAATCTGTTTTTGAGCTTCCGTCAATTCGAGATTATCGTAGATCTGAAGTAAAGTCATATTACTTGCCATTGTTATCTTAAAAATTTTACAAGTTTTTTGAAATTTTTAATTATATTATATTAAATACATAAAATTTAAGGTATATAGAAATGAAATGTGTCAAAAAAAATATGATAACTGATCAAAAGAGCTCTGTATCCAATTGTGAATGTACATTACAGTACACTATCGGGATTGATTCCTCGACCTTTCAGAATTTGCCGAAAATGAACTATCTCTGATTCGTTCATTTTTATCAAATTGTGTATTCTTTCAAATCTGTCAGGTTGCTCTTCAGGAAGATTGTGTCTGAGTTTATGCCGTAGTTCATTCAGGTGCTGTTCATATTTTCCCAAAGATATACATTGTTGATACAGGCGCTCTATATTTTGATTACGTCGCGTTACTTCATCAATCATCTAAAAATAAATTGAAAAATAAAAAAAGTCTTCTAAGAGAGATTTATATTTAAATTACTGTAACTCGATCAGTCAAAACTGAATTTTTATAAGGTTTGTTCTGTCGAGATGCTCGTGGCCCACATAGACATTGCGGGTTTTTACAACAAGGATTTACTTTGAGACCAGCAGCAATCTTCTTAGTTAGGGCAACTAAATCATCATCGTTTGCGATTGATATTAACTAAAAGAAATTAATTTTCATGAAACATAATTAGTAGTTTCGAGACATTTAAAAATAATTACCAAAACGTGCAAATCTTTTTTTTGGATATCATTCAATTGAAGTTTTTCATAGGCAAGTTTCAAAAATTTTTCTTTAGACATTTTTATTTATTTAATTTTTTTATTAATATTTCTTAATTTGTTACAAGGTAAATTTGAAAGATCAAAAAAGTTATAAGTTACCGTCACAACCGATACTAAAAAAGATAATTTTTAAAATGAATTGTAGACGAAATTACTTTTTACTTTCTTTTACTACTATATAGAAAGTAAAGGAAGTATTGCAGTCGGGTCGATTTTCGAATTCGAGCTTTCACCGGAAATATATGTTTTGAGGTCCCCTGATTCCAAAAAAGTGGGTTTTAGAAAAATGTCTGCCTGTCTGTGTGTCCGTGTGTGACAGTCATATCGTATCGAAAGCTTTATCCGAATTTCACCAAACTTGGTATTTGACCTCCCTATTATATCTAGTTATGCCTCGAAGCTTTTGGTTGAAATCGAGTAACCGAAAGCTCCACTTTATTCATTTTTTTTCGAAAATGACTCCAACGATTTTCTTTAAACTTTCTATAGTTCTTAGACTCATTAGTGGCTTCAACTTTTATTTAAAAATTTTTCCTGGAAAAATTCGAATAAGGGCGGTTCTGGGGTGAAGGCTGTGAATTCGTGTACATATATATCCATATGTATGTATATAGGCTGTATGCATATAGTTATGTTTATATGTTTGATTATAAAGTACTTATAGTTCTTATAACCAACAGTGACTTTCATAAATGAAAGTAAAAGAACGTACTGTGACGCCTCGCAGCAGATATTTTTTTAACTCGTAATCAATTGAAAAAAAATTTTCATGAAAATGAATCCGGAGCTTAAAAAAGGTACTATGCCAAAAAATAAAAATAAAATATTTTAATGAAATATCTACAGACATAAACATTGGAGATATAACTTTTAAAAAGATAAAATCTAACGATAACGTGGTACCGATGACTGTCAAATGCTTTTAGTTGATACGGATAGGAATTCGAACGGACTCACGTGAGGATAAAAATTTTGTTGTAATTTTAACCATTTTCCAACCTACAAAATTTCTTAATGTTGTAAAAAAAGGATTAACAACGCATTGCTCTAATATTTATTTCTGGAGTACTAAGATCTAGATAACTTTACCTCGTTAGCGCTTTAGTATGATTTATTAGCTTTTACGATCCTCATAAATGTGTGAATTTTAATTTGTTCAAATTTTTTGAGCAAACATTATTTACAAATCATTTTTATTATTTTTAAACCGAAATTGTATGCCACTTTATTCACTTATTGTGTTCTTTGTAGTTTTTTTTCATTTTAAAATTTCAGGTAACTAGTTTTTTTACTGTATATGAATTATTTCAGGTAAATTTTTTTATTTAGTACTGACTTAAAAATAGTTCAATTCAAGTGAAAGGTAATTAAACAAAGATCTGTACGCAAATTTTATTTAATTCTTTTTAATTTCTGTTTAAGCATCGGTTAAACTTTTTAGTATTACAATACCTACCCTTATAATTCAGTCAAATGGTTTTTGTAAGTTTTTTTGTAAAATTTTAATTAAAACAAATTAAATAATCTCACTCTTTTTAATTTGTTTTCCCGAGAAAAGTTTTCGTTTTATACCGAACCAATGAACCTGCCTTTTAAATGTAATCATTTTAAGTGAACGCTCAAAAATATGTTTGATAAATCCTAAATCAAGTGCTAAAGATTCCAATGTGAGTGAACATACTTGCGACAGATAGCTATCACTAATTCAATTTCAAAAAATTACATTTAGTTTATCCGAGAAGCGATTGTTTCGGTTTGTAATTAATGTGTCGTCTTAAAAGAAAAATGTTCATATAGTTTAAAGTATTTACTTGGACTAGTGTTATTTCGTATTTCGTGTTGTCCGAATTTATTTGTAAACGTTTTCAGATTAAATGTTTTCCACTGTTATTTTCTCTCCCGGGCTCTCACCTCGCTCTGGTCTTTTGGGGTTGTTTAGTATTCTGTGACAAAATAATCAAGTAGACAAAATTATTTTTACCCTTGCTTAAGAAATAAATCTAACAAATTTATATGTGGCTTACTGCGCTCTCTTACAACATTGACTTTTCATTTCTATTTCCAATACTAAAACGTTAGTTTCTTTAAAATAATCAGAAATAATAGATTAGGTCCTACTTGTTTCAGAAACCAAACGTCCGAGGACACATAATAAATTTACTTTATCGAAGTTGTTTCAATAATTTTGTTATAAAACCGTAAAAAATAGAATTTGCTATCATTTTATTTATATAGATTAAGATACGTTACATCTTTATAATTAACTCTAAAATATAAATAACTAAAACATTGAGAAGACTAATTTAAAACTAGTAAAATTTTTTAAGGACCCCTTGAAATATTATCATTTAAACATCCTTTGATTTTTCACCCAAACTAAAATTGATTTGTTACAAGCACTGTTAAGATTCTTCATTGATTCTGAACGTTGGGTTAAAATCTCTGTCGCCAACAATCGTTCCTTCAGTCGAGCTGATTTTATAGCTTTCCTCAGAACTGCC
The DNA here is from genome assembly GCA_958496155.1 of Sisyra nigra. NCBI lineage: Eukaryota > Metazoa > Arthropoda > Insecta > Neuroptera > Sisyridae > Sisyra > Sisyra nigra. Next base: position 33,851,459 of record OY292317.1, read on the forward strand.
TCCACTTGACCATGGTTTGTTTGTATTTTCAGTGCACATTTTCTTTGCAAATCGACTTGGTTTACTTAGAAATTTAACTTTTATTGGAATAATTTCTCCTGATTTGGATTTAGAAGAAACCGGAAGTTTTTTGCTAGACGACTGGCATAACTTTACCGTAATATTCGATGGCTTGGTAGTTGTACGGTTTTCATTTGAATCACAATTAAAATCACTATGTGACTTAATATTTCTATTGCTACTTCTTTTTGAGATGTCCGTATGCACTTTTGAATTTTTTGTATTAGTATGTGAGCTTTTAAAGATTGGTGATTTGATGGAGTTGATAGACTGAATCAAAGAATCAATTCGTTCATTGAAAGTTACTAATGGTTTCTTTGTATTGACGGAATCTTCGTTAGAATATGTATTTGGGTCATTTTCTGGTACAAGAACAGAATCTATGTTATTTTCAGAAGCTTTTTTAAGGACATATTTCTGAATTTTATTGATCTCCATATTATATTTAGAAAAATTATTTTTTAATGATTTAAAATCACCTTTTTCATTTTTCATTTCATTTGTTCTGCTTTTAATTTCTAATAATTTTTTGGATAGTCTTGCCTGCAAATTTGTATCTTCTTTGTCCAGCAAATTTTCAAATGTCTTTTTAATATTTTTCTCTTGATTGCGCCAAGAAGTATCGTTGCAAGTTTTTTCAGTCGATTTGAAATTATTTTCTTCAAGTGGTTTGCTTATTATATTTTGTAGATATTGCATTATTTGAAAGTCGGTTTTATGAGCATTAAAAGGATTATTTAACGAAGATTCATTAGGTGAATTTTTTGCGGGTTCTTTCACTTCGTCGTTTTTCTTTTGGGAGCTTTTCCAACTATATAAAATATGTTTGGCATTTTCCTTGCTTTCAAGAGGCTTTTTTAAAGAGGTAAATGTATTATTTGGACTTTCTAAAAATTTCTCTTCTAATTTTATTCTTACACTCTTTGTTGGAATTTTTGTTGGGTGTAAATAAACTGAATCAAAATTTCTTAAATTTTTTTCATGTAAGTCCTTACAAATCCCTATATTTTTTAATGTATTTGACATTCGATCAATTTGATTATTTTTTGAGTTTTTAGAGACATTTTCTTTTATTGTCATTACACTACTTTTGATTCGTTCAATTTTACTCATGTCTATTGTCGTTTTTGGAATTGCAAGGAAAAGTTTCGAATTTCGATCAGTTCTTTGATAAAACTCTTTAATATGTTCTCTAAATTTATGTGGATTTTTTTCAATGACTGGTTTGTTACATTGGTGTTCAAAATTAGGTTTTTTATTGAAGGAAAATGATCTATTTTGAGTTGAATATGTCGAAGAAATTTCAAGATTCTGATTTTTAGTCATATTGTTTTTATAATTGTTAACAATGCCAAAATTGTTTTTTTGAGTTTTCAAACTTTGAGTGTAAGTTTTGTTTATTTTTTTGGGTTCGAATGAAAAATTATTATTTTTTGGGTGATTAGAACAAGTGGAAGTTTTGAAAATTTCAGATGGTTCAGATTTTGGACGAACCAGTGGACATGGGTTACAGCAGCACTTTCCATTCGATGACTTATCTGACGTGGGTATATCAAATGTGAAACCTGACGTTGATTTTGAACTGGTCGTTCGAATTGAAAAACTTTTATTAGCGATCCTTTTAAAATCCTGATTTCCATAATTGGCTCGATAGATTTGGGAATTATTATTGGAGAAAACCACCTCTGTGTTTAGTAACTTTGGTGGAGGCATTCCTGGAGATACTTGGTTCGAGGTCGTAGATTTTTGGAACAGTCGAGATGATGGCCTGATTGCAAACGAGGAAAGGTAACCTCGTGAGAAAGTGGATGTGGCTGGATGAGGCCTTAAAGTGTTCCATTGGAACTTGTTTTTTATTTGGACATAGGAAACAGGAACATATCGTTGATTCGTCGTGTCTTGATTAGTTGTTGGCTTCGACTGTCTGGAATAACTTGGGCATTTCGACGCGCACCTCCCAGTTTCAGGACAAGAACTGCATTTTGTTTGAGGACACTTACACATGACATTACGGCAATTTAAACATAGTGTGCAGTCTTGATTTGGCTTGGAAAAACTAACTCTCCTTGCTTGTTGAGGATTTGAAGTTAGGGATTTATTCTTTTCACACGGACAATCAAATCCAAATTTTAAACTTGGACAAATTTTACAGACGCACGTTTCAATACTTTTAATAACATTTTCTTTTTTTCTAAAAACCAAAAAAAAAAAAAAAAAATCTGTACATAAATTTCAAAAATGATAACGGTTTACCTGCGTAAAAATTCACAATTACTCAATACATTAAAAAATAAATTATCTAAGATAATTTCAATTGGAATGAGAAATCCTAATTTTATCCCCTAAAATATAATAAAAATATGATAACTTAAAAAACTTTGTGTAATATTCAAAGGAAACCTTTGTAGCTTCGTCGGCACTTAGAAGATCATTGAGAAATTCCCGTCGTAGTTCATCATTCAAATTCCAGGCCCGTAAATCAATACAAGAAAGCATTGATTTCATCTTACCACAAATACGTGGAAGGACAGGTTGTCTGTTATTCGTTTTGTCATTGAAGAGACTATATTTTCGATGAAGAAATGTTGGCATTTTGAATTTTTTTTTACTATAATTTAAAAGAAACATCTTTCAAAAATACATTTTGATTGAAATTTATGAAAACCCCCATGAAAACGTTTCCCTTAGTTACATTAAAACTGACTGTATCCAAGAAACTTGATTTTGAAAAAAAAATATAACCAAAAAGATAACATGTTTTATATCATCAAAAGCGTTTTGTGTAAGGATTTGCAAAAAGGGCTGTTCTTACATTTTTCGTCGCTATTAAAATTAACCAATATAGGAAAAGAGAAATTCAGATATAGTGTAAAAATCTTTGTTTTTGGCATGGCTATAGGCGTTAAGTTTATAACAATCGCTGACTGATGTATTGACTTTCTCGATAAGGATTCTTATTTTCAATGAAAATTTTACAAATCAAATTATACTTTATTTATTTTAACTCGTGGTTAAACAATTTGTCCAAAAAAAAAAACACATTTTAGTCACTTTTTAAATTGTTCAATCATTAACACTTGTATTCACTGACTGACTGACTTAGAGTACACATGCCTCCTTAAATAGAGATAATTGAGCTTTCTTGAACAGCCTAGACTCCAGGGCCTAGGCCCTTGATTGTTCGCTTGCTTATGCCTTGCCATGCCTTCTACAAATTTCCAAAATCAATTATGGTTCAAATGTCCATTGTTAAAACTTCCATAGAACAATTAAGAATGTTTTATTCTATCACTGTTTATTGTCTTTATCTTTGTTCGTTGCACTACTTAAGATTGGTCCCATTTAACAGAAAAGCATAGATTTCCGCACATGAACGGAAAAATGACGTTCAACATAATCTCTGACGTTTTCTGGATTGGTGAGTTTAAAAACCAGACGACCTCGTGATTTGATGAAATTATGATGTACAAATATTAACCCGTACTTACCAGTAGTTGGTTTCGAGCAGATATCGTTGGTATCGTTAAAAACGTCCAAAACTAATCTAAGTTTCGACATACGTCACAAAATAAAAACAAATATATAATAATTTTTGGATCTAAAGTGAACGTAGAGTATAATACGTATGAACAGGATTTGTGTCGATTGATGATTTATAAGCAATCGGGTGGTTGAACGAATGCGAGTTGTAATTATGGATATAATTGTATAATCTATTAATGTAGGTAGTCAATATTTGTACACGAACTAATAAATATATTTTTTTTTTAATAATTGTATTTATAATATTTTTTTAATATTTGTATTTAATATAATTGTAATATAATATGAAAAATATACCTTACTAGCTGATACCCGCTCGCTTTGCTGAGAGTATCTAAATTAAATTGATTGATAAATAGATTCTCTATTTAAATATAAAAATTAATCTATTTTGACAGAAAAAGATAATAGATAATAGATTCCAGACTTTAGATCTAAAGTAAGTTTATCAAAATCCTTAAAACTACTTTTCTAGGAAGAGATATTATAACTATCTCACAGGTTCTATACAATTTTAAGTATAAAAAGTTCTTTAAGAAAATCTGAAAATCTTTCATACCAAATGTCATTTAAAACGTTTAAAACCGTTCAGCTATTTTAGTACAAAATATGAGGAGCTATCGTACAGGAACCATACCTTTTTTAGGATATATGGTATCATATTCAATATGTCAAAATCTGAGGTATCTTTAACAACACTTCATTAAAATTCGTTCCGTTTAGTAATTGTTAATTATTTAAAAATTGATTATAATATTTTAATACGTTTATTTCCAATTAGTATCTTCCACAATGACCAATAAAGAAATTCAAATATTTTTAAAAATGTCATTATTAATTTTATCGAGTGTTAAATTAAAATTCTTATTTATTCTCCAGTAAAAATTGACAACTTTTAAATTTAACTTTGTAGAGATTTTTTTCTTGAGAAAAATGGGTTAAAATGCTATTTCACGAGCTTTAACGAAACTTCTTTTAAATACACCATTCCTGTAGGATTTAATTATTATGGTATCCTATGGGAATTGTCGATTATTTTGGCATAAGAAACAATCTACATCATTCTCTGCCCCGTTATCTATCACATGTAAGCGGATATTGTATCGAAATTTAAGCTCAATTGGTGTAGAATTTTTAGAGTTTCATCCTAGAAAAGGATCAACACAATAGTTTTACGTAATATATGAGAAGAAGATATCTATAAAACTGCCACTACGTACGCCGTACAAAATAACCAGCCATTCTGCCAACGCTTTTGAAATCTCTGATATCTTTTAAGATATTCATTTTTATGATATGCTGTAAAGAGCAATTCTAATTTACATAAAATGCGCAACGTATTTAATGTATTTAATTGGATAATGAATACTACTGTATTGTTTAAAATAGCTTGGCAAATAACCAATAATTTTTTTGTAATATGTACAAGATAAAAATGGTTACTGTGGGTTATCCTTAGGAGACAGACATATACCGTTGCGGACTTTTTTATCAATCTTGTTAAGATACACAATTTTGCTGAATATTAGGTTGATCTATCTCGTAAGGTTTAGCCAGCGTTTGCAATGTACGTTCACAAAAATATGTTTGTTATGACATCACATTACAAATCTTTGAATTTTCCGACTTTTTTCTACTCTAATATGCTTGTTTTATACCCACAAACCTTTCTCTTGAATTACTCTATCAATTGCTGAAAACTGCATTAAAATCCGTTTTGTAGTTTAAAAGATCTAAGAGAACAGACAGCGGGAGCGACTTTATTTTATTCTACGTAAAATTAAGCCTGTATTCAACACGACTCCGAATTTAACGCGATTCCGAAATTTTCATAAAGATATTAAGAAAAAAAAAACTTATAAAAGAATTCAAAGAAAGTAAAAGTCAATCAGATAAGCATTTACTTGGGTAATAATCTCTTGGCCAATGTTGTCTTCCCTTTGTCTATTGGTCAATGCTTTAACATCACCAGAAGAACTATTGGAACAAACCTAATAGGTAATAACACAGGTTAGATTCATGTCAGTAAAATTTTGTAATATAAAACAAAATTATTATTACTTAATAACAACAAAAAACCGAAATGTATATTCAGATCCTGAATAAACATTTTATATTACATTAGATTACTAAAACCCCAAATTAAGCGCGAGGTCAAAAATATCGCCTATTATGCGGGTTAATACGATAGTTCTGTAGCGGCTAAAAATGGAATTCGAACATGCATTGATACCTCTCGCAACTGCCCTGACAAAATGACCTTATATACCTTAAACAATTCAATTTTTTCGAGGCCAGTGCTGGCTACTGTAATTGTAAATATATATATATATATATATATATATATATATATATATATATATATATATTAGGTGAGAACTTTAACATATTTTCAATCGAATTTTAATAAAACATAATGATCCGATTTTCAACGATAGGAAATAGAAAGCTTAAACTTTAACAACTTTTATCATTGATTTCTTCAAAAGGGTAACTTATCTTAATAATCATTTTTGCTAATTTTCAACTACAATCCTTAGATTTATTAAACTTTAAGGACGATATTTGTTAATCATATTATAAAAGAGACGATAAATAGGACGATAAAGGTAGGTATAAAATATAAAACTCACTTTTGATGGTGTTTTAATATTAAATTGTTTTTTTTTTTATTTTTGATAAAACAAAAATTAAAAAAAATTAATTTACTACTATTTAATTTTTATTATATTTTGATACAAAATTTCAAAAAACAAAATAATAATTGCCAATGCATAAGATCCCAAAAGAAAAATATACAAAGCTGAACAATGCCCCAATGTAATCGGTTCGACATTATTAGCTTTGAACAAAAGTCCGAAATGGAGATTATTTGGTTGCAAATTCCTTTCGTGCATGTGTTTTATTACCCCAAACGATTCCAACTTCAAAAGCCTGAAATATTTTTTTAGTCAATATTAACTGTTTGATAATAGCTTCGATTAAATTTAAGTCGACTTACAGAGTATTGAAAAAATGCTTGTATGGTAAGAACTTGATTGTGAATTGGAAACCAAACTTTTCATCGCCATACTTTTTAGGTAGTTGATAAAAATTACATTTAAAATTTTTGGAATTTTCTTGTGCTGCATGATACATGTTATCAAGAGTTTCAAGCACAATGGTATTATCTTGGCATATTATATCAACTAATTCATTTATATATCTATACCTAAAACACTGAGGTCCATTCACAGTTTTATTCAAAAGAAACCCCTAAAAATAAAATTTAATTCTTTATAAATACGTATAGATAAGTACACGTGTGTAAATAGTATTCATAAATGCAATCAAAATTCAGAGAAAGTGTCCTAAATTTGTTTAATCTTTTAAATTTTAAATGTTCAATATAAAAAAAATAGGTAATTGCCTTACGAAATGGAATTCAGAAAATAATAAAAATAATCTACCTTATTTTATTTTGTTAAACATTGTAATTTTTGGGAATACATATCATGAAAATCATCTTGTTCTGTAAACGTCATAATCCCGTCCACAAGACATTCTGTAAACAATTGTGTATACTGTATAGCTTTGCAATACTATTAACGTAAAAAGCGTTGAGACCCAGAAAAAAGCCAAGTAAACCAGCTTATCATACCTTTGATAATTAAATTAGTCAATAATCCATTTTTACTATATACCGGGTGTACCAGCTAGACCGGCCATTAGAAGTTTTCGGAGAACCTAAAGTAATAGAAACATAAAAATTTAAATTACAGCCTAACTAGATTGGAGCTACCTTCCTAAAAGATGTTTAGTTCCGGAAGTCGACACTAAAATCGTTATTTCAAATGGCATTCCCTATTTGTTTTTCTATATCTCAATTGAATTAATAATTCTGAGCATTTTTCATAATGTCAAGACCCCATTTAATCCTTAAGGTTTTCAAGAAAAAAGACTTTTATTCGAAGTTTCGCAGCAAACGGACGTCTTGTAAACGGTCCGTAACTCTTACGTTAAATTGTGTAGGAAGCTCGACATAGGCTCGTTTGAGAGCTCAAAGATGCTGTTAGACTCGAGATTATCAAAAAGAATCAAATTTTGTTACTAAGCATCTCAAAGTGAATCGTAAAATAACACGTAAAATTTTTTGAAAACCTTAAGGATTAAATGAGGTCTTGTTATCATGAAAGATGCTCAGAATTATTAATTCAATCAAGATATATGTTAAAACAAATAGGGCATTCTATTTGAAAACGATTTTAGTTTCGACTTCCGGTATAACCGGAAGTATCGGTTAACTAAAAATATTTTTGGAAGGTAGCTTCAATGTAGTTAGGCTATAATTCCAATTTTCAGATTTCCGGAAACTTCTAATAGCCGGTCTAGCTGGGACATCCTGTATATTGATCACCTAATGAATAAAGTCTCTAATTTGATATGTAAACTATCCAATTTCATAGTAATGGCAGTTCTAGGTAGGTGCCGGCTTTCTTTAAAAGTCTAATGCTCCCCCAGTTAATACAGAGGGTCAAATCATAATAGACCTCTTTGGTCTTGGGATAAAAGGAAGAAAACTTCTAAGGAAAAATACGGTTTATTGGGCGCTAAGAATTGACGACGGTTTTTGATTAAACCTGCTAAAAAAACCGAAAATGAAGAGTGGTAATTTGCGAGTGTTCGCTTCGTTTTCGATAAAAAAAACGGATTTATAGATGAAATTTTGCGATATATGCAAACTATAATGTATTTCAAGTTAATATATGTATAAATACATTCAACAAATGCCATAAAATAATCAAACTCACTGTTTGTTTATCCGATTTACATAATTTGACTAAATGTCCACTTACTGACACCGCCAAGTTTGACAGATATCCAAATGTCTTAACTTCATAATTATGCTACAAATACGATTATGAAAGCATATCCCTAATTATTATTGGAGCATTAAATTTCTAGAAAAACTCGGTACTTAGAAAATTATGACTTTATCAATAACTGGTGAAAGAAGCTTTAAAAGCACTTGATTCATTCTGTTCATTTGTAAAGCATAGTACGTGCTTTTATGCATCTATGCATTTATGCTGCGCTTGTACAATAATACAGTTGTTACAATACTTATTTTCATAGATAAAACTCTAAAGGTTTTTCATTTCATAAGATTTTTCTCAATTCAATAAAAAAATTTCAATCAATCGCTTGTAACAAAGACAAAAACTAAATAAGTTGTCTTACTTTTCTTTAGGTTTACAGAACATTAAGATGATTTAATGATTCTTTCAATACAATTTAAATTTTCAAGTTGGATCTTACAAAAAAATAAGCAAAATTGGAAAATACTATTCGGTTCCAGTTTCATTTACTTCGTATTATTATCTGAAGTACAGACCTAGTTTTTATTTTAAAAATTTCAGGCTGTGTAAGCTAATGGAGATGAACATATGAAAGTGGAATGAGTACTCTTTATACATGTGTAAAATTCAATCTTTTGGTATTCAAACCTGTTTTATTACGAAATCGAGTTGCTCTTCATGATAAGCGGTACAAAGTGAAACCTTTTCCTGTTTCAAAAGATCATGCAAGTCTTGAATCGGTTGGGCCATTTGTGATTTAATGTCTGCAGTTAACGCCACATAGATGAAAATACAAAATATGTAGCTGGTCAAAAAAATAATTCTCTTCGCCAATCCAGATATGATCATGTCGCTACCTGGATAAAGAATGTTACATGGCCTATAAAATCTAAAAGAATCAATTATCAATATTTTTACCTTGTCCACAAACGCCTCCAATCATAGTTAATATGCATGAAGAAATTGTAATATCGTTTGATCGTTGACACTTCGATACTAACCATAGTAAGAATATCAATAAGGCAAATGTGAAAACCGTGACACACCAAAAATCAGTTGGGAAAGCTTTTGTGAAAGAGATATAATTATCGTAGTTCTGAGGATATTTGATAAATAAGTGATGTCTAAAAATAAGAAATCAGCGACAAATTAGGTACATTTCGATAAATTATGGGTTTCAGTCCCGGCATGCTATTCGAGTTTACTTCTTAAAAACGATTTTTCTAAAATAATAAATACCGAATAGATAAAGGGGGTAAATAAAAGCTCTAACAACAATGAAAGCCTTTTCACACACAAAAATTATTATCCTGAACAATTTTAGTAGGTATCTATTAATATCCAAACGAAAAACGATTTTCATCCAAAGTTTGTCTTAAGTGGCCTTGAGATGGTTCTGCAGTGCACTTATACAGGGTGTACCAGCTAGACCGGCCATTAGAAGTTTCCGGAGAACCTAAAATAATATAAATTTGAAAATTGAGATTATAGCCAAACTGGATTGGAGCTACCTTCCTAAAACATTTTAAGTTTTCTGACACTTCCGGTTATACCGGAAGTCGACACTAAAATCGTTAATTCAAATAGCATACCCTATTTGTTTTTACATATTTCGATTGAATTAATAATTATTATAATAATTAATCTTTCAAACTAACAAGACATCATTTAATCCTTAAGGTTTTCGAAAAAAATACTTTTATTGGAAATTTTGCAGCAAACGGACGTCTTGTAAAATGTCCGTAACTCTCACATTAAATTATTTAGGAAGCTCGACATTATATTTTATAAAGGTAGCTCCAATCCAGTTAGCCTATAACCTCAATTTTTAGATTTCTATTATTTCAGGTTCTCCGGAAACCTCTAATGGCCGGTCTAGCTGGAACACCCTGTATGTTTATTTTAAGTTGATTAAGGTTGTAGTAGTGATTGTTTCTCGATTTGATACAGTTTCACTTAATATAGACAATTTCATGTCCGCACTGAGCGGTATTTTATTGATGAATCAAGTAATTATTGTTTTCTCGTCAATAAATAGTTAAATTATTTGAGAGAGAAAATCTGTTTCTCTTTACTGTAATTTCTAAGTTTTAAGTAGTATAGAAGGTGTATATTGAAGTAGTTATAGACGTAGTATTACGGTTGTTTCATACTTACGCCTTATGTACTATTGAATTAAGCGTTAGGTAATTAATTGGTGCCAGTGGGTTCAATACAATATGAATGCGCAATATATCAAAAGTGCTAAAATATAAAATCCTAAAAAAATAGCATAGCATCATTTTTTGTATTGATTGAAATAATTCTTTAATTAAGACCTTAATTTCAAATGATTAACTAATGTCGACCAAATATCTCCAGCCACTCCTGAAAATTGTCCAGTTTTCCAATCAGCCAAAAAATAAGGGAAGTTCTGAAACAATTTTCATTAGAAAGCAACGGCCTTTTAACAACAATTGATTTACCTTGGGTTGTTCAATATAGACGAGAAACGTTTGATTCTTGAAATCTTTTTTCACTATATTTTTTGCATTATACGTAAAACGATAATTCAAAGCGAAAAAATCATTTATATTTCTATACCAAAGATACACATTCTCCATTCGGTTTTTATAATAGGTATAGTTGTCGTTTAGACGAGTAAGGGGTATGTAATAAGCATTATTAAACCTTATTGGTGTTGCTTTTTTGATATGTACCCAAACTAGAAACAAACACTAAAAAATGAACCGAATTAGAACTAATGTTTATTTATGCAAATATTAACGAAAAGTTTGTGAAAATAAAAAATGTTTATTCATATTGGTCATCCTTTGTTTAAAACGATAAAATACGAATATATGATAAAAGAAATATTGCACTTCTGCTTACTTACCACATAAATAATCTTATTAAATTTCATTTTGATTTTTAACTTTAATATTGCAATCTTCCAAAACCAAGAACAAAGAAAATTTAAAATACAAGAATTTTGTCTGATGGCTGTCAATAAAATTGCATGTAAAAATGTAAAATATCTCTTTATAAGAGTACGCTTATTTGAAAATCATTATCAAAAAAAAAAAAATAGGTAAGTATAGCACTTTAAACATTTTTTTAAACAAAGTTTATATCGAAGCCATTCAAAGCTAATAAAAAGCTAATCAATTTCAAGCAATCATAGAAAACAGAGAATATTCATTAGAAATAAGTGCATGCTTATTTATTTTATTATTTTGATTAAAAAGTTCAGGTGTTCTCTCCACTTCATGCGTCAAGTGGCCCGGGTTCGATTCCCATTGAATCCTAGAATTAAGATCGTAGAAATAAGATTATAATTGACCAACAGAAATTTTCTGTGTTTAGATAGTCGTGATATGACCATAGCTGTTAAAGCGACTTAAAACACCAAAAAAAAAAAAAAAAAAAAAAAAAAAAGTTCAGGTCATTATTTCTCTCTTGTTTAGCAAAATACTTAGTACTAGCTGATATCCGCTCGCTTTGCTGAGAGTATCTAAATTTAGGTAATTGATTGATTAATAAATTCCCTACCTTCATAGCAAAATTTAAAAATTAATCTATTTTAACAGAAAAAGATGATAGATACTTTCAGACTTTAGATCCATAAGTTCATCAAAATCCTTATTACTACTTTTCTAGGAAGAGATATTAGCTATCTTACAGGTTCATTACACTTTTAAATAGCTAAACAGCTATTTTAGTAGAATAGATTCATAGTTATCCTACAGGAACCATCCCTTCTTTAGGATAAATGGTATTCAATACATATACGTTAAGATCTGAAGTATCTTTGACAAAAATTCCATAAAATTTGTTCCGTTAAGTACTTAATTGTTAGCTATTTAAAAATTTAATGTAGGTATTATTTAATACGTTTATTTCTAATTAATATCTTCGACAATGAACAATAAAAAAAATCAAAAAAATTCGTCGTGTGACCCCATCAGTCTGTGAAGCGTTTTATTCCGGAAAAATGTATGGTTCCTACAAGAAAGCTATAAATCGAAATACCTTTTGATTGATTCTTTAACAAGAAGCAAGACGAACCATTGAATCAACGTGATTTTTTATAGTATTGATTTATGAATCAAACATTGCACATAACTACTCCTTTTTATTCTGAAAATATAAATAGTTACTGCAGGAACCATAGATTGCAAACAATACTGTGTTTGTTATTAAAGCACTATTTCGTTATTTTTGATAAAGTAAAAACAAATTAATGCTTATATTTTATTTTTTGACAAAGAACTTCCAAGAAGAAAATTATAATTGCAACTATATAAGAACTCAGAAGAAGAATAAACAAATCCCAACAATGTTCCAATGTAATAGGTTCGATATTGTTGAAAATAATGCCGTAGGTGACAAATTTTTTTGACTGCAAGTACCTGCTTTGTAAAAGTTTGATGACTCCAAACGATTCTAGCTTCAGAAGTCTGTAATTTATTTTATAAACCTCTTACTGTTGGAAAAATAGCTTGTTAATTTTAATGTGGCTTACTCAGAATTAAAAAAATGTTTGTAATGTAAAAAACGTCCTGAAAATTGGAAACCGACCGCATCATTGACATAAATATTTGGTAGTTGACGAAAATTACACTTAAAACTCTTAGCATTTTCTTTTGTTACGTAATACATGTTATCGAGAGTTTCTAAGACAATGGTATCATCTCTACATATGACATCTAATAGTTCGTTTATGTAGACATAACTCAAACACTGAGGTCCATTTATGGTTTTATTCATAATGAAACCCTAAAAAGAAAATTGCTTTATTTTCTTTGTGTACACACAATGTGTACAATTCAAACCTTTTCTACTAGAAAATCGATTTGGTTTGAATCAAAAGCGGAGCAAACTGAAATCTTATCCTGTTTCAAAAGATCATTTAAACTTTGAACTGGATAAGTCATTTGTGACTTAATGTCAGCCGTAAAAGCCACATACATGAAAATGCAAAATATGTAGCTAACCAAAAAAATTATTTTTCTCGTCAAACCGGATACGACTATATCGCTACCTGGATGAAACACGTCAAATAACCGATTCGATTCCAAAATAATAATTTATTATTTTTTTACCTTGTCCACATACCCCTCCAACCATTGTTAGTATGCACGAAGAAATTGTAATATCGTTTTTTTGTAGACATTTTGATGAAAGCCATAAAAAGAATGCCAATAAAGCAAACGTAAAAATCATGACATACCAGAAATCGGTAGGAAAAGCTTTTGTAAATGAGATATATTTATCGTATTTTTGAGGATATTTCACGAATAAGTAATGTCTAAAATTAAACAGTTAATGGAAAATTATAATTCTATATAATATAATATAAACATTAGATCAGGTTTGATAGTTTCAAAGATTCACAAGCATATAATCTTTTCACTTTTAAAGTGATATAAAATCTTAAAAGATCGGCCAAACTCCTAATTCCACAATTTTTTTATAAATTCCACAAATAAAACATTTTACAAGTCCCACATTTTGTTTGACAGTATGCTTTAACTACTTAAAAGATTTATAGAATTACTAAATGATACAACATTCAATAACAATGACCATAAGTTCATAAGAATGTAATTTTATAATCTTAGAAATTCTTAAGTTCGAAGCTTAACTCTTCAAAAGTTTTAAGAAGATTTTAAAAAGTACGAATCTAAACTAGTAGTGTTAGTATGCATACTTGGTCTCGAGCTGGTATCGTTAAAAAAGCCCAAACCCAGTGGCGTAACTATACGATCTGAGGCCCGTGGCAATTTCATTGAATAACCCCCACTCTCCCGTAATTAGTCATAATATTAACCCCCTCGTCTTAAATGTTGATATTTTATATGAATTTTACGTGGTCATTAGTTGTGTTAAACTTTAATTGATTTTAAGTACCTAATTATATAAAGTTTTTAATTTTTACTAAATTTAGTTTTAGTTAAGATATTAAGTTACTTTGGGAGTAGCGGCCTCTCGGACCGGGGCCTTAACCCTCGTGGGGCCCGTGGCATTTTGCCAGCTCTGCCACCTTATAGTTACGCCACTGCCCAAACCTAATCTAAGGCTCGGTGTACGTCACAACATAAGAACAAGCAGTTCATATACATTATGCAGTTTAAAATGGAACGAACCTTTAATAACCAAGTTTCAATGGTAAGTATTAATTAGTTAAAATATCTTTATCCAGACCTGCACCCTTCTTTAGACAATTGGAGGGTGAAAGTCGTAAAGTGATTAATTTCATTGCCGTGATAAAATATAATAACATAATATTATTAGCAAAAAATTCCAACCACCTAGAATCCTAACAGCCAAAAATTTCGAAACCTATATTCCCGAATACTTGTCATTTTTAAACTAATGGGATTTTAGGTTGTTTGGATTATGTATGTATAATTCTCAACTTCGGTAAATACCCTAGCGCCTAGAGTCTAGACCCTAGAGCAGGGGTTCCCAACCTGTGGTACGCGTACCGGTACCGGTACAAACGTCTCAAGCTACCGGTACGCGCAGCGCCTATTTTTCCAAAGTTTTTGCCAAAAAATGTATCTTCAGTAAATTGAGCGTTAAGGATTTTTTTTGTTCGACAAAGTTTTTGAGAAAAAAATGTGAGAAATATTTACACTGATACGCGACCTTATTGTCTATTACATACCGGTACAACATATTCAAAAGGTTGGGAATCTCTGCCCTAGAGCATTGATTCTTTATCACTGAGTCTCGACACTTTTGGGTGTCACGAAATTTTGAGAAATGCAGACGTTAAAAATATTTGTTATGTAGACGCTTTCATATATAAATGTTACTGTAGTTAATTATTTCAAAAATGCAATCTTTGTAAGTATTTTTTTTTGTGTTTTAAGTAGCTGAAACATCTAAGGTTATAAGTTTGTTCCAGATGAAAATAAAACCATTCATTGTACGATACATTAAAAGTCATGCGCAGTATAAAAGTACGGTAATTTCTTTTATTGCTCTTGTCTTTTTGCACATGAATAATACTGTACAATGTACGTTTTTATTTTCATCTTATTTATTATGGCTGTATAAATAGAGAAAATTCAAAAATAGTCTGCAATCTGCCTGTTTTAAGAAAATCTACGATTTAATGGGAATCGAACTGAGCATCACTAACGTATATAACGGAGACCTTATAGATCTAGTCAAGTTAACACAATATACATGAGTACAATTCTTTAAGCTTATATTATTAGCGTACCGCCAAATTTTGAAATTCTCAAAAATGTACCGCGACAAAAAAAGATTGAAAATCACCGCCTTAGAGATTATGATAAGTAAGTGAGATAAATGAAACTTTGTGTTTTCCATTTTGCTAACAAAATACGATGAATCGTAACCGTGCCTCCAAATTTGAAAAAGCCCATAAGTATGATAATTTAAACGATGGTCAGTTATTTTTAATCAAGAGGTTTTTAAAACTATTCAATCTGTTCTAGTTTTTCATATCTTAAAATTTCAAGGAATTTTGAAGGGATGCGTAGATTTGCTTATAAGTATAGACTTTGCTATTATTTCATACTTACGCATCTGTCATTATCGGATTAAGGGATTGGTATCTAATTTTTGCCAGAGGAGTCAAAAAAATGTGAATATTTTTATTCGATACCTGTTTCCTTGTGTAATATATTTTCCTGGAAACAAATTTTAGCATATATTGTGTGTATTAATTGAAGTTATACTTTTCTGAAAACCTTATTTTCAAATGATTAGTTAATGCAGACCAAATATCTCCAATCAAACCTGAGCATGTCCCAGTATTTAAATCGAAGGAAAAAAAGGGAAGATACTGAAACAATTTAATATTTAAAAAAAAACCACTTACCTTTATAAATACTTAAAATATAGGTACCTCAAATTCTTCAAAATAAACATGGAGCGTTTGATTGGTTAAATCTTCTTTAACATAATTTTTTTGATTATACGTTAAGCGAAAATTCAAACCAAAAAAATCATTGTCGGTCTTATTCCAAAAATAAATATTGTTCATACGACTTTCATAAAAAGTTTCATTTTTCAAGAAGCGTTTTACAAGTATGTAAGTAAACTTTTTTCGCTGAACTGTCTTTGCTTTCTTGATATGACAGGCGCAAATAAGAAGCAAGTACTATAAAAATAAAATTGATTAGAATTAATTGAATGCATGCAGGATTTTTTTAATTGGTGGGTTTCACGATGATATAAAAATTTAAAACAGCCCTTATATTTGATATTAATAAATGTCTGCTGCGACGCGTCACAAAACTTTCTTTTACATGAAACCCGCTGTTGGTAAAAAGAGCATAAACAAAATCCACAATTGGTTGAAATAAAATTAAGTAAAATGTTTCATAATTTTCACCGATGGGCTTCACTATAGTATGAAGAAATTGAGTATTGATTTTATATTACTATGCAAATCGCATCTTTTTCCCCAAAACTCCAATTATTTAAATTTTCCAAGAAAAAAGTTATAAATACAAGTTTTGGACTTTGATGAGTCTGTTAACCATAGCAAACTTAAAAAAAATCGTTGAAGACGTATTCAAAAAAAAAAAAAAAAAAAAAACTAAAACCCCAAAATCCATAGAATGAAGTGGGGCTTCCTGGTAGTCGATTTCAACAAAAAGCTTCACGGCACAACTAGATTAAAGGCAAAATTCCAAGTTTGGTGAATTTTGTATGAAGCTTTCAATACGATGTCGCTGTTCAGACACTTTTTAACGTTTTTAAAAAACACTTTTTCGGACCCAACGTATCTCACCCCGTATATTTTTGCTGAAAACTCAAAAACCTGACCCAATTACAATACTTCCTTTTCTATGTAATAGTAAAAGAAAGTAAACACGATATATCTTATTAACTGTAGAAGTTTCATTACTTACCATACAGGCTAATCCATAAATTTTCATTTTAGAATTGATTTTGGGATCGTTTTTGTTTTTTTTTAATTTTTTACTATCAAAATACAATAAACTCAGTTTAATTTTCCTTCACTTAATAAAAATGCGTGTAAAGAATGTTTAATTTTATTCCATACATATATCTAAACTGAAGATATTAACTTAAAAAAAATAAAAATATTTGTACCGCTAACAACATAATTCCATAAAAAATTATAAAGCTGTTTAAGCACTTTAAGCTTTTCAAGTTAGCCAATTTAAAACTACTAAAGAAGGTATAAATATTCATTGGAAATTCCTATTGATTTTATAAAGTTTTTTAAGTCTGTTACATTTTTTTTTATTTCACCAAAAAAAAAATGTACATCAGACTTAATAAGAAATACATTCATAGAGTAATGAAATCGATCGAAAAAATTCCTTTTAGTTGAACTGCAAAAAAAAAATGTCTGATCTAACTTTATAAAAAAAACTTAAGTACCTATCGTTTTGTTGAAAAACGCGAAAACCGATTTTTGAGACCTTTGATCTTGAATACATTTTTTTCCAGGTATGGAGTCGATGGGGACTTATTAACATTCATTTATAATGGTGTTTCAAACATTGATACCAATTTTTAGCTCTACGCGAATTTTTGTACCTTTATATCAGCTAATCTTACAATTAGTTCATAAATCTTATATCTAAAGTTGTAAGTTGGCTACTTTATATTCGATGCTGGAACTAAAAAATTATCATTATAAAGACAAAATAAAAAATCTTTAAGGCTCTTATAAAAGTTATAATATAAGGAAGGTGTTCCAAGATATAGGAGGATTTTTTTGCAAATTCTAAAACACATATCTTTTATTTTTTTTTGATTTACTCCTAAATACTTAAAATAAATGTTACGTCAGGATAAAATGAGCCTTAACGTTAAAGATTTTAACGGTAATATCATAAGTGTATAACTAGAGTAAGTACAGGGGTGCCGACTGTTTGGTTTCTTGGGGGCTTCAACACTGACGAGAGTTTATACAATTGGATTTTTGTCCACCGCAGTACAAAACTTTGGGAAAAAATCATCATTCATTAATTTTAAATTTTACTATGGAAAAAAAAAATAATATCGAAAAATGAGGTTTTTTTGAAAATATCGAAAACCGTTTGAGATAGGGCGCTAAAAATTTGGGTGAATTAATTTTTTTGACATCAAATCGATCCCGCAACTGCAAATCGAAAAGCCGTGGAAGCAGATATACCATATAAACCCGGCTATACCCTTTATCAAAGATTTAATATCCCAAACCATACAATCGGTTAAAACCTACCAACTATTCTAGTATCGATTTGCACCATCAAAAGATCATTTTCAGTATTACGTAAAATAAAAACGTTTTTAAAAAATAGGTAATATTTTGCAAAGGATGCAGTAGTTTTAATTTATTTTAAAAAAAATTTTTCACAAACATTATAAGTTACATAAAAGCTAGTAAAAAGAAATTTTACTTTCTTTTACTACTATATAGATAGTAAAAGAAGTATTGTATACGGGTCGAACTTTCGAATTCGAGCGTTAACCGGAAATACATGTTTTGAGGTCCCCTGAGTCCAAAAAGTGGTTTTTAGAAACATCTCTGTATGTGACAGCCATATCGTATCGAAAGCTTTATCCAAATTTTACCAAACTTGGTATTTGACCTCCCTATTATACCTAGTTGTGCCGCGATTGGTTTGGTTGAAGCTTTTGGTTGAAATCGGGTAACCGAAGGCTCCACTTTATTCTAGGGGTTTTTAAGCTTTTTCAATTTCATTCGAAAACGGGTCCAACGATTTTCTTTAAACTTTCTATAGTTCTTAGAATCATTAGTGGCTAGAACTTTTATTTGAAACTTTTTCCTGGGAAAATTCGAATAAGGGCGGTTCTGGGGTAAAGGTTCGGAATTCGTATAGTTATATAGTTATATTTGTATAGTTATAAAGTACTTATAGTTCTTTGAACCAACAGTGAGTTTCATTAACGAAAGTAAAAGAAAGTTCTGTGACGCCTCGCAGAAGATATTTTGGTTTATGATCGATATTAAACTCTTCTTGAGACTCAATGGTCTAAATTTAGAGATATGTTATAATTTAAGCATTTCATATTGCGAATAGATACAAAAGAATCTTTAACGAGTTCATTTATGATAGATACCTAACAAATTAATTTATTATCAAGAAAAACTATATTATAAAAATTAAAAACGGGATTATTTTATTAGGGTTCTAAGATGCTTACTTTTTTGTGATCCACTCACGCATGCAACGACTTTTAATACTTAAGTGCTCTATTAAAATATGGTCACGAAGGAAATATATTTTAAAAGTTAAAAAATATCGTTTAGTCGTGATAGTTGAAAATTTAATGTGACTAATGTTCACGATTAATTTTGTATAAGAAGTTGAGAAAAATAATTTTCACATTATAGAACTTTTGACTTGTTCACTTGCATAATTCAAAAAAACAACAATGAATCGCAGTTTCCTTATTTTCTTGGTCGCAACCATTTGCGTGCTTTACTATGGAACTTTTGGCGTGATGGTAAGTACCTAAGATACCCTTTTAATATAATAAAACTAATCATTTTTTTTTTCAAAATTTAGGCATGTAATAGTGGAGGAGACGATGGCGGTGATAGTGGTGGTTGCGATAATGGTGGCAATAATGGTGGAAATAATGGTGGAAATAATGGTGGCAATAATTGTGGCAATAATGGTGGTGGCAATAATGGTGGTGGTAATGTAAGTACCTAAATCATACGTTACTAAAATAGAACTTACTAATATTTTTGTCTATTTAGAATGGAAATTCCGGTAATTGTGCCAACCCCTGTTCATAATAGTTAAATGATTTTAATAGCTCTTAAAAAGAGAAACCCAACAATATGTTATACCGTTATCATCTTCTTACTGTATTTATATATTGTAACTGAAATTTACTAAGCATTTATGTGACTACACAATGTATTTCTATATGTGCTAAATAAAAAATATTTTTAAAAAATCTTTAATATGGTACTGTAGTTCATTTACATTATCCTCAAACTTATTTTATAACTTTACATTTGCAGCGGTACGTACGATATACTTTGATGAATATATTTTAATTAAACGTGAAACCTCCTTTAACCCTTTGAACCCTAAGGCGTTAATTGTATTAGCACTATATCTGTGAGTTCCCGAGCACTTGTTGACCAAAAAATTAATAATATTTGACTTTAAATGCAATTTCGATCATGAATCGATTGTTAGTAAAAAATGATGAAAATGAAAATGAAATGAAATGAAGTGAAATGAAAAGTTTTAAATGTATTTTTTTGTTACAATAATATATAAATATACCAATAATCCTACTAATATTATAAACGTGAAAGTTTGTAAGAATGGATGTTTGTTGCTCTTTCACTCAAGTACCTACTGAATGAATCTGGATGAAATTTGGCATAAATATAGATTATAATCCAGTTTAACATATAGTATACTTTATCTCCAGAAAAAATGTACGGTTTCCGTGGAATAGATGTTTTCTGTTTTTTTCAGAGAAAAAGATTAACTTCCTTTTTTGTAATGTGGTAGCCTAGGAGCCAGAAAATGATATAGATTACTTCTCATACCGGAATAATAAACGATTCCCATGGGATAGTAAAACAAGTATGTACTCTATAGGAACCGAGTTTTTAAAAGCAGTTTCATTAAAATCCACGAAATAGAGTCTTAACTCATTTTCCTTAAGAAGATTTGATCTGCTTTTTACTCAGGAGAGATGTACTATTCCCGTGGGATAGATATGTTTTTTGTTTATCTCAGTGTTAAAGATTGCTATGATTTCTGTAATGTGGTAGTTTGAGGGAGAATGATATAGCTTACTTTTAAGGGTAGAATAATGCATGGTTCCTATGGGATGGCAAAACAATTATATCCTACAAGAACCGTACATTTAAAAAGTTTCGGTGAAGTACTTAAAATAGAATTTTAACACAATTTTCTCCAATTTTACACGATAACGAAAGATATCTCTACAAAGTGGAAATTAAAAAATTGACAATTTTTACTGGAAAATAAATAATTAAATAATTATGAATTTCAATTTAACACCCGATTTTAATAATGAACTTTTTTTAAATATTTGAATTGTTTCATTGTTCATTGTTGAAGATATTAATTAGAAATAAACGTATTAAAATAATAAACTAAAAATTTCAAAATTTAACAATTACTTAACGGAACAAATTTTAATGAAGCTTTGCTAAACATCCTGTAGAATAGCTACTAAACTATTCTTTTAAGGGAACATCCATTAATTACGTGAGGCGTTCAGGGGCTGATGTTATCGAACCGAATCTCATCTAATCTTACTTTGGGAAAAGAGGGAAGGTCTCGCAAATATCAAGTATTTTTTTGTTTTGAAAAATATCACATTAGATTGCGGGTTGGGGGAAAGATATATGCCAAAGATCATGACATCTTACTAGAGGGGAGGGGATGGGATTTCAAAAATCGCAAAAAACGCCTCGCGCAATTAATGGATGCCCCCTAAAATAGCTGAACGGTTTTAAATGACATTTGGTATAAAAGATTTTCAAGTCCTAAAGGAAAAAATACAGGTAGTTACTTTTTTACTAAAAATCGTATAGAAGCTGATGTGAGACAGCTAACATCTCCTTCTTGAAAAGTAGTTTTACGTATTTTGATGAACTTTCTTTGGATCTAAAGTCTGAAAGTATCTTTCATTTTTTTCTGTCAAAATAGATTAGTTTTTATATTTTGCTATGAGCGTAAGGAATCTTTTAATCAATCAGTTAAATTTAGATACACTCAGCAAAGCGAGCGAGTATCAGCTAGTAAGTCTTTATAATGTTTATCTCCAGAATTCAACTTTAGAATGATAGCAAAATATAGCAAAACGTTTTTCAGATCCAGATCCAATGCAAAGGAATACCTCGCATGATTTGTATCATTATACGATTTTTTTGCGTTTTGGTAAATCCTACTCTTTTGCATTGGGATTTGCACTTTTTGTCCGCTTGTATTTTTCCGCACATACAACACATATATTATTTGTAGCTTCTACTGGTTGTTCGGGCATATGCATCGGATTATCGGATACATTTAGGAGTCTTAGCTAACTTATATTTGTTATTCTACTTGATATTACTTGCTTTAGTCGATACCCTCCAATCATTTCATGGCATAATTTATCAATTAACATGTGACAAGTTTGGATTCGTTTTCCAACGACTATGTGTGGCCTGTAGGAGTACATCATTACATAAGCATTATAACACCAAACACTAAACAACACCAAAAAACATTTTGAACATTTTATCATAAGTCGTTTTGGCCATTTGTAATGTTTTTTTTGCCATGATAGATGCCAAAGCCGGTAAACCGGCCATTAGTGTATATGCCTAGCCAAAACAGGCCTTTTACCAGCTTTTAGGGTTTAAAAGTTAAAGAAAACCTTATCCTAATAGACGCTTCGTGCATGGTAGACAGCGAAATAAAAATAAACTCCATTTTATCTTCATTGCTTATAATCAATATGTTACCTACCACAGTCGATGGATTTATATAAAATAATAATTAAAATTTGTACGCTTATGAGAACAATTACAAAAGATACTTTACGGTTTTGGTCACTAAGAAGAAATATTTTAAAAGCTAAAAAAATTTTCTAATCCGTGATGGTTAAAAATGTTATGTAATTCTCACGATTAATTTTGTATAAATAGTGGAGAATAGTTATTTTCGATACATGTGCGTCAAGTTATGTTTTCTAGGGGACTTAAAGGCGTCTAATGGTCAGACAAATACACAACGAGATCGTGATGTGACTGATTGTGACAGCGATATCGTATCGAAAACTTTAACCGAATTTCACTTGGAATTTTGCCTTCGTATTACATCTAGTTGTGCCGCGAAGCTTTTGGTTTAATTCGTTCGACAGGAGTCCTACCTTATTCAATGGGTTTTTGAGTTTTTCCTATTTTTTTCGGGAACAGCTCCAATGATTTACTTTAAACTTGCCATTGTTCTTAGACTTATTAATGCCTACAAGATTTATTGTACTTAAACTTTTTCTTGAAATATTAAATAAAAGATTAATGGACAAAATTTAGGCGTACCTATAGCTAAAGTGTTCTTTAAGGGTTACGTAACTTAAAAAATTATTTTGGGTACAAAAATTGTTAAAAAATTAATTTAAAATACATTATAAATTATGCTAATTCATTTTTAGCAAAGACTTATATTGTAAAAATTAGAAAAGAAGAGATTAATTTATTAAGATCCTAAGGTGATTATTTTTTTGTGATCCACTCACGCATGCAGTAATTATTTTCAATTAACGACTTTTCAATACTTAAGTATTAAAATATGTTTCTTTCAAACAATAAAAATGTTAGTACGTAACTATTTTGGTCACGAAGAAAAAATATTTTAAATGCTAAAAAAATGTTGTTTAGTTGTGATAATTAAAAATTTTATTTAACTAATTTTCACGAATAATTTTGTATAAGAAGTTGAGAAAAATTATTTCAAACTAGGTGTTTTGACTTATTCATTTAATTAATAATTCAAAAAAATAACAATGAATCGCAGTTTTCTTATTTTCTTGGTCGCAACCATTTGCGTACTTTACTATGGAACTTTCGGTGTGAATGTAAGTACCTAAGATACTTATTATTTTAATATAAAAAAATTTATCGATTTTTTTTTCAAAACTTAGGCTTGTAACAGTGAAGGAGACGACGGCGATAATAGTGGTGGTTGCAATAATGGTGGAAGCAATGGTGGAAATAATGGTGGAAACAATGGTGGAAATAATGGTGGAAACAATGGTGGAAATAATGGCAATAGTGGTGGTTGTGGCG
Source organism: Sisyra nigra (assembly GCA_958496155.1). Classification (NCBI taxonomy): domain Eukaryota; kingdom Metazoa; phylum Arthropoda; class Insecta; order Neuroptera; family Sisyridae; genus Sisyra; species Sisyra nigra. Next base: position 33,875,687 of record OY292317.1, read on the forward strand.
GTGGTGGTAATGTAAGTACCTAAAATATATTATAAAGTAGAACTTACTAATATTTTTCTCTATTTAGGGTGGAAACAGTGGTAGTAATACCAACGAAAATATTTTAATTAGCTCTTAAAAAGAGGAACACAACATTATTTTATGTAGTTATAAGCTTCTAACATTCATGTTGTAACTGAAAATTAAGCATTAAGTACACAATATATTTATATACTTATGTACAAAATAAAAAAATTAAATAAACAATTTTATTGTATGAAAATTGAGTTCATTTATATTTTCCTCAAACTAATTTTATGACAAACTTACATTTGTAGCGGTGCGTTCGAAATACTTTAAGTAATACAATCCAATTTTACACGGAACCTCTTTTTCTCGGAAAGCACTTTGTGCATGGTTTTTTTTTTCCCGTTAGCAGAAAAACCAGGTTAGGGCTCGTTCTCCCCGCACTGCAGCCTAAGGCTTATTGTACATGGTAGACAGCGAAATAAAAATTATCGCCGAGTTAATTGAGTTAACTTAGGCCGCGTTCACACGGTTCAACTTCAGTTGATCAACAATTCACAATCTTTTAGACCGTAGCGGGGTAAGCGACGCAAAAAATGAAGCACAAGCGAGTCGAATTGGAAGCAAATTGAACAGAATTGAAAGAAAACTGATCTGTGTCGACTTGATCGACTTGAACGACAAAATGTTTGACTCATTGTCAATTCGACTCGCTTGTGCTTCATTTCTCGCGTCGCTTACCCCGCTACGGTCTAAAAGATTATGAATTGTTGATCAACTGAAATTGAACCGTGTGAACTCGGCCTTATTGAATATAAATCAATATTTTTTTTTTTAAATTTATTTAGACAAAAGCGCTCAGCAACTGATGGTTATATGCGCTGACGATATAGTTATGTCATATAGTACAGAATATATTTGTATAATAGTTATCTATGTACAATACTTGATTTTATAATTAATTGTGATTTTTAATAATTAAATACCATATATGAGCGATAAATAAAAATAAATATATATGCTTACAGTCTAATGAATAGAGTAATTTTTTTTTTATAAATCAATATGTTACTTTCTAATATTAATATATTATTTTATAAAATAGTTGTATGTTATTTTTAAAGCTATAAATTTTCGAAAAATAGAAAGAAAAATCTAAATTTTCAAGCTTTTCAACTAGATGTGTCCCTTAACCTTACAAACTTTTTCTGCCTCATATATTATACTGAGAAAAAATTGTCGAAGTTCGAAAAAAAAACACTTACAAACGTTTTAACAGTTTATATCGAGGGCAATAAAAAAAATTAACACTCATTTTAATGGATCACAAATAAATATATTTTAAAAGCTAACAAATATTGCTAATTCGTGATAGTTAAAAATGTCATGCAACTAGTTCTCACGATTAATTTTATATAAATAGTTGAAAAAAATAACTTTTAAACAAAAATTTTTGACTTGTTCACTTAAACAGTTCAAAAGAAGCACAATGAATAACAGTTTCCTTATTTTTTTGGTTGCAACCATTTGCATGCTTTGCTATGGAACTTTCGGTGTGATGGTAAGTACCTGAGATATCTTTTATTTTTAATTATATTAGAATAAAATGTAACCTTTTTTTTCACAATTTAGGCTTCCAATGATGGAGGAGTCGATGGTGGTCAAAATGATGGTTATCGCTTTGGTAATAGTGATACAAATGTTTTAAATAGCTCTTAAAAAGAGGAACACAACAATATATTATACAGTTATCAGCTTCTAACTATATTTATATATTGTAACTGAAATTTATTAAGTATTTAATAAATAAAAAATAAAATTAATTTTTGTTTTATGATAATTGAGTTCATTTAAACTTTTCTCAAACTTATAATTCAAATAAATAAAGCAACGATCAGCATAACTCCTGCTTGATTAGCCTATTACCTGCTGTTGCAAAATTATTTGAATAACTGTCTTTCCCAAAACTCCGTTTTCATCCAGAAGGGTTGATTGATGATTCTAAATCATCAATACGGATTTGGGCCGTTGTATTCTTACCCAATACAATTACATAGGGCTATTGACGATATTCTGGCATCATTCTAATTATAAAAGATATGACTTTGGGTTTTCCTAGATTCAGAGCAGGCATTCAATAAAGTGTGGGATTATTGTATTACCGGCCAAAAATATTAAATATAGCGGAAATCATCATGGCCCCCAAGCCGAATAAAAATCCTACCAAGATGGTTCTTACAGACCTATCAGCCTCCTACCCATAACTTTTCAAGTTTCCGAAAGGTTAATATTAACAAAAAAGAACCAATTGTCCGAAACTGTACCAGAACATCAATTTGAGTTCAGGGTTGAACATTCATCCATCCAACAATGGCACCTTGTGGTAGAACAAACCAATAGAGCTTTCGAACAAAGTCAATAATACCATTCGATATAAGCCAGGTTTTCGACAAAGTGTGGCACGATGGCTTACTATATAAAATAAGAATAATCTACCATACCTATGGAAACTTTTACAATCATATCTGGAAGACGGGAAATTTAAAACACCAGTCAACTAATTACACTCTGATATTTATTATAAAAAATCTGGAGTATCTCAAGGGAATATTTTGGGGTTCTTCTTGTACCTGCTGTATGCCTCGGATTTGCCTACAAGCGAGAGCGACGACACTCTGACCAGGGCTTTCGTGGATGATACGGTGATCATAGTAACTCATACTGATGCTTCCATTGCCTCTCAGCATATTCAAGAACACTGGGATCTACTGAACACATGGGCGAACAAATGGAAAGCATTATTTATAAAAGAAGCCAAGTCAGTGCAGGTCACTTTCGTACTCAGAAAGGGGTATGCTCTCTAGTCAGCCTAGATTTTGTCGAGATCCCCTTATCAGACAGTCTTTAGTACATTGGGATCTATCTGGACCGAAGGCTTACTTGAAAATACCACATTACCCAAAAAAAGAAAACGATGTGCAACAGGTTTAATAATAATCTACACTGGCTTTTAAAAAACGATCAAAACTTTTCCTTGAAAATAAAATATTTGTTTACAAAGCAATAAAGGTCCTTATCTGGACATACAGAATTGAGCTATGGAGCTCTACCAGCAAGTTCAACATTAAAATTTTAGAAAGAGTTCAATCAAAAATGCTCAGATAGGTGGCAGACGATCTGGTAGATGACCAATTTTTATGGTTTGACCCAAATATAATATGGTTTGTTTTCCATTAGAGCTGCTGAAAATTGAAAAAATGTAGTTTTGGGAAAAACGTATTTTAGATAAAAGTACCGATTTCTAATTGATGAGTAGCTGCTCTTTTGAAAGCTATTACTCAGAAACTGTTTGAGATTTACACATTAATTTTTAATATGTTTTTTTAGAAGTACCTATAAATGGTATAAATTATCGAATAATGCAAAAAAATTGAAGTTTTCAAACCTTCCAACTAGTTGTGCCCCTTAACTTTACAAATATTTTCTGCTTCATATATTATACTTAGAAAAAAATTTCAAAACACTTCCAAACGTTTTAACAGTTTATATCGAGGGCAATAAAAAAAATTAACACTCATTTTAATGGATCACAAATAAATATATTTTAAAAGCTAACAAATATTGCTAATTCGTGATAGTTTAAAAAATTTCATACAACTAATTCTCACGATTAATTTTATATAAGTAGTTGAAAAAAATAACTTTTAAACAAAAATTTTTGACTTGTTCACTTAAACAGTTCAAAAGAAGCACAATGAATAACAGTTTCCTTATTTTTTTGGTTGCAACCATTTGCATGCTTTGCTATGGAACTTTCGGTGTGATGGTAATTACCTGAGATATCTTTTATTTTTAATTATATTAGAATAAAATGTAACCATTTTTTTTTCACAATTTAGGCTTCTAATGATGGAGGAGTCAGCGGTGGCCAAGATGGTGGTTTTCGCAGTGGTAATAGCGACACAAATGTGTTAAATAGCTCTTAAAAAGAAAAACTCAACAATATGTTATACAATTATCAGCTTCTAACTGTATTAATTTGTTGTAACTGAAGTTTAGTAAGCATTTATGTTAATGTATTTCTATATGTGCTAAATTAAAAAAATAAAATAACTTTTTGTTTTTATGATAACTTTTTTTTTGTGGTTTAAGTCGCTTTAACACCAATGGCCATATCACGACTGTCTGCACAAAGAAAATTTCTTTTTGGTCATATAAATCTTAAATCTTATATCTAGAGATTCGACGGGGATCAAACTCATTACCACTGACGCATGTAGCGGAAAGACAAACTGTTCTAACCACTGCGCCACTAACAATAAGTGGTTTTACGTTGCAAGATCCATAGCCGGCTCTGCACAGATGACGGCCACCGCTATCGTAAAAAACCGTTGGATACTTGCTTAGCATCATCATGACGGTCATCATTTAAAATAGCGGTATTGCTTGTTGACGTTTCAACATACTTCAACATTTTCTAGGAAACCAACCCTTTTAGCCCTTTTGCTTTGCACAAACTACGTTTCAATGACGTCATTCGACGCTATTTGTCGGCCGTCATATAGCAGCACCGCTTTTGTTAGAAACCATAGTTTAACTGAGCTTTTCGCTGCGGACAGAGTTTTTCCATTTGTTTCAGGCCGGTGTCCTCGAGTTGTGAAAGCAAAACAAGGCAAATTTGGTTGTTTGTCGGCGACTTCGGGGACACCGGAGGACGATGCCGAGGCAAATGTAAAAACTCGACTACTCTGATTCCGCCAACCGAAAAATGAACCTCGCCGTAGATAAAGTATTGTTGAAATTACTGAAATTATTTAATTTAATTGTGATAATTTATATTTTTATTGGTTTTCTACTATTAGTAACATAGAATAAATTTTCATGTTGTGTTATAGTTGATTTTAATACTTATTATGTTTTAATTTTCAATCATTTTCAAGAAAAGAACGAACGAAGTGACCAGCAAGGTCAGTCCTGTAAAATTCCCGAAATTGGTGAAAAATTAAAGAATCCCCGAGCATCATGGATCCACAAATTTTATTTTCTTAATTTATTTTTTTAAGTTAGCTAGTGAATTTTTTTACGTAACTGTTGTGTCGTTGAACGTTTTGTGCTCACTGGGTCATAAAAATAAAAAAATAAAACTTTTAACAATAAGATCAGTGTATGATGTCATTACATGGATTACCCCTCTACATTTATACATTTTTTATTGCACCCTCGCTTCCAAAAAGATTGACGTACTTTATACAACGCACATGGCCACTTACCAGTAGGTAACTACCTGTAAAAATGTACATTGAATAGAGAATTTATGTAACTATGTACTTATCATATTTCCAAAAGAAAATGCATTATTGCATTTATAAAAAATTGATAATAATAAGCTTTTTTTATTAACCTAGAATATCTTAGTGTAACTTGAAAAATCTAAAGTTAAAAAAAATGTTTTATAAGAAAGATTCCAGAAAAGTACTCGGTTATCCATTTTTTGATATAGTATTTATAGTTATATATTATTGAAAATGATTTGGTTTTATAGACTCGTTACACTATCTGTTCTGGTACGTATGCAACAACAAAAATATTTATAGTGAATTTTCTTAAAATATAAGAGTTAAGAATGCATTTTGTTAATAAATGGTAGTTATGTGTCCAATTAATCCAACTAATGAGGATGTTTTACACTCTAAATTAGAAATCTTACATTAATCACATTACCTCTTCACATTTTTTTCATCTGTTTCCTATTTTTCTAAAAATTATTTCTTTTTTAATTTAACCTCTTTTTGTAGCGGCCAATTCTGTAGTAATCCTCGTTGATGGTTGATTTCCTGTTGAACAATGGATATAACATAATCAGTCTTTCATATCCCTCTTTAAATTTCTAGTGAATATGATATCTCATAGGAGATAAGGTATGATGAGATAAGTTGTTTGTTCGCGGATCTCTGGTACTGAACTGATAACGAATCAACCCAAGTGGATTTAGGATAATAGCCAAACGCATACACGCTTATGAACTGATTAAGGGTTATTTTTCCGTGAGTGTGTTTGAAAATGTTCGGAACTAAGACGAGGATTAACGAGAACCCACGAAAATTTTTAATTTAGTTTAACGTTGACAGCGAAACTAGACTTTGAACAAGCCACAATTTATCAATCGTAACTGATTCAGAACTGATTCTAATGATTCTCGGGTTTTTTTAGGACAAAAAGTTCGTCTCTCTTACGCATGCGCAGTTTTATAAAATGTGGCTTGTGTTTCTATCATTTGCTGTCAACGTTAAATTCAATTAACAATTTTCGTAGGTTCTCGTTAATCCTCGTCTTACTTTTTCAAACTTCGGTCACGGGAAAATAACACTTAATCAGTTCATAAGCGTGTATGCGTTTGGCGATTATCCTAAATCCACTTGGATTGATTCGTTATCGGTTCAGTATCAGATCCGCGAACAAACCTAAGGTATCTCATAGTGTTAAGTATAGAATCCAGAACTGAGACATTTTTCAGTACCGGTTTTTCGGTGCTAGATTTTTATAAACCCGAGTACCCGGTTCTGGAATCGGTTCTGAAAATTCTTAAGTTAAAAACAACTAAAAGATCATTTTAAATTTTAAATTCATTTTTATTATTTATATATAAATAAATTTGAAATACAATGTTTACTCCTTTATATTTCTATATTTCGGTTTCCTGCTTCCCTTTACTTTTCTGCTTCCATTTTAAAATATGATCTGAGAAAGCAAAAAATATCCAAACTTTTGTTTTTTAGCTGTGACCGAATTTTGGTCGCAATTTTTGCACAACCATAAAACATGCGCTGATAGCTGGAATTGGTTTAAGGCTATTATAGCACTTACTCAGATTCTTTCCACGATTACTCTCAACTTCAAAAATAGCAATTTTTTTTATAATTTTTATTATAAGATTTTTCGTTCTCAATTGTGGAGTTATCGTGGAATTGCCTTCCCTGTGAATTGCTGTTTCTAGTTTTTCTTTTAGAGACAATCCAATTTCATCAACAACGACTTAGTCAGTTATCATGGACAAAATCGCCTTTTTACCTAACTTTAATTGGGAGTTTCGTTCCAATTCTTCAGAGCCATTGTCTTGTTTGATTCTATGCAAATTATACAAAAAAAAAACATAGAATCAAAAACCGGGTATTTGACAGATATCAGAACCGGTTTTCGGTACCGGAAATATTCCGAGATTCCCAGGAAACCGGGTACCCGGTTATATAGTGCTAAGGACGTCTTTTCCTTATGGTTCCGTTTACGTTTACCACGTCTGGATTCCGTAACCTTCGCAGACTGAATATTTTTCCTTCTCTTTCAATTGTTCATTTGATTTAAAAAGTGTTCAGTTTGATTAATAAAATTACTAATTTGGAGTGTAAAACCTATATTATTTGATAATTTCGAGTTTTTATACTTTCTGAAAAAGGCCATTTGCTCAATTCTCTGGTTTAGTTTCTTTTTTTTAACTTCACAAATGGAGCGATAAGACTTAGGAGATACAAATCCCTGACCGATTTTGACAATGTCATGAAGAAAGTAGAACAACGACTGGACAAAATATTTTATTGGGAAAAAAGTAAAAACGATTTTCTTTCCCTTGGAGAAATTAAATACTTAAGAACATCATCCACTGATAATATTCTCAGGAATAAGACCGTTTTCGTGGACTTCGATGTGGCCGATGTAAATTCTATCATATTTACTTTATTAATTATATTAACTAACGTAAATGGTTCGTCAAACTGTTTCAGAGATATCCATTCTTTAGATTTGATCAAAAAAACCGACAATTTTCAGGAATTTTAGGAGAAATTTGGAATATAATACCTACTTACTTAAAATTTACGTAAGTAGATACATGGTACTAAATTTGTTTGATTTTTATTTTTCCTTTCTTGAAGCGTTGTTAAAGTGAATAAATGGCCCGATATAACATTAGCTCCTCCCGCAATAGTTGGCCCAAGAACGCTGTATCCAATTGTTCAAGAAGCGTAAGAAACAAACAAAATTATGTTAACGTACACATAAAATTAACCATAAGTAATCAAAAAGTAATAAAAAATTGTAAGTTCAACATTTTAAGAAGATTATGTTTTTGTCTTTTAGTAGTCATAAGTTAAATAACGCAGTCAATTAGATTACATTTTTTTTGTTAATACTTAACTCACATTTGATTAAAGCTATAACCGGTTAAAAACCTAAAAACTTTTTTTCAAAAAATTCATCTGCTAATCTTCAGTTTTTTACTTTTTGATAGCTTTTGAGTTGTCTTTGTATAAGGTGGCCAGAATGTAAACGTCCAAAAGCAAAATGTAGATGTCTGTCATTAATGAAGACGTATCCAAATCACTTTCTATGTCATATTTCTATGACTAGAAACGTCTTTACAAAGATAACAACATATATTTGACTGAAAGAGATGTATCATGTAATCTCCAAATGAAAGTTGCATGCTGCTACATCTGATCAACAATAGTGCAAAGAATAGAATCATGGTCGTGCAAGATATACTCGGTCACTCAACGGGAAGCTTGTGAAATTAGGATCCTTAAAAGGTACCATGGATGCAAAATATTTAACTATGAAGTCTTGAAGCTAATTCAAACAGAAAGTGAATTTTTTAAGAAATGCAGATAAGGAAAACCACAATCACTGAGAAGAATATTAAATTTTTTAAAAACTATTGTTTAAAAAAATGGAAGTCAACGAGGGGTAGGTAGGAGAATTGCTAGATCGAATATGTATGATTTTCAAAGTACCTAGACATTCATCTAGTCAAGTAACTGGCTATGTTAATAGATTCGTTCACGGATGTGATAATGAATCGATAACGAATCAGTTCAAGACCGATTTAGGATCATCGCCAAGCGCATGCAAGTTTATGAGCCGAGTTACGGTCCGATATTCGCGGTTCACACGAAATGCGTTCGTTACCGATTGGTACATACATAATTGGTTCTAGCGATTCTAAGATTTTTGTTAGGATGAAAAATTAGATTCTCTTACTCATGTGCAGTTTGCTAAATTGTGGCTAATTCATAATACAGTTTTGCTGTCATGCTGCGTTCACACGAGTCAATTTTAGTAGGCCGTTTTTAGTTGATCAAAAAAATTTGAATGAAAAACCTCGTGTGAGACCCGTAATCAACTTTTTAGTGGATCAGAAAAAGTTTGAACAAGTCAATCACACTAGGTTTTTCATTCCACTTTTGATCGATTAACTAAAATCGGTTAACTAAAGTTGACTCGTGTGAACGAAGCATCAACGTACAATTCATATAACAATTTTCGTGGGTTCTCGTTAATCCTCATCTTACTTTCGAACATTTTCAAACTCGTTCACGGGAAAATAACCCTTAATCAGTTCATAAGCGTCTATGCGTTTGGCGATTATCCTATCTTATGATTCTTTACCAGTTCCGGATCAGTACCATCAGTACCGCGAACGAACCTAATAAATAAATTAAGCTTGTATTGTGTCTTTTTTAGAGTAACACAACTCTAAATTAAAATAAAACAAAAAAATCTATTTTAATATCAATTAAACTGGCATGTTGGATATATAATTTCATGGCATTATATTTTTAACCGACTTCAAAAAAAAAAAAGAGGAGGTTCTCAATTCGACTGTATGTTGTTTTTGTTTGTTACTTCAGAATTTTCGACTGGGTGAAGCGATTATGATGATTTTTTTTTTATTTAAAAGCTGGTGCTTCTCGTGTGGTCCCATTTTAATTTGAAGGAAATCTTTCACTTCAAGGGGTTGAAAACTAAGCGATGAAATATTAACTTCTTGACTTCTTGACTTCTTGATTGTAGAACATAATTTTAAATTAATCTCACATTCATTTTATATATAAAAAAACACCTCTCATAAGGGGTTAAAAATTAGGGATGATATAATAACTTTTTCCTGGCTAACCCGATTTTGATAATTTTGTTTCTATTACTTGAATCGTACCTTTAAATTATTCACATTTCAATTTGAAGAAAAAAATCCACCCCTTAAGGATGAAATAGTGAAATTGTTTAACTGAATCATCGGATTTGAATGATTCTTTTTTTCTATCGGAAAGAGTATTCCACTTAGTTCTATCATTAAATTTAAAAGCAAATAATGCCAACCCTTAAGGTCAAAAAGGGATGATGTAGTAACTTTAAACATTTAACGGTACTGCCTCAAATGAGCAGCGCGTTTAGTAGGCTTACCCATATTGAAAGAAATAAAATCAGTTATCAAACTTCAGATCACTAAAAATTTAGAAATAAATAAAAATTATAAAAAAAGTGAAAAACCGACTTCATAATAAATAAAAAATCTTAAACAAAAATGCACTAAAAAGTAAAAATATAATTGCGTATCCTTGCAGTGTCTGCAACTTACAAATTATTAGGATGATATAATATACAATTATTGTAATTTTTGGAGTTGGTGTCAACCAAGTAAATAAATATTAAAGTTCATTTGTAAAAAGGTTTAGTTGGTTATTGGTATTTTGTAGTTTAAAGGTCTCTAGATATTGTCACAATACTAGTACATTGTATAAAAGTTCATTTAAAAAATAAATTTCATAAGGTATTCTCGTTTATTGCTAAGTACTAATATAGTCGTATTTCCTTGGCTGACACCAACTCCAAAAATAACAATAATTGTACATTATCATCCTAATAATTTCTAAGTTGTAGACACTGCAAGGATACGCAAATATTTTTTTTACTTTTTGCATTTTTTGTTTAAGATTTTTTATTTACTTTAAAGTCGGTTTTTCATTTTATTATAATTTTATTTGTAAATATGATTTCAGCCATATGGCCACCACGACTGGCACACAAGGCGCAATCTGGGACTCCAATTTTCACACATTTTTCGCAGCATTTGCGGCTGTATTTTGCCAAATACTTTTTCGATTCTTGATTTCCAGTTTTTCAAATTTCTTTAGTTTATCGACGTAGACAAGTGACTTTACATAACCCCAAAGAAAACAATCCAATGGGGTCAAATCGCACGATCTTGGTGGCCAATTAATAGGACCATTACGGGAAGTTATTCGTCCATTAAAATTTTCTTTGAGTAAATCAATTGTAGCGTGCGCTGTGTGGCATGTGGGTCCGTTCTATTGGAACCATACTTATATTATCAAGATTAATGCCAGCTAATTAAGAAGTGAAAAAACTTCTAATCATGTCTCTATATCATTCACCTTTGACAGTAACATTCTGACCATCATTGTTTTTGAAGACATATAGAATCTTCACTCCAAATGCGACAACTTTGCTTATTTAGGTACCTATTCAACTAAAAATTAGCATCATTGGTGAAGAAAATTTTGTATGGAAAATTAATATCTATCAGCCCATTCGCTGATTGGCGTGCATACGATGGTCGTTTGGCTTTAATTCCTGTACAAATTGAATCTTAAAAGCTGTTAAGCCAATATTATTTCGTAAAATTGTCCATGAAGTGGATTGGCACAACCCCATTTCCTGAGAACGGCAACGAATACGATAAAATATTTATAGGTACTACTCTAACTTTGATTTTTTAAAAACTAACATTAAACGTAAGTTTGATTTGGTCAAAAACTCAAGTGGCTAAAAAATCAAGTGTACCTATATAGTAAATATCTAAACGAATGTATGATAGTTCATAGAACAGTGGTTTCCAATTTTTTTTATCAATGCGAACTAGCCGACAACTAATAATTTGACTGTGGCTCGGTTAAAGGAAGAGAGGACGTTCATAGTTTATTTTAATTTTTTTTTTTTGATTAAGATAGAATTTTCCTTTTTGGATTCTTACGTTTAAACTTTTGGAAAAAGTTTCAAAACTCTAAAGACTTTTGAATTTTGCTTTCAGACATTCACATTGTGGTTATCGTGTAAAAAGTAATTTCCCTTAAACTGTTTTTTTTTTCTATCCAGATTTCATTTATATATTAAATATCCTCCAATTTACGATGAACATATTTCCTATTTAAACATTTTCGCAGTAGAGTTTTGGGTCGTTACTTTTGCTATGGTATTCACACTGACTGTGTTTTTATGGCTAACATTGAAGCTATCAGTTTCAAAAAGTACAACCGATCGAACTTTTTCTCTGTGTTTATTGAAATTGATTGGAGATATTTGTGTTCAAGGTACTAAATATAATATATATAATATCGTTGTTCGATAGACAATTCAGTCCAATACGTTAGATAAACTTTCGGCATCGTTATATTAAATTTCATTTTCGTTTTCTGTTGAGTATCGTGAAAAAGTTTGTCTATCATACTTAAATTCTTTTTCATAAGTCATTTTTAATTAGTCGAGTATTATTAAATCGGAAATCGCTTAGTATGAAACAAGGAAAATTTTCAGTTCACCGTAAAACCCTTGACAAAAAAATAAAAAACTTTAATTCATTATTGCTATATAAAAAAATACCTAGGACCGATGCAAGTTGATTCAATGGCTTTCGGTTCAATGAGTGTCGAGCCATTGGCCATTGAATTTTTTTTTTTTTTCATATTACAACTTCCAAAGACTATAAGATGTTGATGATCATCGGACTGGATAGTCTATAAGACGAAGACATTAACATTAATTAGTTTTAATCTATGTCTTGCATTTCTATCTTTTTAACTTAATTGTTTCAAGGACCAAGAATACACGGACCAACATTATCCTGTAAATTATTTTTCCTTGTCTGTAATATATTTGGAGTTTTCATTTTTGTCGCCTTCACCGCCGATGTGAAATCTCAAATGAGTCGTCCAATCGAGCAATTAGACGATCTCTTACGACAAACTAAAATTTCCATTTGCATTCCAGATGATGATATTGCAAAATTTTCATTTTTAACATCTAAAGTAAATGCTTTAGGTTAGTCGAAAATATCTTAAAGATAACATTTTTTAGGGGTTTAAAATGAACGTTAATATGAATGGTCCTCAATGTCGTCACTATGATTATGTGCATGAACTGTTAGAATTGGTTTGCACAGATAATGCCGTTGTTTTAGAGACCATCGATAACATGTACAATACTCAAAAGTTAAATGCAATAAAACGAAATTGTACTTTTATTCAGCTGCCAAGAACTTACGATAAAATATACTTGAGTTTTACAGTTTATCAACAATCACTTCACTACAAACCAATTTTGGATTTCACGTAAATTATTTTTATTTATGATATTATGAATTAGTTTATATACAATTAGGTATATTACATTCTTTCATATGTTTATTTCAGGTCTGTTCCAGATGAATATAAAACCGTACAATTTCTGCCCAGTAAACAATTAGGGCAACCTTTTCATAGGTATGTTGCGCACCGAAAGTAATGTAAAGGTACGGTTTTGATTTTCATCTGGAACAAACCTATTGTCTACATTTTAATAGTAGGAGAAGGTTGGGTATTTGAGAACATCGGGTAATTTGGAACAGTTGAATTTTAATTATTTATTCTTTCGCGAAATAAGTGTTCATAAGCGTTCATAAACAATGGACATGTTTGATAACTGAGATAAAAAAATTCCTGTGGACGATCAAGTGACAAAATCTCACTATCATCATAGCCACAATACCGATTTAACCATTAATACTTCTGTTTCTCCATTAACTCCTACCTGGTGCTCCTTACTAACATAGCCAATGTACCTATCATACCTAAAACAACATTTTTGCAAAGAAGAAAAATAAAACACTGTCAAATTTTATCCAGCACTCCCATAAAACAACAATTAGAAGAAAAATCAAAAGACAAACTAAAAAGAAAAATAAAAATATTCAATTACAAAAACAGAGAAATACAACATTAAATTCGAAGCTCCAATCAGTCAACAATACAGCGGTCGTTAGATATTTGAAAACGGTGTTCAAGGATAGTGACGATGTGGACTATTATCGCATATTCTGCTCGAAAAAATATGAATCACCTCCTAAAGAGGACTGGATTATGTGTAACAAATGTAATAAATGGGCCCATGACGAATGCACGAACGGTCAATACACGTCTAATAATTACATCTGTGATTGGTGTGAAACATAGTTAATCATTAAAATTTATATTATGTATTTTATCAATACTCAATTTAGTTTCTATTTCCCCTGTGATGATTTCAATTATCTATTCCCCGTGGATTGATTTCAATTACCCCACACACTACCGGGGAAAAATGAATGGTAATATTTTTTTTTGTTTTGTTATTTATAGTCGCTTGGAACGTCCATGGTCATCAGCGACTTATCTAGTTCTATAAATTCTCACTTTTCACTCACTCATTCATGTTGAAGCACAGTTTGATTCACCCTTGATCACATTTATTCACTCACGATTCACATTTCACTCACAAAGTTTTATAGTTCGGTGAGGAGGTGGGCCTCTTTGAGGAAGATCAGGCGTGTTGAAATCCCCTTCTCAGTATTCAAGCAGTCATTCAAGCTTTGTGGCACCGAACACTTCCGTCTGAGGTTCTCCGTTTCCTGACATTCCAGCAGCAGGTGTTTTACGGTAATATTTTTTATATTCTATATTTTTGTTATTTTTATGTTAATTTAAAAAAGTTTTGAGTTCAAATTATTAAAGTGGATAAGTAATGTTTATGTTATAACAAAATTTTACTAAAATTGTTAATTTATTTTATTAATTAAGATAATTTTAAGTTAACTGTTCTCAAATATCCCACTTTCCCCTACCTGCTGGTATTCGCATATTATCATCTGATAGAAATTTAAAACGATAAAAGTCTGAACATACCAAATAATATAAACTTTGAAAAATTCAGTATATAGCATAAATGTTTAAAATAAGTTATTTTCAATTTTACCATTCCTACATTTTATCGAAAAAATTTTTGTTCAAAATTATGTATCACCCAATTTCTTTTATCTTACTATGATAGGTACAATTAGATCTCATATGTGAGTACATATATTAGTGATATGTCAATGTAATTGCTATTTAACTTCCAGACTGCTAAAATTAGATGCCTACGGAATCTTAAAGCATATCAACAAAAGAACTTTTTTTACAAAAATTCCGACGATTGATATTTTTCAAAGGAATCAAATAATTCCCATTAGCTTTGGTCATGTAAAGGAACTCTTCATCTACTTATTAGTTGGTTACACAAGTGGCATTTTGCTTTGTTTGTTCGAAATATTATATAAAATTTTAGATAAAAAACGAAAGCTAAAGCTTATATCTTACAAAAATCCATAAGCTGTAAGTTGTGCAAAACTTTGTCAAAATTATATTTTAATAAATTGTTTATATTTCACTTATATTAAGTTAATTTTATGAAAATGTTTGAGCACTGATTTCTTTTGAGTGTGTTTAATAAAAAAATACAAAGTGATAAAAGAAAATTGATTTATTAAAGGTAACTGCTAAGTAAATTGGACTGATATAAGGCTTTGAATAGTCAAGCAAAAAACAATATTAGTACCATATATATCGGCGTATATGTCAATTTATCGACAATGTTTCGTAGTAACATTTTAGATAAGTATTTACCTATTTACAGGTACCTATTGCAAAATAAAGACGTAAAAAGAATCATTGTTTATTTTTTTTTATTAAAAAAATGTTAAGGCAGAACCTGGCGTACCTGGTCATACCTAGCGTATAATACGCACTCGAAAATTAAAAATGCATTTTTCGTCTTACAGGTGCGTATTATACGCAGAGATATATGGTATGTATAATAATAATATGTATATATATTATATAACTTCCCTATCTTGACGTGCAGAATGTCGCTATGCCAACTTATTCATTAATGGTTAACAGGCTTGCCCTAGGATTTTATTGAGATAAAACCTTTAGTTGCGAATGCAACGGGCAACTACTAGTGTATAATAAAGAGAACAATTTGGAATAACTAACATAAAGTTGGTAAAAGATATTTGGAAATGTAAATCCAAGCTGCCTAGGTAAGGCTCGTAACCAGTGATGGGATTCACCCGGTTCGCACCGGTTCGATAGAACCGTTTCGTAAATGGTTTTCAAGTTCAGCGAACCGCCAGTTAAAAGTAAAAAAATTATACGGATTATATAGATATACGATTTTTCAAGGAATATGGCAAGAGTGTGAAGATTTTTTTAATTTAAAAAGCTGTACAATTTTTTTAATATAGTCTCAAAACCAAATTTTTTTGTAGCGAACCGGTTGTAAAATTATTAGAATCCCACCACTGCTCGTAACCCCTTACCTCCCTTAATTGTAAGTAATTGCAAGAATAGAAATTTAGAATACATATTGATCTTTCAGAAGAAAGACGTAAAAAATGAAAAACCGTTCAACCTACATTTTTTGAACTATTTATAGGTATGGCATTTGAAAAAATCTTTCTTCTCTAGTGTGTCTGTTAGTCAGTCAGCTTTCTCTAATAAATATCAGCTGAAGTAATAATAATAAAAAAACAACGAATGCCGTTAATATAAGAAATTTTTAAGGTAAAAAATCATTTACATGCGAAGCTAGGACGAGCCGCTATAAACTTAAAATTGCAATAATGTCCTCAACATTCAAAAGTTTTTTTTTTTTTAATTTTAAGTGGTTGTTTATTGTGACTATTTATTTAAAAAAAATAATCTATACTAATATTATAAACGTGAAAGTTTGTAAGAATAGATGGATGTATGGATGTTTGTTGCTCTTTCACTCAAAAAGTACTGAATGGATCTGGATGAAATTTGGCTTAGATATAGATTATAATCCGGTGTAACATATAGTGTACTTTTTATCCAGAAAAAAATGTACGGTTCCCGTTGGATAGATATTTTTGTTTTTTTTACAGAGCAAAAGATAAACTTCTTTTTTTACAATGTGGTTGTTTAGGGGTCAGAGAATGATATAGGTTACTTCTTATACCGAAATAATGAACAGTTCCCTTGTGACAGTAAAACATGTATGTATTTTATAGGAACCGATTTAAAAACAGTTTCGTTAAAGTCCATGAAATAGAGTCTTAACTAATTTTCCTTAAAAAGACTGATCTACTTTTTACTCAGGAAAGATGTACTATTCCCGTGAGATAGATATGTTTTTTTGTTTATCACAAAGTTAAAGATTGATATGATTTTAGAAATGTGGTAGTTTGGGGGAGAATGATATAGCTGACTTTTAAGGCTTGAATAATGCATGGTTCCCATGGGATGGCAAAACAATTATATCCTACAGGAACCGCACATTTAAAAAGTTTCGGTAAAGTTCGTGAAATAGAATTTCAACGCATTTTCTTCCAATTTTACACAATAACGAAACAAATCTCTACAAAGTTGAAATTAAAAAATTGAAAATTTTTAGTTGAAAATAAAAATAAATTTCAATTTAACACCCGATAAAATTAATAATGAAATTTTTTTAAATATTTGAATTTTTTCATTGTTCATTGTTGAAGATATTAATTAGAAACAAACGTATTAAAAAAATAAACTTAAAATTTCAAAAAATTAACAATAACTTAACGGAACGAACTTAATGAAGTTTTGCTAAAGATCCTGTAGGAAAGCTACTAATCTATTCTTTTAAGGGAACATCCATTAATTACGTGAGGTGTTCAGGGGCTGTTGGGTCGAGCTGAATCTTATCTAATCTTACTCTGGGGAAAGGGAAGGTCTCGCAAATATCACGTATTTTTTTTAAGAAAACACGTTTTGAAAAATATTACATTAGATTGCGGGTTGGGGGAAAGGGTTATGTTGATTCTCATGACATTTTACCAGAGGGGAGGGGGTAGGATTTCAAAAATGCCTCAGCAATGCCTTTGCAAAAAAAGCCTCGCGCAATTAATGGATGCCCCCTAAAATAGCTGAACGGTTTTAAATGATATTTGGTATAAAAGATTTTCAAGTCCTAAAGGAGGAAATACAGGTATGTTTTTTTTTACTAAAAATCGTATAGAAGCTGATGTGAGACAGCAGTTTTACGGATTTTGATGAACTTTCTTTGGATCTAAAGTCTGAAAGTATCTATCATCTTTTTCTGTCAAAATAGATTAATAATTTCGCTATGACCGTAGGAAATCTTTTAATCAATCAGTTAAATTTAGATACAATCAGCGAAGCGAGCGGGTATCAGCTAGTAAAGTAATATATTACAATGGAATCTAACAATGAGCCTTTCACGAAGCCATTATATAAAATATCTTTTATACAACTGTAATGTACCGAAGTCGATAAACATCTCAAAACATAAAAACATAAAAATGCAATTTTGTAACCTAATACTTCTATTAGATTTTCAAAAGACAAATAATGATTAGTCTTTTATAAAGTAAAGGTATCTTTATTATTCATGAACATACGTTTTTTTTTTTAACATTCAGAAGATATTACGTGGTTTGAAAAATGTAAGGATAATTGATAAAAAGAGTTTTTGGTCAGTAATTTCTAAAAAAGGATTTTAATTTTTCGGTACTGTTAAAAATACAGTGACAATGATTTGGTCTTATAAACTGGTTATACTCTTACTGGTACGTAATAAAAAATATTTTTTTAAATAAAAACCAACTAACATCCAATCAATATGCCGTTATTAAGAACTAAGTATATATTTTTTTTTTTTGGGATGATTAAAAATATTTCTATTCGTTACTAGTATCTCTCTGTTTTCAAAAGCAAACTGTTTCTCGATAATATATTGTTATAACCACACATTGCATGACCACTTAATGACGCAGCAGTTAGAGCAGTTGATTTCTGCTTCAGGCGTTAGTGGTACTGGGTTCTATCCCCGTCAAATCCATAGATATAAGACTTATATCCTAAGATTTATGACCTTCAGAAATTTTCTGTTTTTATGACAGTCGTAATATGACCTTAGATTTTAAAGTGACCTTATACATAAAAAAAACATTTCAAACCTCTTTTTATTTAATTAATTTACCTAAAGAATACAATTACTATGAGACACGTGTTTTATGAATTATAGTTTTCTTTCTTCATCTCCGCATATGGTGCAGTACGTTTGCGGAAATATAAATTCGTGAAGGCGATTTTTGATGATGAATATTTCTACGAACGTCGTATCCTCAGATTATTTTATTGGAATAAAAGTTTTAATGATTTTTATTCTTTAGGAGAAACCAACTATACAAGACCCCTAAACACTGATAATATTCTTGAAAATGCAGCTGTTAATATTAATTTTGATACTTCTGGCGTAAGTAATTCTTTTTTATGCTACGGGTAAAGTTAAAAAAATGATTAAACCTAGAAGTTCCGTAAGGGAAACACGTGTAAAGTACTTTGTCACTCACTGTTTATATTTCACTATATGCACTTGTTGTTCACAATTTATTTAACACTCGCGATTCACTGTTTATTTAACACTCACGATTCAAGATTTATTTATCACTCAGTTGACCATGTATGTATTACATTGACGATTTATTTATCACTGTCCTGCCTATACTTATTTGGGGCTTATATAGGAACTCGCTCATCTCTCCAGAACATTTCATTATCCGTCTATTCAGTGATCCGGCATAAACTCGGTCCCGAAAATGACGATGACAATTAAAAGATATACTGCTACTTTTTCTATGATTTTTTCTACTTTTTAGAGATATCCATTTTTTACGGTCGAGGAAAGACAAAATCACCTTTCAGGAATAGTAGGAGAAGTTTGGAATTTACTAAGTTACCATCTGAAATTCACGTACGTAGATGAACTGTTTTAATTGTTGCTGAATTTTTTTCTATTCCATCCGTTTAGTTCTTATAGAGTGAATAAATATGCTGATGTTACATTATCTCCTCCTATTACATGTGGCCCGAGAACCCTGTATCCAATTTTTCGAGAATCGTAAGCAATAAATAAGTTTAACTAATATATTCTGAATATGTTACAAGTCAAGTCAAATTTTTGGATAGAGCTAACATTATCTATAATATTATAAGATGGCCTTATTCGGTGCTTTTGATAACACTGACAAAATACTTAAATGTCAAATTCAAACCATGAACTTAAGTAAAAATGAGTCTTAAATCTCAGCTCGAGAAAATAAGGTAGAGAGACATTAAATTTGAAGGAATGTTATTATTGTATATATATTCCCATTATGATAATTACTATTTCGTTGTTTTTTCTCATTGTTCATATAGTAAACGAAAAGGGTTATATATTTAGGAAGTTTCGGAAACTCTTACAAATATAATCAATCTATACTAATACATATATAAAATTGAAGAGTTTGTTTGTTTGTTTGATTGGTTAAACGGGCTAATCTCAGGAACTACTGATTCGAATTTAAAAATTCTTTTAATGTTGTATAGTCTAATTATCGGGGAAGGCTTTAGGCTATATAACATTACGCTACGACTAATAGGAGCAGAGCATCGATGGAAAATGTTGCAAAAATCAGGAACATTTTTTCCTTTTGAGAGCGTTCGTGGCCTGCCCTGCGTAAACGGTTAATGTTACGCAAAAATCATGTGTAGCAAAATTGTTCCTCTTTCAAATTGTTTTCTTTCCTCAAAAAGTTCTACAAAAAAGTCGGCGACGACATATGTCTATCTTTTACGGTTGGCCTGCTATAACCTTTTTAATAGTTGTTAAGGTTGTTTCAAAAATAATTCATTATTTGCGAAATTGTTTTTAGAAACATATTATTAATTCTTACCCAAATTAATACGGTTTTTAATAAAATTTGGTGTGATAATATATATATAATAAATGACAATCTCAGAGTCATTTAATAGAATACTTTTTTATACGGGAAAATGTCTCATTTACCCGGGAAATTGAAAAACGGGTTGGAGAAAAAAAATATGCATAAGCTCTTTTTTTAGTTGAAAATGGATTTTGGTGATATTTAAGTATGATGATAGCTAAATATGCGAATCATAATCTAGAATACGTTTTATTTCAGAAAAATTTCTCATTTTATCGGGAAAATAGAGAAAAACTGGTTCGAGGAAAAAACATGCTGAAACTAAACATTTTTATCTGATTACAATATATTTATAGTAATAACTCATAAGGTCCTCAAGGCAAAATCATAATTTTTCTTTTCATACAGTCCAATTTTTATCCAGGAAAAATTTATGTTCCCGTAGGATAGATACGTTTTTGTTTTTCACAGAACACAAGATTACCATAATTTCTTGCAATATGATGGTTTAAGAGACAGTGAATGATATGGGCTATTTTTTATGTTAGAATATTCTACGGTTCCCGTAGGATAGGCTAAAAATAGAATCCTTCAAGAACTGAGTACTTCAAAGGAGTTTTCTAAAAGTTCATGAATAAGGGTTTTAACGAATTTTCCTCAGGAAAGCTTGATCTCTGTTTTATCCAGGAAAAATGTTCTACTCCCGTGGGATAGATATGTTTTTGTTTCTCACAGAGTAAAAGATAGACATGATTTTTTGCAATATGATAGTTGAAGGATCAGATAATAATATAGATTATTTATTATGCCAGAATAATGCACGGTGCTCAAAGGATAGCATGATAATTGTCTCCTGCGGGAACCGTGTGTTAAAAAAAAAGGTCGTGAAATAGATCTTTAAAGTTCGTGAAATAGCGTTTTAACACATTTTCTCTTTAGGATTAAAATAAAAATTACAATTTTCACTTGAAGATATGATTTTTTATTTAACATCCGAAAAATAATGAAAAGTTTTGAAACGTTGAAATTTCTTTCATTGTTAATTTTCGAATACATATTTAGAATTTAGCGTGTTAAATTACATTTAAAAAATCAACAATTACATTTTTAACTTTTAACATTTTTCAAGACTCCCTACTCTTTAAAATATGTTAGGCCTCCTAAGTGAGCGCTTGCGCTTTTCTTTCTCAATATTTGTGTACTTCTAACTTTTTTCTGATTCATAGATCATTAGACATTCAGGCATTCAGCTCCTTGCAGTATATTATAACAAATACAGAAGTACAAGTTTAAAATATATTATTTGTTACAACAGTTACAGGCGTTGCAATAATCAAATAACATTTCAATTTTTTTTTACGTTACTCTTTGTTAAGTTTCATATATTCTTTTTTCTTCATTATATTTTAAGTTTACATACGTAAATTTTATCAATAAAACACCCCAGTAGTGTTATGAAGCGTTCCTTTATTATTCCCGTTCCCGTGACATTTTCTACTATAGTTCCACTCTTACTGATCATAGTGTGATGTACCTAAGATAGCTCATGAGTCATGTTATACTTTTAACGTTACAGACATACAATGTTTTTCTTGGTTTCGTCCGCGTGGTTTTAAATTAGCATTATAGGTACCAAATTTTATCTCTTCAATGGTTCTTAAGTGATTTGTGGATAAAACAAAGAAAGTTTCAACTCCTTTAGAATTGTGCCATAGGTTCCCCACTTTTAACCCTCTCTCACTCTTATGTGACGCAGACGGAGTTGCGCGGGTCAGCTAGTTATCAATAAAGCTTCCTTTTAAGTCACATAGTGGGGTGGTGGACTAGATAGTTGCCTTATACGCCAGTGGTCCTGGGTTCGAATCCCAATGAAAGCCCTAGATTTTTTTCTGGGTTTTTGGATTCGACGGTCGCTAATGACCATAGTAGTTGATGCGACCTTAAATAAACCAAAAAAAAGCTTCCTTTTAGCTCAGCAAAGCAAGCAGGCAACAGCTAGTTTTACAGTACGGAGATTTACACCCAAACAATAACACAAGGTAAGATTTCAAAATGGTATTTTTTTTATGATTTTTATAAGGTTCGTTCTATTTAACAAAAAAAGCGTACATTTCCATACATGTCCGTACTTGAAAGGCAAAGTGACATTTGGCATAATTTGTAGCGTTTTCTAGACGTATGAATTTATAAACCACATAACCTCGTGGCATTATAATAGACGAATTTAAAACTTCGCCTCGACCAGATATCGTTAAAAACGCCCAAAACTAATCTACGACTCAGTATACATCACAATGTAAGAGCAAATATATCGCCGTGTTAACATACACATTCACACGGCGTTAACATTAAATGCTGCAACTGCAACTGCTGTTGAACCTACAAGCTGCATTTTTATCAAATTGAATCACAAACTTTCTTAAAGAATTCCAAATGGAATAATATGATGGATTGATAATGTTAACTTTAACCAAAATTGCACTGCATCCGTAACATATTTAGAAAGGCTTTTTTTCTAAAATGTTTTTTCCTTCTTTATAGTTATCATTTATATATGAAGTATCCTCCGATACATGCGGAGCATATTGCCTACTTGAAAATTCTTAGGACCGATTTTTGGGCTATTACTGTTATTTCAATTCTTATGCTGACCATATTTTTATGGTTCATATTGAAGTTATCGGTTATGAAAAATACATCTGATCGAACATTTTCTCTGTGCTTATTGAAAATTATTGGAGACATTTGTATTCAAGGTAAAAATCGTATTGTTGTCCTTTTCTCATAAATTACATAATTTAGTTTCTTAATTTTCTTTTTCATCTTAAAAAAATCTTCATTAAATAATGAATTTTATTTAATTCTGTGAGAAGTAGGTATTTTTTCAAAAAACTTATTTGAAATCTTACAGAAGCTTAATTTTTAAGACCAGTTAACTGTAAAGGCCAACATAAAAGCTGCTCGTTTAATTTCAATTAAAATTTTTTTTGTGATTTGTTTTTCCACTTGTCCGTTGAAGTTTAACTTCTGCTATGTGTCCCAGCACACATTTCGATTTTTTTCTGTTAGGTATTTCCATTTTTAAATAAAAACCCTTATCGAAAATTATCTTCTGCGGAATATTTTCTTTTAATTATATCTTGCTTTAGAACTATCCATAACTATCAATGCTTCAGGATTATGTTTTGAACGAAATAATTTATGTTTCTGTTTATTTCATTAAAACCTGTATATTATAGTTTTAGTTATATTAGGAATAACCTTAAGTTCTTTAGAAAAGATACTTCTCAAATTATCTAAATGAGATCTAAACGCAAGTTTTTCCAGAAAGTTTTGATGATAATCAATTACAGAATGTTCCCAACTATAAACTACTTACTGTTTTCAGGATCAAAACTACATGGGTACGCGCTTTCCAGTAAAATATTATTTCTTGTCTGTAACATATTTGGAATTTTCATTTTTGTCGCCTTCACCGCTGATGTTAAGTCTCAGATGAGTCGTCCTATCGAAAATTTAAACGACCTTTTGTCACAAAGTGAAACTTCTATTTGCATTCGAGCTGAAGACGACGTGAAAACATCATATTTAGCGTTTAAAGCAAGTATTAAAATCGTTAAGATTGTTAATATTTAGTTTTTTGGTTATTTAAAGTTGTATCAACAACTATGGTTACTAACGACCGGTAAATCCATAAAGTCATGAAAAATGTTGGGGTATCATTGGGATACAACCCAAGTACCACTGGCGTATAGAGCAGCAATCTAGCCAACTACGTAACCTAAGTGACCTAAGAATATTTTATAAAAGTAACATTTTTTCTAGGGATTTAAAATGAATTTTACAATGAATGGACCTCAATGTTTCGACTATATTTATACATATGAGCTTTTGAAATTGGTTTGCACGGACAACGTTGTCGTTTTTGAGAGCATCGACAACATGTACAATGCTCAACAAATAAATTTGCAACATACAAATTGTACATTTGTTCAACTTCCAAAAACTTATGATAAAGTTTATTATAGCATTCTTCTTTATCACCAATCGTTAAGATATAAACCAATTTTGGATTTCACGTAAGCAATCAACAATCAGATGTTGTAGCTTAAGTTTATATGGCTTGTAATTGATAATTTATTTAGAAGATTTATTAAATTTTGGGAATTTTCATTTGCAGGTTATTAAAATTGGAAAACTACGGAATTTTAAGTTATTTTAACAAAAGATTTCTTGTCTCGAAAATTCCAACAATTGAAGATACGTTTTCAAGAAATGAAATTATTCCAGTTAGCTTTGGACATGTTAACGAGCTTTTCATTTACTTACTATTTGGTTATGGAAGCGGAATTTTACTTTTAATTTTCGAAATATTACATCATAATTTAAAAATACATAAAAAAATAAAACAAAGATTAAACAATTTGAAAACTTGATTATCCGAAGAAGAAGAACTTTATCAAAATGTTAAATGTATTGCTTGTATAAATTTATAAAGCACAATCACTAGAAGTCGAACTTTCCAGTATATTTCAAAACTAAGGCGTAAAATGTAGCGTAATATCGTGCAACAACTCTGAGCACAATTTATTATTTATTTCATAGCCAGTGACGGAACTACAAATGTTGCCTACTACAAATGCCAAAGGGATCCAGGGGGCCCCCCGTGGCAAGGGTTTGTAGCGGGACCACAACAATAGAAATTGTAGTCACCTGAATTTCATTATATGACTGAATGTGCACTTCCTGACACCACGAAGTTTTACACAAAATTAAATGTTTTAACATTTTAATTGTAAATATCTATGAGTTTTCAGTATTCGTTGAAAATCTTTATAAACACAGATCTTGCATTATTAGAGCATTTTAAATTTTTAAATTCAAGTCATCTTTAAAATACGTGGTATTTAAGGATTGTTTATTTTGCCAATTATATTTTCTATATTACTTCAGTTTAAACTCGTTATTTCTGTAGTTAGAAATGCATTAGTTTTATGGTGTGTTTTGTGTTTTATTTCTGGAATTTTGTATTATTTGTAATGTTTATAAACTATGTGTCCTTTGAATTGCAAAATAAATGGAAATTATTATCACTCAATGAAAATTTAATCTTGAAAACGTGTTCGCAAATAAAAAAATATTGAGTATTCAAATTGAATCATGTAAGTTCCCATAGTTACTCAAACCTTGAATTTTACAAATGGCTTGCTTAGGCCTCTTGATTTCTCTTGAAATTTCGATTTTCGGTTTTGGGATAATTGACACTCTATTTAGCTTCTATTGGCTTTACTTTATGGTTACACAAAAGCATAAAGTTGGGCGATTTCAAATACTTAAAGCTCCACGCTAATCTTACTCGTGTCAAAAATCATTTTTTTTTAAATAATAAAAATAGTCTATCTAGGATTTTTAGGCAACCCATTTTCTAATTTACTAAATTCATGATAAAATATGTTTCATTCTATTATCAACTCGGTGAAGGTCGGTGTAGGTTCGGATCTTCGACTATATTACGAAGTAATATTGTTAGATTACCTTAATACCTATGATATTACCTCAAACCGGTTACCAATCCATCAACATTGTTATTGAAGGCTTAAAGGCTTTAAATGAGTTTAAACACATAGAAGGCGATATCGAAAAGATTGAATCGATAGAATCAATGACATATATTTATATAGGTCAAAGTGAAAATTACACATAGTAACAACATTGAAATTGAAAGAAGTTTAAAGTCAAAAAATATATTTTTAAAAAATGCTTCTACTCAAAGCAAAATACTTCGCCGTTGTGTTAATTTTAATAATTTTTGATACAAGAATATCCAAGAATATATTCTAAAAAATGTAAATTTAGTTCGCATCGCCATCTAGTAGCATATCGGTTAACGAATTCTATATGATTCATGTCTACGCTAATGTGACAAACGTGTTTCAAATCTAACCTTACTTTACTATTAAATAATTAAAAAGAAATACTTTCATTATGTTTTTAATTCGTCAAGTACTTAATAGAAATGCAATAAATCTACGTCAAATTTCAACCAGTCGAATATTACTATCTGAAGAAAGTGAGGTGTCCGAATCGAAGCCCGTCGATCCTACCAAAGACCGAAGCAAGATAATTCCCGTGGAAGTCAGCGTGAAATACCTAAAAAGTGCCGCTTACAAGGAAACCTACGGGAACGACCCCGTGTGGGTGCCCTACCGCCGAAATCACAAAGGACAATTCGCTCCACCAAAAACACGACGAACCTGCATCCGGAAAAACATTATCTCCACTGGAAATCCCTGCCCCATTTGTCGCGACGAATATTTGGTGCTTAGTGAACAAAATCCCGATTTGCTAAAGCAGTTCATTTCACCGTACACAGGATCGGTTTTGAGTTATTCAAAAACGGGATTGTGTCAGAAGAAACATCAGGAATTGCTCGTTAATGTGCAACGAGCCCGGGATCGAGGAATTTTAACGTTTGATGTCCCATTTCGGGAGTACGATTACAGTGATTATTATACACCTGAGAAACAATGAAATCAGCCACTTTTATTGTGATCGGGGGCGGAATTGCTGGGGTATCATGTGCTGAAACTTTAGCTTTTTTAAATAGTGATAAAACAATAATTCTTATAACCAAGTCAAATCTAATTAAAACCGTTATAAATTTAATCCCGGTTTCGAAAATGTTAACGAATTTCGATGTAGAAGAGAAAAGCTCGCATACGTTAACTGAAATGTATCCTAATATCGAGGTCATTATCGATTCATTACAACAAATCAATTCAAAGGATAAAATTATAACTACAATTTCCCAGGATATATATCAATATGAATATCTTTGTATTTGTTCGGGGGCCCAACCAAAGGTTATCTCTTTTCCTGATGTCAATAGTTATATAATTGGTATTCGGGACACTGACTCTGTGGAGAGCCTACAAAAACGATTGAAGGATGCCCGAAAAGTTCTTGTGGTGGGCAATGGGGGCATTGCCTCAGAATTAGTTCATGAAATAAAAAATGTTGAAGTATCCTGGGTTATAAAGGATGATCATATATCTGCCACTTTCGTCGATTTGGGTGCCGCTGAATTTTTTCAAAACAAAATTAAAAATGGGGATGAAATTAAAAAAACGGTGGTTAAACGAATAAGATATGCAAGTGGAGAGGGGGGAGCCGCTTTAGGGCCTGATTGGCATAAAGATATTGATATTGTCGGGGGGACCAGCAGTCCTAAAATAATTCAAATCGAATATCAAGCTGAAATCAAAAATGTAACTAAAAATTCAAATCAAGCTTTTCCAATTTGTGTGGAACTAACAAATGGAAAGGTCATTGATTGCGATTTGATAATTTCGGCTACGGGAGTTGTTCCGTCGTCAAATTTCGATAGTGATGTCGAGATCAAACTAAGTTCAGATGGTGGAATCGAAGTTGATTACAAAATGGAATCTTCAGTGGGTTCGATTTTTGCCGCCGGAGACGTTTGTACTGCATCGTGGCCATGGGCTCAGCATTGGATTCAAATGCGGCTCTGGACGCAGGCCCGTCAAATGGGGGCTTATGCTGCCAAATCTATGACAAATCGAGTACACAATCAAGAAACAATTCAAGATTTTTGCTTCGAAATGTTCGCTCATTCAACGAACCTATTTGGATATAAAGTGGCCCTTCTGGGATTGTTCAATGCCCAAAAATTGAGTGATCAATACGAGCTATTGCTTCGGATCACTCCCAATGAGGAATATGTCAAGCTGGTGATAACAAACGGGAAAATTCAAGGAGCTATACTGATTGGAGATACAGGACTTGAGGAGACGATTGAAAATTTGATTTTAAATCAAATTGATGTCACGCCGTATGGTGAAGATTTGTTGAATCCAAATATCGATATCGAGGATTATTTCGATTAAATTACGTTTTATTCACACTAAACAAAATAGTTTTGTTAAATACAAGTTTTGTAGCTTATTGAAATGTTAAATAATTAAAATAAATACGACTTATTAAAAATGTGTTATTTTAACGAATGCGTTAAGTATATTTAATTAAAAATCATACTATGTGTTAAATTTTTAAAAATCAAACAATTTCCAGTTTTAAAAAGTTGGCTATTCAAATGATATACTGTAAGACCCTGTAAGACAGTAAAATGCGGTGGCTTAGGACTGCTCGGTAGGTTAATCCAAATGATGACAAATAAACGAAAATTCACTTAAATATCCCTAATTTAATCCTAAATCTCATCTTAAAATTTTTAAATGATTGACTACACCGTTCAAAAGTTACAACAATTCAAAATATTAACATTTGTTCTTATGTAAATGTGTTCAGTAAATAGATTCAAAGTATTTCAACAAATATTAGACCAGGGTAGATAATTTTTGGACCAAAAAAAAAAAATAGTCGGATGAAACCCATTGGAAAAAGAAGAGAATATACCAAAAATGAAAGAAAAAATAAATGACGATTGATCTGAGGTGTGTGGGGGGGGGGGGTAAGGGTAGAAATGGTTTGTCTCGATTTCCGACAAAACTACAAGTCCTATGGAAAAAAGTTAAATGGCAAAGTTGTAGATAATACGTAGATCTACAAATTATGTGCTAACACTTTTTTCACATAACCTGAAAATTTATGTGAAAAATTCAAATTACCGAGTTTTTGGTTTTTAACTTTTACAAAAAAAAAATTTCATTACACTAAATTTGGTGGAAACTTACCTTTTAATGTCCCAAACACTGTATTTTTTTTATTTAAAATATTACCCTGATTTTAGATCAAATTTTCAAGGTAAAAAAGTGCGTCTTATAATCGGGCAAATACGGTAATTTTTTCACCTTATAATGACTTAATATCAAAAAAGCACCTTAATTTTCAATCGAATATTCCCACGTAAAAACATCTGGATTTTTAAAAAGTCGGTAGGTTTTTGGTTCGTTGAAATCTCTACTTTCTGAATTGTACAAATACAACTTTGAGCAATTTATGAAAATTTACACTTAAATTATTGCATTTTCTGAGAACATTTAACATTGTAATGTACCTATATATATTTTTGCACCATCAGAAAGTAGAGGTTTCAACGAACAAAAAACTCAATGACTTCTAAAAAAAAATTCAGATGTTTTGACGTGAGAATTTTCGATTGAAAATTAGGGTGCTTTTTCGATATTAAACCATTATAAAGTGAAAATTTAATATTTTAAATAAAAATACAGTGTGTTTGGGACATTAAAAGGCAAGTGTTCACCAAATTTCGTGTAAAAATTTTTTTTTTGTAAATAAAAGAAAAAAATTAAGAACCAAAAACTTGGTTATTGCAATTTTTCACATAAATGTTGAGGTTATTTAAAAAAGTTGTAGATCTACTTTTTATCTACAACCTTGCTATTTAACTTGTTTTCATAAGACTTGTAGTTTTGTCGCAAATCGAGATAAACTGTTTCTTCCCCACCTAAGATCAACCGTAATTTATTTTTCCTTTCTTTTTTGTTATATTCTCTTCCTTTTCTAATGGGTTTCATCCTACTATAATTTTTACGATTTTCAAAGGCTAAAAAAACTGGTCTATTTAAGGATGATGACAATGTTTCAGATTATATCCTTTAAAGTTTATACTATAAGGAACAGTTTTGCCACATTTGTTTAATATTTACAACACGGTTGTTGAGAAAAAATAATTAAAAACTAATCGAAAGATTGATTTAACTGGTTAAAACATATTGTAATTTAACCACAACGTGGAGTTAATCGATTTGGCAAGTGAAGCATTAAATTGTACTAAAAACATTTTTCCAGTTAAAAAACCATAATTACGAACTAAATTCAAACTTAAAAGACTTCCTACGATGAATTGAATATAAAACTTAAATATTTTAGTGAATGAATGAATATACCAACTTTTATTAACTAAATTCGGATTTTCATTTCGATAAAATTGCGATTTTTTTCAATTTAACCTAAGTAGTATGATCTTTCTATTAACCTGAATGGAGACAAATAAAGTTAAGGAAACAAAGTTTGTATTTGAAAAACATTTTTTCATCAGAAATTTCTTCCTGTTTTGTTTTTATTGTTAAAATAGATATTTCGAAAACTCGACATTACGTTAGCGAAACAACTTTTTTAAAATTATTAAAAGTTAATACATATAGCTCTTGAAACTATTTTTTTTAAACAGATCTTGGTGGTCCCTATCAAAATTTTTATAGATTTAAAGAAAGTGTAGCTAAAAATGCTAAGAATAAAAATTGCCGCAGCCGCGCCGCACGAACTTACGCACGAATTACCGGCTGTGTACAATATTTAAATACAATACATGTTACATAACTGTTATGCAACTTGCATATACGCAACACCTATGCCAACAAAGTTCGTTCAGTTTCCAAAATTTTTACAAATAAAAAAACTTTTCGTTAACTTAATATATCTCCTAAACACCTCCTTAAAAATTTTATATTTACAAAATTTTAAAAATAATTAATCAAACCAAAATTTAACCGTTTTACTCGTATTTTTCAGTTCCATTTCAATCACTCGCACCGCATTCTCTATCGTTTCTATGGCACATAAAATTTCTGGCTTCGTACTAGCCAATTTGGCGATCGTCTCACTATTTTCCTGGATCTGTCCCAAACACTTCGTTATCGTGTTCTTGTCTTGTTTCCGAGCAGATTTCATCGGCGACACGGGCGAATACACGGCGGCCACTTGAGGCGTCGAAAAATTCTTCACCGGTGAATTGACCGACGTCAAAATTTCCTCCAGCTCCGTGAAAAAGTTGGCGCGATACGGCGAAATATCATTGGGGAACTCGAGCGTCGAACAAATTTTATTCTTCTCCTCGATTTCTTGACAATATTTCTCTAATTTCGCAATACTTTCATTCAACTCGTCTATATCTAAGATTTGGTCTTTATCTAGGCTCTGGTCTTTAATATTTGTCCTATCGAAATTCTCCTTGTCCTCGTCGTTAGTGACATATTGTTCGAGTTTTTCGATGTTAAAACTACGTCCACCTTCAATGACCAGTTTATCGCCGTTATTTAACACAATGTCATCTTCGATCATACAAGTGGTGTTTGTTAAGTTTGTAACATCAACATGGAATATTCCATTTATATTTTCTATGGTACAGATCGATTTTTCCTCGGGGGTGGTTTCGATGAAACTAATTTTTGGACTAGTAATACTTGAACTTAACGATTGTCGTTGATATTCTTGTTTTAAGGCTTGTAATCGTTCAACTTCCGCTCGTAATTCTCGGATTATTTTATCTTGTGGATCTTCATTGATTCGAACCCGATTAACAATATTTCGTGCTTTCGAGGCATATCGTAACGTTGATAAAGTTTCTTCCACGTTACAACTAGCTGGGGTTATCGTCGCCAACATACAAGTTCTTGAATTTCCTCCAAGGCTTTCTCGAAGTAACCAGGTCAAAACTGACTCCCTATAAGGCACATACAAGGGAAACCTTCTGTGTTCTGACAAGGCAGCGATTACTTTTCCTAATGTAAGCAACGACTTGTTGATGCTAACACTCTGACGAAGACGTTCATCGTTCATTTTAGCATTACCAAGACGTTCACTTCCGGCTAGATCGACCAAGTTGATTTTACTTTGACGGCTGATAGTTTTTTTGTCGTGATCACTTTCATTGGATAGAGTTAAAACAATGGAGAAGATACTATGGGAACGAGACGATTTATCGTTCATTGTTGTGGAGGCAACGGCTCGTTGATTGTTTCCGATAACCAACCAGTTCCATAAGGCCGGAAAAGAAGTCACGGGGTGAATACTCAAGTCGACGACATAAGGCCCCCAAATTGGATGTTCACGAACATTTAATGGAGCACTTCTTAAATTACCATCGACAGCACTCGAAAGTAAATCGTGAACTTTTTCGTTGTATATTTCAAAATAGCTCACTTCAACGGTGGCATTTAAGGCACTATTGGCTTTGATTCGAGAGAATAAATCCTCGCAAAATCTTGGAATCACTCCGGCATTTTCTTCGGTTCCCATCATACTGTAACTTTTTCCCGATCCGGTTTGTCCATAAGCGAATAAGCATGTGTTATATCCTTCGAAAGCTGAATCTAGGAGAGGTTTACCGATTGTATCGTAAACTTTTGTTTGGTTGGCGAAATTATCTTTTTCTTGGTCAATCGAAACTAGGATATGATCGTAGAAGAACTGATGTTTATTTTCGGAGGTAGAATCGGTTGTTGTCACGACAGTCAGAGCATCATCTTCAACGCTTACAACATTTATCGAACCCACCGTTTTTAATTCTCGTTCATTCATAGGTCGAATACGTACAGCTACATCTAACTTACTTAGATTTCCACTTAGATTTTTCTCGCGAATCGATACATTTCGACGTGGAGTTTCTAAAGTCACATTCGCGAAACATTCAGGAGTTGGTGGAAGTTGTGACTCGTTCTGTTTATTAGGGGTTGCATTCGGTGTGCGTAAAATCGATGAATTTAACGAAGTCATTGATTTATTTTTGGTTTTGGTAAGTTTTGAATCATTCAAAGTCAATGGGGAGTTGAAACTTTTTGGTTTTTGAGTCTTTTTTAATTTGTCCATGTTTTTGAAACGATCGGGCGTTGATTTATTCGAATGCATCGTTAAATGTTCTTAATAAAACTTCACGTTTTAACACAAATTTATTAATCACATAAGTATTGTTTTATTTTTAAGTCGAATCGATGAGAAACTAATAGACGCCGCTTCAATTGACTTTGACATCAGAACTTTTAAATTCACCAAATGCGTCAAAATGCGTCAACGTTCGTAACGGTTTTTTTTATTGATTTTTTATTTTTTTAATGGAAATGAAAAATTTAATGCTTTAATGAATTTTAAAGCTTGTTTTTGCTTTTATTTACTAATTTTTTATTTAGTTTATATTTTGAAGCTATTTTTATTAAAAAAATATCTTATAACCTTACTTTTCATCACAGAGTTCTACTTCGACTTATTCTGCTAAAAGCAGAGTTATTATAAAACAGGAGTCTTCAAACTGCAACCCGCAGACGGGTAGGGCGTGCCCGATATCAAATCTCCCATTCTTTATTTGTTTATTTTTATAAATTATTTAAACTAAATGAAGTATTTATGCAAAATAGTCCAATGTTCTTTTGACAAGGAATTCATTACGTTAAGTATTTGAACCAATTTGCACATTTTGTGTAAAGAATTGATTTGAACATTTTAACTTTGAAATAATATAACTTGAGAATTCAATGCTTGACTTGATGTGATATTGAAATATCAACATTTGATTTGATTTTAAGCCAAAAATTCAAAAAGTTTGAAAATAAAGTCAAGTAGTGAATCTTTAGGAACTTTTATTTAGTAAAATTTCAATAACTTACAGAATTAAATTGAATCGATTGGTGGAAAACAAGTAGTTTAAGGCCGCGTTCACACGGTTCAACTTCAGTTGATCAACAATTCACAATCTTTTAGACCGCAGCGAGTCGAATTGGAAGCAAATTGAGCAGAATTGAAAGAAAACTGACTGGGGTCGACTCGATTGACTTGAACGACAAAATGTTTGACTCAGTCAAATTTTGTTGATCAAGCCGACCCCGGTTAGTTTTCTTTCAATTCTGCTCAATTTGCTTCCAATTCGACTCGCTTGTGCTTCACTTCTCGCGTCGCTTACCCCGCTACGGTCTAAAAGATTGTGAATTGTTGATCAACTGAAGTTAAACCGTGTGAACGCGGCCTAAAGGCGCGTTCAGACGTTTCAACTAAAATCGCTCGACGATTTCCAATCGTTTAGGCCGTAGCGGGGGTAGCGCCGCAAGAACTGAGGCACAAAACCAACAGGGTTGAAAGCAAATTGACCGGCTGGTCGACTCGAATCTGACTCATCACTTGTGCTACAACAAGTTTGAACGAGTCAAACTTTTGGTCGCCCCATATGATCCGAACCTACATCGACCTTCACCGAGTTGATAATAGAATGAAACATTTTTTACCATGAATTTAGTATATTAAAATATATAAAAATGGGTTGCCTTAAAAAATCCTGGACAGACTATTTTTAATTATAAAAAAAACCATTTTAATAAAATATTGCAACATCAAGATAATAGAAAAACATTATTGTGTGGTTTTACGAAACCACGATACAAGTGAAACTTTTTCTCAGATTTTAGGCACTTAAGTAACTGAAAATTTTCGGAAAATTATTCGATTTAGGGTATGAAAATATATTAGAAAGAAAGGGATGTGTCACGAATTCACTGTCTGACATGACGCGCACCGTTGCAACTATTTTTGAATTTCCATTATTGATGTTAATACTCGAATGTTTTTTCCATTATTGAATTTGTTAATTATTGTTAAATCGATCATTTGCCTCAATTTGCCTGTTGTTATCTACGAGTATTGTAACATCACCGTCGGATAGTTTTGCACTATTCTCACTGGCTGTATCACAATCTTATGAAAAATCCTGTGTATAGCCAAGAGCTGGTTCGGAAAAAAAAAACTAGCTGTATCTTTGTCTATCATGATCAAGTGAACAATAACATTTATATCAATACACTGATCAAAATAAAAATATGATTGACAATTAATGACAACTTATAATATAATAAAACGTTGTCATGAAGAGGAAAATAGCTCATTACATTCAGTAATAGCTCGCGCAACAGGCCTGGGAAAAAGACATAGTATCTAGCTAACAATGTATATACGAGCTCTGCTGAATACTTGCCGATTCCCTACCGATGTGTTACAGAATGTGTTACATTTAGCGACATGCTGAAGACAGGCCAAAAAATTTAAGACGACGTATAAAAAGTTTCACTTTAAAAATGTTACATCATCAAATGAGCACTGTTTTATTGCGAACAAATTGATATAGATTTGTCTGCAAAAAGTTCGGTCCTATTAGGGGTTTGCGAATTTTAAAGATTTAAATTTTAATGCGCGTAGAAATGTGTGACAGAGAGATCCGAGGTAAGTATACTGTGTAATAATTGATATTTTTATATCAATTCAAGACAAGCTTTAAATTTATAAGTTATTTCATTTTAAAATTAAAATACTTAGCTCATTTCAATGCCCTAAATTTTCCAGTTACTTGATTTTATGAAATCAGTCTGATCCTCAAGTTTGTAAGATTACAGTTTCCCGGACGCCAAGATTTGACGACGGATTCTTATAGATCTTGCTAAAATAAATCAAAAATGAGGAATACAAATTTTCGACTTTTTGCTTAGTTGTCGAAATATCGAATTTTAAAAGTTGCATCGACAACGTCAAATTTGATTAAAAAATATTATAAAAAAATGAAAATCCGACTTCAAAATATATAAAAATTCTTAAACAAGAAATGCACTAAAAAGTAACAAAATAATGGCGTATCCTTGCAGTATCTACAACTTACAAATTATTAGGATGATACAATGTACAACTATTGTTATTTTTTGAGTTGGTGTCAGCCAAGGAAATACGACTATATTGGTACTTAGCAAAAAACGAGAGTACCTTATGAAAATTATTTTTCAAATGAACTTTTAAACAATATACTTTTATATGTAACAATATTTAGTGACCTTTAAACTACAAAATACCAATTAACAACTAAACCTTTTTACAATTTTTACAAATTACCATTAATATTTATTTTCTTGACTGACACCAACTCCAAAAATAACAATAGTTGTACATTGTATCATCCTAATAATTTGTAAGTTGTAGATACTGCAAGGATACGCCATTATTTTGTTGCTTTTTAGTGCATTTCTTGTTTAAGAATTTTTATATATTTTGAAGTCGGTTTTTTATTTTTTTATAATATTTATTTATTTCTCGCGTTTTAGTGATCTGAAGTTTGATAACTGATTTTATTTTCTTGAAAATGGTTAAACCTTCTAAACGAGCTGCTCATACGAGGAAGCGCCGTTTAATATTAAAAGTTACTACATCATCCCTTTTTGCCCTTAAGGGTTGAAATATTTTGGTTTTAAATGTAAAAACAAAACTAAGTGGATTACTCTTTCCAACAGAAAAAAAATTATCAAAATTCGGTTAAATGTCACTATTTCATCCCCTATTTTCATCCTTAAGGGGTGGATTTTTTTCTTCAAATTGAAATGTGAACAATTTAAAGGTACGTTGTACGTAATATAAACAAAATTATCAAAATCGGGTTAGCCAGGAAAAATGTATAATATTATTTCATCTCTAATTTTTAACCTCATATGAGTGGAGTTTTTTTTTTTTAAATGGATAGGAGATTAATTTAAAGTTGTGTTTTACAGATAAAAAAAGAATAATCAAAATCGAGCTACCCAATAAGAAGTTAATATTTCACCCCTTAGTTTTCAACCCCTTAGAAGTGGAAGATTTCCCTCAAATTAAAACTGGACCCCACGAAAAGCACCAGCTTTCAAATAAAAAAAGAATTATCGAAATCGAGCTATTCAATAAGAAGTTAGTATTTCATTCCTTAGTTTTCAACCCCTTAGAAGTGAATGATTTCCTTCAAATTAAAATGGGACCATTCGGGAAGCACTAGCTTTCAAATAAAAAAAGAATTATCGAAATCGAGCTATTCAATAAGAAGTTAGTATTTCATTCCTTAGTTTTCAACCCCTTAGAAGTGAATGATTTCCTTCAAATTAAAATGGGACCATTCGGGAAGCACCAGCTTTCAAATAAAAAAAGAATCATCAAAATCGCTTCATCCAGTCGGAAATGCTGAGGTAACAAACATTAAAAAAAAAACAGTTCAATTGAGAACCTCCTCCTTTCTTTGAAGTCGGTTAAAAACAACGCGATGGTAATACTTAACTAGCTGTTTTCTCTTGAAAAATACGTTGGGATGAATTTATTTTTATTTTGGGGGCTTTGCCCTCAAATTCTCTGCTTTCAAAATAGTTGCAAGCAACTTTCAAAATTTCGTAGTTCCAAAAATGGCCCCATTCACCTAATTTATCTCCCATAAGAAATAACATTGGAGTCGTGCTACTAAAATTCAATTTTTCTCGAAAACTAAGTGAAAACTCGGAAAAATGGTACTCTTCATTTTCGTTTTATTTTGGCGATATGTATAAAGATTCATGGTCAAATTTTAGCGTCCGCGAAAATGCAATATCCCCCTTCAAGTTAAAAAGTTTGGAGACCTCTGTTTTAGATAGACTTCAGAAGTTCAGGGAGTGTTCTTTACTTATATTTGGCTCTCATAGCTACCATAGCCCTTATAGCCTTTAATGCCTTAAATATCGGAATTAGTTAATTTAAAAATCAGTGTATCAAATTATTATCAAAAAAGTGTATCAGTATAAAGATTCAATAAAGTAAGTTACTGCTATACAAACGAACATATTATTTCATTTTTTTATAATTTTTTCTTTGAGTAAAAGGACCTGTGCTCATCTATGTGTTCTACATAACACAAATCCTAAATGACCCCGATTCCTGAATATAATGTGGAATGTCCAAATCCACTTTAGTGAGAAATCCATTTATTGATGGGGATGTTTGTTAATTCAAATTTCAAAGCTCCTCAATAAATAATTTTTTGCTAAACTTGCCACAACGATGCTTTCTTTTCCTTTTGTTTAAGTAACATGAATGCTTTTCCTATTTCAAACATGTTATGAAACCTACACGATATTGTTTGCATTTTTAGAGCCTGCAAAATGAGTACAAATGAAAAATACGAGGACAAAAAAGAAATGGAATCATTAAGCTGTGATGAATCAAAAGAAATCAGGTACGAGATGTAGTTGAGTTGAAATGCTTGGGTACTAACTCTTTTTTTAGTAGTTTAAGTGGATTTTGTCCCAATTTCAATGACTACAGCCTTATTAGAAGCAATAAACGGGTAAAATATGACCAACTATCTGAGTCGTCAAAAGATGCGAGCGATTCAGATACGGATGGGGATGATGAAGATTCGAATTTATCATCGGAGGAAATCGATGCGCTACTCGAGGAAGGGTTACCTGAGAAATTCAGAAAGCCGAAACGAAGAAAGTTGAATGAAGCTGATGACGCGAGTACGTCAGAGAATCACACGTTTGAGGAACGAGAAAAGATTGTGTTAATCGAAAAGGGTCATAATCATTTCGATGTTCTGCCCGAGGGATGGTTGCAAGTGACCCATAACAGTGGGATGCCGTTGTACTTACATAAAACGTCTCGCGTTTGCACGTTGTCAAAGCCTTACTTTTTAGGACCAGGAAGCGCACGAGTAATTTTTATTTGATAGGCCTAGATGAGGTTCTAGATGATAATAAAGTCGTACAATGAATGATACAAGTCAGATTTAATTTAAAAAAAAATGTTGCCATAATTATTTCTTGCATGTGATTTGTACCCTGCAATGGATGATTTTATTTCCATCTAGAACAAATTTACAATTAAATAACAAACCCAAACTTATTCATAAGTTAGGATCGTTAAGATATGCGTGTCAAATGAAACACAAGGCACAAGCTCTATATTAAAGTAAAAGGTAATTTGAGTCTTGGACTGTCATTCTGGTTTTAGAAAAGAGGTAGGGATACAAATGATATTTTCAAAATATCAATATGGTACCGGTCATAATTATCAATATTTTAATATCGAGATTGAAATTCATAAAATGGCGAAGTATCGAAATTTATGAATGATTCTTTAATGGCGATATTTCATTTTCAAAATACCAAAATTTGAATGTACAACTCACTCAGTTGTACGTGTGCATGTTTCTATCTGGTATCTCGCTTTTGTTTCACGACATGCACCGACTTAGACGTAGACAACCAATATAACAACAATGCAATAATAGTTGCCATTTGGAGTAAATACGACCTCTATAAAAATATTGGTTTCTATATTCTTTTAAAAAAGTAGTTAACTCTAAGAATTGCTTTTTGCTTTTGATGGTGGTAAAAATTATATCTTAAGCTTTAAATGATATCCTCACCATGCGTGCCTAGTGCAGCGTTGCCAATTCTACGTCTTTTTACGTAGATTTACGTATTTTAAGCCTTTCCTATAAATCTACGAACTTTAGTCCCAGGATCTACGTTTTTTCTATCAACATTGTTCAAAGGGTATAGCCGGGTTTATATGGCAAATTTGCCTCCACGGCTTTTTCAATTTGCAGTTGGGGGATCGTTTGATATCAAACAAAAAAAAATGCACCCAAATTTTTAGCGCCCTATCTCAAACGGTTTTCGAGATTTTCAAAAAAACCTCATTTTTCGATTTTATTTTTTTTTGATAGTAAAATTTAATATTAATGAATGGCGTTTTTTTTTTCCAATTCGTAGGACTAAAAAAAATGTTATGCCACTATTATAGGAAATCTCAGAAAAAAGCCGATTTAGGAAGGAAAAATAAAGCTAAAATATTTTTTTATTCAGATAATTTAAAAGTCTCACTCACTAAACTTTTTCAGAAAATGTCTTTCATATTCCTTTTCCTTCATGAATTTTTTAATAAGTTTTGGTGTGCTGGAACATTATCAAAAAAAAATAAAAATATTTTTTTTCAACATCAGCGCTAGCTTAAGGAGACACCAGATGAAAGAGCGTTACTCGCGCCAGTTTGAACAGTATGATATGTCCAAAAAATGTCAATTGTAAGCATGTTTAAAGAAAATTTTGAGAAAAAAAAAACACAACATAAGAGTTGAACCCGGGATGCACGGATGGTAAGCCAGAGCATTTACCGCTTGGCTACTCGCTTTGATTCTTAAACGTTACACTTTAGAAATTATAAATGATTAGATTATATTTGATTGATTAGATTATATAATTATATTTTATTAGATCTTGATTAGAAAACTTTTCAAATTTTTCGCTCTCAATATCTCAAGAAAGACTGCGTTTCACATCGCTAAACTCGATTGCAGCTTGGTGGTGTCTCCTTAAGCTAGCGCTGATGTTGAAAAAAAATGTTTTTATTTTTTTTGATAATGTTCCAGCACACCAAAACTTATTAAAAAATTCATGAAGGAAAAGGAATATGAAAGACATTTTCTGAAAAAGTTTGGTGAATGAGACTTTTAAATTATCGGAATAAAAAAATATTTTAGCTTTATTTTTCTTTTGGAAAATCAGCTTTTTTTCTGAGATTTACTATAATAGTGGCATAACATCTCTTTTAGTCCTAGGAATTGGAAAAAAAACGCTATTCATTAATATTAAATTTTACTATCGAAAAAAAAATAAAATCGAAAAATGAGGTTTTTTTGAAAATCTCGAAAACCGTTTGAGATAGGGCGCTAAAAATTTGGGTGAATTATTTTTGTTTGATATCAAACGATCCCCCAACTGCAAATCGAAAAAGCCGTGGGGACAGATTTGCCATATAAGCCCGGCTATACCCTTTGTAAAATAGACTAAATGGGCATAATTTAAAAATAATCCACGAGCCTTCGCAGGAACACATACAAATTTTTAATAAATAAATGTACAAATTTAATTTATCTGAAAATGATAATAAAAATTGAATAATTTAAATAAATTGATGATGACTCTGAAAGTAGCAAACTTTTTAAATTATCTACAAGTGGTAAATCATAGATTTTTTTTCTTTGCTAACGGTATTTTTTTTAAAATTAATTGTTTGTCTGATCCCCGACAAAATATTGCCGGACAAAAAGTCCATAGAATAACTGCAAATCTTATTTGCAGCATAATTTTGATGTTAAAACATTTACTTAGTTGTGTGTAAAATTTTGCGGTGTCAAGAAGTGCACATTCATACATGAATGAAAATCAGGTAAACGAACAATGACTATAATTTCTTTAGTTGGGGGCTCCGCCTGGACCCCTTTGGCATTAATTAAAACACTGTTTTTCCGGATTTCACACGGACACATGGGGGTCAATTTAACACTATTTCAATAAATAATTGGGGGCCAAACACGTTTTTACTAAAAATTATTAAATATAAAATCTTAGTTATTGAGCTCAAAAAATGGTTATCAGAAAATTGTGAGGTTTTGAAATTTCATGAAATATTTTATCGCAAATATTTTGCCAAGGGGATATTTTGTCATGGGAATATTTTGTCCGGGGATCAAAATGCCTGATAGGTACCCTACTTTTAGGGTCATATAAATTGTCATTGTATTCACTTTTACCTACCCTACTCTCTTTATTTCACTCAGAGAAAAAGTACATAGATATTTTATATGGAAATTTTACTATTTCGGTCTACGTCTTTTTCAAAATCAGAGTCAGCCACACTGGCCTAGTGTCCAAAAATTCTACTCCCTAACGCCAGTAGTCATTGTTGATAGTTTAAAGTCAGAAAATTCGAATAAAAGAGATTTTGCTAACTTTCCAAAGATCATTAGCGTTCCGTGGAACTCAGATTTATAACTAATTATTATTATTCTTCAAAGGAGATGAAGGGCTTTTAGTGTATGGTTCATATGCAAAAACATTCTGATCTTGATATAGGGCCGGACTGGGACCTAAAATTGGACAATTTTTTTTTTACTTCAAATACAACCTTTTTCTTTTCAAATAACAATATTTTAACAATTTCAATGGATATTTGATAAAATTTTACATTTAAACCCGTGTACTTACCAGTTACCATGATTACTTATTGAAATCGGAATTTGCCAATTTCCGGAAAAACAACGACCACAGTCGCATACAAATTGCACATGTGTATAACAATGGAGGAGTATTGCAATCGTCTTCAGAATCTTGCTCGTGAAATTTGCAAATTTCAACTTACTCGAGTAACTATTTTGGAGAGTGTTCATATTTGCAACTTCTTGTATACCTTCGTTTTTAAATTGAAATAATTTATAATTAAGTCACTTAGTGGCGTGGTAGACTAGATAGTTGCCTTATGCGCCAGTGGTCCTGGGTTCGAATTCCAATGAAAGCCTAAGATATTTACTCTAGGTTTTCGGATTCGACGGTCGCTAATGACCATAGTAGTTGATGCGATCTTAAATAAATCAAAAACAAAAATTATATTAAACAATGTTTTGCTCTAAATTATTTAGAAAACTTATTGAAATCGTTAATAAAGAGTCAACATTGAGAATTTTTCCAAAAGAAAGCATTTTTAAGACAAAAAAAGGTGCCCATATTGACAAATTTTTTCTAAACTCTTTTATATTAAATACTCGTAAGATTTAATGAATTTAATTTAACTCAACCATTTATGAATAGCCATTGTTAGAATAAATATCTATAGCTCTCTAAAAATGTATTACATTCTTGATTATAATACTGTTACTGTTTAAAATTATAAATTGTTATAATTTGAGGATTAATGATCTTTAACGGGTAGACCAGTGGTTCTTAACCTTGTTGGAGGTACTGAACCCCACCAGTTTCATATGCGCATTCATCGATTCCTTCTTAATTCCATTCTTAATATTTTTTTTAAAACTCATAACAGGTTATATGCATATTCATATACCTTGTATGAGCCGGTTGTATGTCTTGACCTCTGCCGAACCCCTGAGACTGACTCGCCGAACCCCTTGGGTTCGATCGAACCCCGATTAAGAACCACTGGGTAGACAGTTTGTCTATAACATCAACAAAGCAAGATTTTATGCTAAGTTTGTACCCACAACCCTTACGCAGGAGTCAATCACGCATTTGTCCGATTCTTACTAACTCCACAGCCTTAATATTGTCCCAACGAAACAAATATAAAGTAATATTGATTACTTCAACACCATTTAATAATTTATTTTAGAAACACAAAATTCCATTAAGTGCTATACCATGCTTGAACTATCGTCGTGCTGTAGAAGAAGAAAACCAACCGAAACAGTCAAAAAACGATTCAGAAAACCTGCCAGGTCCATCCAACGAGCTGTGGCCTCCCAACGCTCGCATCGAAACAGTCCAAGAAAATCTTCAAGTGCAATCATTAGACGCTGGAGAGTTTAGAAACTATTGCCAAAATATTTTCAAATTCAAAACTATAAAAGTGATGCGTTTTAAATCGTGGTCAGCTCGACGCAAATATACAAAGAAAAGTCGCCACGAAAAACAAGTCAA
Organism: Sisyra nigra; assembly: GCA_958496155.1. Lineage (NCBI taxonomy): Eukaryota > Metazoa > Arthropoda > Insecta > Neuroptera > Sisyridae > Sisyra > Sisyra nigra. The sequence goes on from OY292317.1 coordinate 33,919,334, forward strand.
TAGGCCCACATTACCTGATGGTACTAAATTAATTACATTTCCGATCCAAAATGCAGAAAATGATGGTTCTAATACGCCTCAGAAGGAATGGATCATGAATCCAAATGGGAAAAGCTACGTGTGTATTTTGCACGAATACGTACAGCATGCTTTAAAGAAACAGCCAAGCTATCAGTTTAAAGAACTGGATAATGCAGCGATGCCTTATTCAGCAACTGTTGCTATAAATGATATGAAATATGGAGTTGGATATGGTACAAGTAAAAAGCAAGCAAAATCAGATGCTGCGAAAGCGACACTTGAAATATTAATTCCTCAGATGCGAGCTAAAATTTCTGGCGAGAGTGCAGATGGAGCGTCCACAGCCGGAAAAACTGTTGATAACGATTTATCGGTAATTTTTAGAGACAAAATTCACATGAGAAATTGATAATCTTGAAAATATTTATACATATGTTTCAAATAGTTTTTCGATGATATAAAAATTGAAGATCCAAGAGTCGCTGAATTTTGCGCTAAAACAACGGAGCCGTCGCCACATGCAATACTTTTAATTTGTTTGCAAAGGAACTTTGGCCTAAGTGATTTGCATATTGAGTATCAAGGTAGCACTCTGAAACACCAAAAAAACGAATTCACAATGACGGTGGGAAAACATAAAGCTACCGTGATTTGTAAAAATAAACGAGATGGAAAGCAAAGAGCTTCACAAGCCATATTACAAGTATTATTAGAGAAAATCAAATATTTTAGGTTGTATAAGATAAGGACGTAATTTTCAATAGGGAACATATATTTTTTAGGCTCTACACCCTCACATAACATCATGGGGCTCGTTACTGCGACTGTATGGTAACAGATCAGTTAAATCATTTCGAGAAAAAAAGCAAGAAGAACAAGAAATTACTCAGTTGCAAAGCAAAGCTGCCGTTAACTCTCCGAATTATGCTATTCTTAATAAGCTACGAACTGAAATGGGAAAACTCAAAGAAAAAAAAGTAATGACTCGACCATTAGGACGGTTCATTCCCGAGCCTAATGAAATATCCAAACCTAATGTTTCTACCTCTAATTTAACAAACGTTAATTTTTAATCCAAGGCAATAAAGAAATGTAAATTAAAATAAATAATAAAATAAACGTATTGAAAATAACTTTTGTATTATTTAGTAGTTGTTTAAAAACATTTCAATTGTAAAAACAAAATAGAAACAACTAACAAACTGCAAAAAAACAAAGAAATAAAAGTTTATAAAATATTACAGCGTTGCAATAGAAAAATCAATACGTCCTACGGGTTTGTTAAAACAATGGGTTCAGGATCAGTAAACACAACCTTAGCACATTTGTTACCAACTAACTTAAAACCTTCGGGACATTCATATCCAATTAGAGTAGTGTTTTGATTGGTTGAAACATCGCTAGAATTTGCGGAGACGTTAGACAAAGCAGAACCTATTAAAACATTTTCAGCGCAACAATCGGTTCCATTACGGTCAAGTTTCGCCAGTTTAAATATTTGGTCTAATGGTTGATGAGGTGTTATACGTCTAAGCATTCTCAAAAATGGACCATCCAATATTGAATCATAAAGTCTAGAAGAATTTGGAGCCTTAAGATGAATGTCTACACCATGTAATTCTGTATGATTCGAAGTTTTATCAGTTTGCCACCAAGCACCTTTCATATTAAGAAATCCACCAACGAACAACGGGCGATTTCCAGGACCACGAGTTGTAGTAGATGTGGTTGTCGTTTCAGTTGTCGTCGATTCTGTTGTGGTAGTAGTTGATTCAGTTGTCGTCGATTCTGTTGTGGTTGTAGTTGATTCAGTTGTCGTCGATTCTGTTGTGGTAGTAGTTGATTCAGTTGTCGTCGATTCTGTTGTGGTTGTAGTTGATTCAGTTGTCGTCGATTCTGTTGTGGTAGTAGTTGATTCAGTTGTCGTCGATTCTGTTGTGGTTGTAGTTGATTCAGTTGTCGTCGATTCTGTTGTGGTTGTAGTTGATTCAGTTGTCGTCGATTCTGTTGTGGTTGTAGTTGATTCAGTTGTCGTCGATTCTGTTGTGGTAGTAGTTGATTCAGTTGTCGTCGATTCTGTTGTGGTTGTAGTTGATTCAGTTGTCGTCGATTCTGTTGTGGTTGTAGTTGATTCAGTTGTCGTCGATTCTGTTGTGGTAGTAGTTGATTCAGTTGTCGTCGATTCTGTTGTGGTTGTAGTTGATTCAGTTGTCGTCGATTCTGTTGTGGTAGTAGTTGATTCAGTTGTCGTCGATTCTGTTGTGGTTGTAGTTGATTCAGTTGTCGTCGATTCTGTTGTGGTTGTAGTTGATTCAGTTGTCGTCGATTCTGTTGTGGTTGTAGTTGATTCAGTTGTCGTCGATTCTGTTGTGGTAGTAGTTGATTCAGTTGTCGTCGATTCTGTTGTGGTTGTAGTTGATTCAGTTGTCGTCGATTCTGTTGTGGTAGTAGTTGATTCAGTTGTCGTCGATTCTGTTGTGGTTGTAGTTGATTCAGTTGTCGTCGATTCTGTTGTGGTAGTAGTTGATTCAGTTGTCGTCGATTCTGTTGTGGTTGTAGTTGATTCAGTTGTCGTCGATTCTGTTGTGGTTGTAGTTGATTCAGTTGTCGTCGATTCTGTTGTGGTTGTAGTTGATTCAGTTGTCGTCGATTCTGTTGTGGTTGTAGTTGATTCAGTTGTCGTCGATTCTGTTGTGGTTGTAGTTGATTCAGTTGTCGTCGATTCTGTTGTGGTAGTAGTTGATTCAGTTGTCGTCGATTCTGTTGTGGTTGTAGTTGATTCAGTTGTCGTCGATTCTGTTGTGGTAGTAGTTGATTCAGTTGTCGTCGATTCTGTTGTGGTTGTAGTTGATTCAGTTGTCGTCGATTCTGTTGTGGTAGTAGTTGATTCAGTTGTCGTCGATTCTGTTGTGGTTGTAGTTGATTCAGTTGTCGTCGATTCTGTTGTGGTTGTAGTTGATTCAGTTGTCGTCGATTCTGTTGTGGTTGTAGTTGATTCAGTTGTCGTCGATTCTGTTGTGGTTGTAGTTGATTCAGTTGTCGTCGATTCTGTTGTGGTAGTAGTTGATTCAGTTGTCGTCGATTCTGTTGTGGTAGTAGTTGATTCAGTTGTCGTCGATTCTGTTGTGGTTGTAGTTGATTCAGTTGTCGTCGATTCTGTTGTGGTTGTAGTTGATTCAGTTGTCGTCGATTCTGTTGTGGTTGTAGTTGATTCAGTTGTCGTCGATTCTGTTGTGGTTGTAGTTGATTCAGTTGTCGTCGATTCTGTTGTGGTTGTAGTTGATTCAGTTGTCGTCGATTCTGTTGTGGTTGTAGTTGATTCAGTTGTCGTCGATTCTGTTGTGGTAGTAGTTGATTCAGTTGTCGTCGATTCTGTTGTGGTTGTAGTTGATTCAGTTGTCGTCGATTCTGTTGTGGTAGTAGTTGATTCAGTTGTCGTCGATTCTGTTGTGGTTGTAGTTGATTCAGTTGTCGTCGATTCTGTTGTGGTTGTAGTTGATTCAGTTGTCGTCGATTCTGTTGTGGTTGTAGTTGATTCAGTTGTCGTCGATTCTGTTGTGGTTGTAGTTGATTCAGTTGTCGTCGATTCTGTTGTGGTTGTAGTTGATTCAGTTGTCGTCGATTCTGTTGTGGTTGTAGTTGATTCAGTTGTCGTCGATTCTGTTGTGGTAGTAGTTGATTCAGTTGTCGTCGATTCTGTTGTGGTTGTAGTTGATTCAGTTGTCGTCGATTCTGTTGTGGTTGTAGTTGATTCAGTTGTCGTCGATTCTGTTGTGGTTGTAGTTGATTCAGTTGTCGTCGATTCTGTTGTGGTAGTAGTTGATTCAGTTGTCGTCGATTCTGTTGTGGTTGTAGTTGATTCAGTTGTCGTCGATTCTGTTGTGGTAGTAGTTGATTCAGTTGTCGTCGATTCTGTTGTGGTTGTAGTTGATTCAGTTGTCGTCGATTCTGTTGTGGTAGTAGTTGATTCAGTTGTCGTCGATTCTGTTGTGGTTGTAGTTGATTCAGTTGTCGTCGATTCTGTTGTGGTAGTAGTTGATTCAGTTGTCGTCGATTCTGTTGTGGTTGTAGTTGATTCAGTTGTCGTCGATTCTGTTGTGGTAGTAGTTGATTCAGTTGTCGTCGATTCTGTTGTGGTAGTAGTTGATTCAGTTGTCGTCGATTCTGTTGTGGTAGTAGTTGATTCAGTTGTCGTCGATTCTGTTGTGGTAGTAGTTGATTCAGTTGTCGTCGATTCTGTTGTGGTTGTAGTTGATTCAGTTGTCGTCGATTCTGTTGTGGTAGTAGTTGATTCAGTTGTCGTCGATTCTGTTGTGGTTGTAGTTGATTCAGTTGTCGTCGATTCTGTTGTGGTTGTAGTTGATTCAGTTGTGGTCGAATCTGTTGTGGTTGTAGTTGATTCAGTTGTCGTCGATTCTGTTGTGGTTGTAGTTGATTCAGTTGTGGTCGAATCTGTTGTGGTTGTAGTTGATTCAGTTGTCGTCGATTCTGTTGTGGTTGTAGTTGATTCAGTTGTCGTCGATTCTGTTGTGGTTGTAGTTGATTCAGTTGTGGTCGATTCTGTTGTGGTTGTAGTTGATTCAGTTGTCGTCGATTCTGTTGTGGTTGTAGTTGATTCAGTTGTCGTCGATTCTGTTGTGGTTGTAGTTGATTCAGTTGTCGTCGATTCTGTTGTGGTAGTAGTTGATTCAGTTGTCGTCGATTCTGTTGTGGTTGTAGTTGATTCAGTTGTGGTCGAATCTGTTGTGGTTGTAGTTGATTCAGTTGTCGTCGATTCTGTTGTGGTTGTAGTTGATTCAGTTGTCGTCGATTCTGTTGTGGTAGTAGTTGATTCAGTTGTCGTCGATTCTGTTGTGGTTGTAGTTGATTCAGTTGTCGTCGATTCTGTTGTGGTAGTAGTTGATTCAGTTGTCGTCGATTCTGTTGTGGTTGTAGTTGATTCAGTTGTGGTCGAATCTGTTGTGGTTGTAGTTGATTCAGTTGTCGTCGATTCTGTTGTGGTTGTAGTTGATTCAGTTGTCGTCGATTCTGTTGTGGTTGTAGTTGATTCAGTTGTCGTCGATTCTGTTGTGGTTGTAGTTGATTCAGTTGTCGTCGATTCTGTTGTGGTTGTAGTTGATTCAGTTGTCGTCGATTCTGTTGTGGTTGTAGTTGATTCAGTTGTCGTCGATTCTGTTGTGGTAGTAGTTGATTCAGTTGTCGTCGATTCTGTTGTGGTTGTAGTTGATTCAGTTGTCGTCGATTCTGTTGTGGTAGTAGTTGATTCAGTTGTCGTCGATTCTGTTGTGGTTGTAGTTGATTCAGTTGTGGTCGAATCTGTTGTGGTTGTAGTTGATTCAGTTGTCGTCGATTCTGTTGTGGTTGTAGTTGATTCAGTTGTGGTCGAATCTGTTGTGGTTGTAGTTGATTCAGTTGTCGTCGATTCTGTTGTGGTTGTAGTTGATTCAGTTGTGGTCGATTCTGTTGTGGTTGTAGTTGATTCAGTTGTCGTCGATTCTGTTGTGGTTGTAGTTGATTCAGTTGTGGTCGATTCTGTTGTGGTTGTAGTTGATTCAGTTGTCGTCGATTCTGTTGTGGTTGTAGTTGATTCAGTTGTCGTCGATTCTGTTGTGGTTGTAGTTGATTCAGTTGTCGTCGATTCTGTTGTGGTTGTAGTTGATTCAGTTGTCGTCGATTCTGTTGTGGTTGTAGTTGATTCAGTTGTCGTCGATTCTGTTGTGGTAGTAGTTGATTCAGTTGTCGTCGATTCTGTTGTGGTTGTAGTTGATTCAGTTGTGGTCGAATCTGTTGTGGTTGTAGTTGATTCAGTTGTCGTCGATTCTGTTGTGGTTGTAGTTGATTCAGTTGTCGTCGATTCTGTTGTGGTAGTAGTTGATTCAGTTGTCGTCGATTCTGTTGTGGTTGTAGTTGATTCAGTTGTCGTCGATTCTGTTGTGGTTGTAGTTGATTCAGTTGTCGTCGATTCTGTTGTGGTAGTAGTTGATTCAGTTGTCGTCGATTCTGTTGTGGTTGTAGTTGATTCAGTTGTGGTCGATTCTGTTGTGGTTGTAGTTGATTCAGTTGTGGTCGAATCTGTTGTGGTTGTAGTTGATTCAGTTGTCGTCGATTCTGTTGTGGTTGTAGTTGATTCAGTTGTCGTCGATTCTGTTGTGGTTGTAGTTGATTCAGTTGTGGTCGATTCTGTTGTGGTTGTAGTTGATTCAGTTGTCGTCGATTCTGTTGTGGTTGTAGTTGATTCAGTTGTAGTCGATTCTGTTGTGGTTGTAGTTGATTCAGTTGTCGTCGATTCTGTTGTGGTTGTAGTTGATTCAGTTGTCGTCGATTCTGTTGTGGTTGTAGTTGATTCAGTTGTCGTCGATTCTGTTGTGGTTGTAGTTGATTCAGTTGTCGTCGATTCTGTTGTGGTTGTAGTTGATTCAGTTGTGGTCGATTCTGTTGTGGTTGTAGTTGATTCAGTTGTCGTCGATTCTGTTGTGGTTGTAGTTGATTCAGTTGTGGTCGATTCTGTTGTGGTTGTAGTTGATTCAGTTGTCGTCGATTCTGTTGTGGTTGTAGTTGATTCAGTTGTCGTCGATTCTGTTGTGGTAGTAGTTGATTCAGTTGTCGTCGATTCTGTTGTGGTTGTAGTTGATTCAGTTGTCGTCGATTCTGTTGTGGTTGTAGTTGATTCAGTTGTCGTCGATTCTGTTGTGGTTGTAGTTGATTCAGTTGTCGTCGATTCTGTTGTGGTAGTAGTTGATTCAGTTGTCGTCGATTCTGTTGTGGTTGTAGTTGATTCAGTTGTCGTCGATTCTGTTGTGGTAGTAGTTGATTCAGTTGTCGTCGATTCTGTTGTGGTTGTAGTTGATTCAGTTGTGGTCGAATCTGTTGTGGTTGTAGTTGATTCAGTTGTCGTCGATTCTGTTGTGGTTGTAGTTGATTCAGTTGTGGTCGAATCTGTTGTGGTTGTAGTTGATTCAGTTGTCGTCGATTCTGTTGTGGTTGTAGTTGATTCAGTTGTCGTCGATTCTGTTGTGGTTGTAGTTGATTCAGTTGTCGTCGATTCTGTTGTGGTTGTAGTTGATTCAGTTGTGTCGATTCTGTTGTGGTTGTAGTTGATTCAGTTGTCGTCGATTCTGTTGTGGTTGTAGTTGATTCAGTTGTCGTCGATTCTGTTGTGGTTGTAGTTGATTCAGTTGTCGTCGATTCTGTTGTGGTTGTAGTTGATTCAGTTGTCGTCGATTCTGTTGTGGTTGTAGTTGATTCAGTTGTCGTCGATTCTGTTGTGGTAGTAGTTGATTCAGTTGTCGTCGATTCTGTTGTGGTTGTAGTTGATTCAGTTGTGGTCGATCTGTTGTGGTTGTAGTTGATTCAGTTGTCGTCGATTCTGTTGTGGTTGTAGTTGATTCAGTTGTCGTCGATTCTGTTGTGGTTGTAGTTGATTCAGTTGTCGTCGATTCTGTTGTGGTTGTAGTTGATTCAGTTGTCGTCGATTCTGTTGTGGTTGTAGTTGATTCAGTTGTCGTCGATTCTGTTGTGGTTGTAGTTGATTCAGTTGTCGTCGATTCTGTTGTGGTTGTAGTTGATTCAGTTGTCGTCGATTCTGTTGTGGTTGTAGTTGATTCAGTTGTCGTCGATTCTGTTGTGGTTGTAGTTGATTCAGTTGTCGTCGATTCTGTTGTGGTTGTAGTTGATTCAGTTGTCGTCGATTCTGTTGTGGTTGTAGTTGATTCAGTTGTCGTCGATTCTGTTGTGGTTGTAGTTGATTCAGTTGTGGTCGATTCTGTTGTGGTTGTAGTTGATTCAGTTGTCGTCGATTCTGTTGTGGTTGTAGTTGATTCAGTTGTCGTCGATTCTGTTGTGGTTGTAGTTGATTCAGTTGTCGTCGATTCTGTTGTGGTTGTAGTTGATTCAGTTGTCGTCGATTCTGTTGTGGTTGTAGTTGATTCAGTTGTCGTCGATTCTGTTGTGGTTGTAGTTGATTCAGTTGTCGTCGATTCTGTTGTGGTTGTAGTTGATTCAGTTGTGGTCGATTCTGTTGTGGTTGTAGTTGATTCAGTTGTCGTCGATTCTGTTGTGGTTGTAGTTGATTCAGTTGTGTCGATTCTGTTGTGGTTGTAGTTGATTCAGTTGTCGTCGATTCTGTTGTGGTTGTAGTTGATTCAGTTGTCGTCGATTCTGTTGTGGTTGTAGTTGATTCAGTTGTCGTCGATTCTGTTGTGGTTGTAGTTGATTCAGTTGTCGTCGATTCTGTTGTGGTTGTAGTTGATTCAGTTGTGGTCGATTCTGTTGTGGTTGTAGTTGATTCAGTTGTGTCGAATCTGTTGTGGTTGTAGTTGATTCAGTTGTCGTCGATTCTGTTGTGGTTGTAGTTGATTCAGTTGTCGTCGATTCTGTTGTGGTTGTAGTTGATTCAGTTGTGTCGATTCTGTTGGTTGTAGTTGATTCAGTTGTCGTCGATTCTGTTGTGGTTGTAGTTGATTCAGTTGTCGTCGATTCTGTTGTGGTTGTAGTTGATTCAGTTGTCGTCGATTCTGTTGTGGTTGTAGTTGATTCAGTTGTCGTCGATTCTGTTGTGGTTGTAGTTGATTCAGTTGTCGTCGATTCTGTTGTGGTTGTAGTTGATTCAGTTGTCGTCGATTCTGTTGTGGTTGTAGTTGATTCAGTTGTCGTCGATTCTGTTGTGGTTGTAGTTGATTCAGTTGTCGGTCGAATCTGTTGTGGTTGTAGTTGATTCAGTTGTCGTCGATTCTGTTGTGGTTGTAGTTGATTCAGTTGTCGTCGATTCTGTTGTGGTTGTAGTTGATTCAGTTGTCGTCGATTCTGTTGTGGTTGTAGTTGATTCAGTTGTCGTCGATTCTGTTGTGGTAGTAGTTGATTCAGTTGTCGTCGATTCGATTCTGTTGTGGTTGTAGTTGATTCAGTTGTCGTCGATTCTGTTGTGGTTGTAGTTGATTCAGTTGTGGTCGAATCTGTTGTGGTTGTAGTTGATTCAGTTGTCGTCGATTCTGTTGTGGTAGTAGTTGATTCAGTTGTCGTCGATTCTGTTGTGGTTGTAGTTGATTCAGTTGTCGTCGATTCTGTTGTGGTTGTAGTTGATTCAGTTGTGGTCGAATCTGTTGTGGTTGTAGTTGATTCAGTTGTCGTCGATTCTGTTGTGGTTGTAGTTGATTCAGTTGTCGTCGATTCTGTTGTGGTAGTAGTTGATTCAGTTGTCGTCGATTCTGTTGTGGTTGTAGTTGATTCAGTTGTCGTCGATTCTGTTGTGGTTGTAGTTGATTCAGTTGTCGTCGATTCTGTTGTGGTTGTAGTTGATTCAGTTGTCGTCGATTCTGTTGTGGTTGTAGTTG